>CM046660.1:156648482-158002867 GCA_025594165.1 Tamias sibiricus | reverse complement strand
ATCTCGTCCCGTGTTTCACTGGTCCCTCCACTTCCCCCTGTCCCCCCAGCTATACTGAGCCACTCCCCAAATGGACAGGGAGAAAATTGGTCAATGGTCACCTGCTCTTCCTTCCACCTCCTCCCTCCATCTAATTAGGGAGTTTCCAACTATCTTTCAAAGTCCTCAGTCTGTATGTTAAAAGTTTGCTTTGGATCTCTCCGAAATTGAATTGATGATTCCCTCGTGTGTTCTAGTCCTATGTCCTCTTTCCTTATTATAATACTTACCACAATCTGTTATAAAGGAGGGCTCCTGTTTTTATTTAGGGGTCTCTTCTCTCGGCTTACGTGATGGCAGGCAGGCTTTCAATTGTTTGGATTTATCTCCTTGATTTTGAGATTGGCGTGTGCCCGGGGTTGAACAATCAGAATACATGCGCGACAGTGATTGGACTGTGATGGGTATATGAATAAATGACCTAGCAGAGCTATCTTTAGGGACTAGTAGAGATGTTAGAGGACAGAATCCTCTTACAGAAAGTGCAATGCAAGTTAGATAGAGCTGCCCCTGATCATCTTGGTCACCTTTTGGCAAATGCCTGCCTGAGAATCAAACCAAAGGAGCAGAGCAGGGCCCAATGATAAAGAGATATCATTTCTGACATATGAAATATCTGACATCGTTTGGGCACCTTGATTTAAGTGTGTCTGAGGGAAATTAGCCTTAAACTTCTCAGGTACCCACACATACTTTTAAAATTTAGACATTTTTTTCATGTGCACATAAGGTTTATTTCTGTTATTGCAATTCAGAGTTTCATATGTACCATAAAATCTACATTACTTCTTGTGTTATTCAGGTCTTCCATCCTTACTGAACTTTTGTTCATTTGTCTTAGACTATGAAAAACATGTTAAGGTTGTCTGTTATTAGTGTATTTCTATCTATTTTTCCTTGTTCCTCCTATAGTTTTGTTTTATGCAAGTTTTTATTGTTTGGATGCATAGATACTAATTATGCCTTTACTGTGAATTATAACCTTTATATGCTTTATAAAGTATAATTTTAAAAAGCGCAGTTTGGCTTGCATTCTACCTTGTTAAATATCAAAATCTCTATATCTACTTTTTAAAAATTTTCATTTTCTTGACATGTCTTTGCCCATATTGTATTTTCAATATTTCAAAATCTCTCTGTTTTAGGCAAGTCTAATAAGCAGCATAGAATTGGATTTTTCTGTTAGCAAATTTGAAAATCTTTTAATAGATAAACTAAGTTCATTTACAATCATTAAATTAGAATGGTAAATTTCTTCTCAGTATTGCTATATTTTTTTGTTTGTTTGTTTTTGTGTGTGAACATGTTTTACACTATGTGGTTTGTTTATTTTCTCTTTTTGACATTTCTCTTGCTATTTGAGAAGGCTTTTTTTTTTTTTTTTGTCTTAATCATTGCCCTTCAATAAATATCACTATGCAATACTTTTAATTTCCTTTTTATTAAATACTATATATAAAAAGTATCAAAATAAGTCAGAAAGGGCTTATATCTTATTCCCTCTCCTTTCTTACCTCAGCAAATATTTTACTTGCAGTGGTTATTGATAAGACAATTAGAAAGTTTATTTTAATTTCTGCATACTTTCCCCTACCTGCACCATTTTTTATGCTTGTTATACCTACACTATTAGAGCAGATTATAATGATTACATAATCTCAATTTAGCTTCTCTTCTATTGTTCAATACTGCCTGGGCAATGCTCATTGCCCGTCCTTATGCCTAAGGTTATCCCAATTATGTTTTGGCTATGTGGAAATAATGTTTTTTCCTGAATTATTGCAGATAATAACTATTCATGTGATTTATACCTGAAGATCAGTTTGGCTGCATATAAAATCCTTGGCTCATGTTTTACTTCCTTGACAATGATAACTCTGTTATTTTCCTGTCTTTTTATATGCATGCCGAGTCTTCTTTGACTAAGTTGTCTTGATTCTTTCTTTCTAAAATCTTTTTTTATCAGGCTTATTCAACACTTTTTCTTCCTTTATTCTAGTTTTGTGTAGTATTTTCTGCGGAATCTATTCCAGTTTATGCTTCTTCTGATCTAATGTTTATTTTTGAAAATTATTTTGTTTTTATAATTCTTTCTTGAGTTTTTTTCAGATCTTTTTTTACATCCTCCTTTGTCTTAGCAGTCTGATTTCTCACATTTTCCAATACCAATTTATGTTACTCTGATTCCCATCATTTCCTTAGTTTCCTTGAGCTCAATTTATCATTAGTTTATAGCTGTTCTCTGTTCATGGCCATATTTTTCTGATCTCCTTTCATTTTCTCTAGGGAAGTTATTCAATTTATCATTATTATCAGAGTTCAATCTTTTTTCTGTTGCTCATGTTTAAATGAGGTAGAGTTTTCTTTGAAAAGCTGGGGATAAGGGAATATCAGCACAGCTTGACTTTCAGCCACCCTAATCAAAATGATGGCTTTTGCTTGGGTGTAGCTCAGTGTAGAGCATATGCTTGGCATCTGTGTGACCCTGCTTTCAATCCCCAGAACCAAAATCCAACAAAATCCCAAAGACCATGCATGGTCTCTCGATAGAACTTCCTCTCTAGTATTTTCTGTGCTATGCTTTTTCTTGTTCCCTCCTCAGGGCCAGAAGGAAAATGAGGCAGGTGAGGACACTAGAACACAAAATAAAAGGAAGTCATGCAAATGCTTAACTGTGTTGGTGAACTTTCTGTCTTTATGACCAAAATACCAGACCAGAACAACTTAGAGAGGAAAAAGTTTATTTTGAACTCATGGTTTTAGTCCATGATCTCCCGACTCCATCATCTGGGCTTGAGTAAGTTTGAACATCATGGTACGAAGAGTTGTAGGCAGAAATCTATTCAGTTCATAACAGCCTGGAAGCAGAAAGAGAGAGAGAGAGAGAGAGAGAGAGAGAGAGAGAGAAAAGAAGAAGGAGAGGAGGAGGAGGAGCAGGAGTTGCCAGGGAGACAAGGTATAGTCCCCACAGACACACCCCCAAAGATTTACTTTCTCCAGCCATGCCTCACCTGCCTGCAGTTACCACCCAGTATAAATGTCCTTCCAATTATTAATTTATCAAATGGATTAAGACACTGATATGTATAGCTCCCATAATCTAATCATTCCACCTTTGAAAATTCCTTCATCATCTGACATGAACTTATTGGTGAACACTTTATATCTAAACCATAGGATGACTAAATAATAGTCCTTCTTTATCTGCAGTTTGTTTCCCTTTCCATGGTTTCAATTACCCAAGATCAACCACAGTTCAAAATATTAAGTGCAAAATTAAGTGAAATAAACAATTTATAAGTTTTAATTTCAGGGACTTTTGAATAGTGATGAAATCTTGTGCTTTTCTATCAGGGATGTTATTACCACTTTGTTCAGAGTATCCACACTGTATATGCTACCAACATGTTAGTCACTTATTAGCCATCTCCATTAGCAGATCACATGGTATCACAGCACCTGTATTCAATTAACCTTTATTTTACTTACAAAATAGTCCCAAAGCATAAGAATAGTGATGCTGCCAATTCAAATAAGTCAAAGAAAAGTCATAAAATACTTCCTTTAAGTGAAAAGGTGAAAGTTCTCAATAGGGGAAAAAATAACCTATGCCATTGTTGCTAAGATCTATAGTAAGAACAAATCTTTTGTCTGTGAAGTTATGAAGGAGGAAAAATAAATTTATTATAATTTTGCTATCAAAAGTGATGACCACAGCATGTGATAAGGACTTAGTTAAGATGGAAAAGGCAATATTTTTTTTACATATGTATGGGAAAAAATATGGTATGTAGGATTTAATCCTATCTGTAGTTTGCGGCAGGTTCTAGGGGTCTTAGAATATACCTCCAGCAGATAAGAAGGAGATTACTATACTTGACTGACGTGGAGTGTGAGTTCTTCCTTAAATGTTGTGCCCTAGGCTCTGTGATTTCTCACGCTATTTCTGAATTTACTCTTCCCCAGCTGAGATCTCAATTTATCTTCTATTTAGTCCATTTACTTTGGGTTACGTTTCTAGTAATTTCTCCCCAGTGTGAGGCTCTGCCTTTTCTCTGAGTGTTTCTGAGAACTGAAAGGTCTTGGTACTTTAGCACCCTGGTAGCTTCCCACAATCTCCCTGACATACCCATAAACTGAAGTCTACAAATGCCTCCTCAACCATTCCACCCATGGTCTCAGCTGTCAGTTGTGCTCTCCTTCTGAGGGGCTTAGACAAAGATGATTTGGGGTTCTTTGGACCTCAGGACCATCAGAAATCTGTCTTCCCTGTGTTTGCTTTTGCACAGCTGCTGTTCCCACAGGGCTTTTCTTGTGAACTCTAGTCATTTGTATTCCAGACTTTGTGCTATTATTTTGTCATCTTGTTCTGTTGCCTGTGGTTTTCAGGGACGTTTTTTCTTGCTATTGTAATTGTTCTCCTTGTTATTTTGAAGAGACTGTGGAGATTTAACTATCATGCTACTGTTACCATTGCGTGTCTCCTAACTCAAAGCATTTAAAATTGAAACCAAAGAGGCTCAACCCATCCTGAAATAATTCATCTACTTTCATTTTTTTAACCAAATAATGAGTTTCTTGAAAAGATGATGTTTTTATTGCCCAGCACATGATAAGAGATTAATAAATGTTTGTTGAATGAAAGAATTAAGGAAGGAAGGAAGAGCAGATGGCAATAAAAGAACATGGCTCAGGCATTTGTCAAGAGGGTAGAAGAAATGATGTAGATCACTCAACTAAATGACCTTTTGAGGTCTCCCACAGTAAAAAGTGCTTGGTCTCTGTGCGATCATCCTGCAAGGTTCCAGGCTGGTAGTTGCTTTGTGCTCCTGGATTCCAAGGCTTACAGGAATTGGGCAGACAATTTCACAGTAGTTTCGTGGAAGGAGGAGCACAGGCTTTAGGTAAGAAGATCACTGACTAAAATCCTGGGTCTGTAACTTCTAGCTCCATGACCCATGTGATAGTCTCTTCAACCCTATGTTTCCTCATCCATCTAGTGAATATGATATTGTATCATAGGTCTGTTGTAAGGATTCAATCAATTAAAAGATAAGAAAGCACCTACGAGAAGTCATGTCCCATCCTTATGTCCTGTTGCCACTTGATGTTCAATACGTGTCACCCCAAAGCCCGTGTATTAAAAATTTAAACCCCATGTGTAAGTGTGGTGCTTCTGGGAGGTGGCGGAACCTTGAAGAGGTGGGCCTTGTGGAAAGTCTTCTGGTCATTGGTGTGTGCTCTGGAAGGGACACCAGTGGGACCCGGCCCCTTCTTCTGCCCCTCTTTTACTTCCTGGCTGTCATGAAGTGAGCAGCTCTGCTTTACCACAGTCTTCCTGCCAGGAAATGCCAACGCCGTCCCACAATCAATGGGGTAATCTATCATGAACCAAAATAAACCATGTCTCTTGCTAAGTTGGTGATCTCAGGTGCTTGCTGCAGTAATGGAAATGTGCCCCGATCACATAAGCATGGCTTTCATTGAAGTCTGTGAATAAGATGGCTGCATTGGACAAAGGAAAGTCAAATTTGGGGTGTGTGGGTTTGGAGGTGAAGGGAATTTGAGGGGGTTGTGCTGGTCCCATGTGCTTTTTCTGTATTTCCTCTTCTTCTTGTTAGTGTCTCATCAGGCTAAATCACCTTACTTGATAAGGGACAGGTGCTTGGGTTGCATCTGTGGGGAGCCCTCTTGGTACATCGGATACATGTGCCGTAATCACATTGTTCTAGGAGTTGTTCTCCAGAGGGAACTTCAAAGCATGACCTCATTCCTCACACTTTGTGGGTGGCAAGGGGAGCTGCCCCTTTAAAACTCTTTTGTTCTCTGAGTTCCATTTTGACTGATTTGGGCAATTCCAAGCCTCAAAGGGAAGTCTAGAGTGATGGTTTTATTTTGCTTGTTGGGATTTCTGACCTCCTTTTCTTTTCCAGCAAGCCATTAAGATGTCCTTCTTATATCTCCCTCCCTGTTGGGACTGCATCCAGTGAGAAGCAGATGAGAGATGGTCAAATCTCATTGTCGACTCCTCCTTCTTGTTAAGCAGCTTTGGCTTAATAAATTCCTCAGTGAACCAGGGAAGGAGGAGCTTGTCTGGTCCACAGCATCACCTGGCCTCTGCTCCAAGATTATAAAAATTCCTCACTACCGTGGAGAGTACAAATGTTCAGGCATAATCACCCTCAAGTTCCCTTCTCCATGACTGTTTATCCATTTAGACACACTCCTCCCTCTTGTTTTCCCTTCTGTTCTCTCCTCAGCCTTCCTACCTACTTGTTGGCTGACTAATTCCTGTTGCCCCTCTGCAGTTCATCAGTGACCTGGAGAGAAAATAAATGACCTTTGAGTCACTCTTCTACCCACAGTTTCTATGCTTTATGTCAACTGCTGCAAGTCACTGCAAGTTAAGTTGCAGAGAGCATCGGGAGAAATGCAAAGCCTGAATTCAAGCTGTGAATGGGTCACAGAGCAGCTGGGAAGTGTTTACGAGATGAAATGTTGTTTACTAAATCTGTTTTGCAAAGAGTTGCACTATAACCATGGCTTAATGTAGGATCTATAAATTGTGAGACCCTGCACCATCTGGGATCAATATACATCAGATAGATTCACTTTGGGAGACAAACTCATTTGTAAGAGAAGGGCAGAAGCGATAGCCAGTCATGTTAGTTTCTTTCATAAAGTCCCCCTAAAAGGCAGTCAGTAGAAATATCCTCACCACACTGAGGCTCATCACCCTTTTGGTTGGCCCTGGCCAGCATCCTCCCCCACTCCTTATCCCACACTGGGAATATTTGGGAAGGCTCTTTTCCTCTTGGACTCATTTTAAATTACATTCTGGCAGCAGTTAGATAAATTCTATCTGTCTTCTGAGCCCCAGGCCCCCCTGAGATCGCTACTTATAATTGAAGAAAGAACAGAAACCAAAACTTGACTCAGGCAGTTTGGGTTTATGTGCTTTGTCAATTTACCTGCATGATTCTCCAGAGGACCAGGAGGATAAAGTTACCTAGGAGTGAAAAATAAGAAGGAGAGGTCCTTACAATGGGGGTTTCTGCCTTACGCTAAATAAAAATGAACAGTCAACCTTTGACACAAGTGCTTTTAAACACAACAGGTCAAGTTAAATATCTTTGAATCTACGTCTAGCCTTCACATAAACATCCAGTCTGGAGTCAATGGTGCAGAATTGCTTTGTACAGTGCTTGTCTGTGCCAGGCAAGAGCACAGTTGGCTGGAGATGGGTGTTAATGACTTCAGGGCTCTGGATGGGGTTTCTATACCGGCTGGGCTCTGCCATGGCTACAAATTTCATGCAAGAATCGGTATTCCCCATGGCTCCAGGGTCAGCCTTCAGTGTTTTCATTTTATACCCTCTCTGTATGAGAGCTTGTCTGGCCTCATGACTTTAATTAGCACCCCAATGTAGACAGCATTCCAGAGCTATATTTTCCTTTTTCTTTCTTTCTTTTATTTTCTTCCTTTCTATTTTTTTTAATTGTCAAAACAGTGGTTCTAAGGCTGAAGGCAGGTGCTTCTTCAATGTGTGCTTATTCCCTAAGCACACAACTCCCACACCACCAAAAACTTCTTTTCCCTCTGAATTCTCTTATCTTTGTAAATGGTGCCTTTAAAGGAAACCACTCTCATGTTAAGAAGAACCATGCAGGTTTGGGGGTGTGGCTCAGTGGTAGAGTGCTTGCCAAGTGTGCAAGAGGCCCTGGCTTCCATCCCTAGCACTGCAAATCAATCAATCAATCAATCAATCAATCAAATGCATGCAATAAGAAGCAACTCCAGCAAAACAATTGAATCCCCTTATTTTAGTGAACTGCCAAGAGGCTACGTACTATTTTTCACTTCTATGATCGTTCACAGCTTGGACGTAGTTCCTGTTACATCTATTACTATTTTGCCTGCTTCACCCCTTGTTTTAGTTCGTAAGAACCCTTAAAATGCAGGAACTGTGTTGTTCGTTTTTTGTGAATACCAAAGATTGGTTTCATAACAGATGCTCAACAAATCTTTGCTAGAAGGATAAATAAGCAAGTGAACCAACAGACAAGTGAGACGTTCTCTTAAGGAAACTTCAGTTTTGAATTCTCTGGACTTTAATGACTACAGTGGGTCTTGTGGCATTTCAAAAGCATGCTTTCTTTGAAAATATATTCCTCATATTTTTAAGAAGTTTGGTGTATAACTGGTAAGTGGTTCCTAATGATGGTAGCTACATTAAAAAGGTGAGGTGGTTGGCATTTGAATCTCTGAGGTTGGGAAAATCAAATCTATAAATACTAATGTGCCTTTTTTCCTCATTGAAAGGACAGGAAAGTGGGACAATTCCCTGGAAAATGCACATTCCAATGGAAGTCTTTAGGTTGAGGTTGGGTAAAAATGCATTACCATTTTAAAATTTGATACATATCATTGAACTTTGAGTATCGACCTTGTGGGAACCATATTGTGAAGTTAATAGGAAAAATGTGGCAATTCTTCTTGGTATGAGAGACTTTTCCAGATTCCTAAGAATTCTGAATTCAAGATTATAGAATGGATTTTGATACTGTTTTCTCTCTTCAAAGAAATGTGTAACGCATCACATGTGCAGAAAAGCCAATGTACCACACAGAAGCAGAGAGAATAACGTGCTCTCCTGCTGAGGTGAGACTAGGTAACATCCTATCCATGTCCATCCAGATTCTGCACAGTATGTGAGTTAATTGTCAATACACAATAGGGCTTCCAATCTTGAAGGGGAAACCAACTTATTTTAATCCTGAATGGTTAGGAGTACTAGAGCCAGTCAAGTGATTTACATTGTGGTATAATTGTGTACATGCTTTAACCATTCCAATGAATCCTAGCACTGTTAGAATAAAATCCATACCTCCCTATGAATTCTGAAGTCCTGCATCATGGCCCCCCGTTGGCTTTTCCTATCCTATCTCCTGTCAGTTTTCTCGTAACTCTCTTTGCTCCATCCAGAGCAGCACTGTTGATTCTTACCAATATTGAGCCCATAATCTCACTTTATTTATATACTGTTTACTTTCTGTGTACCGTGCCTAAATGTTCTTCTACATCTTTGTTTAGTGGGCTAATAATTACTGGAAGGTAGCATTTCAAAGTCACTCTGTTATTACACCGTGCTTCATTTTTTCTCAAAGCTCTTTTTATTGACTGGAGTTTATATGTTATCATATATCTCCTATTTGTTTGCTTATTTGTGAATGTGTTTATTGTTTGTTTCTCTCTCTCTCTCTCTCCCTTTTTTTTTTTTTTTTTTTTTGGTACCGGGGATTGAACTCAGGGGCACCCAACCACTGGGCCACATCCCCAGCCCTTTTTTGTATTTTATTTAGAGACAGGGTCTCAACTGAGTTGCTAAGTACCTCGCCATTGCTGAGGTTGGCTTTGAACTGTGATCGCGATCCTCCTGCCTCAGCCTCCCAAGTGCTGGGATTACAGGCGTGCGCCAACGCGCCTGGCTCATTGTCTGTCTCTTTTTGTTAGAATATAAGTTCCTGAAAGAGTGGGCCTTGCCAATCTTTTCTGGGAGAGAAAGTGGCAGAGTGTGTGTATGTTTTTAGAATGTAGGGAACCCCAAGAAAAGGAGCTCCCAACCTGATAATAAGAAAAAGCTAGAAAATCTGCAAATCAAACTATCCTTGAGCCATCATAGATTTGAGATTTTTAAAAAGTACAAAATTAACTAAATTCCCCAAACTGATCCTTCTAAAAGGGAGATGAAGCACACAAATTGCTCCATTTTGGGGAGAGCAGAAGAGAAATAGATGACCTCCATTAAAGCAGATAGGACAAAAACAACCAACAACTTTAGTGAATTCATAAAGGCCAAGTATGGGCTAGTGAGACAATTTACTATAATTAAAAGCCACCCAACAGAAGACTACACACTCATAAGCAATATTTTATGAGCCTCCAGTGGGAGATTGAGTAGAGGACCAAAGGTTGAGCAGAGGACATCCCTCCATGGTGCAGGCATACATGAAGTGATTGATGGCTGTGGATGGGAAGACAGACACAAAACACCACACATTTCATGAAAAGGAAATAAAAATACTTCTTAGCTCTAGGATCTGCATGGATACAAAGCAGAATGAGATTTCACTGGTGGAAAAGCAAGAAATTATCTCTCATCCAGAGCTTGCACAGATGCATGGAATTGTTTGATTGCCATGGGTGACAACCACTGAGGCCTTGGTGCATAGACTTAGGCTTGACCAAAAGAATCAATGATTTTTCTGTCCCCACCATTAGCTTAGCACTAAGCAACAAGTAACAACAGTCTACTCATGGGGAGAAGCCAAGACCAAGGTGCAGGTGTGCAGAGACTGCTGAAAGCCGACAGTAGGTTGAGGACATTGAGAAAAATATTCCCACACCCTGAAATCCTATTCTAAGCACAAGTTAACAGCAGCCCACTAAGGAAGAAACTTTAATCCTGTGTTTAGTTTGCAATAACAAAAAATAAAACAAGATCAATTACTATCTAGATAGATTCATTTCTTCCTCCATCCCACACAGATGGTCTAATATGAGATGAACCATGATTATTTTCAGTAAAAAATATTATTTGCCTTTGTCTCTGTTGTTTTCCTGACATGATGTCTGGAAAACAATGAAAAATTATTGAGACATATAGAAACAAGAAAAGAAGTAACAAAACAAAACAAAACAAAAAAAAAAACAGTAATACCCCATTGTCAAGAAACCAGGATATACTTAGCAATAAAATAGATGTTGGAACTGTTAGGGAATTTAAAATAGCTGATAATGTGTATAAAATGGTCTAGTGAACAATGTGAACAACATACATGAACAAACAGGAAACTTCAGCAGAGGAAGGGAGAACTCTAAAGCAGGTCAAACACAGGACAGCAGAGATGAAGAAGTCTCATGATGTGCTTACAAGAGAATAAGACACACATGAGGAAAGAATGAGTGATGTTGAAGACAAGTCAGTGGAAATTCTCCAAACTGTAACAGAGAGAGAAAAGATGAGAGACAAAAACCAGTGCATTCAAAAACAACAACAACAGTGCAAACGGTGTATTCAACAATTATGGGTCAGTGTTGAGTGGTCCAACATAGGAATCACTGGAGGAGACCCATAAGAAAAAGATAAAAAAAAAAGATTAAAAATATATGTGGGGCTGGGGATGTGGCTCAGCGGCAGAACGCTCGCCTCGCAAGTGCGCGGCCCGGGTTCGATCCTCAGCACCATGTAAAAACATAAATGCATGCATTGTGTACAACTAAAGTAAATAAATATTTAAAAAAAAAATATGTGCATACAATTTTAAGAATTAATGGCTGAGAGTTTTTCCTTAATGAAAAACAACAAACTACAGATACAAGTAGCTCAGGGAATCCCAAGCAGAATGAATGTGTGCACACACATGTGTGTACACACACACACCTGTACACACACACAGAACCCACACATTGTTACAGATCATAATAAATCAAAGTAAACATGAGAATTTTGAAAGTAAAGAAATAAAACATTACAAAGAAGGCAACAAATAATGACATTCAGAACTATGCATACCAGAAGACAATGGTATAATGTCTTTAAAGCACTGAAAAAAAAAATAAACCAGACAACTGAATTTTTATATTCGATGAAAATAATTTTATAAAAATGAAGAAAAAAATAAAGATTCCATGTAGACAAACAAAATCTAAAATAATTTTTTTCTCACAAACTTGAATTATACAAAATGTTAAATGAAATGTTTCAACAGAAGTTATGATTCTAGGTAAAAATTTGGTTCTACATAAAGAAATGAAATACACTTGACATCAAAAAGTGAGGGTAAATACAAAATATATTTTCTCTTATTTTAAATTTCTCTATAAGAAGACTGCAAATGCATAAAAAGATGCTCATCACCATTAGTCATCAGGTAAATGCAAATTAAAACTTCAGTTAGATGTTATGTTACAGCTACTAAAATGGCTAGAATAAAAAAAAATAGATAATAAGTTTTGGGGAGGATGTGGAAAAACAGTCTATCAATTCCTCAAACAAGTATGCATACAGTTACCATAAGACACGGCAGTGCTATTCCTAGGTACATATCCAAGAGAAATGAACCCCTACATCTATCCACACATAAATTTGTTTGTAAATGTGCATAGCACAATTACTCATAATAGCCAAAATTTGGAAATAGTTCAATAACATCAACTAACAAATATATAACCAAATGTATTATATCCATACAAAGAAATATTATTCAGCAATAAGAAGGACTGGAATACCGATGCATGCTATGTTATACGTATGAGTCTTGAAAACATTGTTATGCTAAGTGAAAGAAGTAAATCACAAAAAGATTACTTGCATGACTCTCTCTCTATATGAATTATCCAGAGTAGACAAAACTATAGAGACAGATGTAGATTAGTAGTTTTTTAGGGTCAGAGGGATTGTTTCTAGCATGTGATACTCAATCGAGTATACAGAATTTCTTTGGATGTAACAAAACTATTCTAGGACATTGTGGCATCGATTGCACATCCATGAGTACAATACATACTATTGAATTGTACAGCTTAACTGTATGAATTGTAGAATGTGTGAATCATATGTCAATAAAGTTGTTAACATTGAAAGAAAAAAGATAACTAACTGTAAGGCAAAAGAAGTAACAATATGTCGTGGGATTTTTAACATGTGGAGAAGCAAAACGTATGACAATCATAGCACGAAAGTTGGGAGGGAGAGTATGGAAATTTCTTACTATAATTGAATGTGAATACTGTAACTGAAAATATAATAAGTGATATTATTAACTCTATAATAATAAGTTAGGGGCAGCAAAAGACTTATAAGTGAGAGGATGTATCAGTAGGAAATACTCAGAACAAAACATGAAGAATAAAAGGAAGAGAAAATGTGAGAAAAAAAGTATGCTTAACTAGAAATATATAAAGAGAAAAAAGAAATTGGGCAGAAACACCATTTGAGGAAATACTAGCTAAAACATTTTTCAAAGATCCTAGAATCCTTAAGAAGTCCAAGGAGAATAAATACAAAGAAAACCATACCTGTACACACCATAACTCCTGAAAACTTAAAGGAAAGAAAAATATTTTTAAAGGTCAGAGGAAAATAAGACTTACTACCCACAAAGGAGTAATGAAATAACTTCTAAACAAAATTTATGGAAGTAGATGACATTGGAATAGCACTTTTACTTATTTATTTATTTAGTTTTGGTACCAGGGATTGAACCCAAGAGCACACAACCACTGAGCTACATGCCCAGCCCTTTTTTTTTTTTTTTTTTTTTTTTAAATTATTTTGAAACAGGGTCTCACTAAGTTGCTGAGGAGGCTTCACTAAATTGCTGAGGCTGGCTTTGAACTTTGCAATTCTCCTGTCTCAGGCTCCTGAGCCACTGTGGAATGGCACTTTTTTTAAAAAAATATTTATTTATTTGCTTTAGTTGTAAACAATGCAATGCATTTATGTTTATGTGGTGCTGAGGATTGAACCTGGGCCACGCACGTGCGAGGCGAGCGCTCTGCCACTGAGCCACAACCCCAGCCCTGGAATGGCACTTTTAAATTATGGGGAAAAAAAAAATACTAGCCAACCTGAAATTCAGCACCCAGCAAACCTGTTACTCAAATTAGCAAGTGAAACTGACATGATTCCTGTCATACATAGAGATCATTTGTTGGTAACAGTTATTTATTTAAAAAAACGTAATGAAAACATACTAAGCGAAAGAAGCAGGTCAGAAAAAGACCACACACAGGACTCACTCTCACTCTCTCTCTCTCCATATATATGTGTATATATATATATGTATGTGTGTATATATATATACATATATATACACACACACACACACACACACACACACACATATATATGAATTTTCTAGAGTAGTGTGTGTGTGTGTGTGTATATATATATATATATATATATATATATATATATATGAATTTTCTGAAGTAGATTACCCTATAGAGACCTACAGGTAGACTTATAGGTAGATTATTAATATTATTATTTTAGATATGGAGGGATAGTTTCTAATGGGTGACAGTCAAAGATATGGAAGACAATTTCCCAGATGAAAATAGGGAATATCAGGAAGAATAAAGCAATAATGGGAAGGTCTTATTGATAAAATGCATGATATAACTTAGGTACATAAATTAATATCACACACTGCAGGAGAGGAGTAAGTGAACATAACAAAAATTCGGATATGAACAATACCTTTAACATGAACTTTCTTGTCATATACTCAACTTTGCATCTCAAGTCAACAGAAGAGAAATTCCAAGTACAAAATGAGCATTTGTTAGTTTGACCACATTCTAAACAATAAAATGTCTTCACAAATTTCAAATGATTGAAATAAGAAAGTGTTTTCCCTGACCTTATGCATTTAAGCTAGAAATTCAATTTTTATGAACACAAGATACTCAAATATTTTAAAATTAATGAATACACTTCTGAATAATGCTTCAGTTAAAAAAAATAATTATAATGGGCAGTACAGAATATTTTGACCTGAATTATAGTAAAATGTAATTTAAATAAATATTGGGATGCTGTTCAAGATATACTTAGAAGGATATTTTCAGTCCAAATGTATCTATTAGAAAAAAAAATAAGGATAAAAATTATTAATATAAGTATCCGTCTCAATAAATTAAGGAAGAAGATAAAGGAAAATGGAAGGAAATGTAACAAAAAGTAGACAGTAGAGAAAATGCTTAGAAATTGCAGGAGCCCTGATTGGGGAGATGGCTGAGATTGCGGTTGGCTGCTGGCCATAGAGATGTTCGGGCATTGCTGCCTTCCGTGGTCTCACGGGACTTGGCCTGCGATCTCTCAGGACTTGGCCCAAGATCTCGCGAGACTGGAGCCGAGATTCAGATTCGGGTCGGCGCCATATGTTTGTGGGTTGTTTGGTGATGTGTGGTGCATGTTGGAGTCGTTGTTAGAGCCGGAGAGAGAAGTTATCAGAATAAAAAGCTTGTTTGTTTCCAGTTTGCCTCTGAACTTCTTCCCACGGCTTCGTTGCTCCAAGTGGCAATCGCTTCAGACAGCAACAAGAAATATTAATCTAATTAAAACTCCCTAATAAAACTAAACAAATAGGAGATACAGTTATCAATATCAGGAAATAGATCATTTCTATAGCTCTAACAGAACATTAAAAGAAAATATCATCTGTACATTTGACAACATAAAATAGATAAGCTTCTTAGAAAATACAAATTATAAAAACTGACACAAGAAGAAAAAAAGTCTAAATAATTTTATTTAGGTTATCAAAATTTAATCCATAATTTATAACCTACTATAATAAAATTTCATGCTCACACAATTTCATGTGTGAAATTTTCTACATACTAAAGGAAAAAATAAAACCAATATCACACGAACTATTTCAGAAAATAGAAAAAGAGGACACACTCCCAACTGGTATTATGATGGCCGCATAAAAATACCAGTACATTATAAGAGAGCAAAACCACAGTTTAATCTCTTTCATGATCATAAAGATCCAAACATTTTCAACAAATATTAACCAATTGAATCTAGAGAAGGGTAAAAGGATAACATGACATGAGCAAATTGTATTTACTCCAGGAATACAATACTTAGTTAACATTAAAAAATTAACCAGTGTATTTATCATATAAATGGAATAATGGGTAAAAGTATTATCATTTTAGAAAAATCCTTTAATCAAATTTAACATTAGTTTCCCCATAATTCATAACAAACCAGTAATAAACAAGAATTAATTAATCTAATTAGTATATTCTAATTAATCTAATCTAATTAGTATATTCCTTACAAAAAATACTTCAACCAACATCCAGTTAATGCAAAAATATTTAATGTTTTGCCACTGAGAAACAAAACAAGGACACTTGTCATCAGGTTTTATTAGCATTGTCCTAGATATACTAGCCAAAGTCTGAAAGCAAGAAAAGGAAATAAAAGGCATTAAAATGGCGTATTAGTTTTCTGTGACTACTGTCACAAATCACCATGATCTTATTAGCTTAATTTATTAAGAAATTTATTCTCTTTACTGTTCTGGAGACTAGAAGTCCAAAAACAGGGCAAGGCCATATACTTGCTTGGGAGACTTTAGGGGGAAATCCATTCCCTGTCTTCCCAAGTTTCTGATAGCAGACGTGGCATTCTTAGCCTGTGGTTGGGTCACCCCACGTCTGCCTCTGTCTTAGTATTATTTCTCCTCTGTGTGTCTGTTACTTCCTTTTGCTATTCTCTGATAAGGACACACATGATGATATTTAAGGTTCACCCAGATAATCCAGGATAATCCTTTTTAGTTCAAGAACCTTAAATTAATTATATCTACAAAGAGTCTTTTTTTCTAAATAAAGTTTAGAAATTCCAGGGATTAGGAGTTGACATCTTTGTGTGGCCATAATTTAACCTAACCCGAAAGAAAAACAGATAAATAAAATCATCATTACTGCAGCTGACATGATTTTATAAATAATAACCTAAAGAAGGTACAGATAAATGGCAAGGTAAGTGATTTATAAAGTTGCTAGACATGAAGCTTTATTTCAAAATTCACAGCATTTTGACATACACTTAACAAACAACCAGAAAATAAAAATTTTAAAAGCTACTGTATACAATAGCATAGAAATCTACCAAAAACCAAAAACAACTCAGATTAATGATGCATATCTCTTAAGTAAAAACTACCATAAATGAGGAAAATTTCAAATAAATGAGGGAAAGATTCAAATAATTAGAAGAATCGATCACATTTCATATTCAATATTGTAAAGATGTGAGATCTCCCTAAGTTAACCAATAAATCAAAGTGATCCAAATCAAATTTTCATTGCTTTTTAAAAATAAACTTGAAAAGCAGATATTAAATTTGTATTAAAATGAAAGGACCAATAATAACCAAGGCGAACATGAACAAAAACAGCAAAGATGCAGTTCTCATACCACCCCATATCATGATTTAGTATAAAATTGTAGTGATTAAGGCAATAGCATAAGTAATCAAGAAATATTGACTTACTCATGAAAAAGAACACAGTCCAGAATTAGACATCACTGAAATTAATCTTATGTACTTTCTTCTCTTCTCCCAGAATCCCTCTTTAATTGCCCATTTCTAACACTTTTTCCTGCCTCATTTTCCCTGAGCATAGACTTCTTTATTAGAGTTGTCTGTACATTGATCTTAACCCTTTACTACTGTAATCGTCTGAAGAGAAAAAAAAAATCTATTTACCATTATAGTAAATTCTAGCTGTCTGCGCAATTTTACTCACAGAGCAGAGGTTCTGCAGAGATCCTTCTAGGTGACCTCCTTCAACTCTTACATCTTATTAAAGAGCAAACTTGAACTCAGAGGTGAAGACATTTGCCAAAATACACACAGAAAAACCACACCTAGAGTCTAGGGCAATGTCCGCATCCTGAGACCTCCCTGCTCTATTCTGTCTCACCTTTGAGCAGGGCAGACTTCTGCTCCTGGTGGCATCAGTTGTGAAGGAGAACGAGGAATAATCAGGCACCCCCTGCTGCAGATGACAGGCTGGAGAGGAGGCCCCACAGTTGGCCACAAGCTGAATGAAGACAGGTGAGCATATTCCATCTTGTGCACCATCATCTGGAGCTCTGAACTAACTTCTGTTTTGAGTGGTCCTACTGCTTATGAAGCTAATTTCAGTCTGCACAGGGTGTTGTGGAGTGGACCAGGATACCAACCTGAGAAAAGAGCATTAGCACACCAACATCTCTCCTCTCCCTCAAGATCTGTTCTGGGAGCAGGCAGGGGCAATATGCGAGCCCTCAGTGGCATAGGAGAACTTTGTGGAACAAAAGCAGCCTTAAGGTTTACTATCCTGTCTTAACCAGAAGTGCTCTTTCTGTTGCACACTTGGATGATTTAGGATTCATATTATGGAGGAAGTTACTTGGATTTTTATACCCTCAGTCGTCTATTTTCTCTGGCATGTGAACAATTGCACTCTGGGAAACATGACGTCTCTTCACATCTCTGATCGTAACTTTCATCAGGGAATTGATCTCTTCAGTACCTAGGAGATTAGTTCACAAATAGGAAACCTACCTTCTCACAAGTCATTTTCAAAATTAAATCAAGAGGTTTCCTCCTCCCCTTTAGCCTTCCTTCAAGGCTGGGAGAGCTCTGGCAGGAACTGCATGTATACCTACTGGCCGTGAGATGACAGAGGGCAGGTATCACAGCACCAAGAGGCCCAGGCATGATGGATACTGACGTTGACAATGACATTTCAACAGGAAAAAAAAAAGAGAGAGAGAGAGAGAGAATTCCCCAGGTGGGAAACAAGACTCAAACTAGAAAAAAGTTGCCTTATGATTATGTACTAATCACCATGGCTAGCTACCTCAGAGTGTCAGTCCATTGCCACCAATAAGAAACCACTTGTTTGGCTGGGCGTGGTGGCACGCGCCTGTAATCCCAGCATTTGGGAGGCTGAGGCAGGAGGATTGCGAGTTCTAAAGCCAACTTCAGCAATGGCGAGGCACTTAGCAACTCAGTGAGACCCTGTCTCTAATAAAATACAAAAAGGGGCTGGGGATGTGGCTCAGTGGTCGAGTGACCCTGAGTTCAATCCCTGGTACAAAAAAAAAAAAAAAAAGAAAAGAAAAAAAAAAAAAGAAACCACTTGTTCCACAGGAGTTAGTACCTGCTCCCTAAAATCACGTCCGTTCTTGTCCTTGGTGAATGGATCCATGTCAGGACAGGGTAGCTACAGTAGGAGAGAGGCTTATTTCCCTTTCTCACCCCTTTATAATGCCCTACTGTGTCTGGGAAGAAGGATTGGGGGTGGGAAACACGATGAGAAAATTTCACCACATCAGACTGCCTCAATCCCCCTTTTTATAGCTGTTACAGAAAATAGAGGAAGTGTTTAAGCCCTTTGTCCATGTGTTTTAAGAAATAATGATAACATAAGGGAAACGTGTATTTCATGCATGAAGCATTTTAAGACAGTGGAGTATGAATTTCACAAAAGCCCTTGCTTCGGTCAGAACACTGGTTGGCATTCATCACTTTCTATAAACCTTGACTTTAGTGCCTGGATTCCTGGGGAGTTCATGTTTGCTCCGGCAGCTCCTGCCAGCTTTCACAGTTCATGGCCCTCCTCGATCACAATTTCACGTTCTGGAAGCCTGTGTCATTTCAGGACGCTCTCCTGTCCCAGGCCAAGCCAGGGCGAGAGCAGCTGAGGAGTATGTGAAACCCCACTGGTTCCATCCGTGGCTTCCTCCTCCTCCTTTTCTTCTTTTGAAAGAATTTCTGGTAAGATTCAGAGGACTTTTTAGAAATCACAGACTCCAGGGGAAAAGGTATGCTCCCTCCTTTATTGTAAAAGTATGTGGTAGGACGGAATGGCTGGGGGAGAAATTTCCAGGGCTGGCCTTCCCGTCTTTACTTTTCATCTCTATTACGTTTCGACTATGCTGCTTTGGGCAAGAGTTGGAACTTCTTTATGCTTCAGAAACCTTCTTATGCGGTCAGAAGGGAATCACACCAGAATTTAGCTTTGTGCAGTTGTATGTGATGGAGCACCTTGCCAGTGAACACACGTTGGCTGGCTACGTTAAAAACCTAAGAGTTTCTCAGCGTTCACACGGGCAACTGCTTTTTATGTGTCCTTTCAAAAACAAAATTTATTATGTACTTCCATCGTAGTTAAAAACCATTTGGAAAATATACAAAAGTTAAAAAGAGAAGGAAAAGTATTCTTATTGTCCCATGGAAAGGGAAATACTAGTTAAATTTTGATGTTTCTCTCTCTCTCTCTCTCTCTCTCTCTCTCTCTCTCTCTCTCACTTTTTTTCCTGGCATAGATAAAAGGGAAAAAAAATCACTCTCATATCATAATTGTGAATTTGCTGCAACTACCAATCTAGAAAAAGACACCTTGTAAATATGAGTGGCTCAAACCTGGACCCTATTCATCCAACTGTCTCCTTGTCCAGAGTGTTCTCTCCATGGTTATTTGGTGGAACATTCCTGCTTCTCCAGCCAAAGGCAGAGCCCCACAGGGAAACATAAAATCGCACATTTTCTTCTTCTTCTAACCCTCTCATTTTTCCACATGATAGATTCTTAATGAATAGTTGTAGGTCAGAAATAAGAAGCCATGGGGTTATTTATTATTGTCTTGGTAGTCATATGAAAACGTTAGAAGACTAGTGGGGACAGAACCCAAACCTTCTTTGCAGAAATAACTGATGTTTCTAGGAAGTGACAGTCACTGTTAATGAATTCAGGGAAGAATCCCAAGTACTCGGGCTCATCTTGTAAGGGCAATCTTTGGTCCCATTAGTGATGGCCTCAAATCTTAAGACCTGACTTGGAGAATTTCACAGAGGATCAGACATACTTGACTTTTCTGAGTTGAAAAAGGACTCTTGGGAACCTTTTTAAGGACCAAGATTAAGGATGTTCACACATGGTAGAGCAATGTCTGTACCCCTAATAGCTGGCCCCATCATGGGGTGGTGGTTGCCATGATCTCGTTGCTCTCACCTGGGTACTTTTCACAGGCCTGGCTTTCAGCAGAGAAGTCAGATGTGCTCGTCTGTGAGGTCCACCTTCTTGTCCTCTTTGGCCAGCAGCATCTACTGGTGAGTATTTAAGCCCTTTGAGGAGCTTCTGTCTTATCCAGAATTGACTCCAGAAAGCCAACTTCTACCTACCATTACCTCTCAGCAGGAAAGAATAACTTGCACTCCGTCCCCCAGGTGGATTCATTCTGTAAGCCTCACGTGTGACCCTGGAGATTGGATTTCTGTTTCCCAAGTCAACCAATAGAAAAGGGAGGAGTTTGGAGGGCATTAGATCCACTCTAGGTCCTGGAGTGATACTATAGAAAAGGTCACCTCCTTATCCCTGTGTTTGTTCTTACTTCCCCCAAAGCTCCTAACCCTTACATCAGTATTCTTCCCCATCTTGTTTTAGACCATAAAGCTGCAAGCATTGACTTTCCCCTTGGATTCTCACAACAGCTAGTATGGCTGCTAGGAGAAAGGTTAACAGTATCTCCATTAGAACCAATAGTCAATTAAGATTAGGGGGGAAAAAACAAACAAACAAACAAAAAACATGGTCAAAGCAAGTTACATAGGGTCTAGTGGCAGAGTTAGGAGTAGAATCAGGTGCCACTGACCAGGACACCACATGGATAGGTAATGTCTGAAGTTGGCACCCATGGTCCTTCTCAGGAGTCTCTTTTCACTCACTCAGGTGGGGACCAGACTTTGGTAGCAAAGTTTGTTTGGCTGCAGTGAGATGCTCCTCACCTCTTCAGGACCACCCATGGTGGCCCAGCAGGACCTTGGGTGCATGAGGTTGGCAGGAGCTCTGACCTCACCATCCCTGTGGCTTCTTTCTGGTGCCCTTGAACATCCACCTCCCAAAACATTTCAAAGAGATAAGACTTTGCATGAGTAATCCAACTTTTCTCCTAGTAAGCCCAAGTTCAAGTGACAAATGTCAATTTGTGTACAGACATTCCTGAACTTGTAATGGGTTTATATTCCAATAAAACCATCAAGAATTGAAACTATCTGTTGTAGATGCATCTAATATGCTCTCTTAACAAACATCCACGCTTAATAAGACAGCACATGGGTGTGGGTGGTTTCTTTTTGTGATTGTGTGACAGACTGGGGGCTGTGACTCTCAAATACTGTCTATATCACAAGAATGGATGAACTGTATGTTACTTATCTGGGAAAAGGTCAAAATTTAAAGTTCTAAGTATATTTTCTATAGCATGAGTATGGCTTTTTCACCACTATGAAGTCATTGGTCAAACATCTTAAGTCAGGGAACATCTGTAGTCTCTATTTACTGTTTGTTTTGTATCAGGTCTCTAGATTATCAGCACTGCTGATATTTGTTGTGAGAGAGGCTGTGGAGGGAGTACATAGGGTGACTTGGTTGATATGATGTGGGATGAAATTCTTGTTCCAACCTGTTAGCAATGGTGCAGATGAGGTGATGGGAACGGTTGCACTTTCTTTCCATTCACATTTAGGAAGTTTAACCCTTCTAGGAGAACGTCAGTGTCTACAGCCACCTCAATCAGTATCAGAATTGTCCTGAAATACCTGAAAATACTTCTATACAGTAGAAACGATGGTGATTTTTCTATGAATATCTGATTGCATGAAATAGTTATATAATATATATAAAAATAATTGCCATATAATAAAAATGTTTACTAAATTTCACTATGTGCTTTAATGCTTTAAATATATGCATTAGTCAGTATAGACAGAGATATGCTACAGTAACAAAATATATCAGCTTCCTATTCTGTTATAATAAATTACCACAATCTTAGTACTTAAAATAACACAAATTTATTTTATAGTTAAATAGGCCAGAAGTTTGACACAGGTTTTATCAGACTGAACTTGAGTTGACAACAGGGTTGAATTTGATTTTAAAGAATCTGAGGGAGGTCAATTTTCTTACTCATTTAGGTTATTGGTAAAAATTGGTTTTTTCTGGTTATAGAATCCAGGTTTCCACTCTCTGACTGACTTTAAACTGAGGACCTAGTTTTCAGGTTCCAGAGGATGCTGTTTCCCTTGGCTCATGGCCCCCTTCATTCATGTTCAAAACTCTAATGGCATGTGGAGTCCTTATGTTGCATTTCTCTGACCTAATAGGCAAAAATTATCTGGTTTTAAGGATTTATCTGATTTAACTGGACTCCCCCAGATAACCCAGGATAATTACCTGTCTCAAACTTCATACCCTAAATCACATCTGCAAAGTCCCTTTTGCCATGTAAGAAGATATATTTACAGGTTGTAGAGGATTAGGGTGTATTAATAATTCACTTTACCTATTCCTAAAATTTCAGAGGCTTAACATAATAAAAGCTTGTTTATTGATCTTTTAATATCTCGTGGCTGTGATGAAGCTTACTTTTATTTTGTGTCTCCCTCCATTTAGGACAGATAAACTTTTAAGTCAAATCAAGTGAAATGGAGACTGCTGATAACATGGCCTTGAACGGGGGTAGTGAGCGTGGAGACAAAGGAAGGCTGGGGAGGAGGTAACTGAAGACAGCAAATAAGGTCAGCTGTAGTGAGGGGGCAGAGTTAAGGAGACAAGAGAGGGAAAAGGCGAGCTGATTGGAGAGTTAGGGCTCAGAGATAATGGCTTGAGGAGGAAAGATTAACTGAAGACAGCAAATCTGGTTTCTTTTCTGTAAGGTACGTTCTGGCCGCTCTGATTCTTCTGACCGACCGAGTGACTGCCCGGCTGACTGAATTCTCCGTTCTCCTAACTCGGACCGCTTTCACCCGGTTATATACCTTCAGGTTTGCGGGTGCCTACAGGTGCGTCACATACATATCAGGTGGAACCCATGGCTTCCAGCTAGCTAACAGCCCTTCCCAATTAGGGCTCCTTCAGTCAGCTATCATTTTTGCTTTACAGATTAGAACTTTGAGAACAAGTATCCTTTGTGGAAAGGTGAGTGTGGTCACAAAACTGAAAAGCTAGTGAAGTTGGTGAAATTTGGAAGCAGTCCATTGGGATGACTGTGGATTAACACTCAAAAGGGTCTAGAATCAGACCAACCATTTTTTTCCCTGGATGCTTGCTTGACTGTAAAATAAACCTTTACTGTCAAGCACACATGATGTGTTTAATAAGGAATATGCGTGTTTCTAAAACCATATTTATATTCACATATTTAGTATGCATCAAATATGCTTGAAACATTTGTGAAATTGATTTGAATTAAATAGAAAATATAGTGTACAAACACAAAATATGAGTCTATAACAGAGGTATGAACAAGGACTATTTAATTAATAGGATAAATTAGTCTATGTTAAGTTACCCCTCCCTTATATATGTTGAATTACTCTATTACAGGAGACTATATCCAGTATAAAGACAACAAGGAGAGTAGACTGTGGTTTTACAAATTTTGGGTTTGGAATCAGACACTCTTAGGCTTAGATATCTGCACCATCACTTCTGGCTATGTGAGTATAGTTAATTTTCCAACTTCAACTTGGCCATCTGTAAAATGGGCATGATAACCATCCCATTCTGTAGGTAAGATAAATGCAAAATTCATATAAATCACCTAGAACAATTCTCTATAAATATTAGGCATCTTTACTGTTACAATACCAAGATGGTGTGGGGTGGTGATGAAGGGTTGGAGTTAAGAAATGGTTTCTGGCATGTTTAAGGGATGAATGCAGAGGCGCTAGTCTGCAGATGGATCAAATCCATTTCAAGTGCAAGTGATAATGAGGACAGCAAGAACCAAGGTAGCAGCCATGGAGGCAATGAGGATTGGATGGGTTGAGAGATCCTGGTCCAGTAGAATCAAAAGACTTGGGATGGGGAAACAGAAGAGGTAAGTTGCGCTCCCAGGATTCATGCCTGGGAGAGTGGATGGTGTCATCAACTATGAGATTGTTTTGTAAGAAGAAGAGCTATGTTCACTTCTGGGGACTTGTAAGACCCGTGGGTAGAGATGACTCTGGCCCACTGGATGTATGGCTCTGGGCTTCTATTTTCTCCATCTTTTAAAAACATAGTGACTGGGGTAATAGTCACAGTGTGAGTGATGTCAATCAGGGATGGTATCAAATGTGTTTTCTCATTCTTAACACTACTGACATTTTGGATGAGACAGCTTTTGTTGTGGGAGACTGTCCTATGAGTTGCAGGAAGCTTAGCAGCATCCCTGACCTCACCAGGCATAAGTGTTTGCTCCTTCCTCAGCTGTGACAACCCAAAATGTCTCCGGGTGATGTTTCAAAATGTCCGTAGGGTCACAATGGCACCTGGATGAGAACCACCAGACAGAATAAGAGCTAGAGGTCAAAGGACTGAACCCTGAAGACGATTCGGTGAAGAACCAAGAAAGGAGAGTTCCAAGAAAGCAATTTCTGGAACCATTCAGTTCTTTCTCTTGAGGTTATGTGAGATAAAGACAGAACAAAACCATCCTTGTCTATAATGAGGAGGTCCTTGGTGAACCACCATAGGACTGGTTGTGGCAGGCAACTAGAGATGGGGGAATTAGTGAAAGCATTGGAATAGAATAAGGGAAAGTAAACCCTCCAAAAGTTGATGTAAGAAATGCAGGAGTGAGGAGAGCAGCAATTAAAAGGGTGAGGTGTCAAGGGAGGTGAGTTTGCCTCCTGGAACAGTGATCTCCTGTAAGGCAATGACCACATCTTATTCCTTTCTGAAATGTCACACTTGAGTCATAGACCAGGCTCACCAAGTGTACAGTGATTGAGTTAGAGACTGATTATTGTTACTCTTTCTTGGACTTTGGATATTTTAAAAACAGTTCCAGGAAACAAAGCCATGCTCAATACAAAGGGATGAATCACAAATGGCAGAATTTCAGCCATGAGTCAGAGATATTTCGGGTGTAGGCTGCCCGTGTCCTCTAACACACCATCTCTCCTCTCACATTTCTTTCCCATACCAACCAATTGTTCTCTCTCTCTCTCTCTCTTTTTTTTTTTTTTTTTGCTGTCAACCAGACTTTGTTCCCTAACTCAAACCATGGGTAATTATTTTACCCTTGACTAATTGACGGTGACAAATAGCTACTAAATTGGGTAGATAAGGGGAACAAATTTGGTGCCCTTGTCTTTCCTGGGCTCTTCAGGCTGGGAGATTGGAATGTTCCCCTGGATTGAATTGCACAAAATTGTACCGTCAATCTCAAGGATGGCTGCAGGAGCTAGTGACACGCAAACAGTGACGCATCAAAACCAGAATCCAACAGAAAACCTCCTAACTTATAATGTTGTCCTAAGGGCGGCAGCAGAGTACACAAAAGAGGAGGAGAAACAGCTCACAGCAAGACTTTTGAGTGATGAGTAGTTGGTTTATCTACAGTTTATGGACATAATCTGAACCTAAAAAGATGAATGGCAAGAGATCCCGGAAAAGAAAATCTCTTATTTGAAACAGGTAGAATTGTAGTTTTGTAAAGCCACAAACCAAGGCAAAGTTGATTTTCATTTGATTTTGACCACAGCTCTTATCTTCTCCCTTAAAAGAGCTCACAGGCAGAAATAGCTCTTAAAAAATTAATGAGCAACACACTTCACGTCAAGAATCATTCCAGAGCCTAAGTTCTGAGGAGGCAGGACCTACCCCCACCGTCCTCATGGATCTTTTTTCACCCCACGTAGCCTTTCACCTAGCAGTTGTTTGGCTCATGTTTATCTGAAGTGGAGTGTTTTTTTTTTTTTTTAAATTGAAGTAGTCTAAAGTGGGATTTTGAATGTCTTATTTGATTTTAAATAAAAGCTCAGAAAATTCAGCCAGGCATCAGGTGACACCAGTGGCCTTGAAGAGAACAGCTCTTTGGTAAACCCCAACTTTTGATGTACTGCGCAACAACCAGCTTAATCAGACCGCCTCTCCCGAAGCCCGCATGATGAGCAGTGACATGCTAATTGAAATGTACTTTCCCCGGTGAACCACTTAACAATTTATATAAATATCAAAGCCCTGGGCTTTACTGTCAGTCTTTGTTTTGGAATGAGAAATTTATAAAAAACATATGTTTCCAACTGTCATTGACAGAGTGTTCTGAAAACATGGCCACTGAATCACATCCGACTTTTCTTTCTGTAGACACCGAACCAGTCAAGGTACATTTCTCTGTTAATAACATCTCCTTTCAGAAGAAATCTACTCCACACCGGGGTTTCATGGGAGTTGTTGATAATGGAGGCAGCGTTGAGGGAACGGGCAGCCAGGGAGCAAACACTCGTGTATTTGAAATTCTAATTCTGGCAGGTGAGCAAAGAAAGCAATTAGGTAGAAACCACTGATCCTGTTGCCAGCTTGGTGATCCTAACAAATAGTATTGTCTGCTCCGGTGTCCATTAGATACGAGTCTGTGTCGCTTTCAGGGGTAAAAGTTCAGGGATCATGAGTGAGATCACTCTCAAATCTGGAGACCTTCCTGTTTAAGTTGGAAGGGGGACAGTCAGGCTGTGATTCTAAATCCAGCTTGAAGAAAGACTTGGGAGTTGAGCTGAAAGTGTGAAATCTTGCAATATGTGCATCCACAGTGCCAGACAGAGTGTCTTTGTCTTCTTAAGCTATCTGAGTTTCCCATAGGATTGCTTTCCCCGCAATAGGTCTCAAATGGTGTTGCTTAACGAAAAATGCCACGCGGGACGAAGTAGCTTTGACCAACCATCATACCTGGTGGGCATTTTAGTAATTCTAGTCATTGGGGAGAATAGGACAGGCTTAGACAGCTTGAGGAAATGGCACCAGGAGAGCTGCTGGGCTGATGGGGCAGAGCAAATGGGTCATACGTCAGTTTGTGTCCTCCACAAGCCCCTCCAATTTATTCTGAAATTGCCACAGATCCTGAAACCCGTGCAATTGTTTTGCTTCCAGGCTACATATAAATCTTTTAATTGCATGCCCTAAGCCTCGAGACATGTATGCTGAATTGTTTGGGGAGGAGGGGAAGAAAGGAAGTAAGGAAGAAAGTTTCCCTGGCAGCCAAGTGATCTGCATTTCATTTCAATTTAGATAGTTTTGCTATACATTTTTTCCCCAAGGTTCCCTGGATTTCAATAATATATCTTTCATCACCAGATCACCAAAAAGTGGTTGTGTTGAGCTGTCCCTGGGGCTTTGGAGTGGATATCAGGGATTACTTTATAACTGGGAACTTATGAATTGTATTGGGTTTACAAATGACTTGTTTTTCTCGGTTTAATGGTCAGACCAGGAAACTGATAACTTACTCCAGGAAGGGTTTGCACATGATATGCTAACGGATCTTTGAGAACAGGATTAAAAAACAACTAAGACACAGGTGCACGTACACACACACACACACACACACACACAAACACACACACACTCTCAACTGTTTTTAAATAAGACATTTGTTGAGTGGATGAGCTATGTCACAAATTGCAGGCATTAAAATCTCCATTTTAATGTTCCTGTATCCCTCTACCCTTGACTCACCTTGCCATCTACCTGATGAGTTTTGGGTCTGAGTGTTTTTCAACCTCTCAGCAGCTGTCATTTGACCCTGCTATACATAAGGCAATGCCAGTGCCCTTTCAGCAGCAACCAACAATAGAGAAGCCCTGAGTTGGTGTATTTGCTGATTTGCATCATGGGAGTCAGTGGACTGGCAATGGGTGCTGGAAGTGGCTGGGTAGGAAGGGGAAAGTCAACATGACACATTTCTGAGCACATCTGTTTTATTTCATTGAAGTCTGATGGCTGTAGCTGGGCAGGGGGTAGTAGGAGGGGGGCCTATAGTAGGGGTTCCTGCAAAAGACATGTTTAGATTTCCATTTTATAGGGATGAAAGAACCTGTGTTTGCCAAATTGCAAACCCAAAGAAACATCCTGGCTGGGAGCAGGGGATTCAAATGCAGCCTTTGAGGTAGAGGTGATTTATGGCTGGCCAAAGGAAGACTCTAGAGCCTCAAAGAGAGGGAGGTGGGAATTGAGGAAGCTGAACAGGAAAACAAAAGGATTGGAATTTTCCTGACTCTCCAAAAGCTATCTCAGGATAACCTTGTGATGACTTAGGTGTAAATGAATCAGAAATATGTGGATCAAACTTTCCATTCAAGTGGACAAAATAGTGCAAAACATTGGTTGTTAACTGGGGTCTTGGATGATTCTAATGTGGACTTAGTTGAAAAATACCTCTGCTGACTGTCAGATGAAAGGTCTTCCTGCGATGGCCTCTCTCCAATTTTGGAGGATGGTTGCATTGAAAGCTGATAGTCAAAAAGAACTTTATTATTCCCAGGATGATAGATGTTCTAGGATTCACTTCCCATCCCTCCCGCAACCCTCCACCTCCATTTCCCAACTACAAGGTCTTTTACATTGTCATCTTAGGACCACCCCTTGGCTGCTGTTAACCCTATTACCTTTTTAGTTTCAGTGGATTTTTTTTTTTAACAAAGTAACATTAATGTCAATGTTTGTTTGTTTTATTCCAAGATAAGTACTGAAAAAAAGTGTCATGTTTAAAGTTGGAGCGTGTCCTCTTCAGTTTACCTTTGTAGGGTGCACATATGTATTATTTGCATGACAATTTTGGTTGATGTTCAAAAGTCTAGAAACTTTGCTAGCAGAGTCTTTAGTTTTGTTGATCAGTTGGTAGCACATGGGAAATTCTTGGGGTGAGTTTTCTTGAACAGGTGGTTGGAGGAAGGAAAGAGAAGATTGCAAAGGGGGTCAGAAAATTGATATATGAGGCTGAACCTGAGCCACACTGATTGTGTTTCTGCATATAATAATACTCAGACAATCTTTTGAGTGCAGATAATATCTGGGCACTCTGTTCAGCTTTTTAGATGTGCTTCCTCATTTAACTCTAAGACTAATCATTGGAGGGTATATGATATCCATTTTATGGGTTGGGAAACTGAAGGACAGAGATATTAATCACTGGGTGCTTACAAAGCTGGTAGTGCCAGGAGGACTTGGCGAGGCAACTGGGACACCTGCTTCAGGTATAAAATGTAACGAGGTGCCCCCAAACTGGGTAATCCAGACAGATGATACTTTAACATAAGAATTTTAAAAATCATTAGTTAAAGCAAAATAATTCATGATGGACACATTATTAAAAGTTTTCCTAAAGACAATACTGACTCTGCACTTGTGTGGCTGTCTTCCCTGGGCTGACTGTAGACAGAGTCCCCAGGACACAGTCATGCGGATATCAGAAATTGTAATTCTGCCCAAGGTCGGCCAACCTGCCCTGTGGGCATCAAGCCCACAGTCAGAGAGACAGAGTCTGAAGGAGAGAGGGTGAGCAGATCCTGGGGAAGGGTGGGGGGCACCATCACCACCTCAGAGGAAAGGAGCCCAATGAACTGGGTGATGGAAAAGTAACGAGGTCCAAGGGGCCAGGGGAGTGGCCTCAATCCAAATCTCAGGGTTACAGAAGGAAAGAAAAGGAAGTAAAGAATACCACCACAACTGGGAGGGAGGCTCGAGGAGTCACTTTACGCCTGCTGTTCTGACTGTCCCAGACTTTCCAGCCTCACTGGAAGGAAGGGGAGACAAGCAAGGCCGGTGGGAGAGGAGGCACGGAGGTGCGTGAATGAGTTGGCAGCTGCGGCGGGAGTTCAACAAAAGCGCCAGGAGCGACTGCGAAGGAAGGATGCGGGACATAGTGGGTGAGAGGCAAAGGTGGGCTGAGGCTGGAGACTAGGTGAAGACCTGGGGAGCCAGGTCAGGAAGCCCACATCAGGGGACAGGTGTGCTGCCGGCCAGGTGAGGAAGGGAGTCCAGAGATTCCGTAGGAGCCAGGAATGGTTCACCATGCTTTTACACCCAACACCTCATCGCCTCTCACAATAAACCCTGACGGAGGAACCTTCTTTGCTCTTCTCATTTCAGAGTCAAGGAAATGCGGACAATGATATGTTCAGCAAGTTGCCCAAACTCACAGTTAGGGTAGGGTGGAGAGTCGCACTTGACCTGGTTGGGGGTGGTGGTGGGGTCTTCTCCACTGTTCCCAACCACCGATGAGAAGTCAGGAAGAAAGCAGAACAAAGTTGGCAAATTTTAAGCTTCAAATCCTGTTGGAGTTATCCTGGATGAAATCTAAACACTGTGGCGAAACCCTCCACCTCCAAGGGTCTGGGCTGGGGGTGCCTAGTTAATCATGCCTTGCTTTTTCTTCAAATGATAATTAACACAATAGACAATGGATGTAGGACTGAGTGACCCAGACTGGAGTCCACTGAAATTCTTAGAATTTCATTTTTCTCACCTGTGGAATGGGAATAGTAATTCCTGTAGGCATAGAGCTGTTCTGCGGAAGAATCAAGAAAATGCAATTGAAGATAGAAGACATTTAGTCATTGGAACTACTGAAACAGCAACTGCCCCAGTATTTATTAATGTCATTAGGAATCAGATAAATTGTCCCTCTATGAATACCACAGCCACATTCATAATATCAGAAATAATAACAGAATTGTTAACACTAGTAATAGTTAATGTTTATCGAGTGCTTACCAGCTATAAGGCTCTGTATTAACACCTCTCACCATTTACAACAGTTCCAGAGGTGAACATGGGGCCGTCCTCATTTTAATGAAATATTACTATGAACTCTGATGTTTTAGGCAGTGGTTGACCACCCTGAGTTTGATGCACCCAGGATACATTGTGATGTTGGGGAAACATCTCTTAGTGAAACTGTCTTAACAGAACGATGTCTGTCCACACCCTGAGCTCAGAAAAGCTCTGTGGTCCTCAGGCCTGCATCAATCCCATCCTCCTACAAATGTGTCCCTCTTAAGGTGATTATGGTGGCCAGGGTGTAGGATGGGCTTGCCATTGTTCTTGAATCTGTTCTTACTTCCATCCTGTTTGTGGATGACCTGTTGTCCCAGTTGGAACCAGGTGAGAACACTCCTCATTTTACATTTTCTTCCCTTGATGAATGAACATGGAGTATGCCAGAGAATATTCATGACTTACTAGATTTATTCATGTTTAGCTAAAGGCAAATGTTGGTGATCTAATTCCCAATTGCAGTCCCCTTCTGGGGGAGCTAGGGAAGCTGCTTTATGTTGTCAGTTGTTTTATGACTAACACCAGAAAAAAAAACACCACTTCCTGCCAGAATCCACCAGAATCCAGGGATGCTTGTCTGGGTAACAGTGGCATTTGAGTGTCTCTCTTTCTAACTTCTACTCCTGAAAGACTTGTCCAAGGGAGAGTGGGAGGGAAGATGCTAGAGAATTCAGTTCATATCTTCTTGATATGATGTGAAAATAGTTCCTTGAGTCTTGGAGAGGTGGGCACACTGAGTGCAAGACAGGCAATAAAAGAAGATTTTTCCTACATTATTTTTACAGACAAGTTGGTTGCGGTTGTACAGTCACAGAAGTCAATCCTGTTTGAAAATAAAGCATGACACTTCCAGGTATATTTAGCACCATTGAAATAGTGTGTTCAAGCTGTAGCCAAGCCAGAGGTAAACATGAGTTAAGAGTTATTGGGTTTTATATTTCTTAAGGTAGCTCAGTTTTATGTGGAATGGAAGATAAGTTGTATGTATATTCCCATTCCTACTTTTTGTCTGTGACAGACATCACTAATTAATTACAGCAATTTCCCCCACTTTGCCTGGTTCAATCTCAGAATTATTCTCAACACAGTTCTTTGGGCAGTCATTTCTAATCATATGAAATTGGAATAAGGAATTAAACTTATTTTTTTGTTATGTTCTTTATGTAGACAGGATCATGTTGAGTTTTGTACTGTTTAGTACATCAAATGGGTTTGACTTCTAAATGATATACCATTGATAGACTTCATGTTTGACTTTTGGAAAGTTTCTTAATTTCCTTGAACCTTGGTTCACTTATCTCTGAAGTGGGGAAACTAATGACAAATCCTGCATTGCTACTGAAGTGATTAATGAGATTATATATTTAAATTTCCTAGTAGAGTACCTGGGGCATTCAATTAATAGTGTCTTCTACTATAACTTGCTTTGTGCACTGAAGGGCTTGAGAATATATTTGATTCATGATCCTGCTTAGAGATAAAATGAAGCTTATGCCTTTTTCTCGTTGGGTGTGACTCTAGAATGCTCAGGAAACTTCACCTGCTTCCTTGCTCAGCTTCACAAAGGCTTATATGACAATGTGCATTATAGGGTTCTCTGTACATTTCCTTCAAGAGGTCACTACCAGCCAGGCATTGGTGGTGCATGCCTATAATCCCAGCAACTTGAGAGGCAGGCCCTCAAGAGGATCTCAAGTTTGAGGCTAGCCTCAGCAACTTAGTGAGACCCTGTTTCAAGATAAAAAGTAAAAAGAATTGGGATTGTAGTTCAAGGGTGGAGCACCCTTAGGTTAACCCCCCCCCCCCCACACACACACACACTGGCACTGATAAGACTGATACAGAGATTTGAGTTTACTGTAATGACACCAGTCATTTGAATAAAGACTGAAAGGTGTATTCTAGTAGTTAGAATACCATTGTCTGTAGCTGACCCTTTGTCAGTGGCCTTGGAATCTGTCCTGCCTCACCTCAGTGTGCTCCTCACACAATTCCAACACTATTTACAAATGCAAATCTGATAATGTTGTTCTCCTTCTTAGGACTTTCAATGGCAGCCCTGGCTACCAGCATTCTGGAAAGAGAGAGAATGATTTGCTCAAATGGTTATCAGGGAATTACTTAAGTGTGGTCAGGGGGTAGGAGGAACCAGCAAGGACTGCGGGGCTCCCCCACGCCACCAATAGTGACAGCCATCACCACCCCTAGACAGCGGGAGCCAGGCAGGAGCCAGGTGAGGGAGGGGCTGTATCTCTGGCATCTTAGTAGAGTGCATATTGGTTAGGGCATTGTGAAAGTGTGTGTGTGTGTGTGTGTGTGTGTGTGTGTGTGTGTGTGTGTAGCATAGGCATACATAGAGTACATAAACCAAATTTCACTGGGGATCAATAAGGAAAACAAAATGTCTTGCAAGGTTCCTTGAAGGGGCAAGAGTGTGAACAATGCATTGCTGTGGCTGAAGGAAATCTGTGGAACCCAGCCAGAGCCCTCAGAGGGCTTGGGAAATAGACACCCCGACCTCCCTCCTCACCTGTCCACTGATCATCTGAGTGCACCCCCCCTGAGCTCAGCCCAGCTGGATGTGAGAGGATGGGGGGAACCATCCAGGTCAGCCTCCTGGGCTCAGAGTAGGGTGGGGAAGCTTGGAGAGTGGATTCAAGAGGGCAAATGAAGAATAAGAAACAGCACTGTGCCAATAGTTGTTAGGATAAAGGGCCCCAGATTTATTTTGACTCCCAAAGATCTACACAACTAGTCTGCTGCCTGTCTCTCCTCTCAATTTTCTCTTGCGTGACTCCTTCATCCCATTTGGTTTTCCAAACACTGAGTGAGCTCCTGACTCAGGGCCTTTGCACATACTGTTCCTTTGGTGTGGTATATGTTTTCTTCCTCCTTCCCATCCTTCAACTCTCAGCTTAAATGTCTCTCTCTCAGGGAACCCTTCCTGACCCCGGCAGGGATCCATTCCTTCATTATAATTTCTGCAGGAAGTACTCAGCTTCTTTATACCACTAATTACAATCATAATTCAAATGCTTATTTATGTAATCATTTGCTTAACTTTCAGACAAAATGCTTTATGAGGTCATTAAACCACTAATTAGAACATAGTAAGAGCTCAATAAATATTTAATTAATAGGTACATGAAATAAATATATCAAAGGCCTAGAAGCTTCCTGGAGTCATCTGTCTATTCTAGAAACTTGGCTTTACCACTTAGTAGCTATGGGATCTTAAACAAGTTACTTAACCTCTCTGTGCCCAAAACTTTATTATAATTTTTTACAATATTATTACATCATCATCATTATCATAATGAGTACAGACATTTTAGGGCTGGGGAATGGATAAATGGATAAGTACATATAAAATACTTGGAAGAGTACATGGTAATCACTCAATAAATGACATCATCAGCTTCATTATTGATTTAACTTCATTATTTAACTTCATTGTGAAATTCTGATGTTGACTGGCTGTTTGGTGTGACATTTACATCATCAGAAAATGAGGGGAACAGGGCATGTTAATCTTAAACAACATTCATTCTAGCCATCTTAATTTGGGCTAAGAATCCAATTTTGCCAATATTAAATCCCGAAAGCAATTTGGTTTTTCTTTATCATATACTGAAAATCTGGGGAAAAGTTATTTGAAAACTAATCAAGTTTGTCCTGAAAAAAAGAGATTCATCTTTTTGTTATGAAGGTGGGGCACTAAGATGGGGCATGAAGGCTTTATTCTCTCCTCAAGTCCATGTGTTGGTTGGCTCTCTCAAAGTTCAGCTTCTAACACCAGACAAGGCAGGAACCAAAGGGAAAACAGGGCAGAAAGTAGCAAGAGGGTCACTCTGTGTTCTAGAAGCACAGTTAGGGGATAATCAAAGTGCTATCTGGGAGGTCACTGGGAGATGCAGGGAGACCAGTTTAGGTGTGGAGTGAGGACCGGCATGAAGACCAGGAAAACAAGCCGAGCGCGGTGGCGCACACCTGTAATCCCAGCACTTGGGAGGCTGAGGCAGGAGGATTGCGAGTTCAAAGCCATCCTCAGCAATGGTGAGGCACTTAGCAACTCAGTGAGACCCTGTCTCTAATAAAATACAAAACAGGGCTGGGGATGTGGCCCAGTGACCGAGTGCCCCTGAGTTCAATCCCAGGTACCACAAAAAAAAAAAAAAAAAAAAAAAAAAAAGATCAGGAAAATAAGCAAGGTAATGGGAGCTGTACCACGAGATGGCAGCATCAATAGCACCTGCCAGAGACATTCAGTAATTTTTTTCTGGAAGATATGTCTCCTTTCTGGGAACAATTAGAGTTGGCAGGTACACTGGCCTGTGCACTTTAGCATTGTACAGGCTTCTTGTGATGCTAAATGTGGGCTAGATCATGGTGTCACCTGGTGGTCAGAACCTTGCCATTCTACCCTTTAATAACACAGGAAGGTGAGGTCTAAGGAAGTCAGGTAGCTGAGCTCAAGCCATGAAACTTTAAAATGATTGGTACATGATCTCACTCATCTTCTTGACTCCCAGGCCAGTGTTATTACCATTCTTGATTTCCCTTTTAAAATAACCCTCATTTCCTTTTGTCTTCTATTCTGACACTGGTTATAAGCTAAAATTAATTTCATGAAGTCACACAAATAAACCTACTTTGCTCCTTGAGCTATCCCACTTGAACAAACACACACACACACACACACACACACACACACACACACACACAATGCTATCCTGACTTTGTCTCTGGAAACCCCAGAAACGTCAGTGCCATGTGTACTTGATTTTTCTGAGTGAACCGTGCATTTGACATGGGTGGGGGCACGCATGGCCGAGCAATCACTGTCGCAGAGGGAAGAATTTATGTTTGCATCTGCGTCTCACCTCTTTTCACATCTGGTCTTGGTGGGCCTTGGGGGATTTGTTGGGGGAAGGAAAGAGGAACAGTGAAAAGGGCTCTCAGTGCTGCTGGGAGTCAGGGCTGTGTAAGACTAGATCGCCATTCTTCCACTTCCAGGACAGCCGTGCATTTTGATCGTTTCCTGGTTTGATGTCGCGGGTCTGGATCATTTCTCTTGTCAGCCATCCAGGGCCTTCAAAGTGTCTTGTTATGTCAGTTTCATGGTTCACCCAGCCAGGATGCAGGTCACCAAGGAAAAATGGGTCTCTCTCTCCTGACGTCAGTTTAGGGATATGCCTCAAGTAGCTTTAGTTTTCTTTATTAATTTATTATCACTCCTGATCTTATCCAGGTCCTTTTTGAAATAGTACACTTTCCGTATCATCTTAGAGATGAGCTTCCATTCGTTCAGTCCATGTCGATCGGGTGAGTATTTTCCTGGGATGCTGATGGAAAAGGTTGTGATTCCAGAACTCAGGGAGTGAGTGGCCAAGTCCTGGATTTTATAAATGCCATTTAATCCTTCTTCAGCCTCCCCCTCGGAGTGAAAAGGTCCATGCACTTTAGTCTGAACTCACGTAACAGTGTCTCGACCTCAGTGCTTCTCATGATCACCTCTCACTTTTATCCCACCTCTTCTCAATGCCACCCGCAGAACTATGTGCAATATTGCCAGTCTAGATAGACTGCTGGCTAGGAGTAAGGAAAGGGCAACTCCTTTTCTTTGGTTTATTTTGATCTTCATGGAAATGCTACATAACTAGAAAACATAATTGTTGCTCTTGTTAGGATTTGTTGCCTATCTTTGCTTTACCAGCCACGGTGGACTGATGACATCAAGGAATAAATTACTCATGTTGAGTACCTCTGGATACAGATGGCTCCAGAGTTCATCGCCTTCCAGAGAGCATCCCTCCAACGCTGGTGTCAGTTGAACATCTGCTTGCTCACTTACCCAGCACTGGGAGACATTCCTCTGTTGACCACTCTTCCCTCACAGATGGGTCCCCTTGTTTGGTACTGTTTACTTATCTGGGTGTCTGAGAGCACAGTGCAGACGGGAACCCACTAGTTGAGGCGCCTCCTCCACGTGGGTTCATGGCTTGGCAAAGGAAAGACAAATGTCGGCAAGCACCATTCTTTCTATAACCAAATGACTCACGGTGGTATCTTCTAGCAATGGGTCCCAAACTTCTTTGTCTGCAACCCACAAAAATAAATATATTTCACATCGCAAATCAGCATGAACACACACGTGCACATGTGCATCCAAAACCAAAATCTCAAAATAATTCTTTCACTATGTGTGATAAAAGGTAAAGTAATAACAAACAAAACAGGGAAAAACCAAACCAAACCAAACAAAGAACAACAACAGCAGCAGCAAAAGACAGTTCCAACACAGATGTTAGTTGTATCATGCACAATTGATCTTGGATATAACTGTTGAGTTGAGACCAAAAGTTTGAAAAACAACAAATTATAGTATCTATATGTGAACAAACCCAATTTTTATTCTTTTCTTTATTAAAATTTCATTTTTGTTTCCTTTCTTAATTTCCTTCCTTTTAGAAATGTTTTTGGGAAGAGATCAAAGTTATCAAGTTAGCAATGTGCCAAACTCATCCCAGCTAACAGATCTGAAATTCTCAATACCTCCCGTAAATGAGTCACGCCCCAGGGGATGGAATTGAGAGTTTCAGGTTGGCTCCACGTAGCCAAGTTGCTCCCCATTTGGTGACACCAACTGACCTTCCCTAGAGCAGTGAGTGGGAGTTCCCAAGTCCCCACATGTCTGATAACACTGACAATTGTGAAACTTCTTTTTTTTCTGGCTAATCTGATGAATGTAAAATTATTTAAAATTTCATTTCCATAATTATCAATAAAATCGAACATTGCTTCCCACATACATTGTTCAATTAGACTTCCTTATATGTGAAATGACTATTCATAATTTTTGGTCTATTTTTCTATTAGTTGGTATTTTTTTTGTTAATTTGAAAAATTTTTGTATTTTCCGTATACCAACCACCTGTATTCAAGGCATATATTAAGGTGAATAGCAAATATTTTCTCCAGTATGTACATAAATAGTAATTATAATTAAAAATTTCCCAAAGTTCTGAAACATTTACTATACAATCCCTCCTTTTCTCCTTTATTTGCTGTACCATCTCTATAGTTTATGGCTTTTATCTATATATAGTTCTCTAAGATTTCTATTCTCTTCTATTGGTCTTTTTATTTAACTCTGAACCAAAACCATACTATTTTAATACTATGGTTTTATATTTGTTTTAGTATCTGGAAGGGCAAATTTTCTGTTTTGCTCTTCAGCATATTTACTTAGCTACTCTTAGTCCTGTATTCCTCTATGTGAGTTTTTGCTAAAAATTTTTAGCAAACTTTTTTGTTTTAACTCCATGAAAATTCTTTTTGGCATTTGAGTGGAAATATGTTGAATTTATGGACCAATTTGGAATTGACATCTTTTGAACTTTTGAAATTGTTTAACATATTTCATATCTCTATTTGTATAGATCACTTATTATTCTCTTAATAATATCTTGTAATTTTCCTCCATTAAAGTTATTGAAAATATCATCTGTTGAATTATCCCTGAGTGATAATTTTGTTAACATTTAGATTATCTTTTTTCTACAGTATCATCTAATTTTTTTTGGTGTATAGAAATAATATTGACTTCTATATTTCAATCTAGAAATCTTTATGATTCCTCATATTGCATAGCCTCAAAATTGTGCTTGAATTTTCCTATTAGATACTTACTGTACAATTACAAGGGCCATTTATTACTCCCAAATTCTTCTTGTGTTTGGATATTGCTAATAAAGCTGTTATGGTGATGATTTGTGTACTCATCTTTGGGTGGACAGAGATTTCATTTTAAAACACCTAAGAAAATCGACTTATAAAAAGAAAAGGGTTGTTTTGGCTCATGGTTTTAGAGGTTCCAGGCCATGATTGGGTACACTCATTGCTTTAGGCCTCAGGTGGGGTGTTGGATGGCAATGGGGGGAAGCCTGTGGTGGAGCAAACTGCTCACCTCGCAGCCAGAAAGCAAAGAAACAAAAAGGGAAAGAGGAAAAGACAAAGTTCCACAAATCCCTTGAAGACACACCCACAATGACCTACAATGACCTAAGGGCCTCCCATTAGGCCCCACCTCCTAAAGAGGGCCTCCATTAGGCCCTACCAGCTCCCAATGGCATCACCATAGGGACCAAGACTTTAACACATAAGGTTTTTAGAGGACATTCCAGAGCCAAACTATAGCACATAATTAATACATAGATCATAGTAGTTATTTTTCCTATAAGACCCCAAAAGTAAAAGTAATTCAAATGTTTATAAAATTCAATGAATAAATAATTTGTGTATATGCATATGATGCATGATAACTAAGCAAAAAAGGAAATAAACTATTAACAAATGGAAAATCATAGATGGATCTCAAATTGTTATTATGAGTTAAAGAAGCCAGACCCCCTACACACACAACCAAAAAAAGAATACATGGTATATGATTCACCTTATATAACATTTTAGAAACTGCAACCTAATTATCTAATAAACCCTATAAACAGTGAAATAAAGTGTATACCTTGGACTGGAGTTTAGGCCAGGAAGGGCAAATGTGGGGGATCACAGGGGAGTATGAGGAAACTTTGGGGAGATATTGTGCTGATGGTTTCATGAGTGTATGCATGTCAAAACTTAGCAAGTTGTACATTTAAATATGTGAAGCTCATTATATATAAAATCTTGAAAAGAACACTGTACTAATTATTTCTTTTTCTTATATTTTCACTATTAATAATACCTGTATAAGATAGGATGGTGGTGGGCATCCTTGTGTTGTTCCCAACTGCCTCTAAACAAAGTGCTGCCACTGATCCCTAGGACTTCGCTTATGCCCTCCTTTCTTTCTGTTTTCCTTTCCTTTCTCCCTCCTTCCTTTCTTTCCCATCTGTCTTTCTAATGATGGCTAAAGTCTATCAGGTTAAAGAGGTGCCTAGATCTCTAACCATTTTTTTTCCTTAATCCAGGAATTAATGCTGAAACTTACAACTACTATTTATCTATGTATATATGTGTATGTACATATCTATACATATACATATATATTTATATACACATATATACATATAGCAACTCAGAAAGTATAGACTTTTCTTCTGTTAATTAAAGATACATATATGTATATGTATATATATATATGTATATGCACACACACACACATATGTATTCTAATGTCCTAGATACCTTGCATTTTTTAGATAAACCTTATTACTCTTGAAACACTTTTTCTCTTAACATTATGAGTTTGATATGCTACAGTTTTATTAAGGATATATTTGTACCAATGTTCATAAGTGAGATGGGCCAGTATTATTTTCTTGCCCATGGTCTGCCCAGTTTGGTGTAAAGTTTGAGCTACCTCATAAAATGTGGTGGTGCACTTTCCTGCTCCTTAGTTTCTCTGAAATAAGTTGTAAAATATAGAGATTATCTGTTCCTTGACGGTGTATAAAACCCCAACTAAAATTATCTATTGGTATTTTTAAGGGTATGATATGTTATTACAGATTTCATTACTTTAGTGATTATCACTTAGGTTTTCTATTCCTCCCTTAGGTGATTTTTGTAGTTAATGCTTTCCAAACAGTTGATCATTCTAAGACTTTAAATTTACTTAAAAAATATTCATGGGCTGGGGCTGTGGCTCAGCGGCAGAGCGCTCGCCTCGCACGTGCGCGGCCCGGGTTCGATCCTCAGCACCACATAAACATAAATGCATTCCATTGTGTACAACTAAAGTAAATAAATAAATATTTAAAAAATATTCATATTAGTTATATGCAAAATGAACATATATATATGCATATATATGAATATAAATCAAAGAATAAGTACAAATACATACATGCACAAACGAAAATCTGTATTGTGTCTATAGTTTGGTTTTCTTTGTAGTCCCTAATGGTGTCTCCTTGTATTTTCTACTATTTTCTTGATTAAGCTTGATAAAATTGTCTCCATTAAGAGAAACAACTTTTGGTTTTGCTGATTTGTTTGATTTATTACTGTCTTTTTTTAGTCCATTATTAGCTATTCAAATCACCATTTATTACCTTCTACTTTGTTATTGTTGCTTTCCTCAGTTTTTAACTGAAAACTTATAATTTTTCCATGAGCACATTTCAAGCTTTAAAGTTCCTTGTAAGATGAAGCTTGTAATACAATACTGAGTCTTTTTATCTTCCTGTGCTAAATCTGGGCTAACTCCTGAGATCTTACCTTTTACAATTTGTTATTTATGTCTAACATATAGTTGATTTTAAAGTCTTGCCTACTAAGAATTATATTTGCATGACTACATTTCATTACCAAGATTTCCAATTAGTTCCTTTTAAACTAAATTTGTGAAAAATATTTTTGTTAGAAAGAAATATCCAGGTTGGAATATTTTTTTTTTTCCAGGATGTTAAACATGTTATTTTGTTACTTTCTCACTTCCACAGGTTCTGTGGAAAAGTGAGCCTTCAGTCTTATTGCTCATCATTTGAAAGTGCCATGCTCTTCCCCTGCCTTGATAGTTTTCTCCCTATTCTTGCTTTGCAACTGTTTGACCATGATAAGCTTACGTGTAATTTTCTTTGAGTCTACATTGCTTAGGGATTCTGAATTTGTGGATTGGTATCTTTCATTCATTTGTAAAATTTTATAAGATTTTCTCTAGAAAAGTACATATCCTCATTCTCTCTATCCTCTACTTGTGGGATTCCGGTTACATTTCAGTTTTTGACATGCTTTTTGTGCTCTACTTTGATTCTCCATCCATTTTCTCCTTAAGCTTCAGTTTGGATATTTTCTAATTACTTATCTTTAAATTCCTATCAATCATTACTAACTTTGGATATTGTATTTTATAATTCTTTTTAAAATTTATTTATTTATTCTAATTAGGTATATATGACAACAGAATGCATTTTGATTCATTGTACACAATTGCAGCACAACCTTTCATTTCTCTGGTTGTACACGATGTAGTGTCACACCATATGTGCAGTCATACATGTACCTAAGGTAATAATGTCCACCTCATTCCACCATCTTTCCTGCCCCTATGTCCCCTCCCTCCCCTTCGCCCAATCAAACTTTCTCCATTTTCCCCATGCTTCCCCCCTTATGGATCAGTATCCACTTATCAGAGAGAACATTTTGCTTTTGGTTGTTTGGAATTGGCTTACTTTGCTTAGCATGCTATTCTCCACTCCATCCATTTGCCTGCAAATGCCATAATTTTATTCTCTTTTAATGTTTAATAATATTCCATATACCACAGTTTCTTTATCCATTCATCTATTGAAGGACATCTAGGTTCATTCCACAGTTTAGCTATTGTGAATTGAGCTGCTATAAATATTGATGTGGCTGTGTACTATAGCATACTATACTATATATAGTGCCTGTTCAGCTCCTTAGCCCATTTACACACACACACACACACACACACACACACACACACATATAATATATATATATATATATATATATATATATATATATATATATATATATATAGCATGCTGTTTTTAAGTCCTTTGGGTATAGACTGAGGAGTGGGATAGCTGGGTCAAATGGTGGCTCCATCCCAAGTTCTGTAAGGAATTTCCATACTACTTTCCAGATTGGTTGCACCAATTTACAGTCCCACCAGCAATGTATGAGTATGCCTTTGTCCCCACATCCTCACCAACACATCTGATTGTTTGTATTCTTGATAACTGCCATTCCAACTGGTGTAAGATGAGATCTTAGATTAGTTTTGATTTGCATTTCTCTGATTACTAGAGGTGCTGAACATTTTTTCATACATTTGTTAATTGATTGTATATCTTCTTCTGAGAAGTGCCTGTTCAGCTCTTTAGCCCATTTATTGATTGGGTTGTTTGCTTTTTGGTGTTAAGTTTCTTGAGTTCTTTATATATCTTAGAGATTAGTGCTCTAGGTTTGATGTGCATGTAACAAAAATCTGTTCCTAAAATGTAGGCTTTCCCTTCACCTCATTGATTGTTTCTTTTGCTGAGAAGAAGCTTTTTATTTTGAATCCATCCCATTTATTGATTCTTGATTTTATTTCTTGTTCTTTAGGAGTCTTGTTAAGGAAGTCAGGGCCTAATTGAACATGATGAAGATTTGGGCCTAGTTTTTCTTCTATTAGGTGCAGGGTCTCTGGTCTAATTCCTAGGTCCTTGATCCACTTTGAGTTGAGTTTTGTGTACAGTAAGAAATAGGGGTTTATTTTCATTTTGCTGCATATGGATTTTCAGTTTTCCCAGCACCATTTGTTGAAGAGGCTATCTTTTTTCTCCAATGTGTGTTTTTGGTGCCTTTGTCTAGTATGAGATAACTGTATTTATGTGGGTTTGCCCCTGTGGCTTCTATTCAGTACCATTGCTCTACATGTCTATTTTGGTGACAATACCATGCTGTTTTTGTCACTATAGCTTTGTAGTATAGTTTAAGATCTGCTTTTGTGATGCTTCTTGCTTCACTCTTCTTGCTAAGGATTGCTTTGGCTATTCTGGGTCTCATATTTTTCCAAATGAATTTCATGATTGCTTTTTCTATTTCTATAAGAAATGGTGTTGGGATTTTTAATTGGAATCACATTGATCTGTATAGCTCTTTGGGTAGTACTGCCATTTTGACAATATTAATTTTGCCTATCCAAGAGCATGGGAGAACTTTCAATCTTCTAAGGTCTTCTTCAATTTCTTTATTTAGTGTTCTGTAGTTTTCATTGTAGAGGTCTTTCACCTCTTTTGTTAAATTGATTCCCAAGTATTTTATTTTATTTTGTTTTATTTTGAGGCAATTGTGAATGGGATAGTTTTCCTAATTTCTCTTTCAGAGGATTCATCACTGATGTATAGAAATGTATTTGATTTATGGGTATTAATTTTATATCCTGCTACTTTGCTGAATTGATTTATTAATTCTTTAAGCTTTCTGGGTTCTCTAAATATAGAATCATGTCATCAGCAAATAATGAGTTTGAGTTCTTTTCCTATTTATATCCCTTTCATTTCCTTCATTTGTCTAATTGCTCTGTCTGGAGTTTCAAGGACTGTGTTGAATAGATGTGAAGAAAGAGGGCATCCCATCCCTATCTTGTTCCCACTTTTAGAGGGAATGCTTCCAATTTTTCTCCATTTAAAATGATGTTGGCCTTGGGTTTAGCATAGATAGCTTTTACAATATTGAGGTATGTTTCTACTACCCCTAGTTTTTCTTATGTTTTGAACATGAATGGGTGCTATATTTTGTCAAATGCTTTCTCTGTATCAATTGATATAATCATATGATTCTTTTCTTTAGGTCTATTGATGTGATGAATTATATATATAGATTTCCATATGTTGAACCAACCTTGCATCCTTGGAATGTGAATTTTATAATTCTAGCATGTCCATTTGATGCACTTTATAGATTCCCATGTCTAGTAATTTTTATTATATGCCAGGCATCTTATTTGAGGGAACCATGAGATTTCAGATGATATCATCCACAAGCAAGAGCACTCAGCCATGCTAGGCAGATCAGCAAGTGCTCACCACCTTGATCCAACCAGAGGTGAGCTGGGATGAGATTGGATTGCAATTATAGTAAGATTCACTTATTTCACCTCTGTTTCCCTTCTATTTCTTGGATGAATTGCTCCAGAACTTTTGATTGACAGGTTGGCAGGTTTCTATCTTCCCAATTTTAAAACACTATGGAAAATTCAGTCTCAGCCTTCAGAGGTTTGGAGTGCTGCCCCCCTTCCAAATAGGGAAAATGTTCTGAGGAAGAGAACAGGCATGTGTTTGAGGTGGGCCAAACCCTTCAAGCAGGATAAATTTTTCTAAATATTGGGAGCCCAATGGAGATTTCATCCAATTTTGTCAAACTTCCATAGCATTTTGCATTGCCCTAAAATTTTGAAAATGAACCATAAGGAAATCCAGTTGTGCACTAATGGCTCCTGAGGTTTCCAAATTTTCATGCCAGCCTCATATAACTTCCAAAAGCTTTGCTTATTTCTCTCTTCTCTAACAAATCCCCTGTGTTTGCTAGATCTGATCATAAACCCAATCCAAAATCATCAAATGAACCCAGAGGGAAAAAAACATTCAATAACCAAGTACTCCTGCCAGAATGCTCTCTTCTCTGGAAGTTTAGTTCATTCAGTTCTCTTCATGTCCACAGCACTCTGGTATCTTTAAAACCACCATTTTTTTTGCAATTTATATGGCTTTTTAGTCGTTGAAATGAAACTGGTGGTCTGCAACCATCTATTACAATCCTATTACCATCTTCACAGAACCATTATCATTTAAAATTATTTTTTCAGATTTCTCTCTTATTTTGATATTATTTGGGGTAGAAAGTGATTTTTTGCTTGTTATTTGTATCATTAGTTTTCTTCATGTCTTTTGGAGTTTTACTTTGAAGTTTCATCTTGAATAAAAATTTCTCTCTCTCTCTCTCTCTCTCTCTCTCTCTCTCTCTCTCTCTCTCTCTCGTGGTTTGGTAGTTACCTCCTGTTTCCCTCTGAGGATCTTTCAGAAAAGGACTGATGGTGGTTTGGAGTTCCCCTTTCCCTGGTAATAATGAGCCAGTAGAATGATTGTGCTAAGCCTTGATTATAAACTTCCTCTCCAACCCTAGGACAATGTGGAGAACAACTTCCCCAGATTTCTGTTATGGGAGGGATAATGTGCTTCCAGCCAGGAAGCTTAGCTCTGTTATCCTGTTTCTTGTGCTTGTGTAGCAGAAGGGAGGTATTTTCAGTCTGTAAGCCACAGGATATGAATTTCTTCCCAATTTTACCTTATTCTAGAACTGGGGTTCCATGGGTCCTCTGCTTCACTTCTTATTTTCTTGTCTGTCTGTTCTTTTATTGTTCTATGGAGATATCCATTGTGTTTTTTAGCATAATATTGCCTTTTTTATTTTCATCATATATCCAGCTTAACTATGTGTTTGAGTTGAGATGGCTTGTTCAAAGCCTCATGTTACAAAGCAATTTCCTCCAAAAGTTGAACTTGAGATTTTTTTTAGCCAATTTTTTTTTTTTTTTTTGCCTTTAAATAGCTAGTGCACATAATCTTCCTTTGGATTCACTAGGACAACACCTCCTAATGTCCCTTTAAGTACTCAAGAGCTCTTGGTGTCACCAGCAGGCTGGATGAGGTACATTTATAGAATGTAGTTTTAACTTCCACCAAGAAATGGATAATTAACAGACTTGCCACAGAATTCCTGTACAAAGAAAATGATATTTAAATAGTCTCTATGTTCTCTGAACCCGTGAGGTAGTTCATCACATATTACACATTACATATCAAGCATTAGACCAGATCTTTCTCCTCACTGTCTTCAGTAAATAAAAAAACCACAGTCTCCTCACATAGGTTTGGATTTCTTCTTGTCTTCTTGTCTTTGGTCTTCTTCTTGTCAGTGGTAAAGGACTTGCCCAGCATGTGCAAGGCTCAGAGTTTGATCCCCAGCATGGAAATAAATGACACAAATATAAAAACTTTCAGATAATCTTAATTATATCATCTACCCCTGGATCACTTGCCATTTATCTGTTAAGCATTCAGGAACTTAGGGAGCACAACCTGTGATCAGGATGCATCCCCTCGGCACACAGGCAGACACACCCTTGGAGACCTCCATTTATGGTGTTTTCCTAAAATGTCTCCCCTATTTTCTTGACTAGTCTGAGATGCTATTGCTAGTGACTTTTGGGAAAACCATGTTTTGTAATAGTCAAAGATCATCCTAGATTCTCTTTTTGAAAAGACTAATAGGTATAATACCTTGGATGAAATGAATTTAACCCTGGTTTCAATGGGACAAAAGCGAACGTGAGACAGGACTGCTTAGAGCATGCAAGACCCATGGAGATGTCCTGGGCCACTGGGAGATGGTAAGAAGGCACCTCTCATGGTGACAGGTGAAAGGAGAAAGACCTAGGAGGAACATTCTAAAGGGAAAAGATGAGGAAGCGTGACAGTTTTGCAGGGGAAGAGTTCTGACCTGGAATGTCAGACAATAGCATCTGGTCTATTCAGCCATGTGTGGAGATGCCATGAAACTGGTGGAGTCAGGGAGAAGCCACCAAGGAGAGGCCAGGGCAGGTGGAAGCCCTGAGGATACCTGGAGGTGTGTCCAGGTTCTGAGAGTCACAGTGTTGGGAGGGCTGGGGGCTCCACTGCACCAGCTTCTTCCTACTGCCTGCTTCAAGACAGCTACCCTGGATATGACAGATAGCGTGGAAATGCTTCAGAAATCCCATGTGTACTCTATATAGAATGGGTCTAGTATATAAACAGTCAGATTTACCATCCCTAATCTGAAAATGTGAAATCTGAAATGCTACAAAATCTGAAACTTTTTGAGCACTACTATGATGCCACAAGTGGAAAATTCCACATCATGAAATTTGGCTTCATGCACAAAATTATGAAACATATTGTGTAAACAATGGAGTTTTATTCAGCCATAAAGAAAAATGAAATTATGTCATTTGCAGGAAAATTGAGGAGCTAGAGACCATCATGTTAAGCAAAATAAAACCAAACTCAGAGAGTTAAGGGTCATATGCTTTCTCTTATATGCGGAAGCTAGAGAGGAAGAAGGAAAACAAGGTGGGGGCAGATCTACTCAAAATCAAAAAGAGATCAGTAGAGGAAAGAGACCTTGGAATATAGGGAGAGAGGAAATGCTGGGGCATAATATAGGCCAAATTATATTATTATACTGTGTGCATATACAAATATGTAAAAACAAATCCCATCAATATGTACAACCATAATGCGCCAATTAAAAATGAGGGGTGAAAAAGGTATGTATATATGTGTGTGTGTATGTGTGTGTTTGTGTATACACATACTGTGTAGAGTTGGTGGGGTGTGGCGGTACACACCTATAATCCCAGCTGTTTGGGAGGCTAAGGCAGGAAGATCACAAGTTTAAGGCCAACCTCAAAATTTTAAAAAATAATAAAATAAAAAGAGCTGGGGATATACCTAAGTAGAGCAATTGTTAACATGCATGAGGTCCTGGCTGCGTGTGTATGTGTGTGTATGTGTTTTGAGAGAGAAAGAGAGAGATAGGTAGAATAAAATTAACTCCAGGATATAGGTACAAGGTATATGAAACATAAATATAAAACATAAAACATTATATCTTATTAGGTATGTGCAAATATGAAAATAATTAGAAACCTGAGATATTGCTGGTATTCAGATAAGAGAAACTTAACCTGAGTCTTCCAAAGCATCCTAACAGACAGAAATGGGGAATATCACTGGTTGCAGTAGTGTACCCCTGTAATTCTAGCAGCTTGGGAGGCTGAGGCAGGGAGATTGTGAGTTCAAAGCCAGCCTCAGCAAAAATTGAGGCACTAAACATCTCAGTAAGACCCTGTCTCTAAATAAAATACAAAAAGGTAGGGTTGGGAATGTGGATCAGTGGTTGAGTGCTCCTGAGTTTAATCCCCTTTACGCCACTCCCCCACCCCCCCCCCCCAAAAAAAAGGAAAAAAAATGGGGAATATCCTAGGTTGTCTGTTTCCACATGGAAATTGCCTCCCAGAAAAAGAATAAAAACAAGCTTTAAAAGTTATACTATTTCTTTAGTGATTGAGTCATGCTTTTAATTTATTGATCAGATATATATTGAGTGTCTCCATTGTGCTAGGTCCTATGCAAGGTGCTGGGTTTATAGGTGAATGAGACCCTGTCTCTGTCCTTGAAATGATCACACCCTGAGGAAAAATGGGCAAGAAAATGAGGAAGAAGAATGAGAGGCACCCAGAATGCCCCCCAGGAAGAGGAGTTGATGGTCACACCCAGGAATGCTGAGGGGTGCCTTGCTCACCCAGAGCATGCAGAGCTTGCTGCTTCCTTCATGAAGCCAGACAAAGAAAGCAGCCTATCTGTCACAGTTTGAGACGGAGAGAACCATTTTTTTTTTTAGTTTTGGATGGACACAATCCCTCCATTTAGTTATATGTGGTGCTGAGAATTGAACCCAGTGCCTTCCACGTGCAAGGTAAGTGCTCTACCACTGAGCCACAACCCCACCCCAGCCCCTGTGGAGAGAATCTCTGTCTAGGGTGGCAGGAGAGGCCTGGTAACTCAGAGGTTTGGGTCTTCTTCAGAAAATCAAGTCTCCCTGCCTCCCTTCCTCACACCCACCTTCCCACCATGATGACACTGGATGAGCAAGTGTGAGGCCTACAGGACCTGTGGAAACTTGGACCTGACTGTCGGTAACACTGCTCCAAACATGTTGCCTTGGATTGGCCCTCTAGGAACTCATGCAAGGCCATTCGTACCTGTGTGCTTAATTTTGGAGGAGTGCGCATGACAAGTAGCCCTCTGCCTTCATGAAGAACACAGCACCAGCACATATTGTCCCTATAAAGAAAGCAGGCTACCAGACAAAATAGAAAATGCACATATTCAATTGTTTTTATTTATGTAACATCAAATATCTGAGGGTTTATAAATATCCCAAGATTGGATATCCAATAGAATAATAACGTCAATAAGACGTTATTGAGTGCCAGGGATGGTGGTAAGTGCTTTCTAGAGATAATCTTTCTTGATCCTCATCTTTTATTATTATATTTGTTTTATGTATTAGGAAGCAGAGAATCAATTGAGTTTTAACATGTCCAAAGTCACACAACTTAGTAGTAGCAGATCCCGTATTCAAACTTAAATCTGATTTTCTTTTCTATGCACTTAAGTCAGCTTTTTCAATGCTGGGACTAAAAGACCTAACCAGAACAACTATAGTGGAGAAAAGGTTTATCTGGGGGGCTCACAGTTTCACAGGTCTCAATCCATAGAAATCCGGCTCCATTCCTTGAGGCTTGAGGTGAGACAGAACGTCATAGTGGAAGAGTGTGGCAGAGAGAAGCAGCTCATGTGATGATCAGAAAGCAGAGACTCCACTCCCCAGAAACAAATGCATACCCCAAAGGCACACCCCTAATGCCGGCCTCCTCCAGCCACACCCCGCCTACCTCCAGTCACCACTCAGTTAATCCCATCGGGGGATCAATTCACTGATTGGGTTAAGACTCCCATAACCCAATCATTTATCCTCTGAACCTTCTTGCATTGTCTCACATGGGGAACATCTCACATTCAGACCATAGCACTATTTGCCCTTTAAAAACAGCTATTTCACTGGATTTTAAAAACTGGATCAATAACTGGATGCATACATTGGAAGCTAAAGGAGTTTACCTGAGTATTAAACTTAGCTGTTTTCCGTGTTTATGAATGCACTGCTGGACTGCACCACATTTATTTAGATGACAATGTGCCCAGTCAAGTTGTGTCTCTTTTCTTCTTATGTCACTTGGCAGTCTGCACAGGGCTGAGTCCACTGTAGTTTCTCACAGTTGCTTAAAGGGACATGGAATGAAATGTCCACCATTGTAGACCACCTCACTCAGTTTAGGGTCGTGCCCCATCACTTGGAATCTTTCCTCCCTGTCTTTTTAGGAAAACCCAAGCCACTATTCATTGAACTTATAAAATTTGTCATTTATTGGAGTTCCCCTCTGCCAGGGATTGACTCAGAAGTATGAAGAAACTAAGACATAGTTAATTGCCTTTAACAAGGTCATAGAGTAAATGGACATCTAAGCAAGTACAATGCAGAGTATGTGCTAAGAGCTGGATTGAGGATACAGCCAGTCTTCTGTCAGAGCATAGAGGCACATACATGTCACTACAGAGATGGGGTCAGGGGAGGTCTCTCGGAAGAGGAGATCGTATGGAGCCAACTGCTGGCTTGAAGACCCTTCCAGCAGAGCCAGAAGCCCTCACCAGGGTTAGAGGTGAGAACATGGTTAATGTTGGGATGAAGCTGAGAGGTAGAAAGGGATGGTTTATGAAGGGCTAAGAAATGTGGGTTTCTTCTGGCTATAAAATCAAGCTAATGAGATCAAGGACTTCTCATCTCCCAATGGCCCCAGCCAACAGGAAGCTTTGGCATCATTACTTCTTTCCCATCCCTGAGGTTCCCAAATTTTCTTCCTCGGGAAATCCCCTCCCATGAAATGTCTCCCCACACACCCACCAGCTAAAAGCTCCCCCTCCTTTCCGCGGACTGCTCTGCCAACATGTGGGAGTGCAGCCCCCACTGTCTCCGCGGGCTGGGGCTTGGCAAGGGGAGGGCAGCCACCAGCATTGGTCTCCAGCAGGCTCACGGGCAAATGGTTTTCCCCAGGCCTAATTAAGGATGACTTGATGTCTATAAGCCTACACTTAAGTCTTTGTTGGCCTGCTATTGTTTCCACTGAGCGTGACAAGGCCTAGGAGCTTATTCTGGTTGTCTCAGCCAAGAGCCAAAGGCAAAATTAAAAAAAAAAAAAAAATAACTTCTTTCTTTCACTAAACATGCCCACTTACTTGTTTTTCTATTTTATGGCATTACTCATTGCTATAAACCCAGCGTGGTCTACTTTTTTTTTTTTTTCATTTTATGATTGTAATAGTCCAAAGCCAGGTAAGCACTCAAAACATGAGGCAGATCCGTAAAAACATATTCCACAGACATTGGTTAAATCTCCACAAAATCCCACTCCACATTCAGCCTCAGAAGACACCAGGTCTGGGAAACTTTTATCACTTCACTCTTCATAGTCCTCTTGAGAAATGAGTGTGATTGACAGCATCAGTCATTATCATTTTATTGTAGTATATTGACCACATCACTTGATTTCTCAATTCCAAAAATTAGCGTTGTCAGATTTAGCAAATAAAAGTACAGGACACTCTGTTAAATTATCATTTCAGATGCACAATACATAACTGTTCAGTGTAAGTATGCCCCATACAATTTTAAGAATAGATATACACTAAAACATTTTTGGCAACCTTATTATCGACTCAACATTATAAATAAATATTGAGTGCATATCAATGCTAAGTATTGTGTGAGGCTTGGAGGAGTCAAGCATGAATCAGAAAAACTCTTTCCCCTGAAGGGACTCAAAGGCTAGTGAAAGTGGAGACTGGTAAAGAACTAATAAATACACAACCTGATACAACAGCTCTCACACACATTCACCCAAATACTCATACATGTACAGACACAAACTATAAATGAATCTCATTTATAAATATGAATATAAGTTCAAATGTGAATCAATCAAATCTTAGCATGCTGCAAAGTATTCCAACTACTAAAAAAAGAAAAAGAGTAATTCGCTTCAGCCAGTTAGCACTGACCCTGGTAGGCAAGAGACAGTTCAAAATTGTAATATGCACTGAGTGTCTACATCACATTATTATGTCAATAAAAAATTGACCATCTCAACATGTATGGAAAAGAACCTGGACCAAGTACATATTCATTGCCAATGTAAAAATATCTAGCAAAGTCAAAATTGTATATACAATTCTTACTGTGATATAATATAGAAATAGCACTCGTTTGTAATTGTGAGAAAAATAACAATAAAAATGTTTTGGAAATTAGGAACAGATAAATACTTCTCTCTGTGTTTGTGTGTGTGTGTGTGTGTGTGTGTGTGTGTGTATCCTCAATAAAAAGTGAGATTCATGCTTAGAAGTATAGTAGAAATGTTTTCTTTAAAGCCATGAATTAAACAAGGATGGTTATTATCACAATTATTATTTAATACTATGCTATATGCTTTAACCATTATAATCGGGCAAAGGAAAGAAATAATAGATATAAATACTTAAAAGGAGATGGTCAGTTTGTTATCCTCAGATAATATATTTATATGCCCCAGAAAATCAAAGGCAATTTAAAACTGTTAGAAAAAAATGCAATATAGAAAGAAAAATCCAATAGGATGTTGGTTAACATCTATTTCTACAGAGAATCAGAAAATAGAATAAAAGTCCCTTTAACAATGGCAATCAAAGTTATTCTATCTACATATAAATTTAATTAGCATATGTGCAGGTCCTAAATGAAGAAAACTTTAAACTTAAAAATCACATAGTTTTGTAAGAATGAAAGGTGCACTGAACTCTTAGAAAGCCTAAATTTTATAAAACCATTGATTTTTTTCAAAATTAACCTCTAGATGCAAACTTAATTAAAATTCTAGGACAAGTTTTTTGTTCTTGGGGGTTTTCTAGAACTTGGCAATGTTATGCAAAATTCCCTTGCAAATATAAACATTCTAAATTTCTGAAGAAGAATAAAAATGAGAGGAGACTATTTTATCAGGTATTAAAATGTATTATGCAGTTACAATAAATAAAACACTTTGGGGCTGGAGAAAATAAAGTTGGGAAAATCAATGAAATAGAATGGAGAGTACATAAATAAGCACAAATATATGTGAGAAGTAAATATAAGGTAAAATAACATTTAAAATCAGTGGGAGAAAGAGATATTTTTAAAAATGGGTTGGGGAGACCTTGGGAAAAAGTAAGCTGGATTATGGCTTTGAACAAAAGTTATTATAATTGGACCAAAGATTTAAATATACAAAGCCACATAAATTTCAGGAAGCCAAAAATATAAGAAGCTTTTATAAAGCAGATATAAATTCAGAGAACATAAAAGAATAAAATGATAAGGTTAGTGATTTAAAAATTTAAAGTGCTGGTAAAACAAAATTATATGCAGAAAGCAAAAAGGCCAAAAAACTGAGAAGAATATTTGTTGCATGTATCACCAAGATCTAAGGTTTTTAATTAACAAAGAGCTCATAAAAACAAATAAAAAAGAGAAAGAGTACTATAGAAAAAAAAAAGTGAAGCTTGTAAATAGGCAGCTAATAGGAAAAAAATTCCTGGCAGATTTTAATAAAAGCAGAAGCAACTTTTAAAATTTATCAGTGAGTAAAAGTTAAACATTTTGATGGTGTCCGGAGCTGGTAATTGAGTGTGGAATTTGGCTTTATGCACCACTGGTGGGCATGTAAGTTAGTGTAATCTTTCAAAAGGCCAATATGGTAATATCCACAAGAACTACAAATGCATGCTTGCTTCCTCTGACTGATAAGAGCACTTGTAGGAATTTATTTGGGGGATATGTGTGTATTTTCATAAACAATTTCAGAACAGACGTACAAGTTTATCCACTGCTGTATTATTTGTAATTTTAGGGGAATGAAAGTAGAAATAAGGTGTCATCAACAGAAGACTCACTAAAATTTCCATAATGTATTCACATGATGAGCCAACACGCAACTAATAAAAAGAAGAATCTAGGAGGCATGCACTGTTATAGCCTCTTGTGCAAAAGTAATGAATATGTATTATATTTGAATAATATACATACAACATGTTGTGCAAAAATATATAAAATGTATATATATAGAGAGAGAGAACCTTACATATTGATATATGCCTACATTTAAAAAAATATTTTATTAGTTGTTGATGAACTTTATTTAATTAATTTATTTATTTATATGCTGAGAATCTAATCCAGTGCCTCACACATGCTAGGCAAGCACTGTACCACTGAGCCACAACCTTAAGAACAAAAACTGTTCCTATTACTCCCACTGAGGAAAGAAGTGGGGGTGAATTACTCTGTTATCTGCCATTCTCCACAATTTGAATCTTCTAAGCCTGAATGTGTACTGCTTTCCATTTCCCCCGTGACTGAAGTCATTTGGGGCTTTGGGATAAAAAGTTATTTTTGGTTTCTTTTTAAAAATTGTTCTTTTGTTTTTATCCATGATTATCCTAAATACATGTATGAAGACACAATTGTGGTAAAAAAAAATACTTTATATAAAACTAGCAACTTGAAAAATTGTGCTCTTTATAGGTAATATGAAATGAAATGTACTCTGCAAACGTGTATAACAAAGTAGAATACTAAATTTAAAAAAAAAAAAAAACTCTTTTTGTCAGTAATCATACGTAATAGTGGTATCCGTTGTTCCACAGTCACACATGAACACAACGTGATTTGGTCCATCTCATTCCCAGGCAGCTCCCTTAAGTAAATGGTCCTAAGACACAGCATGATGGCAGCAGTCAATATGATGCTCTCAGAAGTCGTTTCCTCATTCATTACACCTGGATGCTACCAGACTCCTGACTCCCTTCTTTCCCTCCCAGTGGTGCTACTTAAGAGTCTGCCATTATCTCTAGTTCCCCCCCTCAGCCGGGTCCCAGCATGGATGGGGAACTGCTACGGATAGGTTAATGGACCCAGCCATGGCTTCAATCGCTTGCCTCTGCCTGTCTGCTGGGCGCCCTTTCTTTGTACAACCGCTCTGGCCTGGAATCTGCACAGCATGGGCAGCCCTGGCCTGCTCCAGGCCTGTTCTCTCTGAGTAAGCTGCCCTGCACACCCCTTAATGTTTTTCAAGGCAAGTAGCATGGTGACTCAGAAGCTAGGAGGACCCGGCGTCGGTGGTGCACTGTGAGAGCAGATGGCACAACCTCACTTCTCTAGGCCTCAGTAGCTCCAGCTGCAAGATGGGTATAGTAACACCTTCCTCCTTGCACTGCTGAGGGCACTAAATGAAACAATGTATGTTCCCTAAGAGTGATCAAGAAAGACTAATTTTCCTCTGCTTTTTATTTTCCTTGACTTATGTTGGTAGGGAGAGGGGCAGGGAGTCTATTGCTGTGTCACCCCCTGATATGACACTTGAATTATGATACGGTTCAGCAACAACAGTTTTCAGCCTCACCTCCTCCAGCTGCAGAAGAGTTAATTCCTTACCCATCCTTCCCTGATGAGGTGCCCAACCTCAGGGAGCTTTGCAATCCTGGTTGCTGATGGGCTGGCCCCGGGGCTCTCCTGGGTGAGTCTACTCTTTGGCAATCCCTATTTCTTCATCTCTTGATTTACAAGACACACGCCTATGACCTGGAGGTCTCTGGGTGTGGGCATCCAAACAGAAAAGAGCCATTAAAGTTCAATCAAACCTGGTGGGTAGAGTTCCAGCTCCTCAGTGAGCCTGGAGCCTGGAAACCTAAGCTCCCTGTGAAAGCACCGCCAGCCCCAGCCTCGCGCAGGAGGAGACAGTCTGTGGTCCCTGGTCTGAATCTCCAACCAGAAGTGCACAGCCGGATCTTATTGCCTTTATCTGCTGGCAATAAGATTATTGTGTTTTTTTTTTTCCCTTGGGAATTTTCCAACTCTCCTTTAAGATGACTCAAGTAAATTCATAATTTTAAAGCCTGTGCTCCAAGAATATGTGAAGCAAATGAAGATGACCTGCAGGATGGTGATAGCAGCAGACACACCTGGGCCAGACCTTGTCTGCCATGGGGAAACAGAGCCAGCATCTGGATCTCCAGCTCCGGCTTCCTTTCCTGTGAGCTGGGATCACAACATTCCCCATGGCACGATGATAAAATTGTGCAATGAATGCAAAGCACTAAGCAAGGGCTGAGCACACAGTAAGCCCACAAGTGATAGTGCCTTTTACTGTTATGGGTTGGTGGCATAGTTAGCAGTGACACTAATGCGCAGAGTGACTCAAGTTCAAATCCAAGCTTCTATTCACTGGTTGCATAGTTCTGTCTGGTTGCTTAACCTCTTGTGCATGCCCAATTTATTAATCTGGAAAATGGGACTGATAATGGCACCTACCTTATATAGTTGTGACAATTAAATTATAGTTCTTTCTCCATATTCCTGGGTTGTGCGTTCTGGAATTTAACCAGCCTTGAATTATGTACCACATAGTTGGGACTACGATGGTTCTGTCTGTGCCGAACATGGGCAGTCTTTTTTCTTCATCATTGTTTCCTAAACAAGCACAGTATAACACCTATTTTAAAGCATTTACGTTACATTTGGTCTTATAATTAATCCCAATATAACTTAAAGTATGTGGGAGGATGTGCACTGGTTCTACGAAAATAATATGCTATTTTACATGAAGAACTTGGGCATCCATGGATTTTAGTATTTTCAGGAGGTCCTGTAACTAGTTAATATGTACAAAGTGCTATTTAAGGCTTGACACGTATAAGTACTATATAAATATTTTTAAACTATTTTTAGTGGCAAAATTCAATAGGATTGTAAAATAGCAAAATTAAAAATGCCCACACAGAACCAACACGAGGAATGCAGGTAGAAGGCGATAATGAAATGAAGTCAGAAAATGAAATTTAAGAACAGAAAAATTGAACTGCTAAATACACTGAAATGAACCACGCACACCAAAACATACAGGCTTCTGGTGAGCAACAGAGGGAGGATGTAGGAGACGTAAATAAAATCAGCAACTGTGTGCTTGGGTTCCCCCAAACACAGACTGGAAGCCCCTGTGGTTGGAGGTGAGCCCAGCATAGACAGTAGTTGGTGCAGCCAGTAGTCGGTCCCTGCTGGCAGAAGGCCCATGTTGGCGACACTAGTCCGTCTCTATGTGGCGTGTGTCCGCCTCTCCCAGCTTGGATCTCAGCCACCTGGTTCCAGCTGTGTTGCCCCAGGCAGGAGCTTTCTTTGTCATCACCTGTCTCTCTGTGGGCCTCTGAGAAGAGCCTGATAGCTGACACCGTTCCCTCCAGATCTGACTTAGACCCCTTCACCAGGCCCAGATGCCCAGCTTCTCAGCCAGCTTCCCATCCACAAGCCCACCAGGCTATCCGTGGGCCATCTGAAGACTTGAGACTTGGCTTGAGAAATGATGAAAGAGATTTTCCACCCTCCTCTTGCACTAGATCGCCTGCACCCCTCTATACCAAAGAAACTGGGAAATGGGAGTTCATTCATAAGCATGAATTCTTGCTTGTACCTGTGCAATATCAGACCACTGTGGCAGTATGTTTTGGAGTATAAGAGAAATAATTGACCTTCTAGTGCTCTATAAGAGCTCAAAAGAATTGAAGTCCCAGATATTGGGTACAACCAGGAATAAGTCAATTAAGCAAAAAGTAGATTATTTGCAAAATCCAACACTCCACAGTGAGTGAGTGTCATGGTCAAACAGGGAGAGGAGATGCCCCTACTCTGGTCAAGGACGTAAGACATGAGGGCGGTAAGTCAGGTCACTAGTGCATAGCAGGCATTTCATCTACTACACACACTGTGTTACCAACTTTAATGCCTGACTCATTTAGTCTTTATTCAGAAGGTAGCACTATCATGGCCACTTCATAGATGAAGAAACTGAGGCACAAGGAAGATGATGAAAGTAATAATACTATATCAGTCTATTTTCTTTTGCCATAACAAAATACCAGAGTCTAGATACTACAAAAAGTGGTTTACTTTGCTTAGAATTCTGGAGGTTGATAGTTTTTTTTTTTTTTTTTTTTTTAATTTTCGCAGTGCTAAGAACTGAACCTAGGGCCTCACATATGCTAGGCATGTGATCTACCACTGAGTTATTTCCATAGACGGAGGTTGATAGCTTGAATGGACAGCTCCGTTATGGGAGGGCCCTCTTGCGAGGGCCCCCGTTGCTACATCACAGCTTCGCTGATGGCATCGCAATGGGAGATCTTGCAAGAAGGAGAGCATAGTCCCATGATGGAAGCCAGAGGGATTCAGGGGCCAGGTTTATTCTGTCTAAATAACTTACTTTTGAGGGAACTAACTGGGATCCCACAAGAACGCCATTAGTCTTTCCAGAGGCGGCACCCCCAGTGACCTAATGACTTTGTCCCAGGTTCCACCACTCAGAGATTCTGCCACCTCAGCACCGCCACAGTGGGACCAAGCTTCCAGCACACGAAGCTTTGTGGGAAACACTTCAACCTTATCCAAACCAGAGCACACCCTCACCCCATGGGGTTGGGAGGGGCAAATGACTATGTGCAATGGTGATGTTTGAATGTCCCCGGCCACTTCCTCCCAGGGCCACCAAGCCTACCTTTGAGTTAGGCTCCCGCATGACCACCATTTCCGAAATGCCCATGAGATTTCTGACTCACAGTCTCATAAGGTTTCTTGTACCTGGGATGCCTTTCCTTTTATATCCAGGTTTCCAGAAACTGGGACGCCTCTGACTGCCAGCTCTTATCCAGGTCCCTCCCATCTCAAGTAGTGTTTCTTGTCTCTGTGCTGCCTGGACCTTTCATGCAGGCTCTTCTTGAAGCCTGGACCTCAGCTTTGCCACCAAGAAAGGGGGTGAAAACGTCTACGCTGCAGAAGCGTAAGAACAGTAAGCACCTGTTTTATTATCTTGCTTCTTGATAAAGTCTATCTGATATTACAGTTGTAATTGAACCTGGTTTGTTTCCCCTCCTAGATGAGGGACTAGGTCAAAGACAGTAAATAGGACATTGATCCCCCACTCCACCCAGTGCCAAGCATAGAGCCTGGAATGTGCTAAGTTCTCAGCAAATGTGAAGAGAAGGGAACAAATATCAAACTAGAGAACAGCAAACAGGAGGATGATCCAGACAAAGGGAACGAGGCTCTGTTTACACTTACTGTGTACTCTGTGTGCGGTGTGCACAGCCCTAAGCTAAGTGCTGCAGAGAGATCAAAGAAGCATCGTGGACAGCTCTCTGGCCCAGGGACTGTCATTCTGGTTGGGCCTAAGTGAGATGATGCGGTACACAGTTTATCAGCAAATCATGGCAAATTTTCTAAGGACAGTTAGAAAATGGTATAGATTGGTGAGGAAGAAAAATGTGTTTTAGTAGACAGACAAAAATAAAAACAAAAAGACTGTAAGCATAGGACAGGTAACAAAAGCCCTGTTGAGCCAGGCGCGGTGGTGCATGCCTGTAATCCCAGCACTTGGGAAGCTGAGGCAGGAGGATCTCGAGTTCAAAGCCAGCCTCAGCAATGGCGAGGCACTTAGCAACTCAGTGAGACCCTGTCTCTAATAAAATACAAAAAAAAGGGGCTAGGGATGTGGCCCAGTGGTTGAGTGACCCTGCGTTCAATCCCTGGCATAAAAAAAAAAAAAAAAAAAAAAAAAAAAAAAAAGCCCTGTTGACAAAATATTGGGAAAAAATTATTTATCTCACAACAAGAAGAAGAAAATGATCATGTAAAGAATGATATTCATTGTCACTTACAATTAGGTCTACAAAGAATTTATAGCAAATAAAAATGCATTTGTCTTCTTTTGAGTGAAAAAGATGATGATAGAAGATTCCACAAACCCTAAAATTATCTATGAAAGCCATATATAAAGACCAGGAGGAAATTTACTAGACTGTTGATAGAAGAAGTTTTCTCTAAATCCTAGTTTTGTGAATGATCTTTTTTCTTTGTTCTGTTTTTCTTTCAAAATTTCTAGAACTATGAGTAAACTTTATCTTGGAAAAACAAACTGTAAATTGTATGACATATCTCCACAGACTAAAGTATTTTCTAGAAATAAGCAATGATTTCTGGAGTTTACTAGTGTACTCCAGTATATTTTCCATAATCAATCCTCCTTTCCCCTTCCTGATTTTGATAATTCAGAAGACATTGGACATGTACATATAGTGTGTTGGGGAATATGTGTAGATGAATCTCTACAAATAATCTTTACCCTGAGTATTTGATTATCACATATGTGATATACATGTGGACTTTGTATGTATACATCGGATAAGAACATGGTGAATGTGGTTGATGATGGACAGATGGCTGGATCTATGGGGAGTAGAGGGGGCAGACCCCTAGTGTGTACTAGCAAGTTCAAAGGTGTGTTATAGACTGAGAGGCCAGGACAACCTACAAAAACACATCCTCTGTCTGTAATAGCTGAGGGCTTCAGAGAAAAATTGGACAATAGAAATTATTTGTGGGCTCCTTCCTTTCTCTCTCTCTGCCATATACACACAGACAGATGTGCATTGCAAGGGTGCCAGTGACATGCTTGTGTGCATGGACATGTGCATGAGCGCACGCGCGCGCGCGCGCGCACACACACACACACACACACACACACATCCCTTTTCCTCCCTCCCTCTTTCCCCTGACTCTTCTCTGACTGGCATATGAGTTGTCCAGCCCCAGGGGCTGCTGCAGCAAAAAAAAATAATAAATAAATAAATAAAAAGAAAAAGAAGGATAACACCACTCCTGGGCTTTTGGCTGGCTGGAAAGAGGTAATCGGGACTTTGGGGAAATGTTTCTGACAATGACAAAAGACAAAAGTGGTCAAAAATGAGTCGATTTTTGAAAAGAAAGCTCTATTTTTAGACCTGCCTGGGCGGGGCTGTGTTTTGAAAATAGGTATTTAAGGTTGCATGTAATTCATTTAATGTGCAAGGAAGTCACTAATTTCATAGAGAAATAAAGATCCTCAGAACCCAGATTCCTCTGAACTCGACCTCAGCCTTAGCCCGGGGTGATTACTAACTCCTTTGGTGAGAAGATAATTTTATTTTAATTCTCATGCAATAGCTGAATAACTTCCATACAAATGCCAACTATCAATCTTTATGAGTAAATTATTGTCCTCACTATGAGGGTGTGGTACAGAAGAGGAGACATGCTTTAAGAGCTATAAAGTTTCTTGGATATAATTTTCTTCCTAAGCCATTATGAAGATACATAACAACCCTACTTTTTTTTTTTTAACAGCTCAGGTGAACAACATGTTGAAAGAGTAAAAATAAAAATCTTCAACAACAATGCAGATGTGACTTTGATAAAAAGAGGATCAGATATTTACTTCTATGTCCCACATTAGAGAGGACCTGGTGTGTTCGCTTTCCGTCACTATAACAAATACCTAAGATAATCAGACTTATAAGAAAAAAGGTTTATTTTGACTCACAGTTTTGGAGGTTTTAGGCTATGCTTGATTGGCTCCATTACTTTTGGGTCTGTGATAAGGCAGTATGTCATGGTGTGACTGTGTGATTCCAAAGAGAAAAAGACTGAAGTCCCATAATCCCCTTAGAGGACACAACACCATCAATAACCTAAAGACCTCCCCCTAGGCCCCACCTCTTAAAGATTCCACCACCACCTAATAGTACTAACCTGGAGATCAAGCTTTTAACACATGGGGCTTTAGAGAACATTCCAGTCCAAATGATAGCACCTGGCTTTCCGACTTTCTGTATATTAGGCTCCCCCATCTTCCTTACTGTCTTGTTCCTAACTTCTTGGAAGTATATTACACAGCCAAGGGACAGTTTCTGCCTCATGTATTTTTGCTCTACCTTTAAAATTTTTGAAATATGCCTTTCTTTCTTTTTTTAAGAGGAAGAAAGCAAAAACTAATAAGTGAATGGTCCATTATTTGTGCCAAATACTTGGCACAAATGCCTTTATGCTCTTTTGATTTTTACAGAAACCTGTGTCTGTTAACTCAGGAACGGTTTCCAGCTTGAGGAATTTGAATCTACCTTTTAAAAATATGAAATGCACTTTTTTTAACTTTAAAGGAAGAGGACACAAAAACAAGTAATTGAACAGCTTCTTGTTTGCATTAAACACTTTACACACATGGGCTCACATTTGGTTTTTACAGAAACCTGCTGATGCAGGCACTAACTCTTTCACATTGAGGCAGCAAGGCTCGGAGGAAGGAAGCAGCCTGCCCAGGAGAAGCTGACTAGCAGGGAGAGCAGGGCTTTGTGTGAGTACAGAGTTTGTGGTTTTCCCTCCCCAGCCACTATACTGCTGCAACCATCCAGAAAACCACCCCATTTCTAGTTTTGTGCCTGGTTATTTCCCAAGTTTTAGCACCTACACTGGGACAAACTAGAATTCTGCCTGCAAAGTCTCATGATCTCAAAGGGTTTATGCTCAGAATCACAGTTCCGAGGTCTGTCGATGATGAATTACTGACTGATTAGTTCTTCAAAGAGTTGATGTTTAGCTCCATAAATTTACTAGACGCAAAGACAGATGGCAGTTTAAAAGCAGAAATATTTATACTATTGAGACTGTGACACTATCTCTACTTTTTCAGGGGTCCTCTCTCTTCTAGGGCCCTGCTCTGACAGCTTTGTGAGGGCTCACCCCCACCCCCTGTCTTTAAAATATGAATGAATTAATTTGACTTTGAAATTCTCTTGACAGGTAGCTGGTGCCACATGTGATAAAATCAGATTTTGGCAAGCAGAGTTTTCCAAGCCGCCTTTTCTTTTTCTTATTCTTTCTTTCTTGTTGTTTCTTTCTTTCCCTCTCAGCAGACTAGTTTGCAAGGAGTCCCACCCAGTCCCCAAATCACTGGAACAGTACTGACTTCTCCAACGGAAAGATATCCAAGTCAGGACTTAATTAGAGAAATACACATTCACCTTTTTAAAGCTCTTGGTTTTGAGGTTCTATGAAAGTCATAAATATCCTGAATTCTAAAGGATAGTAGAAGTCATATGCTTCCTGTCTTTTGTTTATCTGATGTGTAAACTAAAATCCAGAGGCTCAAACAACTTTGCAGAGCTACCTGTTGTTAGTGACAGAGCTGGGATTCATACCCGGAGCTCTGGACAGGAGCCCTGGCCGGGACAGGGGAAGAAGGAGGGGGTGTGCAGGAGCCAACCCTGAGGTGGCATCTACCCCTTAGAGTTATCCAGAGATGAAGGTGATCCTTGCATGCAAAGTGTTTAGAACAGCACTTGTGGCATAGAAAGTATTCATTCTTCTTTGACAAATGCGACAAATGTTATTCATCGCAGGAAAAAGAGGCAATGAAAGGTTTTTCAGCACCAAGCACCAGTGCCGGGATAGGGATGCCAGAATGACCATGGGTCACCTGTTGGGGTCTGTACAGGACAGCAAATCACTGTCAATGTGTTCTCTAGGTTTTTAACAATCATTACTGCCAGTACTTTGAAAGCAAGGTTTTTGGAATTGAAGTTGTTTGCTTGGAAAATATTTCAGTTTCGTCCTGAATCTCTCTGTACAGACACAAAAACAGCCTGTAGAGCAGGGAGGATTGGAGCCATTGTCACAGTATAACAAGAAAGCGGTCAATTCCTTTATTAAAGCTAAGTTTGATATAAAGAATCTTTTGGATTTTTTTTCCTGAAGAAACTGGATCTTGGTTCTACACAACCAACAGCTCCTTCAGCACCCTGCGTAAAGCTGCACCTGTGCACAACTCATGTCCAGATTAGAGGGGACACGGGGATACATCCTTATTTCCTGTAGGTTGTGTCATTCTACAGAACTTAATGTTTCAAGAGAAGAAAACTGCTTTATAAAAATGAGAGTCCTAATACAACGAATCGGACATTATTACCCTATGCACCTGTATGACCGGTGGGATTCCACATCATGTACAACCAGAAGAAAGAGAAGTTATACTCCATTATGTATGATGTATCAAAGGGCATTCTACTGTCATGTATAATAACAAAAACAAATTAAAAAATTTAAAAATGCATTTAGATTGTATTTTAACTGATACATAAACATAAAAGTATACATAAAAACGAGAGTCCTGTTTATGGTTCCCCTTTTAACCTCCTTTTCTAAAATATTCACATGAGGCCTGGATGCTTGCTGAATGTCTGGAAAGTTATCAGTTGCATCCCCCTCCACTCCCCATCCCACCAGTCCACACCTGGTTGTGCTACAAGGCAAAAACTCTTAGCAATGACTGAAGAGGCTGGACACTGTAGCTAATAGTCAAGTGGAGACGTAGAGTTGTATTCCATCACCTTAGAGAGACATTTGCAGGGGGACCAAAAGCACAACTTAGGTCTGTGGCATATAGTTGGCTTCTGTGCTCAGGTAATGCAACTCCTTCCTGAGCAGAGGACTCTAGTACTTAGAGACTTCCGTGGGTTTAGTAAAACTGCTTCTTGCCTGGCCTGCTAGCCTCATGAATAACAGCTGTCATTATGGAGGGTTTGCTTTGTGCTAGACTCCTTGTTAAGTGCTTTGCACACATTACCGTCTTTTAATCCCCTGTAGCAACCTTCAGAGAGGCCATTGTTCCCCCCATTTCTCAGACAGAGATTCACGAGACAAAGTGGTCTGTGTAGGTTTGCACCTGCAGCAAGGGGTAGAGAGAACTCTCCCAGCCTCTGAATGATTCAGGACCCCAGAGCCCTTACCTGATTTCTGCTGTCTTCCTCCTTTCTGAGAGAGAAAAGCTACATATGAGCTTCAGCCCCAAACAGAGGGCTGCACTAGAGCCTTGGCCCTGTCAGCATCTACGTGAATGACTTTGAACAAGATGCCTAGTTGATCTGTTAGACAAGGAAGCAGACTTGGTCTTGTTTTCTTGGATTCTGTTATCAGTTCTGTCTAGCATGTTCCTTGTATTTGTGACAGCCTCAAAATGTGCATATAGAGCTCTTTGGTCTGCGACATTGTTTTCTGCTTGGGCTTCCCTGACATTTGCCTCAAATGGGGGATATAATAGGATGAAGCTATTTTTCTCTTCAAATCCATTCAATCACATTTAGGCAAAATGAAAATATGCAAATTCTCTCCCTTCAGGCTTACCCTCATTTTAACACCAGAATCCAAACCTAGAGATGGGGAAAAAGGTTTGAAAGGTTTCAAATTGGGAGAAAATAATCCTTGTTTCACTTCTACAGGGCACACATAAATCCATAAGTCGCCGCTGGTCCTTCTCAATAGGCCGTCCAGATTTCTGAGTTGGGTTTGCCAGCCAGTGTCCTGAAATCTCCCACGACTTCTGTTCCATAAATACACTGGACACGACTTCCTTTTTGGGTGCCTCATTCTCAGAGTTAGTTTGGGGGCCATAACTTAGATACTGTTTCTTCTTAAATAAATCATTCTACCGTGGCTACTGACCCTGTGCCCATTTATCATAACCAGTTCCTTTCCTCAGCTTCCTCAACGGAGTCTCCTCCCAAACAAGTTTCCTTGTGAGTGGAATTTCCAGTTAAAATGTTGCTGTGACTTCAATTTTGTTTGTTTGGGTTTTTTTTTTTTTTTTTTTTTTTTGGTTCTGGGGATTGAACTCAGGACCACATCAATCACTGGGCCACATCCCCAGCCCCTTTCCCCTGTTTTTTTCTTTTTTTTTTTTTTTTTTTTTTTTTTTTTTTTTTTGTACCAGGGCTTGAACTCAGAGGCACTCGACCACTGAGCCACATCCCCAGCCCTTTTTTTTTTTTTTTTGGTTTTTATTAGAGACAGGGTCTCACTGAGTTGCTAAGTGCCTCGCCATTGCTGAGGCTGGCTTTGAACTCGCGATCCTCCTGCCTCAGCCTCCCAAAGTGCTGGGATTACAGGCGTGCGCCACCACGCCCGGCTCCCCCGTTTTTTTCTGTATTTTATTTAGAGACAGGGTCTCATTGAGTTGCTACATGCCTCGTGCCTCGCCATTGCTGAGGCTGGCTTTGAACTCGCAATCCTCCTGCTTCAGCTTCCCAAGTGCTGGGATTACAGGTGTACACCACCACACCCGGCTCAACTTTGCTTTTAAAATAAAACTGTAGTGGGGCAAGGGGTGTTGCCTGTTACTGACATTGGAGCAACAAATTTGTCCCAAATGATTGAATCAAAGGGCAACGTTGACCCTTTACAGAGAGACAGGTTAGTGTAAAAATAATGCACTTTTTTTTTTTTTTTTTTTTTTTTTTTGCAGAGTTTTGATGCATTGGGATTTTGAATAAGGCGTTTTCTGATGTTTCAGCTTAAGTTCCAAGCAGGCTTAGACTCTGTCTTCATAGCGTGTGCTCAAGTCCTGTGTGCGATCTATTTTTTAAAACTCATATCCCAAGGGAAGCAAACACTCAATCTTCCCCTTCATTTTCCAAATGCAGTTAGGTTATTAGTTTTGACTTAATGAAGAAAATAGTTAGTGGGAACGAGGCAGGCTCTGAAACCCCAAGGAAAGAGTCGAGGACTCTGAAGGGGGGTTAAAAAAAAAAAAAAAGTGGCAAGAAGCAAGTATATGCAACTAAGCACTTTCCATATTTCACATTAAGCAGTTTGATACCATTTTTTTAAAAGAAGGAAAGAAACATTTTAGATATTCTAAGCATAATGCTTAAACCACAAATTCTGTAAAAAAATGAACAGCATAAGCTATTAGCAGCTGTACGCGTCATAAACACCTTAGGCGAGACAATCAGAAACTAATGCCAAACGCACCTTGGAGCCATCAGTCTGCGCGGGGCTCGACTCCTGCAATTTCATAAGATAAATGCCTCTGCTGTTTTAAGATGATGAAACTACAGCTGAGACGAATCTCCGTGTTTTTCACCAGTGATTTAATAAAGGCCAGCTCGGAATAAATATGGAACGGCTACTCTGAAAGCTTTTTTAGCTTTGTGCTAAAATGTGTTGGAACTTCCTTCATAAATTGATTGTATCCAAAGTTCCGATTTGTCCACGCGTGGAGGAAAGGTGTTTACTAAGTCATGGACTGTGAATGTTCCATGTAACGCACTGTGGTTTTATAGAGAATGTAGGGTAAGATGCTTCCTTGGGCAAAGCCAGGGGCTGGGGAATCTGACAGCTGATTCTACTTTGGGGGGCCTGGAATAGTTGTCAAGAGTGACAGAGGGGAAAAGGGGATCTTTATTATGGATTTTCTGTCCCTGACCTTAGACTTCTTATAAAAAGTGCTACGTCATCTGAAGTTCCATCTGCACTTGGGTTTACTGTGGTATCTTAAAATGACATTCAGTCATGAAGTAGCTGGGCAGTGAGATGGACATACCAGCGAACAGCCAGAGCTTTGGGGAGCCAGATAAATATATGTCCATGTGTTATAGGGAGTTATTTCCAGAAGTATTTAAAATCCTAAGGGACAAGCCTGGCTATAATTGTAGCTGATCTATTTTAATCTTAAATTTGTAAGAAAAGATTTTCCCCCCCACTTTTGATGAGCAAGCAAGAAAAAAAGAGCAAGGTAGGAGGACCTGATATAGAAATATTTCTTGGAGGCCCTGGTCCTGACGGCAGAATCTTTGAGTAGTCAACTGACCCCTTTCTGATCACTGATTAGGCTATGCATGTGTGTGTGTGTATGTGCGTGTGCACATGCTGGTCATTGGTCTGCCAGCCTACTTTGCAGAATGGCTAAAGCCTGCCGGGAGAAAGCAGTGGTCCATTCACAGGTTTCGTCTGGGGACCCCATGCGGTTGACTCGGCAGAGGTTCTGAAGCCTCTGCCTTCAAATGGTGCAGCTGGGAGCTGTATGGGTCCACCCCGCCTACTCCTTGCACTGGGCCCTTCTGAGTTTAATTACGTCCTACTTGGCTGAATTCACAGGTGGCTTTCCTTGGAGGAGGCGTTTACCTCTCCCCAAACCCCAGGCTGCTCATTTCCTCAGTGGATTAGCAGGGCCACGATGAAACAGAAGCTGTGCCTTCTCCATTCTTTACACAACCTGGTGTTAGAGGTTGACCTTTCACCCCTGGAGATTCGAAGGATTAAGGCTGCTTTTAAGTCCCGCTCTGGTTACTAATCCACCACTTTCACTTGATGTTATGTAAGCACTTCCTGACTTACCCTTTAAATCCTGTAAACATAATAAAACAGAGTCTAACCTTTACCTTTGGATTTCCCACTATCTTTTGCGCTATCGAATCAACTGTGGAAGGATCCAGGAACAGAAAGCTAATAAGTGATAGCCTGATTTTATTTTTTTTTTGCCCTGGGACATGTAACAAAACATTACAATATTGAATATATTCAGGTCAAATAGTTGCAGGGGAGCACCAAAAGCTTCAGACTGGGCAAATAATGTTTCCCCCCTTTAACTGAATATATTTTCCCACAAAACAATGAAGCAGATGGTATTGGGTGTTTCTACTCCTCCCCCTTTTAAACAAATTAGAACCAATGAGATCCAAATGATAGCTGGAAAAAAAAATAGGCTTTTGAGTAATACAGACTTTCAGGCTTGCTATCTCCGCCTTGAATCCTGACACTAGCCCAAGGGGTCTTCTCAGGAAGGTTTTGCTCCTCAATAGGACCCCCATCTGGTAGCCCTGATCTCCAGACCCAAAGAGCAAATCCAAAAACAGTTTTGGACAAACACAAAATTAATCTTTCCTGTGTTCTGTCCACTGTTCAACTGTTAGATGTCCTTCCTGAGTGCTGTCTCTCAAGGACTGAGTTACGGGTGGCCATGGGCAACATCCAACAGCCCCATGGGTATCAGGTCGGTCGGTCGGTCGTCACCAGCTTCCTGCTGGCAAGCACAGACCTCCCAGGCACTGCTGCCTCCTCCCCAGGCAGGTCCCACCACCAGGGCTCAGTGAGCTGGTCACTGTTCATGGAACTCCTCATCAAAGGGAAGGCTTGGATGAGAGAAATTCTTGTTTTTTGTTTATTTTGGGGTAGGGGGAGGGGATGTTTTTGTTTTGTCTTACATCAAAGAGAACCTACCCAAGAAACCCAGCAGGAGGCTGCCACAGGGGAGCAGTTAGGGGGGACATTGGCCAGACCTACTGCAGGCCAGGAAAGGGACAGCCCTATGACCAGCCAGCCTGTCACCAGCTACCTGTGGCCCTCAATTCCTTGACCTTCAAATGGTGATAATATCACGGACCCCTCTCTTTGGATTACTGAAGGGAAAACCTAGTGTATTGCTTTTGCATTAAGTTAATTCACAATCAAATGGTCTGATCAGAAAAATTTCTGATTGGTTGGGTGAGGGATTACAAAAAAAAAAAAAAATACTCTCTTTTTTTTCATTAAAAACCATAGTAATCCAATGAGACGATGCAAACAACTGCTCTTTCATTGTCTAATATGCTATGCAAACTTATCTTTCATCTAAAGGGTCTGTGAATAAAACCAAAGATCTGAAATCTGTACATTTAACCGCAGGTTTCATTTGTGAGCAGTTATCATGTGCTCGAACCCATGTTCAGGAGTCTGCGTATCTCATTAATTTAATGCCCTTTGTAGCTGTGTAGTAGGTGTTAGCAGTGATACTCGCTCACTTCTTAGATGAAGAAATTTAAATTCAAAGCAGCAGGTGCAGAGCTGGGGGGCTCTCCCTGGGCCCCTCCCTCTGCAAACAGGGGGAGTAGAGTTCCCCCTGTAATTTTTTTTTTTTTTTTTTCAGTCCTCATTTACTCCTGGTCAGAGAGCACAGTGGTTCACATTTAGGAACAAATATATGTCATATGTGAACATTCTGGAATATTCTCAGGAGGAAATGTGAAACGACCTGAATGGGGTGGGAAGCAGGGTCACAGGGCTGTTGGCCTAAATAGGTGAGGAGTCATGGTTTCTGTGGATGGATTTTCCTAGCTCCTTCCCTGGTCTCTGCTTCTGGAAACATCCGGAAGGAGGGAACTCTGCCCTCTTCCTGTATTGGGGGGATTCCTTCCGTTGACTTTGAAGGTGGGGGCAATATGGAAGCTGAACACCAAGGATCGGTGGCCAGGTCAGTTTGCAACTCCTCATGCTCCTTCCAGCACACCTTCCACCTGCTGGGAATTAATGGGCATCTGAACACAGAGGAAATGCTTCCTGACAGGGGGCATATGTGACTCATGTCTCGTGGTAAATGCATTTTTAGTCTCTATAGGGGCCTAACATCCTGTTTGTGACAAGCATGCCCTTTCTTATAAGTGGAAGTGTCACCACCTGCTCTCTTATGAAGCCCCTCTCCATACACCCAATGGGAATAAACGCTCCCATTTGCAGGTGCTCGGGGTCTGATAGGCATGATGGCTGTGGAAGTCCCACCCAGGCCCAGCCGAAACCTCCTTCTTGTCCAACACAGATTCCACGGAAGTGAGAGGCCAGAGAAAGGCAACCTGGGACAGAGAAAGAAGATGCTCCAAAGCAGGTAGAAGCTACATCCAGCCCAGCCCGGGGTCCTCAGGCTTCACAGGGTAGAGATCCCACCACATGTGCACACACTTATGCACACACCTGGGCAGTCCCTCGCACACTCAGCCCTTTTGTCTTTCCTAACAAAATTCACTAAATTTCCTCTTTCCTGTGTCCTGCCAGATGGGAAGAGGAAAATTTAGACCAATCTTTCCATCTGTGAAATGGAAAGACCAAGATAGGCTCTGCCTACTTTCCAACGTTTTTTCTGAAGGTCACTGATACTTTTAAGTTGCAATCCAAATAGAAAACTCTGAGAGGACATAAATTCCATGAAGGCAGGGACTTTGTTTTGTCCACTACAATATTATCAGGCCTTAAAACACTACTTACCACCGAGTAGGTATGCAATTAATGTATGATTAGTCAGCCAACTGGTCATTGCATAATACTAATAATAAATTGATACAACATCACAAAATCATATAGTCCCGTGACCAAATTGGGACTACGTACTTTATAAATGAGCCTGCCAGGTAACAGAAACTTTTGGCTTTTGTAACATTCTTTTAAAGTACCTCAGTATTTGATAAGATAGGAAAAGGATTCTTGTAGTTGTAATGGCAGAAGTCGTAGTAATCACAGTGAAATGTCCTTAACTCATAGGCAATTATTTAATGTCCAGAGATCTGAGATGCAGCTGGGAACCCAAGAGAAACAAGGAATCATGAGTGGCTGACATCAGTATCTTAGCACTCATACGGTAGAGTGCCATGGTCCCCACTTCAGTCTACTAGCTCTTACTTTGAACCTAATCATAACATGAATGGTGATGTATTTTCCCAAACCAGAATGGAGATGATAAAGTAAGAGAGAATCCAGGAAAGCTACTAAAAATGAAAAGACATACACACTAAGAGATATTTAACTTAGAGATAGATTTCCTTACAAATTCTCATCATCCTTAAATGTTACCTTTTAAACAACTTGAAATTCTTTATTTTTTGGGGGGGGCGGTATCGGGGGTTGAACTTGGAACACTCAACCACTGAACCACCTCTCCAACCCTATTTTGCATTTTATTTAGAGACAGGGTCTCACTGAGTTGCTTAGCACCTTGCTTTTGCTGAGGCTGGCTTTGAACTTACGATCCTCCTGACTCAGTCTACCGAGCCACTGGAATTACAGGCGTGTGCCACTGTGCCTGGCTTAAAATTCTTAATGATAGCCGAGAGTTACCAAGGAAAGCTTAAATTATATTATCAACACACTTTTAGAAGAAAAGGATGTGGATTTCCGGGGTTGGAGGTGGGAGGCTCTTAAGGCATAGCTGGTCCAGTAGAGTGACAAAGAACATGGGCCTTGGAGTCAGACAAAGCCAGGTCCAAGTGCACATCCTCATTCCCACTGTGGATCACTGAACATGTGACCAAGCATAGCTAAGCCTCAATTTATTTACTTCAGAAAAAAATGGGATTGATTATATAGATTAAAATAAAAGTTATTATACAAAGAAGGCACTTTGCATAGAAAGGGAGTTATTATTATTTTTACCAGGAAAATTCAATTGAGTGTCCCAATTTCAACATTACTACAACAGTGTTTAGTAATTAAAATTATAGCAATTATTAATAACCATATCTGTATTGTCTTGGGAATTCTCATAATTTAAAAAAACAAACAAAACAAAAAATCAACCCTCAACCTTAAGAGGACATTTGTTTTCTGGAAATTTTATAAGTCGAATATTTCTAGCAGCAAGATGTATTTGCTAAATTTCATGCCACAAATAACCATAACCACTTACAATAGTTACATGGCTTCCTTGTAGCTCACACTTATCAATCAGTAGGGGTTGCTAAGGCCAAACAGTTTCCAAATAAAATAGCAGTGAAGAAAAGAAGCAGGGTACATGTATTTTATGGCATGAGACTCTTTTCAAATTGAAGTGTGAAAAGAATCAATTCAGCCAGGTGCCTCACTGTCCCAAGAGTCCAAGTAGAGCAATTACTGAAATAACACAAACGGATGCAAAAGAGAAGAAATAAAAAGAGCCTTCCTATCAAGGTACTTCTGGGAAGGCAGTTTAGCACCTTGTAAACCTGTTTCCATAGCTCCCCAACAAACAATGGCTTTTGAGTCATGGAAAAAACGCATGGTGTACAGTCAAAATACTCAGTGTGAAGGTGACTTTTCTTGAAGGAAAAATTGTCTGAATTGGGGCTTCAGTTTCTAGATAATTCTGTTGGCGTAAAAGTCATTGACTATTATTGTGGGTAAGAAAAGTTCCCTTTTAGGCATCCAGCTCACCTTCCATAAATAAAGGGATATGGACCAGTGTTTGTTAAATTTCTTCTTAATGGAAACTTCCAATTCAGATAAAACAAATAGACATAAGTTACTCTAGTTAGATCTGAGATGGAGGGTGCTGGAGTCCATTCTTTTGCTATCATGCCCTCCACCCAAGGGACCTTACAGAAACTCAGATGAACCCTTAGAACTCAATGGAGACCATCATAAAATTCCTTCCTCTCCTCGCCAGGTCTAATAATGTCCAATTAAAGTACAATCCATCCAGGTCAGACACTTTCCTGTTTGAGGTTTAGCACTGTTGGAGACTATTTGAAAATTCCAATAAGGCAAAGTTGACTTCAACAAAGGAGGAAGGTCACAATAGTTCTAATGTCGGAGAAGAGAACACATCATACCAAATGGCTCTTAAGAGATCCAGAGTGTGCGGCTGGTTCTCAACCTGGGGTGCAGTCAGCACCCATCTCTAAGCCTCACTGGCCAGGTTCACATAACAATACATCATCCCCCTTCAGGGTCAGAGCCCCAACTCCTGAAACATTCTATCAATAATAGCCAAGTCTGATTGGTGGGAGTGAGGGGACTTGAGAATTCAACAGACATGCCCCTACACCCATTTGGGCAGTTCTGTGTCATTGTCTTAAGATGCCCAGGGAAGAACTGTGACCCCTCCCCAGTCACTATTTTATGGGGTCTTGCAAAGTCCAGGATTGAGAAGCCTTTTCTTGACAACTAACATAAACACAAATGTGGGAATCTGTGCCCATTTTTTGGATCAGGGGAGGGCTCTTAAGAGGCAATGAAGAATTGTTGACGACTATTCTCAACACCTTTGAGCTTTCCCAAGTCCCATATCTTCAGTTTATTTTTTCCTTGGTGTGGAAATTGCAAGTGACTTCAGCTACAGACATTGTGAATTAATTTCCTATGCCTGCCCCTGGGGTCCTGGGAGGAAATGGGTGCACCTGCCCCAAATCAAATGAATAATTCATATTTCATCTGGGTCTAAAGGTGATAGGCAGCATAAAAATGCAGAAACAGCTGGAAACGAGATTAGGAATGTCCCCCAAAAAACACTGAGGCAGGAAGGCAAGCTTGTTTGGTGCTTGACCTGGGGCTCAGTCTTCTGAGCTTGTTCTCAGCATCCCACTGTTCATACTTCTTCAAGTTATGGCCAAAATCATGGAGGACAAGGAAGTCAAAAGAAGGAAAGGCTCAGATGATGGCCACCTTCTTCAAATCAGGGGAAAGTCATCCAGCTCTGGGGCCTGTAGGGTGTGCCCTTGGGCACACAGATATCCATGGACAAGGCCATCTTCTTCCCAGAGTGGGAGCTGATTTTGCTATGAAAAGGCAGGTGTTTTGGTACAGTCATACCAACTATAGGGTCCCAATTCTGTCATTTGGTATCTGTGTCACTGTCAGAGATGATTTTTGTTTTGTTTTGTTTTGTTTTGTTACAAAGATGTCCAACATATACTCCAAACCACATGCTCTTATTTAATGTGACATTGATATTGATCTTTGAGGAGTGGGAGTCTATATTTTCTTCCCTTGAATCTGAATAGACATTTCTAAGTGTGTCAATGAACAGAATGTGGTGGATGTAAGACTGCATGATCTCTGAGTAAGGCTGTGGCAAGTAATATATTTTGATTGGATCTTTCTATGGAGGTGTACTCTTAGACTCCTGCCACCACATGAGCACCATATTGTAAGGAGCTCAGGCCACACAGAGAGACACCACATAAATATTTGAACCAAGAGCTCCAACTAAAGGATAAGGAGGCAGCCAGTGTCAACCCTCTAACATAGGAATGAATAAGCCTGCTGATGATTTTAGTCCCCTGCCTTTGACTATTTCAGCCAAGGGCCTATATGCTGTTGGAGAGAGATAAGCCATTGCTGCTGTACTTGGCTGAATACCTGGTCCACAGAGACTGTGAGTGGTGGTTTAAGGATACTAAGTTTGGGGGTAATCTATTGTAGTGCAATAGATAATTACTCCAGCCATGTTCGGCAAATTATTTACCCTTTTAGCCTCCATTTCCTAATTCTCTACAGAGTCTACTCTCAAGGGTTGACAGATAAGACAAAAGATAAATGAGACAATGGATTTAAAGGTCGTTCTGCATAGTATGTTGTGTGTAAAAGGGGGCTGAGGTAATATTAGGGGTGGCTGGACAAGTTAGGGATATATTTTGTAGTTGATACCCTTTGAGAATCTGTGTGTGTCACCCTTAAGGGCTACATCCTATATGCAGCATACCAAGAGCCCCTGTTTTCTCATCATTTGCCCTGCTTAAGTCTCAGTCCCTGAGTTAGATGGTGGTCTCCTTGTAGACTGATTCACAACACTCTGGAAATACAGGGGACATGCATCAAATACTGGGAATTGTTTTGTTTCAGCTCAAGAAATTTGCCAACTTAATACAGTGTGTGTTGGGGGAATGAGTGGGTAGATGTGGCTTCCTTTTCCTCTTTTCTGTGCTTGTTGGTCATCTCTTCTCTTTCCAGACTCACCTTGGGATCCTATCTCTCTAAAACCTCTATTGACCTCTCTCCAAGCCCCTCTGTGGTTTCTTGGGTAACATGTGTTCCCTTCTACTTGCACCAACACACCATCTACATGACTCCCCGCTCCCTGCTGACCATGAGCCTGGAAATGAGATGGGGTGTCTTATATCTATATTACCAGCAATTTGTCTAATGCTTTGCACAAAGCAACTGAATGAAGGAAGACAGGATTTATAAAGCCAGCTCTGGTTCATTTGTGATTTGTTATCCTGGTGACCTACAGTAAATCTATGTATTATTCTTTTGGGGTGTTTTTTACTCATCTTCATATATGGAAAGTGTTAACACTCCTACTAATGACCAAAGGAGCTCATGTATATTTGCATTTGTAAACTGTAAGGTGTTGTTCAAATAGGAGTATTATTTGTTTATTCTGCATAGAAGAGAAAAAGGACTGAGAAGAATGAGAATATAACATCATCAACAACAGCAAACATGGTAACAATAATCACAATGGCACTCATACTTAGCACTATTTACATACCATCCACACTGCTAAACATATGGACCTTGTCTCCTCAATGACTCAAGGGGCTAGGTACTGCGTTTGCATCACCACTTTATAGATGTAGAAATGGAGACACACAACTGAGTGACTTCCCAGGTTTCCAGAGCTGGAATCTGAATCCAGGCCATTTGGCCTTAGAGTGTATTTTTAACCACAACTTCACCACACCTCCTAGAATTCACCTACCCAGGAAGGCTTCTGAAATATCCCCACCTGCTAGGAATTTCAAGTGCCTCAGGATGATTGGTCTGGAATTAAACATTCCAGCCAAGAGAGGTCATGAGGGAACTTCGTAACAGGCTGGATGGGGTTTATCCAACCCATCTTCCTCACTGGTCAACCACTGGGCTGGGATTGCCACCATTAGAGCTTTGGCTTCTGTGGATGGCCCTTCAGAGGAACCCTTAAAGTCTAAATGTTCCCAGGTGTGACAGACATTTTAACAAGAGTTAGTTCCCAGATTACCTGGTTTCTTCTATCTCTGCCACGCCACATCGCAGGCAAGCCAGGCTTGGTTCTCTTCAGTGTCTCTCTCACAGTTCCTCTCTTGCCTCTCTGCCATTACTCAGTTCTCTCACTTGTCTGTGACACATCCCCTGACACTTGTTATTAGTGCCTTACCTGTTAGATAAAATTCAGGCCGGCAGGCCATACCCCCAGGAGCCTTCCCAGAAGTGCCCATCTCTTGTGAGAATCCACATTTGGTGGGCTTCAAGTCCCCACCTTCCTGATCCTGGGAATACTCACCTCTCACAGGAATTCACCCCAGGGCGGGCTCTCCCTTTCTGAACCAATCCTGATCATACAAGTCACACTCCTGCCCCTCTGTACTTAAGCCCCTGCCAGTCCAGAACTCCCTCTCTTTCTCCACCATCTTCTCACCAGCTTTCTGCTTTCCCGTTCCCCTCTCCCTTCTTCCCTTCCTTTTCTCCCCCTTCTGCCCTTCCCTTAATAAACCCCCTTTTACTACAAGGTGGTCCCGGTGTGGTTTTTGCCCTTCATTATCCTCTCTAACACAGAGCTCAAGAACCACTTTCCCTCAGAAGTTTCCTCTTATTTCATAATAGGAACCTCTATTCCTTTCACCTGAGGTTGTTAGAAGCTTTAAGCACCTCTCAAATGATACTTTAAAGTGAAAGACTTAAAAAAAAATCCTCCTCCAGAAATAGCTGATAAAGGAGGGAAAGGACAAAAGTAGAATTAACATGGTAGAAAAGAGTCAGGGATGAGAAGCCCTGGATTTTAGTCCTGGTGTGCCCCTACTGAGCAGCGTGGTTCTAATAGAGGCCGTTCCCCAACTACAAATGGCAAGCTTCAACTCACTGACCTGAAGGACTCCTTCAAACTTAGAGTCTAAGAAAGCAGGCATGGTACGTAGCCCCGGCAGAAGGGGTGTGGAATATAGGGCTGAAGTGTGGATCAGTCTGGGCACTGTGCTGTGAAGGACCTGATATATGATAAACTTTGCTGGAGCAAAGTGGCTAGGTAACCTGAGATTTGGCCCAAAATAATCATCTATTTTTTTTAAAAAATGTGAACACTTCTTTTTTTTTAATTTTTTAAATTGGCAAATTAGATTGTGTGTATTTATGGTGTATAACATGGTATTTTAGCAAAGTAAGATGATGGTTACCAGAGGCTGGGGGTGGGGTGATGTGGATCAAAGAACTCCAGTAAGGAAAGAGGAATAAGTTCAAGAGATCTGTTGTCCATCATGATAACTAACTATAGGTAATAGCACCGTATAACTTGGAAATTGCTAGGAGAGTAGATTTTAATGCTCAAATCACACACACACACACATACACACACAAATGATAAATAGAGGACAGTCCCTGACTTTCGACATTTTCAACTTAACAATTCCTTGGTCTTACGTTGGTGTGAAAGTGTTATGCGTTCAGTAGAGATACTACTTCACATCTTTCCCAAAGCTGGTCACATGTAGTATGACATTCTCTGGCTGTGCTGGGAAGTGGCAGTGGGTGGCAGCTCTCGGTCAGCCACAAGATGACAAGGAGAGTAATGGACACTCTGCAGTGTGCTGTATTCAATAAACTCCACGAGATACACTTTATTATTAAAAAGGCTTTTTGTGTTAGATGATTTTGCCCAAGCATAGCCTAATCTAAGTATGTTAAATGCATTTTCAACTTGATATTTTCAACTTCCAGTAGGCAACCCCGTTATCATAGATCAAGGAGCATCTGAATGTGGGATAATCATTGTTAATTGGCTTGGATTAGCCCTTCCAACAAGCAATCATGTCAAAGGGCTGATGGTCCTTCCACACCAGCCTGGGGCTCAGTCCTTGGGGCCATGCTCCACCCATGCTCCCTTCCCCTCCTGATGTTTGTGGTCCTCAGGCAATCCTCTGGTCTATCAGACCCAGGGACCACAACCCAACCATAGTCCTGCACATGATGTCTCTCGACACTTGTATCTGGGTTGCCAGGGTGAAGAAACAGCTGGAAAAGCATCCCCATGGGATGTACAGTGGGAACACTTCAAATGACAGATTCGAAGACCTAACCTGAGCACATGGTCATTCTTTTCCTCCCCGCCCCCCCCCAACTAATGCTGTTAGCATTGTCATTGTTATTAATGATTTGAAAGCAAACCATGCATTAGCCTCGGAGTGTTTCTGCTTTGACTCCACAAGGGCTTTGCTTGTAAGCTAGTGGGTTCTTCTGGATGTGAATTCAGCCAGACCAGGTGGTTCTCTGTGTTCCAGAGAGACGTCACAGACCTTGGGGGCTTTGCAGAACAGCAATGGCATCTGCCAGAGGATCGAGGCCGAGGGTTGAGGACTTTCCTATTTTACTCCAGCTGTATTTAGAGCCAAGGGAACAAAAGTGGTTTGAAGACAGACTTAACCTTTGGATGCCTCAGGCTCTATCTAAACTCAGTACATCCCGCCAGGCTCTGGTCAATCTCCTCTTCTCTCAGGAGCCTTTCAGGTAAACTTGTTCTTTTTTATCTTTCCCTTCTATGAGTAACTTGTGCCATCACCATGGTAGATAGTGTTAAACTACTTGGTGTCCAAAAGAGGAAAAGGTTACAATGCTCCACATAAGTAATTCCAACAAAGAATTATATCATTCTCTAAAATACGGGTTTAAAAAGCCAATACAGTTCTGCTTTCTCCAAAATTCACTTCCAGACCCTCTCTCTCTTAAAAAAAAATCAAATTCAAATTTTGATGTCATTGTTTTTGTTTATATATATGTTATGTTGTCTGTTTGGGAATCCAGGGCTGGTGTTGATGATAAGGGAGAAGGAAGGCAGGAAAGAAGAAAAAGAGAAAAAGATGGGTTTAGAATAAGAGGAATCACTGTGCACCTGTACCAGGCCCTCTGACTTTTATCATGAGAAAGCAGTTCAGAGAAGGATGAAAGAAAGAGCAGGTGTGAGCTCCTGTCCCAGGAGTCAACAGAAAATAGATCAACATCTTTGAGAACAAATAAAATCACATTTATTTGGGGTTCATTAAGATTGCATTTCAGGAAAACACAGATTTGAGTAGTCCTAAAAATATATTCTGAGGTTTTGCAAAATGGCAGCTTGTATGTATAGCTTTAAACAGCAAGGGGAGTTAGAGATTAGTCACCTATTAATAAAAAAGATTTAAAGAGTGCTGAAAGAAGTAAAGTTGTCTTGCAAGAAAGGAATTGGGTGTGGTCTCAGTCACTGGGTAGTTTGAGGGAAGGCATCCCTCGTACAGAGGGTCATCAGAGGTTAACAATGGTTCAAAGGTCAACACACAGCCAGAGGTTAGCATGTCTGAAGGGTGCATGTAAGACATGAGTAGCCGCGACCTCCTGACTCCATTTTAAGTGCTCTGAAATCAACCAATACTACTCCATTTAATTTATTTTATTATTTTGACATAGGGAATGACACAAAAACAAGGAAGAGTGAGAATCTCTTGTACACCCTCAAGTTCAGCTGTTCCTCCTTCACAAACACTTGGCAGCTATTTAGGAATACGCAGAGGTACATCACACTGAGTCATACAATTTATGTCATTTCAGGTCTCAGTTAGCAATGCCCAATGATGACACCAAAGGAAGCAATCATTTTTCTCAAAATAGAAATGCCTGCATTCCTGTCATTTTGACTATAAAACAACTTTTATACGATTTTCCTGGTCTAGGAAAATACTCATCTAGATTTAAAATATCTGACAGGGAAAGGCTGTAAATGTTCAAGGCTACTGTGGAGGAGAGAAACAGAAGACTCCAGAATTCCACTGAGAGCACTACCTTCTGCTTGAAGTGAGAAGTGGACCTCTGTAAAGGAGAAGCCCAGAGCTGCATTTCTTACCTATGAAAGTTTCTCATCGTGGTGTTAACAGATGCACTGGAGAAGAGAGGTTCTGCAGCTAAAAATCTAGAAATGTAGTGGGTAAAACAAATCAAGTTTTTTTTTTTTTTTTTTTTTTTTAAATGTGTCTTTGTTGTAGGACTTCTCAGGCGGACACACTGATTCTTTCATGAAAATTCTTGTCCTGAGAGCAAACTTAAGGAGACACTAGAAGACTGGGAAAAGGTGGGCTTGTAGGGAGCCCTGTCTGGATGGCATGGAGTCCTCTGTCCCAGTCAAAATGATCATCACAGATTAGTAACTGGGGGATGGCATAAGACGTTTTTCCTGGGTGTCCTCATTAAAAGGGCAATGATCCTAGATATGTAACAAGGACTGAGAGGCTGCTTTTGCTAAAAGTTCTGACCTTCACTTGGACCTGAAGATGTCCAATAGGTAACTAAAAGTGGGATGAAAACTTTAGCATCTCTGCCTTCATTTTGTGTCTGTCTTTCTTGCTAAGCCTTGGATAAAGCTGTTAATTCTCACCCTTTAAGGTTGAAGGCACCAAGATAAGAGTAAGACCTTTTTGAGATTTGCACAGACATAATAACCAACAGATTGTCAACTGCCAGCTTTTACAATGTCCTGTTCTAGACCAGTGAGTGATGCCTGAAAGGCTCCAGTTACTACCTACATCTGAAGGAACTAGTGCCATCTTGCTTTTCTGACCTGTCCTTTTCTCCGAGTCATTCCTTCGCTCTTGCAGTAATCTTGGATTCCAGGAACAACAGATCTGATTAATAAGCACCTTGTGATGAGTCAAAACTTCCCCCCAGGCAATAGTAACTCTCTGATAGCTGCCAACAAGGCTCTCTGAACGGCTGATCCTGACATCAACCAAACTATAGTTTGACCACACGGCTTGACCATACATATCGCTGCCACCCCCAACCCCTTCTATATAATCTGTGAGTTCATGTCAGTACTCCCCAAGATAGGATTGAGGTCCCTTGATCACCCTTGTCTTCCAGATACACCTATATTGGATAGATTCCTTTCCTGCCTTTGACCATTACTTTTTCCATTTGTTTTCTGGAGTGAGTGGAGGGTCTAATTTGTTGGGGCTACCCACAGTCAGGTTCCTCTGGTCTAGAACTTTAGCAGCAGATTTAATTATTTACATTTTTTACCCATGAGTTAGAAGAAAATGATAATTTTGATTGGGGAAGGAAAACTGAATTTGAACTGTTTTAGGTGGTTCTGCTTAGAAAGATAGCCTGGAGGATTGGGGGATGAGGCTGGTTTGAGAGGCTGAGGCAGGTAAAACGAAAAAAGAGACAGGGAGGCAGGAGTTCAGATTCACCTGAGGGATTTCAAAAAAGATTGATTACATCTCAGATCAGTTAAATCAGTAAAGGATTTGGGACGCAGGTTATAGAACTTTTGAGAAGCTCACCAGGTACCACTGAAGATGAGAAATATCCTTTACAATATTCTTGCAATTCAGTTAACTTCCACAAGGTGATAGCTGACTTTAGTCTCATAAGCAAATTAGATTCACTTCTGGCAACTTAGAGAAAACAAAATTTAAAATTATGTAAACATACGCTTCATGTTAAAATATAGTTCTTCATAAAGATGAGAGTATGAATATTAACTAAGCCTTAATTTCTACTTTGAAATGGCAAACTTAATAATTTAGAGGATTTTAAATAACTGCAAATACCTAAATTCAAGTTGACTACCCACCATTCTTTTTGTATTATAATTATTCCCTACTTACCTTATTTCCAATTCCCTGAAAAGATTACTCTGGCTCACCTGCACATTGGGATTTATGTTCAACTTCCATCGAGGACTCTGGCTTTGGCAGAAGTGGAGACTCAGGTAAGAGAAAGAAGATTGTTTATGGCAAGCAAAGGTTATCATATCTGAGTTTCTAATATTTTCTCCATGTCCCCAAATAGGCCCAGGCAAGGTAAAAATCAAGAGAAATTTCAGTAATGCTTTTCAATCATAATAAGAGTCCAATGGAACAGCTCTGAGGAAAGCAAAGGAAAAGTCACTGAGAGTAACAGTTGAGAAAGGAGGATCAGACCAGAGCAGGAAGTGCCCACGGAACTTGCAGAGCCATGTGGGGAGGAGGTATCCACTCATCCCACAGACTGAGAGGCAGCTGGAGAAATGGAGTAGTACCTGGTACAGGACAGACAGAAAGATCTCAGAAGAGAAAGCACAACCTAGACCTTCCAGCCAGGGCTGCAACCAGCTACCACTGAGCTCTATCTTTCTTCATTTCTGCTTCAGAAATGAAGAGGGATTTCTGCCACAGAGTAACAGATACAATACTCTGCCCTTAAAATGCAGCTATGAGGGAGAACAGAGAAGGTGAAAAGGATTTTTAAAACATTAACTTAGTATCACAAATAAAGTATAGACAGACATGGTTAGATTATCCGCGAGAAAGATAGAAATAGTGGCACAAAAACTGCTTAAACACATCACACCAGAAACACTACCACAACTGCTAATTGATAATCCAATGAACAATGCTCATAAACTGCAAAGAAGTAGTTGAAGAACCCAGACTGGAAGAAGATTCAACTGTAGGACCAGTAGCAGAATTCCCACAATGCTTCAAACTTTGGAAGTGCTTAATAAGAATACTAATGCAATAAAAACAAGGGCACAAAGCCTTTACAACACTTTGTTTTATTGCTAGTGATAATATTCCAAAACGTAATCTAATAATTGGTAACATTTTGCCCATTCTAAGAACCTTCAAATTCTGCACCTTATTTTTTAGGAAAGAACTTTCTCCCACGTGGCTCCTCTTTCTTCAAATCCTAATGTACCTCTTCAAATAAATAGTAATCTGAAAACTGAAATCTAGATTACAGTTCTCCCTCTGTATCCACTGAGAATTTACTGCATGACACCTCATGCATACTGAACTCTGCAGATTCTCAAGTCTCACATAAAATGTCTTAGTATTTGCTTAGAACCTACATACATCCTCTCATGTACTTTGAATCATCTCTAAATTACTTTTAATACCTGATATAATGTAAATAAATTTTAAAATTAATAGTTGACCTGTGAGGCTACCTAGCCTCATTTCTTTTAGTCATACATCACACACACCCTTCAGTAAATTATAAGGGTTTCTGAAGTTATTTCAGTACCAGAGTTTAGATGTCTGCTCTCTTAAAACACCTTGTTTGTGTTTTTTATCTTTAAACTTTACAAAATGTTTTTGAATAGGGCTATAGTAATTATTAAATATAATATAAGTTTAAATATAATATAAGTTTCTCAATGTTTAGGTGGTAAAAATGAACTTCACATCGGATCATTTTGAAAACTCTGCTAGATTATGTACTGGGTCTAAAACCATCAGAAGATCATAGAAAGACATCATTTTGGCAACAAACGGAAAACTTATCTTCTCTATTTCTGGACTTGAAGAGCATTTGTAGAAAGGGCAATTACTCATTTTATAAAGCATCACAGTCAACTGTTGCTCACCAGCACAAGGTAGGAAAAAAGACAATGTAAAACTAATGCTCAGACTTTGAGCTATGCATCATGATCTGGTGCCAGCAACCATCAAGGAACAGATACTTAGTGCCTGTGGTCTACATCATGCAAAAACGAAGCCTGAGAACCATTTCCACATCCTTGTTGTAGTTGCTCATGTAAAAGCTGTGGGAATCTAAGTATCTTCCAGGTGAATGGGGAGGAAGACCCAGAGGGTGTGGAGTAGTGGAAAAAAACCAGGCTGGAGTTACAAAAGTTGGCCACACATAATTCATAAACAGGAAAATCCTCTCTTACCGAATTGAGAGTTGACTACACAGACACAGACCAAGCCCAACTAGTCAAGACCTGCCCTACATTGCAGGAGGGCAGGCTCTGAGCACCACCAAAGTCACTATTTCTACAGTCCTCCCTTCTGCTCAAGGACAGCAGTGTCACAGCCCATCACACAGGCTTGAGACACCTGGCCAAAGGGGCCATCGCTGAGTGTTTTCATCTATCTCCTGTCTCAGGAACAGACAGGTAATGGAGGTTCTGCAGTGTTGCTACACTTTGTGAGTGATCCGGACTACGCGGTCCACACTGCTCCGTTCCCCAGTGGAAGCAGACAAGGCCTGGCAGAACCTCCTGAAGAGCTGGGTGTGGGGTGCTTCCTTGGCCTGATGAGCTTTGTTGCTATTCCTACAAAGCTGACTGTCCGAGTGCCTGAGCTTTGGAAAGCACCTCTGCAACTCATGCTTATGCCAGCTGAAGCAGCTACCCCTTCATTCTTTGCTTGAATTGGTGGTTTCGGCCCTGGGGATACAGAATATTCCAGAAAGACTTTAAAATCTACTCATACCTAAGCCCACTTGAGATCAAAAAGATCTGGGCCTCCAGGGTGTTTAGAAGTTCCCCAGACAATTCCAGTAGGTAATCAGCACTGAGAACTTATAATTAGAGGCACTCTTTAAGCTCACTAATCTCTTCCAACTGTCTTCTTATAATGTCCCCAAAGCCCTATTCCAAAGCCTGAAGGTCAGCCCGCTCTTCAGGAACCCAAGGTCACAGCCCCTCCACTGCTGGGTGGGAGCACTGCTGAGCCTGAAGAGCTTCATGTCTTGGTTACCTGGAACGCCTCCCTTCCCCACCACCCTGCCCCAGCACAGGAAGTAAAATCAGTGAAGCGAACCTGGCCTGTCTCTGTACTGTGGGATCAGTGTTATCACCAACTCAGCACAGTCCCATGAAGAGCCACACTGCTTAACATGAGAAAACTGAGGCCCAGGGAGGTAAGAAACTTGGAAATGGATGTCTTCTGTCTGTTGCTTAGGTGTCCTGAGCCATGAAGCCCACAGCATTTTCTCAGCCGGAGCATTTGTCACACCCACTCTCCTCAGAGACCTTGTTGAATGTGGAAGCTTTGCTCTCTAGCATCCCTTCATCTGCCCCCCTCCCCCTCCCGCCCTGTCCTGCTGGCAAGATATCTCCTGCAGTTGTAGGCAGCAGACTTTTGAGGGCCAGTCAGGAGCCCTGACACGTGGCCGTGACTGCTCCAAAGTCCAGTAGGTGTTCCCACCAACTCCCGCCATGCCCAGAGGAGCAGCCCTATGTGGGGGCACTGATGGCTCCCCGTGAAGATGAGGAATGAGCACTCCAACTTTGCAGAAAGTGTGTCACTCATTTCATTGATGATGAAAATCAAGGTGGAAATGTTACAGAGTTTAAACCTATCACTTTCTAGCTTTCTGGCTCTTTAATGTAATAATAATTAGAGCTTTAGTTTCTTCATCTGTAAGATGGGGAATGCAATACCATTCCCTTCACTGAGCTGCTGTGTTTAAGGATTTAAGATGTGAAGCATTTCCTCAGAACCTAACTCCCAGTGAGTGCATAATAAGTGTACTTGTCCCTTTTACCTGTAATTCTTCCCCCTTCCTTCCTGCTCACCACCTTCACTCCCCCAATAATGTAGCTCATATTAAAACTCAAAAGCTTTGCCTAGTCACCTCCTCTCTGAAGGCATCCTAAAGCCAGTTGTGAAGTTAATTATGCATCTGTGCAACTTCTACACCACAAACCCACATTTCTTGCCTCTGCTCAGAACTCATAGTTTCTGCCTTGGTTCTGCTGTGGATTTTATCCTCTAAGGACTCTCAGGCAACTGTCTGTCCCTCCAGGGTCCCCATGCTAGGCTGCTGCAGGGGCAGGATGATGCTGCAGTGCTACTCTGATTTGACACTCCCTGCTGAAAAGTCTTAATGGATCTTCATGTCCACAAGGTAAGGTTCAAGCTTCAGTCCCCAACGTATGGCTCCACAGAACTTGGTTCTTGCCGACCTGGCCAGTTCACTGCATATCCACAGTGACCAGCAAGCACCACAGCCTTACCAATAGCTCAGCCTTTTCCTGGAAAAACACCCTACTGCCACCACCACCCCATCACAGAATCATGCAGCACGTACGTGCCTGTTGTGAATCAGCTTCACGGGTCTTGTTCTTGAAGTTTTTTCTAACATGCCCTACCCCACATAGACTGACCATATCCTTCATTAATGTCCTTTGATCACCGTGTCTGAACAACTAGTTGTGTCAATTATTTCTTATGCCTTTGTTGCCACCTCAACAAGAGAAACAGCATGTGGGTAATAACAGTAATAATGACAGCTTAGATAGCTTGAGTGCTTGCCAGTGCTAGGCCCCCTTCAAGGCACTTCAACATGTATTATTAACTTATTTCATCCTCACTACCCAGCAAATAGGTTCTATTATTATCCTGTTTGATGGACGAGGAGGCTCAAGCACAATGAGACTAAATGATGGCACTAAGATCAAGCAGTTAATACATAGTTTATTTCCAGTGTTTAACACAGTGCTGGTAGGTAGTAGATGCTGGGGGAATTTTGTGGGGACTGAAACATTTTATTTGTGAGTTGGGGACCAAAGTCACCTGCCCTGGTTGAATCTCTTCACCAGTGTGGTTCACTGGTTTGCGGTGGAGGCTGAGGCCACCTGGTGTGGGACTGGAGTGAGCTCTCAGCTGGCATGCATCCCCTCCAGGTTCTCAGGTTAGTTGTTCTGTGAATTCATAGCACACAAATATTTTATGACTGCATTTATTCTTCATAACAATATGAATGAGCAACTGAATAAAAGCCAAATCCTTGTGAAGCCAGAGGAAGAGTGATTAAATTATAATCATCCTGGATTAATTAATCTATAATATTTGCTCTTTATATGAAAGAATAAAATCAGCCTTCAACATAAAGGTTATGTACTCCTGAGGTCTGTGTCTTAATAAAGGAAAGGCTTGGGGAAAAAACTTGACAAGCCCCCAAGATACGACATGTTGTAAATGTAGACAGAAGGTTATTACTGATATAAAATATATTCAATGTAATTATCAGCCACAACAAATAATCAGAGTGATGATAATGAATAATTAACATTTTTATACTTCTATAGTCATGTGTCTAATAGATAAGTGCACAACGTTGAATTAATTTATTGCGCTATAGTGTTTTTAGTAATGAAAATTGCCTAATCAAAACATCTCTTCCACGGTATTACCAGATATTGGCATAAATCACTGATAAGGTTTATTTCTTTGTTTCCTGATCTAATTGTAGTAGAGATGCTGTACAATATCTGGGAAAAAAAAAAATAGCCTAAGTAGAGAAATTGTAGAAAGAATAAAGTCAAGGCAAGCTATTGATCGTAGTTCAGGAGGAAACAAATTTAAAGACATTGCTTTTGGTTCCTGGAATTAAGGGTTAATAAAGATGTACGGAGCAATTGTGCCTCTTTGAGAAGGGCTACACAGAGAGGAGAGGGGAGTTTTCGAGTCAGATCTATAAGGGTGTTTTTATTCCAGCTGCTGCTTCCTTGGGCTTTCCATTCTGCATACGATGCGAAGGCCAAAGACAACTTTCCGCTCTGCAGTATCTCCATACAGATCAAAGTCACTTCCTGCTTTTTGTCTCCCCAGCATTTTGCCTACATGTTGGCCTGTAATGGTCTGTTTCTTACACCTGTCTTCCTTACCAAGCATAACAAGGACTTCTTCTGTTCATCTTCTTACCTTGAGGACCCAGCACAAAGCCTGAATGCTCAGTAGAATCATTGGTGAATAAATGAATTGCAAGCCTCCCAGTTTCAATTACATATGGGGAGACAGAAATGCAAATGAATCCAACATGGTCACAATCTCATCCCTTTAAAAACATCTATTACCTAAAGCAAGCATGGTGACCAATGACTAATACCACTTCCTATACAGATTCCCATGAAACATAAATCAAGAAGTAAAGGAGCCCTGTCTTCTGATTGGGGAGTACAGTGCTCTAAAGTCATGAGAGCAGTCAAGGTTGATGGGAGAGATCAAATTGTATCTTAGACCTCTTGTTCTTGAAAGGTTCTCCACAGCAGCCCCTTTTCAAACTCTGTGCATGTGGTTCACCTGAAGACCTTGGTATAATGCAGATTCTCATTCAGTAGTCCTGGGTAGCATCTGAGACTGTGCATGTATAGCAAACTCCCAGGTGATGCCACCTGGGCCTTTCTTCAGATCACACATCGAGTAGCACTGATCTGAAGGACCTTTTCTTTATATTTCATTTTCTCTGCTTATATGCTTTTGGAGATATTTATATTTGCCTTATATATGCATAATTGAATGGGGGGTGATATGCTAATCTTCTCTATTTGCCATGGATTTGCTTGTCTTTCCAAAGAAGCTATAAAGAAATCCACATTGTTCACTTGGTATCAGCATAGCCCAGCTGCATGTATGGCACCTAAAGAGAAGCAAATAGCTTCGAATGTGCTAAGTTTATTGCTAAACACACATCCATGGTATGATCACGTCTCATTTTCAAATGTCACATATTATGTGGCCTGTGACAACTGGAACATGCCTACCAAAGTCAGTTATCAGCTTCATATTAGCAAAAATTAGAATTATTTTCACACCAACAGTAGGAATTTTGCCCAAAGGGTAGAAGAGATAAAAAGAAGAAAATGAGAAGAAATAAACAAATCTACCCTAACAGAGTTGCCATTTAGTCAACAATTGCTGGGGCCTGATTCTGTGGTAAGCCCTGAGAACTGAGGCAAATAAGGCCCAGGAGATGTAGAAATTTGACCGAAGTCATAGATCTTTGTGTTGCTGAGCCAAGATTTGAATCCATGTCTGCATGATGCCAAAATTCATAGCATAAAACTGCAGTAACTCTCCCAGGTCCTCTGCTGTGATGCATGGTGCAAGTCACTGAAATTCCTTGAAGTGCAAGACAGAGGTGCAGCTTGTAGCGCTTATACTTTGATAGATGAGATAAAGCATACTATGATGGGAGAATCCATCATGGATCTGTGGACTCATCTCCAAATGAGGGAAGGGTCCAATGTAAAACAGTCCAGAGAAAGAGGAACACTTGCAAACTAGGGATGCCGTCTTTAATTTCATGAAGATGGTAAGGACCAAATTTGGGTCTATAGATTAAATGGTACTTGGATAATAATAATGGAGCAAAAAAAGGGCATTGGCAAAAATGGGGGGAAAAATAGGGCTTCGGGGGTAAGTGAATGGAGTTATCTGCCCAGACTAAAGATGCTGCACCCAACTAGAAATGTAATTCCTAAGCCTGCATCAGCCTCCACTGGGCAGTAGAGTCAAAAAACCTCAACTCCCAACTTTCCATTCCCCAGACTGACAGCATCAGTATCTCCCAGGATAGAGTTTTGCAGACACCATTCCCAGGCAGCTGCCTTTCACCTGCCCAGGAGACTCCAGTAGCCAGCAGAGGGGCCTATAAGGATGGGATCACAACCTCTCCCTTGGGGTGTCTGCTGCCTTAGTGAAGTTCCTGGTGCAGAGTCAGGCTCAGAGCTGGAAGGAGAAATGGATGGAAGTGGCCTTGGGGAGTAGAGAGAGAGAGATGAGGAGGTTCTTAAGTAGGAAACACAAGGGGAAAGTTAAATAAAGCACTTCCATTCATTCCTTTACTAATGGAAAGAAAATTTGGAAATACTTCTCTACAGACTAGTCCCAATCTCAAACATGTAAAAGCTATGGGTCTTTGAGCCAAGAATAAAGATAGGTTGTGCCAAATATGGCTGTGCCCAAGATTTCCCTCCTGCCGTGCCTGGGACAGAGCCAGGATCTCAAGGTGAATGTGGTGAGGCAAGCAGGCCCTGGCTTAATGAAGAGGATGTGCTTCCCTCTGTTTCCACCCCCAGGGCATCCCCAATCCTCCTCTCAGACTCAGTGAGGACTCCTATTAGAATTTCTTTCTCTCTTGGTTTTAGATTTCTTGAGGGGGTTCAAAGAAATTTGAAAAGAGGAACCTCCATGTTTGGCCACATTGATTTATTTTGGTTCCGGTTGGCCGATTTTCATATAAAAACAAAGAACAAAGTAAGTCTCCAGGGCTGGTTTGAACTGATTACATTAGAACCTGTTCCACCATGAGGAGTTGGGGAGGGAATGATTTCCATCTGAGCATCAAGCCGGAGACCAAGAAAGATGCACCCATACCAAGGGAGGAAAAGAAAACTTAAAACAAATATCGAGATAAACTTCTGCCAATTATAGAAAGGATGAGGCAAGTCAGAGATTCTGACTGCAAACAAATCAGTTTTGTGACCTACAATGGGTTGAATACGTTACTCATTGATTTTCTAGCTTTTGCCAGTGTAAGAACACAGCTGCAAAGGTATTATGTCAACTATGAATTGCACTTAGCTATAAGTGACTGGAACCTGAAAAAGAAACTTTTAAAGGCTAAGTAATTCCATTTTGTGTCACTGAGACCAAAATATCTGACAAGAACAACTTTAGAGGAAATAAGTTGATTCTAGTTCATGTTTCCAGAGGTTCAGTCCATGATGGGCCAATTCCATTGCTTTGGGTCCAGGCAAGGCAGAATATCATGGCGGAAGGGCATGGACAAGGGACACTTCTTCATTCATGGCATCTAGGAAACAGAGAGAGTGGAAGGGGCTTCAGGAAGGTTAACCCTGCCAAGGAACGCTTCCAGTGACCCACCTCCTCCAGCCACACCCCACCTACCTACATTTACCCTCCAGTCAGCCCACTCAAACTAGGGTTACAGTTCTCATAGTCCAATCATTTCACCTCTGAACATTCCTGCATTAACACAGGAGCACAGGAGCTCTTGAAGGATACCGCATATCCAAACCATAACAAAGGCTTAGATGAGTTCAGTACAAATAAGGTGTTTGGAGGTAGCTATCTAGGGCATGTAAAAAGGTTTCATGATGCCGTCAGGGACCCAGATTCCTCCTGTTTTCTCTTCTGTCATCCTTCCCATTTCCTTGTCTCCCACGGTGATAAGATGCCTGCTCCACCTTCACCATTACTTCCAAGATCCAGGCAAAGACAGAAAAAGGGGCAGGTTTTTGGCTGAGGCTACTCTCTGTTTAAGGGGATTGCCTTGCCACATCAGCTTATATCTCATGGGCCCAAACTGTTTACAGCACCATAATCAATGTAGAATTCATTTTCATCCACTCAATAGTTTCCTTTATGCCCATCCCAGTCAATCCTACTTCCAGACCTACCATAGGCAACAAGTGACTTCTGCATTCTTAAAATTTCCAAAGAAACTGTGGATTACATATACACAATGGAATATTACTCAGCATTAAAAGAGAATAAAATTATGGCATTTGCAGGCAAATGGATGGTGTTGGAGCATATCATGCTAAGCGAAGTAAGCCAATCCCAAAAAACCAAAGTCCGAATGTTCTCTCTGATCAGTGGATGCTGATCCATAACAGGGATGGGGGAGGCATGGGAAAAATGGAGGAGCTTTGATTGGGCGAAAGGGAGGGGGGTGTGAGGAGGGTTCATGGGGGCAGGAAAGACGGTGGAATGAGATGGACATCATTACCCTAGGTACATGTATGACTGCACATATGGTGCGATGCTACAACATATAAAACCACAGAAATGTAAAGTTGTGCTGCAATTGTGTACAATGAATCAAAATGCATTCTGCTGTCGTATACACCTAATTCAAATAAATAAATAAATTTTAAAAGAAAAGGCCAAAGCATCATTCAATTTTGAGAAAGGCGAAGTTACACTTCAGAAGTGGAGGATGAGGACTCTAAGAGACCACAGAGAAATACATATAGGACGCTTGGAATCAGAGGTCTTTGCCACTGGCAGAACATAGGTGGCTAAAAGTGTGAAATTTGAATGGTTAATATACAAGAAAGAAGGAAAGAACCAAACACAGAGTCATGGAAAGGAAAGAAAAGGGTTTTAATCTGTTTTATGAAGGAGAGGAATCAGGATAAATCTTCACCGAGGAAATGGCATCTGTGAGATTCTTAAAAACTGACGGAAGTTGCCAGATACACTGGGACAGTACGGATTTTCCAAAGGAAGCTGTATATGCAAGTACATAGACACTTGATAGAGTAGGAACTCTAATATTTTTAGCAAGAGTAGCTATAAAAAAGGTGGATAGGGGTCAAGTGAGCAAGGATTTCATGTGCCTTGCTTAGTTAGATTTTGTGCCACTGTAACCAAAACACTTGACAAGAGGAAAGGTTTATTTGGGACTTACCATTTCAGAGGTCTCAGTCTATAGAAGGCCGACTACATTGCTCTGGGCCCAGAGTGAGAAAGCTCATCAAGGGGGAAGGATATAGCATAAGAAAGCTACTTAGATTGTGGTGCAGGGTCAGGAGGCAGAGAGAGAGACAGAGAGAGAGAGAGAGAGAGGGAGGGAGAGAGGTGGGAAAGCGCCAAAATGGAAGGTGCACCCTTCCAGGTCATACCCCCAGTGACCCCTCCAGCCATGCCCCTCCTGCCTACAGTAACCACTCAGTCAGTCCATTCAAACTAGGCTGGACTGATTAGTTTACAGCTTTTGCAATCTGATCATTTCACCTCTGAACATTCCTGATTATCAGGAACTTTGGGGGACACCTTATATCCAAACAGTTTGGCTATAAAGAGACATTAAAGAATTTAGAGAATGGGAAATCATATAATCAGATTTGAATTTTAGAAAGGAGACCCTTGTTAAACTCTGTAAGATATTGGAAGAGAGCAGATTAAGGTAGTCAGAGACTGACATGGTAATCCCAGTAAGAAACCACACAATTCAAAGCCAGCCTCAGCGATGGCGAGGCACTTAGCAACTCAGTGAAACCCTGTCTCTAATAAAATCAAAAAAGGACTGGGGATGTGGCCCAGTGGTCGAGTGCCCCTGAGTTCAATCCCTGGTACCAAAAAAAAAAAAAAAAAAAAAAGAAAGAAAGAAAAAAAAGAAACCACACAAGTCTGACATAGGACGGAGAACAGTGATGGACCCTAGTAAAGACATTAAAGGGGTCGGTTATAAAAATTAAGCAAGGCTAAATAGCAAACAAGAGGCAGAACAGATATTCAAACCTGGCCTTATGCTCTTGAGCAATTTATAAAATGTTGGTTCCCAGTCTTCTTATTTTTAAGAGAAGACTAACAGTACTAGTACTTGATATTGGAAGACACTTCTTTGTAGGTATTTTGGCTTTCCGTTCATCTTGAAAGAAAGGTACTCATTGCTACCCCCCCCTTTTTTTTCCCTGGACTGTCCTCTCAACAATGTCCGTGTGATGAAGAGCCTTGGAAGACAGAGGCTTCATCTCCCTTCTGAGCAGAAGATGGACGTTCTCACTGCATATTATTAAAGCAGATTCCCAAAGTTCAGAGTTTGTTTCCTGCAACTCAACCACTGTGTAAAGGGATCATCTGGCCATCTTTGCACCACTGGAACTGGGGAAATTTGCTCAAAAATGCTGTAACTCAGCCGGGCGCGGTGGTGTACACCTGTAATCCCAGCACTTGGGAAGCTGAAGCAAGAGGATTGCGAGTTCAAAGCCAGCCTCAGCAATGGCGAGGCACTTAGCAACTCAGTGAGACCCTGCTCTAATAAAATACAAAAAAGGGCTGGGGATGTGGCCCAGTGGTTGAGTGCCCCTGAGTTCAATCCCTGGTACCAAAAAAAAAAAAAAAAAAAGAAAAAACAAAACCAATGCTGTAACTCCTCAGTTGTCCTTTTTCTCTAACCTAGAAATTTTGTGTCTTTACCAGCATCCATAAAATGGGGCCAGGTTACTTTGTTAGCTCTCCTGCAGGGTATATCTCTGATCCTACATAGTTCTTAACACTTATGTCATAAATTTTGCTGTGGAGATTAATTAGGTTAATATTTGTGATGACCTTGACCAGTGTCTGGCATGTGGTAAGCACCAGCAGACCCTTCTAGATATGTCGTAATCATTTTGACTCCCACAGTGAAAAAGGTTAGGCTCAAGCTAGGAACACTGCAATGCACTTCTGGAGAAACTGAGATTCAGATATGTATTGCAAAGGGTTAAGTAATACCTGAGGAGGCTGAGATCCAAACCTAATTATTGATTTGTATACCAACCTCATTCACTACTTTGAAAAGGAAAACAAAGGTGGGAGTGGAACTAGAAAGGCCTAACATCCCCCCCCACCCCCCGCTTTGGCTTCTTGAGATAGTGCACGTAAAACACCTGGCACACAGTAGGCACACAAAAACAGAAAGCAAAGCCCAGAGGGGCTCTGTGAGAGGCTCAAGATCACACAGCAGGATGAGAGCTCTCACACACAGGGAGTCATTAGAGAGGATGATGAGGATTTGTTACTAAGCAACACTGCACTGTAAACATTTTCCCCCTTTGGTCAAATTATCTACTTGTATATCTAATAGGGAAAGCTTTAGAAAGAAAGAAAGAAAAGAAAAACAGCCTGTAAATAAAACGTGAGAGCTTTTTTTTTTTTTTTTTCCTTAAAGAAAAATATTCAGAACTCTGCCTGCAGCAATTAAATATTCCCTGCTACCAAGTTCATCTCTTGTTTACTTTATTGATAGGTGGAGACCCAGGTTAACAAAGCCTTTGCCTTCTTATTAAGCCACCTCATCAGCAACTGCCTAAGGGGATTCAAAGAAAGTAGTTTGGAGTCTTTCTCTTTCCCATTTTACCCATTCCTCAAAGCTGAAAAAAAAAGGGGGGGAGGGAGGGATAAATACTAGACAAAATGTTAAGACCACACACTAAGAATTTATCATTTGTTCCAAATATAAAGCAGAATTCCTAAATAAAAGGACTTTATTTTACAAAATCCAGAATAGCTGCATGATACATAAAAAAAACAAAGAAATTGTTAGAATGATACTGATCAAGAGACACAGTGGTTTGACTGAAGGTTTCATTTCTGTATATCTGATCAAATTCCTATATTTGATTTTTACCTTTAAGTAAAACTCCAAATTATAGATATGAGCCATTAAAGGTTTCTCCTTAGTTTGAATCAATAGCATTTATTATCACAAAAAGGTTACAAATGCCTTTTAGTAATCTGCTCATTTAATAAGAGAAACCATTGAACACCGATAGAAATATCATACATCTTGCCTGATAGCAATCCAGCGGAGACCCTAATAACTGGAATATCAGAGGCTGACCTTGGGTTCCACCATAGGAACAGATGTATCTGCCATTAGCAAGTTCTCTCTCAAGTCAAGGTGGGTGACACTTGAATTTTGTGAACAGCTTAGGTTAGTATCCGAGATGAGGCCTCCTCAGGAAGTAGAGTGACTAGGACATCACTTAGGCCAATGAGTTGGGAAGGGTAAAGGAACAAGGGTTCCCTAAGCCACTCCATGGAGACAGGTACAGCTGGACCGGGAAGGCTTCTTCACAATCACTCAGCACCACCACCCTTCATTCTCATCTTAGGTGAAACTGAGTCTGGGAGAGGTAAGCTGGCTTACTGAAAGATCTAAACTGACATTTCTCCAAGAAAGACATGCACATGTCCAATAAGCCTATGAGAAGAGGTTCAGCCTCATTAGCCATCAGGGAAATGCAAATCAAAACCCCAATGAAATACAATTTCACATGCTGAGATGATTGTAATAAAAAACAAACAAACAATACATGGCGTGGACAGGTGGCGCATACCTGTAATCCCATGGCTCCAGCGGCCCAGGCAGAAGAATCACAAGTTCAAAGCCAGCCTGAGCAATTTAGCAAGGCGCTAAGCAACTCAGTGAGACCCTGTCTCTAAATAAAATACAAAATAGGGATGGGGATGTGGTCAAGTGCCCCTGAGTTCAATCCCCAGTACTAAAAATAATAATAATATAAGTGTTGGAGAGAAAGAGGAGAAATAAGAAACTTAATACACTACTGATTGTTACATGCAGCTGCTTGGGGAAAGTCAGGCACTTCCTCAAATAGTTAACACATAGTTACCATATAGGCCAACAATTCTACTTTGGAGTATGGAAGGAATAAAGAATACACCCCCACAAAAGCTTGTACACAAACATTTATAGCAGTAAGTAAAAGCAATCCTAGTGTCTATCAACTGATCAATGGATAAATAAAATGTGATTTATTCATACAAAGGATTATTTTTCATCCATATAAAGGAATGAAGTAGTGATTCATGCTATAACATGGATAAACCTTTAAAATATTGTGCTAAGTCAAAGAAACCACTTAATGGACTACATATGGAATAATTTCATTTATATGTAATGTCCAGAATAGGCAAACCTATAGAAACTGAAAGTAAATTAATGGTTTCCTAGAGCTGGGAAGGATGAGGCATTCAGAAGGGAAGGCTAAAGGTATGAGGTTTCTTTTGGGGGTAATAAGCTCAAATTGAGTATGGTGATGCCCACACAACTCTGTGAATATACTAAAGGCCATTGGCTTTATTTTAATACCTCAAATGTATGGATTGTATGCCATGTGAATCACATCTCAATAAAACTGTTCAATTTAAAAGCTAAGGCCCCTCTACTTAGATTATGTGACATCCAGAGGGTCTTCTTTTTTTCATATCCTGTGCTTTATGCAAACCAACCAAGTGCTTGATGAGCAGATTCTAATATATCTACAGATGCACACAGTCATACACACACGCATGCATGCCCACACTCATACATACACACATCTGCACACACAAACAGTACTCACACACACACACACACACCAGCTCCTGGGACACAGGGCCTCTGGCTTTCTGTCGGGGTGGGAGTTGGGGGCAAGGCATGGGCAGCAGGAGATAGCCAGGGATAAAAATTAATCTGTACCAAAACAATTTTCTGTTTTCATTTTCCCTAGAACAAGAGGAGGGGAGTGGAGGAGAATTGATAAAGGCAAGGTGTCACTTTGAACTTCTTGTTCACTGCACATGTGGGACTCTGATCTCACTCCAGCAGCTTCCACATACAGGTCTCGGGAGTGAAAGAGATAATGAGGTCTGGTTGGACCAGCTGATGCTGGCTTCCTTGTGTCTACGAAAGGCAGCTGTCTCAGTGGTGTGATTTTTGCCGAGCTCAAAAATCTCTACTCTGCATCCTAACCACCTACCACCAGGTGTGGAGCTAGTACTGGAAACACACTCAATGGATGCAGAAAGAATACGGACTTGCCTCCACCTGGTGTAAGCACAATGCTTTCTTAAGAAAGTCTAGGGAGGCCAGGTGCCTGTAATACAAGCTACTCAGGAGGCTGAAGCAGGAGGATCACAAATTCAAAGCCAGCCTGGGAAAATTAATGAGACCATGTTTCTTAAAAAAAAAAAAAAAAAAAAAAAAAAAAGATATATATATATATATATATATATATATAAATAGAAAGAGCTGGGGATGTAGTTCAATAGTAGATCACCCCTGGGTCCAATCTCCAGTACAGAAAAAAAAAAGTGTAAGGAAATCTTGAAAAGTTCTTTCTATTTTAAAAAAGTATATATATATATATATATACATATATATATATATAAAACACATATACATATACACACATACACACATATACATAATAACAACTTATATTTATGTGATACAAAGATTGTGATTTTTAATACATTGTGGAATGATCAAATGAAGCCATCTAAAACTTTTGAAATCTTCTGGGATGAGAATATTCAAAATCCACTGTCCCAGTGACATTGAAATGTACAGTTCTCAACTACTAGCAAAATTCATCACTCTCTGCAAAAGATCTAAAAAAAAAAAAAAAAAAAATCAAACCATTCCTCTCTTCTAAGTAAGACTTTGTACTCTTTGATTATCATTTCCACATTCCTCTCACCCCCAGCATCCATTATCCTTGTTTTTAATCTCTGCTTCCATGATTACAATTGTTTTAGATTCTACATATAAGCAAGAAATTTCTCTTTGTCTTTCTGGGCCTGGGTTATTTATTTCCCTTAACATAATGTTTTCAAACTTCATTCACATTGTTGCAAATGACATAATTTCTTCCTTTTTAAAGTCTGGATAGTATTTCATTGTGTAATATACCACATTTTCTTTGTTCATTAAGCCATTGATGAACAGCAGGGTGGATTCCATAACTTGGCTATTGTGAATAGTGCTGCAGTGAACAGGGGCATGCAGATGTCTCCACTGCATGCCGATTTCAAATCTTTTGGGCAATTACCACAGAAGGCCTAGGAAAGCTGCATGCTTCTCTTCCTAGGTATGAACCAGGACATACATAGCATGATTACTCTCAGAAGACTTTCCCCACCCATAAGGGGAACTAGGTTTGTGGCAAAGATGATTCCACAAATAAGAGGGTGACAGGATAAAGTTGAGTCCTTGATGAGAATCTCAAAACTTGCTCTGTCTCTGGACTTACTATTAGGTGCAGCAAGAAACCAATCCTCCTGATGCACTCTAGACTGTGATTTTTGATCCGTCAGGTTGAAACCTTAAGATCTGCAACCAAACTGTTGCGGATTCTTTCAGAAGATAACTGTCTCAGCGTGGAGGGGACCAGGAGAGAGCTGGTGCATGTGTGGAAACTGTGGGAGCACATCCTCCTACTTGCCTCTGAACCTATGGGTGGACACTAATGTGCATACATGTGAATTTGAGGGCAGATGTGGGTGACTGAGGAGGGACAACTGCTCCAACACTCATTCATGAAATAAGCCTAGAGGAAGCCCTCCTTGTGCCTGAGGGTGTATCTTCCAAGGAGAGTGTAAGAACATAAATGTATATGTATCCTCTCCGCTTTCTGCAGATTATTGGATTTGTCTGCAATCTGCTTTCTTGGCTGAAGTCAGCAATTTCATAAAAAGGAGTCCTTATCTCCACATCCTCCACACACCTCATCATTAATTCTGTGCTGAACAGAAAGGCAAAGACAGGCAGAAGGGAAGGTCAGGGCCAAGTGGTGTATGAGTGACAGGATCTGGCATTCATGATCTTTGCATCAGGAAGCAAGACCTTGAACCTTGGAGGGGGCAGTGGCACGAAGCACATCCAAACAGTTTCATCTCCAACAACTGATTTCTTCTGGCAGGTCTGACCTCCTAAGGGTGCCCAGCCTAGGCTGGCACTATATATAATTAGTCTCTGGTCTCTGAGACACCAACCGCATGCTGGCATATGGAGACTGGCTGCCTGGGGTTAGAAACTTGTCACAGGTAATTCACCAAACAAAAAAATTCACTTTTGAAATGATATATTCTAACTGAAATTAATATTCAGATTGTTAATAGCATAAGGTATTAGTATGTTAAATAAAAATTATATGATTACATGCTTCTCTATAAGTACCCAAAATGCCTTGGATTAAAGTCTACTTCTATTTCTACTTCTTAAGAGTGTTAGTAAACTAAAGGTGAATAGACATTTCTGCAAAATGAGATAAAATATTGTTCAAACCAAACATGAATGTCATTTAATGATTAATTACTACAGACATTCCATCAAAATTGGGAAAGATAAAGTTAACCTCTGTTAAACACTATGTTTTAACATTGTTCTGGAAATTATAACAAATGCAAAAATAAAAAGGGGAGATACTAGAAATAAAAGGCTAATAATCATTGTCTCTCACAGGATCCTGATATCTTTTCTTCTGACCATGATCTCAGTGATTAAATCTGACTTCCGAATGCTTACCAACTAATCTAGAAAGAGAAATACTATTCTCCACAGTAACCATATGATCTGATGTACTGCTCCAGGAATGACTTCAACAGATAATTATTGTCTAATAACTAAATATTACTTAATTCCAAACCTAAGCCATCATATTCAACAAATGTTTTCCAACACTATATTGCTTATAACCAACAATTCAGCATAGTACATGTGGGTATAAATTTGCAGATACCATATTCCTTTTACTTTAAAATGTCATTTTTTAAATTATAAGTATTTGAGAGAATGGGATATGTCTTGGAATCAGTGTGCATGTTTAATGTTTTATTGTATCCTTTTTCTAAATGGCTGTTTATTATTTTCTAGTCTCAAAAGGTGTTTGCATTGGTCACAGTTAGCTGTATGATTGGGGATTTCCTGTGTTTTTGATAAGACAAGATGTATGCTTGGTAATATCTGCAGTGAGCATTTTCCAGGTTATGCACATTGTAGTTCTCTAGGGAGGAAACACTGAAGCCTCATTCAACTGTGAATCTGGTATATTCTAATCAGCCTCTATTAGTCTTGGAGGAATATGCTGGCCCAATCCATATGGTCTTCTTCAGTCTCCTCAATGTGCAAAGGGAGTGCCTTTTCTTGAGCATCTACTTATTAAGCTCCATAAGTTTCATAAAAGACCTTCCATTTGCTATGCTGAGTTGATTATCAAAGTATCTACCTTATCTCTTAAAAATCAACCCCATGTTTTTGCTGGGGAAAACAACAACCTTGAACTCGGATCTATCCAAAACTTACCAAGACTTGATGAGGAGAAACAACACCTGCAGGTACTAGTCTAATGGATAGACAAACTCAAATCACATTCCAGAAGAGTTATATTTCAACATTTTCTAGATGTGGAAATGTTTGAGTATAAAAGCGATGGAGACAGAACACTTCTGGTTAAAGTGATGAAGGACTCAGAACCTCTTCTACACCTTTCTTTTCCCATCCCGCTCCAAATCCCAGCAGAGTCTGCAAAAAAGCCAGAGAGTGTACTTTGAAATTGATTACTATTGATGTCTTCCATTCAAAATTACCCAGAGAACTGGTTCTCTAGACAATTGTTTTTATTTGCCTGAGCTTTGTAAGCCACGAATCTAAATAGAGATGTTACAAAAGGTGTATATACACACAAATATGCATCCACGCATGCACTCATAAATCAGCTAAATGAAGCTTGGATACCATCAAGATATTATTAAGGGCATCAGTTGCTGTCATTCAAAAGGATTTTTAGAATTTAATGACTACTTATATAATGCTATGTACCAGCTGATATTCTAAGGGCTTTGAAAATATTAACTCACTTAAGTCTCATAATAATCTTATGTATAGCTACTACAGTGATCCATATTTTACAGATGAGAAAACTGGAACCTTGTTAAACAAACCAGAATTCCAGTTTAGATTCAGGAGTCAGGGGAAAGTGACACCAACAGCACTGATGGATGGATCAAGGTAATTTGCCCATAGTCTACCTGTCTGTCAAGAAAAAATTAAAAGCTTGTTGAAGGAAGAGAACTTGCCTATTCCTTTCAATCACAGAATATAAATCTATAAAAAATTAATTTTTAATCGACTGAATAATATTTTAATAGGTAGAGTAAATAGATTATACCATGCAAAACACAGAATTAGTGAACTGAAAGGTAGACTAGAGAAAGGGGAAATATCTAGATAGAAGCTCAGAGAGATAAGAGAACAGACAATGTAGATATTTCTACAAGAGACCTATGGAACATGATAATGAAATATAAGAAATTTTCAATTCCCAAGAAGAGAAAAAAAAAAACAGAGTAATATTTGAAGAGATACTGATCAAACATTTTCTAAAGTCATTGAAAGACACCTGGTCACACATTCAAGTAACCCTAGGAATCCCAAACACAATACACGAAAAGAAAAATCACATCATGGACAAACTGATGAAAAAATCAAAGAAAAAGAAAATCTTAAAGGTATTCAGATGAAGATAGCATGATTATATTATCTAGATGGGTATATGCAGATGAACATAGTATATGTAGAAGTATTTAATAGATGTGTTTATACACATGAATTAGCAGGTAACCATGTATTTCCTTGTTCTGTCAGCTGAAAAGATCTAGAAGCAATGACAGTCCACTAGCAGCAAGCACAGTGAGCACTCAGGTCATGGGTTCTAATACAGTTCTCCGATAAAAGGAACCTGATCTCCTTGAAGAGATGACTGCTCCTAGAATTGGGGCAGGAAATATAAAAAGTCTTGGAGCTTCTTGTATACCAGAAAGTAAGGAGGTGCCAAGACAGCAAATGAAAACCTACAAACAAACATACCTACATTGGTGGGGGCTGGATAAAGGATCACAGGAACACAGACAGGAGCCTTGCAAGAGAGCTAATGATGGCCAAGGCTGGGACGCTGTGAGCAAAACATAGAGTGGCCTGGATTATAGCCCAATGTATTAAATATCCAAGACTCCATAATAAAAATAAACTAATGGATGGATAAAGAGAGACAAACAGACAGGATAGAATAGGAATATGTCCCATGAAGAAGAATTCCAAATAATTTATGTAGATGCTCCAAACTCAAGGAGGTAGAACAGAACGCCTCTCTCCTTGAGTGTGAACTGCAATTAGAAACTTTCTTTCAAATTGTACAATTTTGAAAAAGAGTAACTCTACAGTGGAAGCAGCTGACAGTCACTTTCTCAGGCACATGATTGAAGATAGCATCAATAGAGATGTCATATTGACAACAGGTACCCTTGATAGCATGTGAGGAAGATGGCCCTTTACTTCTGTGATCTTCCTTTCAAAAAAAATTATAACTCCAGCTGAATCCTGAGAAAACTGGAGGACAAATGTAAAACAAAAGACATTATGCAAAATACCTGAGCAATATTCCTTGAAATTAGAGGTTATTATAAACAAAACCTGAGAAATTGCCACAGTCAGGAAGAGCCTACAGAGACATGATTGATTCAAGTAATGCAGCATCTTAGATGGGACATAGAGACAGAAAAGGACATTAGGTAAAAACTAAGGAAATGTGAATAACCATAGACTTTTGTTAATAATAACATCAGTATCTGTTCATTGATTGTAACAAATGTACTATACTAATATGTTAATACTAGGAGAAAATAGGCACAGGTAATGTGTGATGCTCTGTACTATTGGTGTAACTTTCTATTTATCTAAAAGTATTCCAAAACCAAAAGTTTATTAATTAAAAAAGGAGTATTCAGATGAAAATAACACATTATTTTCAAAGAAACAATAAGACTTAAAATGATTATCTATGATGAATGATGAAAGATAGCAGACAATAGGATCACATCTTTAAAGTGCTGAAAGAAAATAACTGCTAACATAGAATTCTATATCCAGTAAAAATGTTCTTTGAAAGGTAAAGGGGAGAGAAGACATTTTTGGCCAAACAGAGGGAGCTAATAACCACTAAAATACTAGGAAGAAGAAAAATGATCCCAGATGGAAAAATGTTATATCAGGAAAGAATGAAGAATCCAAGAAAGGGTAAACAGTTGGGTAAAAATATTAACTCTTCAAAATGTTAGTAATAATATATTATAGTAACTAAACTTTATGTATAATTAAAATGCACCAAAGTGCATAGTGCAAAATTCAGTGGGGGAAAGTAAATGAATAATTCTAAAGTCCTTATATTGTTCTAGAAATCCTAATTTTAATAGGCTTTAATAAGCCAAGAATGATTGTTGAAACATCTTAATCAATTTCTAAAATAGCTATATATCTAATAAGAGAAAATCAGTTAATAAAAACATATCATCACTCAGAAGAAGAAATGTATTTCAAAATAAAAAAAGAGCGAGAGCAACTAGAACACAAGCTATTCTAAATTTGTATGTACATAATAACATTGCCTCAGAATATATAAAGGAAAGACTATGAGGAAAAATAGACAAATCCACAATCATATCTAGAGATATAAATATAACTCTTTCAAATCCTCAAAAAAAAAAAACAAACAAGCAAAAGGTCAATGAGAATAACAAAAATTAACAAATTGCCTAAATAACATATGAAGACCATTGCACTCAACAACTGATGAATAAAAATTATTTTAAGTACATGTGAAATATTTACCGAAATTGACCATATATTGGGCCATAAAAAAAAAAATCAACAAAGACTAAAGGGCTGAAGTATAGATTCTCACAAAAATTGATCTAAGCCAGAAACCTAGAAAAACATAACTTGGAAATCCTCCAAATGTTGTGAAATGAAGCAATATGCTTCTAAACAACCCATGTGATTTACTGAATAAATCACAATGGATATTATAAAATATTTTGAATTAAATTTTAATCAAAGGACAATATACCAATAGTATTGGATAAAGCTGAAAGAGTACTTAGATGGAAATTTAAAGTCTTTAATGAATATATAAGGAAGAGAGGATGAAAAGCAATGATTTAAGCACTCTAGAAAGTGTTAATTCATTTACAGCAATGAAGACCCCCAAAATGAGAACAAGGGACATAATAATAAGAGAAGAAATTAATTTATGAAGTAAAAAGCAAACATACAATCAAGAATACAATAGCATCAAAGAAAAATAAAATACCTGGGAATCAACTTAACAAAAGAGGCGAAAGACCTCTATAAGGAAAATTATAGAACCCTAAAGAAAGAAATCATAGAACTCAGAAGATGGAAAGACCTACCTTGCTCTTGGATAGGTAGAGTCAATATTGTCAAAATGTCCATACTACCAAAAGCATTATACAGATTTAATGCAATTCCAATCAAAATCCCAATGTCATTCTTCAAAAAAATAGAAAAAGCAGTCATGAAATTCATCTGGAAAAATAAGAGACCCAGAATAGCCAAAGCAATTCTGAGCAAGAAAAGTGAAGCAGGGGGCATCACCATACCGGACTCTAAATTACACTATAGAGCAATAGTAACAAAAACAGCATGGTATTGGCACCAAAACAGACTGGTAGACCAATGGTACAGAATTGAGGATACAGAGACTAATACATATAATTTCAGCTATCTTATATTAAACAAAGGCGCCAAAAATGTACAGTGGAGAAAGGATAGCCTCTTCAACAAATGGTGCTGGGAAAACTGGAAATCCATATGCAACAAAATGAAATTAAACTCTTATCTCTCACCATGCACAAAACTCAATTCAAAGTGGATCAAGGACCTAGGAATTAGACCAGAGCCAATACATCTAATAGAAGAAAAAGGAAGCTCCAATTTCCAACATGTCGAATTAGGCCCCAAGTTCCTTAATAAGAATCCTGTAGCGCAAGAATTATTACCAAGAATTAACGAATGGGATAGATTTAAACTAAAAAGCTTCTTCTCAGCAAAAGAAACAATCAGTGATGTGAATAGGAGCCAACTAATTGGGAACAAATATTTAATATGTGCACATCAGATAGAGCACTAATTTCTAGAATATATAAAGAACTCAAAAAAAACTTAACACCAAAAAAAACCCAAATAACCCAATCAATAAATGGGCTAAGGAATTGAAAAGACACTTCTCAGAAGAAGATACACAATTAATCAACAAATACATGAAAAAATGCTCAACATCACTGGCAATTAGAGAAATGCAAATCAAAACTACTCTAAGATTTCATTTAACTCCAGTCAGAATGGCAGCTATCAAGAACACAAACAACAATAAATGTTGGAGAGGATGTGGGGGAAAAGGCACACTCATACATTGCTTGTGGGACTGCAAAATGGTGCAACCGCTATGGAAAGCAGTATGGAGATTTCTTGGAAAACTGGGAATGGAACCACCCTATGACCCAGCTATCCCACTCCTGGGTCTATTCCCAAAGGACTTAAAAACAGCATATTACAGTGACACAGCCACTTCAATGTTTATAGCAGCATAATTCACAATAGGTAGGTTGTGGAACCAACCTAGATGTCCCTCAGTAAATGAGTGGATAAAGAAAATGTGGTATACATACAAAATGGAATTTTACTCAGCAATAAAAGAGAATAAAATAATGGTATTTGCAGGTAAATGGATGAAGTTGGAGAATATAATGCTAAGTGAAATTAGTCAATCTCAAAAATCCAAATACCGAATGTTTTCTCTGATATAAGGAAGCTAGTTCACAGTGTTGTTGGATGGGGGTACATAGGAGGATTAGAAGAATACTAGAATGGTCAAAAGAAAGGGAGGGGAAGGGAGGGAGCAAGGGGGGAGGGAAAGAGGGGAAAAAAAGGGAAAAAATGGTGGTTGAATGAGATGGATATCATTATCCTAAATGCATCATTGAAGATCTGAATGGTACTTATATACTTTGTATACAAACAGTTGTATGTGAAAAGATGCTATGTATGTGCATTATGAATTGTAATACATACTACTATTATAAATTTTAAAAGAAAAAAAAAAGAATACAACAAATTTAAGCCAGAAAAACCCAACTGATAAATCCTTAGTAAGATGACCCTGCCCCAAATGAGAACCAAATATGAGAAATGAAAAAAGTAGAATATCATTACAGCATCTACAAACATTAAAAACTATAAGAGAATATTATAAACAACTTCATGCCAATACATTGGAAAGTTTTAAAGACAAAGTTGACAAATTCTATGGTAGCAATTTTTAAATGGATACTTCAAGAAGAAACATAATAACCTACATATTCCCATAGCTATTTTAAAAATGGAATTTTTTATATAAAATTTTCGCTTTAAAAATTCCAGGCTACTAAATTACTACAAACATTAAAAGTAGAAATAATACCAATTTTACAGTGATTTTTCTAGAGTGTAGTAAAAAATGGAACACTTCTAAACTCATTTTTTTTTTAAGATTACAATGATTAATGTTTATCGAGTTAAATTTCTACAGCTATCAGGATAACAGATGAGTTACTGGGACTGAGACCACTTGGAAGGGAATGTTTACTGCGGATCCCAATTACAGCACAAGCCAGATGACGTCCAGCATTTCCCCTGTTTGTACTTTCTTCATTTCCACCTTTGCCCAAGTCACCTGGTTTACCATGGACCCCCACTGTGCAGCCAATGATGGAAGGCCTTCTTGCAGGTGAGAGCAGAGAATCTTCAATGGACACGTGGGCCACACCATCTTGATTGCAATCTTATTGCCCAAGTCTCAGATGTGCCTCTCTTGATCCATTGGCCCACCATCTTTTTGGGATTGAGATTTAAAATGAGGACCTGCACTGGTACAGCCCTTTATGTTTTCCCCAAACCAATGGACATGGAATCTGTGCTAGCTTTCAGCCAGTCCTGTAATGCCACAACTTTATTTGCTTTCTGCTCAAAGTGGGTGGTGCCCTACATCAGCCATCCCCCTTCAGCTTACACACACTCTTCTTTACCATAGCTTGCTGGGGGAGCACACCAGTCAAACAACCCAAGGACTGCTAAGGTGGCTTTGAACAACGCTGCAGGAAACACTAGCACAAATTCTAAACTCATTTTATGAAGCCAGTATAACTTCAGGAATAAACCCATAAAGAACATGACATTTAAAAAAAAATTATAGATGCATATGGATACGGAGATCCCAAAGTGCTTTCCAATTAAATCTAACAGCCTCTGTGATTAAAATTCATCACAAATTCAAGCTTGTTTTGACATTGAAAAATCAATGTTATTCACAATATTAATAATATAAAGGAGTAAAATACATATTGCCTAACTATAAGCCCATCACAATGAATCCAGTTGACCATGGACTAAAATCTCTGAAACCATGAACCAAAATAAATCATTTCTCCTTGAAGCTGATTTCCTTGGGTATTCTGTTACAGCAAAGAAAATTTAACACTAAAATCATTTACATTTTAATTTTATTAATATAACTTTATTTAAATGAAAACATTTATTCCTAGGCATAGAAATAAAATTAACCAAAGTTGTACAAGATGTTTACACAAAAACTATATTACCATACTGAAAGAAATTAATGAATACCTTAGATAAATGGAGGAATATACTATGTTCATAGATTGGAAGGGTAATATTTTACAACTTCCCAATCACTCCACGTCAATGTCTTTACTCAAGGCAATCTAAAGAAACCCAGCAAACATTTTTGTGGACACAGACAAACTTATTTTAAAATATATGAGGAAAAGCAAAGGAACAAGAATAATAAGACAGATATGAGGAAAAAGAACAGGAGGATTGATAATGACAGACATCAAGACTTATTAGAAAGGAAGAGCAATTAAAAGGGCACACAACTAGCTCCAGTATCAACCGACCAAAAGAACAAAATAGAACATCCAATATGAGACCCACATATATCGTATTATACATACCACTGAAAAGTAGTAGGAAAATAATGGCCTTTTTAATAAATGATGTTGTATCAATTAGTTATCCATGTGAAAAATGTCAAACTTCCTTCCTATTTCACACCACATGCAGAAATCAATTCCAGATGGGTTTTAGATCTAAATGTGAAAAGTGAAACAACAAAATTTCTAGGTAATAACCTAGGAGAGTACTGGCATAACACTTTTATAAAAGAAAATCATAAAGGAATATGTTAACAAATTGAATTTTGTTAAATTTGAGAATCTTTACTCATGAAGAGATACCATTTAGACGGTTAAAAGAGAATCTAGAAATAAGACATTTAAAAAACACATCTGATAAAGGATTGATAACCCAAATTACAAACAGGTCCTAGAATAAATCAATGACAAAATACAGACAGCCCAATTAAAAAAAAATGATCAAACACTTGAACAGGAATTCTTTTGAAATAACAACTAAAGCTGAATGTTTGTGCACCCCTACATCCAGCAAATTCACTCTCTTGCCTAAACTTAGCTGCCAGAATCTTCACTTGGGCCACAGAAAAGTTGTATTTTCTAGCCTCAATTGAGACTGTATGTATCATGTGTATAGTAGGAAGGGACATATATGGTATTTTAAAGATCTTTAAATCAAACTGCTTAAGAAAAACAATAATTTTTTTCTGATTTAATGAGGAAAAAAAAATCCAAGGGTAGAAATAATTGTATTTAATATTCCAGAATTGGAATTATGTCATCTAGACCCTGTCACTTTCCCAGATCTGCTCTCCATGTTGGTTTTGTTCTCAGGCTCCAGGTGGTGGCAAAATGGTGGCAACATCTCTAGTCCTATGTCTTCAAATCCAGATAAAAATTGAGCATTTTCCTCCGGTAGCTACATCATTTTAATTTGAACAATTTGAGTCACGTGATCAACACTGAAACAATAAATAAAACTTCACTGCATGGTGAGGCCTAAGTCCTATGCTCCCTACTGAACCAATTCCTGAAATTGCAAAGTGGAAAGCCAGGTGCTGGCTGACCAGTCACAGTTTGTACTTTACTAACCTGGAGCCAGGATCCTTAGTACCTCAACATGGGCTGAGCTAGGCATTAGACAAAGGAACTTTGGGATGTAGTCGTCAGAAGTGAATGCTGAACAGATGAAAGCCACAAACATGGGTGAACTCAATACTGAGTTTCAGAGAGTGAAGCGACAGATCCTAGATCTACAGAGTGTCAGAAAGTAGACTTAAGAACAGAAAGCCTCACCTAGAAGCTTAAGAAAAATGGGGTTCTCCTAAAGGCTGCAAAGATAGACATTAATAGACATTCTCCTAAGGCTGCCCTTAGACATTAATTCTGCCAAGCATTCTTCCCTCAGGTGCTAGCTGGCTCCAAGGCCAGGGAAGGGAGGCACCTCATGCTGAGGGAACAGGTTGCCAGACAGTCTCCTAAGGTATCTGGATGCAGTCCCACATGGGGAAGGCTGGGGTGTTGACTAGTAGCCAGGAGTCTGGTGGCTTGGCTGGGCCTGGATGTCCAGGGTTGGCGGGAGGCACCTTCCCCACACTATCTCTCCATAGCACCATCTGCAGCTGCCTTCTGCATTTGGCCCAGGGACAACATCGCCAATCACTCTAGGAAATTGCGGGACCTTCTGTAAGTAAGCCTTGGGAAAGGCCAGATTTGACACTTGGCTGCTGTCCTTGAAGTTAAAAGTCCCAGCTTAGGTCAAGAAACATGACAAAAAAAAAAAAAAAAAAAAAAAAAAAAAAAAAAAGAAAAAAAAAAGTTGTGGCATTATGCCCAAGAGAACTCAGCCCTGCTAGACAGCAGAACAGTAGATATTTACTAGAATGGACGAAGGAGTATCTACAGTCCTAGGGTTGTAGAAAGATGATCTAGCAAGCTGAAGATTTATATGTTTTGTTTTGGAGTACTGGAGTTTGAACCCAGAGGTTCTCTACCACTGAGTGAAATCCCAGACCGTTTTGTCTTTTTGATTTTGAGACAGGATCTAGCTAAGTTACCCAGGTTGGCCTTGATCATGCAATCTTCCTGCCTTTGCCTCCCAAGTAGCTGAGATTATAAGCATGCATCACTGCATCCAGCTGAGGATTTAGTTTTTTAAGACCACATGTAACTCACAATAAGGGCAAAGTAAAGAAACAGTAGATTCCTGTTTTTTTCCTAAAAATCAGTAAGCATAAAAATTTCAAGAGCTCACTAGTTGATTATGACTGAGCTGAAGAGTGTCTGATCCTTCTACTTTGTCATACGAAGGACACAGGGATGATCAGCTTAATGAAAAAGGATCCAATGGACAAGGGAGTTGGGCAGGTCAGTGTCACAAAACAAGGGTCAAAATGCTGTGACCTGAACAATGCTGAAGATTATCCTAAAAGAGCAGAGTGGGAATTATGCTAGCAAATCAAAAGGTCCAGTCCAATTCATTGTTATTTTTATTAACTTGCACTACACCACACCCCAGCAGGGCATTGAATTAGAGGATGCCCCCATCTGTGCAGGAATTCATGCAATATCCCTTGTTCTGGCACATTGCATTCATCAGACCACCAACCATTCTGTGGCCTTTTTTTTTCCTGGATTTCTCACTCCTCATATCTGAACCCAGTTCTTCTCTCTACTCTGGTTATGGTCATGATCTCGTGACCATGACTTTGTTTTTCAGTGTGGCTTCCACAGCCATTTGTGCCCCCAAGTAATGCACCTCTGGGTGCACACATAAAAATGGGGGCATGATGGCTTGAATGAAATGTGTTCTTTACAAAATTTATGTTGAAACTTAAACCCCAATGTGGTAGTATTAAGAATTGGGGCTTTTACAGGGTGACTATGACAGGAAGGTACAGACCTTATGCATGAAGGGGATTGTTGACCTTATACAGAAGCTGAAAGAACTAGTTGGGTGGCTTTTCTTTCCCTTTCCTTCTCTATTTCACCGTTTCACTCTCCCTTCCTCCCCCACCTCCTTCTTTCTTTCTTCCTTCACTTCTGTCTATTCCACCATATGAGGACATAGCAACAAGCAAGAACCAGGCCCTGAGGAAACACCAGACCTGTTGGCACCTTGATCTTGGACTTTCAGCCTCCATACTGTAAAAAGTAAATTTTTGTTGTTTATAAATTACCCAAGGACAGGTGTTTTGTTGTAAGGGCACAAATGGACTAGGGACTTATGGATGCCAGGTGACCAATGATGTTTGAGCTCAGGATTATCTTACAACCAATAATTCTCTGAATCCACCGTGGGGTTATTTCACCCTTTCTGGAACACCTGATTGAAATAGACATACTCAGGATCTCAGAACCCACCAACGAGCAGATTCCCCAGAATTTTTTCCTGACCCGCAGAGTAAGGACTATTATTACACTCCAAGTGGAAGCCACCAGAACTCACTTTACTTATAAAATAGAAGAGGAAAAGCAACACCACATTCCTGGAGGGATTGCAGAGATTAGTGTCATCATCAATGAAAGAAGCAGTGGTGGTGATTCCCATCACATTCCCATTCATCAAATGGCCTGTGCAGAAAACAGATGGATCTTGGAGAACAACAGTGGATTATCATAAATTTAATCAGGAGGTAACTGATTGCAAATAGTATTCTTAACATAATTCAGTTGTTTGGCAAATTAACACATCCACTGATGTCTGTTAGGTAACTATGGATTTTTCTCAACACCAGTTAGTGTTATTCACTAAAAGCAGTTTGTGTTTAGCTGGCAATGCCAGCAATATACCTTCACTGTCTTACTTCAGTGCCACATCAGTTCCCAGTTCCATGCCATAACGTAGTTCTTAGGGACCTTGTCAGCTTTCATACTCACAAGACATGCTGGCCCATTACATAGAATCTATCATGCTGATGGAACTGATGAACAGAAATAGCAACTACTTAACATATTTGTTAAGACATTCACATGTCAGAGGGTGGGAAATAATTCAATAACTATCCATTTCAGTAAAATCTCTAAGAGTCCAATGGTGGGAAGACATGTCAAGATACTCTTTCTAAGATGAAATATAAGTTGTTGCATCTGATCTCTCCTACCAAAAAAAAAAAAAAAAAAAAAAAAAAAAGATGTGCAATGCTTAGGGAATCTCTTTGGATTTTGGAGGCAACACATTCTATAGTTTCTAATTTTGAGTAAGGACTGGAATGAAAAAAAGAATCTTCAGTAGATTCCGACTGTTGGGCAAACTGCTCTGTTACTTGATTTAGAAGATGCTATGGAGTTTGAAGTGTCAATGAAAGATATAAATACCACAGGTGAATCAGAGCATAGACTTTAGGGATTGGAGAGCAAAGTCCTGCCATCTTCTGCAGATAACTACTTCTCCTTTTGATGAATATCCTTTAGCGTACTACTAGAGTTTAAAAGAGATGGAATACTTAACCATGGGCCACCCAGTTATCAGGTGACTTGAACTGCCCATGATAAGCTGACCAAACCTTAAAGTTTGTCATGCTTCTACAGAAGCACCAAATTATCCAATGGAAGAGTTAATTATGAGATCAAGGTCCTGAAGGAGCAAGTAAATTGCATGAGGGAATGGCCCAAATGCCTATGCTATGACTCTTGCTGTATTACCTTCTCGATCCAAGCCTGCATTAATGGCCTCATAGGTTATTTCCTAGGAGCTGTTTACTGAGGAAGAAATAACACCTGCTTGTTTAAAATGTAGTTCCATCTCTTTCTCAGGTACTACCTAAAAATAGACAATTAATGCACTACATCAACTTTCTGGGTCATGCTTCAAAGACAGCGATGAAGCAAAATTCTCCTAGTATGCGGAACTTTGAGCAGAGAACCTGGTTGGTTTAGGAAGGAGAAATGGGCAGAGGCCCTCCTCTATACTGATTTGTGGACAATTTTGTTTTGGTGGGATGGCCAAGGATGTGGAAGAAATATGATTGAAAAATTGGTGAGTTCACCAAGGGGTGACCTCAGCAAAGAAGAATTTTAAATATCAAGTGGATAGAATGACCTGTTTGTCAATACCAGTTTGTTTCCTTTCCTAGCCTCTCCTGTCATTACCCAACAGGCTCATGGACAAAGTGGAGGTGGAAGAAGAGATAGAAGTCATGCATGGGCTCAGTAACATAGACTTCCATTCATCAAAGACAATCTGGCTGTAGCTGCTGCTGCTGAGTGCTCCATCTGCCAAGAGTGAAAACCAACACAGAGCCCCCAACGCGACACCATTCCCCAGGGTGATTAGCCAATTGCCTGGTGGCAGGTTGATTACATTGGACCACTTCCAAAATGGAAGGGTTAGTGTTTTGTTCCAATTATAATACAGACTTACTCTGGAAGTAGATTTGCCTTCCTTACACACAGTGCTTCTTCCCAATCTACCATCCATAACCTGACGCAAGTCTTATCCATCATCATGGTATTCCATATAGCATTTTCTGATCAAAGAACTTACTTCACTGAAAATAAAGTGCAGAAATTGGACCATGCTCATGAAATTCACTAGTTTTACCATGTTTCCCATCATCCTGAGGCAGGTTTGATAGAATGGAGGAATAGCTTAATGAAAACACGGCCACAACACCAGCAAGGTGACTACAAAATGAGTATGGGGAAATGTCTTCCAAGAGACTGTATGAGCTCTAAATCAGCATCCAATATATGGTGCTGTTTTTCCCATAGCCAGAATGTATAACCCCCCAAATCAAGAGGTTAAATGGAAGTGGCTTCAATATCTATGACCCTTTGTGACTCACAGCAGAAATTTTGCTTTTTTCCTCACATTATGCTCTGCTGTCATAAAGGTCTTAGTTCCAAAGGGAGGAATGCTTCCATCAGGAGACATGATGATTCCATTAAACTGTAAATTGAGACTTCCACCTTCCTACTTTGGGCTTTTCATACCTTATGTGTTAAAAGGGAAACAAGGTAGTTATGAATACCTGCTACATTGTTTGGTCAACTTCTTTGTACTATTCTTCTCTTCTCCCATCCAACCTCTCTCCCCCTTAATATCCAAATTTGTAATTATACAACAGTGAAACTTCATCTTCATGTACAACATAAAGCAATAATTTAAAAAAACTATGAATACATATAAAGAAGACCAGTAGTGTAGAGGAGGGGAAACACAGAGAGGGGGAGGTGAGGGAAAGAGGAAGTACTGGGGACTGAAGTGGAGCAAATTATATTCCATGCTTGTATGATTATTATATATGGCTGTAATAGACAAATAAAAAAATATATGGCTGTAATAGACAAATAAAAAATCAGCTACAACTACATGATTAGTTGCAGAAACCAGTATTGTAATTATTGTATCTATTCCTTATTGTGTTATGATTATGCTTCTACATATATTAGTCAAAATTTCCATCTTCTCCTACCTCCTATTCCCTTATCAGTTAACATGAGATGTATTAATGCTATATCACAAAATTTAAATTCAAGAACATCAAAAGAGAGGCCTGAAGATCATTCAAAAGCTCTGTATCTCCTTCTAGGGAAAGGGTTAGCATGTTTTCAGTTGCATGCAGAATAGTTGTACCATGTTGGGTATGACTGCTATTTTCTTTATTTGGAGATTAGCTATGGTTTAAGAAGATCTGTATGGATGCCAAGTTGATAAGGGGTGGACTGTGATGGTCAATTTTATGTGTCAAGTTGGCTAGGCTACAGCTGCCAGTTATATAATCAAGCACTAATCTAGGAATTGCTGTGAATTATTTTATATATGTGATTTAAGTCCAATATCAGTTGACTTTAAGTAAGAGGGATTATCCTAGACAAACTGTGTGGACCTGATTCAATTAGTTGGAAGAACTGAGGTTTTCCTGGGGAAGAAAAAATTCCACCTGTGGAAAGCAGATTCAATCCACATCTGAGAATTCCATACTTCCCTGCCTGCTCTGAGGATTTCACATTTGTACACTCAGCCTTCACAACCATGTAAGCCAATTCCTTATGATAAATTTCTTCATGTGTATCTCCTACCAGTTCTGTTTCTATAAACCCTGACTGATAGGATTGGCTGCCACAAGTATAAATGTCATTAAATATAAATAATTTTCACTTACAATGTAATAGTACCATCCAATATTTCTCTAATAGTTCAGACTATAAAATCACACAAATCTTTCCAACCATGTGACTTGAGACAAGTTAATTAATTTCTCTAAGTCTCTCTCTGAAATAGGCCTGACAACACTGACTTTGTGTGGAATTATAAGGACTAAACAGAGCATCTAGCAAGATACCTAGCTCATCTCTGCAGTGTTGTCTACATCATGATAGCACTGATGAGCCTTTGGTCACATGTGACTCTGAGATTACCTAGGGTCATAGTACAGTCTCCTTTTGTCAAGCTGGTTCTGCTGATCTTCTCCTTTGTATTATTCCTTTTCAATCAAATACTATGTGGTGTAGGCTAGAATTGATTGCTTCCTTGAATCAAGTAACAAATAATTAAACAGAAAAGCTATGCTCTTTATCTGAAGTTGTCTAATTCAGACTTTCCGATAGCAACAAAACAATTAATAATTTTAGGAATCTGTGTGTGTGTGTGTGTGTGTGTGTGTGTGTGTGTGTGTGTTTCTAATTATTTCTAGAAAGCATCAACCTCCACTTAAAATGAGGAAAAAACAGAAGTCTTTTTTAAAATTTTTATTTAGTAAGTTTTATATTATAAGGTCTTCTCTCTTAATGTTCTCTTCCTAATACTTCTTATGCTATTATAATATTAGCTTATTCTCTTACATATGTATTAACTCATTTAACACTCTCAACAACCCTATGGGGTACATACCTGCAATTATCTCCACTTTACAGATGAAGAAGTGGGCACTGGCAGCTCAAGTACCCTGTGCACAATCACGTGGCTGACTGTGGTGGAGGCAGTCTTTGATCTCTAGCAACAAGGCTCCAGAGTCTGCCCTTAACCATTATATCACACAGTCTCTCTAACTGAGCCTGTCTGCCTGCCAAGAGCAAAAATTAGGTATGGAAGAAAAACAGTTCTGTGACTAAACAAAACCCTGGGTGATGGGGCAGATTCTATGGGTGGATGGTATTGAATAATAGCAACTCTCTTGGGAGGCTGGAGAGGAACTCCTTCATTCCCTGGTGTTGGTTGGCTCACATTTGTGCAGGTGGGAGGAGCTCAACCCACAAAGAGTCCTTACATTTTCATGAAAATTGCTAAATATTATCTTGTTGGTGAAAACCTAGCAAGTCTCCTGGAGAACTACCACACACTTCAGTCACTGAGCAGGAAGATGCCCCAAATTCTGAATATATGTGAGTTTAGCAAAGGACCATCTCAAATAGGGTCTGCACTCAGAAGGTCCAGGAGAAAGAGCATGTGCTCTGTCCATGGTATCTGTGGTGGTACCTGACTTTGCAGATGAATGTGAAAGGGAGAAGGGTGGATGACTGCCCAATGACCCAAGTCATTGGCCCAGGAGGGCAATAAGACTGGAGCCAGCACAGCAGGGAGTCTCTCCAGCACCCTTTGGTACAATGATCTCTCTCAGGAACCCAGCAGTCCTGGCTTGCTCCCCTTATCTGAGAAGCACACTCTCCATTCCCTGGGTACTACCTGCTTCACACAGCGTTCTTCTTGTCCAACTTGTCATCATTTTCCATTTAGCTGTCACATAAGCACCTACTAAATTCAGGGTATCTGGGCTAGAACCCAGGCATCTGTATTTAATATTTTTTTTTAACTCCCAGGTGATGCTCATGTACAGCCAAGGTTAAAAATCACTGGACCAAGTTCTAAGAAGCCTTATGGGAATTTGTACCATCTACTTTCTGGAGTCCTTGTCTTGTTCAGAAAAGTTCTCCACATCTTAACCAGTCTTTGTGGACTGACAGATCCTTTTCTGTGATGTGAGACTGCTCTCCTTTGGGGAATATTTGGGCAGTTTTCCTCTGAGCAGAACCAGAGCAGGATGCATATGAGTGTGTGCCCCCATGAGGGTTGGGGACGTGATTCTGTCTCAGTGAGGCATCAGGATACCCCAGAACATCTGTACTTCTGAGAAACTGTTGGCTTCCAAGAGACTGATCTTTGGTAGCATCCAGGGGAGCTGTAGGTGTGCTGTAAGCATGATGGGCACTACTATCACTATTACAACAAAATAGAACCAGGAAGCCCTTGCCCACTTATCTATTAGCCTCATGTATACATTCTGTGCCTGGGTCAATTTGTTATGGGACCAATGGCCCAAATGCTGGATACTGAAATCACTACTAGAGTGCCCAGAAACATTTCAAATGGTGTAGGTACACGACAGAGTGACTTGTCAAGGGCATGAATGGCCGGAGATTTCCCAAGTCTCTCATTCTCCTACTTTTGAGAAAAATTAACCTTTCAAGAATCCAGTACAGAAGGAATTTTGCCCAGATTTTATTAAAGTCTCCAATGTGCAGCAGAACTAATACTGCCCATCATCTGGTAGAAACTTCCATGCATTTAAGTTATTTAATCCTCAAAATAGCTACAATCCTAAAACAAGGCCATTTTTAATCTATTTTATAAATATTAATCTAACGATGTAGGGAATTAGGTACATTTCCCAATGAGGTAAAAGTTTCAGAATTCCTGTTTACTCACCTCTTTCTGATTCCAGAATCTAGTCTTTCCTCTACACTAGGCTGCACCCAAAATCTGCTGATGCTTCATATTCTGTATACTGCTAATGTTAACATTATTAACACCTCTTAATCAAGTGTCCTACTAGGTGTCATGCATGAATTATTCCTGGAACATGTATATTATTCTTCCCATTTCACAGACAGAGAAACAGGCTCAGAAGAGTAAGGCTGCCTTCTTGGTGGCCCACAGCCAGTAAATGCTGAGCCAGGATTTACCCACAAGTCCTCATTTCCCTGTTTCTCCCAGAGAGGATTCAGGAGACTTTAAATCCCAAAGTGATATGGGACTTATGATAGGATTTCTGACCTCAGATCACACCATGGGTGATTTCTTGCTCTGGCTCTGAACAGGGGTTGCTCCAAACTTCAAAGTGACTTAAGAACTCAGCCTGCTGCAGACAAAGCAGTGAGCATTTGAAATGACAACAGTCTGACTATATCACTTATTTCAAAACATTTATAACACTGCAACAGATACTGTATACTTCTGCTACCCCCCAAATTTACCCCTAATCCCGTGTCCTAATCAGGCTATGATACACTGCACATGCACATACCAAATACTTTCCTGCTTTGATGAGGACAGCAGACGGGCCTTCTAAATAGCATTCAAAGATGATAAGTACACGTGCCAAGATTCATGGGCAAATTATGAGCAATATTTATTATTCTTATTATATTTTCACAAGTTTCTAAATGGAAGGAAAAAAAACGTTTGTTTAAGGCTCATCTACTTTCACTCTCTGTAGCCCCTCCCTTTTTGTCCTTTCTATTTTGGCATTTCATTTGCAAGAAGTCTCCATCTCCCTTATTTACATGTGAAAAAACTTGGAGCATCATGTGGTGAGGGTTCAGGCAGATCCTGAATTCCATTCAATTCTCATTTCCTCTCTGACAGTCACCATTGAATCAATCATGTTCTCCCTGCCCTCTCTCTGACCACCTCAGAGATCCCAAATCGCTTTTCATCTCATGTGTCAATCACCCTCAGACCATGTCCACTTTTCATTACTAACACGCCATCACATGACCCGCTAATCTGTCACTTTCTGACAGCGGTTAGTGTGCCAATTGATTTAATTAGCAATCAATTAGCTTGTTACTATTGGAAGTAATTACCTTTTATAGAGAAAAGAGTGCAGCTGGTGAGGGCAATAAAACTGCACTAATAAAACTGCATCTAGTCCCCTTCTACCAGGGCAGGCACCGCACTCAAGGGCTAGCCAAATTATGGGTGACATGCAGATCTTTTGAATAGTCCATGGGGATGCATTCCCCCTCCTTTTGTGCAAAGCTCCTCCGTCATGGATATTACCCAGAATCTGTATTCCCAGAGTAAGATTGGGTTAATGGTTGGCATCCACATATTTCACCGCATACCCTTTTCAAAAGGCTTGTGTTTTGAAACAGGAAAATACCTTGGAAATGCCTTCAGGCCCTCTTTTTCCAAAACCTAAAATTATTAAGATCCAGAGAGGTTAAATGACTTGCTCAAGGTCACTCAGCTAGCAAGTGCTGGTGCTCTGAGCAGAGGCCAGCATCCTGACCTTCAGTCCCTGCCCACTTGTCTGGAGAGGGCCTCTGCGCCTTTCCAACGCCACTGTGTAAGTCTGCATTCAGAACCCTGAAGTGGGGGGTGGGGGACGAGAATATGCAAGAGGAAGACCCTCGTGGTCTTGAAGATAAAAGACACAGTGAATTTAGGGAGTGACACTTTGGAAACACTTAAGGCAACTAGCCCATCCCACGAGGCAAGGGCACCATGCAGGATTGGGTTGCACATAAGTGCGCTGATATTTGGCGCGATTGCCTCATCTTATCTACCCAGACTTAAAATGTACCTTCCACCGCTCCTGACCCAGGGCTACAGTACATTTCCTGCACTTTCACTATTAAATTCAGCCTCCAAACTAGTCCCCAGGCGCCCGATGACTCGCTACATTAGCTTCGTGGTGAACAGCAGAGGCAGTAATGAGATGACTAAGGAGACCCGGATTCCATTCATCATCCTGTTTGCTCCAATATAAGTGTTCTTTTATCAGCACTATTGGTACTGATGTCATCGCAGGAGGCATAAATCACCTCACCAGTGACAGGGTCCTATTAAGGGTCACGGCCTAAAATCATTATTGACAAATTAAGGATCACACTTGCCCATTTTGTCGGCGTGCCCTCAATTGGGGGTACGGCCTGGTTCCTCTATCTGGTTGGAAATTAAATAGTCATTTAGAGTCCTGAACAGCCGCCGCGGATTAATTCGAAGAGCAGTCACCTCTTCCCCTCCCTCGAATTTGAGAATGGCGCAGTCGACTTCAGTGAAGTCCTGCGTCCTTATCATTGATTCTCCTCGTTCCAGCGGCTGTTGGGGACATATTACATGACATTGTAGAGTGCACAATGGCACATCCGGTCTTGGCTCTGGGGCGGGCGGCCGGGGCTTGTCAGAGAGGCACTGAGAATTCTCATTTCAAAGGCTGTCACCGCCTAATGTGACTTCGGAAGGACTTTTTTTGGAGGGTAGATGAAATGCAGATGAGACAGGGGAAGGGCGAAGATTTAATACCACCATCCTTTCTTATAAATTGGTACCCTAGATTCAAAGAAAGACAGCTTTCCCTGGAATACTGGGCAAAATTATGTTTTTTTAGGGTGACCCACAAAGTTGCCTTCATGCCTATCTTTCAATTTCTGAAGTTAATTGGACTGTACTCGTTTAATGAAAGTTATCTGGGCATGGAAGTGAATTCTGGACCCCTAGTCCGCAGGTCCTGGAAAGGCTTTTGGCAGGCCAAGAGTCATTTGGGGTAGTGTCATCCCCCTAAATGATGCTGAAAGTTATTTAAAAAAAGAAAAAAAAAAAAACAAATAGATAAATAGTCATGTCAGGTCTCTGGTTGGGAAGTCAGTATTGTTAAGATGTCAGCTCCAAATTAACTCATAAATTTAGTACAGTTTTACATCAGTATTAATGGAATATGTCTGTGTATGGATGTGAGCTTCACAAAATGCTTCTGAAGCTGATTTGGAAGACTAAACAAATAAAACTATGTAGAAAATCTCTATAAAACCAACCCTCAGTATATACCCAAAGGTCTTAAAAATAGTGTACTACAGTGAGGCTGCCACATCAATGTTTATAGCAGCTCAATTCACAATACCTAAGCTATGGAAACAACCTAGGTTCCCCACAACAGATGGATGGATAAAGAAATGTGGTATATATACACAATGGAATATTACTCATCCCATAAAAAATGACGACTTTATGACATTTGCCGGAAAATGGATGGATTTGGAGACTGTCATGCTAAGCGAAATAAGCCAATCTCCCAAATCTAGAGGTTGAATGCTATCTCTGATATATATGAATGCTAACACACAATAAGGGGGTGAGGGGAAGAATAGAAGTTCAGTGGATTAGACAAAGTAAAATGAAGGGAAGAGAGGCAGGACAGGAATAAGAAATACAGTGGAATAAATCTGACTTAATTTTCCTGTGTACATATATAAATATGCCACAGTGAATCTCTACATCATGCAAAACTACAAGACTGGGATCCTAATTAAATAATATGTACTTCATGTTTGTATAAAAAAGTCAAATTATACTCCACTGTCATATATAATTTAAAAAAAAACACAAATAATAAAATATTTAAAAAATAAAATATATTCTCAAAAAAAAAAAAAAAGAGTGATAGAAAGTTCCTTGCTCTGTCAGATTTTCAAACCTATAATGATTAACACAGTGTGGAGGCTACACCTGAATAGACAGGCAAACAGTGGAAGAAAAAACCAGAAACAAACACAGTCGTGTATAAGAATGTAGCACATAATAAAATGGTATTTCAAATGATGCAGGCAACATTAATGATTGGATCATTAATCTTAATCATTAATTTTATAAAAAGTTGACTGTTTTGAAGAAATGATTAAATTATGAATTTGTGCATTCTAAAACTTAAATTCCTCAAACATACAAGTGTAAAATATGAAGTCACAAAAATCATGATGGTACCTGCAGTTAAAAATGTGTATACTCTTGAGAGATGGAAGAATTTCTTGCCTGTGATGTCAAAACAAAAGCCATAAAGCAAGGAAAGGGAAGGATTTAATTATATAATCATTAAAAGTAGGACAGGAAAAGCTAAAACAGACAACAAACTAAAAACACACAAAGCTACTCCAATAAGAAAGAAAATATGTGCTGAAACACAAATTACTCACCAAAAAAAGAAAAACAACCAATAAATATAAAGACCTCACAATTGAGAAAATGGATTGAAAACAATAAAAATGATTTAAAAGACACAATTGTCACTTAACACATTAAAAACAATTTTAAGTACTAGTACACTAGTACTAGTACACTAGTACTAGTACACTAGTACAATGAGTATGTGAAGGTATATTCATGTTTTACTGATAGACATATAAGTTGTTATACTCCTAAAAAGCAATTTGATAAGCCATCAAATCATTAAAAAGTACATTGTCCTCTGACCCAACAACCCAAACACTAGAAATTTTTCTTAGAAATACTTACAGAAATACATAGATGTGGTCTTAGCAGATTGTTCATGAAGTACTATTTTAAAAACTGCAAAAAAATGTAATTTTTCAGTAGTAGAGGATAAGAATGCTCAATACAATATTATTTCTTAGAAACAAAAATATGGAAACAAACTAAAAATTCCACAGGGGTTACCACTTCAATAGATTTGGATTTACTTATATGAAAAAATATTCTTAATATTTGTGAACAAAAAATAAGTTGTTAAGTGTGAAAATATACAGCTATGCATAAGAGAAATCATGTGTGTTTTTATACATATATATGTATATATAAATTTTACATATATATGCAAAATTTGAAACTTTGGTAGACTTTGACCTGAATATCCAATTTAATTTGCTTCAATTTGAATATGGTTATGAGTTTGGGTATCTTATATTAAATTTTTTCTTTCTTGAAAAGCAGTGCAAATGATAATTTTGCTTATATAGGCAAACTGCACATGGAAAGAAAATATTAACTAGCAATGTAATAAAGAAGTGATTTCTTTTGGGGCCTTAAGCTCAAACCTTCAAATTTGCACTGTTTCCTTGTGGAATTATTTGATCAAACTGAAATTAAAACCAAAAGATCCAACTAGGTCTGGTCAGCCTGCCCTGCTGCCCCAGAAAACTGCTGGAACTTTCCAATCTTCTGCAAAGGCATAAAGCAACAATTATGATTGAAACCTTGGGGGGGAATTCATCCATTCATTCAGCTAGTATTAATTGAGCATCTTTGTTTATCTCACTCAACTTCCTGGTGGGATAGGTTGTTTATAACTAACGCTCTGCTCTGAACAGACAGCAGTAGCAAAGACACAAAGGCCAGGGCTGCTTGCTAGAAAGAAGTGGAACAGCCCCAAGGCATGGCTCCAATAAACATGCAAGAAATGTGACCATGAACATCAGCAACTGCTGATGAGTTGGATTTTTGTCACTAACAATCTCTAGAAATAATATCCGTAATATTTTTGATATATTGTAAGGAAGGTACCTGGGGCTCTGTGGTGCAAAAGCCATGTGCAACCAGAGAGAAGAACCAGGATGATGTCCCACCTTGACTATGCCACACAAGTAACCATCCCAGGGTCACATGTATCCATTGTCACTTCATTGAATTCAGGGTCCCACCTGACCTTTGGCCACTGGTGAAGCAGCCTGGTCTCAGGCCCACTACATCTCTATCATTTGCACCTGAATTTACTAACTATAGGGGAGACTGATCTCCAGGGTGGAGCACAAAGAAATTATGTTTGAAGTATTGAATTGTATTATTAAAAAGTAACTCTAATTTTTCTTTAAAATGCCCTAAGAAAGCATACAAAAAAGAATCTTTCAGAATTCCACACCTTTTTAAGTTATTTGCATTAAGAAATTAAACTCCACTTCAGTCTTCATCCCATTTCTTAGATACAATGACAGATAACAATTTGCTATGTATCTTTTCCTAAGGTTTCCTGTGTTTCTTCATATATATATATACACACACACACACATATATATGTGTGTATATATGTATATATATACATATATGTTTTAATGTATGTGTATATGTGTGAGTATATATAGATGAACTATCTTATACAATTGAGTATATTTACATAAAAATTTGCATATATTTGTATATATCAGAAATCTGTTTATATATTAAATTCTTATATAAACATAAAATTCTTTTTCTTCAAAAAGCAAGATGATGGCATACTTATCAGTATGCAAGTTATTTTCAAAATTTTCTACAAACAATAGGTATTTTTGTCTATCAATACGTGAAGATCCTTTATGTTCTTGTTTATGATTGCATTGTTTTTCATTATTTGAGTCAATATGCTGCAATCAATGTATCTATTCCCTTATTAATGGATGGTTAGAATGTTTGGTGTCAACTTTTTTGTTATTACAAACAATGCAATGATAAACCTTCTTGTACACATATCTTCATTATTTTATTGTAATTTTTGTAGAACTGATTCTCATATGAAATATTGTTAGTTCTCAAGGTAAAATCATAATGGATGTGCTAAATTGCTGTGTAAAAGTGTCCTAATTTTTACTTTCACTAGTAAAATATGACACTGTTCATTTGCTTGCACCCTCATCAGCATTATATGTCACTGAGTGAAATTACATGTTTTGACAGTTTGGAGGGCATCATGCAAAATGCTCCATTATTGCCTTAAATTTCATAAATAAATAAGATGAGTTAAATTTTCATATATCTCCCATTTATATTTCTTTTGTGATTTTCCTAGTCATATCCTTTACCACTTCTTCTGGATTATTTAGATTTTCTTATTGACCATGATCTATTAGAGAAATTGACCTTTGCATATTGAATTGCAAAACTTTAGTGGAACCTGCCATTCACAAGCTATCTTTTACCTGGTTAAATCATCCCTTCTTTCCTTTTATGATTTCTGGGATTTGTATCTAGCTTCTAAAGGTCTCCCTCCCCAATACTATAGAAAATGGCTCTTAGAGTCATCTAATACTTTCATATTTTATGTTTAATGTTTATATCTATAACTCTTATTGTTTCTTTAATAGAGTGAAATCAGAATCTAATTTCAGTGTTTCCTAAGGAGAGACTCAGATGACCTGTGGCAATATTAAATTAATCTATCCTTTACCTTCACATTTAAGATTTCTTAAAAAAAAAAAAAAAAAAAAAGTGTGCTTTTCTCTAAAAATTCAAGGAACACTTAGTCTGAGATAGTGGTTCTCAAAGAATGGTCCAGGCTGCATTCTGGGTGTTCCCAAGATCCATTCAGGTCAAAACTATTTTCATACTATTTTTTTTAATATTTAGTTGTTTAGTTGTAGTTGGACACAATACCTTTATTTTATTTACTTAGTTTAATGTGGTGCTGAGGATCAAACGCAGGGCCACACGCATGCTAGGTAAGCACTCTACCACTGAGCCACAACCCCAGCCCCTTCATACTAATATTAATAGACTGTAATACCAATACACTGTCCATGTATTGGTATTCATGGGTGTCCAGTGGTTTTATTTTTCAGAAGCTACATGACATATGTTGGTATTGTTGCTAAGATGGCTAACAAAATTTCCTGTGTATTCTTTTATTTCAAAATTTCCTGTCCTAATTTCTTTTTTTTTTAATTTATTTTTATTCTAATTTGCTATACATGCTTGCAGGGTGCAATTCATTTCATATTACATATAAAGAGCACAATTCTTTAATAGGGTAAATATTGATAGATATAACTCACATAAAGAAAAGCTCAATAACTCTAAGAATATAAAGGGGTTCTAAGACCAAAAAGGTTGGGAATCCCTGGTCTAAGAAGACACGGCATGTTTATTCTATAACTTTACACGACCCTGGCACCTCTCTACCTTGCCCCAGAATACAAACGCTACGGACTGAGAAACCCCAGTGCAAGAAGAGAGAAAGAGCACAGCTCTGAAAGGGTTTGTAACATGTCACTTGTCAACTCCTCTTAGTTCTGTCAAGTCGAATGAGAACATTAGCCCAAAACACCTCCTAGAATGTACTTTGTCAATGTCCTCCTCTAAGTTTATAATTCATCTTTCTCAAATTGAGGCACAATCATTTCTGGTTGTTGAAATTTCAGATCATTGGAATTTTGTACAGATTGATTTTATGGTGCTAACTCATCCCATTGCTCTTTAAGAATGACGTGTGTGTGTGTGTGTGTGTGTGTGTGTGTGTGTGTGTTTGTGGGGGGGGGGGTTCTGTTTGACTGGTCAAGAGATGCAGTTGAGATCCCAGAATGAGGGTATCTAGTCATTTATTTTCTGGCAGGTGCAGCATTCTGCACCATGGGACAGACGGACTGGAAGCAGCAGGGATCTGGCCCTATAAACTCAGCCTGGTGTCCTTGAATCATTGCAGTTTACAAGCACACCTCATGGCAGTCAGCCCAGCCAGCAGGGGGAGATAAAATAAGAGGAGAAAGGACAGGGCCATTAAAATCTCAAGCATTGAAGGTTTTGTCCAGCACTGCTAATTTTGTGAACACATTGTCTTTATAATCTCCCAGCCAGCAGTTTATGTAGACTTGAACACTTGAAGGGACAGGGAACTATCTCATGGAACACCCTCATTGTTGAATAACTCACATGATCTGGTTAGAAAGGACTTGCCCTCCCCTTCCCACCCCACATAAAACACACAAGTCTCCTGTCGCAGTTGCTCCTCCACTCAGGTTAGCAAGACTCCCCAGACTCTTCCTCCTCCAACCTCTGACCTCTGTCTCCGTTGCAGATGCTCCCTATGCTCCCGTAGCACTTTTGCTTACTGTGATGATGCATTTAAACAGTTTCCCAAGACTGGAGTGACAAGTTACCACAAACTGAGCGGCTTACAGCTACAGAAAAGTGGCTCACCTTTCTCACGGTTCTGGAAGCCAGAGGTCCAAAATCTAGATGTTAGTCGGGCTGTGCTCCTTTGACGGGCTCTCAGGAAGAATCCTTCTGTCTTAGTCCATTTTGCTGCTATAAGAGAATACCACAGATTGGGTTATTATAAATGAACAGAAATTAATTTTCTCACCGTGCTAGAGTGTGGGAACTCCAAGGTCAAGGCAACAATAATTGGTGAGGGTCTTCCTAAATTGTCCTCACATATGGAAGGCAGTAGGGCAAGAAAGAACCAACTTCCTCCATCAAACCCCTTTATAAATCCAGGGTGTCCCATGGATATTTCACCTAATCCCATCCATGAAGAAGGAACTGCATGACTAATCACCTTTTCAATGTCTATAAATGGCAACACCTGAATTTTAGAAGGAACACATTCAAACTGTAGCATGTTTCTTGTCTCTTCCAGCCTCTGGTGGATGTCGGCACTTTTTGTCTTCCTTGATAGCATCATTCCCATTTCTGCCTATCTTCTCACTGCCTTCTTTCTATCTTCTCTTATAAAGACACCAATCATTTTAATTATCATCTGGGCAATCCAGGATGTTTTCACCTCAAGATCTTTAACTTAATTATATCTATAAAGATCCTTCTTCCAAATACAGTAATGTTCCCTGGTCAGGGGTTAGGACAAGGGCACATCTTTAACCCACTACACTAGAGTTAGCAAAATGACCACCCTTGGTTCCAAAGCAGCTCACAGATACCTGTGTCTTCTCTTGCATAATGTTTCATGCATTTTGGACACTTTACCTAGTACCTGGATTTCTAGACTCAGAAGATCTGTCCATTCTGGACCTGCCTTCCCCATGCAGCTGAGAGGAGGCTGAGTCCTTTCAGAGATGACCATGTTCTCTAAGTCACCCAGTCCCTACCCCTTCCCCTTCACCCACTTGAACCTGACTTGACCTGAAGGTTCCCCATTGGCATTTGACTTTGTGACCCTTAATTTATACTGTTAGTCTTGTCCTCGCCAGACTTCTCATACTTACTTGACTTTTTAGTCTTACTATCGAGGAGGATGTCCTATATAAAGAAGTTATTCAAAAACATTTGTTGAACCAAATAATGTAGAACTTGTACTGAAGGGAAATATGCCTCTCGCTAGCTCCTGTCTCTTAATAGGTCTTATTTTGTATTCAGGGCCACATTGGAGGAGGGTAGTCTTTCTTCCTTATGAACATTCTTCACATTTGAAAAATGCATAGCACAGGAAAGGACATGACATTTGCGCTAGCGTTAACGCTGATGGATCTCCATTCATGAGGAAGAGTGTTTCAGTCAGGATTTGGTTTATGAGTAGCAAGGGCCTGAAAAATACTTGCTAAATCAAGGTGGGGATTATTTCTCTACCATGAAAAAGAAATCTAGATCTATGCAGGCAGGGAATGGTATCATAGTATTGTTGTGCCATCTAAGACCCTGAAGGCTCTTATCTTTTTATACTATCTTCAGTATCTTCCTTCTGCTCTTGGTCATTGTCCATCCAGACACCCTTCTATTTCATTTTTTTGTCCTTCCTGTGGCACTAATTACATGCATGTTAGACATTTTTGCAATGACCCACTTGCCTATAATTTTCATGTCTCTTACACTCTTTTTTATATTTTCTACTCTTTCTTCCTCAGGAACATCAGTCAATACATTTTCTTGACCTATGTCTATTTCACAACCTCTTTTACAGTTGTGTCTAATCTGCTGTTAAAACTTTTTATTGAATTTTTTTTTCATTTACTTTACTTCTCAGTGCTAGAATTTCCCTTTAACACTTATTTATATTTTCCAATTGTCTGATGGAATTTCCCATCTTATTGTTGGATTTTTGTAACATAGTAATCATGTTTACTTTCAAATTTGGTTCTAACTTAAATACTTGTTCCACGAACTTGTTCTATTGTTGGTATTTTTGTCTTGGTGTTAGTCATGTGGCTCTTGCCTTCTGGTATGCCTGGTAAACTATCATGGAACAAATTTGAAGTCCAAAGTGACGATATCTTCTTCCAAAGATGTACTTCCATTTGGGGCAAGCAGTTACAGTAGGGGGCCTTATTCCAATCACGAATGCTCTGAATTGGAGTAGTACTTTCATTTTTTCTAAGATTTAAACTATTTCACCATTGCTCCTAGGCTGTCATGGCCCCTCTGTCTTGATGAGCTTAAGCTCCAAGTTTTGATCATGTCCTTCAATCTTTAAAGATTTCTGGAAGCTCCCTTGGGTTCTCAGTATTCATAAATGCTTTCTACTATTTCTCAGACTCTTAGTTACCACACTGGAGGAAACAAATGCTTTGGGAGGTGGTGAAGAAGAGCCAGTGAATTTTCCTCCCAATCTCTAAGAATCTCATGAACATGGTCTTACAGTAAGTGAAATGTTCAGGATATTATAAAGAATTCCCTGATGAGCCTCCTGCCCATTGTGTGGGAGGTAGTGAGGTTACTCCCAGCTCTTGTGACCTTTCTAAGCACAGCCAGATCACCAGACTTATAGGTGATTTGAGGTCAGTGACACTTTCTTCCCTCCATTCTGGACCTCGGGAAGGATTTAGCAGAAAGGTCATAGATATCTAGGAGCTTGGGCTCTGAAAGGCTTTGAAATCCCAATGTCTTTGTCAGTAGACTCTCTGACTGATGGAAGGGGGCAGTATTCCTTCCATTCTTGACCTTTTGATTCCTTCAATCCTTGATGCCTTAATAGCTCCCAACACTTTCAAATAGATATTTGGTTAAAAACAAAAGTCCCACCTTTTCTATTTCTTAGAAAGAAGATTGGTGAACTAAAACCAGGTATGCCAATATCAGAAGTGGAAACAATTTAAATGTTAAAATCATCTCATGATCCCAAATGGATGCAAGTCCTCCAGCCCACTAATATCCAAGACCCAAAACAGGAAGTGAGATCAGATAAGGACCTCTGTCCCTTTAAGCAGACTTCAAAAAAGTACCATAAAAGGTTCTGTTTCTGGTATATTGGCCAAAACTTAATCCTGTGGCCATACGGAGAGGCAAGGGAGGCTGGGAAATGTAGTCTCTCCACATTATACATAGCTATCCAGTTATCCAGTTAAAAATCAGGGTTTTGCTGCTAAAGAAAAAGAGGTAATACATGCTGAGACTGCCAAAGCAATTTTTCAAAAATATCTGAGAAATTTTATTACTAGGGTTAGAAAAAAAGAGTTATGAGAATGAGTTTTAATGGGACAGGTTGCCGTATGAAAATGTATTACATTTATTAAAGGGTGATATAAATAATGTCTGATTATCGTAAGACACAACAATGCACATTAGGGCAGAGGAAGGGAAGGGAAGGGAACATGGTGGTGTGTGTGAGTATTGCAAACTGAAATATCAATAACCACCAGAAAGAGTATTAAAACAAGGGAACTGAGTGTAGAGTGGTAAGGGCTATATTCTTCATGGTAGTAGTTGGGTGAAGCAGAGTGGGGACCAATCTTCCTCAAGGGGCATGTGCTCTCCAATTTGCCACAATCTCTAGTGCCTCAGACCCTGGAGTCCGGGTCTGGATTGGGCAATGGAACCAGTAATAAATGGCAGAACCAAACCTGGATGATATCCTGGTTTCTTGAAGAGCTATCTTTAAAGCATAAAGAATAGGTCCAGATTCTGGTCTTACCCCTTACTTTCTAACTTTGGCATGCCAAGTTTAACCCCTCTGAGTCTCATTTCCCTTCCAGAAAGATAGGAATGGTCATCCTAGCAAAAACCTCCAAGCATTGTCATGAGGCAGAAATTAGAGGATAGTGCCCTCCCGACTAGGATTCTGCATCAGGTCAACAGGAATCGTGTCTTCTTTGTGCTCAATTTCACAGATGGGACAGCGTGGCAGTCAAATTCCACCAACACCTAAGGGTGTTAATTGTTCGGTCAAGTGACAGTCACCTGTCAGGTGATGCCAATCATAAGCAGCCAGGCACAAGCTCAGGGATGGCAAACCCGGTGGTCTGCGCCCCGATAAGTCCTCTTTGTTTTCCCCTCCTGCTTATGACTCCTCTTGGCTGGTTCCCAAATCTTCAGTATTAGATTGGATAATCCCACTTTTAATAATGCTCAGAATATTTGCGTCCCTAGGGGGATGGTGATCACAGCAGTGCAGGGTATTAAAATGGAGCTGAATGCCATGCAGAACACTTACCCTTTAAGCTGTGTGTATGTGGGCACAGCGTTTTGCCTGTGTGCACACAAGGGATGTGTGTGTGTGTGTGTGTGTGTGTGTGTGTGTCTATGTGTGTGCAGTCTCTTGGCCTTCTGAGCTTTTTTTGTAAACAAAATATTACATTGAACACCCTCTTCATTTGCAGTGCTAAAACAAAGCACTGAAGAACTGGTTCAAAACTCAGGTTTCCTAAATGGACAAGGTTATTAACTTCCAAATTCTGTGTTTTTATTTCTCCTAAATGGCATTAGCTCAGCATTAGACTTAAGGGCACAGTAATACCTCATGAGACCCCCACAAATGCTAAGTTAATACATAGCTGAATTTATCCAATGTTATTTGAATTGTGCTTAGTATTTTAAACTTAGCAGAAACCAAGTAGTAATCAGGGATCTGATTTGCTCCCATTTATAATAATGTGTTTGGAGGGCCATGTTTTTACCCCCTTTAACCTGACTATTCCAGTAATCAAGAAGCCACACTAAAAAATAATTGGTAGAGAACAGAGAAAAGAAATATACAGAGTTACTAATATACACCAGGGTTTAAGCTGACATGAAATTTTATCTTAATTATCGGACAAATTTGTACTCCCACTATCTAATTCAATTTGCATGCATCGGTAGACACTTATTAAAGGTAATATTACATCTGTCATTTTAAGACTGGTGAGAATTTTATCATATGAGCTGCATGAAACAGCCACTCTATTATGTACAGAACTCTTTTGTATGGCTTAAAATAACCAGCATTGCATCCTAATTAAGTATTTTTTTTGTAATTGTCTTCAGGACAGTCATAGGCTTGTCCATTTTGTGTCTGTCTTGTAAGTTATTTGGACACAGAATTGAAGTTTCAGGAATGTACTTCTCCTCCCCTCGCCTTCTTCATTCTGAGTGAAAAATGAGAGCTTTACTAATAAAATGTAAACTGGAATCAAATGTTCAAATAAGGTTTTATGAGAAACACGCAACGCATAAACCCGTCTTAGAATTCTCCACTGGATTTAGAATTCTGCTGTATACAAATATATCAGGCTATTGGAAGCATTAGCAGTTGAATATGTTGGGGTTATTTTTGAGATGAGTTTATTAGATTTGTACGTTGTATAAAATGAATTGGTGATGTGCTGATATAACATCATCAGCTCAGAATAACAGTGGCAGTTTCTTAGCATACGTCCCTAAAACGCCATTAGATATCCATATGACACTTTCCAAAGAAACCCCAAAATAAGCCCTTGGGTTTCTGCTTTCTGCTTTCGGACTCTGAGAGATTTGAGATAAAAAAAAAAAATCTAGTTCCATCGAGCACACATTTAAATGTGCATGTGTTCCCTGCCCCAGCCATCTTGGTTTCAGAGCTCCTTTGTTCCATCCAGGTAAGGAAATAAAAAGAAAATAGAAAAAAAAAAAAAAAAAAAAAATGAAAATAACAATCTGTTTGAAAGGATAAAGAGAAGGGGAAATCGAATCGGGTGAGGGTACCCAGACAGGGGCCACAAGTGCAGGGCTCTTGGGAAGGAGTAGAATGTGGGGTGGGAGCCATTGATGGCGGGTCCTTCCTCCTTGCCTGCCTGCCTTTCCTCTGGAGACCTGGATACTCTCAGATATGGAAGAATCAAGCTTTTGACTTGCTCACCTCTGGGCCCAAAAGTGCATGTGACATTCTCTCAGGTCCCTTTTGTGGTTGGTAACAGGATTGGGTTTTTCTTATTTAAAAATAATAATAATAATAATAATGTGACCTTTGTGTGTGACTGGGCACAGAGTTCAAACCAGATGTCACCCACTCAGGAGACACTCCCTATGCTGCCTTCTTGAATGGGAATCTTCTTATTTTTTAACTTAATCAAAACATTTAACATAAGATTTTGTTTTGTTTAACTGAGGCAAAAACCCAATGAACAGTTTTACCTGGGCCGGATTTTTAAGGCTTTTTTTTTTTTTTTTTTTTTCATCACTCAAGGCCCTCGGATGCGATGCTCCTCGTCTTACAGAAGGATGCTTCCATCTTAAACCATTTCAGAAGATTTCAAAATATTCTTACACTCTCTTCAGTGCTGCCCTCCTCCAGCAGCCATCCTCTTGCTGACTTGAACTCCCCAAATATGTCTCACTGTGTCTTCCAGGTCTCCGAGGGGAGGGGACAGGAGGGGAGCTTTCCTCCACCCCTCCTGGAGAAGCAGATGAATAATTCATGGCGCCACACGGAGGTCTTCTCTGAGACATCTCCAAAACACATCTGAGCGGCCGAAGGACCAGGGAACTTACAAACAGTCACAGTGTGTCGTGTCAAAAAGCAGTCAATCAATCTCCAAAGAAATGTGAAGAGAACAGGTTTTTCATGCCTGTGCGTTGGGAAGGAGCCAAATGTGTGTTGCCATTTGATGGTAGAATCAGTGTACACCTGTTCCGACCAGCTGTCAACATAACCTGTGTCAGAGGCACGCGTCACACCCGCCGCATCTTCACAGCGGGCCGTGTCTGCGTGACAGTCGGGACAGACAGCACTAGCAACTTGGGGACTGGGAGAGGAGGAGCTTGGGAGCCAGTGCGGGGACACAGATGTGTGAGGCGTGTGATAAAAGAAGGAAACATCTGAGGGAATAAGCTCAAACAAAACAGCAAATGTCATTTGCATTATATAATTATGGCCAACCATTGAGTCCTTTGTAATAACACTCGGTAGGCCAATGTTAAACCTACAGTGAGTGATAAAAGGGCTCGGCTTGAAAAAAGGTCAGCGTGAATTAGTATATATTTGCTGATTAATTCAGAGTGTGCCTTCGTCAATTTTATAGTCCGGGGCCCCAGCCCGGTTTGAGACAGCCTCCTATGAAATTCAAATGTGCTTCATTCAGCACAGACTAACATTCCAACCTGGAGTTGTGCTTTGTGGAGAACTTTGGGAAACATGGTCACAGGCAGGCATGTGGCAATGTGTAGGACGACTGGATGTGGGCACACACAGGTGCCAGGAAGAGGCCTGTGGTGGTCATTCCCTGATCATGCCAGAAAGCAAGACACGGACCCAAGGTAGCACCCACCATCTGACTGTACATCTGAGATGGCAGGACTGCTGGGAAGAGCCCTTCCTTTTTTTTTTCCAGAACCCCAATAATCAGGATTATAACTCTTTGCATTTCAGTCTTCTATGTTGCTGTCCAGCTCATACTCAAAGAGAAACAGTATCCCTTTGGATAAGTGTGAATAAAAATGCATGTGAGGAAAATATTGGGCCTGAGAGGATTGGCAGGAAACTGCTTGTTTCATTATAAAAATACAGATCGTGTTTTTAGATGGGACTCGCATTACTCAGCATCTACTACCAGCAAGTTGATTTGTCCACTTTAATTCTCACAACTGCTCCATGAGATACCAATTATTACCTTCATTAATCAATTCTCCCAGAGCAGCATTGTTATTTGGGTGCAGCTGGGGTCTAAGCACATGGTCGACTATCTCCAAAAGACCTGGGTTCCCTCTCCACCCTCTTCATGCCTCTTTGCAATTGCACATTACACAGGGTACCAATTTGCTGAGTCCTTTACAGAAGCTCTGAGTTGGGTGCCCAAATGCAGCACACAGATACATGCAGATTTCAAACACTTACTGGTTTATTGCAACCCAAGCCCTTCCCCAGTAGGAGTGGGCCACAGTCAACAACTCCACCCCATCCACACTGCTCCAGAGCAGGGATCTCCTCTCCTGTCCCCAGTCTTGGGTTCCCCCTTTGATTCTACACAGCAGCTTTCCTTTATGCTTGAAGACTCTGGCAGGGCTCCTCTGTTCCCCGCAATGGAGACTTTGAAAAATGAACCAAGCAGCTAATTCATGAAAACTCAACGAGTCCTTTGGTTTCATTGGCCAACCCAGCCCGGCTCCATAATTGAAGATGTTTGCTGATGCTTTGGGAGAAATGCTGGCTGCAGGTTGGGAAAGGAAGACCAGGCCTGCCCCAAAGACCAGTTAGATTTTGGTACATGGAGTTAGACGTTGGTTTTGGTGACTCAAACCTAAATTAGGGACTTTTTTTTGTGAACTTTGTATTTTATTCAGAGTGCACAGCCCAGGTAGACTTGGAGGCTGAAAAGTGGTGGGACAGAAGGGAACCAGCCTCTTGCCAGGCTCTGCTCCTAGCTTACAAAATGATTCTGGGCAAACATCGATGCCTCCATTTTTTTCATGAGAGAAATGAATGTTGTATCTCTAAAGAGCCTTATGACTTAATTATACCATTGGCTAGGCTGCTTTGTAATATGCTGTCTTTCAAGGCCCACAGCATGTTCACACATATATTATTTTATTAAAATAAAATTCAGAGAGGTAAAGCAACTTGTCAAGGGCACAAAGTGGAGGGTGGAAGGGTTGGAGCCTGACCATGTTTCTGCAGCTCCCCCAACACCTACAGGCTCATGGGAAGCCCACCACTGTGGGTGCACTGGCTTTGGTCCATCATGGCAAGGAAGGCCCTCCCTGTGCAGCCTCCCGATCCCTCTCTGAGCACCTTGTCACGGGCACTACCTTGTCACAGGCACTGTGAACCATGTTCCGTGTTGCCTGGCCTCTACCCCATGACTCTTAGGACACAGCAAAAGGCCCAGAGCCATTGACAAGGGCCTAATCTGGCCCCACAACCTCTGCAGCTCCTCCCTCAACACTCCTCTGTGCTTCTGCACATGAACCACACATGTCTGTACACAGGGCCTCAGACCTGAGAAGCACTTGCCTCTCCAGATCTAGAACATTCTCCAGCTCCCTCCTTTTCTCCTAGGACCCCCATGGTCTCCCTTTAACCTACCTTTAACTTTTTTTTTTTTTTTTTTTTTTTTTTCAGTTTCCACCTTTAATGTCACTTCCCTAACCCCCTGGGATGAAGGTGGGGCCCATTTCATATTTATATTCCCAGAGCTCCCTGTGGCCATCCATAGTGACACCACACATTGAGTGCATCACCTGGGTGATTATTTGATTCATGCTCAATTTCCCAAAACAGCTAACCCCCAGCTTATCCGGTTATGTCTGCTGGCATCTAGCAGAGCTGTGGTGTTTACCAAGGGTAAGACAGATGTTTGAGTGGGACTGACAACCCAGGGCACATAGGCAGTTGTTCATCTATCTTCCTAGGGCCTTCTGTATGCTTGTCACCAAGCCCAGAGGGGCCTAAGGGTCCACTGGGTACTCACAAGTGCTCTGGGTGGATCTTGAGGAAAGTGAGGGAAGTGAGAAGGTGGTAGCAGACAAAGTTTATCCATGTCGTGGGTCCTGGGAGACTGCAGCCCAGTCTGCCTCAGAGGGGTGCTGCCAGTGCTCCTAGGGCCTTCATGCCAAGGGTGCCACATCTCCCAACAGTAGCTCTCCTGGCTGTGGCCCTTCCCAAGGTGGAGACCCAAAGCAAGGCAGGAATTTAATGCAGTTTATTATAAAACAAACTGATCATCAAGACCCTTTTTAGCATTTAAATATGAATTGCCACACTCTCAGGGATTTTTCTAGAACCTCATTTGAGCAGGGGATCTGAGATGGGTCATAAAATATAGCATGTCCTATTTCCATTTGCCAATCCATGCTAGGCAGACCAACTATCCTGTTTGCCCAAGACAAAGGGACTTTCAGTGCAGAAGCTGAGATGGTCCCCAGCAAACCTGGGGCAGATGCGGTGAGAAAATTTAGACCATAAATTGAAATGAGTGGCAGGCTTACCCTTTAGGTCAGTATGGATTCCCCCAAAAGCAAACTCCAGGAGAAGGAATTGGGTGCAGGCAGTTTATTTGTGAGGTGATTGCAGAAAATCTAAATGGGGAATTGTGGGGTGCAGAAGAGGAAAGAAGCAGAAGTCAGCAACCTGGTTTCTGCCAGGGGCCGCCAAGCACAGTCTCATCCAGAGCACTCGTAAGAACCAATGTGGAGTTTTAGAAACACTCTACAAGAGGGTGGAGCTGGAGGCCGGTGCATCCACCCACTGACTCCAACCCTTCATGTGTTGAAGTCTGCTCTGCCTACTGATGTGAGCTCCCTCACCCTCAGGACTGCTCTTTTTTTTTTTGGAGTAGGGGGGCGGGAAAGGGGTGCCAGGGATTGAACCCAGGGGTGCTTAACCACTGAGCCACATCCCCAGCCCTTTTTAAATATTTTATTTAGAGACAGTGTCTCGCTGAGTTGCTTAGGGCCTTGCTAAATTGCCAAGGATGGCTTTGAACTCACGATCCTCCTGCCTCAGTCTCCCGAGCCGCTGGTATTATAGGCGTGAGCCATCACATCTGGCTTCCAGGCAACTCTTGCACATGCTATCACTCTGCTTGGAAGTCCCCTCCACAGCTGTCAGAATTCAGGTTGGCCAAGGAGGATGGAATGTGGCACCTACAGCATGTGATACACTCTAGGAAACTGGAAAGAAATGCATCCAAGAGTGAACTTGAATTGTGGGCTAAGAGAAGCAGAATCTACTATGGACTCAAGGGGTGAACTGAAGTTAACTGACCCCCGTGGGACACAGACCCTGACCAGGGAGGGTGCTGACCATGTCTATCTGTTAGGACTCAGTGTAGAAAATGGAAAGCCCTTGGGATATTTTGAGCAGAAAGGATAATGTCACGAAGCAGTTGTTTGTGAAATGTTTGGAAGGACTGGAGAAGCAGTTCTTAGGAACCACCATGAAAATATGAGGGACCCTGCACTCTCTTGCTGTCACTGGGGCTGGCTTTCACTGCCATGGTATTGCTGTGGGATGCTGGTGTGCAGAATCTGGCCACCACTGTGTTCTCACCTCGACACAGCCTTCCTTGACGACAGTCAAGATGCCACTGCCCAATGCCTTTCAAATCTGTCCCCCAACACATTCAATCTGCAGAACCTAATTTACATCCAGAATCCTAGCCGCCAGGGCTTCTGTTCAGTGTAGATTTTAGTTCCCCAACTTTTCCAAACAAAATAGGGAAGAAATGGAGGTTGAGAGAGCCAATCCCAGCATTTACCAAACCACATACAAATGTGGATGGGTGCAGCTGTCTTAAAGCAGCTATATTATACTCTAAGTGGAGCTGACAGAGATTCCCAAGAGAAATAGAATAAGACCAAGATTTCCTTTTTCTCTATCTTGTGTTCTCTTACAGGCTTAACTGACCCATCAAGCTGAATGAATATGTGTGGATCGCAAGAGTCACATTTCAGAAGGAATCCCACACTCTGCCTCCAAGCTGAGACTGACTCTTCTAGCTGCTTCCACAAAGATGATAGGAGTCCTCCCCTGCACTCCAATAAAACTCTGAGAAGTATCAGAAGCTTGGAAAACAGGTGTAAAAATAATGCTTGTCCAGATTTTGTGGACGTGCCCATCTTGTCCTGGGGCCAGCAGCACCCTTATGCGAGTCAAGGGCAAGGTGTCAGGCTGAACTGAGATAGGGTGATCATGGAGACATAAAACAGTGACTTCTTTAGCAGGTTGGAACCCACAGAGTTCACTTACCTCCAGAGGCCGTGATGCATTGTTAAGGAAGTTGTTGCTAGAGGCATCCCTCTCAGCTAGGAGAACTCCGGTACTCAGAGCACAGCCAATGTGGTTTTCCTTGGTAGAAATCCACTACATTTGGAAGCCAGGACTTTCTATTATATCTGGGGAAACACCCAAATCCCTACCAATTTCTTCCCTCCCCTTCCTAACCCACTGTGACATCTACCCACAAAACCCATGGAAGGCTCCTTTGCCCAACCACATCCCTGTCTTTAGGAAACTGATGTTCTAAACAAGGCAGGTCCAGGCCATGCAGCCACTAGTTTTGTATAATTTCTTTCCAAATTGCTAACCCAGTTTCATATCCATTCATATGATATTCAGATATCATATCTCTCTTTTATCCAGAGAAAATAAAGCTACTGATTTTAAAAATATAAAAAATGAAAGATTCTACCTGGTTCCAAGCCACCATGCCTACTAAAATAGGCAAAATCCCCTTTCCAACATTCCTTCCTCCTCCTCCTCCTCTTCTTCCTTCTTCTTCTTCTTCTTTTTTTTTTTTTTTTCAGAATAAAAAAGGAAGAGTGGTAAGAATGAGTGTTAGTATTTGTCCACATTGTGTGCAAAGCTGAGCTGTTCCAGAGTGAAACCAAAGCAGCAAGATCATACCACGTCATCATGCGGGTGTTTGGTACTTATTTTGGCTTGGCTGGTGTCTGAATTATTTAGGTACAGGGATGGTCTACTCCCCTTCTTCTCTGTAAAAGCCAAGCACAACTTATATGAAGTTCTAACCAGATCACCACAGCCAGTCTCCAGTGACTTTCGTGCCTGGCCCCACTCCTCCACCTAGCTTTTGTCATTCTAAGAATGGCCACAACACTCAAAAACTGGAGGCCAGACGACTGGCCTCCAGAATTCAGGTGAGACTCATTCCATGGACCCTCAAAAATCATACAATAGCCAGGCACGGTGGCGCTTGCCTGTAATTCCAGCACTTGGGAGGCTGAGGCAGAAGGATCGCAAGTTCAAAGCCAGCCTCAGCAATGGCGAGGCACTTAGCAACTCAGTGAGACCCTATCTCTAATAATATACATAAAAGGGCTGGGGATGTGGCCCAGTGGTCGAGTGCCCCTGAGTTCAATCCCTGGTACCAAAAAAAAAAAAAAAAAAAAAATCATACAATAGAAGATATGTCAATCATACATCAGAAAGCCTTCACTGACTTTGGGGATACCTGTAATAGCACCTCTGAAATTCTTCCCTTTGCATCTCAAAGTCTTCCTGTTCTTAAGGAATCACTACTAGAATGGAACTTCAGGGTTCACTGAAAAGAGACTACCTTAGGTCCTTCATAGCAACTGACTGAAGAATAAACCCTGGCATCTTTTTTTGTTTTTTAATATTTATTTATTTGTTTTAGTTGTACACAATGCCTTTATTTTTACATGGTGCTGAGGATTGAATCCGGCCCGCACACATGCTAGGTGCGCAAGTGCTCTAACACTGAGCCACAAACCAGCCCAAACCCTGGCATCTTAACAGGCAAGACAACCAGGAAAAGAAGGGATAGGAAGACAAAGATGGAAATCCCTAGAGATTGGGCATGGCCACTTTATATCTTTGTTGACGGTCAGCTCTGACAAAAGAGAATCCATCCTGGGTCTACTGCGTATGGTTGTTCAAGTTGTTCACTGTTCAAGGGTGTCTATCCAAGGGAGCAAGTAGGGCTGGAGTCCAACACTGCACTTTGCATGCCCAGTGATATGCCTTAGTGAGAGGCTGCGATGGCCCAGAGGGAGGGAGCCTTTCTCCAATTCACTCAGAGGTGAATTATGAACCAGTAGGTGCCTGCACAGGGCCAGGGTAACACATGAGTAACTCCTTTTGGATACTTAGGTTGACATTGGTTCTTTAATATTAGGTTTTGTTAAATGGCCCCTATTGATTGGGAATAGTCTTAGAATCAGTTATCACAAATAGTTTGGAATATGGTTTTGCATGCACTTGTACAAGAGTGAAAACAGAGAGATTTGTTTCATTTGGTTCTAGGAATGGTGGACTGTGGACTGGAATATGAAGCCAGATTTCGGTGTGAAGCAGAAGGAGAAGAAGACAATGAAGATGGGAAAGTCAATAAAGAAGACACTGCCTCTCCCCACTGATTGGCGCAAAGGATTGTCCAATGTGACCTGTGTGGTCCCTTCCAATGTGGGTGCTGGTGTCTCCAGGTAGATGCCATGTTCCTGTTCAATTTGTTCCTGGTGGCACTTGTGGACTGTCCCTCTTCTAAAATGCATCAAAAGATCTTTCCAAGGACACAAACTCAGCTGTGTAAGAAACCAAGTTTGGGCACGTGAGTGGTCTTCTTAGAAGTAGCAGAAGTTTTAAAAAAGAAAGAGAGAGAGAGTGAGGGAGAGAGGGAGGGAGAAAGAACACAGTTTTTCTGATGAAATAGCTTCTTTAGCCTGAATGAAGCAGAGATCTGGACAATAAAATAATGATTTAATAGCCTTGAAGTCAATCAGCCATATCTACAATAACATTAATTAGCCTTTTATGCCCAACTCACAACTAATTCTGTTGTCTACTTATTTTTGTTCCAAAAGGATTACTAATGAAATATTTAATATTTCACCAGGTTCTGGATTCATTTCCACATTGGCTGGTAATTTCCTCTCATATAGCTTGAAATTGTACTCTCGATAATTTCACCCCACAGTGTATCTACATCACAGGATCACTGACTACACGAAGGCAAGACTCCTCAGTCTTTGACAATCGGATAATAGCTTCACTTTCAGCCAGTAGAGGAAGTCAAGAGCAAGCGAATACAGAAAATGTGAGCATAATTCATTATTCAAATCTGCAAGTGGCTCACTGAAAACAAAGAGAGAAGAGGAATAATGGTGTCATTATTTTTATTACTCTTGTTGGACAAACCTAGCGTGAAACATTAAAGGAGACCAGGGTGAGCTTTCTGACGGTACTGTGACAAATTGACTTTCAGAGCAATATTGATAAGGGGAAAGGAGTGCAGACAGATTTTCTGTAGAAGGTTTGCTTTCTTATTAGTGGTCCCATTAACTATGCTCTCGTTGCGGGTACTTCTTAAAATTCCCATCGTTTCTTATCCTTGGGTTGGGGAGGGAATGCAAGGCAGCTTCCTGAGCTCCTCTGGGTGGAACCTGAGCTGGGATGCCTCTAGCAGGGTAATAATGCTGCCAGGTGAGCAGATGTGAGGGCTCTGGATTCATAGAAACGAGTGTACAGGGAAACAAGGCTTTTTGGGAGATGTTTATGGAAACGAAAGTGCCACAGATTTGCTTGCCATAGATTTGTTTCACTTCACACGTACAAAGTCCCCACCCTTTAACCATTTTTCTAGATGTTTCTCTTCCTGGATCTTTGCCACACAAAAACACCCATTTCCTCTCAAGCCAGGCAGTTATTCTAGGATTTGTGGGAAAGTTAGAGATCTAGGGGGAGCATTGGAGTCCTGTTACGGGGAAAGATGATGGAACCAGGTGAGGCCCAGGAATGAGGTAGACAGAGGTCAGATTTGTAAAAGGGGTGTGACGGCTGGGATCCCAGGATCACCAGAAATGTGCTCCGTATCACGATTTCCATCTAAGATGAGCTCCTTCTCCAAGGTTCATGGTGTCTGGGATTCAACTGTTACAGATTCGTTCCTTTGCTTTTTTTCCCTGAAGTGGCTGCTTTGAAAACGCAAATAACTCTGAGAAGGGTAGTGAGCGGAACTAGTCCTCGCTGAGGTGTGAGTGGTCAATCCGCACAGCTTGTGTCCCAACTGGAGGGACAGAGAGAGCTGTGTGACGGAGGAGTTCCAGAGCTGGGGGGAGGGAGGAGCGGGAAACCCACAGAAGGGGAGGGGAGGCGTGGGAGGAGGGGGACAGAAGTGTGAAAAACCATATTGTCACCTTGATGGCAAAAACAACCATCATCCTGTGTCCCACCTGGCCCCTCTCAATCGGACTGTCCAGGAGATGCGTGGTCATAACTGCAGGGAAGGCATAAACAGAACCATTCAGACTCACTGGGAGCTCGCTGACTCCCACACCAGGTGCCCCACTGTGTTGTAGAAGGCCAGCCTCACATGCCTGGAGTAAGGCAGTGGGTCTCTTTAGTGTACCAGGATTCAAGAGGCATTAGTAGCTTTTGTGAGCTCAGGAAGCCACTGTACAGTGTCTGAGCCTCAGCTCTGTCATCTGTGAAATGGGCTGATGACATCAGCCCTCCCATGAGCCAACTCCTTCATTCATTTGTTCAGCCCATGTGCACTGAGCCCACAAAAATCAGACACAACCGCTGTTGTCATGGAGATTAGGGTCCAGTGACAATGTTTTTAAAAGGACTCGGTGAGTACTTAGGTACTGCAAAAGAAGTGTAAAATTTCATTATTTTATGAAACAGAAATCATCTCCCTTTTGATCTGAGTTTTGTGTTCTGCAAGGATACAACTCCGACTCCTGCAAGGAGCCGTTCTCTTCAGGTATCTGAGGACAACTCTCCTGTGAATTCTGGCCTCTGCCTCCTCAAACAGCCTCAGTTTCTTCAGCTGCTCTTTCTGTGACTGGCTTTGTGGTCCTGTCCCCTCCTGCCTGCATTGACAATGTCCCTGTGAGGGTGGGACCCAGGCTAGGGTCAGGCTCCAGCACACCCCTTGGTGGACAGTGAAGCTGCCCTGCCCGTAATGCAGACCCAGGAGACACGAGACCTGCTTCTTTCCTCAACACCAAGGCCCAGCCACGCACAGAAGATTCAGGCCAATTTGCAGAGGTATCTAGTTTGAAAATGAAACTCTAAGCATCACAGTGAGTAGAGAGAGACGGAGCCGGCCCATCAGCGTGGCCTGCCTGATCCAGTGGCCTCCATAATTTAATAGAGAAATAACATTTCCCATTCTCATCACCAGAAAACAATCACCATATGAATGCACTTTAGCTATTAATACTTACTCCTTGATGCATAAACAATCTCATTTAAAAATTCTCACTCCCAAAGATGCTTATCTTCTGCCAGAGGAGGCGTGTGGGTGCAGGGAAGGCAAGGTATGCAGGAACCATCACCAGGGCTGGATTCCTCGCCAAACTCGCAGCCTTAAGAATAAAAACAGTTAATGAGTATCACCCTAGTCAGCGCCCCAAATAGTGAGATACAGAATTCCATTCACTCTATCACGGCCATGACTGACATTTAATTATTCTCTATTTTTTTGGTGCTTATAATTCCATTCTTATCATTCATTGTAAATCCTTTGGAACCCCTAGGAAAAAGCGAGATCGAGTGACAAAACAGAGATAATGAAATCAGAGGCAGTAGAATAAAATTATATCTTGTAGGTAAAGCAATGATTCAGTAGAGCAAGTTATTTCATAAGGTTGCTGAAGCTGGGGGAGGGAGTCTGAATTAATGCAGCAGACTCTCAGGATAGCTGAGCAAGAGTGCCTTGGCGAGGGGTGCAGGGTAGATAGAATGCCTGGGCAAGGGGTGCAGGGTAGATAGATAGGAGAGAGGCATGTTTTGGGGAGCTCTGGCTGAACATCAACCAGCTGCACTGCAGTCTAGCCTTGCTGTGTGACCTTAGACATCTCATTTCACCCTTTCTGGGCATTCACTTTCTCACCTACCCAATGCCATCATAACTTTTTAGTATTGTTGACAATTCCCTCAAACAATGCATAATTACTATCCAAATATAAGAATTGAGATTATTGTACATATTAATGGAAGCTGGAAGACTGGGCAATATCAAATGAAGTAGATAGAGTACAGTCCATTTGAACTTAAGAAGCCTAGGATTGTGAATTTTCCTACTCTCTGCCAATGTCATCTCTGGGACCCAAGTACCCCTATCAGCACGTGGCTTCCATTGTCCTTGATTTGCTGGTAACGTGGGAAAGTAGAGGCTAGTGGTCTGGCTTGGTGGTGGGCTCTGCTGAGTAGAACTGGAAGAAAAAAATGGTTCCTGACTGCAGCAGTGAGTGCCCCTGAGCTCAAGTTGCATGTCAAGTTGAAAACTTACTAGTAGGGAAGTGCTAAAGTCACTCAACTTGGATGTGAAATGCATTGTCACCAAGGAATGTGGTGTGTTGTCAACCAAGAGGGCGGGCCCAGGGCAATCCGAGAGGGTTAAAGTGTGAACGAAGCCGGGCGCGGTGGCGCACGCCTGTAATCCCAGCACTTTGGGAGGCTGAGGCAGGAGAATTGCGAGTTCAAAGCCAGCCTCAGCAGTGGCAAGGCACTTAGCAACTCAGTGAGACCCTGTCTCTAAATAAAATATAAAAAATGGCTGGGGATGTGGCCCAGTGGACGAGTGCCCCTGAGTTCAATCCTCGGTACCACAAAAAAAAAAAAAAAAAAGTGTGAATGAAATTAAGGGATGAAAGATAAGAATCAAGAGTGGGGAGGGCTGGATCAGTGGCCTGTAGGAGTCTCACCTGGCTTTGCAAGCGTCTAGTTTTCCTATGCTCCAGACAGAAGGACACATGGGTGGTACACCCCACTTGACAGTCCAAAAACACAAAGCCAAGTGCACTAGAATGGTAAGAATGTTTGCCTTTCTTCCCCCATGCTAATCTTTCTCCCCTTTTCTCTGTATCTCTGTTCACAGAAACAGATGTCAGCTCTCTGCTGGTTGGTTTTCCTGTGTAGGAACAAGTTACAATTCAGTCTTACCCTTCCAAAGGTTATCCTTACCCTTTCTGCTCATGAGGAGGCCAGGAGAAGGTTCCTCTGACTTCAGAAACCATAATTAACCCATGGCCCTGCGGTTCTGGAATCCACCATGACATTGGAGCAGAGAACCCTCTTCCCATGGCTTCCCCCAGCCAGTGACCGAGCATGGCCTGATCCTGAGACAGGCCCATTCCTGGGGACAGAGCACTCCTCAGACAGGCCACTGTGGCTTGGAACTCCATGAAAGTCTTGCCAAACTTTCCTTAGGACCACACTGAGGTCTGAGCTGTTTCTGCCCAGCCTCCCGTCATGCCCTGTCTCCTTCCGTCCAGGGCACAGCATGACACCTGATGGCTCTTCCAGCTTCTTCTCCTTTTCTGTTTCCTCTTGCAGCCATTTCCTCATTTCCCTAACATGCTTCTTGCACTCCTAATCCCATCTGGATATCTGACCATCAGAAGATCAAAATTTAACAAAGTTACCCAGAAAAACACGCGAGTTCCAAGATGGATTTTGGCCCCACTCACACCCCCATGCACACTCTTTATCGAGTCCAGAACCTACACCCGGCTTCTCTTCTTTTTCAGCATGACATTCCAGGGTCCCTTGGATCAGATTTCCATGACAGTGAATTATCAAATTAAACAGTAGGAAATAAGGAAGGTCATTTCATTCAAGAAAGTTTACTAGAATGTTCAAAAGCAACTTAGTCTCCTCCTCTTCCTTTTCCTTCACTTCCGAACATTTCAACTCTAAAAGCTTCAGGTGGGGCAGAACAAGGTTGGTTTCCATGCTGGGGTGTGCAGGGGGCAGGGAGTTCTGCATGGCTCAGAGTAGGAGGCAGAGCCCAGCAGGAAGAGGAGGGTATCACTCAGGGCATGCTTGGGGTGTCAGAATCCAAGGGGGGTGAGCTGAGTGAGACAGAAAGGGATTATTATACAAGGGGGAACAGGTGTGGGGTGGAGCACCCTATGTGAAACAGCCTAACTTCAAAGCCTGGAAGGATTTGGACAACATCTTTGAAGAAATGGGAGACTGTCATATGGGAGATTGATTATATGCATGAATAGTAAATACATAATATTTACTTATTACAAATAAGTAAACATGGTTGGAATAATAGGATATTAGCTTCTTATTGTCAGGGAAGGGCATGAAAAATTCAGAGAGGGAATAAAAAACAGCATGACCATGAAGGGTTGGGTTGGAATTGAAAATACCATTGTGAATGTGTCATTGAATTGTGTAGATATGAGGGTAAATATAAACATGTGTGCATGCATATCACATGTGTAAATATCATCCTCCACTAAAACAACCAGGGCTCCTTGGAGAAGCAGTGGGACCCAGGACTGAGATGGGGAATGGAAAAGGCAAGTCAGGAACATCTGTTTCATGGTGGGAGAAAGCAAAGAGCTCAGAGTGATGCACACAGGTCCACAGGACACGGAGCCAGCTAGAAAGGACCCACTTTGGGCAAATCAGGGCAACCTGAGCAGCAAAATAAATGATTGTAATGGAATATCACACATTGAATAAAATTTAAAAATACTAAGAAATCTGAAAAAAAAAAAAAGGAATACATTAAACAATCTGATGAGAAATGGGATATTTACCTAGCTTCAGAAGTTCTCCTGAGAAAATACTAATTAACCCTAAAGAGAAAACAAGTCACTTTGCAGTGAAGGAGCCAAGCAGCCACCACCTTACTCTGGTGATTAAAGTGAACATCAAGAAGAACGGAACAATTTAATCCACGTGTCATGTGCAGGAATACACTTAGAACCCCAGCATCCCTTTCAAGGTATTTCTGCCAATCCTGTATGACCTACATCTAATCAAAAGAGAACACTAGAGAACCCCAGATTGAGGATCATTCCATGAAATAACTGGTCTGGATCCTCAGTTAAGGAAAAGCAGAAAGACCCTTCCCCAAAGAGGGTGACTAAAGAGACATGACAACTAAATCCAACAGGTGATTTCAAACTGGATCCTCTTGCTCTAAAGAGCATTATTGGAAAGCTTGGTAAAAGTAGAAAAAGTCTGAGGATTCAGCAGTGGCAAATGTTGATTGTTGATGTGGAAGATTGTACTGTGATGACATAAGAAAATGTGCACTTGTCGGGAGGAAACGAATCTTAACATATTCAGAGGCAATAGGACATTGAGTTAATAACACATTCTCAAAGGGTTCAAGAAAAAAAGTTCTTTGATTAGTATCATACTTGAAAATTTTCTGTAATTGTATGATTATTTCAAAATGAAATCAGGGAGGAGAAAGCTTTCGCATCCCAACCTTTAGGAAGCATTTCATAGAGGCAAGTTTTCAGAGTCCTGTGTATTTTCCTTTTTTCTTTCTTTCTTTCTTTTTTTTTTTTTTTTTTTTTTTTTTTTTTTACTAGGGATTGAACCCAGGGGCACTTAACCACAAGCCCCATCCCCAGCCCATTTTTAATATTTTCTTTAGAGACAGGGTCTCACTAAGTCTCCTAGTGCTTCACTAAGTTGCTGAGGCTGGCCTTAAACTCACCATCCCTCCTGCCTCCCAAGCCACTTGGATTACAGGTGTGCTTCACCCCGCCTTATGTATTCTAATGAGCTAACAGGTATTCCAGCCTCCAGTAGGTGAAACATGAAACCCTGGGCCTGACCTGGCCATTCACAGTCTAGCTCAGCCCTGCTGGCCCTCCCCTGCCTCTTTGCTCCATCTAGGGTGGTGTTGGTCTATTCCTTGAATGTGGGGAGAAACTGGTTGCAGCTCAGCTTGTGGACAAAAAGATGGACTCAGAAACACCTTCAACCAATGGACCTCCTGCTGCAAATTTTGATGTGCCCTTGATCCCTGGAATCCTATTAAAACTCACATTCACATTCAGTGTTCAGGAAGGGGCCGGAGATACAGCTTGGTCCAGGACCAACAGCAAGATATTCCCAGGGAGCTTGTGAGCAGTGCTTAACCATTCTGAGCCTCAGTGTGACTGTCTATGAAATGGGTCTAGTCGCCAAGGAGCTGGCCCCAGCACTCAGAGCTCATGTAGGTGAAAGTCTTAGCATGATGCACCAAACTTTGTAGAGTCCTTCTCCTCTTTGCCTTGGCCAGGCACCCTGCCATCCCAGCACAGGGCATTGTGGGGCGAATCCTCGCAGGAGGCAAGGCTCCCCAGCTTGCTCACCTTTTGACATTGCCAGCCAGCACCCTGGATGCTTACGTGGCAACATCAGCCCAGGTGTTCCCTGAAGGGGCTTCCCATTGCTCCATCCTGGCAGTGCCTCTGTGAAGCGGTCCTGCACTTCCTCCTGATGCCTCTCTGCGTTTCCAAACACCCCTGCAGGGAAAGCATCACCACAAGGAACAAGATCCAAATCCGTGTGTCTTGGGCCTCCTGAGGTTTTCAGGCCCAAACTCACTCCCACCCCAACCCTCCAGCAACCCCCCTTAGTAATCAAATCCACAAACTCCATTGCAAATTGAAGGCTAGAAAGCAAGTAGACACTGTCTACATCAGGTATTGGGGGTTTTCAGTAGTTTTCTCTCTGTAGTTCTTGCAGAGGTAGCAAAACACAGAGAAGGATGGTGTGCCTGACAGCATGGGTGTCCCTCGTTGAGGCCCGGCTCTTCCAGCCCCACCTAGAGGCGTCAGAGCTAGAACCCTAGATGAAGAAAAGCTGTCATGGGAGCTCCTGACATTTGGGGGATTTAGATAAGTAGATTTTACAGAAAACTGTTAGCTTTTTAAGACCCAAAGCTTGTTTCTCCTCCCCTAATTCACATAATTTTTGTGGGGGGTGGGTACCAGGGATTGAACTCAGAGGCACTCAACCACTGAGCCACATCCCCAGCCCTTCTTTATATTTTATTTAGAGACAGGGTCTCACTGAGATGCTTAGTGCCTCGCTGTTGCTGAGGCTGGCTTTGAACTCACGATCCTCCTGCCTCAGCCTCCTGAGCCTCTGGGATTACAGTGGGCCACTGCACCCAGCCCAAATTTGCTTTTTTGGGTTAGAAATTTTCCCAGGTAGAGCATGCACTCCCTAGCTTCCTTCAGTAGAACCTATGCAAAGTGATTTATTTTTATCGTAATGACACAGGGTCACTACTGGAACAGCAGTTAGCGTGTCTGATGGAACCGCTTGAGCGATCTTGTGAATGCTGGTGCCTTGGCCCTGTGTGCTCTCCACTTCCTGCTTTTCCAAAGTCAGTTTTTCTCTCAGACCCCAGCTTTGACAACTTGGCTTCTTGAAACAAATATTTGCTGTATCCCTTGCAGTGCTTCTTGGCTAACCCATCCATTCTAACTCGGGAGCCAAATTTTTAACTGTCTTGAATTCTTCTGGATTTCACATGAGCTAAACTCCTGCCAGAGAGGGATATGGATATAACTGGATGTGTAAATATATTTTTGTCCCTGTATTTAAGCGTATTTAAATTCTTATGCCAACTCCTTAATCCTTAATGCTTTTCACCTTTTTCATCTCACTGGCTTGGTGTCACACTGCCACTTGTGCTGCTTCATAAATTCCTGCCCTAGCTGTGTTTTCCTGCTACAGGGTTGTCTACTGCAGAGTATCACACCAAACAGCCAACCACCCATGTTAGAGTTGTGCATAAACTACGAGTAGGTGAGCTCCGAGTGCGGGCTTAAGTGACCTCCTCAGAGCAAACCCGTTTTCATTGGGTTTCATACAGGTCTTGACGACTCCAAGGCTTGACTCCTTGTACCTGGTCCTAGTCTGCATAGCTGATGTGATATAGGCTCTTGCTTTCTAAGCATTAGCTAAAGCATTGTCACAATACATTTTATTTATATTCCTATAATGCCCATGTAATGGAGAAATATAGCCTCATCCCTGGAAGGGACACAGATCATCTATTCAAAAGCAAGCATATGACAGATAAAAAAGCAGAGGCTCAAGGTGAGAATAAATGACTTGCTGGAGATCTCACAACCTGTTAGGACAGATCCGGGACTCTCCCTTGTATCTTCTGATCCCCAGCTGAACCTCTTTACACATCCCCGGTGGTTTACATAGTCATCATCCATCCATTACCATTTGCAGCAGAAGCCCACAGAGTATGAATGCAGTGGATTAAAGGGGATCTTCTCAGACAGTTCTTATTCATAAGGAGTCCCTAAAGCATCTACAAAGAAGTCTACAGCTTTTAGGACCAATCTGAACATGGATACCGTAGATAAGTAGATAATGTGAAATTAGTTTGCACTGTGCAATTCCACCTGGATTTAGGGGAGCCAAGAAGCATACACTGTATATTGGGGAAATGGCAACACTGAATCCAAAAAAGATTTGTCCTTCAAGCAGTCTAGAGCCAGGGCAGAGCCTAGAAGCTGGTGCTGCCACCCAGTCTCTCTGCTTTCCATGTGTCCTCTTGCCCCTCTCTCCTCCACATAACCACTCTTCTAGAGAGGTATTCTTAAGAGGAGCAGGCTGGTCCTTGGAGCTGGTACAGAAATGGCAGGATCCCTGGATAAGTCACTGGAAAAAAGCAGGAGGGAGCCTGGCCCCATTCACATCCTGGGCACCTCGTGGATAGTTAGTATCATTCAGTCCTCAGAAACTTGCTGGGATCTACATAACAATTCTAATCACGGATGTAGAATGCCTAGGACTTCAAACAGTTCTGTTAATAAACCTTAAGAAGTTCTTCTACCCTCATCAGCAAGGCCAAAAATGTACAGAAGTCAAACAGCATCTGCAAGGAAGAGGATGATCACAATAGCATCCAAGCTCTGTCCCTCTCTGCCTCCCTGTCTTCTCCCATTTATCCTCCTCACTGCCACAAAAATAAGCTTTCTAAATCATATGCTCAGAAATCTCCAATAACTCTCTGTTGCTTACAGGGGAAAAATAGAGTTCCAACTTTTCGGCAGGTATCAGAAGATGTTCACAGCTTAAACTATGAGCCTTACTCTCCAAATTTATTCCCCAACACCCCTGTTTGGTTAGCTTATTCTAAACTCAGCTATTGAAATCTCTCTAATGTAACTCATGCCTTGCTAGCTGGAGACTTTAAACAAGCCATTTCTCTGCTGCAAATTTCTTTCCCTTTGGACCCAGAGACCCAAATCCTACTGATGCTTTGAGACCCATTGTTAATGCCCACGATACCCAGAAACAATTGCTGCCTCCTCCAAACCCCTTCATATTTTATCTGAGCCTCTCTGGAAGCATTTATCACACTCTACTTTTTATCGTTATTATTTATAGATATGTCAAATCTCAACTTTCAGACCATTTTTTTTTTTAAAACTAGGATCCTCTTCTGGTTTATTTTTACATTCATTGCAGGATTCGGTGGCACCCTCACGGATCGCAGTGGGTTCTTGTGGTACAACAGGATCTGCATGGAACTTTTTGTCTCCGAGGCTTGGATTCAAATCCTCATTCTGCTACCCACTACTTTCATGACCACAACCAAGTCTTTGGACCATCCCCAGAAAATAACAATATTTTCTTTACCGGGCTTTTGGGGGTGTTAGTGACAAGATGGGTAGTGCCTGGTATAAATAACTAGTTCTTGGCATAAATAATTAGATAATAAATAAATGAGCTGTTTGATGAATATTTAGAGGGAAGAAATAATCTGAGGAAGATCCAGCTGAATTGTGATTGACAAATGGTTGATCTCTTCCATTTGAAGTCACAAACCTCAAGGAATAATTTTACTTCTGATCAAGACAAAACAGCATCTTCCAAGGGCTGGGTGTGTAGGGTGTGAGCACTTGCTTAGCTTGCCAGAGTCCCTGGGTTCGAGCCCCATCCCTGAAAAACAAAATACAACAAAAGGTAGCACCCCTCCCCCCAACCCTAGGAAATCTTGTCTGCTTCACTGCTCTTCCTACCCACAGGAGATGCTTCACTTATTTAAACCTTGGGGTGGCTCCTTCTCGTTCTTTTACTCCTCTATCTAAACTCCAGGCTGCTGGTGTTTAAATATGGCCCCCAGATGGTGCCGGGGAGGAGAGGACAGCCCCATCCTACCCTCCCCATCCTGCCTGCCTCGCCCAACACACCCAATGAGAAACAGGCGATGGCAGAGGGGACCCGGAGAGGCTTTTGATCTGCCGGCTGCACAGGAGCCAGCTGAGCTAAGAAAGAGTGTCAGATTTATGGCGGCCCTGAGAAGTACAGATATTAGGTTGGCTGTAGCTCACTGACCTCTTCAGGCTTTCCATTTGGGTGCGAGATTTATTACCTCCTTGCCTTTTTAAATTCCCAGGGATCTGTCTGTGCCTTTAACGTTTCTGCTCGAGCCCCCCCAATTCACAAGGACTTCCTGTTTGCCGGGACCACAGATAAAGAAGACACAAACCACAGAACACCAACGCTATGTAATTTTTTTGTTCCTGACTCCTTAATTTCTCAGCCATCCTAGGTGTTCTGTCAAGATGCAGTCTGGAAGTCTAGACCGAGAGATATCTATGATAGAAAATGTACATCAGTATTTCAAGTCCTCTGAATTTATTCTAGCCATTTGACAGTTGCTTGGAGATACAATCTCAATTTTTGCAATGGCCCCTTCAGCGAGATATTTATGGCAGATACAACTGTAATTATTTACCTGTAACAAAGTCCAGGTCTGTCTGCTTCAGGTGATTCAGGCAGCAGAGGCACAAGGAGAAGAGATTCATCTTCTTCTTGTCCAAAACTCGACCTTTTGCCCTGGGGACCTTGCCCCACTCATTATAAAAATGCGGATGTGCTGGGGCATGGCTGTCTCCTGTGCATCCTCTGGATACCAATGTTGCAAAATGTGAACCAGAAAATGCTACGTGGTGGTAAAAGGTGGCTTGGGGAGCTCCTTGAAGGCAGGCAGGGGGTGTACTTCATTTTCTCCCTTTTCTAGCTGAGTGATTTCCATCTGAGTAAATGCTCCATCTGTATTTATTTTTATTTTTTATTTATTTTGTGGTGCTGGGGATTGAACCCAGGGTCTCATGCATGGTAGGCAAGTGCTCAGCCACTGAACTTCATCCAAGTTTCTCCATCAGTATTTAAAGGTTTGATTTTTTTTCTACACTCATGCGCAACTTAATACATGAATACCATCCCTGACAAAGTCCCCGGTGGATATGGTAAGTCATTTCAAAGATGTGGCTTCCTGATGCAGCATCTCCCTGGCTGCTTTCTGAGCTCTGTGGGATCATTAGCCTCTGATCTTTTCAGTCATATTTCATTTTCACCCGAAAATGTTTCCCAAAGTAAGTGTCCAGTTTAAGGACAGACAGAGTTCTCGAACAGCTTTTGGAAAAAAATCATAATCCATCTTAAAAAGGCAAAGATTTGGCAATACTGACCAAATCCACAAGCCAGTGATGTGGACCCAAGGGACAACTTCCAAAGAAGAGACTGAGATTTCTCTGGGTCATGACATCAGTTGTGGGAATACATTCACTGCCCATCTAAATGAATTTTTAAATTTTATTTTATTTTTTGCAGGGCCAATATCTATTTGAAAGGATACAAAAATTCCTGTGTATTTGTTTAAAAAAATTAAGCCATGTTTAATTTATATCTTTTACTTACGTATTTGAATTTTGGTTGTTGTTGTTCGTCGTGCTTTCACTGGAGGCTCTGGGAATGAAAGGCATTTGTGTGACGCCCAGAGCTCACAGTGGCGTGGAGATTTTTGTCTTTTGGCTCTTCTCCTGGCATTTGCATGGTTCAGAATCTTCTGCCATCATGTTGAAATGATCAAGCTGGTCCACATTATAAACTTGCAGATAAAGCACTCCAGCTTGCCTGTATCAAGATGATGGCAAGAAAATTCCGCTTTCGAAAAAAGGACGTGATTTTTCCCCCCTACTTTCAAATAACATATGCACCCTGTAGGACATTTGAAAATCCATCAATACAGAAAGTCAACAAGGACCACCTAGCATCAAATGATTGATCTCCTTTGAGGACTAATTTTCCAAAACCTATAGTTTACTTATTGGAAATCAAGTAAGCACACCAGTTTGGATCCCACCTTGTTTAAGACCCATGCTTTCGGACTGTAGCAAGAGCGCCTCACAAACACCACTTTCAAAAGCTGCATGGTGTCCTATTAAGTGGACACCTACCTGCATTGTCTTATTGTTGTCAATTTTTATTATTTATTTATTTATTTATTTACTACTATTCTTCTTCAGGACTCCTAATAAAAGAGAAAGTGCTAAGGGTCCATGTTCAAACAGACAGCCAATTGCTTCCCTCATCTGCTCTGTAGAAGGTTGAGGTTGGGGCCAATGCACAGGACCTGTCTGTCCTAATGGGGCTCCCCTGGGGCCCTTGAGCTCCTTGCCTGGAAGCATGTGCCAGGCATGTCCATTGCGGGGAGGGCAGCCCTGCCCCCAGAAGTGGGGGCTTCACCTGAGCCCCACTTGTGAGCCTGCTGGCTGGGGCTTCCGGCCTGTGCTCTCTTGCCAGAGTCCTGCTTGGTCCTAAAACAGGATCTGAGGTTTGTCCTCTGACACTTTAGTGGGTTGGTCTCAATTGGATGGCCCCTGCATCCCAATCCAGAGACCCAGAAAGGAAAACTTTTATTTTGTTTTAAATTAGTAGCATTTTAAAATATTTTTTAATTGTAGATGGACAAAATACCTTTATTTATTTATTTTTATGTGGTGCTGAGGATCCAACCCAGTGCCTCACACGTGGGAGGCAAGTGCTCTACCACTGAGCTACAGCCCCAGCCCCAGGGAGGAAATCTTTTGCTTCTGCCTTGTTAGAGGAAACCACAGCAGAGCTCAGTGGCTTATGATAGGATGGGCCCTGGGTGGGGCTAGCGCCTGAGATGCATCAACCCTCCCTGATGGCAAAACGGCCTGCCAGCCATGGCCACCTAGCATTATCACAAGATCTTTTTGACTTGTAGCACATGGCCTTGAAATTGTCCTAATGATGTGCTCATGCTGAGAGTTAGTACAGACCTTTGGAAACATGGCTATGCCTAAGTAAAAGCTATTAATACTTCTTATAGAGATGCCGCACAGTGCCAGGCATCATGGTAGATGAGGCAGGGAAATTCAAAGAGGGGAAATAGCCCAAGACTACACTGGGAGGGAGCCACAGAGCTGTGTTCAAATCCCACAGAGCTGAGGTTAAATCTGCCAACTTCAAAGCCCAGTTTGTAGCCAGGCGCCGTGGCACACACCTGTAATCCCAGCACTTGGGAGGCTGAGGCAGGAGGATCACGAGTTCAAAGCCAACTTCAGCAATGGCGGGGCACTTAGTAACTCAGTGAGACCCTGTCTCTAATAAAATACAAAAAAATACAAAAAAGGGCTGGGAATGTGGCCCAGTGGTCGAGTGCCCCTGAGTTCAATTCCCAGTACCAAAAAAAAAAAAAAAAAAAAAAAAAACCAGTTCTTCCCCTTCCACCACCCTCTTGATGCCAGAAATCTCTGAAATGATCTATTCTTGTTTTACAGATGAGGAAACTGAGATCTTGAGAAAGTGAATTGAGCTGTCATCACACAGCTTGCTGGTAACAGAATCTAGTCTCCAAACTCTGCCCAAACTGCCTACCTGGAAGCAATTAATAACAAGGACACAGTTTTCTGGGGGGTGTCGGGGGGTGCAATGAGCCTGAGAATACCAAGAAAAGTGCCACCGGAGCGCAACCCCTTGTCCATTCTGGCGCTCTGGGGGTTTCTCAAGGCGTCCCGAGCACGCCGGAGCCCCTGCCTCTCCAGCCTGCACACATGCCAGGCAGTTTGTATGAGAACAGCACATTCCCACGAACTCTGGCAAGTGCTGCCAATTCACCCCAAGCAGACGTTACGAGCCAGCCTGGGGACCTGTCAGTCAGTGATCAATTTGTCCGTCACCGGAGCCTCCCGGAGATTAGCCAGCCGGCACAGGTGGATTTGGTTTCCAAGCTAGGACGCTCACTGACTCCTTGTGCTGTGCTGAAGGGTGGGTCCCGGGAGGGGGAGAAAGACCGTCTCAAAGTTCCAACAAACCCTCCCCCCAGCTGGTGAGGGCACCAGACAGTCCGACACCCTGGCTGAACCAATTTGGCACACTGCGAGCAGCTGACTCGGCTCCCCATTTTCCACGGCGTGTCTTGAGAAGCTGGGGCCTGCACCTCTCTGGTGGCAGGGTGACTCTTGGAGCCCGCAGGTTTGCTACCTTTGCAAGTATTCTGAAAGAAAGTCGGAATTGAATGACTGCATCTTGCACTTATATCCCATTTCTCCCCAAGTATCTTCAAATCCATGACCACCTTTGGAAGCTCTGCTTGTTTGTAAGTACTGCAAGTATATTTGAGAAGGAATTTGGCAGGAGATACTCAGAGGAGAAATAAGTGCCCGCTGGTCGTGTCACTAATAGCCTGAAGGGGTCTGGAGTCTGCCTCTTCCTGCTCTAATAGTATTCCTCTTAAGAAAGCTTCCTCATTTCACGCTATTCTTGCTATCTGTATCACTGTGTAAAACCCCTGACCAAAACTCTACAGTGGTTTCCCCCGCCTACAGGATCCAATACAAAATGCTCACCAAGGTAAACAAGGGCTTTGTGATTTGACTGAACCCCACCTGCAATTCCTTGAAGCAGCTTCATGCTTCTGTATTTTTGTATAATTTGTCTCTTCTTTTTGTCTTACTTTCCCTTTCACTATCTACCTGGAAAACTCCTATTCATCCTTCAAAGCCTCACCCTGTGCACATCCCTGAATAGTGCTTTCTCTGGACCCCTTCAGAATTTGGCATCTATGCGTGTACAAGGTCTACAAACAAAGAGGTCTCTCTTCCATTTGTTAGGCTATGAGTCTATTTTTTATGTAATATTTGGACCCCATAGCACAGCACAAGGCCAGACACATACCATATACTGAATAACAGCTTGCATCCTTGGCCTGCAGTGGATTCCATTGGACTGCGTCTTCTGAGGGGTTTGCCTGCCCACAGACCAGGGAAGGAACATGTTCCGTTGCACATCTCCACTTAGGGCGAGATGGGCTTACCTAGCCTCCAAGCAAGGGAGACTGGCTTCTCTGAGACGCTCATCCCTGGTTCTGCAGGCCATGTGCAGGCTGGCGTCCTGCGTGCAGAGTCAAGTAATGGATCCCGTTCCCCAGCGGGGCCCGACAGAGTCCACGGTCAGCCCTCCCTTGTTCCAGGCACACATAAAACAACGTGGCGGCAGTGGTGCATGAGCGGCCTTCACGGCATCGACTTCCATACTTTTCTGCTTTACCATGACTCTGGAATCACTAGAGGAATTTTCTAGATTCCTTTAGTTCTGCCTCCTGCCTCCAGCTTCTCCCCGTGATTTACATTCTTGTGTTTCTTCCAAACCTATCCCTCTTCTAGTTGCAGACAGCGAGGACCTTCTCTAAAGTCTCGTTTCCAGGATAGACCTGTCCCGGTAGCAGGGCTCGGGCTAGCCCATCTGTGTGTTTCCTCAGCCCAGGAAAGCTGCTCCTAGGTGGGGTGCAATCTAGCCAAGGGCCAGGAAACCACGTCCTGGTTCTCTAAATTGGGGCTCTCCAGGGCTATTAGTTATGTCCTTGGGGACAGACCCCCCCAGCTCTGGCTTCCTCAAGCTCTGGCCTTGGCTGTGGTCCACTAAGATCTGGGGATTAGCAGAGTCAAACACCCTGTTTGTGATGTGGGTGTCTCACATATTTCCTGCTGCCCAGGGAAGATTTCCAGCCTGGGCGAAGGTCCACCAAGCCTGAGAAATTTGTCTGAATCCATCAAAGTCCTATTGGGACATAAAACTCAGAACCCCTCTGCCCAGCCGGAAGGCTCCGTTCTGCCAGCCACCAGCATGCCTGCCACCAGCAATAACTGCCGACAAGAACAACAGAATGGTGTAAGATGGAAAAGACTGTCAATTGTTCAGCCATCCAGAATCGTCCGCGGTGATGACCGTCAGCTGTTAGAGGCACGGAGGAGACCCACCTCTCTGAAATTCACCTGCCACCCACCCCGCCCACCAGACGCAGCCTTCCATCTAGAGTTCTGGTTACCTCTTCCCCAGGACGACCTCTGCCTGGGCTGTTCTTCAGTAATGAAGATTAACCCCTTTGTGTCCTTGGCCAACCTGCAGGGTGAGCCATTAAATGGCACTAAAATAAATGAAGAAAAGAAGAACTCCTTTATATTTACCATGGTTTGCTTGCAATCCCTTCCCCAATGCTATCGGGTGAACTTGAGTTATTTTAAATTGCTTAAGGCACCTCATTCTCTGACAAAATAGAGACACAACGGGCCTTCATATTGGACAAGTGCTGCCATCACCTCTGGAGAAAAATGGGCCAGCTGGCACACACCGCCAACCCTGCCCTGTGGCCATTTAGGGCTGGGTATGGGATGGCAGGGCTTGGGATGGGAGCCAGGGGTGGTCAAAGTTCAGGATGCGTTGAAAGCAGCTTAGAGTCTATTTGGGAAGACAAACAAGAATGCATAAAGACAATCATTGCAAGATGTAAATGCACATGTTGAAGCTCAGCTGCCAGCTCCTCTAGCGCGTCTATAATGTGGATGAGGGGATCCTGGAAGGCGAGGGCCCTGAAGACTCAGCAGGCTCTGGTAGGGTAAGGAGGAAAAGTGGGCCAGCACGAGCTATGGAATCAAGCTGGCAGATGGGGAAGGGTCTGCTGCAGGAAAAGCAAGGATCATTCTGCACGATGTCAAGCCCCTGGCTCTGGTCTCTCCACCTGGCCCCATTGAGGTCCCTCCATAGGCACCACTTTCCTGCTTCTAGGCTTATCTCAGAGCTTGATGTCATTGTTGGCTGAATTAATCCATGCACAGGTGAAGCCCAGAGTCTTGAAAGGTGGGTAAGCATAGGGTGGAAAGAGGTTCAAAATTATCCCTAGCAGAAGAAGTGCTCGGTGCAGAGGCCCCAAGGTCAAGCACATTGAGCCTTCCTGGGAGGAAGCATGGGAGAGGCGGGTTGGAAAATGCAAGGTGGGCATTAGGATTTCCAAGTGGGGTTTGGTGGCTGAGAGTGGCCTGAGGAAGTCACAGTCAGATAGGCCCAGGGTTTTGGATCTAGCGTCCGCATCAGCCTTTGCATGATCCCCCAGATGCAAAACTCTTGTGCTCAGATAGGTAGAGCATCAAACTTGAACCTGGAACCCCTCTCTTGCCTTCCCAGTGTGACTTAGAGGGTACTTTTCCCTACAAAAGACAGGGCATTGTGTCTGGGTCCAGAACATCCCTTTAAACAGGGTGGCTCTTGACTAGGCTCAGCCCCAAACTTCTTTCTGTAATTCCCAGGCAAGGGGTTGATGCCTGTTTGGGCTCTAGCTCAGACTCGTGGATTTGCTGTGGGGTTTGGCATTGATTTGCAATCTGCCAGTTGATGGATGTTTAGGCTGCTGGCAGCTGGGTGAGTGAGAAGTGACTCCGAGATAAGGAAACCCCTCTTCAGTATTTACAGCCGAGCTCAGAGAGTCCAGACAGTCTTCTGAGGCCTCTGCCAGGTCTGGGAAGGGGGAGCCAGCAGCGGTGGGTGGCCCGGGGTTCTGAGATGAATAAGGATGTCCCAAGCAAGGAGAGGGGAGCACTGGAGACGGGGAGTCCTCGAGGCCTGGGTTCTCCTTGTGGCTCTCACCCAAACAAGCTATGTGACTCGGGGCAAATTATTTCCTCTCTCTGAGCTCTTTATTTCCTACAGACAATAATGCAGGACTCGGTCTCAGCTAGAAATGTCATCAGATCAAATGAGATGACATGTGTAAAGGGACAGCACAAGATTTTTACAGCTCCACGAAAATACTGTCAAGCCCATTGAAGAAGGACAGGAGGGTCCTTCTGGCAGCGGACAATTGCTAGCATGGCTCGGGGATGGAGGGTGGGGTTGCCCATGAGGAATCAAGGAATTGCATATTTTAATTATTATATACTTATTCTAATGTATATTAAAATATTCATGAAATAAAACATGTGATTTGGCAGCCTTTGCTGTTCAGCTCTGGCTAAAATGCACGTGTAAATGCAAATATTTTAAGTGCTGCATGGCCAAGATTATAATGTTGCTCATCAATGCCTGGCGTTTAGGGAACACGAGCAGAGCACAGGACCTGTCGTTTTATGTCACCGTTTTATTAAATCTCAATCTCATGGTGCAAGCATTGCTGTCCCCATTCCCCAGAGCCAGGTGGCTGGCCTTTGCCCACTCGACACCATGAACAAACAGACTTGGAGAAGTACGTGGCCTACTTAAGTTCACCAGGCGGGTGTCCCGGGCTCCGACGGGGACCCTGAACGCTGGGGTTCATGCTATCCCCACTATACCTCACTACCATGCTCTTCCTCGGGTGTGTACCTGGGGGCCTTATTCACCCAGGACTCTTGCAGGTGCTAACTTAAATGGTCTCTGCCATACCAGAAGGTAGGGAGGATGCTATGATGACTACAGATTTATCCAGGGAGAGGATTCTGGAAACAGAAAGAAGTGAAGGAAGGAGAGAGGAGTCAGACCTCCCAGGCAGGTCGGACGGCTCTAAGGTCAGAGCAAATTCATTGGTTGGGATTCTTCAGAACGTGTTTTATTGCGAAAGTTTTCCCTCCTGTCAGAAAGAGGAGGATATTGAAATGACGCTTTAAAGTGACACTTTAAAGTCATCCTTTCTAGAAAAATTTAAAAACTTGAAATAAATTCAAAGTCTAGAAAAATTACTATGAGGTAGGAGATAGTCTTTAAACCTGAGATAGCACACCAGAACCTCCCCGCATTTGGATCGAAGTCCACAGAAAGGGAACCGAGTGTTGTAAAAGGTGGCCCCTCAGTGTGGAGAACTTCAGGCCAGAACTGGGTGTAATGGCACAGGCCTGTAATCCCAAAGACTCTGTAGGCCGAGGAAGGAGGATCACAAGTTCGAGGCCAGCCCCAGCAACTTAGCAGGGCCCTAAGCAACTGAGTAAGAACCTATGTCAAAATAAAGAAATTTTTAAAAAGAACTTGGATGTGTCTCAGTAGTTGAGCTCAATCTCTGGTACAAAACAAAAACAAACAAACAAACAAACAAACAAACACAGAACTTCAGTCCAGAAATAGAGAGGACAGGGTGGATTTGGCATCTGTGGGCCACTGAAGTGCCTGGGCATACTGTGCACATCCTGAGCCCTGTTACCCACATCCTAAAAAGGGTTTATTAATATCTTCAGAGGAGAAAAGAAATATGATCATTTAATTAAGAATGTGGTAGAAAAGCAGAAAAAAGATACTGTGCATCATAAATAAATAATAAAAAATTTAAAAAAAAAAGAATGTATATATCCCCAATTTTATTCTTCTTCCTTAGCTTTCATGACCATTTGACATAAGCTAGCTTTCAGTAGGTCTTTTAGGAATGTAAGCAGCCTGAGAGTGGAGACTCTGCCCTGCTACAGACCCAGCACTGGGATCGACAGCATTCGTAAAACATACACCATACGCAATTGGTGGAATGTGGGAACAAACAATGACTGAATGAGTGACCTCACTCAGCTTCATAGGAAGGATTCTGACCCTCTTGTTCACTTATGCCTCACCAGCATCTAGTACAGAGCCTGAACATTACAACCTCTGAACAAATAAATGCTCATTGGACAAATAAACACAAGAATGTGCAAAAATGCTTTTACAAATAGCGAAGAAGCACAGAGGCTAAAACAAGATACACACATCTGAGACCAGCGATCTCGTTGACCCTGGAAGGAAAGCAGGTTATAGCTACCAGTTCAACCCACTTTGCTTCAACTTCTGACCTTGGTCAACCAATAGGTTATCTTCAAAACAACCATCATGTCATGTCTTCGAAACAGCCGCTTCTAGCAATGAATTTGGTGAATGCTTCCAAATCCAAGTGCCTGCAGAGACACAGTCAGACTCCAAACCAAAGGTGAAATTACAAAGGTAAGCCCAGCGCCCAAGGCCTGCCAGAGAGAACAACCAGGAGGACCCATTAAAGCCCAGAATGATCTCTGTGCTAATAATCTAAGCTACCATTAGTGACTTAAGGCAGAGAATTTTTTTAAATGCTAGAATGCATATGATTTTTATCTTGCCATTATCCCTGTAATCACTGGTCCTGATTAAAGACTTCTGCCTTAAAAGATAGATGGTCTCAAACACTTAAGTATATGGTAATCTTTCACCTCTTAAATGCTGTTTCTCCCAAGACATTCTTGCATGCACTTCAATTTAAAGACCAGCAATTGTCTTTTCTTAACTATTTGAAAAACACTACAGAGTTGGGTTGGAGGAGAATGATAAAAAATAATAATTCTAAAAACCTCCATTCTGTCTAAGGAAGTTAACTAAGCAGTTAAGAGGCTTGTCACAATATTTTTTTTCTTTCAATCAAGAGTAAAATATTTGAAAAAATGCCAAGACATGTTAGTGCTTGTTTCTCCATAAATACACAAGGCAAGATAGTCATCAAAAAGGAAATGTTAGGGTATCATTCATTTTACTCTCTCACATCTAGCTAACGCCAAATGAGCCGGGGTTCCCAGGGCATTCCTGTGGAATCAGATTCCCTAAGTTGTCCTCTCCTCCTGACCCAATTGTCACCTCACTCAGCTGGCAGTCCTCTGTGGTGGGGGATACTTTCAAATCTCTTTGGGACAGTTTCCATCTCAGACTTGGGTTAAAAGCACAGTTATTGGTGCTGGGCACGTCCAGAGAGCCACGGAAGTTCTTTACAACCGATGGGAGCTGGGAGAATTTTTAAAGTCTGGTAGCAAATCCTGAGTTACAACAACAATTGCTTTATCAGGAACATCTTAAAAAGCTGCCGTCAACAGCGAATATCTTTGTGTACATCTAGATGTTCCTCTTTTAACTTTGCCTAAAGCAAGACACCTCTTCCTTCAGGAAGCCTGACGTGCGGGGGGGCCCCCCACAGTCTGACTTCAGGCTACATTTTCAGGGTCATTGCTGCATTTCTTGGAGATGAACCCACCTGCTAATCATCCCTGTCACTCACTGCTCCCAGATACCCTGTTCAGGTGGCATGCTTCGGTGACCTTGTTCCTGCTCTTCTGGTCCCCTGTCCTCCCCCACCCTATTTTTCAAGATCCTACTTATTCACAGAGTCTATTTCAATGAGATCATCTATCCCCAGTGTTCTGTTAACTCTGGTCACTAGTAACCAGTTTCTTTTTGCTCTCCTTCATCTGCCATGACACTTGGGGCTTGCATGAAAAGCTTTAGTTCACCTGACACCTGTCCTTTCATCTATCACCTGTCCCCCCAGATTGTGAGCTACAACAGATGAAAGATGGTGTCTTTGTTCCAAGTGTCCCTGCACCCAGCACAGGGCCAGCCTGGCACTCAGCAGGGTTACTGTTTTCTAGCTGAAACCGAATTCTGCCCTGAGGTTCTTCAGTTCTGCCACAGGGAGGAGGCACCTGAAAGCCTCATGGTCCTCCTTTCCCAGCCAAGCTTTCCTAGTTCCTTCAACTTTGCACCTCATTTCCAGTAGAGTAAGGGATGCAGAGAGGTTTGCATTCAAGTTGTGACTTCCCAGTGACTTACAAACCACGTAGTCACCAAGATCACCATTGGTCTCTGCTGGATTTTCCTTAGCTGTGAAATGAGAATAACATGGTGGAGGAATGCCCAGAAGATGAATGGTGATGAGCAGATAGGCAGCTCTGAGGCCCATCTGGGAGGCCATTGCTATTTGCAAGCAACATTCCTTATTCTGCTGGAGGCTTGGGACCTTTTGATTGGCCAACTGGGAGTGTCAGTTGGCCAACTGGAAATTGGTAGACAGCTGTGTTTTCATCTCCCTTCTAGCATTTCATTGTTAGCAAGTCCTATTAGCTCAAGGAGAACTCGGGGGTCTACTCAATTGACGCCCTTTGAGGGCTGACAACTGCGGCGTATCAGTGCTTACCAGTCATGAGGTGTCAGCACGAGATGGTGACTTTTTGAGTAAAGGCACTAAGGGGGCTAATAAAATGAGAATGTGGGAGGGCAGCACATGTCTGTGGGTATCCCAAACACCCTGCTGGATGCTGAAAGCCACCCATTCTGGAGAGATGTGGGCGCAAATCCAGGCTCCAATCAAGTAACTTAGCCTCACTGAACCCTGATCTGTTAAGAGCTCCTGCTTCATCTGATTATCGTAAGGACTGATACATGCAAAACACTTAAGAAAGAACCTGATGATAGGAAGAGCTTATTAGATAGGGGATCTCAACAAGGATATTATAAGAATCAAATGAGAAAGTCTGCAAGAGAAGGGCTTGGAATATATGACAAGCTCAGTCTCTGCCTTTCTGTGTTTGGGGTCACAATGACGACAGCCCCCTGGTGTGCTTCAGCCACAAACCTGGACCAGACCCCTTTTCTCCCTTTCCATTTGATCTCCCATCTCCCACTCCAAATATCTTCTAGTTCGATGAATCTCAGCTCCCTAGCTTTTCTACCTCCTTGTGGTTCCCTGGATGCTATAACATGCCCCTCCCACCGGATTTCTATTTATTTCTGGTTTTCTTTTTTTTTTTTTTTTTTTTTTTTCCTGCTATAGCAGGTGTTTTTAAAACTATGGGGACTGTTTTTCTCCCCATTGTTCATTCCCAGTGCCTAAGACAATGCTGGTTACATGGGAGGTGCTAAACTAAGATTTTGGGCTGGTTAGATGGATCACTGAATGAATGAGCCCTCAACGTAGCCCCTGGTGACCTGTCTGCCCTGTAACCCGAGTGATCTTTTAACAAAACAAATCTGATCACATCTCTCTCTGGTTCAGATCTTTCCATGACCACCCGTGGGGATGAGGATGGGTTCTAAATTATTTAGACAATCTCATCAAACACAGGTTGCCCAGGTCCCACTTGTCTTGCACCTTATCTTGTACTTATGCAACATACCCTCCAAACCCACCGAGCCCCTGAGCCACCCTGCTCCCCCTGCACAATACGGAGCTCCCTTGTCTAGATCCTTCTGCATTTCTCTCTCTAGGCCACCACTTTACCTAACTCCTGTGGGTCCTTTAAGGTTATCCCCAGCACCCCTGCTCAGGAACATTTCCTGGCTCCCACAGGCTGGGTTAGGGCACATCCTCTAAGCACACCTGTTACCTTGTGGCTGCCTCTATGTGAGCAATTCGTCAGCTCACTGTCCATCTCCCCGACTAGCCCCTGGACTTACTGAAGACAGAAACCATACATTCATATTAGAGTCTCTTCTGTGCTGCACTGGGCTGATGGGTGAGGAAGTCATGAAACAAATAAGCGAATAGAACCACAATTCCTCAGGCACAGTGCAGCCAGGGTCTTCTTTTTTATCAGAGCATCTCACACTGAGTAGCAATATAGAACAGACTGCAGACTACATCACCGAGAACAGAGGAACGGGACCATTAGGGCAGCAATGACAGAGCACCCAGGCTGCTGGGGGCAGTGTGGTGGGGCACAGAGGCAGGGCCTGGGCACCTGGAACTTACCTTCTCATGGGAGAGATACACACAAACAGTGGTCAAAGGACCAAACACAACTGAGATACTTACCAACTATGATAAGATTTTTGAGGAACCAGCAGAACCAACAAGGGAATCTGAATATTATGGTCAGGGAGGGTGTCTCTGACTACTGATGGTTAAGACAAAGAGATGAGAAGAAGCCCCGTGAGACAGTGGAGGTGGAGCATCATCGTGGGCCAGAGAAACAGCATGTACAAAGATCTACGTGGGATGGAGCCACTGCTCTTACAGCCAATGCTATCAGCTATACACATTTTTTCCTGCACACATTTCGACCTCTAAGATGGACTTGGCTTCTCACCTCATCTCTGTTTTCTTACTTGTAGGAGGCAGACATGAAGACTAGATAAAATAATATTCCCACGGGAACTGTCTTAGTCCATCCAGGCTGCTACAACAAAATGCCACTTGACTGGGTGGCTTCTGAACACTGGAATTTATTCCTTTCCGTTCTGGAGGCTGAGAAGTCCAACAGCAAGGTGCAGGCAGAATTGGTGTTCGGTGAGAGCCATTTTCTGGTTGGAGAAGGTGCTTTTTTGGCTGTATACTCACCTGATGGGAGGAGCTCTCTGGGGTTTCTTTTATAAGGACCTTAATCCTATTCCTGAGGGCTTTGCTCCCATAACCTGGTAATTTCAAAGGTGCTACCTCCAGATTCTATCGCCTTGGGAGGTAGATTTCAGATGCAAATTTTATGGGTACACAAACATTCTGTCTATGGCAGGAATCCTAAAATATGCCCCTAACAGGCTCTCAGTTAAGGATAGGCAGGCAGGCCACAGGGAGGGAACCCAGAGTAATGCAATGGACCAACCCTGGCCATTTCACTGATTTACTAAAGCAAATGCATTTTCCTCCATATTCAAATGCATTTTTGTATGTGATATGTAAATTCAAACGTGCACATATGTACAAACACACACACATATGAACATAACCCACATATGAATACACAAAGAGAAATGTGGTATAGAGAATCAAGCATAATGAATATATTAATGTACATAGGCCTGTAAATTTTAATAGATGGTTTTAAGCATTTATTTATTGATTTGATTTTATTTTTAAGGTATCACTCAAGAATGTCATCCTCAAATATGGAAACTTGTACTACAGCCCATTAAGGCAAATTCACAGATGCAGGAGAGCAATAGGTTTTACCTTTGGAAAGTCTGCCTTGATTTTTTGGAAATGAGCATTCTGGTTGTTTTGATCAGGAGGCCCAGATTATCCTTGGAATCTGAAAGCCAGCTGCTCTCTTGTCACTAGATAGCACACCCCCATCAACGACTGCTCTAAGCACATAAAAGGGTAGAAAGTGACTATCTTGATTACCTTTTGATGATCTTGCTCATAAAAAGAGGCTGAGAGCCATGCTTTGATAAATAATTAGAAGAACATGGGAGGTTTCCCCCACTACATAAAATGTTTGCATCTGTTAACTGGTATCTACCATTCCAAAGCTCCCAGGTATCCTTAATTATAGGATCCAGAGAATTCCAGAATGGGAACACCCCACTCAATGGTTTTCTCAACTTTCATCTACAGAGTAAGGAATGTGCTTTTCCTTATCCAAACCACCAACAGGATAATCTCATTCTACATTTTGCTGATTGGTCTCCAAATATAATCTTCAGTGGCAAAAGATCTTGAAAGGCTGCCTTGAGATTTGAGCATTCAATCAGTCCTAGGAATTTCTTTTGGCAAAAATACTTAGGCTTGGTCAGAACTCATGGGACTGTGGTTGGCTCAGTGTCTCTGAGGCGGGATATGCCCAGTGGTGTGGTTAAATATCATCAGGGCTGGAGTCCGCCATGGGGTCTGTTTGAGGCAATTATGCTGATGTGATGTTGAAGAAAGGGTGGAGGAAGTGGGGCTATTTCGCCTGCAAAACAAAAGGCTGGGGAGCAACCGGGTTTCTGTTTCCAAGTTCAACAGTATCTGTAACCTCCAGCAAAGCACAGAAGTTACCACAGGATGCTGTAATTTCTTTCCACCATTGGACAGGGAGCTTGTGGAAAGTTCCGCAATGTTCTTTCACCTCCATGCCCCTAATGTGCCCACAATTGGATCCTCAAGGGATGTGTGCCAACTCTGGAATTCATGAATGAAAAGGAGAAACTATATTTTCATTAAAAACTAAACAAGAGAGCATGTGCTTAAGTTTAAAGGTGATATTGAATCTTTTAAGTACAAAATGGTTTTTATGTGTGTTTTCTATCTTCACTTGGTGAAGTGAGAGCCAGGTAATGATAGAAAATATAAGTGGGATGACTATAAAAGTTGAAAACACTATTTTTGGAAATATTTTTGAATTCTGGATCATTCATCCTGAATACCTATTGATCTATGTAAGGGGCTGGATATATCAAGTTTTCTCAAAGTTTTGTTCCCAAATAGCATTATTTAAAATTAATTACATGATTATATGAATCTATACTTGCAAAATTTTTTGCCTGAAGCACCATTAAAGATTGAATATAGGACAAGTTTGTGGTGCATTAATGTTTGGTGTGGACGGTATTTGATTTATAAGCAGCAGGCATTCAGCACACAAGCCCATGCTTTCCCATGGTGTGCCAATGACAGACATTGCTCATCAATCACAGCACTCACAAGCAACACAGGTAGAGCCTCAAAAACCTTCTCAGCTACTTCCAAATGACTCAGTGTTGATACATAAGAAGAAATCTACTTGCCACTTCAGATCTAACCTAATTCTCTACCCTTTTTTTAAAGGGAGTTTATTTAGGCCCCAACCAAGGCATATGTAGTTTATGCCAGGAAGCATGTGAATTTATAGGAGGAATAAAAAAGGCTTATAGTAATTAATTTTACTAGAATGCTGAGGGGCAGTAGACAGATTTCTTGAGTCTCTATAATCAGTGATATAATTATGGGCTGGTGTCCACCCTGCATCAAACATAGAAGCAGAGGGCACGCGGCAAACAGGTTCCTGGCCTCAGGTACTTTCATTCTAAAGCATGGGGCAGACAATAAGCACTTACATGAGTAATCATGATACTCTCAGATTTGTAGAAGTCATATAAACAGAGTAAAGGTGGATTAAGTGACCAACGGAAATGAAAATAGAATTGCTGTTTTAACTAGAGAGTGGAGAGAAGCCACTGAGGGAGAGAAAAAAAATGAACTGAAACCTGAATAGTAAAAAAAAAAAAAAAAAAAAATAGACAACAGATAGTAGGTAGGCAATCCAAAATCCCCGAGGACAAACTTGACCAACAGAGGGCCAGGATGGCTGGTGGAGAATGACTGCTAAGTGGGAGGTGATGTTGGAAAGATCCAATCAGACCTGGGTACCCTCAGGTGAGTTTTATTCTGATTGCTTTGGAGCATTTTTAGCAGAGGAATCATACCTACAATTTGAACTTCAGAAAAATAACTGGTTGCTGTGTGGAAGACAGGCTTTGAGACTTTGGGGGAAGCAGACTGAAAGAAAAGGAAGGGGATTTCTGCTGTAGTCAGAGCAAGAAAAAATGGTAGCTCTCTGCCCCCCACATTTGTGAAGTCATAAGGGTAAGCCCTAATCCAATAGGAAAGATAGCCTTCAAAAAAAAAAAAAAAAGAAAAGAAAAAGAAATTTGAATGTATACATGTACAGAGAGAAGACCATGTGAGACCCAGGGAGAAGGCAGCCATCTACAAGACAAGGAACAAACCCTTAGGCAAGATCAACCCTGTAAGCACCTTGACCTTGAACTTCTGGTCTCCAGAATTGTGAGACAACACATTTCTGTTGTTTAAACCACCCAATCTGTGGTCCTTTGTTTTGGCAACCCAAGAAAACTAACATAGTATCTTAGACTGTGGTCCTCAAGACAACGAGAAGTTAAGTGATCAGGTCCAGGGTATATTCTGGAGGAGAATGGACAGGTCTCTTTAATAGATTAAATGTGGGGCACATGAAGGAGAAAAGTATAAAGAAAGCTGGTCCTAGGTTAAAGGCATGAATATTTGGGTCTAGTAATGCTCTTACAGTTACAGGAGTGAGATCTAAGGTTCTGTTCAGCCCAGATTAAGTTGGGATGCCTCTTGGGTTTAGGAGACCTCAAAAACATCCCATATGTGCCACACCTGCACACTCCCAGGTATAGAAGTTCCCTTTCTCCTGCCATGAAGTGTCCTCCAAAAGAAATGTTTGAAAAAGCATATTTTAACTAAGGCAGAAGGTAGATTTCCCAATTTCACAGGCAGCCCTTTTTATTATTCATTAGGAAAATTGATAGCAAGTCATTCCATTGATTTAGTAATAATTGACCTTTCTTAAAAATTCCACTTGTTACACTCATCTGACTACTAGATAAAAAGAGAACAAATCTATTTTCTCATTTAATGGCTTATAGCAATGATGCACTGGCAAATTAAGATAAACCTTTCTCTTAGAAATATGTAGAAAAGCCAGATGAAGTGTTTTAAAAACCTCCTGAGGTAATAATGTCTCATTCCAAGATCCAGAAGAAAATGTAAATCTGGAGAGGTGATTCTGGTAGGGGTTGCTTTTCCTCCAGGAGTAGATGATGATTCTGGAAAGGGGTGGAGGAGTTGACTGGTATTTCAGCCTCATGAGTCTAAGGAGATAAGAACTGTGTTTCAGAACCAGCCAATGGGAAAAGGTAGGGAGCTAATGAACTCTACACTTGAGGTTGTGACCCTAAAAAATTTACCCTAGAAATAAAGACATTTCAGAAGTAAAACAGCCCTAAACATCAACAGCTTCAAATCATCTGAATATCCCTAATATCTCAAACCATAAGTTTGCTGTCTCTCAGGTGTCTGGCAGAAAAGAACAAAAATCTTTTCTGGAAGAAGATAACATAATCATTGTTCTCAACCTTTTTTTCCACACCAATTTTCTTTTAATATAATATCAAACACATATTCAAAGAACACCAGGTATAAAAAGATGTAAGATGCAAGGACCAAATGGTGCAAGCTTGTAATCCCAGAGACTCAGGAGGCTGAGGCAGGAGGATCCCAAGTTCCAGTTCATCCTGGGCAATTTAGGGAGACCCTATCTCAAAATAAAAAATAAAATAAGAAAACTAGGGATCTAGCTCAATGGTGTAGCATCCCTAGGTTCAATCATTAGTACCACAAAAAATAAAAATTAAAAAAATCTAAGACAAAATGATCAATAACCAATAAAAACAACAGATGATTGGATCTGTAGTTATCCAAGTTATCAGATAGACTTTCAAATAGTTATGCTTTCTATGCTCACGAAGATAAGACAAAATTGAAAATTTCATCAGAAAAGTGAAAATACAAAATCTAACATAAAATCAATGGAAGTTCTATAAACCATATGTAATAAAAATTTAAATGGATAGTTTTAATAGCCAAATAGTCAGTTCATACAAGTCCCAGAAGGAGAGAAGAATAAAAAGGGGCAGAAGCAACATTTAATGACACAAATGACTGAGATAATTTTTGCAACTGATGAAAAAATAATATCAATTCATAGATTGCAGATGTCACAAAAATCCAAAGTCTGGCAATATTTTCTGTATAATATGCAGGCACAATATATGGTGCTGCATCTTGATTCTTCTTTTCTGAGCACTGGTACAACTGCATTCCTCTCCAATGTGTCATCTACAGTAAAATTCATTCTTCCAGGTGTGCTCTGAACACTTCAATTACAAGATTATCAACTCACCCTTAATGACAGCTAGTAACACAAAGTAACATCTAGTCAGTCCAACATCTAGTAAGACAGTGTAAGTTTGCAACTATATTGTTCTCATAGCCCCATCTCTTGCTTCCAGAGTTCCCTTTAGTATCACATCAGCTGACATTTGCAGTTTGTCTCTTACATACAAGGATGACTCAAAATGCTCTATCCAATGCTTTCCTGAAGTTGGAATCCTCTAACTACCGGAGATGTAACTGTCCCTGTACCATCCTTTCTAAATGAAGAGGAAATGAGGTTTGTGTGGTGTGATATGGTCCTCGTGAATCTGTGAAGATGACCAGAAGTCACAATACAATTTTCCAAATGCCAACAAACTGCCTATTTAACAGTAGGTAATATTCTGACACCAAGACTCAAAAAACTCTGCTAGTATAAAGTTTCTTGAAACCACTTTTATCCAATTAAAAAAAATAATCATATAACTTAGCCACATCAAATATTCTTGAAACTTTTCAAGCATGACAGATAGTATGATAAATTATATGTTTAGATTTTTCTGCCATATCGGGATATAATTTACCTGGGCCTGGATACACACACATCGTCTACAAGCTCTAGAGGTGAGCTACATTCCCAGCCCTTTTTTAAATTTTATTTTGCGGCAGGATATTACTAAGTTGCTGTGGCTGACCTTGAACTTGCAATCCTCCCAGCCAATCTGTAGACAGGACCCTTCATAACTCTGTCGACTCCCCTCTTTTTTGCAAAGCCAACTGCATCTTCAAAGCCAATCCCTTGGATTTGTGCAAAAATACATCCCTTGAAAAACTCAAGCCAGCTTCCGAGAATGACTGACCCCTTTCTCTACATACACTGATCCAGGTTCATTTACGCCAGGGAAAATTTACACACCTCTTCTCACCACTTCTCCTTGGTCCTTGCTAATTCCCTAATCATATTGAATGATTATAGAGTTTACTGTGTCCTCCCTGGTCCCCTACAGTTTCCCTCACTTCATTATTCCTTGGGCAAACTGTCTTTGGAGGACTCCTGTGACAGATTTATATTCTGAGCAACAGACAGGAATGCGTTCCTCTGCTTTTCCTTTCCCTATACCACATAAACATGTCCTGGGACACTCCCTGGGCAGAAGCCTTGGGTCAGACTTTGTTCATAGAGGAGTTCCCAACGGAGAATTTTCTGGACGAGGAGGTCGCAGCCAGTGGTGATGTTGGTGAATCTTCCATGGAAGAGGGAACTGCTTACCTGATTCTAAACAGGTGTGTTAGATATTGTGATTATCAGGTGTGCCTCTTAATAACCACAATATTTAACTGTTTTGTAAAGACATCTGTAGTTAAATCCATCTATTTCAATTACTGATGTCCAAAATGAGCTTTTTCAACTTTTGGACGTTAAACAATACTTTTAGGTATGTGCTTTCACCCTTTAGCCAATTTTATCACATAGAGGATGCCCATCACTAAATAGCAGTTTAGTAGATACACACCTAAGTTGAAAGTTTTCTAGTATATCTTTATGAAAATTATTCACTCCACCAAGATCATATGCAGCATCTATTGTCTTGTTATTGCTCCATTGAAAAGTCCCTCTCTTTAATTAGAAAGAATGTTGTCAACATTGATGTCATCATTGCTGTTGTCTTTTTGCATTAAAGCTTAGAATATGACAAGGTCATAACCACAGGGATGTATAGTTTACTTGGAAATATGGGTGTATAAATAAATATGTTGTAATATTCTTTACTCTTGCCATAGAATTCTAAAGCATTATAGAAAAACAGAAAAAGCAGTAACTAAAGTTGGGGACACTGAAAGGCTTTTGCTTGGAGAGGAAATGCTTGCAATAGACTTAATAAATAGTCTATTTAAGTGGAGATCACACAGAAAAGAGAGAGAAAGCAGCTCAGAAGGAGGGGTCATTGCAAGAAAAGACACAAAAGTCCAAAGGGTGAAGGAATCTCTAAGAAATATTGAGAAGTTCAGTTCATTAAGAACAACAGGCTGCCAATAACAGTTTTTGCAAAGTAGATTGATGTGACCAGATTTCTTTTTCTAGATCAATAACTCTGACATTTGTGTGAACAGTGTACTATAATTCAAATAGAGATTGGTGGATGGAAAAACGATTAGAAAGTGATTGCAGGAGAGTGACAATAAGGACTTAAAGCCAAACAGTGGCACCAGAGAGCAGGTTCAGATTCAAGCCAAGTTCAGTAGACAGATTGGTCAAGGCATGGGGCTCTTTAGGAGCAATTGTGAGGGCAGAGGAGTCTATGTGGTTTAAAATCATGGAGTAGATAGCAAAGGAGGGACACGTTTATTGGCCACTTGCTATGTCCCATTCCCTGTAACTGGTCTCCAGAAAGCAAGAAGAAGGAGGTGGTTTGGGGTTTAAATAATGTGTAAAATTACAGCTCTGTTCACTTGGAGGTGCCCAGTGCAGGCCGCCCTTGCTTTACATGGTATTGCAGGACTGTGGAGACCAGCGAGCAAGCTGAAACCACATAAAACAACCTAAAGACATAATCAATGAGGAGAAATTACAGTTGTTCCATAACCTTTAAAAATATTTGTCAAAACATTAAAAACTTTTTACTGTCACTTGTAAATGTACAGAAATACGAAAAGTAGTAAAACCAATATTTATTTAATATAGTGTGATTTAAAACATTTAAAGCATTAAACATTAAAGTGTTTTATTTCTTTGTCAAGAGTGCTGGCCTTCTTCTAGTTGTCTGATTGGATACAGAGGGAGCATCTTTCCTAAGCCTTGACAAATTTTCAAGGTTCTAAATTTGGAACAGCTTCCAACACTATCCTTTGTGTGTTTCATGTTAAACATACACACACACACACACACACACACACACACACACACACACAGAGGGTTCTTTGAGTATGAAACATTTTACTGATGTCACTTCCTTGGGGACATCTTCACCCTTGTCATGACAATCACTTTCCTCATTTAGGTCAATAAGTTCATCTTCACTAAGTTCCTCCAGCTACGCCTCTAAATCCTTCCTAAAGTTACATGTCAACATACCTGTGTTGAACTATTTCTCCTGTAACACATTTATTTGTTTTTAATTCAAATTTCACTTTCAGTATTATCGTCATATTTTGGGTTTTGTTTTTCCCCTACACTTTCATCTCTGTTGGCCAATTTCCTCTTTCATTGTCTATTTTTGTAGAATAGTGCTCAAGTTTATCAGCAGGACACAGGAAGGCAACACAGATACCTGCTTTGCTGTCAGTGTGTGAATGGAATAACTGACGTTCAGTGACCAATCACCCAGACTTTGGGAACCATGAGACCTATCTATGTTTATGTAATGATTTGTGGACTAAAGAGCTAACAACAATAAAGTTTGTATTTCCTGTAGTTATTCACAGTTTATATACTGTGGTAACTTAAATGTGAACCATGTTGTTGGGAGATGGTGTTATTTAACTAAATTGTGAAACTAAAACTCATGTATGTCAAAACCATATAAAGGAAGGATCACTAGTAGTCACCCAGGTGACACAGAAGTGGAAGGTTTGGGGATCAAAGATAAAGCTTTAGGAAGTACAGGTGCATTACCAATGTCAATTACTGACCTCCAGGGAAATAACAGGACAGAGTCTGCAAATACTTGTCTAACTTCAGTCCTCAGTTATGGTGACAAAGTTGTCAGACAAAAATCCAATTGCTATAGGTCAAAGAGAAAACCACTGAAAATTCTGATAATACAAATATCAGCTATTTTTTTTTAATAAAATTGGCAATGAATGCAAGGACAGAGTCAAGATGTCGGGGTTAGAGGAAGACATTTAACTCTGGGTGATGAGAACTTCCATTTTCCAAGTATGCGGCTATGATTCTGGAAGGTTTTGGCAACGATCTGCTAAAATCTGGGTATCTTTTCTGCAATAGTCCCCCTTTGTATAAGTCCTTTTGAATTTAATAATTTCCAAAGAAAAGAAATGAGACTCGCCTGGCATTTTTCCTCACCCTCACCATGAATCCCCTTTCTAAGAACTCCGGTTATTTTGCCTACTTTAAGCTCAGCATTCCCCAACAGGGGTCATCAGTATAAATAACTTGATGCTTCAACAGGACAACAGCTTTCTATCTTAAGATCTTTCAAAGTGAGAAAGGTTGGCAATTTTCTGGAACCTGGTAACTTGAAAAAGCAGAAATCAATGGAAATAAATGCAATGCTTTTAATGATTGTAAAATAGATACCGTCAAACCAGAAATAACAACAAATGAAGCACTTATTTCCCTTGGATTACCATTCAATTCTCAGCCTCATTTCAAGTGAGTGAGGATTTTACTAAGAGGGACACTAGGATTCAAATATCCACTATACTACTTAGTAACTGCATAATTCTGGACAAATATTGAATATTCCTCATCCAAAAATTGCATATGAATTATCAACACTACAGGGTTGAGGTGAGGATTAGGTGACATTACATAAGAAAAAGTCATATTTATTGTCTCATAGCAGCTTGGAAGACAACTAAAAAAAAATGTTACTTTCTTTCCCAATGATAAGAATAAAAGGGAGGAAGGAAGGAAGGAAGGAAGGAAGGAAGGAAGGAAGGAAGGAAGGAAGGAAAAGAATGACAGGGTGGAGACTGGAGCCCAGCTCTCAAGTAAGAATTAAGATGGTAGACCTGTGAGACCTGTGGTTGACACATGGATGGTTATAATGCCATCAAAGTCAAAACACTTTGCACTCCCCCAATCATTTTAAAACTTGATAATCACAATAGATCCCAGGACAGAACAGGTACAAGCATTTTACTTACAACTCTTCTCTTTGCCTTTATCAAGAGCATATCCTGCAGTTCTTTTCTGCTTAGTAGAAGTCAAAGGATTTCCTAGTTCCCTTGCTCTCCAATGCCAATGGGGCAGCCCTGGGCCCTGGTACAGTCATGCCCCTGATCTGTTCAGACGTGCTCCAGAGCATCCACACGACACATTCATTTCCCCAGCCTGTCTCCCCGTGCCCACCACTCAAAGATGCAGGGACTCTGGGCTTCTCCTTCCCACTAGGTATGTGGGTGGGATGAATGAAAGAAGGAGCAACTCTGTAAGGAACGCAGGACTCTCTAATGTCTTCCCCATTGGAGGATTCAGGAAAACAAACCAGAGACGGTTCATGAGTTGCCAAAAGTCTATGCCTAAACCACCCGATTCCCACCTCTTACTGGCCAGGTGTTCAGCAGTGCCCGCATGTCAGCACCTCCTGGAAAGGTCTCCAGATAGACTAGACAGGGCTGTTCTGTGGATGGTGTTATAGGCTGAAGAGAGCGCCATGGGTGCATTGGGGAGTCCTGGTGAGTATCTTCACCAAGAACGTGGTGGGAGCCCAGGTTGCTTTCTCCAGCCAGGAAGTGGATTTGGTCCAACGGCTCAAGATCAAGTGTAGAGAGACTAAGTTTCCTAAGGCAAAGCAGGAGCTTCTTCTCTACAACCCACTGCCCCCCACCCCATCTGCCCAGTGAAGTACTGCGACTGGCTCTGCTGGCTTGGTGTTTGAAAGTGGATCGGACAATGGGGCCGAATACATCTCAGCAATTTGAAATGCCTCTTTGTTCTGCTATCGTGTTTGAGTTTCTTCTGTGTTTCAATAGATCTTCTCTCTTCGCCCAAGCTAAATTGGATCTCTCTTTTTCTATTGTTGGAGAAGCTTGGGGTAAGCTTTTGGGTGTGCTGATATGTGGATCTTTCCCCCAGAGCCTTCTCTCCTCACCGTCCTCGGCAGTCTCTCCCAGTCTCTTGCCAATCACAAGAAAAGCCTTCTGAGTTGTTACCAGTTTGCAAAACATCTGCTTTTACTATTTGGCATGGTGTGGGGTTGGGGTGACAGGGGATTTGATTGGCCTCCCAGGACTTATTATATTTGATCCATTGCGTGTCAGACTGGGGACCCCTCCCCTCACTCGTCCCCATTTTTGGTGTGAAACCCTGTGGCTGGTCCATTGCCAGCTCTCTTTTTCCAAGGCCCAATTCTAGGGTTAACTGTCCTTTTTCTGCCTATGCCTCAAGTCTCGCACTCTTTGCCTACTAATAAATGCACGGAGCTGTTGATGTCTTTGTTCTTGGTCATCCTCTGTGCTTGGAGGAGGGGAAGGAATTGTCCATAGGAGAAGCTCCTGATTTACAGGCCGTCTCCTACGCAGTCGGTGCCAACATTCCTCCGTGCTATGTCCACATGTGTGCTTGGCTGGCCGAACATCCAGCCAGACAGCGAGGATGGCGGCTCTGAGATCCAGCAAAATCAGTTGCCCAGTGGCCTGGAATGACCTTCTCCTTCCTCTCTGCCCATCTGCATCTTTCTAGAATGCTCCTTCCCAGCCCAATGCTCACCTTAACCATGAGGCCTTCTTGACCCTTGACCCATCCCATATAACTTTGTGTTACCATAATTGCCTCTTTAAAGACCATGTTTTCAAGTACAGTCACATTCTGGGGTACAGGGGGGTTAGGATTTCAACAGATGAATTTGAAGGGACATACTTTCGCTCATAGCATAGCTTTAATTATAGTAGAGATTTGTAACATGAGGTTTACTTTGCCTCATCTGTAAAACAGAGTTAATAATCCTTCCTAGGATTACAGAGATTAAACAAATCCTCTATGTCAAGAACCTGGCACTGAATAAGTTCTGAGAGACTTGATCTCCCTACCCTCGAGGGCAGGGTCTCTGCTCCTCATGTCAATCAATCAATAGATATTTATTTCCTGATTTTAATGCAGATAGATTAGATTGAGTGGCTTGTGGACATCCGGTACCTCTCTCTTCTCTAGTCAACCGCAACTGCTCTAACCAAACACGATACAGGAGGCAGCTCAGGGTAGGTAGGCAGGGTCAGAGGGCTCATGGATGCCAGTTTGGGCATGGGCCCTTGGGCCAGTTACTAAAGCTTCCCCTGCTTCCCTTTCCCCTCTTAAGAAAGAAAGCTAAGAGTTATGTACACAAGAAGGATTGTTGCAACGAAAAAGTGAGGGAACTGTGTTGGTGACTGACACATAATAAATACTCTCTGAACGTGGCCATGCCATTGTAAGCATCAGGACACGTTCAGTGTCATCCATGAGTATCTGAGCTAATCAGTTTGCCCTGTTTAATGTGTAAAAAGTGTTTTTAAAGTTAACAAAACCAAAGATCTTGGGGACTGTTTTTGCCCTTAGGTTCAGTCTGCTTGGGTAAAATTGGTGACAGTCATTATGTAAAGTCCAAGTATGTTGCATCTTTCACAGCCAAGCATATCCAAATAGCCAAATGTAGACACAATACAGTAGACCCTCTTATGCATGGTTTGGCCCTCTGTGGTTTCCATCACCCATGGTCAAATGTGATCTGAAAATATCAAATGAAAAATTCTAGAAATAGTTCATCAGCATTAAATTTCAGGATACTCTGAGTAGCATGACGAACTCTTACACCATTTCACTCTGTCCTGCCTGGGATGTGAACCATCCTTTGTTTGGAGTGTCCACACCAAAGTCCCCATCACAAATCACATCGTGAAAGACTGTCCATTGTGGCCCCCAAGCCCCCAGGTAAACAAAGAGAGGACAAGCTGAGCATTCCCCTTGCTTAGCAATCACTTCTCAGGAGCTGAGGGCAAAGGCCAACTCTCCCTTTGGGCAAGTTTAGCCCTTTGTCACAGAGGCCTCCCTTGACCTTTGGTCAGGGGTATCTTACAGAAAAAACAAATGATCGTATTTTCCCGAGCTTGTACATTTAATGTAGCATTTATATCATAGAGGCATCAATAATATCCTAACATTTGAAGAAACCAGTGTGAGGTAAGAATAGAGTTTAAAAAACAACTTTGGTTAGGAGAAATAAGATCAAGAGGTCCATTATACAACTGGGTAACTGTAGTTAGTGACAATGTGTTGTAGTTTGAAACTCAGAGTGTAGATTTTAAGTGTCCTCAATACAAGAAAATGATGCTTACGTGAGGTAATACGTATATTAATTAGCACAATGGGATCATTCCAAATGCATACATATTTTTAAAACATAGTGTTTTATGTAAGTATATATATTTTATTTGCTAACTTTAAAATAAAATTTAACTTAAAAGTAAACAATGAATTTATTCTATGAAGTCATTACATATATTTTCATATTTTTGTCCTAATTTGATGACTTGTTTACCATACCTTGGACCTCACAACAAATTTGTGTGGCACTATGTAGCATATAAAGTAACTGATGATTAGCTAAATCCCATTCTTTTTCAAACCAGTCATTTTCCATCATTATCACATTCTGAGGAGCTATATTTCAGTCTCCCGGTAATTGGATTCATTGATATCAGTATTGTCTTAAGACTTACTCACATAAGAGAGTGGCATCTTCCCAACAATGCCAGCCCTGCACCACCTCAGTATAGGAGTAGATGTAACCTGAAAAGAAAAGAGTCCAGGATCCTGGCACACTACTAGGGTCCCACTTAGTCATTAACAATCTGGTCCAGTTCATCATTACACTGTGTGACCAAAACGGCTGCCAAAGCAACGCTCAGGTTTACAGACACCCATTCAACCTTGTCAGGTTCCAGAAAGCAGGAGTGGTCTGACAAGCACATGGCTTCGCATTTCAAGCATCTTCACTGAGCCAAAAGAAAACATCTCTGTCAAGCCATACGTGTAATGTTGAATTTCCTTAAATGCATAACATTGATTCATTCATTTACCCTCACCTACTACTAATCTTCCTTCTCTCCATTTATCTCTGGGTTTTACCCAGACTTCTCCACCTCTGGAAAAACCATTAGTTTTAACTTCCTTATGACACGGATTTCCAACAGCAATACTGGTCTAGTAGGTGCCTCCCTCTTCATTCTCTTCCATTCAACAGGATGGGCTTACACAGCTACAAAACTAGTGGACTGTCTTGACCATGAATCAATATAACCACGTTGACTGTCAAGGCCAATTTTGCCAGATGAGGTAAAGGCACAATTCACCCCATCAGAAATTCCAATACAAAGCTTCAAAGGTACAGTTAAAATTTCTTGCTTAGGGATCCTCCCTCATTCTGACATTGCAGCCAAGAAGCCCTGGAACCACTGAGTCAGATAAGAAAAAGAAAGCTAAGGGAATGAAGAGGAAAAGAAAGTTGTATTGATGTGAAAGAATTGTGCAGTAATACCAACATTTTCTTCCCAACCTTTCTTCCTAGATGGGACTCCAAGAAATGGTCAATGGTCAATTGATGGCTAATTTATTTTGAGTGCAGAATGATCAATCCCTCCTCTTTTCCCCTTTGCTACAATCTTAACTTGTATGATGAAATACACATTGTTGGCCATGTTCGTGTTCCCACTGATCAAATGTTGTCCTCACCAATTAAGTCTGCATGCAGTTATCCCATGGAAACATGCAAGGGCCTTTACCTCTGCAGGAATCAGGAATATTCAAGGGGGGAAACCATTCACCAGGGCAAGAGGCAATTCCTCAGAGAGGAAATGGCGCCTGAGCCAGGAAGAAGATAACTCAGCACCTCCTACTCTGACTCTAAGTGGTCTAAGGAGAGTTCCTGGGAGATAACATTTAAAAGGATAGTGCAGTAGACAGAATGATGACCTCTGAAAAAGAACGTCACATCCCTGAACCCATAACCTGACTTTGCAGATATGACTACATTAGGGATCTTGAGATAAGAAGATGATCCTGAATTATCCTGATGAGCCCAATGTAGTCAAAAGAGACCTCTTAAGGGAAAGAGGGAGGCAGGAGAGTCAGAGTCTAAGGAGATTTGACAAGGAGAACACATCAGAGAAAGAGAGAGATTTGAGGATGCTATGCTTGGAGGATGGAGGGAGGAGGAAGAAGCCAAGGAATGTAGATGGTCTCCTAGGACAGGAAAAGGCAAGGAGACAGATTTTCCTTGAGAGTTTCCAAAAAGAACAAAAAAAAAAAAAAAAAACCTTGCTAACACATGTTTTTAGGACTTCTAACCACAGAACAATAAGACAACATATTTGTGTTTTAAGCCTCCAGGTCTAGAATGATTTATTATAGCAGCAAAAAGAAACTAACACAAATAGCATCTGTTGTGGGATGGTGGTGGGTGCTGGGGCAAATGTGGGATGGTTTTCTTCTTCCTATGGTATGGTGGAGTCTGCAAATGTAGAAAACAAGGCCAATTTTAGGGGAACTCATCCTGGAATCCAGAGTCCAGAAATGAGATCACAGCATCATCATAAAACCATAAAATTTTAAATGCGGGCAATTTTTATGAGATGGTCCAGGGATCCATGAGTCCTGGAAGTTTGAGAATTATTATCAAAAGAAGAGAAAACTCCGAAGTCAGTACAGAGAAATGATGTCAGCGGCCAGGGGAGAGAGAATATTGAACTGGTGTATTCCAGGAAGAAGTTGAAGGGAAAATGCTGGTGGCTGGATCCTGTTCTGGCTGGTTCCAAGGCCAAGTTCAATGGGAAGTTGGCCTGCTCCTCTTTGAGGGTTGAGGGTATCATCCTGGTTTAACACGATGCATAAAGAGAATACAAACTAAGCTTCAGCCATCCTAAAAAAAAAAAAAAAAAAAAAAAAAAAGGAATTTTCTTAATACACCTGACTGCCCATAAACTAACAGACACTCCAGCACTTCCAGGAAACAGAAGGACATGGCTTATTGTCCTTGACTTGCCTTTCACTCTTGTCCTAAGGCAAGAATCTGAGCTGGATCCAGAGAAGCAGGACATCTGTGCCAAGATGTCATCCCAAGGAATCTTGCCAGCCACCTTAGGAGGACCCCACCTTAGGAGACGAAGGAGGCTCGGAGTTAGCGTAGGGCAAGTTACTATTGTGAGAAACACACTTCCAGAGGTTCCTGGAGGTGAAACGGAGAAGGTCTTCTTCATGCTCATGGACTGCTACAAGTAAATGAACCTGAACTGCATGTTCCACTTCAATACAAACCAACAGAGTATTCCAACTAAAGGAAATCATGCCTGAGGACAGAATGATCCAAAATCCAAAAATCCCTAGTGATAACTCGTGACTTCCAGGATGTGGTGGAAGGGCCACTTCCCCAGATATCTCTGCCTAGCCCACACCAGGCAATCTTGGGAAAGAGGCGCTTAAAACAGGTCACCAAGGAAAGTGGCCATAGTAGCATCTGCTCCTTTAGAAACCTGGGCCGCCCAGGAGTGTGCATGTGGTGGAGGGTGTAGAGCACCCCTGGCATTGTTCACCCAGACCACCTGAGCAATTGTTAATGCATAACCCTGACCCCACAGTTGCATTAACAAAATGTTGCTTAGCATGTTTCTAAAATAAAGACAAGTGAAGTGTGTGTGAATGTGAGGGGTTGGGGGTGGGAGAGGCAGTAAAGTATGTGAGAGGAGAGGGCTCCTCTCAGCTGCCTCAGAGAAAATGTTTTCTCCATTACAGAATTGTTTTTCCAGAAAGTCACACAAATGTTAGTTTGGAAATATGATCCAATTCACACACCTAATGGACTGATGAGGACTCCCAAGTGCAAAGAGATCAAGTGTTTTTTCAGGTCCCAAAGGAACTGATTAAAGCTATTCTAAACTTGAAAATCAAGGGAAGGTGTTAATGGCCCACATTTAGTTTCTTCACCCCAGGGCATTTGCACTTGCTGTTCTTTCTGCTTGGACTACTTTTCTGCAGTTAGTCTCATGCCTTATTCTCTCATTGCATTCAGGTCTCTTCTTATATGTCAGTTTGTCAGAAAACCCTTTCCTGATCACTCCACCTCTGCCTCTCTCTCTCTCTCTCTCTCTCTCTCTCTCTCTCTCTCTCTCTCTCTGAACATTGCCTTGCAGATGGTAGGTGCTCAATTCATCTCTGTCAAAATTTATTGAATGGCCATGCAGTGATGCCTCCCTGGGTAACAGTTGTTCAACACTTGAGAACTCTAGCATGGTAATTGGATGCTGTCATGTTATAATATCTGCTAAGACATAGGATTGCACACGAGAAACAAATTCAATTAGCCCAGGCTCGCCCACTAAACAATGGAGATGGTCTAGGGGCAATGGAAGACCGTGCAATTATGGAAGAGCCAGGAGGGATGGAAAGTTCTGTGGCAGTTTCAGAGAGGGGAAAGACCAGTGTGGACAAGAAAGCCTTTCCTGTGGAAGCTAAGGCCTGACAGAATAAAAGCACACGCTGGTCATGGGTGTACCTAAATCAGGTATGAGGTGGGCCAGGTGAGCCAGGGGAGGTATCTGCTGGGGGTACTCATTTATACACAGCACTAAACTATCACTGAAATGAGTTGGATCTACAACACCAATGAATGTTCAATCCTGAAAAAAAAAAAAAAAAAAAAAAAAAGAAGAAGAAGAAAAATGGGAAAATTACCCTTGGTCTGGACTCATCTTCTGTGGCTAATAAAGCACCCTCCCCCTTTTTCATTTGACCATTTAACAATAAAGAAATAATTTACAGGCCCTCTCTGCTTTCTAAGATGTTTGGGGAAATTTTTATTTCCTCTGTCAGTCAGCTAAACAGCATTAAGTGCCTTTTCCACACTGTACTCTTTTCTCAGTACTAGAGGTACAGTCATGAACAAGGGAATCAGAACCTTACCTCTGGGGCTCCAGTCCAAGTAGGGAGGTCCTCAGGAAGCAGAAGCCCACTCAGGGGTTCAGTGGGTACCTCTGGGAGGTGCATCCCAGTGATCTAACCTTTGCTGCAGGGGAAAGAGTGTTTAACTTTGCTGTATGAATATTACATTTTGGTTAAACATTCATGTAAAAACTGTAAGAAAGAATGTAGGAAAACAAACTGATGATCTTTAATGGTCCCCAAGGAGGGATAGGGTACAGACATCACAGGGTACTCAAGGTGATAACAATCTATGGAAAAAAGTTGGTGGATGATAGCATTAGGGGAAGATGAATGGAAGGTGCATATGTACCCCTTGCACTATTGGAACCACAGTTTTGAGATGAAACTTGACTTTCCATTTCTGCAGGCAGGTGAGTTGCTCCATTTCTGCTGGCCCATGGGGTCTGTATAAAGTGCAGGCCTCACCAGCCAAGAAGGGTTGTAGCTCTCAATGCTGGGCCATGACCAGCAGTGTTGCAGCAGAGGCCAGCAGCTCACCATCAGTTTCTTCTTTCTGGGTTCGTATCTCTTGAAATGGGGAATGAAATCCAGAGGCCAGGATGAGTGAGCATAAGAGTAGAATATGTTCAAGGGGGCATAAAAGCAGAACTCCCGCAGAATGAGAGGGGACCCGGCAGGAGTTGCCATCTCTGTGAGCTAGTCTAGGGGTTTATACAGCGCTCGGGTCAACGCTATTGGTCGAAACTTATGCTAATCAGGGGTTGGAAAAGTACTAATATTAGTGGTTCAAAATTATGCTAAATAGAGTTTGGGAAAGTACTAACAGTATTGGTCAACTCTTGAGTTCCGACTTCCATTCAGGTCTTTCCCACTTCAATTTTTTCCCCCGCTTCAGGAAGCAGGAGGTTGAAATCATTGAATTGCACATGCTCAGTGTGTGTGGCCAGCGCGGGGGTGGGGGGGGGGGGGGGGGTGGGGGGGTGGGGGGGGGGGGGGGGGGGGGGGTGCGTCTGGAGCTGCAGTACTGCGTGGAGCACTCATCTTCAATGGGCATTCACACTATGTGCAGTCAGGCTGTTGTGGGGTGATAGGTCAGCACAGCAGCCAGGCCCTGAATTCAATCTCCAAGTACTGTGAAGAAAGGGGGGGGGGAGGGTGGAGGCGAGAGAGAGAAAGGGGAAGGAAGGAAGGAAAGAAGGAAAAAGGGAGGGAGGGAGGGAAGGAAGGAAAAAGGGAGGAAGGAAGGAAAGAGGGAGGGAGGGAGGAAAGAGGGAGGGAGGGAGGAAAGAAGCAAGGAGGGAAGCAAGGAGGAAGGAGGGAGGGAATGAAGGAAGACAGAAAGGAAGGAAAGAAAGACATTTAAGTAAATGCAACTGCAAATGAATTGCTTTGCCTACTTCCTTTGACATTCCCTTTAATCACTTTGTACACATTCATTTATCCATCCATTTGTTAACATTTAAACAACTACATTTCTATTAATAATCATTTTATCCCAATAAAACCACCTCATTAGAATGTGGAAAGAAAATGTTAAAACTATTCACCAGGCATGCTGGTGCACACCTATCATCCCAGCAAGGTAGGAAGCTGAGGTAGGAGGATCACAAGTTTGAGGGAGCCTTAACAATTTAGTGAGGTCTTAAGCAATTTGGCAAGATCCCATCTCAAATTAAAAATAAAAAGGGCTAGGGAACCATCTCAGTGGTAAAAATGCCCCTGGGCACTCCATTCTCCATTATTGAAAAAACACAGTACTATTCATATTTTTAGAATCTCAAACATATTTCCTTTTTGTGTGTTTCATGATACACACAACATGACAGTAATTCACAAATAATATTTTTATATAAATGAATATACACGTATCAAAGGGGTACATGCCTCAAATATTTTTCTGATAAAGGTACGTAATCAAAATAATTTGGAGACCACTACAAACGTACACTAGTCACATAGTATCCTAAGAATTTGTCTGCAGTCTATCTCCTCCATTGTTCTTTAGGAAAGGAATTCCAGCTTTGCATAGGACTGGGTACCTAGTATGTGCTTGATTATACTTACAGAATGCCTAGACTCTGTTCCCTCCCTAGCTGCCTTTGTGCCTACAAAGGTAGTTCAGTTAACCAGGGAACAAGTAGAGAAAATGAATGTATCCCAGGTTATGTGGAAAGCCTAACTCCCCCCTTTTATAATTGTTTTCTGTTGTCATTTGTTTTTCTTTTTAGAATTTTAATTGTCATGGTTTGTATGGGTTTTCTGCTTTTAGCTGCCTCAAATCCTTTTTGGAGGAGGCAGAGCATAAATCATAACAGTTATAATAACAGTGGATGAAAAAAGCACCAGCTAAACAACTTAAAAGGATAAATGCAATTGCAAGAGGATTGCTCAACCTATTTAGCAGAAGTGGTCCTTTCAAGCACTTTATAAGCAATCATTTACATTTAAACAATTAATGTTCTAATTATGAACATTCTATTCACATTAAGCCAGCTCCTTTTGGCAATGATTTGTTAGTCTAATACATGACTGCTTCTGCTTGAACCGAATGCAATAGCAGGTCTTTACAAAAAATAAAAATTAAAAAACTGATGGTGTAGACTGGATCCAAAATATTCCTTTGCATCTCTTGCAGGACCCAGAACACAGCCCTGCCCAAGGATGGCACTTAACAAATATTCCAATAATAGACTACAAAGTGTAGAAGGGTCTTTACACGTAATATATTCAAACCCACATTTTGTAAGTGAGAAAACTTAGACACAAAGAGGAGAATAATCCACCTAACATCATCCAGTGTGTTAAGGGGCAAAATCTGGGCTACAATTTGAGTTGGAACTCCTTGTCTAATGCCCTGGTAAAATCAAGTCCACTTCTAATTCCTGAGCTGGGTTTAATTTAATTTAGCCCTTTCAGTAATTCTCACTGTCCTTTGAGATAATTAGCCCAAATTATCAAGGCTTTAGAGGGTTTCTGATGATTTCATCTTTGCTCATTATTCTTGGACAAAGACTTCCTGCCCGGGTGGAGAAAGTGCCCATCTTCCCTATCTTGCCCAGCTTCTGCCGGCTCCCTGACATTTGAGATGAGGAGAAGTGACGAAAATCTTACCCCTACTGTGGGGAACTCTGCAGCCAAATGGTGTGTGTGAGGGATCAAACCACGCATTGTCCTGGGAACCAACTCCTCCATTCAATTGTCTGTGAAGAAATCAACAGCTATTGTCTTTCTAGGACCCACCGTGCCATTGCTCCCCCACCCCCCACCCCAAGACACACTGCCGGATGAGAAAGCCCAGACGACAACTGGTAATGACACAACAATGGGCCTTCGCCTCATCAAGAGTGACTCCAGGAAAAATAATTACAAGCAGGGATGCTCTCCAAAACCCACAGATGGCTCCACCAGCTCTTTCCCCAGAGTTAAAGACAGACCTGACAAACACTATCAGCCTCAAGGATGTCAAAAGTGGAGAGAACAGGAAAAAAGGGGGAAGATGAAGACATCGCTAGCTGGACCAAAGGAGAGGCCGAGGCGGTGAGCAGCGGGAGGGGGGATTCTTGAGTGAAAGAACATCACAGCTGACATCATCAGGCAGAGCAAGCTGAGAAACAGCTGAGCTAGCAAAACACGCTCCCAGCAGGCTCCAGAGACGGTCCTGCAGCCCAGGATAATCCTGCAATAATCGCAGCACAGACAGTTCCAGCCAAGCAGAGGCGGGATCCCAGTCAAAGAAAAGATTTCTTAAAACAAAGCAAAGCAGTATCAGGATTTTTATTCCCATTTGTTGGCCCAGATGAATCCTGCCCTTGTTCGAGTGATCTAGGAATGGTTAATGGCCATCAGCCAAGATCAGAAGAGGAGTTCAATGCCTAGGATCAGCTACTCAAGTAAACGTCATCCAGTTCATTCCAGCTCTGAGTCAGTCGGTCTTCAGAAAAGAGAGTTGGGTGACATTTGTGGGTTTTAATTTTTGCTTCAAACACAAAATCTTTTTTTTTTTTTTTAATTACCACAAAACACCTTCTCTGGAAGGTCAAGATTAAATAAATTATAGAGAAAACTTCAAGTTGAAATGGGAGTGTAAAGTTCAGAACTTGGCTTACAGGGCCCCACGGGACTCCCATGCACCTGAGATCCCTCCTTGGACTTCAGTACTTGGGGGAGGATGTCATGAATGCTCTTCATCTCTCTTGTTCTGTGGCACCATGATCCTGAGAACCCGGGGCAGATGGCGGATGCTAAGACCCTTGGGAACTACATGGGTCAAATTGGAATAAGAATGGAGAACATGCTTTCGAAAAGGAGCAGAGACTTCAGGAAGCAACAGAAGTAGCTTTCCAGCAGTAGAACACTGGGTAGTGACTGGAGACTCTACAGTGTGTGGTGACAATGGGCCAGTACTTCCCAGGAAGTTTTGCTGTGGGACCTGGTTTTCATTACCACCTACCCCAACCAATGGGAACTGCTTTCTTATGAAGTCACAAGAGCTCTTCCAATCCAGAGGTAGAATCTTTGGAATCTGAGCTAGTTGTGTGACTTGCTATGGCCAATAAATATGTCAATTTGGAAGGCAGCAAGATAGGTCATACCCTCAGATGTGCTTGGAAGCCAAAGCCTATCCACCTTATCATCTGTCAGAAGGAAGGGGCACAGCATTAGGTAGATGTCTCACAACTGCCACACTTTTAACAGGCCACTCAAATGGTTGACTTAGAATCATACCAGCTTCCTAAAGTAGAAATGAAAACAGGCATGTATTTCTAGGAAAAGAAAAATGCGAAATGAACTATACAGTGAAGCTCACAATATTTAGTAGTTTGCAGGTGATACAGGTATGTAATCAGGAAACTGGCAGAATGATGAGGTTGGAGAAAAACAGTATAAGTTTTGAAGAACAAAAACATACCTACCTTTAGATTGTCTTCATTGTAACACGAGAGAAGAAATATATTCAAAAAGAGACTTGGGGGGGAAAGTATGTGGATTCCCAGGTTGTGTTTCAAGAACTCATTGCTCTGAGTGATACACTGGGGTTCCACTCAGCACTGAGGAGCTCCCCGGAGTTTTTCAAGGACACAGTGTGGTAGATTGTCTGCAAAGATGGTCATGAGCAATCCTGTCATCCCTGTATGAGTGACGGTGCTTTTCCAATCCAGAGGTAGAATCTTTGGAATCTGAGCTGGTTGTGTGTCTTGCTATGGCCAATAAAATGTGGTGGAGGTGACATGGCCAGTCTGAGTCTATCCCTTGGAGGCCTGGTAGTTTCCAGTTCCTGTCTCAGAAGGGAGCCATTCTTGAAAGACTTGACGCCCAAGAGACACGTAGAAAGAGAAACAGACTTTGTGAAGGAGAACTAAATGACAATTGATAGTCCACTCCAAGTCCCCAGACATGTGGGTGAGGTCAACTTGGATATTTCAACCCCAGAAGAGTTCCCAAATGAACTCCCAGGTGAATGCAACCTATGAGTGACTCCAACCTACATACACCACATGGAACTGAAGGACCTCTCAAATGACTCCACCTATCACAACGAATTGTGAGAAATGACAAACTGCATGATTTAAGTTATTAAGTATTGGAGTTTCTTATTACACAGCAGATAACTGATACATTTGGGATGGATGATATGAGACTGTCTTAAGAAAGAGAACCTATATTCTCTCCTCTCCAAAGCAAAATTACTGATCTGGAGATCCATGGGCTTCTAGGGGCTCTGAGGTTGAACTTCAGGAGGTCTCGGACTTTCCCTGAACCTTCATGCAAACTCGTAAGTTTCTAGGCATATGTCCATTTCTCTAGGGAAAGAGAGCACAAAATCAATCAGATTCTCTCATCTCGGAAGTTCTGAAGTCAGTCAGGCTGAGAAAGGAGTAGAGGAAATGTAATACCGCCTAGCTGTGACTCTAACATTTCCTGAGTTTAACATTCATTTTTTCCCCACATATAGAACAACTTTTTCAAAGAAACCAAATTCCACTGTATAAAATACGTAGAAGTAGAGCTACTCTGAATGAAGCAAAGGCTCAGATCCCTCCCAATACTCTGTATCCCTATAATGTTCCCAAGATTCTCCTGAGATTGAAAACTACGTGCTGTTGGTGTTTTCCCTAAATAGCGTTGTCTTTTCCATGACGTAATATGTATGGGGTCTATAGCAGGCTGCCTTTTGAGTGTGGCTTCTTTCACTTAGCAAAATGCTTTTGAGATTCACCCAAGTTGTCCCATCCATCAGTGATTCCTTCCTCATTACTACTGAGTTACATTCCATCCTGTGGATGCTATAACTTTTTTATCCACCCACCTGTTCATTTGAGTTGTTTCCTCATAAACTTTAAATACCAAAAGAAATTTAACAACTTCCTCTCCTGAGATTTTAAATTGGCTAGGGTTTTCTGTGAGGGTGATAATGACAGAGGAAGATGCCCCCCTCCAATGATCTGGTATCTTCCCAGAAGTCAAGCTAACTGCTTCATAGCAATCAACAGCCTCAATTTGTTGCTAATCGTTTTTACCAGCATGTCACTTGGTGGACTTGGTAGTTCTGCAGAGGCAAAGAGGAGGAATACAAGCCAGTTCAGCCCCACCCACTTTGGGGTAAGTTGTGCCCACCCACTTTGGGGTAAGTTGGCACCATTGCACACTCAAGTGCGCAGATGAATTCCCAGACAATTGTGTCACAGCATCAGTGTAACAGATAGGTGGCTGTCGCAAAGTGTGGGTACCCTGAACCAAACCAGCTTTATCACATTTCGCAGCAGGTCGGGCCTTCCCTTCCCAGTCCCTTTTCCTTGCAAGGCCCTGGAATGGATACATGTTCCAGAGAGACCAGGACAGACCTCTTTCAAAAATGCCTCTCCAGCATGTGCCTTTATCCTGCTCCCCGAAACAGGCCTCCTGTCCACCCTGGGATGTGGGAGACAACTGCCACAGTAGGACTGTCTCCTTTCTTCTGCCTCCTCTGGTTTCACAGGCATCTTGTCCTGCTTGGCAGCACCCAGGAAGCAGAGACAATAGAGCCCGTGAACTCTGCCCCTGGGATTGTGAAATCTGTGTAGCCACAAAGAGCAGGGCAAGGGAGAGTGAGCCCCTCACATCATTCTGCGGGTTGGCACTGGAAAGGCGAACCTCCCGGTGGAGGAGGCGGCCTGGAGCTGGGAGCCCGCCTGTCCCCGGGTTGCTTTCTTTCCTATCCCTGCTGCCACTATTATAGTAACTTCCTTCTGCGCCAGCCTGATCCCAAGTGGACAGACATCATTCCCAGTGCCTTTCCGGGACGAGGCTGAGACTCCACAGAGCAGCCTGGAGCTGGAAGTTCTGCACTGCCGTGGACAGCTCTCTGCCTAGATCTTGGGCCCTCGGAAGCCATGGAGGGTGTGTGCAAATCCCTTGAAGTGGGGGTCTGTATAAAGAGTCAGAAGCTAAGCTGTTCTGCCAACCTGCTGCCCAGCAGCCTCCACAGTTCTTATGTGAGAATTTGCTTTTCCTAAGTTCAACAAGTGAGATTGTGTTAGCTATGGGAGAGCTGACCTCTGACCCCCAGAGACATGGCTCGACTATATCAGTGCTTGAAGGAAACCAAAGTTCAAGTCCCAGGGGGCACCCAGTAATGGCATGGGGTGAGGTGGGGAGGTCAGCAGAGCAGAGAGATTAAGGGATGACTCTGGGATCAGATTGCCTGACCCTACCACCTCTCCACTGTGAGAACCTGGGCAAGTCATTCTACTGCCTTAAGCCTTGATTTACATATCTGTAAAATGGGATGCCAATAATGCTGATCTCGTTGGACTGCAACTGAGTAATACACAAGTAATAAATGAACATAATAAATACTCCACAAATAAAACATGTTGTCCTCACTGATGTGTTTTTGCGGTCCTCTCCTAGGGAAGAGTTTCTGGTTGTGTATGAAGCTCCCTTTGATCAGGCTGCCTTAGCTGTTCAGCATCCTCTCATTTTCAGGCTGGGTCCTCAGGCTCTGAGTCCAGACTCTAATTAGAGGCTGCATAATAATCAAGTACCAGGGGATCCTATCCCCAAGGCCAGCAGTGATATCAGCGTGGCACTGTGGACAGCACCTGTAGCATATCAACACAGGTGGGTAGCCAAGCTGGCTGGACTATCTCACTGAGGCATTGATTCCAGGAGATGGGCATCTGGGTACAAAGCTGAGAACCAGAACAAGCCCCTCAGAAAAAAGCTGAAGCAGCAGGGAGAAAGAACCTGGCAGCTTCCCCATGACTTTCTCAACCTATTTGGACAGGCCACACGCACCCAGGGCCCCGCCCTCCCCACTAGCTCTTCCCTCTGCTGCAGGACTCCTCCCTGGCTCCCCTTGTCCCCCACCCTCCCTTCATTAGCCTCTACTTACCTCCCTGGCCCTAATTCCAAGCTTCCTGCCTTGGTTTCCTCCATTATTCTCTTGTAACCACAAATAATTACATTGATAGCTTTCCTCACACTGCCTTATTACAGACTTATTTGAAAGCTTGTTTGTTTGTCTCTCTCCTTCCCTGTCTTAAGCTCCACATCTGGGTTTATCACTGTCCACTCAGCACCTAGCAGAGCTACTTGTTAATGACGGATAGGATGAATGAATGAATCCCAGAGTTCTCGATTAGACTGCACTGTATTAAACTGCTCTTATTCAAGCATGGTTAGTCCTACAAAAACAGCCACTTCATGTTTTGACCCAATATTTGCCATCAGAGGGATTTACGTTCATTCATCTATAATAGACTCGTAAAGGGCAGAAGAAGCCATTGGGTATTGTGGGCTTACTAGTTGGAATGTCATAGTGTATAACACGTGAAGTCCATATGGCAGCCCGGGTTCATAGGTGGTGGAACTGACTGGCATAGTTTAATATCCTACTTCACATCAGTTTTACTCTTGCTTTGATTACGTATGTGTCTGTTACACATATTTGCAATTTTTAAAGCCCATATTCAGGACCAAAAATAAATAAATAAATAAACAAATCTCAGCAAATTGGCCTAAGGTTGGAGAGAAATGTAAGGGAGAGGACAAAACAACCAAGAGGAACATATATTGTTGAATTTAAAACAACACAGTTAATAAAATGCTTTCACTGTTTTTGAATTTAATGGCAAGTGGGGTTTTTATTGATTTAATTCTTTATACTCACCATTAACTCAACAAAATTGCTTTTTAAATGAACTCAAGTGCTTTTAGCTCACAATTTTTGAGGTCAATAAAAGTCATTTTAAAATTCATTTTATTGCTCTGCACATTCTGAATTAAGCACTTCTCTAAACTTGATCAAGTCCCGTTCACAAGTGGATGTGTTTCTAGAAATATGCTTTGCTTATGCATATTCCCGTGTGCTGTAATTAAAATCTGAGCATAAGTCAACGGGCACGTTCACCAGAAATCAGTCCGGAAGTTGTGATTGTATCAAGGCCTGGCATGAAAAGAGGCTACATGATATTAAAATTTTGACAGGTGTCCTTCTAACTGTTCCTGTGATAGCAGTAGCTGTAAGTTATGCAATTTTAGTCAATGGTGTTGAAAATTTCAACTGACATATAGGACGACAGCAGATGTAAAGATCCGCTGTTTACTGCTAACATTAGCCTCATTTGGACTTCATTCAGAGCCTGGATTTCCTCATTCCCCATCCCCAAGTGCTGAGCTAGCAATAAGTCTGTAATCGGTTCTGACAGAAGTTGCACATGTTTGCTTCTGGAATCTTCTTTAGGGGCTCTGCTGCAACTATTTCCCCCCGAAAAGTTTAGATTTGAGGTTACAGTACAAGTTCTACAAGATGCATTGTTACCACATAAAAACTTTATTAGCAACTTTACAATCTTGAACCTTTTTTAATACAAAAAAACATCCCCAATATTGACATTCCTATAAACAATGGCAAAGGGAAAAAAAATAGATCATCACTCCTGCAGCCCGCTAAGTGCAAACATATTTTCCATGTGCTCTTCATTGTCCATTCCTGGTAATGCCTGTAAGGGTCCACGGATTTGCTTCCACCACAAGGTAGAGAAAAACAAATTCTAAGAAGAAGAACATTCCCTATTTTCTTAGGCTCTCATGTAAATGCCAGAACATGTAATTCTCTAAAATCATTGATTATTAACGCATCTACCTTCTCTCTCCATGGTGAGAAGTGAAATGCTGGAGTGACATTTTTCGCCCCATTTTGTGTGACGCAAAATGGTAGATAATGATCCAGTTGCAGACCCTCAGCCTCCTTTTGACCCAGCCTCCCTCTGTCCTGGGCTCACAATCACCCGTGCAGGGTAAGCGTCTGCCAAGGACAGAAGAACAAGAGGAAAACGATGAGCACAGCAAGACAGGGGATTCTTGTTCTGCCCTTCCTCTGAAACAGAAGAAAATGAAAATAGACCATTAATGAAAGTAACAGACCAAAGGACACAAAAAGGAGGAGATGAAGAACAAAAATAGACATCAGGTCCATGTGTTCATGACCAGGCGGGGGGAGGCAGCTAATCATAAAGGCATGCGTGAAAGTCAGTGTGTCGGGCCATCACACAGCCTGCTCTGATAGGGAGAGGAAGGGTTCCAGCAGAGGAACGGCAGAGCCAGGACAGGGCACACAGCCCTCCCAAATTGGGCCCTGACCAGTATTGGGGGCAGCAACTGCCAGTTCAGACCACAGATATCAGCAGCAACATCAAAACTCCTTTTAAAAAGCACTCCGTTGCTCAATCTGTGGATATGAAAAGCAGCTTGCACTACTTCACAGACCACACTCTCACTGTGGCTATCTACACCCAGACCCCAGTTGTGCACATACCAACAACCCTGCACGGACATCCAGGAACAGTCGACAGGTGAAGGGCTGTTTCTTCACGCACCTGAAGATTTTAGAGATTTATAAGTTAAACTTGTGGATACAAACCGCTTTGTGTGCCCATAAACTCAGATCCTTAAAGCAGAGTGTATTAGTCAGCTTCTCGTTACTATAATAAAATACCTGAGAGAGTTAATTATAAAGAGAAAAAGTTTATCTAGGTCATGGTCTGGGAGGTTCTGGTCCCTGACTGAGTGGCCTCATGGCTTCTTTAGAGATTATTTACCCAAACCATACATAGAGCTTTCATGATCCAGGAATAAAAATAAACAATCTCTCCTCTTGCCTTCACTTTGGATGCTGGACAGCCTTGCATAGACAACTCACTATCTGTCCCAAAAGCTCAAGGGTTAATAATTAAGCTATAGACAGAATCATGACTGTAACTTTCTACCAGTGGAATGTTGAGCATGTTACTTAAACCTATCTGTTTCTTCTCTTCTTTGTCTCTCAAGTGTGTGTAATAATAGAAACCTAAATGGATTGTTATAAGGAGTCAATGAGATCTGATTGGACATCTAAGATGACCATCTGGCACATAGTAATCAACATAACTACACTTGTAGCTGTTCCTACTAACCAGGGTACCTGGGCACCCAGCCCATCTTATACTTCAGTCTTGATAGAAGGCAGAGCAAAACATTTTCTAATTGATTTTCATTCTAATGCTAGTTTTTCCTGTGCACCTTCCTTCTTTATCTTTGTCTGGATTGTAATTTTCCTAACCCTTATTCTCCCTCGTCTCACTTATTTTGACAGCCACCATCCCAACCACCCTCAACCACACCGACGACACTTCACTCGTCCTCCACTTTGCCTGTTCCCCCCACTCCCCATCACGATCACCTCCACAGCCATGCATCGACCAAACATATTGTATCCTTAGGCTCTATGCTCAGCTTCTGCTTGTATTTGTATTTTTGAAGGCACTATTATATTGTTAAGGCATTTCAGAACCTTTTTAAAACAAGGCAGTGTACAAACAAACATCTATAACTAACTATTATTAACAGAAATGCATCAAACCATCTAAATTGGTTTTATAAATCTAAATGATTTCATCAATAGAAAATGAGTGAGTAATGCTATGTATTACTAGAAATAAAAATGCACAGGGCTTATCTTGTTCCTACTTTTTGTTAATTTTGTGTGCATATTCATGTAGGTTTCTTAAATGCAAAAAAAAGCAGCCATTTCTTCTGTAAAATGGGGGTGACAATCTGGCAACAATATGTGCTTTAGGATTTTTTTTTTCAGATGAAATAAGATGATAGACATGAAGATATATTGGCAAAATCTAGCCTGTGGTGCAAATGTCAAGGTGCACTCATCTAAGCAGACGTCCTCACGGGCCTCCACTCTGAACCACATCTGCTGTAATGAGCCTTGAATCTTTCCATTTTGCTAAGGTGTGTTCATAAGTGACCAAAGGGCAAAGTGGTTTCCCGAGGAAATGTGAAGCTGCGGGGACCCTCGGGGAACCACGGGCACCTGGCCCACACACCTGCTTCCTGAGGACACTGAACCCTCCGCTGCCTTCCTTCTGCAAAGAGTTGGAGAGAAACCCCCAGGCGAGAAGTCGGGGGGTTCTCAGTATTTAACAACTGTAGATTCACCTCTCAGTCCCATGTGGTGTAACTGGCAGCCGTCTAGCCCCTTCTGTCACATAAATGCCTCAACCAGCATGAGTTGGGAATGCGATATTAAACTCTGCCTCTATCCCTTGAACACAGTATCCATGAAGAAAAAAAAAAAATTACTCCAGAAATAGTGGCTGTTTTTGTCCCTCTGATTCTAAATGGTACAATTAATAAAGACTATTTCAGTGACCACTTCATTTGGGAAAAAACTGAGGCACATTCCCTCATTACTTATGTATAATACATACTTCGGGAGCGGCTGGGAAAGCTGTGGAGGCCCTCCCTCCATCCAACCCAATGTCATTCTGCAGATGCCCTTGATCCAAGCCACACACTAGGAACCACACAAAACAAAAACAGCAGCCCAGTCTCGTGTTTCCCAGCCTTAGTTCCAATTCCTCGTCCTTTTCCCATTTTCATACCAAACTCCATTCTTCTTATTGGTCTTTGTAGCCACTTTCCTCACTATTATCTTGCTATTTTCAGCCTTTGTCCCTTAGACTGGATACTTGACACTTTGCTTGTGTACCCCATTCCCTAACCTCCTCCCAGGGCCACGCATGCTTCTGTCTTTCTAAGGTGTCTTGGCCAGCCTTCAGCAGTTCCCCAGGTTCACCCAGCTATGGTTCCCCTACCTTGTCACAACTCCCTTCCAGGGGGCACCTTTGCCACGTTCATTCAGCCTACCTTTCCTTTCCCTGCTTGCTCACTAGTTCCTGAAACTTTTTGAGCAGGGAAAAAATTTTATGAAATTTTATGAAACTCACCAAGAAGACCAGGAAATGGAGCCTTCTGGCATGTCTAGAAAAGAGGTCAGGTGACATGGTCACAGGGCTCGTCCAACTTCTTTAGGAGAGGTTGTACACATTCAGCAACCTCATATTGGATCTCTATTCAATGCTCTTTCCAAGTTAAAATGGATTTGCTTTTTCTTTATTGGTGGTAACTGTATATGTGGACTTCTCAACATTAGGTTTGGAGGGAGCCATGCAGAACAGAATGATGTGTTTGCCTTGGGACAGGGGACAGACTGTGGGGAGAAATATGTGTGACTACCCAAAACTCTTCTTTCCTAGGGGTGCCAGGCTTAGCTCCAGTTGGCCACTGCCTACTTGGTTTTGGTGTGCTTGAACTCAAGCTTTCTGACATGATAACAAATACCTGAGACAATCAACTTATAAGGAGAAAGAATCCATTCTGTCTCACAGTTTCAGAGATTTTGGTCCATGTGCCATTGGCCCCATTGCTTTGGGCAGGGCAGCCAGTGGTGGAACAAAACCATTCAATTCATGACCAAGACATGAGAAAGAAAGAGGGAGAACTTGAAATTCCAATATCTTCTCAAGAGCACACCCCCAATGACCTAAAAATCTCCCATTAGGCCACACCTCCTGAAGATTCCACCACCTCCCAATAGCGCCAAGCTGGAGGCTACTCCTTTGCAGATGGACCCTTGGGGAACATTCCAGGTCCAAACTACAGCAGGTATGGAGCTGGAGCAGGCAGAGTACAGCTCAGACAACAGGAGATGCTGAAGGGAAAGGGTTAGGCCTGGATTCCACGTACAGATAAAAGCACATGAATATTTATGTCTACAAGTAATTAGGAAGGCAATTAGGCTTATTATATAGGACACAGCTGAAAGTAAAAAACAATTTTGGCTCCAAGGAAGCAGTTTCTGTTGGAGCTATGCAAATTGTCAATTGCCATATGAGTCTCCTATCCTGGAGAATGAGATGGAGAGGAATTTGAAGAGGATAGTCAAGAGAGGGTTAGGTGATGTTGGCGGGGATGTGGGGAAAAAGTTATACTCATACATTGCTGGTAGGACTGCAAACTGGTGCAACCACTCTGGAAAGCAGTGTGGAGATTCCTCAGAAAACTTGGAAATGGATCCTTATTTGACCCAGCTATCCCACGCCTAAGTTTATAGCCAAAAGACTTAAAATAAGCATACTACAGTGATGCAGCCACAGCAATGTTTATAGAAGCCCAATTCACAATAGCTGAATTATGGAACCTTCAACAAATTAATGGATAAAGAAAATGTGGTACATATTACTCAGACATAAAGAAGAAGGAAATTATGGCATTTGCCCGTAAATGGATGGAACTGGAGATTATTGTGTTAAATGAAATAAGCCAATCCCCAAAAAATCAAAGGTCAAATGTTCTCTCTGATATGTGGATGCTGACTCACAATATGGCATGGGGGAGGGGGTGGGGGTACACGGGGATAGAGGTTCATTGGATCAAACAAAGGGGAAGGAAGGAAAGGGAGAGGGGGGATGGGAATAGGAAAGACATTAGAATGAATGAGACATAACTTTCCTATGTTCATACATGAATACATGACAGGTTTAACTCCATATCATGTACAACCACAAAATGGGAAGTTATACTCCATGTATATATGTTACGTCAAAATACATTCTACTGTCATGTATAACTAAAAAGAACAAATAAAAAAAAGAGAGAGTTTTGGTTAGGTGGAAGTAATTACACTAAATAACCTTGGATCCCAAGGTTTTAGAAATAACATTAAAGTCACTATCACACTGGTCGAAGTACTTGAAAGCAGAAGGATCAGAAATCTGGTAACCTTGATTACAACTATTAATTTGCTTAATAAATTCTTCTCTATGTAGAAAAAGCTTACCCTTCGTCAAAATTGTCATCATTTCAACATATGTGGCACTTTGATTCATCACATCACCAAGTGATCTGTCATTTAATTTACAATCAGCTCTCACCCCACCAAAAAAAACAAACAAACAAAAAACCAGTGGGCAAGTTTTCCCTGGCTGATACACATTAACCAGATCTAAATTATAGGCTTATTTATAGCTGTTCCAAACATGGTGTCATTCAGGGACAGTTCCTCTATTTATAAGGGGCAGAAGTGAAACTAGTAATTACAGGAGGTTGATTGAATTGTCTGCAGCGTGGACACAGCCACCACACCACACTCACCTTCCTCCTGGCGAGCAGACCTGATTAGCCGGCTGATTATTTTTCAGCATCTCCCACCACTAATGCTGACTGCAACAGGATCAATATTTACTCAATAGCAAACGTGTGTTATATTAGGAAGCTTGAGAAAAAATAACCCAGAACAAACATGCAACTCAATTCAAGGAGCTGTGAAATCCCCTCCTCGAGATCATTATTTTTCTCTGCAAGTAAAAGCAGAAATATTCTGCTCCTACCTGTATCCCCAGAGCAGTGCTCAGAGGCCCTGGGAGCAGAGTCACTGCGGCAGTGGCAGGGCTGTAGGCAGGTGTGAACCCACACAACTGTCACGGATTAGTGTCTTCTCAGCACCCTAGGACAATAGGCACGGAGAGGAGCCTTGCACTGCTGCAGGGCCTGAATATTCACCCTGTGCAGAGCCAGCTCAATCAGCGCCCTGGCTCTTGATTGGATTTGTCTCTGTGAGCTCCACTTGCCAAGATGGAGGCGTCAGGTCTGTGTGTTTATTTCATGGTAGGCCAGGCTGGGGGCCAGGAATCCCCAGGAGAGAGGCTGATGGTTTCTGGGAAGCCCAAGAGAATCAGAATGCCAACTGGCCTCGCAGTACACCTGCATTGTGCTTGCACAGAGGAGGCTGGGAGCACCTCTCCTTCCCATGACTCCTTCTGTTTCCCTGCACCCAACCCAGGCTTCACACTCATCCACCAGCGCTCCCCCCTCCCTCCCTCCTCAGAGCCTGTATTGAACCCCAGGCCCACCGCCCACCTGACTTCCCCCTGTGGCAGCTCAGACCCTGAGCAGCAGCGTCTGGTCCCGTCTCTCTCCCAACTAAACCAGAGCTCCTCCAGGACGATGACCGGGCCTTGTCATCTCTCCACCCCCGGTGTCTGGCGTGTGCCTGGACGTAACAAGTGCTCATTACATATGTGCAAAAGGATAGCAGGAGGCTTCGAGTTGGCCGATAGCTGGCAAACTATAAGTGGTCCTCTGAGAGGGAAGGAGCCTCATTTGTTCTTCCTGGGACCACCTTGGTATGATTAATTTCCCCCCAACCTTGTCTGATGAGATATCTGCTCCTGAAGTCCCTTTGGGAACACAGGGTTTCTAAGACAGATTCCCACCACTGCCACCCTTAAAAGCAAGCCAGCTCGTTGACAATGCAAATGTGTGAATGATGCGGTCTGCGGGTCTCCCTCTCATGGTATGGCCACTGTGTCCTACCCTGTGGCATGACCTCCCGGACACAGTCCTTCCATTCTACTCAAAGAACTGGATGACTAAGACCCTTTTAGCAGTGGTCCAGCCACACATAGCCAACTGTCCATCCCTGAAGCCCCCTTCCCTTCAATAACTAAGTAAAGGACCAGAGTTTCCACGCAACCTGACATCATTCCCATGCCTCTTCCTCTTCAAGAGTCCTGCTCAGTTGACACGCCTTCCTGAAGGCATTGCTGTGAAGGGAGGACAGTGTGTCCCATTTCTAAAGTTACTTTCCCACACCTTTCCATGCAGAGTCCCTTAGTACAGCCTCTCCTTCCTTGGCCCCAGCATACCTCCACACGGTGGGGTCTATTCCCAAGTTCACATCCTTTTTCCATTTATTTTTTCTTGCTTGCTCAAGAATCAAAAAGTCCAGGCTCCTGACCTGTAAAGGGGAGACACGCAGATTCTTTCAAATTGAGAAGGCCATCCACCCACGCAAGCAGGCCACTTTTTCACGTTAGCATCCTGAGCATTGTCTCTTTATTATCTTTTCTCTCACTAAGGTCAGGGCCTCACATTGCCACCACCTAAAAGCACCCCTGTCTTCACCCCCTCCCCCCAAAAAAAGCATTTTTTAGAACAAAATAGGAGTCTTCAGTTTGTCAAGGACATCTCTCTATAGCTCATTCCTCTACCACTCTTCAGCCTAGAAGACAAAAAGAGTTCCCAATTATTTTTATTGGAGGGGGCGGGGAAGCATGGAGATACCAAGGATTGAACTCAGGAGCACTTGACCACTAAGCCACAACCCCAGCCCCATTTTGTATTTTACTGAGAGACAGGGTCTCCCTGAGTTGCTTAGTGCTTTGCTTTTGCTGAGGCTGGCTTTGAACTCACGATCCTCCTGCCTCTGCCTCCGGAGCCGCTGGGATTACAGGTGTGCACCACCACACCTGGTGGCTCCCAATTTTTTAAATAACAAATATTGCTTTTCTGTTTGTTGATGCAGCTTTTATGTGGGTTTGTATCATGGTTCCTGAGGAAGGAAAATTTGCCAAACTCCTTCGGGAAAAGTTTTCATAGTACCATCAGCTACATTGTGGCAGAAACCTCAGTCAGAGGGAGTTTGGAAAGGAGACCCTAAAGGGTCATCTCATCCGGCTTCCTGCCCCTGCACTCAAGTGCTATGCCACACCAGTGACAGACTTCTCCCTGTCCCGAAGGCCTCCTTCAGCCTTCCTTGATGTAATAGTCTCATGATCTCTCTGGCTGAAGTCAAACCCATTCCCTGTCTGTCCCATAGGAAGGATAACCAGTCAGCATCCTCCTTCTACGTACTTAACGATACAATCAGGGATCAGCCAGTCTCACAGCATGTCAAACAGCTCTCCAATACCTGATATAATCAACTTATAAAGGGAGAAGGTTTATTTTGGCTCATGAATTCAGAGGTTCCAGTTGTTTGGGGACGTGTGGTGAGGCAGCACACCACGGTCGGACTGTGTGTGGAAGCAGAAGTACTCACCTCTTGGACAGAGAGCAAAAGAGAGAGGAAGAGGAAGAGACAAGAGTCCCACAGTCTCTTGGAGGGCACACGCCCAGTGACCTGAAGACTTCCTATAAGGCTCCACCTCTTAAAGTTTCCTCCACCTCACAAAAGTACCCCCTGGGGACCAAACATTTAACCCATGAGTCTTTGGGAGACATTCCAGATCTGAACTATGGCAGGTGGTATAAACGCAGATTCCACTCTCAGGGCACTTGAACTGAGGCAAGAAGACAATCATCCCTGTCTGTTGCCGCCTGCAGCAAGGAGACCGTGGGAAAGAAATCGGAGGCAGACTGGGAATGAGTGGTTCCTTTATTGTTCCTTCTTCTTCTCCCTTCCTTCTCTATCTTCTCCCTGATTCCGCCCCCCGTTCCTCTCTACCATCTGGTTAGATACTCTTTACCCATCACAGGTGCATTAGTTCTCTTAATAAGCATACACGTGTCTCACAAGCTCGACTTAATGCTACAGCACGCAGTGCCCACGAGCTACTATAAAAATCAGGTGTAAGTTGTAATAAACAAAGCCTTGCTTTTGACAAACAAGTAAGCGCCACCTCTTGGCTCTCAGCCAGCCGCCGTCTTAGAGCTACTTCCTCATCAAAGGCTCTTACATTTCCTCCTTTTTGTTTTAAAAAAGGGATAGCTTACATGGATGGGTGACGACCCTCACCACATCAGGATCAACTGTGCCTGTCTTAGGCATCTGCATGTGCAACCCGACATTCTTACCCGTCATCAGATAATCAAGGCTGTAGATAGAGTGCCCTTGACTCCTGTCTTAGGTTGATATGTTGGTCACATGAGACTTTCCCATCTTTGACTACCAGCCGTCCAATTGAGCCAACCAAGCATGAGGAGATGATCTGGTCTCTAAGGCGGCTAGTGCATTTTTAATTATAATTTTGTCTTTGCGCTGACGAGCATGTATTTACATAAGCAACAGAATGACAATCCAAAGAAGTAGTAAACAAAGCCCCAAAATACCTGCCCATTTTTGACCCCAAGATACAATATTTTTAAAGAAGGACATCACATTACCAAAAGAGGGCACAGACACTCTTGTGGAAATGACCAAAACTATTTGAGCTCTTAAGGTTCTGGTCAGATTACCAAAGTTATGGTTCCAAGTTCCATTAAGTAGTGGACTAAGTTCTCTAGACAAACCAGCTGCCCTACTAAGGCTAAGAAAAGGGATACCCATAAGGCATTGTCCTGTGTAATGTCCTAAACATCCTATGGTAGAAAGATCTGCCAAAATGTCCACTTGCTCTTAGAGAAGATCAACATGTTGATTGAGAAGAACAATTCAAAAGTGTAGATGCTGATTTAGGAGGTCTTGTGTATGTAGAGCAGAGGCCACACTGCTGGTGAGGTTGTTTAATGCTTGAGCAGTAGGGACGCTTGTAGCGATTGCGACCCTTACAGCTGTAGCAGTAGCAGTCATCTCTTTTAGGTCTAGACAATGCCACCGGCAAGTCTTCAGGTTCCGCTAAGACTGGCATAGGGATGTACCTAGGAACTCGAGCAACAATCATTAGAGGAAAGGCAGTGCCATCCCAGCACTGAGTCAAGAAACAAGTTGTAGGAGTGCAATTCAAACTATCATTAAAAATAGAACTATTAGATACTATGAATATGAACGGTGGGGCTACGCAAACAGGGGTAGGTTGGAAGGTCATATTGATAGTTCGAACTACCGAGACATTGGTTTCCTTGTATTTTAATCAGGATCTATCACTCCTGGAGTAACTTGAAGTCCGGATAAGCCAGTTGAATTCTTCCTCACTAAAATTACCCTCACTAGCCCTAACTGACTCCCTTTCTTGTACCTGTCCCAAAGCTTCGGCACTTTCAGTAACACTTTCCTGAACCTTAGGTCTAGTTGAGAGCAGGCATTCCCTAACTATCTTTAACAAATCTCTAATAACTTTAACCATCTGGTTCCTTGAAATTTCCGAACCCATTTTCCCTCGCCCTTAACCGCTCTGGCCAGAGACTCCTGCGGGGTTCCTCAGTACTTACCTGCCGTGCTGATGAGTTCCCCGTACGGGCCACCACTTGTTGCCGCCTGCAGCAATGAGACCGTGGGAAAGAAATCGGAGGCAGACTGGGAATGAGTGGTTCCTTTATTGTTCCTCCTTCTTCTCCCTTCCTTCTCTATCTTCTCCCTGATTCCGCCCCCACGCCCCCCCCCTCAGTTCCTCTCTACCATCTGGTTAAATACTCTTTACCCATCACAGGTGCATTAGTTCTCTTAACAGGCATACATGTGTCTCATCACAAGCTCGACTTAATGCTACAGCACGCAGTGCCCACGAGCTACTATAAAAGTCAGGTGTAAGTTGTAGTAAACAAAGCCTTGCTTTTGACAAACAAGTAAGCGCCACCTCTTGGCTCTCAGCCAGCCGCCATCTTAGAGCTACTTCCTCATCAAAGGCTCTTACACCTGTCCTTCCAGTGGAGGACACACAGGACAACAGGGTATATACAGGTGCAAGAAGACCCAATAGAAAACTAGATCGCCTTTTCCTGGCTGTTCGCTCCGAGAGTGTTCAGCTCTTAGGAGGCTGGCTTGGGAGCAGTACCTATAGGAAGAGCTAATACTTGATAGCCTTGTGATGTGCTGCACTGCTCTTAGTTTCTAACAAACTGTCTGTGAGATAATTATCCTGAATTTCATCGTACTTGTGGGAAAACTGAGGCAACACAAAGTGAAGGTTTGAATGTGGTTAGGTAAATTTCAGGTACCTGTTCAGTCTCCCCAGCTACAGCAGAGGGGCCTTGCCAAGTGCTGTCTGCACCACAGACTTCTAACAAGTGATTCAACATATCCACGGGCTATGAGGACCAGTGGCTTCCAATACCTCTCTCACCAGGTTCCCTCCCACAGAGCAAAAGGCCTTTCTTAACCAGATTTACCCAAGTATTGGAAATTTGATGCCAGGTGTATTTCTATAGGTCCCATCAAATATCCTTTGTATTGGAGGTAAGTCCAAATGTGGAAATGAAGGAACCATAGAAGAGTATGTCACTTCTCCAAATTTTAAGTAAGTAGGTAAGAAGAGGTCAGATAAATCCCAGTTGCCCTTCTGACAACTCAGAATTTGTCCTGAGAATAATTGAAAATGCCTAAATACACATATTCAGCAATATGTATAACAATGACTACAGATTTACCAGGAGACACTAGAGCCATTTATTTTCTCATCTCTCTGTTCCACTGGATTTTGAGCTCAAGGGAAAGACCCAAGCTTTAAACCATTTTGGACCCCTAATGCCTGGAGAATCATGGCTAAATATTCTTTTGAAGGGGTGAATACACAAATTAATAAATGAAAGAAGAAAAACATGAAATATCCCCCACAATCCCTGTTGCGGGCACACTCTCAATGACCTGAAGACCTTCTCTGAGGCCCCACGTCTTAAAGTTCTTCCACCTCCTGGATGTACCTACAGGGACGTCATGCATATAAATTATATATTCAGCAATTCTCAAAAAAACAGAATCATACAAATGCCAAGGAGCGGGCTGACTTTAGTTTTATTATTTTCTTTTCTTTTCTTTTTTTTTCTTTATTTCACAGCAAGACGGCTTCAGAAATAGGGCCCCAAGACCGCCAGGTGATTGATTGCCTGCAGGACCAATCAGAGCTCCCACTTGCTCCAAAATTGATGGTCCCAACCCCACCATGGTTGTGCAGTTTTTCATTATATGAAATGGAAAAGTGATTTAATAATTCTTTCTGTCTTATATTGCTTTAAAGAATTTCAGACAGTTAAAAATTGCATGGATTTTTCCACCATCTGTGTGAGAGTGGGGGAAAATGCTGGCTTTGTTTTTCCTGTTTTTAATATGAGCCAGATGAAACAAAAAGAGTGTTTCTCAGAAAACTATAGGTCAAGTACCTATAGAGGCTCAGGGATGCTCTGTAAGTTATCATATTATCTTTCTTCCCTGACAGGATGCCATTAGGTGGTGTATCATTTCAACATTTATTATCTTTCATGGGCTTTTATCTTCACACTAGGATTTCTTTTAAAATTCCGATCTGTGCATTTGCTTTCATTATATAGCACTGTTTTTTTTACCAAACCAGTGTTTGAATGGCTTTCAATATTATTCAGGGTTCACATTTGTCATCTCAGCCCCAAACAGTGCCCTAGTTACATCTGTTTTAGCTTGTTAAAAAGAAACCCATTCGGGGAATGAAGTGCAGGGAGACACACCTTTACAGGTAAACCATTACCCGTCCTGGAGAAATGGAAATCACTCAATGAGGCAAGTCCACCATTGCAGAAAATAAAACAAAAATGTTAAAACCAAATGTGACAACTGGCGTTGGTTTTTAGAATATGGTCGATTATTCTGGCATCTGGAAATATTCTGTACATGAGACAGTTCTCTCCTATACCCCATGTGGGGAGAGCTCCTGATTCACAAATGGGGTAGCACTACCCAAATGCAAAGTGGTCTAGAGTTTTCTGTCACTTTCAGACTCAGCCGCATAAAGAGCTTCCAGCTGAATATCAATACAAGAGGTTCTGGGCTTACTCCACTTCACTGAAAACAGGGCAGCCTGATTGCATGACTACCAGCAGCCTTCCAAAGCATCGTGACACTGCCTTGGGATGTTCTAAGGACTTTTTCAGGACTCACTTGGATGTCTTCATTTCCACTGTAGTTTTACTAAGCTAAAGGGATTTGCATCACAGGAAATTTGAAGGAGTTTGGAGAAATGCTTGCAAATCTCTGTTGCAATGTTGTCAATTAGAGTCACATGAAGCATAACAGATTGGCTGGACTGGAAAGTGTCATTTCAACAGAACTAGAAACCAACCAGAGCACTAGAGGCCCCGATGTCATCTTAAAAATCTTGAGCTCCACGAGACAATGCTCCTACAGCATCAAACTGACAAGAGAAAGGTCTTCAAACCTTGTTCATTTACCCAGATGACAGGGCTGATTTGGCATGCTTTGGTAAAACAAGAAAATTCACGTGATACATTCATTTAGCAAAATGTAGAGTTACTCAGTAATTTCTGTGTAACAGTAAAACAGAGATTTTAGAAAAACAGAATTTAGAATAATGTGTAATTCAAAGAAGTGAGTGCAAAAAAATAAATATCCAAGGCGAGGCAAATTGAATAAGGAAAACAGCAGAAATAAACAAAAGGAGACTTGAAGTGTTAGAGATCAATGTTTCCTTAGGCTGCGTAACAAATGACCTATGGCAAACTACATGGTGTTTTACAACAGAAGTATAATCTCTCACAGTTCTGGAGGCCAAGAGTCTGACAGGAAGGTGTCAGCAGAGCATGCTTTCTCTGGACGCTTCAGGGAAGTGTCCTTCCCAGATTCTGGAAGTTTCCAGCAGTCCTGGGCATCCCTTGGCTTGTAGTTGTATCACTCCAGTCTACCTCCTCTGTCCCATGGCCTTATTCCTCGTGTGTATCTGAGTTCCATATCTCTGTGTCTGTCAGTCACCTAAACCAATCAGACCTCATGTTGATTAACTACATTTGCAAAAACCCTATATCCAAATGAGGCCACATTTGAGGCTCTGGGTGAACATGAATTCTTGGTAGATACCATTCAAGAGATAGTAGATACCATCAAGAGATTGATCATGATTCTGGGAATTTGTGTAAATTTTCTCAGTCCCAATTAAACTCTCAGCACACAACTTCTACGACAAGTTCCTTACAACTTTTTTCTTGAGTTTCTTAGTATCCTTTGGGCTACAAAGATAGATTTCTAAATTCCAAACAACATACTCACATTGGATATACTAAACTCTTTGCCTCAAAAATAGATTGAGGTTTCCTAATAGATTGAGGACTTTGGCTAGTAACTGCAGCTGTGTTAGTCTCAGACTTCAATATCAAGTAGAATGAGTAGTGGAGAAATTTATTAGTGGTGCCACGGCTGACCACCAGTCAACAGAGGCAAAAAGATACAAAGTCCTTATAACTGGTTGTATGGTTATTTGTTGCTGTTATCCATCTCTCCCCTCCATTTTGTTTAGATGTGACTTGAGTAATGTCCCATTTGCAGAGTGTACCTCCCTAAGTATGTCTAAGCAGAAGCATTAGCCCTAAGGATATATTTTAGCTACTTATATGTCTGTCTTCTGCCTTGAGAACAAGGTCTCAAATGAGAAGACATGTGGAACCAATCCTCATTTGTACACAATCTGGATCGAATTCTTCTTTTACCCATAACCCACATTAACGTGAATGAGAAATGAATGTGTGTTATGGTAAGCCATTGGGATTGATTCTTAGTGCACCAAAAGCTCATATACTTCCCAGCACTGTTCCCACAGCCCTGGAACTTGATTTCTCAATTCTTTTCTGAATGATTTTGCACTCATATTCTCTAATTCAAATTTACTGGATGTGTCCTGAACCTTAGTCACTGTGCTAAGCAGTGTTGACATTGAATATAGCATTGTCTCCATTCAGCAGAAACTCACAGTCTAATGAGGAAAGCAGACCATAAATATGAAGTGTATGGCAATCGTCTAAGTGTGATGATAGTTGGAAGCACAGGAAACTTGGAGCATCAAGGGAAAAGCATTGTGCCAAACAGAGGGCTGTGGAGGCACTGAGACACATCAAAGAAGCTTCCCAGTAGACTCTGATATCTGAGCTAACCCTGAAAAGGTGAATCGGAGTTTGCCAGGGCCCAAACCATGATGTGAGGTAAAAGCTGTCCTGGGGCAGGGGAAATATCATGGGCAAAAGCTGATGGTGAGACAGAACCTAATGTACTATTTTCCCTACCTCCCTCTTAGAAACTATGTTAGTCAGCTAATCATCACAACAAATGTCTGCGGAAATCAACTTATAAGAAGAGATTTGTTTTGGCTCACATTTTAAGAGGTTCTAACCCACAGTCCACTGTTCCTGTTGCTTTTGGGTCTGTGGTGAGGTAGCACACCATGGGCGTGAGCATGTGGCCAAGCAAAGTTGCCAATCTCCTTCAAGACCACACCCCGATGACCTCAAGACCTCCCATTAGGCCCCGCCCCTTAAAGGTTCTACCAGCTCCCAATAACACCACTCTGAGGAATAAGCCTTCAACACATGGGCCTTTGCGGGAAAATAAAGATCCAAATCATGACAAGAACTTCACACCATGAAAGCTCTTCAAAAACTATACAGCTTTTAAGATAACATCTTACTTTTATTCAGTATAATATTTTGTTCACCTCATGACACTAATAAATACACTATAAGAAGTAAAGTTTTAACATTATGGTTTCAGGCAAAAACTCACTCATCAATTCACCTGATATCACAGTTCCTAGTTAAAGAATACCATCAGGGACAAATCTGAATTCATGTTTTAATTAACCCAGTGCATTTTTTATGTACACCAAGCAAGAGAGATGAACAGGTAAAATGTTCTACAGCATTTTGTAGAACATATTTTGAGCATGTGTTACTTCCATAACAAATCTTATTTTCTTTAAACATATTTTTGTGCTATTGCTATTTTCTTAAGAGGGAGGCTTAAGTGCAAGATAACCACAAAAGTCATAAAATGCCTTGAGAAACGGTGCAGGGGAAAAAAAAAAAAAAAGCATTTTCTAAAGAGTGACATCCTGGTCACCTGCAGCCACCACCTACTATCTTTTATTCTTCTTTTAGCAAATACAATAATTTTTCACTTTATAAACTAGAATTTATTGACTTTCAAAATGCTCCTATTGGGCTGGGGTTGTGGCTCAGCGGCAGAGCGCTCGCCTAGCACCTGTGCGGCCTGGGTTCGATCCTCAGCACCACGTAAACATAAATGCATTGCATTGTGGACAACTAAAGCAAATAAATAAATATTAAAAAAATGCTCCTATTATGTGTACAAATGTATTTTCATTGTCCACTTGGTATGTTTTTCTGTTTGTGAAAATAGTTCAAATGAAATGTCCCATAAATTTCCCTACTGAAATAATAAAAGCATTTCCTTCATTCAACAGCTTTTCTCTCAAGAGACAAGTTTTGGGGACCAAGTTAAAGATGATAAGTAAGAGATTGACACACAATGTGGCCTAATTCAAATCAGGGACACACTTAAAATTGAGTACTCTCCCAAGAGGAATTCCAGTTTTACTCATCTTTCTCACTTCTTCAAGAGGATTCAGTATGAAGCTCCCCGCCCCTGGGACCCTCTCACCCTCCTGCAGGAGGACTTGATCAAGGCTCCTGTTCACACCGATTGGCTGCACTGTCTGTGGCTCCTGCCCGCATGCCCAGCCCAGGAGCGGTGGGTCTTCTTTGAGCCTGGTCCTCCCTGCAGGGCAGAAGGAAGCAGCATAACTGACAGTTTCCCAAGTGTCACTGGAATTAAAAGTAGGGAAATGTGAACTACTACCTCCAGGTTGCTATTTTGTTTATCCCTTTGTATATGAGAAATGGATGCTGTACTCTCTGTATATACTCTCTCTGGGGCTGCCTGCCACATCTGATCTCCCTTTCCCTGATCCTGTTTCTGAGTCATCCATCTCTCCCTGCTTTCTCCCGGCACATCCTATCTGGTCCAACAAGATCTTCCCAGCCACTCACCATACCCCACAGAGATTCTCACCTCTTCCCTTAGGACCTCCCTGCTCTTCCTTCACCCTCTCTGTCCATTTGAAATTCTGAAATTTCAGGCCTACAGCACATCTCTGCTCTCTGCAGTGGGTTTGTTCTTATGTACAATGAATGCCAGCACAGCCCACAGCTCTTCTACAAGGGTTTCCTTTTGCACTCCAAGCAGATCACGTGGAGGTCAAGGTTGTCTGCTTCCCTATGGTGCCCAGCCCAGTGTTTAGGACGCAGTCTATGCTCTGTGGCACCGAGAGAGAAGACATTTAGAGCCCTGTGCTCAAATCTTATATTGCCTTCAGTGCTATTAATTAGCTAGGTACCTTGCCTAGCTCTCTGGGGGGTGAGTTTAGTCCATTATTCAGTGCAAGGTGGTGAAAGAGCAGCAAGAAAGGTCATCTTTGAGGTCTCTAAATGCCTTTAGAGCTGGTGAATGACTTGCTGGTAAAATGAACTGAAAAGCAATTTTTAATCAAAATCCTCTCTACTCCCTTCTTTCCAGGATTTTCTCTCAATGGTCCCACCTAAACAGTGTCTCTCAAAAGTCCATAAGATAGATAGAATCAGAGGGCAGAATAGTGGTTGCCAGAGGCTGGGAAGGGTGAAGGAAGGGGATGGGGAGAGGATGGTTAATAGGCACAGGGGTTCAGTTAGATAGGAGGAATGACTTCTAATCTTCTATATAACACGGCATAACTACGGTTGACAACAATTAATTGTATATTCCAAAATCCTAGCAGAGAAGAGTTTGAACATTCCCAACACAAATAAATGATGTTTCAGGTGATGGATATGACAACCACCCTCATCTGATCGTTACACATTATATACATGAAATGTCACAGTGTACCCCATAAATATCCACACAATTATTATGTGAAACAATTAGTGTTACCATGTAGCCCCGTAAACATCTACAATTATTATGTGTCGATTAAAAATTTCTAAATATATATTCAAGAACTCCGTCAGATTCTATACGTCTCTGCACTTGTGGTTGCACCCCGGTGCCCCACCCTCATCGTCACCACCCTCACACGCACATAGATGGACACCTAGAACACAATCATTGCTTAGTAAATGATCGACTTTTACATGTAAGTACTTGCTGAGGTCATAGGAGGAAAGAGATGGAATAAAAAGACTCAAACAAGGAAAATATCATGCCTCCACATAAGTGTTCCAGAGGAGTGGAAATCAGAATATTTGAGACGGTCTAGAGAGGAATGTCGCTGGGGGCAATGACCTGATATCAGGCGGAGGAAATGTGGAGTCGAGCAGGAAATTTCCCAGTTGGCCTGCTACGCGGGGCTTGACAGCCCTGAGGAGCCGTGGAAGCTCGTGTCATTAAAAAGCTCTTGCAGTTACACAGTGCTAATGGGAACGATCCCGCTTCACTCAGATTAGAGGATGTCTTTTAGAGTTGGCAGCTCAACCCCTTGGTTTTTCAGGAGGGAACACTGGGGCCTAGAAAAGGGAAAGCGCCTTTGTCAGCCTCGTGACATTAAACCTGAACTTGACTCCATGCACTTGCTCCATCTCCTCACCTCCCACTCCCTGAAGACCCCGGGGCCCCTACAATTTCCCTGCAATGACCTCCAGGCCACTAGCTCCATAGTTTTGCAGCCCACGTCTTCCTTCTAGTCTATGCAGCATTAGGCACATTTAACTGCTGTCCTTCTCTAGGGGTGACCCTTCCCTCCCTGCCACAATGCCACGTGCTTGGTTTCTTCCTGCTTCTTCAACAGCCTTTTCCCCAGTCGTCTTGGGGCAGGGGTCTCTCAAAGCTTGGTTCCAGGCCTTCTCTGCTCAGCACTCACATCCTCCCTGTGTGACTGTCCCCTATAGCTTGGCATAAGGATTCCCAACATATTCCCTTCTAGGCCTCTTGTCTCATCCCAGAATTCAAGACTCTAGCTTCCCAGTGGATGCCTCTCTACTAGACATCTCGTGGGCATCTGAAGTCAACACGCCAGCCCCAAGTGATTACCCACTGCGGCTCTGCCTCCATTCCCGCCCCTCTCCAAAATAATGCCACAGTCCCTGCAGGTGACTGCACCCAGAACTCTGAGTATCATCCTCCACCTCACCACCTCCCTACCTAAATTCTGTCCATTCTACCTCCTCCATCTCCTTCCAACCCATCGTTTTCTCTGCATCTTCATGGCCAACACCCAGGCCGGCACTGGGGCCTCCCACCTGGACCACTGCACCAGGCTGCTTCCTGTTCACCTTGCTCCCACACCTGCCTGCATCCCCACATCCCCAGGGCTCCAGGCCCTCTATGACAGACAGAACTCTGGAAAGTAAAAATGAGAGACTGCTATTCCTCATTTTAAAATCCTTGAATTAATCCTATCCCAATGCCCTTAGGATAAAGCCCAAAGGCCTTGCACTATCTGGTTCCTGATGACCTCTCTAGTCTCATAATCCCTTCTCTTTCCCAGGACCACCCCCCAACACACACACACACACACACGTGCACACATTTACCTTGTTCCAACGTGTTTAACTCTTTGAATTTAACCAAGAACCTCTCTGTCTTGAGGTATTTGCGCAAGCTGCCCCTTCCTCGTGACCCTCACTCCTTGCCTCCCACTCAGGTTTCAGCTTAGAACCTGTCTCCTCCAGGCACCTTCCCCAGCCCCCCACTTACTTGTTCTCTTTACATTCTTCTTCAGTGACCTACAAAAATTGTGCAATGTCTGCTACCCCATTAGATGGAGAGCTCCAGCAGGGCAGGGATTGTGCCCGCCCAGTTCGTCACAGTGTCCCGGAGCCTAGGACAGGACATGTAGCAAATACTAAACAAGCATGTTATAAAAGTAAGCAAGGTGATTATGACATTCAGTCTAGCAGCTGGGTGCATTTCCCACCTTTCTCCTTGGTCTCCCTCAAAAAGGAAGGCTCAAGTGGATCATGGGGAATACCATGATGGAGACAGGGCAGGGTATCTGACTCACATACTTCATAAAGGCTGAATCCAAGTTTGGGGACATGTCAGGGTGTGCAGATCGCTCCAGGAGCCTGGGCTCTGGGAAGGCAGACATCCCGTAAACAGGATGCATTGCACGCCCACTATGCACAGACCCAAACGGCTTCACTGGGGAATCTGATGCAAGAGAAGCCTATGTCCCTGTCCTAGGGACTTCACAGTCTACTGTTCTCAAGTGAGCACTGACCTGAGATCTGTAGAACAAAGGATGGAACCTAAAAGCCAGAAACCTCACTTTGGGCACAACTGATTGGCTAACCTTAGTGTATTACAGCTATGTATTCTGGAAGAGTTGTTTAGCTTCTCCAAGCCTCAGTCTTCCAATCTGTAAAATGGAAATAAGAAGACCCATTTGGCTTACATCAGAGGACCACCATGAGAATAAAATCAAGAGTATGTGTGTAGCAGTTTTGTGAATTGCAATCCACAATCCACTGTTCTTTTCATGTTCCAAGGTGGCAGACATTGCAATAGCTGGACTCAACATTCATGCGAAAGAAGGTGCACACGGGCAAGACTCATTGGACTTCAGCCTAAGTAAATCTGGCAGGGGTAAATTAGTCTATCGGGGAAATTCAAGTGCTCCCGGCACCACAAATGGACCTGGGCTCTGGACAAGTGCAACAGCAGGTCTTCAGATTCCACGAGGACTCCAAGACCTCAAGAGGTCCATGGGAGAGATCTAGCACCTCTGTGCAGCAAGCAGGAGGGGCTCCTCTCTGACGGCAGCGGGACACACATGGGAGCTGAGGCTTGCTATTTCCCCAACAGCCTGTGCAGCCTGCACCCCAGTGGCACTTGTTCAAAGCTGTTGCCTCTAATTGCAGCTTTCTCTAGCAGTCTCCCTCCTTTTCCAGGTCCCAGAACGCCATAGCTGTTTACTTAATAATGACACAAAATCCTTCTGACTCACTTCCAATCCCTAGTCTATAACCAGGAGGAGAGTCAGAAATATCCCTAATTTGTAAAACCCAAGGATTTGCTCTTTCTAGGAATCCCCAAAATCTGCAAACTCAAGAAACAGCCTTTCGATATTCAAATAAAGATGGCTCAATACATCCATCCTGTGCAGGATGGAAAATTCAGTATTCCCTACTCCCAGTATCTGCAGGGATTCATAGAATCTGGGGGAATTCTTACTTTTCATGGTAACCGCCTGCACCATTTTACTGCTTTCACCAAACTATTTACTCATGCCCACCTCCTCATCTAGATCCCTTGTCTCCACTGCATTCTGACCTAGACCCAACCTGGAACACAACCCTTCTTCCTAGGACTCCCCAAAGCAAACAGAATATGTCTGTGTATGTAGCTGAGTTGTGCTGATCGTTCATTCAAGAGGGGAGGGGATTTGTGTCGCCTCCCAGCCCAGCAAGAAAGCAAAAATTGAAAAGGCACCCAAGTTCCTAGAAGACCTTGAACCATTACCACCATGGGATTCTCTTGCTGGATAGTCAGAGGAGCTGGCCACACCGAGGCCTCTTCATCCTCAGGCTGCTGCTATGAAGCACTGCAGTGTCGTGTACGGTCATATTCTATCCCTCTACATTCTGCCTCAGTAGATTACAGATGCCCCAACCTCTTGTGCAGAGTACTTCCTCCCTCTGGGAGTTCCATCTACATCCAAAGTAGCCCTCTGCACGGCATCATGGAAGGAAAACCAGCCCTTGCTATTCAGTTCCTTCTTTGAACCTGCAGCTTCTGTTCTACCCACCTGTAGGAGTGCAGGACTTTTCGCATCAGACTCTGCTGTGCAAGAAGGCCCCCCTGAGGTAGTTCAAATGCATATTAGGGTGTGGGGAGCCTTGAAGGGGACCTTTTCCTTAGAAGACAGAACCAGATGCAGCCAGTCCCCCGCTGAAATAGCCTGACTTTCCTCTGTGCTGCACTATTCTTGCACCTGCTTGGTGCAATGGCGATGTTCTGTGTGCTTTTCAAAGCTCAGAAGTGGAGGCCCTTTTGTTTCTTGCCCATTTATTTATTGCACAGAAGCAGCCACTGCAGCCCAGCCCGCACTGGCATATCGAGGGTGATATAAGACACAGAAGCTCAGAGTTTCCTCCAAGACTTGGACTTGCAGCAAGAACTGGGATACCTAACAAGAGCTTTCATCTTAAGAACCAATATAAAAGGAAACTATCATGCTAAGTGAAATAAGACAATCCCCCAAACCAAACATTGGATATTCTCTCTGATATACGGATGCTAACACACAATGGCTGGGGCGGGGGAGCAGGTAGAAGTTCAGTGGATTAGACAGAGGGGAATGAAGGGAAGGGAGGGGGGACAGGAATAGGGAAGACAGTGGAACAAATCTGACATCACTTTCCTATGTACCTATATATTCCCCAGAGATCTCCACATCATACACAACCACAAGACTGGGATCCTCATTAGAGTAAGTTATACTCCATGTTATCTATGTCAAAATACACTCTACTGTCATGTATATCTAAAAGAACCAATAAAAAGATTTAAAAGAACTAATATAAAGCAGAACGAAGTCAACCAGCTAAAGGAAGGCAAAAAAGGATAAGTGGTCCTAAATGGATCTTGATGTCCCTTCTAGCTGATACCTTGGGTTTCAATGACTTTATCCTGAGTTTTTAAAGTGTGATATAAGGATGCCAGAATCAATTAGGGAGCCTGAGAAAAATGCAGATTCCCATCCTACTGCTGACCTACAGAATCAGGAGTTGGCATGGGGCTCAGGACTCTGCCTTTTAACCCCCTTCTCCTCCTCTTCATTTACGCACTCAATCCTGATGCACCCTAGACTTTAAGACCAATGGCTCTGAAGCCCCTTGTGCGGATTCTGGCCTTGGCTCTACCACTTACTGGCTCTGTGAACTTAGATTGCTTAACCTCTTTGTGCTTAAATGTTCTCACCTATAAGATAAAATGTTATGAGGCTTAAATTTAGTTAAGACCTGGAAAAATCTCATGAGGATGATGGTTGGCCTTAACAAATGCAGGATAATATTTGTGGTTTTGTTTCTATAAGGAGAGAGGTCATCCCAGAGGGCTGAACACTCCCTGAGCCAGAGTCGTGGATCCTTTGTGTTGGGAGGCCAAACACACTCTGGAGCCTCCTAGTCCGAACATCTGAGCAGGCTGAGCCACATCAGTCCTGGAGCACTTCTATTTCTTCATCCCCATGTGAAAATCCCTGGAGAAGGAAAATCCCTGGGCCTGTGATTTGGAAGATGTTTACCCAGTTATGTGCATAAGAAAATGGTTCTCCACTCTGTCTAAATATTAGAATCACCTAGTGGGGCTTTAAAAAAAAAAAAATATCAGTTCTTAGGCCCCACCCTCAGAGATTTCCATATATTGGATATTCTGGGATTTGCCCTGAGCATTTGGAATTTTAAATACTTCCCGAGTGATTTCAACATGGAATCAAGGTCAAAACCACTGATGTAAGAAAAAGTTATGACCCAGAGTGGGAAGAGGTTGGCTTTTCCCAGGTGGGAAAGGAGACAATCATTCCCCCTGTCAGTCTATCAGGACAGAGATGGGCCCTCAGCAGGGACACCCTGACACCTTGGAGACTGGTCTTACAGCGCAGGAACTCTCATGTCTTTCTAAGCTTTTCTGACTGTGGAGGTCTGGCCTTGCTTGAGGTGGCAAACCCAAAGGCGGAGTCTCCCAGAGGAAATCAGCTAGGAGCTGGGCAAGGTGGCAGTGGCATGGAGACCCTGAAAAAAAGGGGCGCGTGTCAGAAGTTACCAGCCAGACTAGATGTGCGTCTAGTTGCGCGGACATCCCTTGGCCTGTTTGAATGTGCGACCCAGAGGGAAATACAAGTGCCATGCGCTACTCAAAGTGACACATGAAAGGACAGTATGGGATCAGCAAGAGGATCTTTGCTGGAATATCCTAGATGGACCCGGCTTGGCTGCATAGTTCTGCATCAGGGTCTCACAATGTGGTTGCAGCTAAGAGGGCCTCAGGGCTGCCAGTCACCCAAGGGCTCGTGGGTTCGTTTCAAAGGTGACCCATTCCTATGGCTGCTGTCAGGAGGCCGCAGTTCCTCACTCCATCATCTCCTTAGGGCTGCTTCAGTGTCATGGCTGCTGGCTTCCTCTAGAGCAATGACCAGAGAGGGAGAGAGGGAAGCCGTAATATGCCTGAGACCTAGTTACGGGAATCATACATGGAATCATACATCACTACTTCTGCCACATTTGGTTAGCCAGAATCAAGTACCTGAGACCAGTATAGTCGAGAGGAGAGGAATTGAGACTGCCATTTGAAGGGAAGGTGGCCACAGGATCCATGGCATATTCAGGTTTCAGCTGAAATGACAACCCTGCCTAGGAATATGTCCCTGGCCTGGTAGAAACCAAATGGGATTTAAGCAGTCCTCCAGCCTTCCATAGCACGTGGGCCTTCCTCCGCCATCACACTTTGCTTCTATTGAATTAGCAGCTTACAATGCTGCCCCCGCCCCCCAGGAAGTAAGGCAGAGACTAAGTATTCGTCATTGTCATAGTCCTAGTGCCTAGCACAGTGCTTCTCACTGAGAAGATTCTCAAGAAATATTTATTTAAAAATGTACCCAGCTCTGGTACCAAGTAGCTGAGTGGTACTTTGGTGAGTCAATCACCATCTATTGGACTTCCATTCCTCATCTATTATAAGGCAGGTGTTGAATGACATCATTTCCCAATGAGTTCCTAGTGGGATCTGCAAGGTGAAATAAGCATGGCACAAAGAAATTGACTCTCTGGTTGTATCAGTTACTCGTTGCTTTAATACAGGACTCCAAATGTTAGGTCTGCAAATGACCATGAGGTATTGCTTTTTACCTTCAACGGATGGTCTAGGTTCAGCTGGGTGGTTCTTCTGCCTCCTGAGTGACTCAGGTTGTATACATGTGCAAATTCACCTGGGGACTCGGCTGGACCTAGAACATCCAAGATGACCTCTAATCCCCTACTTGACCTCTAATCATTTAGGAGTCCAGCTCAAGTGGCTTCTTCATAGTCCAGCAACTGGCTTCTAAAAGCATGAAAGCAAATGCTGTTGGGCCTCTAAGGGTTACCCCCAGAGATGGACACAGAGTGACTTCTGTGCTGTGAGAGGCACAAGGCTAGCCAGAGTGAAGTGTAGAGAAAGCAGACTCCACCTCAGAAAGGGGGGGGGGGGGGGGGGGGGGCGGGTGGCCTGTGGACAGAGGGATGGGAGCAGGTATCCACAGCCAGATCTAGAGCAGTAGCCAAAGATATTTGGAAATCTAAGGTCAAACAAAGTCAAAAGGATTCGTTGATTTGTTTTACCTGAGGAATTTCTCAAAGGTTTTAAAATACTCATGATTATCATGAATCTCCCAAATGGCAAAGTTTCCCAAATTCATCAGTCCATGGACCTCTTTTTGATTCCTTCCTTTGTCTTTTCATCTTGAAGAACTAATATTACAACAGAAGATCTTTAATGGATTTTCCAGCCCTACAACCTTTTGATTTCCAGACAGAATAGATTTTTTCCAATTTGTATGAGGGGAGGAATAAAAGGCCAGGAAAGAGAGCCCCTGGCTTCAGGTTTCTTTGGTGCTATAAACACTATGGAAATGTCATGTGCTCCTTTTTCCCCTGGATCTTTGCTGGATTCTTTTTGGCTAACTAGACTCTTACCCTCATTCCCTCCTACTGGAGTGGTGCGGAGGGAAAGGAGTGGTTCTCTAATTCCAACATTGGGGAAGTTTTCCATGAACGTTGCAAACTGCAGAGACCAGACCTGCTCTGGATACCTCCCCGCTTTCTGGAAAGCTAAATGGAATTGTCTTTGTTGGTTTGCCAATGGAGGCCAAGCCCACCCATGTGCATGCTCCATTCTCAGCACACGTTCATCCCCTTGCCCAGTTCATGTCCTGCATGAGTGAGGATGTCATCATCTGAGCAGAGCTCCCCACCTGCTGAGAATACCAGACAAAGACACATGCTGCGGTCAGGCCTGCTCTTCTCCACTGTACAAAAGGCTCCCTGGAATCCCAAGGAAACTCTTTTTTAAATTTTTTTTAAAAATTTTATTTGTTCTTTTTTATACACATGGCAGCAGAATTTATTTTGGCCTATTATATGGAGTATACATGGAGTATAACATATTCTAATTAGGATGGTATTCTTGTGGTTATACATGATGCAAAGTAAACCTGGTATTCAAATAAAAGACTATGAAAGTTATGTCCAGTTAATTCTACTGTCTTTACTATTCCCCTCCTCACTCTCTTCCCTTCATTCACCTTTGTCTAATCCAGTGAATTTCTATTCTTCCCCTCCCCATTCTCCCTCGTTGTGGGTTAGCATCCACATATCAGAGAGCACATTCAGCATTTGGTTTTTTGGGACTGGCTTATTTCACTTAGCATGATATTCTCCAGTTCCATCCATTTACTGGCAAATGCCATAATTTTATTCTTCTTTTTGGCTGAGTAATATTCCATTATGTATATATCCATATTTTCTTTATCCATTCATCTGTTGAAGGACAGATTTCTAAATTGGTTCCAGAGCTTAGCTATTGTGAATTGAGTTGCTATAAACATTGATGTGGCTGTGTCACTGTAGTATGCTTATTTTAAGTCTCTTGGGTATAGATTGAGGAGTGGGATAACTGGATCAAATGGTGGTTTCATTCCAAATTTTCTAAGGAATCTCCATACAGCTCTCCATAGAGGTTGCACCAATTTGCCAAAGCAAACCTTAGTGAGAAAAGTGATGCAGGAAGTATCACAATACCAGACCTTAAATTATGTTACAGGGCTATATTAAACAAAATGGTATAGTATTGGCACCAAAACAGACATGAAGAACAATGGTATAGAATAGAAGACACAGAGAAAAACCCACATAAATACAGTTATCTCATAGTAGACAAAGGCATTCATTGTAGAAAAGATAGCCTCTTTAACAAATGGTCCTGGGAAAACTGGAAATCCATATGTCTGAAATTGAACCTTAAGGGAACTCTTTTTCTTTCTTTCTTTCTTTCTTTCTATTTTTTTTTTTTTTGTTTTTGTTTTTTTTTTTTTTTTTTTTTTTGTTTTTGGTACTGGGGATTGAACCCAGGGACACTCAACCACTGAGCCACATCTCCAACTCTTTTTTATATTTTATTTAGAGATGGAATCTCATTAAGTTGCTTAAAGCCTCTCTAAGTTGCTGAGGCTGGCTTTGAACTTACAGTCCTCTTGCCTCAGCCTCCTGAGCCGCTGGGATTACAGGTACCCAGCCCAAGGAAACTCTTAAAGTTCTCCCAGGAATCCTGCAGGCCAGGGCTACCATAAGAGATTGGTTCCCCTAGGGGCAGGTATGCCCGCAAATATATAGGTGAAAGACAACTTCCCTGTGCTTGGCTCCTGGTCATCATCACTATATGATCAGTCAGTGAATAAATTCCCATGGTAGAGGTTGAGTTCAGGCAGCACAGCTGGAAATTTTGTTTTGTACACATAAAGGTAAAAATTGCCATAATAAGGTCTTTCCTGCATCACAATGGGATAAAGACCGAGGAAAAATCTAGAAGGTACAAAATAAAACCAAAACATAAACTGGAAGGTTGAAATAAACAATCTCAGAGGTTTCTTCCAATTCTAGGATTCTATGATCCTTTTTCTGCCTCATGACCCCTGTCCACAGAGCTAGATGCACAGAATAGAAAACAAATCATTCTGTTTTGTTTCTCTGTAACAAAACTAGTTCTAAATATAAGGAAAAGGTGGGTAACAATAAGGCTGAAGATTATCTGTGGGTTCTCATCTGTGTTCTCTGGACTCCCTACAACCACTCTTTTTTTGTTTTAGGGTCTTTGGAAAACACAAAGGAATAGAAATAACAAAGAAAGAAAGAAAATAAGCCGGGCGCGGTGGTGCACGCCTGTAATCCCAGCACTTTGGGAGGCTGAGGCAGGAGGATCGCGAGTTCAAAGCCAGCCTCAGCCATGGTGAGGCACTTAGCAACTCAGTGAGACCCTGTCTCTAATAAAAACCAAAAAAAGGGCTGGGGATGTGGCCCAGTGGTTGAGTGCCTCTGAGTTCAATCCCTGGTACCAAAAAAAAAAAAAAAAAAAAAAAAAGAAAGAAAGAAAATAGAGCTTGCTTATAATCATCCAAATATCATGCTTTGTATATAATAAATTACAATAAAAAATACTACTCATAAAAAAACAAATATCATGCTTTGTATCATCCAATGAAAATATAATGAATGCTTGGGAATACACTCTTTCAGAATATATTTGTTGTATATATACAAAAATGCTATACATATATTATACATGTACAGTGTATTTCTAACTTTGTATTGAATATACGCAGGTGTGTGTATGTACATACACATATTTTAACAAATATTGAAAATGTATATGCAATTTTGTGTCCTATTTTTATCCAGAGAAAGTATTATTTTTAGCTATGTAGACATATGTATATGTGTTATGCTATTTGCATATGTCTTTTATTTCGTATATCTCTCCCTGTTCTTTGCATATAGACATTATTTTTATGTCCAAAAATATTTGTACATAAATTTTTGTATCTCTAGTCATCTCATGAGGCAATATTCCTAAACAATGGAATTAAGTGCAGAAAAAAAAAATTATGTTCATCATACACACTAAGAAATTACACTTGAGAAAAGCTGTACTAAGTTCTACTCCAACGTGCAATGCCTAATAGGAAGTGTTTAATCATTGCTTTGCAGATATTAACAGATTACTCCATCTTTTCCAATATGAAAAATGTACCTGACTTTTGGGCTAATTTTCATCTCGAAACTAGTAGTAAGAATATTTTATGCATGTGTGTGTGTGTGTGTATATATATATATATATATATATATATATGTGTGTGTGTGTATATACATATATATGTACATAAGTATATATGTATATATGTGTGTTTATATATTTGGTTCCTTCACTTTCTTTCACTAATTATGTAGTTATAGTCTTCACTTAAGAATTTATATTTTTTGTTTTATTTATCAATTTTAGAACTTTTCTTATGTATAAAATATTCATCCTTTTCTTCAATCATCTTGAAAATATTCCTTTAAATTGTCATTTGCCTTCTAAACTCGATGTGATCAAATTCATCATTTTTTTCTTTTTGTTTTCTTCAATTTTCTTCCAGTTTAAAAAAAAAAAAAAAAAAAAGTTCTGATCCTTGAGTCAATTAAATAGCCACTTATATTTCTTCTCATTTTATGGGTTTCAATTCCCAAGATTCTGTGGAATCCAATCAGAATTTAGTTTGTCATGAGATGATCAATGTGGGATGTGGTTTTCGTCTCCCCAACTACCAAGAAAACATGCTGGCTAATTCATCCTTACTCAGATGGCCAGAGATCTTTCAGAACTGAATACTTTGAAGTTTCAGTCTGTATGTTTGAATTATAGCTCTAGTATATATTAATAGTAGTAGAGTGGGCCACTTCTTATCACTTTTATCTATTTTAGTCACATTGTTCTTCCAGATGAACTTTAGAATCATTATGTCATGTTTAAATGGATCTAGTTTAAAGCAAAAAGCTACTTTAAAGTAATGCACAACTTTCCCATCCCAAACCATAGAATTTTTACAACTCTCTGTGAAACTGGGTAGTTTTCTTCTTATTGGTCCTAGGCATTTCTTGTTACTGCAGGGCTTACATATTCTGCTGGGATTTTTTAAAAAACATATCTTTTAAATGGAAATTACTAGCATTTGAAAACTCTAGTGATTTTTGCTTATTTATCTATATCAGGCAATTCTGCTGAACTTTCTTATCAATCTAAAAGATTTTCCATTGGTTACCCAGTTTTCTAGCCCTCTAATTATATCAATTGTAAATGGAGGTAATAAGCCTCCTATCCAATAATTATTCCACTATTTACTATTGTGTGTATTCTCACATAGGGTGAGTATGTGTGCTTCTTGTGTTTTAACTATTACTATGATGGAAGAAGTAATGTTAAGGGGTATCCTATGACTTCTGGCGTCCTAACATTAAATAGTTGAAGTGGGTGTTTAATTATGTCTAATACCCTTTTAGCATCCAATGAGATTAGCATGAGTAATATATTACCATATCTCATTGATTATAAAATACATTGTCATTTCAAAGCTGATGAAATATGAAAAAGAAAAGGTACATTTTAGAATGGAGACAGATGTCCTAACATTAAACCATAAAGGACAGGCCCTGCTATTTTATGGAGAAATGTGCTTTTTATTATTTGAATTTGGTTTGCTCAAATTTAATTTGGAATTTTAAAACTTACATTCACATATGATATTATTTTATGGTTCTTTTATATACTATATTTGTCAGGTTTTTATATTGATTTGGGTGTCTCTAGTTTCATAAAAGGATTTGGTTAGCTTTCTCTTTTTTTCTTTCCTAGGAATTGTTTATATAGCATAAGAATTAAGGTCCTTGGAAAATTGAAGTAGCACATTGGTAAAAGTTTCTTATCTCAAATCCTTGGTTAAGAAACAGAATTTTGAGAAATTCTTCATTTTTGTGGTTATTGACCTCTTCTGATTTTCTATTTCTCAAATCAAAGTTGAACTTTTATATTTTCCTGACATATTTTTATTTCCTCTGACACTTTTATTTGTTGCCAAAGAAATGTGCACGATATTTGCTTAATCTTTTTAAAAAATCTGTATCCTTTGATTTATCCTCTTTCTTATCCTTAATTTTATTTGTGTTCTTTTTCCTTATTTATATTTATGAGAGATTTGCCCTTTATTTCCAAGCATAAGTTATTGTATTTACTTTTTGTGTTTTCTTATTCATTATTAATCCTTTAATCTTACTTCTTTCTTTCCTCTGCTTGTTTTATTTAAGTTGGATTTTAATAACTTCTGACATTGAGTATTCATTGGTTTACTTTAGTTTTATGTAATAATATTATTAATATATTACATTATGTTAACACAAGGCAACAACTATACCCATGAAGAAAACTGGCCATGTCATACCCATTTGTATACACAATATTCTCATTGTCATTATTTTCTAAAAAGCCTCTTAATTATTTTCTAAATAACATATTCTCATTTTTTAAATCAAAATTATTTAGATATGTATGTTTTTTAAATTACTAACTAACTTAAGATTTGAGGCTTATGTATTTCTTTCTTTCTGTATTTACATTTTAGTTTTACCATATACTATAGCTGGGAAATTTGGGCCTTTGAGGAAGTTTTAATTTATTTTTGTTTTTAAAGAGCCTGTTATATGATCAATCTTAAGACTACTTCATGCATATTTGCAAAGAAAATGCAATCTTCCTTGGTAGTGTATAAAACATTTACTATCTAAATTCAGTCTTTTAAATTATGTTGTGGTTACCTTTCCTGTACAATAGCTGTTAAATACTAAAAAGCTAATTTTCTCATGGCCTGAAGTTGGTCTTTCTCTACTCTGTCTCCCACTTCTGCTTTTTTAAGAGATCATGACAGTCATGTGTGATGGACGGGTATATATTAATTTTATACTTTGACAATTTCGCCTTTCATCATTATAAAAGGACTCTTTAGATCTCATGTAATACAGTGTGATTTGTGATCTACTTAGTGTGAAATTTAAACTGCCACCCTCATTTCCTTTGGTTTACATTTCCTGAGTAAATCTTTTCCCTTTTTTTTTTTTTTTTTTTTGTTAAGATTTCTGCTGTACTCAGTAAATAGTTAGATGTTTTTAAACTATTTGAAAATATTTTATATTTAATAAGAGGCAAGTCATTTATGTTTATAGTAAACAATGATATACTTAGTCTTCTGCATTTACATACATTTTGACTTCTGCTTTTAAATTTTATTTACTCTTTCTTCTTTTTTTGTTATTGGAATTGTACTTTATTTGCTTTCATGGGCTTCTTGACTTATATAATATACACACTGCTTTTATTTTTATCACTGATTATTTTTAACTTTTTTCTACCTGATTTTTATTATATATTTTTCTCATTATTGATATTTGAACTCCTTTGACTCACCGATTCATAAAAAGATAACTTATTATAAATTTAATGCCTTGAATTATCACACTCTTCCAAATTTTATGTGTAGTTTTAGGATTATATGCAATCATTTTTGATTATTTTCTCCTAATTTTGTGAGTAGGTTTGTAAAAGTTACTTCAACATTATTGCGTTCATTCATCTACACATTCAAATAAATTTATACTGAACATGTACTATAGAGTAGTTATCAGGGATAAAGCAGTGAACCGCATCAGAAAAATCCTAACTATATGAAATTTAATTCTGACAGTGGAGATGGACATAAATATGTAATAAGGATTAAATTAATAAATAAAATAGCTCAAGATAATGGTTACTGCCATGGAGAAAAAAACAAATAGAATGATGGCACAGAAGAACTAGTGTTGGTTGACTGTTGGAGCCTCTTTGTGGAGATATTATCTGAGAAATCACTTGGATGATCAGACAGAGTTGGTTATGTAGACATGGGGTAGAATTTCCAGGCAAGAGGACTAAGTGACAGCTTGGCATAACAATCAACGAATTGAAAGAAGGACACTGTTGCTAAAGCATAGAGACCTTGGTCTCCTTAGAAGATGGAAAAGATTGCCCATGTTCTTAGATTGGCAGAATTAATATTGTCAAAATGGTCATACTACCAAAAGTGCTATACAGATTTAATGCAATTAAAATTCCAATGACATTCTTCACAGAAACAGAAAAAACAGTCATGAAATTCATTTGGAAAAATAAGCAGACCCAGAAGAGCCAAAGCAATTCTCAGTGACAAAGTGAAGCAAGAGGCATCTCAATACCAGATCTTAAATAATACTACAAAGTTATAGTAACAAAAACAGCAAGGTATTGACAGCAAAACAGACATGAAAACCAATGGTACAGAATAGAAGACACAGAGACAAACCCACATATATCCAGTTATCTCATACTAGACCAAGTTGTCATAAACAAACATTGGAGAAAAGATACCCTCTTCAACAAAGGTGCTGGGAAAACTGGAAATCCATATGTAGCAAAACGAAATTAAAGTCCTATCTCTCACCCTGCACAAAACTCAACTCAAAGTGGTTCAAGGACCTAGGCATTAGACCAGAGACCCTGTGCCTACTAGAAGAAAAAGTAGGCCCAAATCTCCATCATGTTGGCTTAGGAACCAAATTCTTCAATAAGACTCTTAAAAGCATAAGAAGTAAAACCAAGAATCAATAAATGGGATGGTATCAAACTCAAAAGCTTCTTCACAGCAAAGGAAACAATCAAGAACACGAAGAGAGAGTCTACAGAATGAAAGAAAATCATTGCTATTTGCACTTCAGATAGAGCATTGATCTCCAAGATGTACAGAGAACTCACAAAATTTAACACCACCAACAAAAACAAACAAAAAAACTAATCAATCAATTGGCAAAGGAGCTGAACAGATACTTCACAGAAGAAATACAGTCAAGTCACCAAACATATGAAAAAATGTTCAACATCTCTAGCAATTAGAGAAATGCAAATTAAAACTACTCTAAGATTTCATCTCCCTCCAGTCAGTATGGCAATTATCAAGAATACAAGTAACAATAAATGTTGGCAAGGATGTGGGGGAAAAAGTAACTCATACATTGCTGGTAGGACTACAAATTGGTGCAGTCATTCTGGAAAGCAGTGTGAAGATTCCCCAGAAAACTTGGAATAGAACCACCATTTGACCCAGCTATCCCACTCCTCGGCATATACCTAAAGGACTTAACATTATTGTACATGTTACATAGTACATAATACATTTTACATAAAATATCTTGTTGTACATAGCATGTATATATATATATATATATATATATATATACATATATATATACACACACACACAATTTTTTCAGTTTAAAATATATTTTTAAAAAGATTAAAATAAGCAAAAGTTAAGATTATTCATAGCTGGCAGGCCTGTCCCACAAGAATGGTAAAAGGAGTACTGCAGGTTGAAAAGAAAGGACACTAGAATAACTCAAAGTCATAAAGAAATGAAGATCTAATAAACATAAATACATAGATAAATATGAAAGCTGGTGTTATTGTAGTTTTGGTTTGTAATTCTACTTCCCATAAGATTTTAAATTTTTTCATTCAATTATGTATAGAACATCTAGACAGATTAATAAGGAAATAGAGGACTTAAACCCTAAGAGTATGTGTGTCTGCATGTGTGTGTTGTGTGTGTGTATGTGTGTGTGTTGTGTATGTATGTGTGTGTTGTGTGTGTATGTGTGTGTGTTGTGTGTGTGTGTGTGTGTATACTACTTCTAACACCTCACAATATCAGAACATACAGGCATCTCAACAACACCTGGGACATTTCCCACGATAGACCATATTTAAGACACAAAACAATTTTAATTATTGTTTCAAATATCATAGGAATATCTTCTCTGACCACAATGGAATGAAGCCAGGGATCAACAAAAGAAGGAAAACTGGGAGATTCACACACAAATGGAAATTAAACAACATATTCAGATAACCAGTGTGCCAAAGAAGAACTCACTAGGAAAATTAGAAAATAATTTTAAATGAATAAAAGTGAAAATGCAACTCACCAACACATATGAGATTCAGCAAAAGCAGTGCTCAGGAAAAAGTTTATAGCTGTGAATGGTTGCATTAAAAAAGGAAGATCCCAAAATAGCAGCCTAACTTTATAGTTTAAGGAATTTTAAAACCCAGAATAAACTAAATCCTAAGAGAGCAGAAGGATTTAATTAATAAAGATAAGGCAGAGATAAATGAAACAGAGACAAACAATAGAACTGACAAACTAAAAGTTGGCTCTTTGAAAAGATTTTTTAAAAATTAACAAATCTTTAGATCCATGACTAAGGAAAGAGAGAGAAAAATAAGTAACTAAAATTAGATATAAAAGCAAGGATATTCCTACCAATCTTACTGAGAATTTTACTACCAACTTTACTAAGGTTATTACTACCAACCTTAATTATAAGAGAATACTATGAACAATTTATACAGCAAGAAATTAGGTAAAATAGATGAAATGGACAGATTCCTAGAAACACAAAAATTATCAATACAGATGCAAGAAGTAGAAAATCACAAAGAACTCATAGTAAACAGAGAAATTGGATCAATAATTAAATCAGTGTTCAAAACCTCCCCAAAATGGAAAGTCCAGGGCCAGATGACTTCACAGGTAAATGCTAACAAACATATAAAGAAGAATTAACACAAACCCTACCTAAACCCTCCCAAAGGTAGAAGAGAAGAGAATGCTTTCTAACACATTCTGAGGCCAAGAGTACCGTGTTACCAATGCCAGACAATACCACAAGAAGAGAAAACTACTGACCAATATCATTTATAAATATAAAAGAAAAAAATCCTGAATAAAATATACCAAACTAATTCAACAAAGTATTAAAAGGATCAAGTGAGATTTATTCTTGGAATGCCAGAGAGGTATAACTAAGGAAAGATTCAGGGTTGGGAATGTAGTTCAGTGACAAGAGTTCTTGCCTAGAGGTCCACATTTGCATCACCCCCAGCACTGAGGGGGAAAAAAAAAGAAAAGAAAGAAAGAAAATGAGAGGAAGAGAAATAAAGAAAAAAAATCATCAATCAGTGTAACACAACATATTACACCAAATGGTGTGGAAACACATGATCCTTTCAATAGATATAGAGAAATAATTTTGTAAAATTCAATATCTTTTAATTTAAAACAAATTTCAGTTTAAAAAATTCATGATTAAAAAGCTTTCAGTTGGAAGAAATTTTGTTTCAACTTAACAAGGGGCATATATCAAAATCCACAACTAACATCATACTCAACAGTGAAAGACTGGTATCTTTCCCCTACTATCAGAAACAAAACTCTCACCACTACCATTCAACATTGTCTGAGCCAGTGCAAGTAGGCAAGAAAAAGAAATAGAAAGCATTCGAAGTAGAAAAGAAAAAGTAAGACTATCTCTATTTTCAGTGGACATAATTTAAAATACAGAAAAATCCCAAAGAATACACATGTGCAAATTGGGGTACACACACACAAAACACACACACACACACACACACACAAGCTAATGAACAAAATCAGCAAGGCTTCAAAAATCAGATATTTTTTCTATATGCCAGCAATGAACAATTCAAAAACAAAATTAGGGAAATAATTACATTTATGATAGCATCTAGAAGAAAAGAATGCACTAAAAAATAAACCTAGCAAAGGAAGTGAAAGACTAGTACACTGAAAACTATAAGTCGTTGCTGAAAGAAATGAAAGAAGACCTGAAGAAATAAAAATGCACATCAATTTCATAGACTGGTAAGATAGCATACGTATAGATTCAATGCAACCCTTATCAAAATTCCAATGAACGTTTTGGCAGAAATGGAAAAGTCAATCCTCAAATTTATATGAAATTACAAGGAGCCTCAAACACTCAAAACAACATTGAAAAAGAAAATGTTGAAGAACTCATACCTTCCAATTTCAAAAGTTCCTACCAATCTGTAGTAATTGATATCATGTGAGGCTGGCATAAGGTTAGATATGCAAATGAATGGAATAGAGCTGAGATTCAGAAATAAGCACAAACATTCATAACCAGTTGATTTTACACAAGGATGCCAAGACTGGTAAAGGAGAAAAGAATAATCTCTTCAAAAAAATGGTGCTGGGTAGAGAAAGAAATTAAATGGATACAAATAGAAAAGAAGTTAAATTATCTCTGCTTGCTGATAACATGATGCTACATCTAGAAGACCCAAAACACTCCACCAGAAGACTTCTAGAACTAATAAACAAATTCAGCAAAGAAGCAGAATGCAACATCAACATGCAAAAATCAATAGCTTTCTTATACTCCATAATGAACCTGCTGAGAAGGATATCAGGAAAACTATTCTGTTCACAATAACCACCGCCCCCCCAAATGGGAATAAATCTAATCAAGGAGATGAAAGACTTCTACAGTGAAAAACTATAGAACACTGAAGAAAGAAACTGAAATAGACCCTAGAAAATGGAAAGACCTCCGTGTTCTTGGACAGGCAGAATTAATATTGTCAAAATGGCCATACTACCAATAGCATCATACAGACTAATTCATTCCCTATCAAAGTACCAATAACAATCTTCACAGAAAAAGCAGTCCCAAAATTCACTTGAAAGAATAAGAGACTCAGAATAGTCAATGGCATACTGAGAAAGACAGGTGATGCTGGAGGCACCACAATACCTGATCTCAAATTATACTATAGAGCTATAGTAACAAAAATGGCATGGTGCTAGCATCAAAACATACATGAAGATCAATGGAAAAGAATAGAGGTAAGCCTACATGGATAGCCATGTGATACCTAACAAAGGTGCCAAAAACATATGTTGGAGAAAAGATAGTCTTTTTAACAAATGGTAATGGGAAAACTGGGATATCCATATGTAGAAGAATGAAACTAGATCCCTATCTTTCACCCTGTACAAAAGTCATCTCAAAGTGTATCAAAAACCTAGGAATGAGACCAGAAACTTCACACTGCTAGAAGGAAACATAGGATCAACACACCAACATGTTGCTGCAGGCACAGACTTCCTTAAGACCACTAAAGCTCAAGAAATAAAACCAAGAACCTGTAAGTGGGACAACACCAAATTAAAAACCTTCTTCACAGCAAAGGAAGTGATTAACAGCATAAAGGGAGAGCCTACAGAATGGAAGAATATTTTTGCCAGCTACTCCTCTGACAGGGAATTAATGTCCAGGATAAGGAACCAAAATAAATAAATAAATATAACATAACCCAATCAATTAATGGGCAAAAGAACTTAGCAGACATTTCTCAAAAGAAAAAACGCAAATGTCCAACAAATATATGAGAAAATTTTCAATATTCCTGGCAATCAGGGAAATGTAAATGAAAACTACATTGAGATTTCATCTCACTCCAATTACAATGGTAATTATCAAAACTACAATTAATAATATATGCTGGTGATCCTCGGTCTATACCCAAAGGACTTAAAAACAGCATACTGCAGGGACACAGCCACATCAATGTTTTTAGCAGCACAATTCACAATAGCTGAACTGTGGAACCAACCTAGATGCCCTTCAGTAGATGAATGGATAAAGAAAATGTGGTACATATACACAATGGAATATTACAGCAACCAAAATAGACCAGTTGACAAATGGTACAGATAGAAGACACAGAGACTAACCCACACATTTATAACTATCTTATATCAGACAAAGGTGCCAAAACGTTCATTGGAGAAAAGACAGCCTCTTCAACAAATGGTGTTGGGAAAACTGGAAATCCTCATGTAATAAAATGAAATTGAATCTCTATCTCTCACCATGCACAAAACTCCACTCAAAGTGGATCAAAGACCTAGGAATTAAACCAGAGACCTTGCACCTAATAGAAGAAAAAGAAGGCCCAAATCTCCATCATGTTGAATTAGGCCCCAGCTTCCTCAGCAAGACCCCTATAGCACAAGAATTAAAACCAAGAATTAATAAATGGGATGGATTCAAACTCAAAAGCTTCTTCTCAGCAAAAGAAACAATTGATGAGGTGAATAGAGAACCCACAGAATGGGAGCAAATCTTTACCACAAGCACATCAGATAGAACACTAACCTCAACGATATGTAAAGCTCTCAAAAAGCCTTAACACCAAAAAAAAAACAAATAACCCAATCAATAAATGGGCCAAGGAATTAAACAGACACTTCTCAGAAGATGATATACAATCAATCAACAAACATTATGAAAAAATTTTCAACATCTCTAGCAATTAGAGAAATGCAAATCAAAACAACTCTAAGATTTCATCTTACTTACCAGAATGGCAGCTATCAAAAATACAAACAGCAATAAATGCTGGCGAGAATGTGGGGGGAAAGGCACACTCATACATTGTTGGTGGGACTGCAAATTGGTGAAGCCAATCTGGAAAGTAGTATGGAGATTCCTAGGAAAACTTGGAATGGAACCACCATTTGACCCAGCTATTCCTCTCCTTGGTCTATACCCAAAAGACTTAAAAACAGCTTACTACAGGGACACAGCAACATCAATGTTTTTTTGTTGTTGTTATTTTTGTTTTTTTCAAATTTATATTTTATTCTAAGTTGTTAGAAATGACAGCAGAATGTATTACATTTCATATTATACTTGTAGAGCACATTTTTACATATCTCTGGTTGTATACAAAGTATATTCACACCATTCATGACTTCATACATGCACTTAGGGTAATGATATCCATCTCATTCTGCCATCTTTTTTTTCTTGACCCTTTTGCCCCCTCCCTCCCCATTGGCCATTCTAGTGTTCCTCTAATCCTCCTATGCTCCCATACCAACCTGACTGTGAATCAGCTTCGTTATATCAGAGAAAACATTTGGCATTTGGCTTTTTGGGATTGGCTAACTTCACTTTGCATTATTTTCTCCTACTCCATCCATTTACCTGCGAATGCTATGATTTTATTCTCTTTTAGAGCTGAGTAGTGTTCCATCGTGTATATATACCAAAGTTTCCCTATCCATTCATCTGCTGATGGGCATTGGGGTTGGTTCCACAATTTAGCTATTGTGAATTGTGCTGCTATGAACATTGATGTCGTGCACTGAATTTTGAGAGAAATGAAGGAAATTTAAATAGAACAAAGGGGGAGGGAGGGAAGGGGGCAAGGGGATGGGAATAATGGAAGAATGAGTTAGACATCATTACCCTAAGTACATGTATGAAGACACAATTGTTGTGAAAATACTTTATGTAGAACCAGCAACTTGAAAAATTTTGCTCTTTATATGTAACATGAAATGAATTGCACTCTGCAAGCATGTATAACAAATTAGAATAAAAAATAAATTTTAAAGAAAGAGAATAAAATCATGGCATTTGCTGGTAAATGGAGGAAGTTGGAGAATATAATGCTAAGTGAAGTTAGCCAATTCCAAAAAACCAAATGCCTATGCCGAATGTCTTCAATAAGGAAGCTGATTCATAGCGGGGTAGAGAGGGGAGCAAGGGAGGAATAGATGAACTCTAGGCAGGACAAAGGGGAGAGAGGGGAAGGGTGGGGCAGGGGGATAGAAATGATGGTGGAATGAAGTGGACATCATTATACAAAGTACATGTATGAATGTAAGCTACCTGGTACCGTAACCCGCGAGGAAAACTCTCGGAGGCAGAGTAAAGCTTTTACTACTTTTACTTCTACTTTCTTAGAGCTTAGAGAGGGAAAGATTTTTAGAGAGAAAGATTAAAGCGAGCTTTTCTTCTTGTCTTCTTAGCTTAGAGTCTTAGAGAGAAAGAAAGATAGAGCTTCTTCTTAGCTTAGAGTCTTAGAGAGAAAGAAAGATAGAGCTTAGCTTAGAGAAAGATTAGAGCTTCTTTCTTCTCTCTTCTTTCTTCCTTCTTCTTTCTTCTGTCTTCGGTCTTCCTTGGGAGCCTCGGCCTAACTCTGACCAGTCATTACTTCTTCTATCTGGTTTCTCTTCTGTAACCACTCTGCCTACGTTCTGGCCGCTCTGATTCTTCTGACCGACCGAGTGACTGCCCGACTGACTGAATTCTCCGTTCTCCTAACTCGGACCGCTTTCACCCGGTTATATACCTTCAGCTTTGCGGGTGCCTACAGGTGCGTCACATACATATCAGGTGGAACTTATGGCTTCCAGCTAGCTGCAACAGCCCTTCCTAATTAGGGATCCTTCATATGAAGACATGAATGGAGTGAATATACAACCAGAGATATGAAAATTTGTGCCCTATGTGTGTATTATGAATTGTAATGCATTCTGCTGTCACATATAACAAATTAGAATTTTAAAAATTAAGAAAAAATAATAATAATATATGCTGGTGAGTATGTGGGGGGAAAGGCACACTCCGGCATTGTTGATGGGACTGCAAATTAGTGCTACCACTCCGGAGCAGGATTAAGATTCCTCAAAAAACTAGGAATGCGACCACCATGCAACTCAATTATCCCACTCTCAGTATTTATCAAACGAAAAAAGAAAAAAGAAACCTAAAATCAGAATACTATATTGATACAAGTACATCAGTGTTTATAGCAGCACAATTTACAGTACCACATTATGGAACCAGCCCAGATGCTGTCAACAGACAAATGAATAAGAAAATGTGATATACATCACATTTAGTATATATACCATTTTATTTATATATTTCACCTTACCTATATATACAAAAAATAATTTTATTCAGTTATAAAGAAGATTGAAATTATAGCATTTGCTAGTAAATGGACGGAGATGGAGAATATCATGATAAGTAAAATCGGTAAGACTCAGAAAACCGAGGATCTCACATGCAAATGTTGGAACAAAATAAGGGGACATCGTGAAAATGGAAGGTAGATCAGAGCAGTGGAACAGAGGAGTTGTGGGAAGCCACAAGGGACAGAAAGGGGAGGAATTGCGGAATGAGGTTGACCAAATCATGCTGCGCACACGTGTGTTAGTACCACAGGGGATCCCACCTTTATGACACCTATTGAGCACTAATTTATAAAAGCAATAAATAGGTGGGCGGAAGTCCAGAAGAGTAGAGGAGGGGGAACAAACAAGTGCAGGGGAAAGGAAGAGGGAGAGAGGAAGTCCTGGGGACTGAAATGGAGCAAATCATATTCCACGTACACGTGACTGTGTCAAAATGAACCGCACTAGTGTGTCTAGCTATCGTGCACTAATTAAAACATTTTTAAGGGGTGCTGGGGCAACCGGATAATGACATGCAAAGGAATGAAGTTGGGCCAGGCGCCATGACATACACCCAAAATCCCAGCAACTCAGGAGGCTGAGACAGGAGGATTGCAAGTTCAAGGCCAGCCTGGGCAACTTAGTGAGACCTTGTCTCAAAAATAAAATAGAGGGGCTGGGATTGTGGCTCAGTGGTAGAGCGCTCACCTAGCACGTGGGCGACCCGGGTTCGATCCTCAGCACCACGTACGAACAAAGGCATTGTGTACAACTAAAGCAAACAAATAAAAATATTTTTAAAAATAAAAAATAAAATAAAATAAAAATAAAATAGAAAGGGCTGGGGATGTAGCTCAGTGTAGAGTGCTTCTGGATTCAATCCCCAGCACTCCCCAAAGCACAAAAGTATGAAATTGGAACCCCTACTACACAGCATATACAAAATTAGCTAAAAATGGACCAACAACCTTGCTAGACAATGGTCTCTGGTACTGCTAACTGACATCATTTCTCTTCTCTCTTCTTCAAATATGCTGGGAATATGCTATCCTGGGAGAAGAAGGAATGGCCTTATACAGCCAACTCTTGTTTCTGTCCCTCCTAGGCAATGTACCATATAGAGTTAGAGAGGAAATTCCCAGGCTTGGTTGCTCTCTTCCTTAGAAACAGGACGTCCTCCAAATTTTTTCCCATTGAACCCTGAGAGGTACACAACCAGCATGGGCTGTTTTTTGGAATCCCTCAGCAGTGCTGTGGGTGGGGCATGGACAATCAAGGCTCCCTCCACCCTCTGCAGATTTCTTGTGCTGTGGCAGACTGGCTTGTACCGCAGCATAGTCTTTGGTTCCTTGCTACCTATCTGTAGATGGGAAACTTGCCTCCTGTACCTTGCTGTGCACAAGAGTTCCCTATCTCACTGGACTCAGGTGATCCGAAAAACCAAAGCCCAAAGCACAGTGGGCAAAAGCGTTCACACTCCTGCTCCTGGTGGCTGCGTGGACGGTGGGAGTCCTTCCTTGGGATTGGTTATTAGGGAACCTGCCTCACCAACCTACACATTAAGAGTTGAAAGCAGACAGCTGTTAGAAGAAAACAGAGTAAATCTTTATGACCTCAGATTTGGCAACAGGTTCTTAGATTTCACAGCAAGAGCATAAGCAACATAAGAAAAAGGAGATAGATTAGACTTCATGAAAAAAAAAAAAATGCTGTGTATCAAAGGACAAAAGTGACAGAGCCAAAGGCAACCTACAGAACAGAAGGTACTTGGAAATCACACAGTGGATAAACGGTGAAGAAACTCTTCAGTGCAACAAAAAGACACACAATCAATTCAGAAATAAACAAAGGGCTTGATCAGACATTTTGCCAAATGGCCAATAAACACAAGAAAGATAGTCACCATTTTCGATACTGTTGGTAACTAAGCAGATGCAAATCAAAACCACATCGATGTATCACTTCACATTCACTAAGATAATTAAAATTTTAAAAAACAGAAAGGAAAATGACACGGTTAGCAAAGATGTGGAGAAATTTGAACCCTCGCACGCTGCTGGCAAAAGATGAAATAGAGCCTTAACTGTGGAAGAGAGCTTGGGTAGCTCCTGGAAAGTCAGGCATAGAAGGCCGAGCACTAGCATAGGGGTCACAGTGACCGCGGGATCTAGCCATTCTACTCCTGGAGTATGTATTGAAGACAAATGAAAACACAGCTGGCCTCTGTATCCATGGGCTCTGCATCTGTGAATTCAACCAACCACAGATCAAAAATATTCAGGGAAAAAAATGCATCTACACAGAGCATGCCCAGGGTGTTTTTCTTCCCATCATTCCCTAGACAGCATGGTCCAACTTGTTTACATAGCATTTACATTGTATTAGGTATGATAAATAACCTAGAGATGATCCAGACTGTGAGGACAGGTGTGGATAGGTTATATGCAAATACTTTGCTGTTTTGTATAAGGGACTTAGGCACCCACGGATTTTGGTTTCCATGGGTGGGGTTGCGGGTGGGTCTTGAAACCAATCTCCCATGGTTACCAAGGCATGACTGTGTGTGTCCACAGAGAAAGTTTTACAAGAATATATATAGCATCATTATTTATATTAGCCAAAAAGTAGAAACAACTCCAACGTCCATGAATGGATAAATAAACATATAGCAGCACATACATACAATGGAATATTATTTAACTGTAAAAAGAAACAAAGTACCAATAAGTGCTGCGACCCAAATGAACATCAAAAACCTTAGGTACTTTTGTTTTAGACACAGAGGTTGCATAGTGTATGATTCCTTTCATTTGAAACATCTGAAATAGACAAATTCATAGAGACAGAAAGCAGATTAGTGGTTGCTGGGAGAGTGGGGGATGGTAAGATTGGAAGTGTTCGTTTCATGGGCCGGGCATTTCCTTCTGAGGTGATGAAAAAATTCGTCACTACAGAAAGGTGGTGTTTGCACAGCATTGTAAATGCACTAAATGCCACTGAATTATATACTTTAAAATAACCTACTATGTATTATGTGAATTTGACCTCAATTTTTTTTTAAAGCATGCATGCACATTTATTCTTTTATAGTTTGGGAGGTCAGAAGCCCTAACTCCATCCCACCTGGCTAATGTGAAGCTATCAGAGGGACTGGCTGCTTCTGGACACGCTGAGGCTTCATTCCCTGGCCTTTGACAGTTTCTAAACTCCACCTGCATTTCTTGGCTCATAACTCCCAACTCACATCAGTCCAACCTGTTGCTTCCATCCATCGAGGCTTCTCCTCCCTCTCTAATTCCAAATCTCCTGCCACCCTCTTATTAAGGATCTCTGTGGTTACACTGGGTCCACCTGGATGACCCAGGATAATCTCCCATTCTGACATCCTTAATCACATCCACAAAGTCCCTTGAATCATACAAGGTACCATATTCACAAGTTCCAAAGGTGAGGAGGTGGACATCTATGGGGACAATTGTCCTGCCTCCTCGGAGGCCTAAGGATTCTGTGGGAGTCCTTGCATATGGATGGACTTCAAAGCATAGAAACCGAATACAGATACCCACCACCCTCCTCTAATATCACGACTTCATTACTAGTCTTACTTTAACTCGTCCCTTTAAAAAAAAAAAAGACACATAGTGATTATATTTTCTTATCCTTCTAGAATGTGAGTATAAAAATTCTTGAGTTACTTTTTTTTTCATTGCTGAAGATGGAACCCAGCGCCTCATGCATGCTAGACAATGCTCTCCTGCTATCCCAACACCCCAAGCCTGAGTTGTCATACTTTTGATTCTCCTTTATGTTGCTTCTCCATTCATCACTGTGTTCATTTTCTTCTCTGTTCTGGGAAGAAAAAAATAAGAGATCTAGTTTTCCCTCAATGTCATTGCTACAAAAAATCAATTTTGCTATTTTCTGTTTTCAGTGAAGATTAAATTCTTCAATTGTTGAATTTCTTTGCCATCCTCATTATCATCATTTTAGCTCTTCCTTTCTTATAGTGTTTTGTTCCTGTTTCATGGACACCAAGACTTCATGCGTCCTTCGGAGAATTTCAAGAAGTTTCTTGATATTATATTCTACACTTGTTATGGCTATCTCTTTAATATGTCTCACAGCAAGTATTTCCTGCTGTCCCTCTTAAAATAAGAAGTGATGCAGCCAGATTTAGTGTTGGCCTGTAGATGTGTGCATAGCTGAACACTTTGGGAAAACTCCTTCCTAGAGATCTAACTCACAGGAAAGAGAATATGCACAGGATCCTGAGCCCCAATGCTCACACAGAACATGATTGCAGAAATCTTCTTCAGTCCCTTGGCTCATGGAGACTTTAAGATGATGAAGTACCACTAGATTAACTCCAGCATGCAGTGCTACCAATTCCTCTTACCTGCAGAATGTTACTGAGACCACACCATCCATGTAAAAATGCGCACATCCATCATCATTATTTCGTTCCTTCTCTGCGGTTTTATTGGAGTTTCATTCTCTCAGAGGACACGAAAAGGAGAATTATTGGGTGGGAGGATGGGGAATCACAGCCCGAGTATCTCCAAGTACAAACAGAAGAGGCAGGGCTGGCCCTGAGCTGGTGCTCTGAGTGCTCACAGCAGTCTCTACTTTGAAGCCTGGTGCCTGTGTGGTCATGGCTGTTCAATGTTCTGAGTATCACCTCTGGGTAGAGGCGCAGTCTACAGGAGATCAAGCTCGCTTTGTTTTTGTTGGCAAAGCCTGTGTTGGCCCCCAACTGTAGTTCTCATTTTTAGTTTTATAGGTCTTGTAATCTTTATGGGCACTCCCACTGATCTGGTAGTACATTGGCCATCCTCTTGACTGTTGGTATGGTTGGTTCATTCATTCCCCAAGTACTAATTAAGAAGCTACTGGGTGACAAGCACTGTGCTGGGTCTTGGGGCTATAATTCTAAGCCATAAATACAACAACTCTGTTTCCATACCTTTCCGTCTTTCTCCATGTCTTCATAGTGGGAATCTGAGAAACTTTCTAGAACTGCTACTCAGCAATAATTTCAAACTGTAAAATGATAATGCTCTTCTAATTAAAATCATGAGTGAAGCAGCGTGGAATTTTTCTCAAAGCATTCGGGCTGAGAATCAGACAGCTTGCCTTCTCATCCCAGCTTTGCGACTAATGTCTGGGGGCCTTGGGCAAGTCACTTAACCCCTTGAGATCTCAGTTCCTATGTGTACAGCGACTGGGTTGCACCAGATTCTCTCCAGAATCCCTCATAGCCATAAAATTCTATGTTCTCCAGATAAATGTTCTTCCCATTAAAGGGCGGGGGGTGGGGGGGAGAATGCCTCGGAAGCCATTTTTTATCAGTGGATCTCAGACCTCATGTTTATCAATACAGTAGTCCGATTCTCCTGACCCTCTTTATACCATTCCTAATAAGAAATGTACCAGCCATATGTGAAACACATGGGGTCTGTCCAAAGGCCATGAAAGATACATAAATTACACAAGTGAAAGATGCAAAACACATGTTGACACATCTCGAATCCACATGTACATTTTGGTTACGGTTTAATGGTACTTAATTTTGAGGGTTATTCAGAAATCTGTTTCAGGTACTTCTTCCGAAATGGGTTTTAGATGGGGCCCAAGAGGTCCTTGTGGAGAAACAAGTGAAGTTGTCTAACTTTCTGCACATTGGACAGGGAATCCGAAGTCTTCTGAGGTTGGTCTTAGAATAAGGCATTGGACACCTTGCAGTGTGTAAAGTCACAATAAAACAGAAGACGACGACAACGAGAATATCAATCTAACTAGTTGCCTCACATCAGAGGCCCGCAGCCACACCTATGAATCTGTAATGGGAAAGCAGAACTGGGCCATCTGCTTTGGCCATCAGCTCCAATTTGGGGCCCTCTCCTGGAGTTCTGTGTGTGCCGACCACACAAATGTAAGTTCATGCCCTTCCTGCTGCCAGGCGAATGTCTGTCCATCCCCAGAGCCCAGCTCAAGCATCACCTCCTCAGTGAAGCCTTTCTTCATCCCTCCAAACTAACGGGCCACCCTTCCTCCACCCATGCCCTTCCTCATTCACTCTTTCATTCTCCATCTGTTGCTCCATCTTCCGTACTGAACAAGAGTTTGCTTTTCATATTCAGTAACAATTACTGAGTAGCAATTGAGTAATAATCATGCTTTTGTGATCTTGGGAATTCCTGCCTCCTGGTTAGTTCATGAATCTTTGAGTCAAGGAACGAATGTCTCTTGACACTGAAAGTCAGATTCATTGGATCTATGACCTGGGAAGTTCGACAGGAGCAGCCAATGTCATTACCCTGCTGCAGAACAGAAATCTCAAGTTTTGTGAATTGTCCATCATAGAACAACTCCATTCCATGTGAGGAAATTAAAATATGTGAAAAACAGTGATTACCTGCTAAGTTGTCCCACACCATCTTGCATCCAGTAAGGGAAGGAAAAGAATGTGGGGCTGCCCCGAAATTGATCGCTTACTGTTAAAGCTGGGATACAGAGGCTAATGTAAGGTTGTTTTTAAGCCCAGGATCACTGATACACAGCTCTGGAGCACCTGATGGGCCAAGGTCTGACCAGTCAGGACCAGCTATCAGCAAGGCCAGGAAGCCAGCAAAGCCTTGCTCATTGTTGATGTGCATATACCTTCTAAATCTGCACTACCTAACACAGTGGTCCGTAGCCACAGGGGGCTCTGACACTTGAACCATGGCCAGCCTAAACAGGGATGTGCTATAAATGTAAAATATACATCAAACTCCAAAGACTTAGTTCAGAAGGAAAAAGCTATAAACAATTTCATTTTTCATATTGTTTACAGGCTAAAATGTTGAAATGACAATATTTCAGATATGATTCCTGACTTAAAATGGTTTGACTTATGATTTTTTGACTACAGTGGCATGAAAGTGATACACATTCAGTAGAATTCACATTTCAAATTTTGAGCTTTCCCTAGGCCAGTGATGTGCAGTATGATCCTGTTTTGCAATGCTGGGCAGCAGCAGCAAGCCACAGCTCCCACTGGGCCACACAATCACCAGGGGAAACAGCTGGTGCTCTACAGTGCACTCGCTAAGCCACAATGCTCTGTAGCCCAGGTGTATTCAATGCATTTTCAACTTAGATAATTTCAAGCTATGATGCGTTTTTGGATCCAACCTCATCATAAGTGGAGAAGCATTTATATCGAGTAAAATAAAGTATATTATTGAAGTTAAATTCACGCATTTCTCTTAACATTTCATTATGTAGCTGCTAGAAAATTCTATATCACACACATGAGTCACATTATATTTCTGTAGGATGGTGCCTCTTCAAAACCATTATTTTCCCTTTAGTCCCAGCTATCATCTCATCCACTTAGGTAGTTTTGGTCTTGGGAATGATTACCAGGAAGCTCTTGAAGGACCAAACATCACCATTCTCAGGAGTGTAGGCTCCGCTGGACACTGACATGCATTCATGGAGGCCAGAGGCCCTGTCCAGGAGCCAACGCAGTAGACTCTGTCAATCACCACTGGATATCTATGGCTTCCTTCAGTTCTCTCTGATTTGCCTTTCATGCTGGCTGGGAGGAAATTGTAAGAAGGGACTGATATTCTCCACAAACACATACTGGTAAGTGGAAGTACCCTAAGGTGAGTACTTGAACTCTATAAATGCCAGACAGGTAACATAAGCAAGTAAAGCAAGCCAAATATGTTCTTTCAATACAGTCATGCTCTGTCTAGATATTAAACAGGAATTTTTCACTTCCCTAAAGAAATATGCTGTCTTCCTTTACTTTTTGTTTTTGTTGAAACTGATGGTGTTCTTGGCCAATCTTTCATTTTTCTGCTTTTCCTATAAAATGAAATTTCACTCAGCTCTTGACTTAATTTAAGAATTAAAAAAATAGTGCAAATACAATGATAAATTGTAGCTGACACTCGCCTCGGTGTTGGGGCTCAGTAGGAAGCTGTGCAGACTGCAGGGAAGTGGGGAACACAGGCCCCACCCACAGAAGCAGACCAGACTCAGGACCCTCCTGCTGGTGCCAAGTGGAAACATGGGCCCCTGAGACCAGGTCTGATTTTTCAAGAGAAGCCAGAAATCTGGGTATTTATGTGAAATCTCCTAATTTTCAAGTGCCGCCAACTAATTCCAAATGTTTTAAAAACATAGAGTAAGCCAGAATTCTGTGATCCAAGCAAAACATGTCTATAGACTACATCTGGCTCAGGGGCTACCAATTGCAATCATTGGTCCAGAGCTAGACATCCTCTGCCTCATAGAAGGAAAAGGGGGAACAAAGACAGAGAGAGAGAGAGAGAGAGAGTGAAAGAGAGAGAGAGAAGAAAGAAAATTAATATTTTGAGTACTTACTTTATGCCTGGAACTTCATCTTGTTTCCCTTATTTAATCATCCCAACAGCATGTGAAATATTATTGGCCTCATTTTTACAACTGAGGAAACGGAAATTGATTTGCATTAAATGACTTGTCTAAGGCAACTAGAAACTTCCAGAATGAGGGAAGTTGTCTACTTCCTATTCCCTCAATATATCTCCAGACCTGGGCTTCCTGCTCTCTCCCTGCCTGGGAGAACTTTATCCAGATACCTGATGCCTTCCCTGATCATCCCAGTCCTCACCTGCCCGTCCATCTCCCAAGTGCTCATACCCTGGGTGCATTCTTGGCAAGCAAAATCTAAGCTTGTCTTTGTCATGTCTCCCAAAATAGGCTGGGACTGGGACGTATGTTTCTGAAGCCTTAGCATGAAGTATAAGGGCCTTTACTTAACACAAACACAATATATGCTGGTTGGTTGTAATAAACAATTCCTGACTTGACCATTCCCTCTGACCCTTTCCGTGCGTGTTCTCAACCTTCACTTGGATAGTTCATGCTGACTCTGTATTACAGTGCTGATAAAATTGCCCATAGAACATGGTGACAGTTGGTGAGACCATCCCTCCTAAGACTTCATCTACTGGAACCAAAAGCCCAGAGAGAGTGTGGGCCAGTTTGAGATAACTTAAGACTGGAGTTACAGTGATAGAAGGAGAAGCAGCATTGCAGATAGACTGGGGGAATGAGAAATGGAATCCCAACCAACTTGCCAAGTCCGTAGCCCTCTTTGCCAATCTTCTTTCTTTTTCCCTCATATTTCCAGAGTATCTCTACTTTTTCTCTCCCCAGCATAAGGAGACTATTTTTGCCAAGACTTGATAATCCTCAACGTGATTTTCAGCTGCGATAAGCCCCTTGTTATGGGCTGGCTCTTTAATGTTCCCTAAAGGCCCAAGAATTGAAGGTTGGTTACCAGTCTGTGGCACTCAGGAGAGGTGGTGGAAACTTCAGGAGGTGGGGCTTAGCGGGAGGAAGTTAGGTCATTGGGGACATGCTCTTGAAGGGGATAATGGGACCCTGGCTTCTTCCTCTTTCTTTCTTTTTGCTTCCTGGGTGTCATGAGGTGAGCAGCTTTGCCCCACCACACACTCTCTGCCATGACATTCTGCCTTATCCAAGTCACAAAGCAACAGAGCCACAAACCTCAGACTGAAACCATGAGCCAAAATAAATTCTCCCTCCTCTTAAGTTGATTTGTTACAGGACAGAAAACTAATACATTCCTCCTTTTCTCCTCCAGATTAGGTTTCCAGCACCCAAACCTACCTCGGGGAACTCTAGCAGCCATTTACAGGTTCCATTGAAGGGAGGAAAGATAAGTAGTAACCAGAATCTGTTATGTTCCTGAAGCGACTTACTAGAAACAAAGAATTTTCCCAGCTCTTATTTATTTATTTTTGACATTTACAATAGCTCCGTGTGAGTAAGCAGATGCTATCATGCCCATTTTACAGGTGGTAAAGTTGTGGCAGAGAGGTTAAGAGATCTGCCTAAATCACAGAGCAGCACTGACACTGCAGCTCAAGCTTCTGAACCCTCAAGGGTGTCCTCTTAGTACAGCTGTATCCTCTTCCAGAATAATCTTTATTCTTCTGTTTGGAAAACTCTTACCTTCCCATGATGGCTGTAGTCTCACAACTCAAAATAACTATGACTGACATGTTGGTGTATTCTTCTCTTCTTTTTTCTCTGTGTTATTTTTAACTAAATGAAGAATATACCATTTGTGTTAATTTATATTATTTACACACTCACTGTGTTAAAAGAATTTACTGTGTCATTAAACATCCTTTTGAAATATGATTTTTAGTAATTATAAATATCCCATTCAACGTAAGAGACTTTCCCCATTTTGATGTATAGGTGTTTTCCATAACTTTGCAAAAAAAAAAAAAAATACCATGAAAAACATTCTAATGTCTAAATTTTTGGTCTATGTCTCTAAATAGGATAAACAATACATTTTTTTCCTTAAGATATATAGGCAGCCAAGAAATTTATCAATGAGCATTCCTGGACAATGAATTTGAGCATCTTATGAGAGTTGGATACTAGAGATACAGGGAGCAAAAACCATGAGCACCACTTTTTAAAGGTCAATACTTTTCAGTTGCCCCTGCCTATTTCAGGGGGCTTCTACTCTTGTTCTCTGACTATTCTTCTGTCTCTCACCCCCTCTGCCCCGAATTCATGCTCTGCGTGGCAGCCTGGATGCTTTTTTTAAGGTTTTGTCTCTGTCTTCACTAAATTCCCATAGTCTTCCAGGAAAAGCCAGAGCTGGTTAAACTCTGACACCGTAAAGTCAGATTCAAATGCAAGTTCTGGCATACAGCAAGCACTCAATACACACCCTCTCTACACACATTTCCACAACCCTTGCCTTCTAGACCAGTAGGTGCTCAGTAAGTATGTTCTAAATGCTTTCTTCCCTTCCCATTAACCTTGAAAGTCTCCTAAGTGCAGGGTCCCCATCCTCCCTCCCTCCCTCTCTCCCTATTTCTCTCTCTCTCTCTCTCTCTTTCTCTCTCTAACCTCCCTCAGCTTGCAGCACCGTCCCCTTCCTTTGGAAGGGGGGATTTTATGCAATTCTAGATGAACTGATGTTTTTACATTTAAAAAGGACTTAAGACCTAAACCCATAATCAAGCCAATCTCCAAGGAAAACCCTGCTCAGGGAACCTCAGAAACTGCCATGGTTTAAGCCAGAGTTGTCATCAAAATTTAGAAAATATATTAAAAATAGAGTTTGAAAACCATCACCCTTCTATTCGAGGATGAGCATCTAACCCCCACCTCTGTCCTATTGTTGATTTTTCAGCTTTGAATGGGGCCACCCAAGTTCTAAAGATGCTGCCAGCAGAGTCTGATCAGTTCTGGTTTGGGGAAGCTCATGGTAATCAGTTTGAACAGAATCCTCAAACTAGTTCCATCTCTGTGCTTTCTTAAATGGAAAAAAAAAAAAAAAAAGTGAAAAGACAATGTCAAAGAAGACTTCAAGTGGCCACACAGAAGAAGGTGACTTCCTCAGAGGGGAATCTGTCTTTCCTCTTGTGTAGTTTCTCTCTGCATTGAAGGTTCCCTCATCTCAGCAACAAGAGCTCTGTGGCCTGGTGGCGATGACAGTTTGCAGGTCACATCTTACTGGATCCTGACAAGAAGCATGAGAGCTAGGCCAGGCATTGCTCTACCTATACAGACCCGAACCCTGGGGTTTGGACACAGGAGTGGCTTGGCTATAGGCTTGCAGTTAGTGGGAGCTCAAGCCCGAAGGCAGGCCTATCACTTCGGCCAGCCAGTGGCCCCTCTGCTGCTAACCAGACACAGCCTGGTCATGGAGGCAACCGCCTCTCTTTCAACCTCCAGCATTCAACCTCTAATTACTAAAGAGTCCTACCTCTTAGTATCCCCCTTTAAAAATGCCATATGGGCAATCAGGGCAAACCTCTCAAGATCTTGAAAGGCAAAGGTATGAGTCGCTGCAGGTGTTGGCCTTGCAGCCCTCACTCTCTCAGGCAGCTCTTGCAGAGTGCACAGCAGGTCCCCCGGCACTGGCTGCATTATAACCCCACCAGTACCTCCTGCTGGGACTACTTCCTAAACACCCCCACTGATGCTCTGTTTCTGTTCTTAACTTCTTCCAACCAAAGTTTTCTCCCCTTTTTCCTCCTGTCTGTGCTATTCAGAATGCTCAGTAGCTCTCCATCCCCTGCCCAAGGAAGTAGACACCATAGGCTGGCATTAAAGGCCATCTGCATTGTGCCTCTGTCCTATGGGGCTAACTTAGCCCCACACGTGGCATGGCCTGTGAAGTTACCCCTTCCTCACTCATGTTCTAGTATTGGAAGCACCTGAGTCTTTCCCAAACTCTGCTCTTTTCCTGGAATTCTGAACTGTCAAATATTCAAAACCAGCTTCCTCCTCCCTCAAGGGTCCTCTGAGGGGACCAGACTTCCTCAACTCTGGCCCACTCTGACATCCCCAGAAACTGGTCTACCGTGCCACTCATGCCACCTTTGAACTAAACTGCTGTTTACCATAATGAGGGTGTTTGTCCTTGTGAATCTTAACCCTCCAATTTGCTAACAAATTCCTTGAAGGCCACAGCTGTGGCTAGAAGACCAAGCAGCTTATGCCAGCAGCAGAGGAGGTGCTCAAAGGATCTGTGGAATCATGGCTGTGTGAGCTGGGGCCATGAAAGCAGGTGTAAGATGTGGAGCCCTGGAGGGAATCAGCAATCTAGCTGACTCTGAGGGCTGGGGAAACTTCCTCCTTTGAGTTCTTGCTACTCATTTATAAAATAGGAGATTAGACAAAATAATCTGGAATACCCCTTCAAACTCCACAAATCACTGACTACATAGGGTGGATGGGAAGTTTTCTGCTGGGAGACAAAAACAAATATTGTTTGGAGGGCTTTGCAGTTATACTGAAGACCTGCTTCCACCAAATGTTGACCATGCAGTCTGCACGTTCACTGATTATTTTTAAGCCCTTCAGACCCTGGGACCATAATGAGATCCACACATTCGTCAGGTGCTGAAGTCATTTGGCCTTTGGCCTTCATCACACCGGCCCTGGCCCTCAGGAGTTGGCCACGACTTTCACACACGTGTTCCCTCTTACCTAATCTTTCAAAGGGAAACACAACATTATAAAATTTAGAGAGAGGCAGGAAGGGAGAAGAAAGCGGGTGGGGAAAACAGAATCTGAAAAATAGTTTCCCATCCAAGGAAGGAATGTCACATGCATGGGTCATTAAACCAAAAATCCCATTTGAATTTGGGGGACTATTTTTTGTGAATGTCTGGGGTGTAGAAGTTACAACACACACACACACACACACACACACACACACACACACACACACACACCCCCAGTCCTATCTGAACGTAAATACAAGGTTTACAAGTGAAGCGTATTTGTCAGGCACCAAAACGGTGGTAATTAAATTCCTGGGGTATGTGTGCATTACAGAAATACCAGAATCCCAGCAGCCTGAGAACTTATAAAGTAGCTGCTCATCACCAACACCATAATTATTCACGAGCCCAAGGAATGTATGCGAGGCCTCCTCAGACTTGTCCATATCAGGCAAGAAAGCACCATAATTATATTTCATATCTGGGACCAACCCTAAAGACATATGTGCAGAGAGAAATGTCTCAACTCTCCGTGCCCTCTGAGGTGAATTCAGGTATCAGGACTAGTTGACTTACAGAAAAACAGTCTATCTTGATGGAGGTTGAAAAAAATAGGAAAAAAAAATTCAGGAGAATATGCGTAAATGGCAAACAATGGGAAAAGTTCCTTTTAACTAAAGTAAGAGTTGAGCAGAATTCTAAAGGAGAGAAATACGTGTTGTCACTTAAGATGCAAATTAAATGAATTAGAATTTGGTAAGTAAATGGGGAAAAAGCTCAACTCCCCATAATAACAGAATGTAAGACAATTTCATCACAAACATAAGGGTTTTCCCAACTGAATACCATGGGTTGTGAAAAGCATTTTAATTCCAAATCTTCTCTTGATTCTGTTCATATTGAGCCATAGGCAAAACAGGGGTGAGCTTTCCTCTGACCATCAGCAAATCAGGTGTCATGAGAGGTGAAGTGACATACCCAAGATCACGTAGCTGAGAGTTGGGACCTCGAAGGCCTGAGCCCCCTGAGACCTGATCAAACATCCATCTCACCTCCCCACGTCGCCCCCTGGGGTGGGAGGCACGTTGATTTATTTCTTGCTTCTGTAAGCTCTTGGCTAGAAAAAGCTAATATATTTATATGGGATTTGGATTCAGAACAAATTTTTTAGTGTCGAGCCAAGCAGTCTGAAAAAGCACTTTCACCTACTTAATCTCAAAATTCTACAAACTTCCCATAAAAAGTAATTATTTTAAACTTTCTTTTTTTCCAGCGTCATGTGTAGGCAGTCCAAAATCCCGAAATGCTGATGCAGTGAGTTTGTAATAATGAAGAGCTGCAGTAATTAGATCCTTAAAACCACCCCAACATGGAGTCCTGTGTCTGCTTCAGCACTCATTAGCTATGTGACCTTAGGCAAATGATTTAACCTCTCCAAGCCTCAGTTTCCTAATCCAGAAAATGGCACAATACCTGTTCATCCAGAACATATGGAATTTTCCACTCAAAGTAAGCCATCAACAATTGTTAGTCTTCTCCCCTCCCTTACTCCAATCTTCTTAAATTTCATTTGTTAAAAATATCATTTTTTAAAATAATACTTTTTTATATAAAACATGTCTGTTAAAATAATGATTGTGTTTCCAGCATCATTATGCTCAAAATTCACTTGGCCAGAATCTTTGTTCCGTAGTATTCATTCATTCACAAATATTTATGGGCACTCACTGTTCTAGGTACAGTGCTGATAAACGAAAAAGAGACAGTCTTGATTGTGTTAGCGTTCAACAAATGGACAACATCTTGGCTTTGGTCAGTATTTCTGCATGTGGTGGGTGAGATGCTAAGTGAGCAAGTTCATTGGTAAAACTCAGAAGAGTCATCCCATGACTTGGCCTCACCAGAAGCTACTAGTCCTGGTCCATTCACTTCCTGTAAGAAGATCAAAACCCTGGGAAGCATGCTATCTGCGGCACGCAGAGGTATTAAGCACCCACCATGCCAGGGAGAAGTTGGAGGGAACTTGGAGGTGACTTGACCTCCTGACAGTTTGGCTGCAAGCTGGGTTAATCCTGCAATGCTTGGCTCTGACTCAGCCCTCCTGACTTCTAACTGACAGATACGTTTCCAACACATGAGAGGTGGTGACAGCTCAGATCACCTCCAGGGGCCCAAACCCTTGCCAACATCTTCTCCCTTGCCTCTCTGCCACAAAGCTTACTTGCAAGTGGTCATTGCTATCACAAACAAAACAAAAGGCCCTCCAAGTCTGCCAATGTGGTGGCCTCTCCTGCTCCCCTAGGTCCTCTACAGACATTGAGCCCTGGCCTGGGGCTCCTGGAGAGACCCAGTGCCAAGCAGGTTGCTGTGAGGGACAAGCCACAAAGCTTCCGTGTGGCTGCATAAGCAGGCCCATGTTTGCCTTTGGATTTCCCTCCTCAGCAGCTCCTAACATGATCAGGCTCTCGTTTTGCAAGGGCCCTGCAGGAATGCAGAGAACAGAGGGTGACTCAGAAGATGGTGGCCCAGTCATCTGCTTTGCATTGTCGAGTACATTTTTCACATGTTACTGGGTGAAACTCGCAATAAAGGGCAGCAAATGCTAGAAATAGAACAGAAAGAGATAAAGGAAGAAAAAGAAAAAAACCTTATTTTCTCTTGAGAAATCTGCCTTGATTCAGGACATTCGTGTTATAGGAAAAACCATTTCGCTTTGAACAGCTCTTTCTGACTCACAAATTGGCGAGAATGTGCTGAACAGATAACCCCCTCCTCCTCCCCAAACAGCCCTGTTGAAATCTGAACTCTCTAAGTCGTCCTTGTTGACTTGTGAAAGAGATCTCTCTATATTCATTTGGGCTCTGTGCACGTCACATGATACCAATACGTTCCAAATGCTCAGATACAAGATTACTACTTAACCATAGAACAAACCAACAGGAATTTTAATCAAGACAATATCCAATAATGAATAAAGATGGAATGTTTTTGGAAGGATTCCAGAATACACATTTGGGAATTTTTAATCTTGCTCGTCTTTGAATCTGGCAAAAATATTTTAAACTTTTCTGACCGTGCCATTTCAGGCTGAATCCAGAAACCAGCTACTATCTAAGGTATTAAAGCATTTCATCTATATAGACATTGAATTTTCCAAATCTAGGCCAGTAATTGATACCAGATTAACTGAAATATGAATCAGCAGACGAGTTCCTTTAAACATAGTGTTTAAGCTGAATTATTTTATGATATGAAAGATGAAAAGAAATCAAGATGATAATGATCAGTATGTGACAAGAATATTGCTGTATTTTAGGATTTTCTTTTAACGTTTTTATGCAGACCAGGTTTATTTGTGATAGTTTGATTGCTTAATTAAAGCATACACAGATAGTGGCAGCCAAACATTGAGCATGTTTAAAAGTTCTCTGAATCAACACTAAATGTATGAGAAGCTTTTTTTTTTTTTTTGCTATAATAATTATAATCAGCTCTAACTTGCCTGAAATATGAATTTCGAGCAGTATTTTCAGGGTTATAAGAGAGCTGTGACAGTAAGAAGGTGGTGGCCTCAGAATGTATTTGAAGGTTGTAGTTTGCTGGGGCACTTTCTTTTGGGCAGGGTGTGGGTGATGTTCCGCACACCTGACTCTACCCCACCCCAATGGCCATTACCAAATGAAAGCAAGCAAGTCTTTCTTTACACAACGCTACTTTGAGTGTGGGTGTTTAGGTCTTTGGAACAGACTAAGTAGCCAGGAACAGAGGTGAGCACCTGTAGTCCCAGCTACAGGGATAGCTGAGGCATGAGGATAGTTTGAGCCCAGGAGTTTAAGGCCAAGCCTGGCCAACATTGTGAGGACCCCCCCCATCTCAAAAAAAGAAAAAAAGAAAGAAAAAAAAGAAAGGGAGAGAGAAAGAGAGGAGGTGGAGAGAGAGAAAGAGGAGGGTTAGAGAGAGAGCGAAAGAGAGAGAGGAGAGGGAGGGAGGGAGGAAGGGTGGGGGATAGAGAGAGAAAGAGAGAGGAAAAAAGGAAAAAAAAGGAAAGGGACCAAGTTATGGTTAGAAGAAAGATGCTAAAGGCAGAACATAGATTAAATGTGACATGTTACTCTATAGGAAAGGTATTTTTAAAGACTATGCAATAGATCAAAGGCTTCACTGTACGTATTTTTGTCTTCACACACCTACTAAACTTGCATTTCTGCTGATGAGTGAAATTCTAGCTTTTTGGCAACCCCTGGACCTTAAATTGATACATCATCCAGCAACATTAAGATGTTGATTTTGTGTGATTAAAACTCTGGGTGCACAATTTCACTGGGAAGAATGAGAGTTGTAGTCATTTAAAGTAAACCAAGACTAAACAACACAAATGAGGGAAATGACCTAGAGTTTGCCCTGCTGGCCGTTTCAATATCCCCAGAAGAGGGGAGATTGGAACTAAGGTCAGAGCTAGGGGTTCCCCCAACTACCCAATCCCGGAGCTGGACGCTTTTCCTAGGGCAGGTTCCGGGTATGTCTGAGCAATAGAGAGAGGGCTGAGAAGGCTTTTCTGAACCCATCTTGGATAGTAATTAATCAATATCTGCTTTATTTCTTTTCCCCTTTATTTGGTGTCTGAAAAAATTATTTTAAAATCCTCTTAAATATCAAAACTTTTATCTATCTCCTGACCAAGCATTCTAGACCAAATGTGGTGAAAGTTGAACAGCAAATCTGAATACCTGCGGGCCATAGGACAAACTCATCCTCGGAAAGAAAGTATAGTATTCCCAAAGAATACAAGAGGATAATAGAGTCATATATGTTTTAAGAGGTAGATGCATCACGTGTGCACAATATAAAACAGAAGGTTTCTAATGATTGAAAAAGGAGGGGGAAAGCCACTTGGTAGTAGCTCAGTGAACTTTGGCTGAACTTGGATGTTTGGCAGGCTCTGGTGCGGACAGTCTCGGATGAGGCATCGGGGCTCGCATCTGAGAGGCTGACATCAAGCAGACAGCAAGACATGATATCTTATTTTCCTGAGCCATGCTGACACAAATTGAACTCCCCTTATTATTTTCTTATGCCAGTAAAGTTGCACTTGGAATTTAAGCATTTTGTGTGCAGATGTTGAGGGCCGGGTTGGTTTAATTTAAATAATTTGCAGATCGTTTAGTAGCACTCCAAAGACAGGGAGTGTTCTTCATCTGAGTTCAATTTTATGAGCTTTGGTTTCTGATCTTCTGCAAGGTAAAACTGAAGCATTTAACAACCCAACCGTTCGAAGATCCAGCTGCTGCTGCTGCTGCTGCTGCTGCTGCTGTTGCTGCTGGCTTTGTTAATGGAAGGTGCAGAGGCCCCAAGGTCGTCTCCAATTTGCACCACTTTATACCTTTTCTTGCTTCTTCATTTTAAGGAAAACAAAGTTCCTTAGGGAGGGTTGGATAGCAGCTGAGAAGGATGAGTTGATTCACAAAAGTATCAAAATTAAAAATCCGACATAATGAAGACTGATTGTTATAAATACTTGTTCCCATCTCGCTGACTGTAGAACACTTGGCTTCCAGTTTTTTCCGGGCTATAGTGATTATGCATTCGTACTGTTTATGCAGCCTCCTTCTCCATCGACATTTCTTTTGCTGATGTTTACTTACCCAGTTTTTCCAAAGATTATATGTGACCTCCCTGGAGCCCAGGCATGCGTGCATGGCTGTATTTCCATTTATATATGAGCCGATTGCCTTCATTTTCCAACATAGGATTTGTTTGCCCAGCTAGGCCCCACATACTAAACAATACGAGGGAATGCTTCTTGGAAGAAAGTAAGATGTCAGTGTACATTACAACCCCCCTGGGGTGAATGGAGAACATTCATACAGGACTAAAGAAATGCACTTTATAATGAAATGTACCTCATATAATTTATGACCCAATACTCAGAGATGAGTTTTGCTCCTTGGGACTGGATGTCTGTATGTGAGGGAGAAGACGGTGCATGATTGCAGAAAATTCTTAATAATGATCTAGGGAAAAAATGTTCTTTCCAGTTTGGGCAATGACCAAAAGCGATTTACCTTGACCTCTGAGAGTTCCCAGAGAGGATGTGGAGTCCCCCCTAAATGCAACTTCCCCACCTCATCTCCTCAACTCCACCTCACCCTGACCCCCACGTCCCCCTAACCTGCCTGGTGGTCCTGGTCAGAGTGCTGGGTGTGGTTGTAGCCTTGACCTTAGACACAGAAAACTTTTGGTTCATGCACGGAGGGGAAAACAGAGTATACAGAAAGAGGTGGATGGAGTGTGTGTGTATACGTGCGTGTGCATGCGTGTGTGTGTGTGTGTGTGTGTGTGTGTGTGTGTGTGTCAGCAGGACCATCCTTTTCCTCCATCGGAGGCTTCCTCTCTGTTCCAGGCCTTCTCAGACCTGAGCAAGAGATCAAGACCCACAGCTGTAATTGCAAGTTTTGAGCTACAAGCATAGCATCTCTATTTTTCCCTTATGATAGACAAGATGAGAGTGGCTTCCACCAAGTTTTTTTTTGTTTTTGTTTTTTTTTTTTTGGAGAAAAGAAAATGTTGATTAAAAACATTATTTTTTTGCTTCAATTCCTGTATTGAAAAATCTCACAGGCCACAGTGTGACCTTTTGAATATGAATTGAGGCATCTTCCTGAAAGTAAGCTCAGATGACAGGGATGGCAGTCTAGCATAAGGTTTTAGAGTTGGAAGCGATCATGGAAATCATCTAATCTAGACCTGTCATTGTGCAGGACACTGACTCTGAGGGAGGCAGTGTGACATAGCCAAGGTCACATAACTCATTAGTGGAAGAGCCAGGCACAGCAGCCAGGGCTCCTGACACTTCTGCCAGTCCTTATTCCACATGACCAGACTTTCTCCTGCTTCTGCACAAATCCCACCTCCTTCAAGAAGACCACCAAGAAAGGGAGGAGGGCTGTCCCCATGCCACACTACAGAAGGAAATTCACATGACCATGCTACTAACCCAGCTGACAGGTGATTTGATCTACAGTCTTCTTTCTTGCCAGCCTCTCACCCAGACAATCTCCAACAAAGCCCCTCCTGAGCAGAGCAGCAGGCTCACACCCCTGGAGCCATCAATGGGGAGGGGCCCAGCTCTTGTTTCCCAACTACGTCACCCTATGTCTTAGCTTGGGTTCCCCAGAAAGGTGAGCCTGGGAAAAGGCCAAGGACTATTGTTTTACTACGACTGCAATCAAAGGGATCAGGAGTGGAAGGAGATGGAGGTTAAGTCAGGAAGGTAGTGACAGTCTCTGGAGGATGCTGCCAAGATGAAGGGGCCACGGAGAATTTTCCTATTTGTAGAAATGCAAGCCCTCAGAAGCCCCCTGCAAGCTGCTCTCCAGAACAGCTTTGGTCAGGAAAGGGAGGACAAATTTATTTACTTGACTTCATCTCCCTTGGGTCAAAGATTCACCTCCCAGACATTAGCTCCTTTGCAATTCTGCATTATACTCTTGTAGACATCAGTGGCAAGCGGGGTCCTATGTAGTGGGGACCACTCATGGAAGCGAGACACTACTGGCCTCACCCTCACGGAGATGGACCAAGGAGGCAATAAGGCAGCTGAAAGGCTCCAGAGTGATCCAAGTGGTACTGATATGAAGCAGCCCCAATGAGGGAGAGGGCTATTGCGGCTAGCTGGAAGCCATAAGTTCCACCTGATAATAATCATATGCACATGATGCACCTGTAAATGCACGTGACGCACCCGCAAAGCTAAAGGTATATAACTGGGTGAAAGCGGTCAGAAGCGGAATTCATTCAGTCAGTCGTGCAGTCGCTCAGTCGGTCGGAAGAAGAGTTCGGGTTGGAGAAGAAGAAAAGAGTCAAAGCGGCCAGGGCCAGAACGTAGTCAGAAGAAGAAATAAGAGTCAGAGTGGTTAAGAGTTCGGTCAGAAGAGAAGGCTGGTCAGAGTCAGGCCGAGGCTGCCGAAGAAGAAAGAAGAAAGAAGAAGCTCTCTTTCTCTCTCTAAGCTCTTTCTCTCTCTCTAAGCTGAAGAAGAAAGAAGAAGAATCTCTCTCTCTCTCTCTCTCTCTCTTCTCTCTCTCTCTCTCTAAGCTCTCTCTAAGAAAGTAAAAGTAAAAGAAAGTAAAGTAAAGAAGTAAAGTAAAGAGTCAGTAGTCAGAAGAAGTAAAGAGTCAGAGAGGTTGGTGAAAGAGCCAGTGTTAGAGTTTTGAGAGATAGTAAAAGCAGAAGAATAAAAAAACCTTCTTTCATCTTCATTCTGCCTCCGAGTTTTTCTCCTGCGGCGTTGTGGCTGTACGTCAGGCAGCTACACTGATATGCCTTGGGAAGTAAATTTTTTCCTTTGACATCATCTGCCACCATATATAGAGAGACATAGACATATCTACAGATAGGTGTAGGGTTGGGTAATTCCCCAGAAACAAAGTTTTAAAAAGAAAGAAATCCAGCCTCCTCTCCATGATCACCAATCCTATATATTCAGTAAATACCAAATAAATGTTGTCGAATGAAAGAGTGTAAGTGCCAGATTGTTAATTAGATCATTCCATAATTGAATGCAAATATTAAGTCACAAGTATACAGTACTAAAGAAATGGTTTTGTCTTGCCCTGTTCTTTACCTTTATAATTATGTATATTTTTTTACAGAACAGCTCTGGTGTCCAGTACTTTGACATCACATAAATACCCTGGTGATTTGGCAGATGCTACAGTTCAAAATGATTTGTGCAACTGATGTCACCAACATCCCCCCAAAGAAAAATAAACTATCAAATTTACCCTAGGCAAATTTGTGAGTTTAATTCCTAGGGATGTCCCCAATGGAATCTCTCTAATTTTACCCCGCAGCCTCCAAAATACCCCTAAAGAGAAGCCTGAGTTTTATTTGCTTTACAGCAAATGTTTTGTGAGCAATTATGCATGATGGAAAATTCCCCCACTCAAAACCACTTCAAAATCACAAGTCCAGGAAGACCACCACTTGAGTGCGGCAAGGCCCAGCTAGGTCCTGCTGATCTTCGCTTGAGTGCAGCCAGGCTCAGGTCAGCCCAGCCAACACACGCAGAACTCAGGCAGGCCTAGGACAGCTTCACTGACCTCCGCTCAGAAGACCGCCTCTTCCAACCAGCAGACCACCGTAGGAGCTCAGATTCAACCAATTCAGCCCACAACAACCTGCGTGGGACCCAGCCCCAGGGTAGGTCCAGAGTCCACTACCCCACCCCCACCTGGGAGAACAAACCTAACCCACTTCCATCTTGAGACACTGCAGACATAGCCTTCCCCACACAGTAGCCCCTACCTTTTGACAACAGACCGGGCCTAAAAGCAGGCGCATCTCAGAGCAAGCATCCCAAAGACATTATAAGGCCCACCCTTTCAGCCCCATCTCTGGAAGACATTGCACTCATCTTGGGGCACCTTCACTATTATCTCGAGTTACCTCCGCTACTGCCGATAGCACCTCTAGTTGCAGTAGCATACATCGAGGGACACCTGCAGGTTCTGAAAGCCCAACATTAAAGTGAGGCACAGACCACCTGCATGGATATTACAAGAATATAGGGTAGAAACTGTAATATCTCAGATCTACACTGAAAGGAAGGAAGGCAAATAGACAACATGAAAAAACAAGGGAGGAAAGTACCCCAAACAAACCAGGATACTACAATAAAAGAACCCATGCTCAGTGAAGTTGATGAAATGTCAGAGAAGGAGTTCAGAAGGTTCATAATTAAAATGATCTGTGAATTAAAGGATGACCTAAATGAGCAAATACAGGTAAAAATTGACCACTACAAGAATGATATAAGACAGCAAATACAGGTGGCAAAAGATTACTTCAAAAAAGAGATAGAAACTCTGAAAAAAAAAGTTAAAAATCCTTGAAATGAAGGAAACAATTAACCAAATAAAAAACACAATAGAAAGCATCACCAACAGACTAGATCAACTGGAATAAAGAACTTCAGATAATGAAGACAAAGTATATAATCTTGAAAATAAAGTTGAGCACACAGTGAAGATAGTAAGAAACCATGAACAGAACATCCAAGAATTATGAGACAGCAGCAAAAGACCAAATATAAGAGTAACTGGGATAGAGGAAGGCACAGAGATTCAACCCAAAGTAATGCACAATCTCTTCAATGAGATAATATCTGAAAATTTCCCAAGCATAAAGAACGAATTGGAAAACCAAATACAAGAGGCTTACAGGACACCAAATATACAAAATTACAACAGATCTACACCAAGACACATTATAATGAAAATGCCTAGCATACAGAATAAGGATAGAATCTTAAAGGCTGCAAGAGAGAGGAATCAGATCACATATAGGGGGAGACCAATTTGTATTACGGCAGATTTTTCAACTCAGATACTCAAAGCCAGGAGCTCATGGAACAACATATACCAAGCTCTGAAAGAAAAAGGATGCCAACCAAGAATTTTATATCCAGCAAAATTAAGCTTTAGATTTGAGGATGAAATAAAAACCTTCCATGATAAACAAAAGTTAAAAGAATTTACAACTAGAAAGCCAGCACTACAAAACATCCTCGGCAAAATATTCCATGAAGAGGAAATGAAAAACAATGATGAAAATCAGCAGAGGGAGGTATTACACTAAAGGAAAAAACAATCAGAGGAGAAACCATGTCAAGCTAAATACCAAAAATAAACAAAAAATGGCTGGAAATACAAATCATATCTCAATAATAACTCTGAGGAAGCAAGCAGGGGTTTTTTTTTTTGTTTGTTTTTTTTTGGTACCGGGGATTGACCTCAGTGGCACTAGACCACTGGGCCACATCCCCAGCCCTTTTTTGTATTTTATTAGAGACAGGGTCTCATTGAGTTGCTAAGTGCCTCGCCATTGATGAGGTTGGCTTTGAACTCGCGATCCTCCTGCCTCAGCCTCCCAAAGTGCTGGGATTACAGGCGTGCGCCACGGCGCCCGGCTCCAGCAGGGGTTTTTATCCTCATATCAAATAAAGTATACTTCAAGCTAAAGTCAGTCAAAAGCGATAAAGAAGGAAACTACATACTACTCAAGGGAACCATACACCAACAAGACTTAACAATTATAAATAATATATGCCCCAAACAATGGAGCATCCATGTTCATCAAACAAATGCTTCTCAAGTTCAAGAGTCAAATAGACCACAACACAATGATTATTAGAGACTTTAATATACCCCTTTCACCACTGGATAGATCTTCCAAACAAAAGCTGAACAAAGAAACTATAGAACTCAAAAATACAATAAACAACTTAGACTTAACTGACTTTAGAGTATTTCATCCTTCAATGAGCGAATACATTTTCTTCTCAGCAGCACATGGATCCTTCTCTAAAATAGACCATATACTATGCCACAAAACAACTCTTAGCAAATATGAAAAAATAGAGATACTAACCTGCATTCTATCAGACCATAATGGAATGAAATTAGAAATCAATGATAAAATAAAAAATAAAAGCTACTCCAACATCTGGAGACTAAATAATATTCTACTGAATGAACAGTGGGTTGCAGATGACATCAAAGAGGAGATTAAAAATTCTTAGAGGTGAATGAGGACATAGATACAACATATCAAAATCTCTTGGACACTATGAAGGCATTTCTAAGAGGAAAGTTCATTGCATTGAGTTCATTCCTCAAAAGAAGAAAAAGTCAACAAATAAATGACTTAACATTACATCTCAAAGCTCTAGAAAAAGAAGAACAATCCAACACCAAAAGCAGTCGAAGCCAGGAAATAATTTACAGAGCTGAAATCAATGAAATTGAAACAAAAGAAACAATTGAAAAAATTGACAAAACAAAAAGTTGGTTCTTTGAAAAAATAAATAAAATTGACAGACCTTAGCCAGACTAACAAAGAGAAGGAGAGAGAAAACTCAAATTACTAACACACATGATGAAAAAGGAAATATCACAACAGATACTACAGAAATACAGGAGATAATTTGAAATTAATTTGAAAATTTGTACTTCAATAAAATACAAAACATCTGAAGGCATCGACAAATTTCTAGAGTTGTATGATTTGTCCAAATTGAAGCAGGATGATATACACAATTTAAACAGACCAATTTCAAGCGATGAAATAGAAGATGCCATCAGAAGCCTACCAACCAAGAAAAGCCCAGGACCAGATGGATACACAGCCGAGTTCTACAAGACCTTTAAAGAAGAACTAATACCAATACTCTTTAATTTATTTCAGGAAATAGAAAAAGAGGGAGCACTTCTGAATTCATTCTATGAGGCCAATATCACCCTGATCCCAAAACCAGGCAAAGACACATCAAAGAAAGAAAACTTCATACCAATATCACTAATGAATATAGATGCAAAAATTCTCAATAAAATTCTGGCAAAATGGATACAAAACATATCAAAAATATAGTACACCACTGTAAGCTGCCTGGTACCGTAAACCGGGATAAAAACTCTCGGGGGCAGAGTTAAGCTTTTACTACTTTTACTTCTACTTTCTTAGAGCTTAGAGAGGGAAAGAAAGATTTTTAGAGAGAAAGATTAAAGCGAGCTTTTCTTCTTGTCTTCTTAGCTTAGAGTAGAGCTTAGCTTAGAGAAAGATTAGAGCTTCTTTCTTCTCTCTTCTTTCTACACCACAATCAAGTTGGGTTCATTCCAGGGATGCATGGTTGGTTCAACATACAGAAATCAACAAATGTAATTCATTACATCAACAGACTTAAAGATAAGAGCCATATTATTATCTCAATAGATGCATAAAAAGCATTCAACAAAATACAGCACCACTTCATGTTCAAAACACTAGAAAAACTAGGGATAACAGGAACATATCTCAACATTGTAAAAGCTATCTATGCTAAGCTCCAGGCCAACATCATTCTAAATGGAGAAAAATTGAAAGCATTCCCTCTAAAAACTGGAACAAGACAGGGATCCCCTCTTTCAACACTTCTATTTAACATAGTTCTTGAAACGCTGGCAAGAGCAATAAGACAGATGAAAGAAATTAAAGGGATATAGATAGGTAAAGTAGAACTCAAATTATCACTATTCACTGATGATATGATTTTATACCTAGAATACCCCAAAAATTCCACCAGAAAACTTCTAGAACTCATAAATGAATTCAGCAAAGTAGCAGGATACACAATCAACACCCATAAATCTAAGGCATTTCTATATATCAGTGACAAATCTCTGAAAGGGAAATGAGGAAACCTACCCCGCTTACAATGGCATCAAAAAAAATAAAAATAAAATACTTGGGAATCAACTTAACCAAAGACATGAAAGACCTCTATAACAAAAACTACATAACACTAAAGAAAGAAATTATAGAAGACCTTAGAAGATGGAAAGACCTACCTTGCTCTTGGATAGGCAGAATTAGTATTGTCAAAATGACCATACTACCAAAAGCACTATACATATTTAATGCAATTCCAATCAAAATCCCAATGACATTCCTCATAGAAATAGAAAAAGCAGTCATGAAATTCATCTGGAAAAATAAGAGACCCAGAATAGCTAAAGCAATTCTTAGCAAGAAGAGTGAAGCAGGTGGCATCATGTACCAGACCTTAAATCATATTACAAAGCAATAGTAACAAAAACAGCATTGTATTGTCACCAAAATAGACTGGTAGACCAATGGTACAGAATAGAGGACACAGAGACTAACGCATATAATTTCAGTTATCTTATATTAGACAAAGCCACCAAAAATGTACATTGGAGAAAAGATAGCCTCTTCAACAAATGGTGCTGGGAAAACTGGAAATCCAAATGCAACAAAATAAAATTAAACCCCATATCTCACCATGCACAAAACTCAACTCAAAATGGATCAAGAATCTAGGAATTAGACCAGTGACACTACACCTAATAGAAGAAAAAGTAAGCTCTAATCTCCAACATGTCAGATTAGGCCCCAAGTTCCCTAATAAAATTCCTGTAGTGCAAGAATTAATATCAAGAATCAATAAATGGGATAGATTCAAACTAAAAAAACTTCTTCTCAGCAAAAGAAATAATCAGTGAGGTGAATAGAGAGCCTACTAATTGGGAACAAAATTTTACCACATGCACATCAGATAGAGCACTAATCTCTAGAATATATAAAGAATTCAAAATTCTTAACATGAAAAAAACAAATAACCCAATCAATAAATGGGCTAAGGAACTGAAAAGATACTTCTCAGATGAGGATATAGAATCAATCAACAAATACATGAAAAAATGTTCAACATCTCTGGCTATTAGAGAAATGCAAATCAAAACCACTCTAAGATTTCATCTCACACCAGTCAAAATGGCAGCTATTAAGAACACAAACAACAATAAATATTTGAGAGTATGTGGGGAAAAAGGCACACTCATACATTGCTGGTAGGAGTGCAAAATGGTACAGCCAATATGGAAAGCAGAATGGAGATTCCTTGGAAAACCGGGAATAGAACCACCTCATGACCCAGCTATCCCACTCCTTGGTCTACACCCAAAGGACTTAAAAACAGCATACTACAGGGACACAGGCACATCAATGTTTATAGCAGCACAATTCACAATAGCTAAACTGTGGAACCAACCTAGTTGCCCTTCAGTAGATGAATGGATAAAGAAAATGTGGTATATATAAACAATGGAGTATTACTCAGTGATAAAAGAGAATAAAATCATGGCATTCGCAGGTAAATGGATGAAGTTGGAGAATATAATGCTAAGTGAAGTTAGCCAATCCCAAAAAGCCAAATGCCAAATGTTTTCTCTGATATAAGGAGGCTGATTCACAGTGGGGTTGGGATGGGAAGCATAGGAGGATTAGAGGAACACTAGCAAGGCCAATGGGGAGGGAAGAAAAGTGGGGGGCAAAAGGGTTAAAAAAAAAGGCGATAGAATAAGATGGGTATCATTACCCTAAGTTCATGTATGAAGACACGAATGGTGTGAATTTACTTTGTATACAACCAGAGATATGTAAAAATGTGCTCTATAAGTATAATATGAAATGTAATGCATTCTGCTGTCATTTATAACAACTTAGAATAAAAAATAAATAATTTTTTTAAAAAAATCACAAGACCAACTGATTGCTGATTTCACTCCCCATCTAATGACTGAGGATTTCAGTAAGACAGTTAAACAGGAATGGGAAACCAAGGAAAGTGTGCGTTCCCAAAGGATGTATCAGTGAAGTCACTAATGCATCAGGAAGCTATCTGCCGATTTCAGGAGGACAGAGCCGTGTTGCTACTTAGAGTAGAACCCTAACTCCCAAGATCACAATCAGGGAAGACAAATATGTCTTCTCTCCAACATCCCCCTTGGGTGCTTCCACCAGGGACAGAAACCCAGAGTGGGAGTGGGAGAGGGCCTCTTAAAGATTCCATGCCTTTAACTATCTGAGATAGGTTCAATAGTGTCCCCTCCAAAGACATAGTAGAGTCCTAATGCCCAGTATCTCCAAACATGACCTTTTGTAGAAATAGGGTCTTTTCAGAAGCAATCAAGTTAAAATGAGATCATTGGGGTGGGTTATGACCCACATGATTAGTGTCCTTACAAAAAGGAGAATTCTGAACACACAGACACACAGAAAGAACACTACTAAGTCAATGAAGGCAGAGAGGGGTGCTACATCCACACGTCAAGAAACACCACAAGCTGGGGGAGCAGCACAGATGGGATTCTTCCTCCACAGCTCTTGGAAGGAACCAACTCTCTGTGACATTCTGATCCCAGACTTTTAGCCTCCAGAACTGTGAAATGGTAAATTTCTATTATTCTAAGCTACTTAGTGTTTGGTAGTTTACAAAAGGCATGGTAGGAACTGAATATCCATCTTACTGGGGAATTACTGGGAAGTAAATTGGAAAAACTGAGGACCAGAGATTAGAAACAACATGCCCAAGGTCACTGAGAAAATGAATGGCAGGACACACAGAAGCCCTTCTTCACTTTTGGAGTTAGATGACCCACTGGGCTGACCCAGGAGGGCATCACTGTGTCTTCCAGCCCTGCTGGAGCTCCAACTTGGACACTTGTGTTCATCATCTTCCTGTTACTGTGACAAAATACCTGAGGTAATCAATTTATAAGGAAGAAAGTGTTATTTTGGTTCATGGTTTCAGAGGCTTCCAATCTATGGTCACTTTGCTCTGTCATTTTTGGCTCTGTAGTAAGGCAGAATATCATGGTGGAAACACATGGTAGAGCAAAGTGGTTTAGCTGATGACAGTCAGGAAGCAGAGAGAGAGGAGAGGAAGGGGCTGGGGTCCCAATATCACCTTAAAAGACACACTCCCAATGACCTAACATTCTCCCAAGAGGCCCCATCCCCTAAAGGTTCCACTACCTCCCAATAGCACTGCATACTGGGGGTCCAAGCTTTCAACAAGGGATTTTGAGAGACATTTAAGATCCAATAATAACACCCTGTGCAGCAATATATATGAATGAGGGCCCGGATGAGATCTATTTTTCCTATTGTTCCTTTCAAAAAAGAGAGATTTAATTCCATGATGTCCTGTAGGTAAGACAGAGAAGATGCATCTCAAAAGCAGCATCCTAGACCTCTTGCTCAGATTCTCTCCAGCTCCCTCTGCAAATTGATCACTTGATCAGCAAACACATAGCTACTCTGATGGTCCATGCCCATCCCTCCCTGTCTGAGAACTGGCTGCTTGACCTTTAGAAATGAAAAACAAAATCGATCTGCTGAAGGCAGGCAGGTACGCCAAAGTAAGGAAATACAGTGGAGGCATGGACTGGAAGTAGAAGAGAGCCAAGACATTGGAGAGCACGTCCTGGCATGCCCCATATGGACGGCAGCGCGGGGCTGCAGTGGTCTGAAAACTGGAAACAAGTTTGGCCCCAGATATATGATATGGAAAAGGCTGGCAGGACTTTGTCAGTGGGCAACAGAGAGCTCTGGGAGCCTTCCGAGGCCCTCGCTGACCACCCTACTGCAGATCCCAAAATAAACTGGAGTGTCTCCCCACCAGGGTGCAAAGGAAGGAAATGCTGCAATTCATTGTCATATAACTCACATGGGAAGATCCTCTGGGAATGATCTATGTGTCGTTGGAGTGGACAGAGCACGGTTTATGCAGACAATCAGACCGCGGTGTGAACCCAAGCCCCAGCCTCTGAAAGTGTGGCTGAACCTCCCTTATGGGAGATGAGGAGATACACTGCCCACATTCCATTTCCCAGAAAGATCTGGGTGTCGTGCCCCTTCCCGGGGCAACCACTTCTGGTGCAACCACTTCTGGTCCAGGGATTGCTGTCATTTCAGCCCAACACGAGACAATTTAGATGAGCAGATCCTTCCCAGTTTGGTCAAGGCTTTGTTGGACCTAGGTCACAACTTGACTTCCCCCTCTGCCCAGTCTTGTGCATGTTCCCTTTCTTGTGCAGGTGCTGATATCTATTATATCTCCAGCAATCTGGAGAACCTTCCAACTCAACTGCACAGTCTCACATGATCATTTACAAAGTCAGAGCAAAGTGGTTTTTCTACAGGACTGTGAGCGGCAAGAAAATGAAATCATAGGTACAGAGTGTACAACACCATGGCTGGCCCCTGAGGCACGCTTCTGAGATGAGGTTCCCTTTCCTTTTGTTTTTTTTTTTTTTTTTTTGTTGTTGTTTTTTGTTTTGTTTTTTTGTTGTTGTTGTTCCAGGGATTGAACTCAGGGGCACTCAATCACTAAGCCGCATTCCCAGCCCTATTTTTTTTTTTTTTTTTAGAAATGGGGTCTCCCTGAATTGCTTAGTGCCTCACTTTTGCTGAGGATGGCTTTGAACTCACGATCCTCCTGCCTCAAGCCTCCCCAGCTGCTGGGCTTACAGGTGTGTGTGCCACTGCACCCAGCCTCCCTTTTCTTTCCTTTGTCTGAATGGCCCTGGTGTTGTCAGGGAGAAACACCTTCACCCTAAGGCTGTCTCAAGCCCATTGATGCTCCCTGGACAACAGCAAAGGGGCAGGTGACAGGGCTTTGGAATAACTACAATGCTGCCATCCCCTCAGCTGGGAAATGAGAGGGGTTATTCTACAAAAAAGAAAGATGAGGCAGACAGACTTGTGCTTTCAAGACACAGGAAGGCAAAATTTGTGCCAGGTTGTCTACAAAGAAACCTGCTGTAAGTCTGGAGATTCCTTGGAAAACTGGGAATGGAACCACCATTTGACCCAGCTATCCCACTTCTCGGTCTATATCCAAAGGACTTAAAAACAGCATACTTCAGGGACACAGGCACATCAATGTTTATAGCAGCACAATTCATAATAGCTAGGTTGTAGAACCAACCTAGATGGCCCTCAGTAGATGAATGGATAAAGAAAATGTGGTATATATACACATATTACTCAGTGATAAAAGAGAATAAAATCATGGCATTCACAGGTAAATGGATGAAGTTGGAGAATATAATGCTAAGTGAAGTTAGCCAATCCCAAAAATCCAAACGCCAAATGTTTTCTCTGATATAAGGAGGCTGATACACAGTGGGGTTGGGATGGGGAGTATAGGAGGATTAGAGGAACACTAGCAAGGCCAATGGGGAGGGAAGAAAAGGGGGAGGCAAAAGGGTAAAAAAAAAAAAAAAAAAAAAAAAAAAAAAAGACAGTAGAATGAGCTGGGTATCATTACCCTAAGTGCAGGTATGAAGACACGAATGGTGTGAATATACTTTGTATACAACCAGAGATATGTAAAAATGTGCTCTATAAGTGTAATATGAAATGTAATGCATTCTGCTGTCATATATAACTGAAGGAGCCCTAATTAGGAAGGGCTGTTGTAGCTAGCTGGAAGCCATGGGTTCCACCTGATATGTATGTGACGCACCTGTAGGCACCCGCAAACCTGAAGGTATATAACCGGGTGAAAGCGGTCCGAGTTAGGAGAACGGAGAATTCAGTCAGCCGGGCAGTCACTCGGTCGGTCAGAAGAATCAGAGCGGCCAGAACGTAGGCAGAGTGGTTACAGAAGAGAAACCAGATAGAAGAAGTAATGACTGGTCAGAGTTAGGCCGAGACTCCTGAGGAAGACAGAAGACAGAAGACAGAAGAAGGAAGAAAGAAGAGAGAAGAAAGAAGCTCTAATCTTTCTCTAAGCTAAGCTCTATCTTTCTAAGCTAAGCTCTATCTTTCTAACTCTAACTCTAAGCTAAGAAGACAAGAAGAAAAGCTTGCTTTAATCTTTCTCTCTAAAAATCTTTCTTTCCCCCTCTCTAAGCTCTAAGAAAGTAGAAGTAAAAGTAGTAAAAGCTATACTCTGCCTCCGAGAATTTTCCTCCCGTGGCGGCGCCGTGGCTGGCCGTGACAGGCAGCTTACAAATGGTGGTCCGTCCGGGGCTCGGCAGGCAGAGAAGAAAAGCTAAGAAATAAGAGCAATGAAAAAGCATAGCCTCAGACTCAGTTGAGACCAGCAAAAAGAGTAGAAACAAGAGAGCAGAGCCTCTGACTTAGTTGAGGCCAGTTAAGAATTAAGCTGAAGCAGAGTAACCGGCGAAAAGCCGAGCCGGCCAAAAGCCATAAAAAATGAAGAATCCAGACTCAGTTGAGACCAGCAAAAAGAGTAGAAACAAGAGAGCATAGCCTCTGACTCAGTTGAAGCCAGTTAAGAATTAAGCCGAAGCAGAGTAGCCGGCCAAAAGCTAGAAAAAATAAAGAAGCCAGAAAAGCTATATAGAGAAAAAGCCTTGAGCTTTAGTATAAAGAAAAAAGCCATGAGCTTAAAAGAAAATAGAGAATTAAATAGCATGGTAAAAACCATGCAGAAAAAAAAAAAAAAAAAAAAAAAAAAAAAGCCATTGAGCTTTGGCAAGAAAGCCATAAAGAAAAATAAAGAAGAGGAGGAAAAAAAAAAAAAAAAAAAAAAAAGTCAAAGCCGCTTATGCAATTGTGCTTAACTAGGTGCGTTAGCTGCTCCTCAGCATTAGGCTTCCTTAAAGCCACAGCACCTTCTCAAAAAGGGCTCAAATATCCACCCTTTCAAAAATAAAAGGTGAAAAGCTAGGTAGGGACAAGAAAATAAAAGAAAATAGAGAAAATAAAATAGAGAAAATAGAACAAAAGCACCTTTTTAAACTAAAGGGAAGGAATATGAAGGAGCCCTAATTGGGAAGGGCTGTTGTAGCTAGCTGGAAGCCATGGGTTCCACCTGATATGTATGTGACGCACCTGTAGGCACCCGAAAAGCTGAAGGTATATAAACCGGGTGAAAGCGGTCCGAGTTAGGAGAACGGAGAATTCAGTCAGCCGGGCAGTCACTCGGTCGGTCAGAAGAATCAGAGCGGCCAGAACGTAGGCAGAGCGGTTACAGAAGAGAAACCAGATAGAAGACAGAAGAGAAACCAGATAGAAGAAGTAATGACTGGTCAGAGTTAGGCCGAGACTCCTGAGGAAGACAGAAGACAGAAGAAAGAAGAAGGAAGAAAAAGAGAGAAGAAAGAAGCTCTAAGCTAAGCTCTATCATTCTTTCTCTCTAAGACTCTAAGCTAAGAAGAAGCTCTATCTTTCTTTCTCTCTAAGACTCTAAGCTAAGAAGACAAGAAGAAAAGCTCGCTTTAATCTTTCTCTCTAAAAATCTTTTTTTCCCTCTCTAAGCTCTAAGAAAGTAGAAGTAAAAGTAGTAAAAGCTTAACTCTGCCCCCGAGAGTTTTTATCCCGGTTTACGGTACCAGGCAGCTTACATATAACAACTTAGAATAAAAGAAAAAAATTTAAAGAATAAAAAAAGAGGGGCTGGGATTGTGACTCAGCGGTAGAGTGCTTGCCTAGCATGTGCGCGGCCTGGATTCGATCCCCAGCACCACGTAAGAATAAAGGCATTGTATACAACTAAAACAAATAAATAAATATTTTTTTAAAAAAAGAATAAAAAAAAGAAACCTGCTTAATAAAAAAAAAAAAAGTGTGCTGTCTTTTTTTCTTCAAAATAAATTGATTAAATTCAGTTTGCCTAAAATGCAGTCTCTCAGAGGCTTTATCAGAACCTCCTTCCAAATTTGACTTAAGACTGAAGATGTTTTCTGCATCAACTTAGTAGCTGTTGGATTTGGGAGCCAGCCTGGAGAGCTGCCTTTCCCGGGAATGCCCCTGTCAAAACTGGATCAGAGACAGGAGAAGGAGTCAACCAACACAAGACGAATCCAGGACAGAAAGTTCCACTACGCAGTACAGTAGTTCTCTGGGTGACATCCAGCCTCATTTAATAAAAGAACAAAAGTTTCCATCTGATAGCTATTACAGCAAGGGAGTTAAAAGAATTATTGGTCATATTCAAATCCCACGCATCCTCAGAACCAAGGCAAAGATGGAAAGTGGAATAAAAGTTAATATCCGTGTCTTGGAATCTCAGAGACGGAGCCAAAGTGCCAATGAAGGCTCAGCACCCCTCTCTCCTGCCTAGGGACCACTCTGAGGGAGGTGACCCTCAAGCTTCAGCTTGGGTGACATTATCAATAACGCAAGGATGTTCAGTTTGGAGAAAATGTGCTCAAGTTCCTGCTTGAGAGCCTTGAGAATGGTTTTGAACTTGAACCCAGCTTTAAAGGAGATTCCACCACAGGTTCGAGGCCATAACATATGGCCAGCAGAGGAGCAAGGCCTCCAAGCTCTTGGAAGATTCAGATGAAGTAGCTAAGGAATTGCATGGGAAGACACGGGATGGAGGAATTCCCAAGCAGTGAGAGTCCGCAGCTAGAGCAGCAGGAGCTGGAAAAAGTGGAGAGGAAGTTGACTCAGGGGTGACGAAATAAAGAATGCCCACAGGAAACCCAGAGCTGGAACTATCACTGCAAAAAGTCAAGAATCGATCATCAAATGTGGCCTCATCAGGCAGGAGGTGCAGAGCGGCTTGGGAAGGTGGCGCTGGGGAGAATGGACGGTGAAGAAGGGGGCCCCGCAGCAGCCCCCATCCTCACAGCTGGACCTGCGACTGCTCCAGTGCAGAAGACGCCCAGCAGGAAGTCGCCGGGAGACTCCCCCGTCAGCACAAAGGGCATCACTTAAAAGACACAGGTACTAGAGCAAGAACCCTCACAGGCACCCGGGGTCTATCAGGGAGGACGGCGTGTAAGGGGGGCTGGGGGAGTGGGAGAGGGTTGGGGATGAAGTCGAGAGAGCAGAGGTGGGCTAGAGAAACACCCGTGTTCTAGAAACAACCAAGGAAACCACAGAAGGAGCTTTTAAACAGAGGTATGTGGTGGTTTCCTCACATCTCCCAAGAAATACAAATGTTAGGATGGTCCCAGCAGCTGGCGGAGAGCTTGCAAGCACAGGGACGGGGGCGGTAACCGTGGTGGGCATGGGAAAAGCCTGGAAGGAAACCAGGCCCTGGCAGTGGCGGGCACCATGCCAAGCTCTTGGTGCATGCTAAACATCCCTCACACAGCCACCTGTGGGACAGGGTTCATCATCCCGCGCTGCCCATGAGATCACCAGGGGTTAGGAAGAGGGTGTCATGAGCTGGGCTCGGTGGCGCACTCCTGTAATCCCAGCACTTGGGAGGCTGAGGCAGGAGGATCTGAGTTCAAAGCCAGGCTCAGCAATGGTGAGGCACTTAGCAACTCAGTGGGACCCTGTCTCTAAATAAAAATACAAAAAATGGCTGGGAATGTGGCCCAGTGGTCAAGTGCCCCTGAGTTCAAGCCCCAGTACAAAAAAAAAAAAAAAAAAAAAAGAAGAAGAAAGAAGAGGGTGTCTTGTAAAGCTTCAGATAGCCAAAAAGGACCAGAGCAGGATTCGAACCCGGCTCCTCAGGCAAAGCCTCACACTTACCCAAAAAGGGAAGAGGATACCAGAATCAGTTTCAAAGGCAGTCTTGGTGGCAGTGGGCTTTCCCATACAAAAGAGGGGCCCTGAAGGAGCCCTAATTAGGAAGGGCTGTTGTAGCTAGCTGGAAGCCATAAGTTCCACCTGATATGTATGTGACGCACCTGTAGGCACCCGCAAACCTGAAGGTATATAACCGGGTGAAAGCGGTCCGAGTTAGGAGAACGAATTCATTCGGTCAGTCGGGCAGCCACTCGGTCGGTCAGAAGAATCAGAGCGGCCAGAACATAGGCAGAGCGGTTACAGAAGAGAAACCAGATAGAAGAAGTAATGATTGGTCAGAGTTAGGCCGAGACTCCTGAGGAAGACAGAAGACAGAAGACAGAAGAAGGAAGAAAGAAGAGAGAAGAAAGAAGCTCTAATCTTTCTCTAAGCTAAGCTCTATCTTTCTTTACTCTAAGCTAAGAAGACAAGAAGAAAAGCTCGCTTTAATCTTTCTCTCTAAAAATCTTTCTTTCCCTCTCTAAGCTCTAAGAAAGTAGAAGTAAAAGTAGCAAAAGCTTAACTCTGCCTCCGAGAGTTTTCATCCCGGGTTACGGTACCAGGCAGCTTACAGGGCCCCTTAGACAGAATGGCTCCCCACAACAAAACAGCCACCCCCATGCCAACACAGAATAAGGATGGAAATTTTTTGCCAAACCCTAGTACAGAAAGGTGTGGGGCAGCGTCCTCTCCCATGTAGGAGGGAGAGGGGATAGGGAGGGGAATGTGCTGACACCACATCTGGCTCATGAAACCAGCGTTCTACAGGAAATTCCAACTGTCAGGGACCCCCGGACGAAGGGCAGACAAGGGTCTGAGTATCTCTGTTCCACTTGCCACCATTTGCCCAGGGTTGCCCAGTGACCTACGCCCCTGGAAGGATGGGTTTTGAGAGGCGAGAGAGAGGGCAGGTGAAATATCCTGAGCAGGGGAAGCAATTAGGCAAAGAGCAGCTCGCGATTCAGGTGCTAATGGGAGATAACCACACAGACACAGGCTGGGAGGGGGAGGCTGGGCCTGGGGGAGGCGGCACTGGGGTGACCCTGAGCACCCCCTCCCAGAGGCGGAGAGCCATCACTCACTGTCAGGGCGTTTCCAGGGGGCAGAAACGCAGACCTGCGGGCTGTACCAGCCCATAATTACCCACTCCCTTTCCTGCACTTTTAAACTCCTGTGGTAGGTGTTCATCAGCAACTCATTTCCAGCGAAAGAACCTGATTTTTCAAAATTAATATGTGCTTGTTAGCTCGGTCCTAAGTCAATGCATCATGTTAATTATACTTGGCAATAAGAAATCACACGCTGGGAAAGCAAGTCGGTGCAGGGAGCTTGTTATGACTGATGAGTGTCGGAAATGTTTCGGGGAGGCGGCTGTGGGGCAATCGTAGGGCATCCTCTGGGCTAGGAGCCAGAGGCTCGGCGGGGAACGCAGCCTTGGCCTACACTCACCCACGCCAAGGAGGCCAAGGTGTCTGTGTGGAAGGTGGAGGCTCCAGGCCTCACCTCCCAGGGCCGTCCTGCAATGGCAGTCGGTATTCAATGCCTGTGAATGTTGGGGATAGCGTCTGTCCATTCCCAGGTCCACGTCTCACCATCCCTGCGCCCTGCTCTGGGCTCTAGAAGGCTGGCCCACCCAAAGCTCCCATCTAGTTATCCTGAGGGCAAAACCAGCTGGACGGGAGGCAGGAAGAGAGTAAGACTTAAATACTGACGTCCCTGAAGCTCTCTACCTGTGGGGTCCTGCAGACAAGGTGACACCTCCTGTTGGGCCACCCTTTCCACACTGTCCTCTCTGTTTCTACCTTCTGAGGGTAGTTCCCCCACTTCGTGGCTTTCCTACACCCCACCATGCCTTTGAACTAGTGCTCCCATTAAACTCTCCCCAAACAATCCCAATGTGGAGGTGCCATTGGCCCCCTGCTGCGACACCAACTAATATTGCAAGACCTCTTCCCCCCTGGGCAGACTGTTGAGAGAGCTCGGGGACAGAAGAGCCATTCATATCATGGCCTGCAGGGACCTGGGCAAGAGGTCTGCCAAGGCCACCCCGCAAGGCCTTCTGCAGACAGGACCACCCCACACAGCTCCCACAAGTTCTGAGAATGAAAGCAGAAGGGCAAGGCTGAGGCAGCTCACAGGTGCAGAAGAGGCACCAAAGACGTGCCTCTTGAATTTGTCTTCCCACTCAGGCTCCGGAGGCTCCGGCCGTGGCCAAGGTGACCACGCCTCCCTTCTCAAGACTCCTCCCTTTTGCAGGCCTGAGGTCTGACTCTCAGGGCACTTTATTTCTATGTCCTCATGTGGCTACATTGGCAGAGGAATGGAGGGGAAGGAGAACAGAATGAGAGTGAGCACGCTGGTACCGTGGCAGGAAGGCCAATCAAAAACAGAAAAAATTAAAAAGGAAATTAACAGCCAGGAGAACGGAAAGCAGTTGGCTCAGATTTGTGCAATTCTCTAGGAGGAACTGGTGCTATCTGTGGGTGGAATGTATTCTGGTCCAAGTGACATGAACTGAGGGAACAAAACCAGAAAGAGCCCCATGGGGTCTGAATGTACACCTGGGGAGATTTTTCCCTATATGAGAATTTACTAAAGGCAAACAACATTTTGTGAGAATTCATTGGAATCCTTGCTCCATCTAGAAATGCATTCAAGTCTACAGAAGAATGTGCATAGGTTCTATGGAAATACCATGTGATTTTATGTAAGAGACTTAGAATCCACAAATTTTGGCGTCTGCACAGGGTCCTGGACACTGAAGGATGAAGGTACTAACCAGTCGTCCATCTTCCCCATGAGCCTGTGACCACTGAGGCAGACTTATCTTTTTCGTCTTCATCTCTCTCCCACCTAGTACCTGGGGCACCACTGTTCTTATTTCATACTTGTTGAATAAATAGATGAATGTAGAACTTCAAATTCCAGCCTCCCGACTGTGTGACCCATAGGCAAATGCCTTCGCTTCTCTGATCCCAAAGGTGCAGAGCTGACATTTCATAGATAAAGTAGGAGCGGTGGCTCTTATTGAGGTTTCCTGAGCCCTGATTGTGGATGCCGGCAATTGCATAACTTAGCAAGTGGAAAGTAAAGGCCAGGAAGCTTGTGACATTAAGAGGGCCCGGGTATTTTTATGAACCCCAAAATTCAAGTAAGAGGAAGAGAAGAGAAGCAAAGAAAGGTGGGGGCAGAAAGGAGGCCCCTCTCTCAGAGGGCCAGCTGCACAACACAGGGGGCTGACTGTAGGATGACCATCTGGCCTGACCTGCTGAGGGGCAGGGCTGAGAACGCGTCCTTTCCCCTCCAGCTTAAAGTTGTCACCAGGCTCCCGGCCCTCCAGCATCTCCAGGTGTCAGTGTCGCTTTGCATTATCAACTTTGGGAACTTAATTAATTTCCCACTAATGAATTTTTTTACTCAGGTGTTGTTTCAAGCTTTCTGAGGAAATTCTTCTGCATTCATTCAGCTTCCTGCCCTCACAGAGCCTGCAGGTGCCAGTCACAGCAAGTGGTGAGGATGCCGGGGACAGAGACACTTCAGGGTGGACCAAAGGAGGACGGTCTACCTTGAGCTTCAGCCTCCAGGTACTTGAGGAGGAAGAAAAGAGGGAGCAGAGACTCAAAGACACCCATGAAATGCCCCCGTGGAACCTCCCTCTGGGACCACTACCCTCAGGCCAGCCTCTCTTCTAGCAGGCAATGGTTGAATCCCAACCTGGTACCTGTCTGCCTCTCTTCTTGAACCCATGGTGGGTTCCAAAAGGGAAAATCCAGTTAGTCTGTTTCCTCGTTGGACATGCTTAGTGCATATATGTTAAAGCAATTTGCCTAGCAAAGAAAACTCATTGTAGCCACACTTGGATCTTGGAATAACACAAACTGACCTCTAGGAACTCTGATTATTCATTATGCACAGTTCTGAGTGACAGATGACAAAAATGAAGGGAGGTCAACAATCAGTTCCTTGCTTCTTTATAAGGTTGTGTTATCCCTTAGATCTGGAACATCTTCCCAAGGCCCATGTGCTAGGTCCCCAGCTTGGTGCTCCTGGGAAGTAGGGCTCAGTGGGAGGTTTCAGACCACTGGGGGGTGTACCCTCAAAAAGGAATGTGGGACCACTCCTTCCTCTTTCATTTTTGTTCACGTTCAGGCCATGAGATGAGCAGGCTTTGCTCCACCACACCCTTCCGCCATGTTGTTCTGCCTCTCCACAGGCCCAGAAACAGTGGGGCAGCTGATCACACACTGAAACCTTCTAAATAGCACTATAGTAATGAAAACTGTCACAGGCTCTGCAGTATCTCTTCAAAAAATAAGAAAGACTGGAAGGAACAGACAGAGGGAGGAAGAAGGGAAGAAGAGGAAACCAGCGTGTGCCAGGCACCCATTGCTTAACATGTTCAATCATATGATTTTCCACACACCCCTTGAAGATCCCCAATTTGCAGATTAGCAAACTGAAGCACAACAGCCCTGAAACAATGTTTTCAAAATCACCTAGAGGCAGTGGCAGAGCCAGGACTCAGAACCCAGAATGTCTTCTCGGTGTGTTTGGTGCAATGAGTCACCCTGTCTCCCCAGACAAATTATGCAGGCCTGGCAAAGCAGGGGAGCCCAGGATTCCCAAAACAGGTAGAACAAGGTTGGAGAGAGATGCAGCTTAGCAGAAAACCTCCAGGGATCAGACCAGGCAAGAGCCTGAGTGTACAGCCCAGCCACTGGCCCATTATCCCTTTCTCTGTTCTTTGTAATCCACAGGTGTCTCTGAGTTCATGGAGATTACCAAAGGCAGAGAAAGAGTGAAGGCCCATAGCCCATCCTGTTGCAGGGTAAGCCAGAGATGCAGCGCAAGAGTTACTTTGACACTTTTCTGATGAAAATGTGTTCTTTAACCAAGAATTTGACTATTTCCTTCCATAGAATATTCCAGCTGCATGATCTGAAAATAATTTGATATCTAGAACTTCATAATTGTGTAACCTTGGGAAGTTTCTTGACGTCTCTGGGCCTCTCTTCCCACATGTATAAAAATGGGCTCCAAGCCAGGGGTGGTGGTGCACACCTGTAATCCCAGCAGTTCAGGAGGCTGAGGCAGGAGGATTGCGAGTTCAAAGCCAGCCTCAGCAAAAGCAAGGCACTAGGCAACTTGGTGAGACCCTGTCTCTAAATAAAATACAAAATAGGGATGGGGATGTGGCTCAGTGGTCAAGTGCCCCTGAGTTCAATCCCCAGTAGCCCCCAGAAAAGGGGGGCCTCTATATAGTATCTATCTCACATAGTAATCAAAATCAATCTAGCTGATCTGTGCAAAGTATTACTAATAATAACGCAGTATACACACACTGTTGTTATTATATTTTGTTCTTACCCTTTTACTTTCATAAATTTTTAAAATAATTGCTGCATTAGTGACTGTAGTCTTCTCAAAAATACAGGCTAATTTTTATGGATGTGGTTGTAACCTATTTTTCAAATAATTGCTGCCTTAAATTGAACAGTCTCTCCTTTCGACTTGACAAGTGGCATATTTATTGATGTTTTAAATTTTATGTTTTTTCCCCAAGTCGTGTCTAACTTATCATTTTATTCGCAGGGTGAAAAACACTCCTTCTGACAGACTACTAACTACATAATTGCTTTAAAGTAAATCTTAGCAGGTGAGGTTTCTTGCGGAACCAATTGCAGTAACATGTGTTTTCCCATGTACAGGAGGGGGAAAAAAACCCAGAGCTAAGGGCTACAACATCATTTCACATCTCTATGGAAGCTAAAATGCAAGAGGGGGGGTGAACTTTCGGCTGAAGCAAAGGAGACAGAAGATCCTATTCTTGTTACAGAGAAGTCCAGACTGGCAGCTCCAAATGATTATATCTACTACCTTGTAAATTACTATACACCAGACGATGGGGTAACAAAGAACAAGGGTTACTTTCATATTAGCATATATGTCATGTTTAATCAATCAGAAGAAGACTATAATTACTTTGCTCTCTTCTTAGCAAACTTTAAAGAAAGGGAGTCATGAACTTATAAAGTAAATGTCATCCTGTTTGGATAGTTATAGTTTTACAGGTAATTTGTTGCAGATTTTATTCAGATAACTTGTAATTATTTCCTTTCGGGCTCATCTTCAATTCTCCAGGCCATTTCAAACACAAACATAAGGGCTACAGATGTAAAAAGCGAATTCGTGTTGCAATCTGATTGTTGTGATCTGCGGCATGCGATGCATGTCTGTTTAATGGTCAGTGCCTTACACACTCCCCTCTCCTACCGAGCGTCCCCTGAGTGCAATGGAGAAGGGTTCAAGGAATACGCTCCTGAACCACCATCATAGTAAGTGGAAATATATGGACTTTGGAATCAAATAAACCTCTTATTCACATCCTGGTGTCTATCTTTGTACAAGATATTTAACATTTTGGGAAGCTTCATTTTCCTCGTCTAGACAATGAGGATAATAACACCATATTCAATGGATTTATCTGAAACTGAATTGAGATTTGATGCCTGTTGTTCCTTGTAGTAGGAACTTAAGGCATGACCTATTTCCACTGTGCCTTTCCATTCAGGTTCTGGCATTGTGACTACCTGTTTTTGGTCCCTATGCTGGAAGAAATGTCCCCAGAACATCCTTTCCTGCGCTTGTCTTCTCTCCTCAGTGGGATGCCACAGGCTGGAGGTGATTTCCCAGGCTAGGCTCTGAGAGGTGAAGTAGGGTGCTCAGAAGTGCAGTTGGAGGACTGAGGCTAAAAGAAGGACTCGCCCCTCCCTGCCACACACTGTCCTTCTGCGTCTTCTTGGGTGCTCAGTATAAACTGCCTCGGCTCCACCCACTACGCTGAGGGTCAGGAACCTGGGGTGTCTCTAGCAGCCCAATCAGGTACCACCTCGCATGGCAGGAAATGGGCCAGGGCAAATGGCTTCTCTCGTACTTCTCAACCAAGGCGTGCCCTGCATTGAAAAATGAGAACTCATTCCGTAGGTGATGACACCATTTGGGTGCGTCCATTCCTGAACTGCTGCACTCTTTGATGAATGATTCTTGGCAGGATGGTGCTTCCATATTGAAATCATCATTCAACCACAGTCTCTAGACCACATGGCTCTCTTTGCCTGTGGTAGAATCTACTTCCAGACACCTGGCTTGCCCTGGTGGAGGTTCTCCATGTATGGGCTGAAAGATCACAGGACTGGAATGCAGAGACCTGGCTTCTATGCCATCCTGGACCTGGTCAGGTCACTGCTTGGCTTCAGTATTTTCCTTGGTAAAGGAGAAGGACTAATGCCAGCCCTGTCTATCTCACCAGGAATCATCAAAGCAACCACTGTAAAAAAAGGGCTTTGAACATGTGCGGTGTCATACAAGGATAAAAAATGTGTATAGGCAACTGCTCCTCTCTCTGAAGTAGCTTTTTCTTGGGGACTCCTGCTGCCCCCCTGTCTACAGCCTTCCTCCAGATGAAGCCACACACTCTCTGCAAGAGAAACTATGTCAAAAACTTGTTGGTGGAATCCACAGACCATAATAAATACCCTACTTTAAAATAATAATCACCACCCCATACTAGGCACTTAACAGATGCCTGACTTAAATGTTTTAATAAATTAAACTGAATTGACCTAAATTAGTCATGCCAAAAAGCCAAAGAAAGTAAGCCTGGCAGTGTAAATTAGTGTGACAGGCCATAGTGGAGGTAAGGGGTAGAGAGGCAAATGGAGGGCCTTGGACTCCGTCTTGAGAGGCAGCCGCAGCTTAGCATAAGGCAGTCATGGGCAAGTAGGAGCATGGCACAGGATTGCCAGATGTTGTGGGCTCTCTGAGGCTGCCTGGCTGCTCCACACCCACCTGTCCTGATTTTTTAGGAGCAAACAAACATCCTATTTTTACATAACAATAGTTGACATTGATTCAGCTTTCAAAATACTGCAGGAACCAACATACCAAACCCCAGTGTACAACCTATGACAAAAATTCAATTAATCATCAATCCTCACAACAAACACAAAGTCTTCCCATAACACCCAATTCTAACTCTCCCAGTAGTGCATTGGGATAACCAGACTTAAGCCAGTCTCTGACAATCCTGCAGTCCCTAAAGCCACCTGGTCACCTGTGGTGAAGGGCCCCAATGTCCCTATGCTGCATGCGGCAAGCACCTAGCTCAGGCCACATGCAACCCAGCCACTTAAAACAGAATTCCGCAATTCCCAAATTGGTCAATTCCCAGTGCAATAAGACCAGCCCGCTGACCTGACGCGAGGACGCCACAGCAGCGTGAAACTGCTCTCATTTCCAAATGTTTGTTCTCCAGTTCTGCGTGGAGCCCCTGGTAGCTGGCCTCAGGCTGCAGGTCATGCCATGCCCGTCTGGACCACGCCTCCTCATGGAGCTTGTCTTAAGGTGCCACCTACCAACTCTCTCCGTCTCTCCCACTGGAGGAAGAGCTCAGGATGGGACTGCAATGGCTCAGTGCACCAGAGTCCCTCAGATAACTGCTGCTTCATTCCTCTTCCTTGAATCACTTAACCAGCTTACCCCGAAATAGGGTTCTCCAGAGAAACAGAAATAACAGGATATGAAAGAGGTGACTTCATATGAGAACTGACTCCCAGAATTACGGAAGTCCTACCATCTGCAGTCAGCAAACTGGGGAACCAGGAATCTGGTGGTCTAGTTCAGTCCAAGGCCAAAGATCAGGGGAACCAGTGGTGGACTACCTGGAATCCAATGGACCAAGAACCAGGAGCTCGGACATCCAAAAGCAGGAGAAAATATATGTCACAGCTCAAGAAAAGAGAGAGCAAATGTCCCCTTAGTCTGTCTTTTTGTCCAGGCAAGGACCTGGATGGATTGGATGGATGCCCACCCACATTGGTGAGGGTGGATGTTTCTTACTGAGTCCTCTGATCCAAAAGTTCATCTCTTCCAGAAATACCACCCCCCCACACACACACATACACAGAAATAAGTTTTATCAGCCATTCTGGGTGTCCCTTAGCCCAGGTAAGTTGACACACAGAATTAGCCTTCACACCAACCATCCTGATAATAATAAACAATTCCCTGTATTTCATCCCTCTCTGCCAACACAGCTTCCCTCCCTGGTGCCACTCACCACATACACACACTCTAATGCAGGACTCTCCAGAGTTAAATTTCCTGACACTAGGAGTAACCACAATCCCAGAGTCACTGACAGAGTAAAAGTCACCTAGGAGACTATAAAAATTCAGATGGCTGGGCCCCAACCCAGACATGATGCATCTACAGGTCTAGGGATGGAGCATGTGAACGAGAGCTGTGATTAGCAAAGGTGTCTCTGGTTTGGAGGCCAGGGGACCCATGTGGTTTTAGACTACATGAATGAGGTCCATGTTCCATAGTGGAGTCTGCAGGGCCACCTGATCAGAATTCATGGCCCATGGTGGAGTGGGGGACTCATTCACCAGCAGACTCCTGGGCTCCATTCCCAGAACTACAGAATCAGAGTCCCTGAGCTGGGGCCCAGAAATCCATATTTGTACAAAGTTCCTTGCCCAAGTTCCTACACGGAGGTAGAAATATGAGATACGCAGGTGGCTGCAAAATTTAAATGAAAACTTAGGAGGAAAGATGATATGGACATATTTGACAGAACTGCAGTAGAGGAGATGTCTTATTTCTGGAGCTGCTCTTTCAGGACCTCAGGATTCCTATTCACAAAGTCAGCTCCTTTGAGGTGCAGACAGTCACACACCTGTGAGTGTGTTGGTGGCGGAGGGCCTCCTGAGACTTCTGTTTGCTTGCTGGCATCTAGAGTCAGATGCGGGCAGGTGTGTAACCCCCACTTCATCTCCTCTTTCTGAACACCCTCCCCATCTACAGAGGCCCTGGGTTACCCCCAAAGCCACTACACCACCTGCTCCAGCTTCACACTGTCCTTTTCTGTGTGAGAGACTCTCATACCCAAGTTGTCTGATGGGGCACAGTGAAAAGAAGCATCCATGGTCAAAAAACAAAAATTTTTAGAAATATGAGTTGTTAGCCCTTTCCCAGAGATTCATCTACGCTCACGAGCACACTGAAACAGACAATGTGCAGGTACCCATCTCTCTCTCCTAAACCACTTGCCTCCACATCTGTAGACCTGTCTGTACCACATAAGGATGGTGATGTCAGACCATGAGAAAAATGTGACCCAAGATGGACCAGATTCTCCCTTCCAAACCCTGCCCCTAGCATCCCTTATGTTTGGTAAGCTATTCTTTCTTTACAGTAAGTTCTCCTTTTCTTGAAGCAGCTAACTCCCTAGAGTTTCGGTTCTATTGAGACAAAGAATTCTCATTAATATGCATTTTAAGACTGTGAGGAGTGCCAGATAAAGAAGCCTGTTTACCCGCCTTTAAACCAGCTGTGCCCAGGTTTGCTTGACCAGGAAAGTCTTTTCTTAACAGGTCTTAACCTCACTCACATGCTCAGGAATCACATGCTGGGAAATATTGAGTTAATGCCACAGCTTTGGGAAGCTGATTGTCAGAGAGGGTGACAGGTGGAAAGGGGACAAGCTTTCGACCTCAGGAAAGTTATATTCTGCCTCAACTGGTTTTCTCACATATAAAATGGGAAGAAGAATGACCCAATAATATTAAATAAGAAATGGGTGTAAGCTGATAAACACACAGTCAGCTTCAGTTCTCAGCCACTCTGAACAGGTCAGTAATGAAACGCACCTGTAACCATTCTTTCATCAAATATCGTCCGCATGCGGACATCCCAGGTTCTTTGCATTTCCTTGAGCATCTCTCCTGTTAAACCGTAAGCTGCTTAGAAGCAAAGACCTTGTTTGATTAACTTGTAGAGCCACACTGACTAGCATAAGATTGACATATAACGAGTGTTCGATAAATATCTAGTGGCAGGCAGGAGGAGGGTGGAGGGCAATTCCTCAACACCAGAAAGTGGCTCTTGAGTGGATCCAATTCCCAGCTCTCCCAAAGGACCAGGGAGAGAGATTCCTGGCAATCGGAAAGGGTTTCCCAGGATCTTCCCATCTCCATATACAGCCACCTTCTCTCACTCACACATGGAAGGAGAGCCCCTGATTTGCAGAACCAGGGTGCTAGTGGGAACCCAAAATTACTATCTGTTTTCACTTTTACATTAATGTATTCCAGAGTGAACAGGAAGAGGTCTCCATCCTCCAAGAGCAGTCAGGAAGCTCGAGAATCCATTTCCAGCTGCCCTCTGGTCACAAATTCTGCTGACCAAGGGAGAAGGTCCCCCAGCTTCCAGGGCGCATGCCCACCCAGGCACCCTGCCCCTCTTCCAGAGGCTCCTCAGAGTCCGTGTCTCCAGCCTAACTAGCCATCGCCCAGACACTCTACGCCACCCAGGAAGCTGCAGGTCCCTTCCCCAGCCCCCAGGGGTGGCATCTGGGTGAGCGCCGGCCAAGGTCAGCCCTCCATGGTCAGAGCAAGGCAGCGCTGGGGAAGCTCCCAGCTTCCCCTCCCCTGTGTCTCCCTCTTTCTCTTCCCCTTTACTTCCTGTCCACCCTCCTCCTTTTTCCTTCTTATCAATTTAGACTTTTTTCTTCTTTTCCTCCTGCATCTGCCCGTCCCTGTCCCATCCTCAGTCTCACGGTGCAGCAGCAGCCTGAGAAGACCTGGGTTCAGATGGCACGTGACCTGGGGTTCTGAGCCTCGGTTTCCTCATTCTCAGGACAGGGGCAGCCCTGGGATGTTCCTCACTGTGGTGGGGTGGGAATGAGGCGAGACAGAGCTCTCGGCACGCAGCAAGTGCTCACGGCTGCTGAGCAGAGTCGAAAACACTCTGTTCCCACCGCCGTTCCCGGGTGCCTGCTGTGGGCCAGGCCCTGAACTGGGGCTGAGATGGAAGAGATGAAGAGTCGAAGGTGTGGGGCCTGCTTTCAAGGTCCTCACAATGAAGCAAGGCAGGCAGACCGGTGGAGACGGGCTGGGATGGGGACTCCATGGTAGGGGGAGCCCATGGCGCTAGGTCATCCAGCCTCGGGAGGCTTCCCAGAGGACAAAGGACCACAGGAGGTGCAGGAGCTGAGCATGCACAGCCAAGGCACCTGCTGTGGGCCGAGGGACAGTTTGCTGGAGACCTGGGCATGAGAAGGACCTGCAGGGACCCAGCGAGGTTGGCAGGGCTGAGGCTCACAGGGTCCCGGGGAGATGCAGGCCTGCCTCTCTGCTCCTCGTCCTCTGGGAGGCGAGGCTGAGGGGAGGACAGCGGGCGCTCAGGAACCTGTTCAGCTGGACAAGACGTGCTCCAAGCCCTGGTGAGGATCGCCTGCCTTCCTCTGCAGGAGCCCTGTTTGGGGAGATGGCTTAAATTGCGGTTGACTATGGGCCATGGAGATTTGGGCATTGCTGCCTTCCGTAGTCTCACGGGACTTGGCCCAGGATCTCGAGTGACTTGGCCGAGATTGCTGATCGAGTCTGCGCCATTTTTTGGTGGTGTGTGTGGTGCGTGTTAGTCGTTGTTAGAGCCAGAGAGAAAAGTTATAAGAATAAAAAGCTGTTTGTTTCCAGTTCGCCTCTGAACTTCTTCCCGCGGCTTCGTTGCTCCAAGCGGCCATCGCTTCAGGCGGCAACATTCCTCCCTCTCCCCACTGGGTCCTTCCGCATCTGCTGCTCCTCTTCCTTTTCTTTCTCCTCCCACCCTCTCCCGGCCTCCTTCTCCCTTTTGCCTCTTGGCCTTTCCTCTATTCTTTCTTGCCTCCCTGCTCCCAGGCCTGGGTTCCTCTTCCCATGTCCTGTGGGGCCTCCTAGAAGCTCAGAGGCCCCTGGGCAGCAGACGGCAGGAGTGGGGTTGAAGGAAGCAGGTGGAGGGCAGGAAGTGATGTTTTCCCACCCGATGTCCCCCCTCCCGAGAGGTACAAGTCATCCAGAAGGCTCTGTTGAGTGGGCACTGGGTCTCCCCTGAGTGACCATTTTAGACACAGTGGGCACTGTCCATGGTCTGCTGGTACTTCTGCCCATCCACCTGGGAATCAACTCCCTTTGGGGGGAAACTTCTCCTCCTTAACTCCAGACATGTCAGCAGAAGCCGCCATGTTCTCAGGTGACACCCCCTCACCCCCCAGCCTATGAAGAAAGTCCCTCCCCTGGTATTTTTCAACTGGAACTGAGAAATCAGGGACAAACATTCTGAGACAAGATGCCCAGAAACTGAGTGGCAGTACCTCATACTATGAGGAGGAATCAAAGAAAGGTAATGATGTAGAGAAATGCAAAAAAAAAAAAGAAAGAAAGAAAGGAAAAGAAAAAGACATAGAAAGAGTCAATTTTGCAATAGCTAAATTCCTGATTCTGGATGTTCCTGGGCCTATGGTATCCCCAGAAATCTTCATTTAATTGAGTGAAATCCCATTCATTGTTCGGAAGTCCTTCTTTTTCTAGGCTAGTTTTTGATGGTTTTTTTTTTTTTTTGGGGGGGGGGGACTTTCAACAGATAATGACTAATTAGCTTTCCAAGATGTTAGGGTTGTGGGGGAGAGAGTGTGTAGGTCAGACGCAGGCCCAGCTCTGCAGGCATTCCCTGTCCAATGAGGAAGAAATGCAGGTGCGGAGGTGATGACAAGGGGCTAGAGCCAGGACACCCTACCCAGTGCCCAACGCAGGGTAGGAACGGCCTACAGGAAGGTCCACCTGTGCTAGAATGAGGAGGAGGTTGCAAAGCAAAGAGTGTCACCCCGGAAGGAATAGAATTTGCAAAGGTCAGAAAGTGGGAACTCAGAGGGCGCTGTCCGGGAACGAGGAGGGACTCCCACTGCCGCAGGAGGCCCGGGAGGGAGGGGGGTCAGGACTGGGGTGTGGGCAGGCACCCTGCTGTGGGGGCTTCCCCAGTCCTGTACAGGTGTGGTGGGCTTGCAGCTGCTAGCAACCACAGAGTGTTTTAATCACACATGTTATCTCGATTGTATTCCAGAAGGTACCCCAGGCTGCAGAGCAGAAGGTGGTTCTGCAGGCAAAGCCCAAGACCAGGCTCCCGGTCTGCCTCGGGGAAGCAATGACCGACACACACTCAGGACAGGGAGATCTGACAGAAAAGGACCGTCTCGGACGAAGAGAAAGGCAGAAAGATGGGACCTTGAGCTAGATGGCGGGTAAGGGAGAGCTGGTGCGGGTGGCTGCAGGTCCTCTCCTGGTGAGCACCACGCTCAGAGGTAGCTCACTTAGGTATTGGGAAGCGGACCTTCCCCCAGGGAATTGTGTGGTTGGGGCTTGCATTAGTATAAGGGACTAGTAAGGGCTAATTGTGCCACAGCAAACATTCAAGGCAATTTCAATGCATCAAGATAGATAGATATAGATCATCTATCGATTTGTCTATCTAGCTACCCATCCATCTCCAGGGACTTTGAGTATCGTCAGTAAATGGATCATGCATGTACAGAATTCTAGAATGTTCATATATCAGGAAATGTTTGAGTGCAATTGAAGGAGCACACACTTAGGAATACCTTAAGCCATAAAGACCTTTAGGGCAAAGTCTCTGAGAAAACAAGTACTGATGTCACTGTACCAAGGGTGGATCAGGAACTCAATAGCGTCATGAAGGACTCCACTGTAAGCCAGGCGCCTGTAATCCCAGCAGCTCGGGAGGCTGAGACAGGAGGATCACGATTTCAAAGCCAGCCTCAGCAATATCGAGGCACTAAGCAACTCAGTGAAACCCTGTCTCTAAATAAAATACAAAATAGGGCTGGGGATGTGGCTCAGTGGTCAAGTGTCTGAGTTCAATCCTTAGTACCCAGGGGGGCGGAAAAAAAAAAAGGACTCCACTGTAGTGGTTTGGATCTTAAATGGTAAAGACTTGGTCCCCAGGCTACACTGCTATTGGAGGGAGCTGGAACCATTAGAGGGTGGAGCCTAGTGGGGAAAGTTAGGTCATTGGGGGTACCTTGAAGGGGATAGTGGGACCTCCCGAGGAAACTTCCTGTCCCCTCTTTGCTTCCTGGCCACTATGAGGTGAGCGGTTTGCTCCCCTGCATCCTTCCCACCATGATGCTGAGCCTTACCACAGGCCAAACAGCAACAGAGCCAAGTGGCCGTGGACTGAAACCTCTAAATCTACGACCGAAACAAACCTTTCATTCTTTGAGTTAGTCCTGATATTTTGTCACAGTAACAGAAAGCTGACCATCAAATCTGCTTACCCCACCTCTATGCTGTGCACCCTCAAAGGCTGGTCTCCATTCACATCAACCACATTTTACCCCATGGCCACAAGATGGCTGCTGCAGCCCCAAGAATCACAGCCTCACACAGTCATGCCCTGTTATGGCTTGGATGTGAGGCATCCCCCTAAAGCTCACGTGCGAGACAATGTAAGAAGGTTTGGAGGAGAAGTGATTGGGTTGTAGCCTTGACCTAATCAGTGAACTAATCCCTGATGGGATTAACTGAGTGGTAACTGGAGGCAAGTGGATGTGGCTGGAGGAAGTGGGCCATTCGGGGCGTGGCTTTGGAGCACATTTATCTGGAGAGTGGAGTCTATCTGGAGAGTGGAGTCTCTCTTTGCATCATGTGAGCTGCTTCCCTCCACCACACTCTTCCACACTGATGCCCTGCCTCACCTTGAACCTTGAGGAATGGAGCCTGCCTTCTTTGGATTGAGACCTCTGAAACCATGAGCCCCGAACAGACTTTTCCTCCCCTAAAATTGTTATGGTCAGATCTTTCAGTCCCAGCAGCAAAACAGCTGACCAAATAAAACATGCCACAGGAGCAAGGAAGGGAGCTGGTGAAAACGCAGGTTTACCTCGGGAACTTCTCTCCTTTAACTGAGAAGTAACAGTTTTTTTCCAGCTGCCTCAGACTTCCATCATAACTCAGTGGCCAGAACCAGGTGAGAGGACCACCTCTCATTGCAAGGAAGGCTGAGAAAGGGAGGACCTTATTTTTAGCGTCTGTGCAGGAGGTTAGCAAGGGAAGAAGGCCGAGATGGCTGTTGGGCAGGCAACAGTAACATCTGTGTGCGGCATAAAGCTGAAGTTCTTTGCCACTGATGAGGAAGCTACAACCCAGTCGAGCTAAGCGCCTGAGCAAAGTTCAGTTCATGGCAGAATCGGGGCTAGAACTCAAAACCCTTCTGTCTCCCAGCCCTGTGTGCTCTCCAAGAGGCCTGCGTCCCTGTCTGTAGCGCAGCCTCCAGCATCTGAGTCGACCAAGGCACTAGCTGTACGTACAGACTCAAAGCAGCCCAGACAGACACCCTGGACCATATTCTGATGAAATGATGGCTATTCAATAACAGAGAATAAAATCATGACATTTGCAGGTAAATGGATGGAGTTAGAGAACATAATGCTAAGTGAAGTTAGCCAATCCCAAAAAGCCAAATGCCAAATGTTTTCTCTGCTATAAGGAGGCTGATTCACCGTGGGGTTGGGACTTTCATGATGTTCCACCCTCTGTTGTTAGTGATGGTTCCTCTTTGAGATGAGAAAATATTCTAAAGTTAGATCGTGGTATAGGTGGCACAGCTCTCAGTTTGATGGGGAGCATGGGAGGATTAGAGGAACACCAGAATGGGGAGGGAGGAGAAGGGAGGGAGCAAAAGGGTGAAAAAAAAAAAAAGATGGTAGAATGAGATGGATATCATTACCCTAAGTGCATGTATGAAGTCACAAATGGTGTGAAAAAATGTGCTCTATACTTTGTATACAACTCTCGGAGAGAGTTAAGCTTTTACTACTTTTACTTCTACTTTCTTAGATGTGTAAAGAAAGATAAAAGAGAAAGATTAGAGCTTCTTTCTTCTCTCTTCTGTGCTCTATAAGTATAATATGAAATGTAATGGCTGCTCTGAAAAAAAAAAAACCGAATTGATAAAAGTCACATGAAAGCCCCTGGAATCATTAGGGCTCCTGCATATGTAAAAGTCGCAACAAACTTTATTGAAGCTGTACTCATCATTTTCCAACTCCAGATCCCTATTTTCAAAATTAAATTATATTTCTGGAAAAATAAAATAAAATAGCTTTGTCGCCTAAAAAAGAAAAGAAATGATAGCTATTGCAGGCATCGGATGATTTTATGCGTTTGAAAGTGTTAACGGTGTGATTTCAGGGGTCGTGAAGTCTCCCTGGTCTTCTCATCTCCTTACCGGGCCTTTGATCTACAGAGCACGGGAAGACCCCCAGTTGCAAAGACGGAGGCAGAGGAATTACCACAGTGGCTCCTGTCTCCTCACCCACAGGAGTCCGAGCAGGAGCCCGCGGCATCGGTGCTGCTCCTGGCCCTGCTCACCGGCTTCGGGTCGCCCAGGCCCTCGGATTCCACAGGGTGGTGTGGAATCAGATGCTCACGGCTAGAAAACATCCGGGTGCATTTTTCCCCCCACAGTTCCAAACCTGCGGGTCCAGGGTCTCCAGGCTTCCCGAAACAAGCGGCCCCTGTTGGTGCGGCTCCTCTGCAAGGACCCCCTTCCACGCGCTGCCCTCCCTCCTCTCGGGTGTAGAAGGCGCCCCCCCTCTGTCGCCAGTTGGAGAGCTGGGGCTGGGAAAGGCTGGGAGCAGGCTCCTGCCCCTGCTCTCCCCACCTAGCAGAGCACTGGGCGGAAACCATAACCATGCCCCGGGACGTGTGAGTCTGGGGGCTCTTCCCCCTCCAGACTGCAGGGCGAGGGCAGGGCCGGAGAAGGTGCAGGGCCGCCGGCTCGCACCTCACTTATTTGTAAGTAGCCCATGTGGTTCCACTTTGCACCCACGTCTCCAGGGGGAGTCCGCGTGTTAGCACCTGGGGACACCTGTCTCCAATTAGCCCGGCCATTTCCCTAAGAAAGGAGACCCCCAAAGCCAGGGGCCTGCGCTGGCCTCCCCAGCCCACGACGCAGACAGCCATGGCGTGGTCCAGTCCTGAGCCGGTGGGGGAGCAGGAACGGGAGAGCTGGAGAGGTGGGCAGGCTTGGGGCCGGCTCCCAGGGGGGCCCCCTCCCCAACACCCGGTGGCCTTGTGGCTACCAGGCACGGGGATGTTTGGCATTCCTCTGTGGCCACGCTGGACCCGAAATGGGAGCCAGCCTACCCAGAGGGCTTCAGAGGGCACTGGGGCGGCAGGTCACCTTTTGGGGGTCTGGCTAGATTTCATGGTCCCAGCAGTCAGGATGATTTGCGGAGGATTCCAGCCACTTGGCTGCCCGCTGGGAGGACTCGCCTGGCTGGGGAGAGGCGGCCAGTTGCTCTGTGGGGCCTTCAATAACATTAGAAAAGCAAAACAATCCCTTCTCCTCTTGGCTGCCCCAGGGCCTCCTCAGCACGTTTGATTGACTGAAAGTAAATGACTTCTTCTCACATCTCCAGCCGACCAGCCTGGCGGTGTGCAGCTAATCGGCCTCCATCCGAACACACAGGTCCAGACGGAATGGATGTCTGGAACCACAAGCACGGACCGTGATTCTATTTCAAAAGTGACTGCATTGATTAATTCTTAGGGTTGGCTCCCCAGGTCCCTAAGCAAACAGGTGAAAGGCTCATGGCTTTGACACTTGGGTATGTTTTGTTTGTTTGTTTGTTTCTTTGTGTTTTAATCCCTACACCACAAAACTGAGATATAACTCACCCAAGATAAAATCCACCCATTGAGAAAGCGTACAACTCCTTGGGTGTTAGTATATTCAGAGTTGTGCAACCTCTACCCAGTCCAATTTTAGAACATTTCTTTATGCCAGTGAGAAACAGCAGTAACTCTGCATCCTCCCCTCCCCTGGTCCCTGACATGCGTCTACTTTCTCTCTCCATTTTCTCCTGTTCTACATTTTATAGAAATAGAGGGGAACAACGCTCGCCCTTTTATGTCTGACTTCTTTCACTTAGCATGTTCTCAAAATGCTATATCAGATATCAATACTTCTTTCCTTTTCAAGGCTGTATTATATTCCATTGTAAGAACATACCTCTTTTTGTTTCTTCAGTCATCATTTGATGGACATTTGGGTTGTTCCCATTTTTGGCAATTATAAATAATGCTTCTATTCATGTGTGGGCTTCTTAGTGATATTTATTTGGGTTCTTTTCAAAGACTTCTTCTGAAAGGTAAGGCTTACAACATGCACCAGAATTACTCATTATCTACTCTTAATATTTTCTTCCATCATGGCTTAACGATAACATGCACAGAGTAGGACATGGATAGCCCTGTGCGTGGCACCAAGGTGGTCCTCCATCCACAGGAGTCGCTGTTGAGGTGATTCTATACTGAGGCCAATCGTGACCCTGCGTCGCAGTGAATGAGGCAAGGCAGCACAGTTTAAGGCTCAGAGCTCCAGCTGTGAGCCAGAACACCCAGGTCTACATTCCGACTGCACCGCCAAGCAGCCACAAGACCCCGTGGCACATGCCCCACCTTTGAGCTGAGAATTGTTTTTATCCACAAAACACACACCTAAAACTTTCATGATGTTCCACCCCCTGTTGTTAGTGATGGTTCCTCTTTGGGATGAGAAAATATTCTAAAGTTAGATCGTGGTATAGATAGCACAGCTCTGAGTATACTGGTACCGTGGCCACGCACACTTTCAACTCAATGGTGGATTTTGTGTTTTGTGAATTATAGCTCAGTTTGATGGTACAGGAATTTTTAAAAACCCAAATGGAAAAATCATTAGGATCTTCACCTGGCTTATTTGTTGAGGGAGGAGACTTGTAATTTGGAGGGCTATGTGTATTTTTAGTATGCGTGTGATGAATTAAGGGGGGAGATCGTGGCTTCCTAGAGAATGTCAGACTCGTTTTGAGATGGATCCGCCCGTAGCGCATGGCCCTGGGGGGCTGTCCAGACCGGCCACCACTAGGGAACGCTCACAGGGCCCAGGGAGTCTCAAGAACTCCCCCAGGGGCCCGCCAAAGCAAGAGGCGGCTGCCAGCAGCTGCTGCAGGCAGCCAGCCTCACGCCAGCAGGCTCCAGGTGACCAGGACAATCTGTAGCCCTCCTCCACGACTTCCCGCCCCCACACCCAGGGACAGCGGAGGTCGCCACTAACAGGTGAAGGCGGAGTTACAGGGAGGTGCCGGGCAGGGGCGGGGCAGCACTTCCGGTCTCCCGGAGCCTGGGAGAGGGGACTGGACGCCCCCATTGTGACGGGGCCTGGGAAGCCAATGAGGTAGGACTTGGGAAAGCCATGGGGTGCCAAGGTGGTATGGGGGCAAGTTAGGTTCTACCTAAGCTGAGGAAGCCCGTGGGGCTGGGCTCAGGCACAGAGGGTCACCAGAGGGCCTGGGCCCTGGCGCTGGGTGGACCAAGTTTGCGTGCCTGGTGTGGCTGTGTGAGTGCGGCACTCTGCTCTCCTTGGACATTGTTCTCCATGTGACAAATGGGCGTGATCACGTCTGTCCCATAGAATTGTAGTATTCCATATCTGCACCATACGTCAATGCAGAAAAGCCATTTTTTTGGAAGGAGAAACAAAATCACTTCTTGTGGTTACTTCTGCAGATAGGAGCAGATCCGGTAAAGCAAGATGGAAAAGAGGGCACCCTCTGCACTGTATGCTTCTGCATAGTTCGGGTGGGATTTGGACTGGTGAGAAGATAGGGGAGGGGCTTCCTATATGTGTATACTTCCCAGTTATTAAGATACCTTTAAGGTGCACCAGGCCTTCTCCAGTCTGCTTTCCACTGCTAAAACAGAATACCTGAGACTGTATAACTTATAAAGGAAAAAAAGTCTATTTTAACTCATGGTTCTGGGGGCTGGGAAGTCCAAGGGCACAGTGCCTGTGGGGGTCTTGCACTGTGACTCATGGTGGAAGACAAGGCAAGCAGGCACACATAAAAAGGCACCACACAAGGGGTGGCTTGGTTTTATGACAATCCATTCTCACAGTAACTAATTCAGTCCTAAGAGCAGGAACTCACTCTGGCAAGCATTAACCCAGGCCCCCACTGATAGATGGGCTACCCTCCCCTGCAAGGGAAGTTTCCATGTCCTGGGCAAAGCAACCTTGTTTCATTTTCCGGGCAGGAGCCAATGGGCTTAAAGGTCACTCTGTTCCATGGGCAAAGAGCCAATGACCTTGGGTTCGCTCTGGTGCACCCCCCACCAGAAATCCCTATATAGGGTCCTGTTCAAGAGACTCTCAGACACAACAGCTCGTCCCTGCAGAGAGGAAGAATCCTCTGCACCAGCCTTAGACCCATCGCCTCCAGCCAGACGGCAGCTGCCTTAGCTGGCAGCTCCAGAGATCCCAGCCAGCGTGACCAGGTACCCACCTTCCATTCAGAGCTTGCACACTCCCCTCTCCCTGACTCCTCTCTCCCACCAGAGCTTGCACACTCCCCTCTCCCTGACTAGTCTACCAGTACCTCTTTGACCTCCGACCAGCCACAAAGGCTGTTGAATAAATCTCTTGGCTGCACGGCTGTCCCCGGTGTGATTTTTTGCCCTTCACCCACTTCCACCACAAGACAGGCATTAGGCCCTCTTAAGGACCTCCCACCACTCCCTACCCCCCCACACTCCACCCCCACCCCACTTAAAGGCCCACCACCTCTCAATACTGCTGCTTTGGGAATCCAGTGTCAGTCAGCATGAGTTTGGAGGGGACCGACCACTTTCACACGCTAGCGGAGCACTAAGCCGGCCTGTCACATATCTGGTTTCATCCTCAGCAGCACGTGACGAGAAAGACACTCAAATCATTTCTTATCCTTTAGGAAGATGAGACACGGAGAAAATAAAGACATGAGCGTGATAACCCCAATGAGACACTGGCAGTCCCCTTCCAACACCTGCAACCACAACAGAATATCTGTAGGATTTTTTTTTTTAATTCATGCCTTGAAACAGTACCAGGAACACAGGAAGCACCCAATGAATGTGTTGAGGGAATTAATGAATATATGAGTGGATAGATTCCAAATATGCTAATTATAGAAAGTCTGGAAAACTTGGGAAAATGTGTACAAGAAAACTCACATTACCCATAACTCCATGATCCAGAGATGACCATTGTAGTTTTCTCCCAATATTTCTTCTGAAAATAGAATGTAAGGGGGAGGCAGTATTTGCATCATTGAATTTCCAACATACATAGTTTTCTCTCCAGTTTCTTTTACTTCAAATGATCTCATGAGCAGTTTCCTGTGTCATTTAAAATTCTTCAAAGGCATTGCTTTAATAATTGCATAATATTTCACTGCAAATTTATCACAGTTTACTTAACAATTCCACTACAGTGGGACAGTTTGAGTTGCTTCCAAATAATTCTGCAATAAACATCTTTGTATGTAAATCTTTGTCCGAGTTTCTATTTCCTTGGCAGGCAATCCTAGGAAAGAAATTACAGCTCAAGTATTAGGAACATTTTCAAGTGTTTCAGATAAACACTGAAAAATTAGTTTCCAGAAAAATATTACCAGTTTGTACTCCCAAAAGAATGCATAGCCTTCTTAGTCCACTATTACCAAAACTGCTGGTTATTTTTAAAGTTGTTTTTACCATTTCAATAGGTGAAAATTAAGTGTTTACCATTTCTCTATGTATAGTTATTATTAGCAAAGCTGAACATGTTTCTGTATTTATTGCTCATTTGTAGTTCTTCTAAGAAGCATTTATGTCTATTATAACATTTTGTTGATTCGTAAGTACTTTTTATATATGAAGGCTATAATCTCTTGTGAGATTTGTTTCACTGAAATTTGTTCTTGATTCACAGAATCTCTTATCTTTATCTCTTAACCCACTTTCTCTGTCCACAAATCAAGTATGACTACACTTTCAATGACATCCTTAAAACATCATCTATCTACACAACCTGTCGGAGTATAAGTTGTCAACAAGGACACACAGTGTCAGGAAACAGCCTCATGCAACACTCAAAACTTAAGAGAGTCGGTTGCCCACTTCGTTGCATTGCGCTGTTCCTGCCACCGTCACCTGTGGCAGCTGCCTGCCTGCTTAGCTGCCCTGGGGCCAGGCCACGCGACAGACACTGAGTGCTCTGACGTGCACTTAGAGTGGCATGTTACCCATATCCAGCTGCAGATCACAGGCCTCCGGGCTCAGCTGCAGATGTCAGCAGTCAGGATGGAAACCATGAGAATGATTAGTGACACGGAGTGCCAACAGATGTTTCTGTCCCTTACAGTTGCTGATCTAACAAGTCATCTTACAGCTGGTACAGCTCTCTTGGGCCTCGTGGTTTCGGAGCTAGGGAGACAACCTTTTCCCTTTTCTGAGGCCTGACGGAGGTGGGTAGGCGCCAGGCAGGGATAGCCTCAGAGGGCCTCACCGACAGAGTAAAGACGAGGCCACGCGTGTGCGTGGCGTGTGGCACGGCCACCTGATAACACCGAGGTCCCAGAGGCCCGCCATCATAGCCTCATTCATTCCTTCATTCACTCCCCACACGCCTGCAGGACATGTGTGCGGAGGGTCAAAAGAAGCTGTCCCACAGAAGGTGTCACTGGAGCTAGGTCACAAAAGATAATTAGGAGCTCAAGAGGAAGAGCTGTCCAGAGGGAGCGGCCAGCAGAGAGGCCCAGAAGGAGAGAGGCTATGCGTCTTACTGTCTCAACACGATAAATCCCAGGCAGCAGCCCAGGGCTGCCTGTCCACAGGCACAGGGAACGGCACCTCCCTGAACAGGGTGTACCTGTCCCATCCAGATGGACAAAATGAAATCCAGGGGGAACACCCCCAGGCAAAGCCCTCCTTGAGATTCACCCCAGGGCCCCTCGCTCTCTGGGCAGCACTGCCTGTCCCCCACCCTCAGCCTGGCCAGGTGGCCTCTCCCAGGACACCTGTTCCCCAGACGTCCCCCTTCCTGCTCTGTCTCTAAGGGCTGTGTTCTTCTCTTTCACGGAGCTACCCTCAAGCCTAGCAGGAGAGAAAGTCTGTGTCCCTCTTGTCCCCAGAGATGACAGAGGCCTGGGCCTGGACATGACCTTAGAAATCTGTTGTTCAGTCCCTCCCACTTGCTACTAAAGGAGCAGAGCAGAGGCCCTGAGTGTGTGAAATGTGCTCAGTGCAAGGGGCTGTGCAGGGATTCAGGCCCCTACCCGTGCACCACGCGGGGCGCCCTTGCTCCTCTTCAGAAGGGAGGGGAAGGGGACACAGCACCACCCCAGAGGCAGCTGATGAACTCGGATCAGGATCCAACAGGATCCAACAGGGACAAGTTGCCCCCCTCCTCCCCAGCAGTGTTCCCAGCCTCCTCCCCCCACCCGCCCAGGGCTCCCGGGACTCCTGACCAAAGGCAGCGCAGACCATGAAGGTTCAGCGACCGTGCTTGGTAAGGAGCACCCAAGTGGCTCTTGTGACAGACTTTACTGGCACTGGAGAGAACCCCCTCCCAGGGCACAGTAACTTTTCACGCTAAAACTCCGCAAGTCACAGGCTAAGGCTGCTCTGTGGACTCACCTGCAGTCCTTCTTAAAGGAAAGAGAGTTCAGCCTCCAAACTCACTCACTGATCACTAGTCCCTAAGTGTGCAGGGACCTACCAAAAGAGCAGACCACGGGGACCCGCAATTGCCAGGCTAAGGATGTTGAAGGAGCCCCAATTAGGAAGGGTTATTGTGGCTAGCTGGAAGCCATAAGTTCCACCTGATATGTATGTGACACACCTGTAAATGCACTTGAGGCACCCACAAAGCTAAAGGTATATAACCGGGTGAAAGCGGTCGGAGTGAGGAGAACGGAGAACGAATTCATTCAGTCAGTCGTGCAGTCACTCGCAGTCACTCGGTCGGTCAGAAGAAGAGTTCAGGTCAGAGAAGAAAAGAATCAGAGCGGCCAGAACGTAGGCAGAGCGGTTACAGAAGAGAAACCAGATAGAAGAAGTAATGGCTGGTCAGAGTTAGGCCGAGGCTCCCGAGGAAGAAAGAAGAAAGAAGAAAGAAGCTCTAAAAAATAAATCTTTCTCTAAGCTAAGCTCTATCTTTCTTTCTTTCTCTCTAAGCTAAGAAGACAAGAAGAAAAGCTCTCTCTAATCTTTCTCTCTAAAAATCTTTCTTTCTCTCTCTAAGCTCTCTCTAAGAAAGTAGAAGTAAAAGTAGTAATAGCTTTACTCTGCCTCCGAGAGTTTTCCTCCCGCGGTGCCGTGGCTGGCCATGACAGGCAGCTTACAGGATGTGTCACTGTTAAGTGACACATCGAAGACCTCAGAAGACGTTTTGGGACTCCGCGCATTTCTACTCTAAGCAGCATCTTAAAGTGGGGTCCATAGAAATTGTCTGTACTTAGCCAATTTTAAAAGTGACCTAGCTCCAGTGACACCTTCTGTGGGACGGCTTCTTTTGACCCTCCACACACATGTCCTGCAGGTGTGTGGATGTGTGGGGCACACCTTGTGTGCTGTATCTATTGTGTATGTGTGGTGTGTGTGATGCAGTATACCGTGAGTATGTATGGCATGTGTGTAGTACTTGTGGTGTGTTTTGCGTGTGTGAGTGCATGCACACTGCACCCTCCATAGACTCTCAGTCAGGAAGTTTGCACCCTTCAATCTAGGAAAACATTCAGTGTGCTCCTTTGAAGATTCCCTACCTCTATATTTCTCCTATTCTTGTTTCTTGGAAGCCTGTTAATAAATGTTAGACACCCTGGCTGATACTCTAATTTTCTTAACATGTTTTTCCTATATTCTACTGCTTTGTGTTTTATATCTACTGTCATAGGAATGTCATCAATACATCTTCCAATTTTTCTATTCAACTATTCTATATCAGATTTGTGTTTTTAATTTCCAAGAGTTCTTTATTGCTTTCAGAGTGCTTGTTTATAATCTCCTGTTCTTGTTTTGTAGATACCACCTCTTTTATCACACTGATTATATTAGTCTGTTATGATTTTTTTTTCTCTTTTCTACATTTTCTTTTTTTGGTCCAGTATTCATATGAAAGGTTTTCCTTAAAAGCCTGGTGATCCTTGGTTGTCTGATTGTATTTACTGACCGGTGTTAGAAGCCAACTGGAATCTCTGCATGCAGGAGATTCCACTGTAGCAAAAATGCACTGAGCCAGCTTTTTAATTAGGAGCCCCCTCCCCCCACTCCATAGCATTCTCTGGAAGTCTTTTCTCTGAAAGTGTTTCCTTTGGTAGCAATCCCACACTCCTACCAAGAGGTATAAGTCCTAATGTTCAGTTTTCAAGGGACTGAGTGGAAGAAGGGGAGGAGTGAGGGTGGAGTCTGTACAGAATGCAGACTGTCCTTCGGCTTTAACACCCTCAGCCCTGCACACAGCTGGTGTCCTGGAAGTTAGTGATGCTTAACTTGTCTCTCCGGAGTTGCCCTCCCATGTGCTGGTGCAGGAGGGAAGGGCTGGTTGCTACATGAAATGAGAGAAGATATTACAGGGTCCACCTGATCTCTAGAAAGATATCTGAACTCTTATTGCTTAGAGCTCTGAAAGTTTTCCTTCAAGAGTACACAGTGCCTGCAATCTGTGAGTTTCTGGGGTGCTGCTGTGTGAATAAGCTCACTTCTGGGTGGCTTGTGTCCCCTGGCCCTGTCCCCACCCAGGCAGGCTGGCTTCAGCTTCCTCTCCTCTGCTAAGTCACCTCCTGTTTATTCTCCACCCCCTATCTTCACTTGACAGCTCCGACTGCCATCGTCCCCTCTCTCACTCTTCGTCCTTAGTAGATTTTACTTTTTAATTCCTTCACTGTATTTTTTTAGGGTTTTGAAAGGGGAAATATTTACCTGAGTATGTGTTCAAATCTGCTTGATTCACCTCCAAGTCTTGATCTAAGTCTCTTTTCTCTGGGTTATCAGACTAAGGAGGCCAAAGGAGCTATCCAGAATTTGAGATTTTTTTTTTTAATTTTGTTTTGTTTTGCTCGGGATTTTTTTGTTGTTGTTTTGTTGTTTGTTGTTTTGTTTGTTCATTTTGTTTTGTTTTGCACCATTGAAGGCAAAGACTAGCCCCAGAGACACGGAAATTCTGGTCTCCTTGTTATAACCTTCAGGGCATCACACAGCGACTCCGCCCTTGTCACAGGCCTGGTACGGAGCCGGATGCTGGGTAGAGGCACCCCCTCCTGCCACTGAGCTCATGGCTTGGTTGCAGAGGCAGACCTGCCGCAGAGCCCGCGTGGGGCCCCGTGTGTGCCCGGCAGCACACCTGGGGTGACAGGGACAGCGAGCCCTCTGTGTGTGGCAGAGGCTGGCAGCGCAGATGCTCCAAGGTCTCTGCCACCCCAGACCTGACCTTGGGCCTCGCCAAGGGGCAGCTCCCACGTGGCCCTGGGACACTCCCGGGCCCTGGGACGCGCTTGTCTGAGCCCGTTTACTGCTGCGGTAAAGGAATGCCACCGTCCAGACAGCTGACCGAGAAGAGCAGTTTATGTGGCTCATTTGCATGCATAAGCTCCGCCTATCGGGGCGGGGCTTCCCGCTGGTCACTACGAGGCAGAGAGCACCACAGGGAAGACAGAGAGGATGCAAAAGAGAGAGAGGAAATCAGACCCCTCTTTATAACTAGCCCACCCCCGAGATAACCAACCCCCGCCCCCGAGATAATGACATAAATGCATCCATGAGGGAAGAGCCCTCCTGGCCTGACACCTCCCGCTCCACCTCTTAATATCGTTACCATGGCAATAAAATCTCAACACGAGTTTCAGTGGGAACAAGCCTGCAAACCGTAGCAGTGTTCACTGAAAATACATTGAATAAGCGAAGGCTCTAAGTCCGTCCGTGACAGCTCTATAATACACCAGCGGCATGAACACAGAGGCATATAGAAGAGGGAGCAATTAGCTCTGCAGGTCGTGGGTTAGGACAGGCGAGTGACAGAGGGAGTCTCCTTTCTGTAAAACTCTGAGATGCCGCTTTGGCGTGTGTCTACACACTCTCACGTAAGTTCTGTCTGTCTCTCTCGCATTTTTTGAGTGTGTGCTCACAAAGCACACGTTAGCACACACACATCACGAAGGTTCTGCCCCGAGAGTCTGAGTCCAGTGACTTTCTAGCAGAGAAGTCTGCAAATGACAACGTGAGTAGCTCCACCGTCTGCAGGGAGCTCGCCAACAAAGGAGAAGTTGGTGGGAGGAAAGAGAGTGGAGGGGCACACGGTGGCCGGAAGTGAAAATCCCCAGATGGGAACCCCGGCCATACACACAAGCTCGGGAAGCAAGGGGGTACCCCAGGGGCAGGGGTGTTGAGGGGCGACGTACCACCTTCTCAGAAAAACCAACAGGTTGCTCCAACAAAGCAAAAAGTGCCAGTGGGGAGATGGATCTGGAGGGGCACACGTGCTTGGGAGGGATAACCCAGAGCCTTGGAGCAGGAATCACAGCGACAAAGAGAGGCGAGCATGGAGCCTGCCGATAGAGGAAGAGGCAGCCGGGGAGTCCCAGGCCACCCGGTGCCAAGAATGGAGACTGCATGAGATTCTGCTTGACAAAGGGGCCGCTCAATATCAATCTGCTATCAGTGACAGCAGAGAGGAGGTCCCGGCACCACCAGGGCAGGTGGAAGAGAAGAGCGAGGCTCCCTCCGGGCAGCCTAGGGAAAAGCCAGCATTATTCACTCCCCTTGACCTGTTTTCCCCGAACCTGCTCTGGGGAGAGATTCTGGTCAATCCACAAAGTGAGAGGGGGAAAGCGGTGGGGAGGAGCAGGGTCTCAAACAGTCAGGGGGCATTACGGGTACAGAGCAGCTTTTCTTACATTATTCTCCTCATCGGGAGGTGGCATGCACTGTTGAAGAGATGGCGTCCAGAGAGGTCGAGCCCCTGGCACAAAGTTGCACAGCAAATTAGCAACCAAGTTAGAATCAGAACCCAGTTCTCCTGACTCTTCCTTCAGCCTTTGTTCTCCCAGGGTATCTGTCACTCCTTTTCTCGACCAATAGATCCCTGGCTTGAGTAGAACTTATAGTTCCGGTGACACCACGATGTCCTGATCAAATCCCATTCCCAGGCATGTGCCTAACTGTCAGAGGAGAGAGTGTCAGACTTCAAAGGCAAACTGAGCTTTCACCACCTCTCCCTGTCCTCTCATCTTGCTCCCTTTTACCTCCTTCCCAAGGCTTATCTTAAATCAGGAAATCTGCAGGGCATTGGTCCCAGAACCCGTCACTGGGTCCCAGAATCTGCAGAAGCCCAAGCCCCTTATACAAAATGGTGTGGTATTTGCACAGAAGCTACACACACACACACACACACACACACACACACACACACGGTCCTTTGAATTGTTCTTAGATTGCTCCTAATAGCTATGACATGTCAACAGAGTGTGAACAATTGTCACCCTGGACAGTGGACGGGATGGTGACGTGAAAAGTCTGCACACGCTCCGTAGAGGTACAATTTTTTTTCAACAACTTTGCTCTGTGGTTGGTTGATCGGTAGATTGAGAACATGGGAATGTGGAGGCGGACTGTAATCCATGGGTGTGCAGAGATGTCTCCAAGGTATGGTCTCTCCTCACCCTCCCGCTAGGATAGAAGGAAAGGGGCTTCCCCCGCTTTATCTATGGGGGTCTTCACGGTGCTGGGCCAGTGCCCGGACACACACGTTAAGTGAGGACTTAGCTCTGAGCGTTGGCTCCGCCGCTGAAGAGCCGGGTGGCCTTGGCTACGTGATTTCGTCTCCTTAGCTGTTGAGTGAGGTCCATGAGGTCCTCGTGAGAACCCCCCCTCTGCCTCCGCACAGGGCTTCCCTGGTGCCCCTTCCTTGGAACGATAAGGGACCAAGGCCCTCTCCGCGGGCAGCCGTCTCCTCATCTGCTGGACCTTGGATTTTCTGTGAGCATACCATGTTTTAGGAAAGTGGGAGACAAGGCATCATCGCATGTCCTAATGGCTCACTCCTCCAGGAGTCCCAGGGCCACTTAACGTGTGCGATGTGGGGCGGACGCTGCAGAGGACGGTGCGTGTATTGGCTCGACCAGAGGCAGAGCACCACAGTTGTGGCCATTTTCAGCCTTTTCTCCAGGAATCTTTGACACTCTTCCCATGGAGAAACGGGGTCCCCGGACCCTCCCCTCAGGCCTGGTGCTATTGTGTAGATCTGTGCCTCCAGAGCGGGGGCTTTGGGGAGGTGATTAGATCTTGAGGGCCTCGACCTCCTCAGTGGGTTAATCCACGGTAGCTGCATAGACCACGGGAGGGGTGGGGGCTGTCGGCGGCGAGCGTGGTTGGAGGAAGCAGGTTCGCGGGGGCCTGTCCTGGGAGGGTATTTCTTGTCCCTGGCCCCCTCCTCTCCTTCTCTCTCTGCTCCCCAGCTGCTGTGAGCTGAGCAGCTGCCCTTCGCCATGATATTCTACCTCACCTCAGGCCCAGAGCCGTGGGGCCTGCCCACCATGGACTGAGCCTTTGAACTCATATAATAAATGAATTCGAAATAAATCTTTTCCCCCTCAAGTTGTTTTTCTCAGGGTTTTTGTCACAGCAATGAAAGGCTGACGAACACATCCGGCTGGCCTGTTAAAGCTTTGACCAAGAGAGTTTGGCAGAAGTGACGCCTCTGGCTTTCAAAGAAGGCCAAAAACTAGCCCTTCCATCCCGTCTTCCTAGGATTGGCTCTAAAGGAAGTCAGTGCCACGTGGCAAGGCCGGCTAGGCTAAGAAAGCCACGCCGGAGAGTCAGTGACCCCCATGTGGGACTCATTCGTCACCCAGCAATAGCAGTACGTTTATTTTTACTTACTCTGTGCCAGGCATTGGCTTAAACACTTTACATGCCGTATCTCATCCCTTTCAACAAAACCTAGGAATTGTGCTCCTTTTATACATGAAGCTGAAGCTCAGAGAGGTCAAGTGGCTAAGCCAAAGCCACACAGCTAGTATGGAGCAGGACTAGAAATGAAACCCAGGGATACCTGTGCTCCCAAGTATTTTGTAACTTTTGGAGAACAGTATGAAGCACTGAGTTCTCCTTTAAGGCCAGTCTCCTAAGAACGCTGCTGCAGAAATGCTGCTCACCTGCCAAGGATTACCCAGAAAGTTCCAAGTATCATTTCTACCTATTTTTTTTTTTTCATGTTATCTTTTGCTCTTTGCAGCAGGCCCGTGGCCGGCACGGGGTAAACCTGTAGTTTTGGGCATAATGTTTGGCTCTGGTCCCAGGGATCTCGGAGTGAATAAACTGTGTGCTTTTGAATCTCTCGCGAGGCCACGGGTGGACAGGCCTCCGGATCATGCTTCACCTTCCCTCGCCAATGACAGAGCCGTGTCCCCTGCCACCGTGACAGCACTCAGTGAGCACTCAGTGCACCTTTGTGAATGAACGAATCCGTGAACTCGGAAGCTGGTTTTCGCCTTAGGAGTTCATGGCATTCCTCGAACAGGGGACGTCCTCCCCGGTCTCCTCTTGGTGGAGGCATCCTGCCCGGTCACTTACACCCCTCCGTGGGGACACCATCATCTCCCCCTGTAGCCGCCGCAAGCGATGGCCACTTGGAGCAACGAAAGCCGCGGGAAGAAGTTCAGAGGCGAACTGGAAACAAACAGCTTTTTTATTCTGATAACTTTTCTCTCTGGCTCTAACAACGACTTTAACACGCACCACCACACACCACCAAACAACCAACACACCAAAAATGGCGCAGACCCAATCAGCAATCTCGACTCAAGTCTCTCGAGATCCCGGGCCGAGTCCCGTGAGACTACGGAAGGCGGCAATGGCCAAACATCTCCATGGCCCGTAGTCAACCACAACCTTCCCTGCTCTTTTGGCAGGTCTGCTAGTCCCAGAAGAGCGGCTGTGCTGCGCTCGGCTCAGCCAGTGGCCGCGACCCCCGGCTCCCTCCCAAGCCTCTCCCCTGTCCTCCCAGCCTCCCACACGCCCCCTCACTGAGTGGGAAACTGAGGCAGGGCTGCTCCTGGCCTGGGGTGTGGTGAGGCAGGTGCTTCTACACAGGCTGAGGTTGAGGCCGGGGCGCAGAGGGCATCTCTGTGCCCAGGGCTGGGGTGGCCAGTCAAGGGAGGGAGAGGATGGTTTTAGAGCACTCCTGGCGGATGGGGATGAAATCCCACGTCCCGGCTCACTGACTTCACTCTAGTAGCTAACAACACTTCCACGTATTGAGTTTGTGCCTATGCTGTTACCTTAGCAACAGATTCCCATGACCCAACCTTCGAAGCAGCTCTTAGCATTCCCATTGAACTGCTAAGGAAACTGAGGCTCAGAGAGGTTAAGTCACTTAGCCATGGTCACCCAGCTCTTAAGTGGTGGAGCTGACATTCAGAGCTAAGTGTTCTTTCATTTATTCATTCAACCAGTGTTCACTGGGTCCTTAACACGTATGCTCCAGGGACTTGGACCTTTATTGTGGTTTCTGGGGAACCACCAGGCAGGGCAAGGTGAGCAGGATTAGTGTGGCTAGTGCCTTGCAGGCAGCCAGGCATGGTAGTGCACACGTGTTGCAAGAGGCTGAGGCAGGAGGATCGGGAGTTCAAAGCCAGCCTCGGCAAAAGTGAGACCTGTCTCTAAATAAAATCCAAAATAGGACTGGGGATGTGGCTCAGCCATTGGGTGCCCCTGAGTTCAATCCTTGGTACCCCCCCCCCCCAAAAAAAATGAAGCATTGCAGGGGTAGTGGGACTGTCCCTCTTTGGAAGATGGCCCTTGGATGGTTCAAGCAGGTGGACAGTAGTCTAAAGAGTGACAGTCCCACGGGGGAGGTGGCTGGGTCATGGTGCGGCACGCCCCTGGACTGTGGTTGATCCTGTAGTTGCCTGAAGCGATGGCCGCTTGGAGCAAAGAAGCCGCGGGAAGAAGTTTAGAGACGAACTGGAAACAAACAGCCCTTTATTCTGATAACTTTTCTCTCTGGCTCTAACTACACCCCGACACGCCGTCCATGCTCCTCTAACCTCCAAAATGGCGCAGACCTCCTCAGCAATCTCGCTCAAGTCCCTCGAGATCTCCGGCCAAGTCTCGCAAGATCCCGGGCCAAGTCCCGTGAGACTACGGAAGGCGCTAATGCCCAAACATGTCCAAAGCCCGTAGTCAACCGCAATTTAAGCCATCTCCCCAAACAGGACTCCTGCATGATCATCTCTAGGAACTGGCTCGCTCCGGAGATGGGGACCTCTCGTGTCAGCCAGGCGCCAAGACGTCAAAGCATCGGAATACAGAGGGGAAGGAAGCCGTGGTTAACAGCCCCCTAGGCTACTGGAGGGTGGACGGGTCTCAGGAAGGCCTTCCACCACCCTCCCCGGGGACAGCCACACACCCCTTCTCCAGCTCCCCCAGGGCAGGACTGGTCCCCGACCCTGGTCACCGTCCATGCCTGCGTGACTACCTCCAGCAGGGCGGGATGTGGGCCCTGCCCCCCCTGCTGCTACCGCAGTCATAACAAAGATAAGGAGGCCGCAGCCCTCCCTGCAGCAGCTGTTTGACAAGACAGTTTCCAAACATCATCTCATGTGGCCGACACTTCAAAACCCCCCTCCCTCCCCCAGATCGCTCCGGCCCTTGATCCAGTTTTAAATGAGCCTTTTGGTGCCAGGAGCTTGTTAGACATCTGGTTCCACTTGACTTTGCAGGGGGGCTGTTAAGGGTGGGGACGCAGCTACCTCCACTCACCAAACCCTCCAACCCAGAAACACACATCAGGTCGGATCTGGAACTGCCTCTCACAGCAGGGAGGGGAGCCAGCCGGTGAAGATGGAGAGAGATAACCACCAAGAGAGACCCTCTGCTCCAGCCCAGCCTCAGCCCAGCCTGCTGGGGACAGCCGCCCCACCCTCAGCTGAGCCAGCCACTCTGCACAGCGAGGTCCCAGGCCAGATCCTCAGAGCCCCTGCTCCCCAGCCAGCCGTCGGCAAGTGTTCTAGGGTCTTCCACATACATGTCCTCCTGACCCATGCCACCCCCACCGTGCCCACCACGTCCTGCCTCGTTCAAGCTGTTCTTGTCTCTTTCTGGCCCCTGAAGCCCCCCTGACAGTCCTCCCTGTACCAACACTTGGCCCTTCTAGTATGTCCCAAAAACAACACCTAGAGAGGACATTCCAAAATACATATCTGACCAAGACCATTCGATGGTCTTAGGATAAAGACCAAAACCATCAGTGGATCCTACAAGACCTGCTGGTCTAGTCCCTGCCTGCTGCTCCAGCTTCGCTGTCCCCTCCAGCCCCAGGCCCTTTGCACATGCTGTGCAGTATCCTCTGTCGCTCACTTGGTTCCTTCATCTTCAGGCGGAGCTCAGTCCCTGCAGAACCATCCTTCCATCCTCAGGTGCAGCCTCACCCCCACAGGGACACCCCTGCCCCGCGTGCCCCCTTCCTGCCTTCACCCACCCACAGAACAGGATCCTTTGTTCCAAGTTCTGATGGAGCCTGGGCCTTCCCTGCCAGCGCTTGTCACCCACACTTTTAGGGGGGGTGATTACTTACCTGAGGATTTTGTTCTTTACTAGGTGGAACGCACAATAGGCACAAGAGGTGTCACTGTCTGTCACACTGCCTTACAGAGTCCACCCCGGGCTCTGAACCTGCTGAATGAGAATGAAGGAAGAGTGAATGAGACTTCCCTACCGGAGACCCAAAGGAGGAACTGTGGGCACCCCCCCCCCCAAAAAAAAGCCATCTGCATCCCCATTTTGACTCAGTGACATTTTGTCTCACATGCAGACTCTGGTGAGTCCTTTGGGGACTTTGACATGAGCCGTGTGCATTAGGCAGGATCTTCCTGAGAACTTGGTGTGGAATAAAAACAAATAGTGACAAAAGAGGAGGGGGACGGAGCAGCAGAGAGGAGAGGGAAGGAGGCCCGAGGAAAGGAGGGAGGGAGGGAGGGAGGACGTCTGGACTGTTGCGCACCGCACCCGAACAGCAGGACGCGGCACAGCCGGCAAGGCAGGGCCAGGAGATGCCACTGAAGGGAAGGGGGGCAGAAGCGCCTGGCAGTGGTGTGGAAAGCATCCTCACAGGAGCCCGAGGCGAGCAGGAGGGCAGGACACGGGGAGGGACGGAAGACGGGCCGTGCAGACGCAGCCGAGCCCCACGACCAGGCACAAGGACCACGCACCAATAACAAAGGGAAGAAAGAAAGAGCCAAGAAAGAACTTCACGGAGCCAGAAATGGAGATTGGCGATGAGACGGTGCCTGCCTGAGGACAGCGGAGGTGACTGCCCAGGGGAGTGGGGACACCCCAGCTTCCAACGACCCTTCCTCCACCCTCCTGCCCACTGTCAGCGCCCAGTGTCTTCTGGCCTCCCATCTCCTCAGCTCGCCTCAGGACTCCAAAGGAGGAATAAATGACTGGTGACATTCTATAATGTGACCTGGGAGAAAAGGACCTTTAAATGAGAGGGAGGCTAGAGACATATCTTGAGATACACATAAGCTTTTAGTGCCAACGGTCGGACTGCACGGAGCAGGCAGGACAGAGCCCAACTTGTGCAAGACCGGCAGGCGGGGCCCAGCGAGGGCACGTTTCCCCAGTGGCTAAATAAAGGGGACAGAAAAGGCATTCGTGGAAGCAGTTCTGTAAGGGGGACAGGAGAAAGAAACTGACCTTAGTCACAGGGCTCTTGTGCCGGCACTTTATGTATGTATTCAATTTAACCTGCAAGCTAACCCTAGGAACAGGGTAGTGTCGTTCCCATTTTGCAAACAAGGAAAACGAGCAGCCTCGAGGTCAGGCAGCTGGTGCAGAGTCACACAGCTCGCGGTGGAAAAGCCGAAAGTGAGCCTGTGGGGCCACCGTCACTCCTGCTTTGAGTCTTCACTGAGGAGCCAGAGAGCCAGGGGACATAGTGGGGAGAGAAGGAGAGAGAGAGAGAGAGAGAGAGAGAGGGAGGGAGGGAGGGAGGGGGAGGAGGGAGGGAGAGAGAGAGAGAGAGAGAGAGAGAGAGAGAGAGAGAGAGACCTGGAAGATAAATCAAAGTAGGAAAGATGGAAAGGGGACAGGCATGGACTCCAGTCCCAGGGTCTCTGAGTGTGGGTCCTCGCCAGAGTCCACTCTGCTTCCCCCTCTACGCCAATCTTTATGTGTTCCAAAGGAAAAAAAAAAAACAACAACACATCATATTGATCCTAAGGCACATTCCCACCACCACCAAAATCTGCAACCTGTCTAAAACCAGGAAGCACCTTGCCACCCAAGCCTCCTGGCGTGAATGCCCCTGGGCAGCAGACTCCACACCGCATTTGCTGCCGAGGCTGCCTGCACCCTTCCCTCGCCACGCAAGCTGCGCCCTGTGCACCACGGGTCTCCCACGCGTCGACTTCAGTGGCTGCTTCTAATGTCCTCCTACACTCACGCTGCCATTCAACCTTGAAACAACACTTCATGGACCCAGAGAGAGGCCAGGAAAATGACTTAGGTAAATTTCTGGCATCAGTGAAGCAAACATTAGTACTTGAGCAAGGACTGAGAGACCATGTTCTGTGGCACAACAAAGGTGCCCGGTGCCCGGTGGAAGATTCAGGAGACCACCTGGCCAGCCCTGGACTACCTGCCCAGGACTGGTTTACGGGCGACATTAATCTCCAACTGACCGTGTTTCCTGCACCAAATGCTTGCGCTGGCCGACCACCTGCTCCCAACAGACTGCAGAGAAGTGATTTGAGGGTCAAGTACAGCCCAGCATGCTGAGGGTCACCTGAACTGTTAACCTGATCAGTGGTTTTCTTTGTTGTTGCAATGCTAGGGCTGAACCCAGGGCCTAGACAAGTGCTCTGCCACTGAGCTACACCCCAGGTCCCCTCTTTATCATCGTCGTCATCATCATCATCATCATCATTGCCAACATTTGAAAACTTCACAAACAACAAGATTTGAAATAAGAATCTGACTTTCTAGCTTTGGAAAATCAGGTGTGCTGTTAGTGGGTCCTCGTTTTTGCAGATGGAGGAAATGGAGAGGAGGTGCCCTCCCCAGTTGAACTGATGCTGTTAAAGTGCCCAAGGCCAGAGCGAGGCCAGTAGTCCTTTACAGGACCTGCCCCAATACCTGAGGGCACTTGAGCCCTAGATATTCGTTGACATCACTTGCCTTGAAACTCCAAAAATCTTTTTTTTTTTTTTTTTTTTTTTTTTTTTTTTTTTTATGGTACGGGGGATTGAACCCAGCAGTGCTCTACCCCTGAGCCACATCCCCAGCCCTTTTATTTTTGTTTTGAGACAGGGTCTCACTAAGTTGTTCAGGCTGGCCTCAAACTTGTAATCCTCCTGCCTCAGCCTCCTGAGTTGCTGGGATTACAGGCGTATGTCAATGCAACCAACATAACCCCAAAAGTCTCTCAAGGAAGGTCTAAGAAAAAAAGTTCTGAGCAAGATAGTGAAAATACAGTATGTTTCCATGTGTTCACATTAAGCTGTTTTTATTGTTTCCTACTGACAGTAACACCACTCGGAGAACGGACTCTCTATCTTGCCCCTGCAGCAAGTCCTCCTCTTTGCAAACCCAGATATTCTCCAGACTCTGGGTTCCACACCTTTCTGATTTCTCTCCATTTATCCTGGTGCCTCCTGCACCTGTTCCACCTCTGATGGAGACATGATGGAGATATTCACGTCTATTCACCTAGCCTCTCCTAAGCCACGTGCATTGTTTCCTGCTATCCCTTCCACCCGTCCATTTGGACCACAGGCCTGGGTCTCTCCACTCAGCACTAGTGTCCTTATGGGCCACTGCGTGGGGGAGGGGAAGCGGTCCTGTGCCTCTCGCAGTATGTTTGGCTGCCTCCTGGCCTCTGCTCACAAAATGCCAGGCACACCTGCTCCCACTTGTGATCACCAAGACGATGTCCCCAGACATTGCCAGATTCCCCTGGGACCAAATTCAGCCTCACTGAGAACCTCTACCCTAAGCCAGCTCTTCTCCTCATCTCATAAATGACAAATACGGCCCCCACCATCACCAGCAGCACCAGGAGGATGACACCACTGTGTGACAAAGGCGGGGAAGGGAGGCAGGGTACACAGAATTCCAGGATGGCTCCAAGACCGAGGCCACTCCCCGGGAAGGGTCCGCCTTCTCCCCAGCCTTTTCCTCCCTCCCTCTCTTCCTGCTTCCTGGCCACCGTGAAGGGAACAGCTTTGCCCCACCAGGCCCTTCCTCCATGAGGTTCCGCCTCGCCTCAGGCTCAGAGCAATGGAGCCAGTGGGCCAGGGACTGAGACTCTGAGACTGTGAGCCAAGGTGAAGCTTTCCTCCTACAAGCTGTTCTTGTCAGGTATTTTGGTCCCAGTGAAGAAAAGCTGATGAACAGAGTGAGGAAGGAAGGAAGGAAGGAAGGGGATTTGAATGAGTACACTGAAGGACAGGGGTGCTGCTATGTGGCTGCTTCAAAGTGACCCCCTTGATGACAAGGCCATACTCAGCATCTAGCTCCTTTATAGGTAATCCTAGGCTTTTCATTTTCTCCAAAACTTCCTTCCAATATCTGCTGAACCCCTCACACCACTTAAACATATTTAGGCACCTAGTAGGTACCAAAAAAAAAAAAAAAAAAAACAACTTTGAAACCAGTGGAATCCCTTTCATCTCTTAATTTACACTTCTGTTCATGAGCCATAATTCTTGACTGAGCCAAAAATCCTTCTTTGTCACCAGGGTTACCTCACTGAAAGTGACAGGCTATAGCAGAAAAGCCTGATCTCTGTGCTCTCAGTTCTTGGTGGTCACATTACCTCCAGCAGAGGCTGTCATAGGTCCCCCCCAGCCTCCCTTCTTTCCTCTGCTTCTTCAGAAAAGCCTGATGGGTGAGGTATTTCCACCAAGAACCCATCCCTGGGTTGGAGGGGCCCAACCCAACCATTCCTGGGCCACAACATGGCTGTCTGGCCCCAAGGGGGATATGAAAGATAGCCATGAAAAGGGATGGTGGCAGGTCATGAGGAACCCTGGGGTTCTCATGCTCCGGAGGTACACGCTTCTGACAGGCCAGTTACGGGACAGCCATAAGAGTGACAATATGACAACGAGCATTGTTAACATCCAAGGGCCAAGCTGTTGTGGGCAGCCAATCACAGTGTACAAACAGACCACATTATGGGAAATATGCATTATGGGAAAACAGTGCGGCATTATGGGAAAAATGAGGACGGCGACTCTGCCTGCTGAGGTGGGACTGAAGGGTGAGGACGGCTCCCTGAGGACTCACCCTACACACACAGCTTCTTAGTTCACTTGGGGTGTCCCAAGTGTATGCCTGTCCCCCCCACCCCCCATCCTTACCTTTCTTCTTCTCCTTCTCCCTCTCCTTCTCCTTGTTCTTCCTCCTCCTCTCCTCCTTCTCCTTCTCTGACCTCCAGTATATTTTTCAAACGTGGTAGAAAAACACCACCATCAATCCCAGCACCCATAACCCTTAATGCCCCAGATCTTAGAAGACAGGCTTTCTTCACACAACCAGGTAGATCCCCAAGAAAGAATTCCTCCTGGCTGACCAGAGTCACTAGGTGAGCTCATATAGTAGAAAGCCTTCCCAAAAGGCCAGAAGAGTCATATTATTGGGAGAACAGGCAGGAAAGCAAACCAATACTGCAGATGCCCGGCCCCGGCTCCAGATCCCTTGGGGCCCATTCTATGGTGCTGCTCGTATGGTGTGAGGAGAGCACTTCACACTAGTCTGTGACTCCTTCCCTTTTCTGTTGGCCCCTGCCCTGTCCCCTTCAGCCCCCAGCAGTTGTGGCATCTCCATGTACCGTCTCTTGTCCATATTTCTCTTTCTCTCTCTCTCTCTTTCTCTCTCTCTCTCTCTCTCTCTCTCTCTCTCTCTCACTACTAAGGCTTTTTCTGGCACCAGGGAGTTTGCTCAGCCTCAGGCAAAACAACCAAGACCAGGGGACTGCACTCCAGGAGGAAATGGGGCTCAGTGGAGAAATGCCCAGCCTCCGGGGGTCTGCCGGTGGGTCCTGTGGCTGCTCCCACAGTACCGCAGAGGAATCAAGCCCCTTGCTCATCAGTGCATGTTCTGCTGGGGTTTGTCTCTTCCCCCACATACTTGCTCCATTTCCTCGCTTAAGCTTCCTAAAGAATTCAGTATGACCCAAGTTTTGCCCCTGGGTCTGCTTTTAGGAAAATCCAAACCAAGAAATCTGGTATGTTAGGCAGATTTCTGTTAGCAATGTTATTTGTTACTATAACAAATACATGAGATAAGCAACAAATGTTACAAATGTTATTTGTTACTATAACAAATACATGAGATAAGCAACTTATAAAGAGAAAAATGTCTATTTTGGCTCACAGTTTTAGAAGCATCAGTCCCTGATCAGTAGGCCCCATTGCTTTGGATGAGGCAATACATAATGGGGGAGTACCAGGAGAACAGAACCACTTACCTCATGGGAGGGGCTAGAGGGAGTAGGAAGAGGCCCAGGGTTTCATCGGTCCCTTCAAGGGCGAGCCCCCAATGATCTAAAGGCCTCCCAATAGGCCCCACCTCTTAACATTTCCACCGCTCTCAGTAAGACCTCCCTGGGGACCAGGCCTTTAACACGTGGGTCTCTGGGGGACATTAAGATCCAAACAATAGCAGCTGTTGAGACTAAGAAGCTGAACAAAGATAAAAATGCAGTCAGGATGTATGCATCCTCAGTTGTCCCCAGCTCCCGGCAAAAGTAGACCTACAGCAAATATGTACTAAAAAGGAATCAGATTGCCCGCGTGTGTCCAGGAGGTGTGCTGTGCCCCACCCCCACCCAGCCAGCAGAGCCTCGCTTTGGTTGAGAGCCCATTGTTCCTGTTGGCAGAAGAGATATTCAAGTATTCTTAACCAGGGATCTAAAAACAGAGAGACTGCGTTAAGGACGCTTCTCACAGTCAAAACAAAGATTTAAGAAAACATCCTTGTCGATAAGTGACTAAGAGCAAGTGGCTGGGGGTCCCACCCTCTCCCATGCCTTGTCCAGACATATGAGCATGCTTAATTAAAGGCATCCCCTCCGACCACTGTGGGGTGCAGGGGATGCCTTTAGTTCTAAATCTGGGAGCCCACATAGTTACAAGATTGTCAGTCTGCAAATACCAACTTTAACAACCTGCCATCGATGCTGAGGTCCATGGGAAGTTCATGGGTCCCTTTCAGCTCACAGGTGTGCAACCCTCCAGTCCTCCTGGTTGAAACACTTTGAAAGTCAAAGAATTATCCAGAGAAATCCCAGCCACATAAGGTCTGGGTACCCTCTTTCCATGAAGGAAAAGTGGAACCATTGTCCTTATAGATCTCTCCATTTCCGTCAAGTGGCAGCCAACAGGAGGGGAGCAGCCCTTGTTGGCCCTGTCACCTGCAGACTGATTGTCTGGGAGACTGGGCTTTGGAGAATTCCAGATCCAGAACATTCATGAATCTTCCCTCCCAGTTGGAGGGGTTGTCTTCTCCCTTGAATTCAGAAGGAGAGAACTCCTGTAAGATAAATAGATGCACCCCCTCTGCACGATATTTTATACAGGTACATGATTTGGAAAATTAGGTCAGAGGAGGGAGGGAAAGGGGTGATTCATTACCAGGGCTGCAGAGAGGCAGGATTACCTCATCAGAAATTCAAAGGTAATCAGTTTTTTCCCAATTGTCATGGTAATGAATCACCATTGTTAATAAATTGGGAAGTCAGTTACACCTTTGAGTAGCTGGATAAACTAGAGTTGCCTGGCATCTGTCTTCATTAGAAAAGAACCAATGAAACAGTGGATGAAGAAGAGGATCCCCCAACCATCTCCGTTCCCTTCTTTACCCCAAAGAAATGTGACTTTTACTTACTGTTATTATCATGGTCAAGTCAGCCTCACCCAAACTCACCCAAATAAGACTTTAAGGCTGAAGTCACCCGTCTGAGATCTGTCAAAGTCCCATGATGAAAAAATCAAAGACAGCAGCAATTTATTTATTTAATGGAGGAACAATGGCAGGAAATAATTCCTGAGCATCACTCAGCACAGACGGAGGTCTTTATTAGAGTGGATTTTTCTTCTCCCCAAAGCAAATGGAAACCAGGGATGGAAAATGAGTCCAACCGCTGCTCCCCGCTCCCCCACCACTCTGAATCTTAAAGGTTCAGTCTCAGGGCCCATCACACCAGAAAATCCAAGCCCAAGGGCTGGAACAAAGTGGTCGGGGTCAGAGCTCACCGTGGCGTTTTATGACTCAGTGAGACAGCCCAGGGCCCCCAGCTCCAGGGGATAAATCAGCTCAAACGCCATGCGCCTTCAGGACAGACAAATCTTTGGTCATGGAGTCGTCAATAATCCAAACATAACTTGGAATGCGGTTATAACTCTTTATTACTTTTAGGACCACCAAAAAAAAAAAAAAACTGAGACGAATTCTGATCTATATGATATGATAATGGCATTTGACAAGTTCCTATTTATTCAAGGAGTGGGGGATGAGAAAAGTTTTCTGTCTGATCATTGTGTCAAAATCCTGCAAGTCATTTTCATTTCTCTCTCTGGGGCAAGGTTTTAAAGTAAACCCCCACACATTCTGTCATACGATCCTGGTGCTGAGAGTTCGAAACATTTCAGCAGTAATTTAATACAGGGGATTTGAGAAGTGTGTGTGAGAGAAACGGAGGGAAGAGGGAGGGAGAGAGACTGTCCCCGAGAGGGGCCAAGATGAGTGGCCAACCTGTCACTGACAAGGGGCTCGCCTCCCCGCTGGGGAAGGGAGCTGTGGGCCATCTCCCACAGCCTCGTGGAGAAACACCAAGCATAGGAGGACACGGCCAGCTGGACGGCCAGACCGGGACCTGAGGGCCCACCTGCCCCTCCCCGCCTGGTCCTTGTTCCCCACGGGCACACTGTGCAGATGGGCCCTCCCGAGACTTCCCAGCTATGGCAGGCTCAAGGAAGATTCGTCATTCATTTGGGAGCCAACCCTCTGTTGGAGATCAGGGATGGACAACTTCAGGTCTCCATGGCAACATTAATTCTAGCCCCCTCCCCTAACTTCCCCCCCAATGCATAGGTGTGAACGCACATGCACACACGCACACCTTCCTGCACACCCCTTTCCCGTCCCACCACCCGCTCTACTTCCCCCCTTCCTCTCCTACCCTAGACCCACACCTGAAGCCCAGTGGGAAGCCAGGCTGGTGAGGAGCCAGGTCCTCTCTTCCACTCCCCCTCCCACCCGAGCCCCAAGCGTACGTGCAGGTATCACGGCAGCCAGGTGGTTCGACAGCCAGAAGTCCACACCCAATAACAACCACACTCCTCACTCCACACTCGGGCCATGAAGAAAGGTCTAGACACCCATCTTGGGTCTCTAAGTCAAAAGAAATAAGACTTCCCTCTCCAGGCATGTGAAAATGACCACCTTATCTTTCCTCAGTTTTCTCTTAAGGTTTCCTCACAGACATTCAATAACTCAATGCAACCAACACTTATTTTAGATGTTAGGACAGGGTTGTCAGTCTCCCAGCACCTCTTTTTCCCCACACATGTCTTAGACTTTCTCCATTCTTCTCAGATCATCGTTCCCCAGCTGGCAGTTTGGGAATGTGGGGACCCACCCCAGTTTCCAGGAAACTGACCTATGATGACCAGTGCACTTCATTCCCTGAAGGCTGTAACTGATGCAGAGATGAGTTGGAAACTGAGAAGAAGTAATAGCTGGAGCTCTGGCAGCCGTGTCTGGAGCTGAGGGGAAGCCCCTCCTGCTGCGAATGGAGTGAACATGGACAAGAGGTGAACAGAGGGACGGGCTTGAGGAAGCCAGGTCCTGGGGACTTGATCTGAGTTCCCAATGGCAGTATTACGGTATGGAAGTTCCCCAAAAGACCATGTGTTGAAGACTTGGTCCCCCACCATGGGGTGATTAGGAGGTGGTGGAGCCGTTAAGAGGTAGAGCCTAGTAGGAGAAAGGTCACGGAGGACCAGCCCTGGCAGGGGACTTTGGGACCCCAGTCCCTCCTCTCACTCTCTCACTCTCATCTCTCCCTGCTGCTTTCTGCCCTCCATGAGGTGAGCAGCTTCCTCACCCCCCTCCTCCCCCCCGTGATGTTCGTGATGTTCCGTGACACGCCGGGGGCTGAGCGACCCCGCACTCCCACCGTGATGTACCGTGACACGCCGGGGCTGAGCGACTCCAAGCTGAAACTGTGAGCCAAAGTCCGTCTTCCCTGCTCTTAAGTTGATTACCTCGGGCATTCTGTCCCAGCCACTCCGTCTCGAGCTGCCCTGAGTCAGATCTTCTGTCCCGGACACAGTCTGCTCATTCCCGCCACAGCACCTACATAGGAAAAGTGAGTCCCCACATGATAGGGAGCATCTGGACGAACCCCAGGCTCCCCTCAAAGCTCCCACTTTTTCTGTGAGGCCCTAAAGAACATCTCCCTGTGCTGCTGGTGTTCCTGCTCTAGTCCAGGCCATTTCCTAAACCTCCACCAGGACCTCAACCTGAATGCCTCCCAGGCCCCTGAGGCTCCCTGAGGGATCTGCTGAGGCTCCTGCACAGTCCCCAGCTGACCCGGACTCCCGCACTCACCTCCGACCTGCAGGTAGAGCATAACCTCCCACTCTCTGTCGTCCACTTTTGTGGGAAGACCCTCAACAGAGTTGCCGGAACCTCCAATGCTAAGCAGTTTAATCAGCCACCTTGAGATCAAGTGCATGTAGATTAACAATTCCAGTTAGACCCACAGTGCATCCCCAGCATAGGAAAGCAGCAGCGTCCCTCCTGACGTGGGTTCTCGGCAAGGCCTTGTGAAATGTTGGCAGGTTAAACAGAAGGTAGCTAGGTATGATTTTGCAGGAATTCAGAAGTCATTCTGGGTTAGAGTCTAGTACATCCAAATGGTAGTAGAGCTCATGATTAGACAAAAGGTCATGGAGGAAAGTCAAACTGGTGAAAATTGTACTTATTCATTTTATTTTCTGCAGACTGAATCACAAAAGGCTATTACTGGATGTCAACCACTCAACACCTTGCTTCAGCTTGGGAAAACTCAATGTTCTGCAGAAGCCTATTCAGGAAGGTAGAGCATGAGACCACAGGTCCACCAAAATATAAATGACACCCAGAATGAAAAAGTAAGTGAAAAAAAAAAAAAACAAGTTGCAGAATGATACAGAGTGTGATCCCAAAATTATAGGGGAAAGAAATGTCCACGTGTGTGTGTGTGTGTGTGTGTGTGTGTGTGTGTGTGAATTTAGAGAAAGATGTTAAAGGGTGTGCACCAAACATCGACAACACTTTGCTTTCAGGTGGTATAATTGTTATTTATTATTTTTAAAAAATCTTTTTCATTTTGTTTCGTGCAACTTAATTCCATAATTAAGTAAAACATTAGTTTTACTTTTTTTAGATGTTTTGGAGAGCAATAACAGAAAGGTACAAAAAGTATAGATCGAGAAGGGGCTTATGAGTGTTTTTCAAACAAGACCAACTTTCATTGCAAAAATGGACTAGGGACAAAAGAAGAAGAGGAGGACCCCAAAGAGCCAGGGAGGTCGTGGCACAGTGGGAGGGGTGGAGAAGACACCTACAGGTCAGAAACAGCAGAGGAGGGCTGCTGGGACTGCAGAAGGGAGATGGCTTTCAGGACAGGGACCTAGGGGGCCAGCAGAGCTGTCAGCTTATAGACAGATTGGCTTGGAGCTGGAGGTGAAGACCTTGGGCCAAAGCAGGAAGAAGATGAAGAAATCATCCAGGGAAGAGAATGCCACCTCGCATCCCAGCAGTGGCCAAGCCAGCTCAGGATGGCAGGAGGAAAGTCGCCCAGGGCAGCCTGCCTGGGACTCTCGCCGCCAAGCCACTCTGTGGGGAGAATTAGAATCAGGAACTTGCGTCTGCTGAAGTCAATCATTTCGTGCTGCTCTGATTCCTTTGTTTGCTTTTTGTTTTGCTATGGCATCTTAGCGAAGCTTCTTTTAGACGATCCCAGCCTTCCTCGGCGCTGAGAAGCGGTGGATTTTTGTTCCTGCAGAGCAGGAAGGGTCAGAGTGGGGTTTGGGGCCAGAGACAGAACAAGGTCTCTTATGTGGGGAGGCCGGGTTTGGAGAGCAGCAGAAGAAAGAAAGAGCTAAGTCTTCCTGAAGGAGCCAGGCAAAGCAAGTTCAGTGTTCAAGGTCAGTGATCTGGGAACTGGTACAGTTGGCAGGTTCACGGAGAGGAAAAGGGATGGGGCGGGTCCAGTGTCCCATCTGTCTCTAGTGGCCACCAAGCATGGGATTGGTCAGGAGCCTGTCTTAAAGGGCTAAGGCGAAGAGGCGGGAATTGCCAGGGTGTGAGGAGGGGCGTCCCCGTAGGAGCTGTGCAGGGGTCCTCACCCAGGTCATCCACCTGGCCTGACTGCTCACGTCCGTGCTGAGGCCTGGGTCCTGCCCTGGGAGAGGGATGTGTGCACGGAGGCGGTGACCACAAAGGGCTCTGTTGACACCTAGAGCTCTGAGAGCCCCTCTGCCTGCTGTTGGGAAGAGGGAGAGTCAGGAGGAATCAGAGGAGCTGCCCTGTGTCCTCAGATTCCAAGGCAAGGTGCCACGGTAGAAGACCACACCATCGGCAACCGAGCCTGGGGACTCAGCCTGGTTCCTTGTTGCGTGCTCTGATGTGTGCGGTGGAGTCTGGGATGTCCTCTGTGAGAGCTTGAGAGTCAGGGACGTAGCTTCGAGTCCTGAGTCTGCCACTTCCTGGCTGTGCCACTATGGTTAGGCAAGTCACAGCCTCTGTGAGCCTCAGTTACTGTCTATGAAAATGCACAGAAGGAAGAGCGACCATGCAGAGCTGCTGCGAGGGCCCCGCAAGGCCACCTAGCCGAGTGCTCAGCCAGCAGGCGTTCCATCACCTGCCATCAAGGTGGCGTAAACAAGTGCTCAGGAGACCCAGTCATGCTCTGGCTCAAGCTGATCATGGAATTCTTCTCCTGATCAGAATCTCATTTTGGAAAACTCAGAGGGAAAGGATCCTAGCACTGTATCAGATTCGATCAGAAGAGATCCCAGAGACAGGTTTGGGGGCCAGAATCCAGGGTACCACCGTCTCCAGGAAGGAGCCACCCCATTCTCTCCTCCAAGTGACCATCTCCCAGAGACCAGAAGATCCAGAGCTAGGGCCTAGACAAAGGCCCCTCCTTCCATGGGGTTACCCACACACAACCAGGCAGCCCAGCCCTATCTGAAATCCACTCAGTACCATGTTCTCATTCATACTCACAAAAGAGTGCATACAACTTTCAGCTTCTGGGCCCAAACCAGGCATTCCGTGATCATCTAATTGAATTAATCGTCTTTGCAAGATAACACATGGTGTTTTCATGGTGAAGCCTCCATCCATGATCTTCTCTAGGTTTTGGAATTGTGAGTGACTTCTTGTTTTCTTCTTTTGGTTTGTCTGTACTTTCCAAGTTTTTGTTTGTTTGTTTAATGAGAAAATGCTTTTCTAGTTGGTGGCTGTGTGAGGGGAGTTAAAAAAAAAAAAATCTTGGACTTGACCTTTGAGACTCAGTGGAGGTCTTTATTCTGTGGCTCACCTCTCTTCACTTGACTTTTCTCCAGACTCCAGGTCCTCCGTGGCAGAAACTATGTCTTTTCATTCAACAGACATTTGTTGAGTGCCAAACAAATACCAGGAGTTCTGAGTTTAACTCCAAATGTACAGTAGCACTGACATTCCTATAGCCCCCCATGACTTCCCAGTGACCAAGCCCTGGGAGCTCCTGGTCTACATCCAACACCTCTCTGAGCCCTTGGGTGCTCAGAGTGAAATGTCCATATAAATCACTGAACGAATGAGGGAGGGATGCATAAATAAAGGAATTGCAAATACGCAGTACAACTTTCAGCTTCTGGGCCAAAACCAGGCAATTGTCAAGGGCACTTAAGCAGGGAGAGGTGGGTAAAATAAGAACTTGAATATTTAAGGGGGGTGCTTTTTTATCTAGACAGTATCTGGAAAGGATTTTAGGCCAAATTCCTCTCCCTTCTTACTTTAGCTATTTACCTCTTTCTTGGTGAAATTTAACAGAAAATCTTGCTCTAGCCATAGAGATAGCCTTAATTCTGAAACTATCCTGGAATTCTGGGCCAGCAGGTGGGGTCTGTATCCTCGGGGTACAAGGGCTGACAATGCTCAGACAGTATTGATTTCCCTGCTGTGGCCAGGGGGCTGGATCCACACTGATCCTGCAGAGGCACTGAGGAAGCTGGTGTTTTGCTTAGCCGGGCTGATGTGGGGGTCCATATGGATTTTGCTGGTGCTGTGTCTGCAAGTCCCAAGACCTGGACCACCTTCTATCACAATACACCAATCTCACTTCTGCCCCCACAGAAGAAAAAACTACTTTAAAAAATAGTTTGACTGCTGAATGATAGATATCACCTCATCTCCTATAGGGCTGGGGGTAAGATGAAGAAGAAAAAGTAGTATTGATAATTACAGGTGATCTTTTCTCTGTTTCTCCAGAGAACAGGATGTTGTCAGTCAACACAATACAATTGCAGAACCACAGGATGGGCACAAGGCATCACTGTGCTTCACTCCAGATAAACCTTCTAGAATGCAGACAGCATCTTTGAGCATGATAAAGAAAGCCCAGCTCTCATGTGGTCTGTGGTATCAGGTGGTGGGAATGCATTTAGGAAAGTGACAATCCAGGACACAATGAATGTAAAAAGAAGTCCCTGTGTCTTAGGAGTGGTGCCATCTTGATTTGGATCTTGGACCTGCGTAGTTATAAACTACATGGTCTCAGATCCTTATAAAATCTCTCTGAGTCTCAGCATTATCATTTGTAAGTACAGTTAAGATGGCACACTCTTCCTCTTGTTCTTCCCTTTTACATCTTTTCCTTTCTATTCCTAAATAACTCACTCTAAAAGCCATTACGGGAGACTTTAAAAAAGGCTTTCAATAGGCTGAATAACAGGGATATGTGACCTTATTACTTATAAAAGGGACTTTACACTTGTGATTAAGCCAAAGACCATGAAATGGGGAGATTAGGGTGGATTACTTGGGTGAGCTCAATGTAATCACAGGGTCCTTGTAAAAAGGATACAGGAGAGACATATCAAGAGAAAGAAGGCGTGGGGGCAGAAGTAGAGATCCTAGAGGAGAGAAAATGTTACACCATTGGCTTTGAAAATAAAGATCCCATAAAACAAGAAATGGGGGTATCCTCTGAAAGCTAGAAAAGCAAAGAAATGAATTCTCACCTACAACCTCTACAAGGATTGTAACTCTGAGGACTCATTTTAGATTTCTGACCTCCAGAAACATAAAATAACAAATTTGTGGGGGGTTTTTAAGCTGTATGCTTGTAGTAATTTGTTACAAAAACTATGTTAGTCAGTTTTTCATTATTGTAACAAATACCTGAGACAATCAACTTATAAAGAAAAAAAGGGTTATTTGGCCCATAGCTTGGAGGTGTCAGTCCAATCAGTTGGCCCATTGCTTCTGGGCCTGTGAAAAGCCAGTACATCAAGGCAGGGAGTGTGTGACAGAGCAATGCCAGGCACCTCATGGCCAGAATGAAAAAGGACAAGGAAGGGGCCAGGGTTCTATTATCCCCCAATGGCAGGAAGACCTCCCTCTAGGCCCCATCTCCTAAATATCCCACCACCTCCAATAGGGCCACAGCCTGCAGACCAAGCGTTCAACACACGGAATTTTGGGGACCCTTATCCACACAACAGCAAATAGCAATGGAAAACTAACATGGGGTCCACGCGGGCAGGGCCTGAGCTGTGTGAAGAGGACATTCCCATGACAAGAGGTGGCTTTGGTGGCCCCACATGAAGTGTTGGAGCCCGAGAAGGCATAGGTGTGCTTTGTGCAGGTCCCAGACCCCAGATGTAGATGCAGGTGTCCACTCCAGAGGACAGGAGCAGTGGTGGTAGGAAACTGGTCACACGGGGAGGGTACTTACCAAATGTTTCAAAGATAAGGGGAGGGTAAAGTCTCGCTTTCGGAGAGGTTATTAAGTTGCAATGCATCTGTAGTACACAGAGAAGGACCCAGAACTTCACATGTGTTCTCAAGTTCCGTCTACTGAGAGCAGAAGAGCAGTGGCACCTCTTTAACCCTGAGCACACAGAGAGACCCATCTTGGCTTCTAAACGCCATTCTCTGTTGAAAAGCATCAATGTTCCTAAAGAAGTGACTGATCACCGAAGTGAGGCCGGCCGGGGGTGACGGGAAGGGGGACAGGGGGGATACAGAACGAGCCTGAGACTTTCTTTTGTGCCAGAAAGTAAAACCTAACTCAAAGATGGATGGGGTCTGCCAGTTAGAGTCCCCCCGCGGCGGTACTATGAGCTGTGGCCTGTGAGAGGTGATCAGCTTCCATTACAAGAGAGACCTGAAGGAATTTCCGAGCACCGTCCTCCATCTGAGGACACAGCTGGAAAACTCCATCCAGAAGTAGAAAAGCTTCAAGACTTCCTCAGACACTGGATCAGCCGCTATCTTGATCATGGGCTTCCCAGCCTGCAGAACAGTGATCAATGAATGTCAACTGTTCATAAATTAGCCAGTCTAAGGTATTTTGTTATAGAAGCCTGAAGGTACTGAGGCAGGGCCATATCTAAAGGACACAGAAGAGAGCTTGAAGGCGTCCCCAATGGCCAAATTTAGGATGATTTGAGAACCAGGAAAAAAAAATTATAATAATGATAGTAACTATTTAATCAAATGGGAATCAGTGAGTTCACATGATATTTAGTACATATATAAATATATATTAATTTATACAAATAATAATTTATATGTATAGAATACATAAACATGTATAAATACATTAAAAAGGAACCCCTCTGCAAGATATGTATTAATCATAAAAGGAAAAAGCGTAAAGTGGAGAAACAGGCAGACACTATCTCAATCAAGTGACCAAAGTCAACACCAGCAGTGATGGGAACTTTTAAACTGTGACTTTCTGATAGGATGTCCTGAAAATTATGCAGCATGACTACTATGGTAGTCCTGCCAACGTGGAATCACAGAGGAAGTATATCACAAACCCAAACTGCAGACCATTGCACAAGATCAATGGACTCTGCACTTCCACAATATCAAAACCTCTGTTGAGGAGCTGCTCCCAACTGAGGGGACTAGACAGACTATGTGCAAGCATGGACCTGGGCTGAGCCCTTTGGCTATGAGGCAACTGTAAAATTGGATGGGCTCTGAGAACCAGTAGGTCATATCACAATGCAAATCTCCTTTCCCACTCTGCTAGGGTGGCGTGGACAACCACTGGCCTCTACACAAACACAGTAGAAGATTTAATAGGCGGCATTTGGAGCAACAGGAAGTCCAACGGGCACATTTTCTTGGCCTTCATACAACACCATAAAGGATCTTCCCCCCTCCTGCAAAAAGGGCTGTTTAAGAAGATGATATCAATCAACAAATATACGAAAAACTATTCAACAACTCTAGCAATTAAAAAAATGCAAATCAAAGCTACTCTGAGAGTTCTTCTCACTCCAGTCAGATGGCAGCTATTAAGAATACAAGCAACAATAAGTGTTGGTGAGGATGTGGGGGGAAAGGCACACTCATACATTGCTGGTAGGACTGCAAATTGGTGCAGCCAATATGGAAAGCAGTATGGAGAGCCCTTGGAAAACTTGGAACGGAACCACCTTATGACCCAGCTATCCCCCTCCTCGGTCTATACCCAAAAGACTTAAAAACAGCATAATACAGTGACACAGCCTCTTCAATGTTTATAGCAGCACAATTCACAATAGCTAATTGTGGAACCAACCTAGATGTCCCTCAATAGATGATTGGATAAAGAAACTGTGGTATATATATATACAATGGAATATTATTCAGCAGTAAAAGAGAATAAATAAAAACCATAGCATTTGCAATTAAATGGATGGAGTTGGAGAATATCATGCTAAGTGAAGTAAGCCAATCCCCAAAACCAAAGGCTGAATGCTTTCTCTGTTAAGTGGATGCTGATCCATAATGGGGGAGGAGGGAGAATGGGAGGAATGGAGGAACTTTGGATAGGGCAAAGGGGAGGGAATGAAGGGAGGGGGCATGAGAGTAGGAAAGATGGTGGAATGAGATGGACATCATTACCCTAAGTATATGTACATGTATGAAAACACAAATGGTGTCTTTGTGTACAACCAGAGAAATGAAAAACTGTCCTCTATATGTGTACGATGAATGGAAATGCATTCTGCTGTCATGTATGACAAATTAGAATAAATCAATAAATTTTTAAAAGGGGCTATTTAAAGAATTATCTTAGCATTATGAAATCTCAAGTCAAAAATTACTTGTTGAGGTATATATATATATATCACATGTCATGCATATCAACATGTATCCATGTGATATGTCACATATATAACATATATAGAGAGAGATAATCTTACACAGTTTTATCATTCACAAAAATTCTATGGATATCACCTGAGTGGCAAAATAACGGATAAAACAAGCATTTCTACCCCCCAAAGTTGGAGTGATAAATAAGTCCAAGCATGATAACATTTATTGCGGAAAAAGAAGACCCAAATCCTAACTTTTTAAAAAATCAGCTCTATCCTTTCTTGATCTCTTTTGCCTTTTCCTTCCACACATGTGGGAAGCCTGATGTCATCTCCAGCTCTTACTGATTCCACCGGTGACTTCAGATGTCCTTCCAGGCTCGTCCTCAGCACCGAGTTCTGCATCCTAAAGGGATTTACTCTGCAACTAAGACCACATCCATGGCTCTGGCTCCCTTCCAGGGGGGGCCTCTGTACTACCTTGGGCCTCCACTGTCTCTGATCTTGGCTGCTGCATCCAGCCCGCCAACCCGCCCCCCCTGCTTCTGGTCTGACTTTCATCCCAATCTGTTCTCCACTTTACAGGCAGGACGTGGCTCTGAAACGCAGATCTAATCATGCCTCTCTCCCACTGAACATTTGCCAGCAATTCCCAGTTGCCTAAGTGAGGCTTCTTAGCCTGAGCTTCACAAGGGAGGTGAACCTCATCATATTGCAATCACAATTTGGTGTCCATAAGGATTCTTAGTTGTCTTCAGAGAAGGTCCAGAGGTTTATCCCATTTGAAGAGTCTATTGAGTAAAGATGGAGAACCTCTGGCCCCCAGTGAATCCACATTCCTTAGCCTGCCCAACCAGAGCTCTACTCTCTGGGGGCTCCCCAACCATGATTCCCTTTTTGTGCTTTTTGTTCCAATAATTCTAAACCATTTAGAATTCTCCATTCCACCATGCTGTTTCTAAACTCTGTGCCTTTGCTCTTACTGTCCTTTCCATCTGGAATGTTCTTTCCCCATTCTTCCCCCTGGCTATCTCTTGCTTATCTTTTATTTTTGTTGTTGTTGTTCTTTTTAGTTATACATAACAGTAGAATGTATTTTGACATATTATACGTACATGGAATATAACTTCCCATTCTTGTGGTTGTACATGATGTGGAGTTACATTGATATATGAACATAGGAAAGCTCTGTCCTGTTCATTCTACTCTCTTTCCTCTTCCCACCCCCTCTCCCTTTCCTTCACTCTCCTTTGTATAATCTGATAAACTTCTATTCTTCCATCCCCAACCCCTTATTTTGTGTTAGCATCCACACATGAGAGAGAACATTCAGCCTTTAGTTTTTGAGGATTGTTTTATTTCACTTAGCATGATAGTCTCCAGTTCCATCCATTTACTGGCAAATGCCATAATTTCATTCTTCTTTAAGGCTGATTAATATTCCGTTGTGTATAGATACCACATTTTCTTTATCCACTCATCTGTCAAAAGGCAACTTATCTCGTGCTTATCTTTAAAGGATGAGTGCATATAGCAATAGATAAAAGATAGCCCCTCCCTTAGAAAATCATCCAAAACCCCCCAGATGGGGCTGAGCACCTCTCCTGCGTTTCTCCTGAATATCCTGTGCATGTCTTGGTAATGATCTTCACCACATGCTGTTCTAGTTATTGCTTCCTGCGCCTGTCTCTTCACTTGGCTATGTGCAAGTCCTGTAGGACCAAGACCACATAGGTGCTATTTGTGTGTGTATTGCCTCCTCTGAAACTTAAACACAAATAGACCCTCCCTTAGCATTGTATTTGCTTGAGCCACCTGGCACAGGTCAAGAACCGAGGGTTGGTTATCTTTGGGTCTCCGAGACAGATAGCCTGGTTCCACTAGTGACCATGAGGAAATCACCCCACTTCCCTGGCCCTCTTTTCTCCAGTGTTAAAAGAAGCTGAAGTTGCAGCCTGCCCTGCCTCACCCTGACAATGCAGACAGAAGGGGATAATGGGTCAAAAGGCTTCCAGCAAGGGCCTATGCAGAGAGGAGTATGAGCAGAGAGGAGTATGTCTGAGTGAGTCCAAAACTAGGCACCGTGAGGATAAGTCTCCTGGTTCTGGGCTTACAGCGAACAAAGTTAGCTAAAATCTGCAGCCCTTTGGGCCCCACCCTAACTTCCCCAGGCTGGGGAGAATGCAAGGACCTTGATTTTGTCTTCTTGAACTGGCCTGGAGCAGAGAGGGCTGAAGAAGAAGGGGCAGAGGGAGGAGTGCAGATAATCAACCACCGAATAACTGAGAGTGTAGCTGAATATGAATTTGACTTTCCGCTGGCAGATTGCAATACCATCCTTTGGAATGTCCTTGGAGCCTCCAATTGCTGTCTTTTGGTTTAGATTAAACCTTGAGATAGTTTGCCAAGTTTGAAACCCACCCGACCCTCACGCAGTATGTTTTGAGCTCAACTTGAACTTTATGAGGTGCAAGTTAATTTGCATTTGGCAAAATGCAATTTCCTGTTTCTAAGAAAAAGGGACTTTAAAGATTTATTTAAGAGACGCAAATGGCTTCCTGGACATCAAATAGCTCTTACAAAGCAATATTTTAATACGTTAAGTGTAAATGAATTGAAAACACATGAATCTGATTTCCCTTGAACTGCAGATGGGTTTAACAAATAGAGGGGGAAATGGCTTGGCACGGGGGCTTGGGGGTTTTCTCCTTCCAAAAAGTTTAGGAAAGTAGATCAAGATGTTAGACAAGCCCCTCCACACTCCAGGGTTCCCCAGCTCGGATTGTGTATCTCCAGGACTCTTGCTCCATAAACAAAGGGACGGTTCCAAGTCAGCTCCGCTGGGCAAGACCCTCTTAGGGTCTGCTTTCTGCCTTTGCGTTGCCAAATCCTCTTGCCTTCTGCCTCTTTTTCTCCTCCCTTCCTCAAAAAATGCTGAGGCTATAATTTCCTCCCACCCTTCCCAAAGCCTCCAGCTTGGGCTCCATTGCTGAGACGGTAGGGGGCATTAGCGCTCCGCGGGGGCGGGGCAGCCGTCCTTCTCTCCACCCTCAGCCAACTGCCCCCACAACTCCATCATTTTGGAAGACGGGAGCCTGCTGGAGGACCCGAGGCTGACTACAAGGATACGACTCTGCCATTCCACTGGATGTGTGTGCTTATTATGGGATTGATGGATGCTATGGGGACTGGGTTATGTTCTGCAGGCCAAAAAGGCAGCTGCAGACCAGTGTTTGGGGGGTGGCATCTACTCTCTGGGCAGGGTTGGAAGCTGGCTCAGAGGAGGTAACATCCTGCTAATTTGACTTAAATGCATTACAAATAGTCATTTTTTGATCCAGTAATTTTCTGCTGCAGAAGCTAAAGGAAGAAATTCATCTGTAATGCAAGGGGGGAAAGTCTTACAAACAAAGATTTACAACTAGCTAGATATGCATATAAATAGATCAGATAGGATGAGAAGATGTGCATATAAATAGGGTAGGATAGGATGCTAATAGGGGTTATCTCTGGGTAGAAAGACAGATGATTCTTATTGCCTTTAAATGCCCACCCAGGGCCACTCTACCACAGAGCGGCATCCCCAGTTCTTTTTATTTTTTATTTTGAGATAGGGTCTCACTGAGTTGCAGATGCTGCTGGCTCCCAGCTTATGATTTTTCTGCCTGAGCTTCCCAAGTAGCTGGGATTATAGGAGTTCACCAGTACACCCAGCTAACTATGTTTAATTGTGGTAAAACATAGCTAATATTTACCACCTGAACCACTTTTGAATGCATAGCTCATGGTGGTAAGGACATTTATGTTGCTGTGTAACCATCATCACCACCACCCATCACCAGAACCTTTGTATCTTCCCAGACTGAACTGGCTCCCATTAAACACTACTTCCCAATTCCTCCCTCCTGCCAGCCTTGGAAACCACCACTATCCCCTCTGTCACTGTGAATCTGATTACTCAAGGTGCCCTCCGTAAGGACAATCACACAGTATTTGTCCTTATAACTGGGTTATTTCACCTAACACAGTATCCTCAAGCTTCTCCCATGTCATAGCTTAGGTTAGCATGTCCTTCCTCTTCACGGCTGCGCCGCATGCCATTGGGTGAAGCTGCCACATTTTCTTTAGCCATTCAGCTGCCAGCATTTCATTTGCTTCCACCTTTGACCCGTTGTAAACAAGGCTGCTGTGAACATGGGTGCAAAGTATCTCTGTGAGATCTGCTTTGAAAATTTTCAGACATAGACCTAGAAGTAGAATTGGCTGTATCACATGATACCTTTACTTTTTGAATTTTTTACAAACCTCCATACTGGTTTCCATGACAATCATACCATTTTACATTTCTACCAGCAGTCCACAAGAGCGCCAGTTTTCCACATCCCACCAATACCTGTGATTTTCACATATATGTAATACATGTATAGTTTTATGTACTATATCATATGTGTTATTATGTCATAATTAATATATTATATTACATGCTATCATATATTCTAATTAATGTTATATTGTTATGTATATTTTAGATTAACATACACATTAACATTACATTTTATAGCCGGGCGCGGTGGCGCACGCCTGTAATCCCAGCACTTTGGGAGGCTGAGTCAGGAGGATCGCGAGTTCAAAGCCAGCCTCAGCAATGGCGAGGCACTTAGCAACTCAGTGAAACCCTGTCTCTAATAAAAAATACAAAAAAGGGCTGGGGATGTGGCCCAGTGGTATAGTGCCGCTGAGTTCAATCCCCGGTACCAAAAAAAAAAAAAAAAAAAATACATTTTATATGTTAATATTATATTGATAATAAATTATATTGTATTAATATATACATTAAAATATATGTTAGTATAATATATTATTGTTGATGATAATATGACTGTTAAAATAATATGTAATATATTAGCATACTATTTATTATATATAAAATAGCCATATTATATATATAAATATATAATTTATATATGTAAAATAGCCATCTTACTGAATGTGAAGTGGTATTTAATTTTCATTTCCCTAATGACTAGCATTTTTTTCATGTGCACACTGGCCGTAGCTATGTATCTTCTTTGGAGAAATGTCTATTCGTGTCCTTTGACCATTTTTTTTCACTAGGTTTTCTGTTCCGTGTTATTGTTGAGTCGTGAGAGTTCTTTCATATATTCTCGATAGGCATCCCTTATCAGACAGATGATTCGCAAATACCTTCTCATTCTGTATGTTGCCTTTCAGTCTGTCGGTGAAGTCCTTTGGTGCCCATGATAAAGTTGTTTGCGTTTTCCAAGGTTTCCACGATAAGCACCTAGTACAAGTGCTCCTTGACTTAATGACCAGGTTGCCTCCTGGTCAACTCACGGTGAATTACAAATCAGTAAGTTGAAACCTCACTTCACCCACCCTACCTGCCAAACATCACAGCTGAGCCTCACCTCCCTCAAACGTACTCAGACACTCATGGAGACCACAGGTGGGCAAAATCATCCAACTCAAACCCATCTGGTAGTAAAGTGTTTAATATCTTCTGTCATTTATTGAGTACCTGTATCCAAAGAGAATGGCGACAGGGCAGGCTGTGGAGTACCAGTTGTTTCCCTCCCAGTGGAGGGGCCGGCTGGGAGCAGGTGGCTGCCCTGCCCAGCTCTGTAAGAGAGGGTCCTGCTGTGTGCCCTAGTTTCCACCCAAGGCAAAAATTGGCTTTGCACCATCGTAAAGTTGAAAAAGCCTAAGTTGCACCATAGTAAATGGAGGATCTGTATTTTGAAATATAGAGGAATTATTTTTAATTCCATATGATACCTATGAAGAGTTTAAAATGATGTAAAGGTACAAATATGTAACATAGTATTGTTAATTAAGACACGAGAAACTCAGATATGGGCAATGAAAAATTATATGCCCAGGTGCTGGGTGTGGTGGTGCACGCCTGTAATCCCAGCAGCTAGGGAGACTGAGGCAGGGGGATGAAAAGTTCAGAGCCAGCTTCAGCAACTTCAGACACTAAGCAACTCAGCAAGACCCTATCTCTAAATAAAATATAAAAAGGAGCTGAGGCTGTAGCTTAGTGGTTAAGTGCCCCTGGGTTCAATCCCTGGTACCCCCCCCCCCAAAAAAAATGCCCAGTACAATAAAATCAGGGAAAAGAAAACTTTTTATCTGGGTGCTGAGTTTAGGGGTGAAATTTTTACTCTTTCTACTTTTGGGGGTTTACCAATTCCTGTAATAATTCTGTACGGCTTTTAAAATTAGAAGAAGAAACTATAGTATTTAAGAAGGAGAAAAGCAAAAGAATGTCATAAGTATCCAGGTTCTTAAGGCTCAGAAGGGCTGAGTGTGCTCAGTGGAGGAGCACTTGCCTAGCATGTGAAGAGCCCCGGGCTCCAAACCCCAGCACCTAGAAGAGAACAAAGAAAGAGGGCAGAAAGGAAAGCGATCATGTTTTTTGGTCCCTTCCCTTATCCTAAGGGTCTCACTGCCTCAGATTTCTGGAAAGAGCCCTGAGGTCCTTTTCACCCTGTCCTGTGGGCTCTTCAGTACACTTGTTCTGCTCATGTGTCTATCAAAGCACAGCAAAGAGCAAATTCTCACAAGGGACCAAAGTTCAGTCTGATTTCTGAAAAAAAGGTGTGACCCAGAGCTGCTACTGCCTTTTTATAAGGAGAATTTGCAGATGATAGAAGTTTTCTCTTCCTACGCTTTCCTTGGCCCAACCCAAGGTGGGAGACTCAACACTTTCATTGGCTAATTTCCAGAATGAAGTAGAAACAACCAACGATGCCCCTAAAGAAAAGAACTGTAAACAAACAAGTTTTGTTTTGTAGGCTTCATGCTAGGCAAGCTCTTCCACTCAGCTACATTCCCAGCCTTAATTTATGTGTATATCTATTTATAGCAGTACCAGGGATTGAACCCGGGGTGGTCTACAACTGAGCTATATCCTCCAGCCCTTTATTATTTTTTTAATCTATGTATGTAATTATTTATTTATCTATTTTCTGTGGTACCAGGGATAGAACTCAGGGCACACTACCACTGAGATACATCTCCAGCCCTTTTGATTTCTTAGTCTGGGTCTCACAAAATGCAGAGGCTGACCTTGAATTTGCAATTCTCCTGCCTCAGCCTCTGGAGTGGCCAGGATTACAGGCATGCGCCACTGTACCCAGTAACAGGGCTTTTTTTTTTTTTTTTTTTTTTTTTTTTTAGTTCTGGGGATTGAACCCAGGGGCACTTAACCACCGAGCCACACTCTCAGCCCTTTTTGTATTTCATTTACAGAGAGGGTCTTGCCAAGTTGCTTAGGGTCTCACTAAGTTGCTGAGGCTGGCTTTCAACTCTCGATTCTCTTGCCTCAGCCTCATGAGTGGCTGGGATTACAGGTGTGCACCACCACATTGGGCAGCAACAGGGTCTTTTTTTTATTTTTCTTTTTTTATTTATAATAGTATAGTATGTATTACAATTCATAATGCACATATATAGCATCTTTTTACATACAACTGTTTGTATACAAAGTATATAAGTACCATTCAGATCTTCAATCATGCATTTAGGATAATGATATCCATCTCATTCAACCACCAATTTTTTTTCTTTTTTTTCCCCCTCTTTCCCCCCTTGCTTCCTCCCTTCCCCTCCCTTTCCTTTGACCATTCTAGTGTTCCTCTAATCCTCCTATGTACCCCCATCCAACAACACTGTGAACTAGCCTCCTTATATCAGAGAAAACATTTGGTATTTGGATTTTTGAGATTGACTAATTTCACTTAGCAGTATGTTCTCCAACTTCATCCATTTACCTGCAAATGCCATTATTTTATTCTCTTTTATTGCTGAGTAAAATTCCATTGTGTATATATACCACATTTTCTTTATCCACTCATCTACTGAGGGACATCTAGGTTGGTTCCACAACCTACCTATTGTGAATTATGCTGCTATAAACATTGAAGTGGCTGTGTCACTGTAATATGCTGTTTTTAAGTCCCTTGGGAAGAGACCCAGGAGTGGGATAACTGGGTCATAGGGTGGTTCCATTCCCAGTTTTCCAAGAAATCTCCATACTGCTTCCATAGCGGTTGCACCATTTTGCAGTCCCACCAGCAATGTATGAGTGTGCCTTTTTCCCCACATCCTCTCCAACATTTATTGTTGTTTGTGTTCTTGATGGCTGCCATTCTGACTGGAGTGAAATGAAATCTTAAAGTAGTTTTGATTTGCATTTCTCTAATTGCCAGTGGTGAGCAACAGGGTCTTAATCATGATTGCATTACTTCTCTGCCTGCTTTGTGCTCTATGTAGTAGCCAATGCGTATATATCTACAAATCCAAGGCTGTGAGATTCTTTCTTTCTGAAGTCATTAGCTGAGTCTAGGCTGTGTCTGATGACTGGGCTACAGGCCTCCTTGAGCACTATTTATAAAACTGAATGATACAGTTTACAGTCTTAAACACAGAGCAGTGCCCAGCTCCGCAGCTGCCTGATATGATCCTTGAAAAGTCATTTTATTTTTCTGAGATTTAGTTTTCAAAGAGTCCAGAAACATTGTCCTCCACTTAAGAGCCTACCTGCTTCTCTCACTTCATTCAGGTATCTCTGCTTAAAACCACTTCCTGTAGCTAGCAGAGGAGCATGCGAGATATCACCCCCATCTCTATCCATCTCTATGTTGTTCTTACAGAGCCCCTCATTTCCTGACATTACCCCACATCTCTGTTTTTTTCATTGTGGTTGTAGTTTTTTGTTTGGCAGTACTGGAGGTTGAACCCAGAGGCACTCTACCACTGCGCTACATCCCCAGCCTTTTAAAAAATCTTTCTTCTGAGATAGGGTCTCCTTAAATTGCCCAGGCTGGCCTCAAACTTGCAATGCTCCTGCATCAGCCTTCTGAGTAACTTGGAATACAGGAATGCACCACCATGCCTGGTTACTCGCTTTTGTCTACTTCCCTCCTGTAAAATGTAACCTCTACCCTGGCAGATCTTTGTCTGGTTCCTTAGCAACTTCCTGGCATGCCTGGTACACTGTGGGTGTTGAGTAAGCGTTGTATGTGGTTGAATGAATCCATCAGGCATTCAACAAATCTATCAGTAAAACAAGGTAGTTTCTGCCTTCTTTCTGGAGTTGTTTTAAGGATAACGAAGTGATGTTTGCAAACTTTAAAATTCTAGATGACTTTCAGATATTGCCTTTGTATCCCCCAGTGTCTGACTCAGTACCTTACACATAGTTGGTGATTAATAAATCTGTGAATGGATGGATAAAATAATACATACTGTATTTATAGTCGCCCAGCTTCCAATCATCTGCATTAATAAATGGGAAGCAGGCAATAGATAATTTGAAACAGAAGCTAATCTAAAAATAATCTCCACCGGCGGAACGTGCACCATGCGTGGTTCAAAGCTTGCTCTCTGCGGAGTCACCGCCCGCACAGGAGCCTCTGCTCTGGCGCACTTCATACCTGATGACTCACCCCGCAGATATTTCTCGTCCCCTGGCCCATGTGTTCCAACAAATGTATTCATTTCCTGCTGCCTTTTGAATCGTGGCCTGGCCTGAGTTTCTCCATCCTTGCCTTCAGCTCTGATTTACAGGGCTTTTTCTGAGAGCCAGAAGCATCCCCAGGCAGACAGAGCTAGGCACAGGCTCGGAGCACCAAGTTCTCCTGGTGGGAAAAGCTGGAGGAGCAGATGGGGAGAGACTGGGAGGCCGACTCCAGCACACTCTGTTCCCTTCGGCAAGGCTGTGGCTTTTTCCCAGGAGCTCCAACGCCTCCTGCAGAGCAGAAAGCTTCCTGGAAAACTTTGCTCCCTTCTTCTAAGACTTATTATTTAAGTTCTGCCAATAATAATCATTTACTTCTTGAGCCTGATTTTGCATTGTTCCTGAATTATCTCAGTGAAGGCTCAATAAGACCCTTTGAAGTCAATAGAATTAGAATAAAGAAGTGAGGATCAGAGAAGTAAGATTCCTGCCCAAGGTTGCACAGCCAGGATTGGCCGACTTCACCACCCTTGCCATCATATACTATCTCAAAAAGCAAATGTGACCTTAAAATAGGTGTTTTGATCCAGGGCTGGGGATGTAGTTCAGTTGATAGAGTGCTTGCTTTGCATGCACAAGGCCCTGGGTTCAAGCCCCTGTACCACTGAAAAAAATAGGTGTTTTGCTCCAGTTCACCAGATGCACTAAAGAAGTTTTATTAGCATGTAGGAGCACATCCCCAATGCAGTGATGAAGACCAGTGAGACGATGGGAATGAGCATACAGAAATTTGGTAGAAAATTCAACCACAAATTTATTCCTGATTATGTTTTGCTCAGACCAATATTCATTTAAGTGTGTGCCTTCAGTTGTCCGTGGAGAAAATCAAAATAAAATAGCATTGATTTGGGGTACTTGAAATGGCGTCTGGAGACACAGTTAAATCTGGCCTTAGACACCCACCGCTGAACCTTTAAACTTGGCTTCGGACAGGACGTTCCCACCCCTGGATGCACGCTGACCTTTGGACTGGACCAAACTTCAGTTTCCTGGAACTTTACCTTAACCTCTACTGACCTTCTGTACAACGAACCTCTTCCCCCCAAACCCCCAGACACGGAGGCCCTTTCTTTCTTTTCTTTTTTTTTTTTTTTTTTTTTTTTGGTACCAGGGATTGAACTCAGGGACACTCGACCACTGGGCCACTTCCTCTGGCTTTGAACTCGCCATCCTCCTGCCTCAGCCTCCCAAGTGCTGGGATGATAGGCGTGCACCACCACACCTGGCTTCCCACCCCTTTCTTACAGAACCACTTAACTTTTGCCTGCCTGAATTGCAACTCCCAAGGAGCAATGCCATTTCCAAACCCCTTGGTTTAAAACTTTGAACGCACCTGCCACTGTGTAAACCCTTGGTGCACTTCCACCAGGGAATTAGTATGCGCATGTCCTGGGTGGCCATTCTCACTTTGACTCAAATAAATCATTTGTTCTCACATTCAGTGTGCCTTGACTCGCCTTGCAGCCTGAAATAATCAATAAGCACTACCGAGTGCCTGTCCTGGGTCCAGCACTGTTTCAGGTGTTGGGGAGCCAGCAGTGGGCAAAACGGAAAGACCTCTACCTACCGCATCTTGTGCTGGGGACACAAAGAACAGAGGCAAGAGTTACGGGGATACAGGCAGTATAGTTGGCCATACAAAAGAACAAAGCAGCTGGCCGTGGTGGCGCATGCCTATAATCCCAGCACTTGGGAGGCTGAGGCAGGAGGATGGCGAGTTCAAAGCCAGCCTCAGCAATGGCGAGGTGCTAAGTAACTCAGTGAGACCCTGTCTCTCATAAAATACAAAATAGGGCTGGGGATGTGGCCCAGTGGTCGAATGCCTCTGAGTTCAATCCCCAGTACAAAAAAAAAAAAAGAATAAAGCAGGAAAGGGGGCTTGGCAGGGGCTATTCAGAGAGGGACTCAAGACAAGTGGTATTTTAGGAAAGATCTGAATGAAGTGAGAGAGTGGGCTGTACAGATACTGGCTGGAAGAAGAAACAACAGCAGACTCAAAGGTCCTGGGGCAGAAATTCCCAGATGTTGGAGAAACAACAACAGGTCAGTGAGGCTGAAGGAGAGTAGGGAATGAGGTCTGAGAAAGGTAGGAAGGCAGGGTTAGGCCATAGCAGGCAGGATGTGTGTGGAGAGCAACAGGGTGGGGTGCAGGCCTATGAACTGGACAGGGAACCACCTCTGCATTTTCATACCCAACAGGACATGCATGTGGTCTTGCCAACAACTGTCTCATAGCTGGGTGTTCTTATTGAAGCTAAGAAACTATAACCTTGACTCTAATAGGTCAAAGATAAATTTTAAACTTATGGATATGTTTTTAAAATATGCTAGGTTAATAAAGAAGTGCTTATATTCCTAAATCCCAATTTGATTTTCTAATATTTTGCTAACCATGTTTTAATATCATTCATGTGATGCACTTGAATGTTTGGGTGGCCCCAAAATTCACAGGTTGCAGCCCTAACACCCAATGTGATGGTACTAGGAGGCGGAGCCTCGGGAAGTAATTGGGCCAGGAGGCTGAGGTCCTCTTGAGATTGGTGCTCTCAAGAGAGGGAGGAACAGCGCTTTCTCCCCGCCCCCACAGGCACACACAGACCAGAGACCATGTGAGGACACAGAAGGTGACTGTCTGCAAGCCAGGAGAAGGGTCCTCATCAGGACATGACCATGCAGTCACCCTGAGCTCACACTTCAGCTTTCAGAACTGTGAGAAATAAATTTCTGTTGTGTAAGGCATCCTGTCTGTGGCATTCTCTTGGAGCGATGCAGGATGAACAGCATGATTGGTTTCCTTTGGAATTCTGTGTATTCTATTTTATGCATTTAAAAACATGCTAAGGAGGGAATCCAGGGGCTTCATCATACTTCCGGAGGGCTGCAGATCGCACAAAATGGAAGACCCTCCTCACGGGGGTCGTCTGAGTCATGACAAGAACGTGAACTTTTATTCCAACTGGAAATGGAAGCGTTCACTGAGGGGGTGGACAGAGGTGTTCCTCAGCTGATTTATGTTTATTAGTAGGGTCATGGTGACTCCTGGGCTGGGAGTAGTTTCTGAGCAAGAACAAGAAGACCAGTGAGCAAGCTATTGTAATAATTCAAGCAAGAGAAGACAATGGCTTAGACTAGTGTGGTATTTTTATTTTTCCCCAGATCAAACATTAAAGTCTGAATAAGAAAGAAGACAAGACCAAGGATGACAATTCTCCATGGTATTAATGCCTGCAGAGGTCCCTTGGAGGTGACCACAGAGAGCATAGCCAGGGAAGGAGGCAGTGACTTAGGCGAGTAGCTGGGGACTCGTTTCTATAAACAGCAGCCCTTTCATTGTTAAAACATTGTAAAAAGCCATTTATGGACGGCCCAACGCAGATAAATGAGACAGTGGAATTAGCAGCAACTAATCCCAATTAAAGTCAGTCAGAGGACCTAAGCACACCCCTGTCCCACCTCCACACACCCCTCTGCTTCCTCTCTGAGCCTCCCTCATTACATGATGTCCGCACGTCCTGATAGGATCAGTGTGTCAAAACCGATTCAACAGGTGCAGAATAGCCACACACCTGGCTAGGCGCAGCTGGGAAGTCAAAGACAGCTCTGGAGCCTGCACTCCACTGGCTGCTTCCCTTAAGCAAAGACCTATTAGAAAGGAAAACACCTACAGCACTGTTAAGGCATAGACACCAGGAACGCTTCACTGCCAAGGCAGGTTTGGGTCCTTGGCGCACCTTCCATCAAGGGTGGTGTCTTACTGACCTTCCTAGCTCCCGTGCTTGGTTTGCACCTGCTACCCAATGAAGGAGCTACGATGGGTGATAGACAAATGAATGGGCCTGGCGAGGGGCCACATGGACCAAATCCAGACTGCTCTCTGTAGTACAGCCCATGAACTTCCATTTTAAACAGTTAAAAACTAATCAATGGAACCACCACTTGGCCCAGTTATATCACTTCTCGGTATATATCCAAAGGAGTTAAAACCAGCATACTACAGAGATACAGCCACATCAATGCTTATAGCAGCTCAATTCACATTGGCTAAACTATGGAACCAAACTAAGCGCCCTTCAGTAGATGAAGGGTAAAGAAAATGTAGTATATATACATAATGGAATATTACCCAGCCATGAAGAAGAATGATTTTAAGACCTTTGCCAGTAAGTGGATGGATCTGGAGACTATCATGATAAGTGAAATAAGCCAATCTCAAAAAACCAAAGGTCAAATGTTCTCTCTGATATGTGGAAGCTAACACACAACAAAGGTGGGGGGCAGTGGGTAGATGTTCACTGGATTAAACAAAGGGGAATGAAGGGAGGGAAAGGGAGATGGGAATGAGAGAGACAGTGGAATGAATCTGACATAATTTTCCTATGTACATATAAAAATTTACCCAGTGAATCTTCACATGACATACAACCACAAGACTGGGATCCTAATTAGGATAAGATTGTAAGCTGCCTGTCACGGCCAGCCATGGCGCCGCCACGGGAGGAAAATTCTCGGAGGCAGAGTTAAGCTTTTACTACTTTTACTTCTACTTTCTTAGAGAGAGCTTAGAGAGGGAAAGAAAGATTTTAGAGCTTCTTTCTTCTCTCTTCTTTCTTCTCTCTTCCTTCTTCTGTCTTCTGTCTTCCTCAGGAGCCTCGGCCTAACTCTGACCAGTCATTACTTCTTCTATCTGGTTTCTCTTCTGTCTTCTATCTGGTTTCTCTTCTGTAACCGCTCTGCCTACGTTCTGGCCGCTCTGATTCTTCTGACCGACCGAGTGACTGCCCGGCTGACTGAATTCTCCGTTCTCCTAACTCGGACCGCTTTCACCCAGTTATATACCTTCAGGTTTGCGGGTGCCTACAGGTGCGTCACATACATATCAGGTGGAACCCATGGCTTCCAGCTAGCTACAACAGCCCTTCCCAATTAGGGCTCCTTCATAAGATATACCCCATGTTTGTATCAATATGTCAAAATGGACTCTATTGTCATATATGACTAAAAAGAACAAATTTAAAAAATCAAAAAGGGGTTGGGATGGAGCTCCAAAAATGTCCAAAGCAAGACCTCAAGGAAAGGTTTGCAAATCTGTTTATTATAGTGTTATTCTCAACAGCCAAGAGGCAGAAGCAATGGATAAATTAAATGTCATATATATATATATACACACACACACACACACACACACACACACAATATTATGTGACCTTTAACAAAGAAGGAAGTCCTGTCACATGCTGTAACACTGATGGACTGCAAATATCCTGATAAGTAAACAAACCTGTCACAAAAGAACAAATGCTCTATGATTCCACTAATCAGAAGTATCCCAAATAGTCAAATTATAGCAACAAAGTAGAAAGATGGTTAACAATGGCTGTGGAGAGCCGAGAAAGGAAATCAGTGTCTACCTGGCATTGAGGTTCAGTGTGGCAAGATGAAAAAGTGCGAGAGATTATTTGCACACAATGATGTCAATAAACTTACTACTGACCTTAGGTGTACCTAAACTATTTATGATGTTAAATTTAACAATGTATGTTCTCACCATAATAAAAATATAAAAATAAGGGCCGGGGACATGGCTCAGTAGTTAAGCTCCCCTGAGTTCAATCCCTGGTACCAAAAATTAAAAATCCATAAACAAAAATACAAAAATAAAACATATAAGAAAAATAATCAAAAGAAGAGCCATCGTCATTATTTTGGATTCGTAAAATTCAAATTCAGTGGCCAGAAACAAAGTGTCGCTGCAACACAGCCACACCCACTCACTTACATATCACCTGCAGTTGCTTCAGTGTTACAGCAACATTGAGGAATACGATAAATTCCATCTGGCCCACAAAGCCCAAAATATTTACAGAAAAGCCCTTTACAGAACGTCTTCTGACCCCCCGGTCGTGTGGATGGGCTCTCTCTAGATCCTACAGTGCTCAACTTCTGCCACCAAACATGGTGGCCTTGGCCCCAGACGTTCTTGGCTCTACGTGGCACATTCCATCTGGGCCCACGGCACAGGCTTCTTCTCCCTGGTGACTCTGCATACACGGCTCAGACTGCCAAGAACCCTCTTGTTCCGTCGTCACATAGCAAGGGCTCCTCTCATCCTCCAGGCCTCAGATGCCCTCTTCCTCAAAGGGTCCTGAGCTGTTTCCTTCCCATCGCTGGTTGAAATAATCGTTTCTGTGCCTTTCCTGGCTTGCTTTATCCATCATCCCCTGATGGAACGCAAGAACGCAAGCTCCCGCTGGCAGAGCGCTGGGTCCTGTCACTGCCACTTGCCAGCACCTCAAAGGCCACCTGCCACACAGCAAGACTCAGCAAACACGTATCAAGTGAACTTTAAAATGTTATACTAATACGGAACTTCAAAATACTTAAGGGCAGGGAGTTCCGTTATTCTACTTTTATATATGTTTGAAATTTTCCTTCAGGAAAAGTTAAAAAGAAGATTCTCTCTACAGCCAGGTATAAACTACCATTCAGGGGTAAAAGCAAAAGAAACACACCTAAAGCAAACAAACAAGAGCCCCAAGTAAATGTATCGAGGCAAAATACACACTGGTACCTGCACCTGCTATCTTGTCCCATCTGCCCAAAGTTGTGGCTGGTGTGAGCAATGACAAGTGTCTCAGAGGGACTCTGGGTCACAGGCAGGAATCTTGCCCCCACAGTGGCACGTGTCAACAACCATATTCAGACTCACTGAAGCAAGCTGTTTTGAATAAAAAGCCTGTGTGTTGATAGCTTAGTTGTCAGCCTGTAGCACAATCGGGAGGGGGTAGAGCCTTCAGAAAGCTGGGCCCGAGCAGAAAGAAGTAAGGTCATTTGGGGTGTGTCCTTGAAGGAGATATTAGCACCGTCTCTCTCTCTATCTCTACATCCCAGCCACCACCCCTGTGCTCTCCCATCATGATGTGCCGCCTCACCACAGATCCAAAAGCAATGGGTCAATTAAATATGGACCGAAACCTCCACCACCATGAGCCAAAATCAACCTTTCTTGCTCATAAGTTGGTTATTTCAGGTATTTTGTCACAGTGACAGCTGGCTTAACACAAAGCAAACTGTGTAGGTCACAAACTGAAAAGGAAACACTGCTTTCTGGGACAGTGGGATCTAGGGGTTGACGGACTGCTGTCTCCGGCTTGTGGCCTTTCTCAGAGGTGCACGGATGGCCTGGCTTTACTCTCAGAAAGACTATCTATGTGACTATGGGTTTTTATGGTCCTAGAGAGCAGCCTATCACTCCTGTGGACTGTCAAAAAGCTTTTGGAGGACTGATGGGCCTAGCTGGAGTGGCCCGCCCCTCCTGAAGCCATCACTGAGACCAAAAAAGTGGAGTCCTCTGGTCATCGTGGGCTACTGAGTGCGGGTGGGAGGACCTAATGGTGGTCAAGGCCTACTCAACCCAAAACCCATCATCTCAGCAGAAATATTCTAGAAAAGTAGAAGAACCATCTCCTCAGAGAAATATACACAGGACTCAAAGGACTCATAGAACAGGCCTTGGTATCAGGACCTGGCTTCTGACCTAGACCAGAGCAGGACAGAGGTAAGGAAAGCGGCTCTGCTGGTAGAGCCACCCAGGGAAGGAACGCAGCTCAGAAGCTGTCCTGGGGTCCAACCTGGATGTGGCTCAGAACAAGGACCAAGGCCACAGTAGCACTGAGGACCAGGTGGAGGGAGTGAGGGAAAACTCCAGACCTGGGGACGAAGACAGTACCGAGGGCACTTCTGGGAGAGGGGTCAGCTCTGACTCAGGGTCAGCCCAGTGCCCAGGGACTGTCTCTTGTGTCTGCAGATGCAGGTTTGCAGGGACAGGGTGAACTGAACCACGAGTTCACTGCTTTCTCACCTGCCTGCGTCGAGGGTCTGGGGGTCAGCCATCGTAAGGCCACGCCACATCCTGCAGTTTGTCCCTGGGGACCACTGGGGCAGAACAGGGAGCTTAAGGCAGATGTTCACGGTCAGAAAGGGCTTACACCAGGGGCCTCGGAGCACAAAGGAGAAAGAGAGCAGTGGTAAAATGGAAGTGAATTGAGGTTCTGAATTAATCCCTTTTCCCGTCTCCTCTCTCCTGATTAGCTTCTCAAGGGAGGAAGAGATGTCTTCCATACAAATGAGCTCGCGGTTTTCTCATCTGTAGGGAAGGGAAGAGCATGTGCCTTGTGGGGTCGTTCGCGGAGTAAAGAAGATAATTCATGGAAGGCAATTAGCACAGTGCCTAGCACACAGTTAAGCATTCAATAAATGGTTTTCGGTTGCGCAGTTCCACCCCTAAACATGAACTAGGGATGAACGAATGAATGAGCAGATGAATTCGTTCACAGGTAGCTCGCCAGTCACCCTTCAAAGTGACACATCCCTCTTACTCACACAAAGCAGAGTTCTTCTTATTATTTTTCTCGTTAACAAAAAAAAAAAAATCCAATTTGAGCAAACTCTCCATCAGCCTCTTGTTGCATCCTGCGCAAATGGCTTCCTTAATTAAAAGATCTTAATCACAGCACAGCTTCTCCCACGGAGCCTTCCACAGGAGGCAGGATCTGCCAGGGTGAGGCCTACGGAGCGCTCACAGGAGCCAGCCACCTACCTCGCCGGTGACCGGCACAACCATGGCGTGGGGCCCCCGCTCTCCTTCCCCACTTGCTCGCCAGTGCCACCGCTCTTTTCTTACAATCGTCATTTTCTTTGAGACTCTCTCTCTCTTCATCCCTCTCTTGGCACCTCTGTCTTGGCATCTGTCATTCTAACATTAAGTCATCCCCACCCCTGTGTTTCCCTCCATTTCTTCTCTTCCAGCAGGTGGCAAGGGGCAAGGCTGATGGCAGGTGCTCCTTCTGCAGCCTTTGGAGTTGAGTACTTTGAGGGTTTCTTTGCAAACTAACAAGTTGTTTGACTGATCCTTGGGTAACTCTCAGATTTGCACCTGGAGGGCCTTTCTTTTAACTCCTCCTTATACCTTCTTCATACCCAAGACTTGTCTGTTGACTCCTTCAAGACCCTGATAAACATGCCCAGATCTCCCTTCTTCCAGAAACATCATGGTGATGCCGTATGTATGCTGCTGATGATGATGATTGACAAGTCCTCCCACATCCCAGGGAGCAACCCCTCATACCAGTCTTGGGCGGCCCATGATAGTGCAGCAGTTCTCAGAGAGCCCTGCACAATGATTCTGTCTGGATCTGTCCCCTTCTCCCCAATGCATTTGGGTAATAACTGTGTGATCCAATGGGGCTGGTCTTCCAAAGAGCCATGGAGCCATATTTGAACAGAATGTGTATTCCAGTTCCATTTGACATACCTTGGGCTAAAAAAAATTGGCCTGGCCACAGTTAGTAAAAAGGGAGGGTATGTCCAGATGTCCAATCCGGGAAGTCTGAGACAAGGGCCAAGGTTGAAGTCAGGGAGCTGGTTGTTGAGTTCTGGGAACTGTGCAGGTGGGGAGGACCCTCCGTCATTTCTAGAAAGCCCCTGGGTATTGAGGATGCTCCTCTGCACTGATATGAGCAGCGCAGGGCCACCAGGGAGTATGAGCCTAACAGAGCGGGAGAGCAGGGAACAAACTTTAAATTTGAAAGGAGCCTTAAAGGTGTCACATTTCAGTGGTTTTCATATTTTTTTTTTCAGCCTCAGAACCTTCTTAGAAAATATTGTACAAAAGTCCCCAACAGATGTTCTCTAACTTACTTCATCTTCTAGTTCAGAGAGACCTTGTCTAGATTGTGTAAATCATTATTTTGTAAGCCAAGAGTGGTAGAATGTTAGCAAGTGCACATAGCTGGACCTAATAGAAATGCCTCCAGCCACATTTCTATCAGTCTTATCTCTGCACTAGTACCCTCATCGCCACTTTTACTTTAAATCTAAAGACAAAATGTGTGCAGTGGATTCGCTGTCCCTTTTCATCCATGAACATCAAACAAACTTCAAGCCTTGACTTGGGGCGGGGAGGTTCTCGGGTCATTACTAGAACATGGCAGAAGCATTGAACATCGGTGATATCAAGGGAACAGGAGCCGATGCTTTGAGAACCCCCCATCCCCAGAGTTCAACAGGGGGGACGTGCATATTCACGTAGATGCTATTTCTTTCCCTCATGGAGCGTCCGTCATAAGGTACAATCTGTGCAAGCAAATGCTTCGTAAACCAAGGAGTGTCTCTCTCTATAAAAAGATGAAAAGTGAGGGGGCTGGGGGTGTGGCTCAGCGGCAGAGCGCTCGCCCAGCACGTGCGCGGCCCGGGTTCGATCCTCAGCACCACGTAAACATAAATGTATCGCATTGTGTACAACTAAAACAAATAAATAATTAAATAAATTAAAAAAAAAAAAAAAAAAAGCCGGGCGCGGTGGCGCACGCCTGTAATCCCAGCACTTTGGGAGGCTGAGGCAGGAGGATCGCGAGTTCAAAGCCAGCCTCAGCAATGGCGAGGCACTTAGCAACTCAGTGAGACCCTGTCTCTAATAAAATACAAAAAAGGGCTAGGGATGTGACCCAGTGGTCGAGTGCCGCTGAGTTCAACCCCCGGTACCAAAAAAAAAAAAAAAAAAAAAAAAAAAAAGATGAAAAGTGACATGATGAACAAAAGGAGTGGCATGAGGAAGGATGGGGAGGGAATTTATTAGGTCCCATAACCTAGAATTCCGGAATAAACTAGCCCCACGTAGCGCCGGATCCAGGAGCTCTAAGAATATGACCAGGACTTGGCCTTTCTCTCCATCACCCTGCTGCCCTTGGCTTGCAGCCCTTCTCAGAAAGGTTTTGTGCCTATGGGGTCTAATTGGCCCCTGGAAGCCCTAAACCCACATCATCCTTGTGGTTTGCAATTGTAGGAACAAGGGTGATTAATCCAATCAGAATTCCAAGAGACACTGGGCAGGTCTCTGGTTGGTCCAGCTTGGCGCACATGCTCAGTCCTGAACCAATCACCTCTGAGGTCAGGACTGGCCCGGTGCACACCTCTGGTGGGAAGCAGGGATGAACACGCAGGAGAAAGCTACGGCCATTGCCTGAAAGAAGGGATGCTGAGGCCAAAACCATCTATCCACTGCAGGTTTGTGCAAAAACTGGAATTGAGTTTGCTAATTAGCACCCTTTGGGCAAACTCTAGCCTGCAGACACATTCTGTGTTGCTCACGTAGTGTGGTCAAAAATGGATAATAACTGACCACGTCAAATATTGCCATGGGAGGTATAAATTATCACAACTTTAGTGAAGGACTAATATCTATCACAATTAAAAATGCATATTATTTTTCACCCAGCAATTCCATTTCTAGGAATTTGTCTTACAAATAGACTCACCCCGCATGTAGTTCTGGGAAATGCTCTAGAGGTAATTATTTACTGCAGCACAGTTTGCAAGAGCAAAAGACTGGAAACCACCTAAATGTCCATCAATAGAGGCTGAGTTAAAGAAAATATGACACAAGTGATTCAAAGGAATCCTAAAAGCCATAAGAAAAATGGAAATTAATACTTCTTTATAGACCCATGTGGAGCAATCTGCAAAATATTTTGTTGAGTGAGAAGAGCTAAATGCAGTGCAGGACATATAGTGTGGCCCAATTTGTCTAAGAACTGGGGAAATTTATGTGGTGTGACACTGGTTTTCCTGTGCCCAAAAGAAACTGGTGGCATTCCCTGTAGGGGAGAGAGAAAACAGGGAGGGTAGCTCTGGGATTTGTGATGGGAGGTGGACTTCACACTGAATATTATATTTGATTAATTTATACTCACATGGCATTTTCAAACCATGTGTATACAGTGCCTGTTCTAAAATAAATTAAAATCATATTCATGAAAAATATGCTAAGTAACAATTAGCAGGATTGAGGTTTTTATTGGGGGATTCTACATACAGCTTGGAAACTCAAAAGAAAACTGTTTCATAACGTTTATTCCTTCAGCTCTTCCTTCTCGTGGCTAATTGCCTAGTTGTTTAAGAAGCACATAGGGATGATTTCCTTGGATGAAGGGAGTCGGAGATGCTTTCCTGATAGAAAATTCCAGCTGGTTCTAGAAAGATGAGTAAGAACTCAGCACGTAGAGAAGAAAGGACTTCCAGGCAAAGGGCAAGTGGCTAAAGGCTCAGTATGATCAGAAAACACTTCAGAGGATAAGTTAAATTCCAGGTAGCTGGGGGAGGGACAAGGAGGCCAGCTGGGTCAGGTTACCAGACTGGGCATCCCAGGCTGCAGGAGTTGGGCTCCATCCCTGGGGATGAGGAGGCCCCGGTGGTTTGGAACAGGGCAGGTCCTATGCTGTGTTCACCAGGGTTCAGGAAGACTGGCCAAACTACAGCCCAGGAAGCTAATGACAAGGCCCCACACCTAGGGACCCCAAACACCCTTTTTTTAGGAGGTTTATCTTCCTTGAGTCAGTGTTTGTGGGCTTCCAGTTATAGCATTCTGCCTTAAAAAGGAAACACTCCTGAGGAAGAAGCCAATTACCCTTGCCTCCCCCGGAGGTAATTTATCCTTCCAAGCACTGGTGGGCAGTGGGCGGTCATGGTGCCACTTAGGACAGGAGCCAGGTCTGCATGGACCTGCCGCTCCCCCTTTGTGGCCATTGCATCTTTAGTTTCTGGCAGGCATGAAATTGTGTGGCAGTGCTGCAAAGAAATCCGGCTGTTGTGGAGACCACCCCTCTGGCTCTCCTCACCCTCCTGCACCTCCTCCTAGACCTCTCCCCTTGTCTGTCTGCTCTTCTCACCAGTCCCAGAACCAGACAGGAATCACCCAGACCCTGGCGGAGGGGGTAGAGCTTACAGGCAGCTAGATGATGCACAGGCCCTGTGACCCACCAAGGGTAGTGACTGAAGACCTCAGTGAAGGGTGTTTCTCCCCCACAGGGCACCTGTCTACCTGTCTGCAGGCCGTGAGCTGCATGGGCTTCTGGGAGCAACAAATCCAACAGTCTCTTATAAGAAAAATAAGGTGCAGCCCAGGGGTTAAGTGAATGCCCATGGCCCTGGGTTCAGTCCCCTGTACTGGAAACACAAACACACATATAGGTGAGGCCTGAATCCCTGAAATCCTACCCCCTCTCCAGCTCCTGCTGCAGGCCCCTGCTGGTGGGGGTCTTTTGTGTTCCAAAATTTCCATTTAAAAGAAGGACTTTAGGGGCTGGGGTTGTGGCTCAGTGGTAGAGCGCTCGCCTAGCATGTGTGACGCCCTGGGTTTGAGCCTTAGCATCACGTAAAGATATATAAATAATTAAATAATAAAGGTATTGTGTAAAAACATTTTAAAAAATAAATAAAAGAAGGACTTTACAAACACATTATTGCTTTTGAAGAATTACATAGGTGATCTATATTGATTATTTTTTAAATATTGGAATATAGAAAAAAAGCCAGAGAGAGAGAAAAAAGACAGAAAACAACTCTGCTAATAGAATTGATATGTAGGCATTCGCAGATAAATGGATGGAGTTAGAGAATAAAATGCTAAGTGATGTTAGCCAATCCCAAAAAGCCAAATGCCAAATGTTTTCTCTGATACAAGGAGGCTGATTCACAGTCGGGTTGGGATGGGGAGCATAGGAGGATTAGAGGAACATTAGAATGGCCAATGGGGAGGGAGGGGAAGGGAGGGGGCAAAAGGGTGAAGAAAAAAAAAAAAGATGGTAGAATGAGATGGATATCATTACCCTAAGTGCATGTATGAAGTCACGAATGGTGTGAATATACTTTGTATACAACCAGAGATTTGTAAAAATGTGCTCTACAAGTATAATATGAAATGTAATGCATTCTGCTGTCATTTCTAACAACTTAGAATAAACAATAAATTTTTAAAAAAAGAATTGATATGTATATATTTCTAAATCTCCTCTCCCTCCCCCTCCAAAATTAGAATAATATGGCACAGTTTGCTCTGTGGCCTGATTTTTCACTTACCCTCTCACACCCATCTTTCTTGGACATGAGATAATCTTCTATGGCATCATCTTTCATTTACAGGACAGGATCCCATACTTGGAATATACCACAGACTATCTAACACTTACCCACTATTATTATTTCACTCCTAGTTTTTGCTCTTGTAAACAGTGTTTAAACATATGCCTTCCATGCTTGCCCAATTACTTCTTTTATGATAAACTTCAACAAGGAAAATTTGTGGGTAAAGGGTATTTGCTATTTTAGGCACCTGAGTCATTCTGCCAAATAATAAAAAATAGTTTTTTTGTTTTTTGGTTTTTTTTTTTTTTTCCCTACAGAATTAAATTCCATCCTAGAAGCTTGGGAAAGGTGTGACTCCTCTGCACTGGCCTCATCTACACTGGGGATGGGATGACCGTGCCCCATACAGCAGCCTCAGTGAGGAGCAGAAGGCCCAGGCAGCCTAGGAGCATGTGGAAGGGAACTCTGACTTGAACCAGGCTTTCCTGGGTGAGACGTCAATCAGTGGGAGCTCCATTCATTATGGTCACAGTTGTGTGTTCAAACACGGTTTCCCTCAGTCCTCACCGTAAGTCTCTCAGGTGCTTGCACCTGGGGAAACAGGCTCAGGTGGGTTAGGATGCTGGCTCAGGATCAGGCACTGACAAGAAGAGCCGGGTGATGGTTTCACGCAGGACCATCCAGGCTCTGAAGGCCGGGACCCGGCCAGACCTGGGAAAAGAGGAGCACTCTGACTTGCCTCCTGCCTAACACTTCTCTAGGCCACTGCCCTAAACACAGGTCACTCACAGACAAGGGACAAGATTTCAGGCAACTTTCCCTAGAAGAGCTCTCCAGGAAAAGTTGACTTGAAGGATTGAGATTCAAATCCAAACCATCTCCATGTGCGTGCAATTAGAGTGGGGACATGTGAGTCACAGATATTTGTTGTATGTCCAGGCTGCTACTCAAGATTCTGCAGACAGGAGAGGACCTCCCAATCTGAGGCTTCCAGCAGATGCTACAAGACCTGGATCTTTGGACTGCTTATCTCAACTCTTGTGCAGAAATCCATGTCACACTCGGTATGACCAGAAGCAACTAAATGAAAACCGGTGTCTGCAAAGTCCACATCAACTTTTTCCTGACATCTCACGTTTTGGAGTACCTTAAGAATCTGACCTCCATATGGAAACGTATGTTCAATTGTTGAACATTCATTCCACAGGAGATGTAGCATCCAAGTCAGCCTAGCCAGAAATCCAAGTGCATACTTTGCTGAGGAGAAATATTCTTGTCACATAAGAACCCCCTATTAATCAAAAATCACATTATGGCTCCTGGAATGAAGTTTCCTTTACTACTCTTGAATAATAAGCCGAGATAAGATAAAATTGGTAATTGCACGTTCTCTTCTGATGGGAGATAATACAAAAGTGGTATAGAAATTTGACTTAAAAGAGTATATTCACTTGGCTAATAGGCTTCCATTATGTGGTCTTTACTTATTCATTCGTTACAATTTTTGCCACATATGGAAAACTTTAATTGGAAGTTACTTATTACATTGTTCAGGAGTGTTAGCTGCAGAGGAAAGTTTTCAATAATCAAAGAGAGACAAATGTAATAGAAGCCCAGGATTTCATAGAGAGTGAAACCTCCTTACGTAGACTACCTATGCCAACCTCCGGAGAGGGCTTTCTCCAGGATAGGTGACCTTCAGATCAGAGATTAAGGGCTAATTTCATATTGACACAGCTCAGTTTTCACAGAGGATGAAAGGGCAATAAATGGATTCTAAGTAATATGTTAATATGTGTAATTTATTTTATTTATAACTCGTATTGCAAAAGGCTGCTGACTCTACGATGAATCTACCGCCCATAGGCAAGGAGAGTAAGTCACAGAAGCATGACTGTCCTTCCATTCATAGGCCAAATAACAACACTCTGGTTTGGTGAGGTTTTGGTTTTTTTTTTTTTTTTTTTTTTTTTTTTCCCAGTTCACAGGTTATGCCTTAATTACTAGTCACTAATGCCTATTAGCTTAATTAAATCATATTTCTCTCACCAACATCAGCAAGCCAAACCCAAGCAGTACTTTCACAAGGGAATATTCCTGTTCGAGATACGAAGCCCAACCAACACCTATTGTGGCTCATGTCACTGGAGTAGAAACTTGTACAACCCATTGTGCAGCCTGGATGGGGCTTGGTCTGTCCCTGGGACTCTGCACCTGGAAGTGCCTTTGATCCAGAAAAACCAACGAGTAGCATGGTGGATGGTGTTTCCGCCGGGCCTTGCTCATATTGCAAAACAGAAGCATTTGACTTAAACACTAAAATGAAAATGCATCCATTTATATTTAAAAGGTGTGTGTGAGCAGCATTCCATCCACACAGCAGCTCTACATGGAAGGCTGGCAGGGACTTGTCATCTTAAGAGGCCAGCGAGGGAGGATTTTGCTCAGGATTCTGCTGTCAGCGCTGCTCAGCTGGTAAGTGGTGGAACATGTCAGGAGCCGGCATTGGACACCTCCCGCGGCAGGCACCGGAGTGCTGACTCTTCCCACTGGGACAAGAGATCCTCCCTACATAAGCAAATGACCCACTTTGGGCAAAAGGGAAATTATTCGTGAACCGATGATTCCTTCTAGATTTGGGCTCATTCTTTGGCACAACACGTATTTATAGAGCTTGGATATTTTATTTTATTTTATTTTATTTTATTTTATTTTATTTTATTTATAATAGTAGTATGTATTACAATTCATAATGCACATACATAGCATCTTTTTACATACAACTGTTTGTATACAAAGTATATAAGTACCATTCAGATCTTCAATCATGCATTTAGGATAATGATATCAATCTCATTCAACACCAATTTTTTTTTCCTTCCCCCCCTCCCTCCCCCTTGCTTCCTCCCTTCCCCTCCCTTTCCTTTGACCATTCTAGTGTTCCTCTAATCCTCCTATGTACCCCCATCCAACAACACTGTGAACTAGCCTCCTTATATCAGAGAAAACATTCGGTATTTGGATTTTTGGGATTGGCTAACTTCATTTAGCATTATATTCTCCAACTTCATCCATTTACCTGCGAATGCCATGATTTTATTCTCTTTTATTGCTGAGTAAAATTCTATTGTGTATATATACCACATTTTATTTATCCACTCATCTACTGAGGGACATCTAGGTTGGTTCCACAACCTACCTTTTGTGAATTGTGCTGCTCTAAACATTGAAGTGGCTGTGTCACTGGATCTTGTTCAGAGAAGAATCTTGTGAAAATGACTTTGTCTAGCTCAGCTTGATGCTAAGCTCTCCCTGACCTTCCTTTAAAGAGACCGCAAGAGACTGGTAAAACTAGATGGCAACTATGCCCAGCTATACCACGGGGACTCCGACCCCTCTCCCTTCTTCCAAATCAGCACCATGAATGAAGAGCAGGCCCAGGGCAGCACCTAACATCACTCACTACTGAAATCGCACGAAAAGATGGAAAGCGTTCCACTGAGGGGCTGTGGGCACAGTTCACAGGAGTGTGCAGGGGAATCCAACCCAGAGCAAAGTAAAGATGCCGAGGAGGGCCTGGCACACAGGATCAGAGGTGATGGAGAGCAATCTGCTAAAGACAGAACTCCCGGGACACTCTGACTCCTGTTGCACTTACTCATTCAACAAAATATTGAGTATCCTCCTCACGCCGCCGATCAAAGAAATCAGGCACTGCCCTGAAGGAGCTCACAGGCTGGAGCTAGTGGTGGAGGGCGATGGCAGGTGAATTCCCAGTGTTGGGGGTCCCATCCATGTGGGGTGGGAGGAGACCCTAGAAAGGGAGAGCCATCCAGAATGGGAGTGGAGGTGGGATAGCCATTTCTATGGAGGTGTTGAAGGATCTGAGTCTTAAATGACTGTGGAGGCTGACGAATGGCCCATGCAAGAAGGGCATTCCAGGCATAGGCATGACGCGCAAGTGCATAAAAGTAGAAACAAACATAAGGCAGTCGCCACCAGAGGGGTGTGGAAAATAAAAAAACACACACCTGAAATTCTTCAAAAGCAACTTCACAAACCCACCCACTGGTAGTGGGTGATGACCCCGTGAATGTTTGCCAAATGCAACCATCGGACACCCAAACCCCTGGGGAGCTGGAGTCTGGTCCAGGCTAAGACACCCAGCAAAGGTCATCGTGAAACCCAGATCTCCCGGGTTGACCCTAGGGGTGCCTAGAGAGCTTCCTTCTCTTCTCTCTTCCTCAGTTTTCACATCTTGAGAATGGGATTAATAATTCCTGCTCCGAACAGTTGTTCTAGGAATGTAAAATAATGTCTCTGAAACACATGGTACAGGGACAGCAGGAGCCCCCTAAATGGAAGTTCCTTGCTGTGGCTATTAATGGGGATACTCCGGAGCTGCCCAGATGGTGACGTCCATCGTGCCCTTGCCGCCTGACTTTGAGCTAATGGCGGAGCTCGTTGGGTGGCAGTGGAGTTAGCAAAAGTGGGTGCCATTTGTCATTGCTGTCGGAAACAAAGTTAATTTTCAGACCTCAAAGACCACTGAGGCTGGGCTAGTTCTATCCAGAGGCACATCTCTGTTCCACTGCCCGGGGAATCCGGACATGGTCTTTTTTCTTCTTTGGTTGCTTGTACTCACAGTTCCCTGTGGTGGAAGAATGCACCCTTCATTCATTATTGCTTGGAGCCAAAAAAAGAATTGCAGAGGTAAGTCTGTCAGAGGGAAAAAAACGATGTCACATTGCAAAGACAAATAGAAATGTTGCTGGCATGTTCGCAGTCTGCATTGACTGCGCCACCACCCTGCTGTGTGCAGGTGATTGAAGGCTGGTAGTCCCCTTTCTCGTTCCCTCTGTCTCCCTCGTGTATGGCCTCTCTACCTGTCTGTTTCCGTGGGTTATCTGAGGCAAGAAAATGATCTTCTGGGGGACCCGGGGATGGAGCCGAGTGGTAGGCTGCATGCTTAGCATTTACAAGTCTCATCTCCAGCATGAAAGAAAAGAAAGAAGAAATGAACTTTATTACAAGGCTCACTATTAGGGCCCATTTTCATTAACTCTACACTGTCACCCCGTAGACCCTGCCACAAACTCAGAATCATTTCTGAACATCCAAGGAAACCCCTAAGTTCCCAAGCAAACTGGGACAGTTGGCCAGCCTCGCTCCTGCCCAGACCAGAATTGATGAATCCCAGCTCCATCAAGCAATGTGACCTTGTGCTAGTTGCTTACACTCTCTCAGCCTTCCGCTTCTCATCTGTAAAATAGCGATAAGACCTATCATGCTGTTGGAGATGCTTGTCACATAGTACACACTCAATAAATAAGTGACAGCTCTTTGCCATTTTTAGTTTCGTTACTCTCTCCCTTTCTGACGGCAGCACTGTCTTGTCGGCAAAGATTTTCAGCAAGAGAAGCAAGCCCCTGCGGATTCTAACTCCCAAGGCTTTGTGGATGCCAGTCCCCCAGAAAGAAGCACCAGCCTTTTATTTTATGTCTCCATCAGACGGCCAAGCGCAGCCTTCCTGCAAACACCTGGGGAGGAGACGCCGTCCCTCAGGAAGTCTTCTTAGATTGACTCGTCTGTTTGCAGTCTTGCTCTTATGGGGGCTTCGAGCAGGAAAGAGAATGCAAGCTCAGAGGGGATTCCAAAGAGACCCTAATAAAGGGACCACGTGGACAAGGCTAAAAAACTCACCCTGGGACACAGACGCCCCAGAGATTAGCAATGGCAGGAAGCCTTGTGCACCCCTTGGCCTGAGGGGAATGATGTTCTCAGGGCCTGGTGAGACCTGGGGCCAGCGGGGATTGACCAAGCCCACCCAGAAGCTAGAGGACAGGAAAGCCGGCGTCAGCCCTCCCTTTTCCCTGAGCACAGGGATGGCCCGCTAGCCCAGATTCACCATCCGGCTCTGTGTAGAGCATAATTGGGGACCAGCTGGCTGTTTGAGAAACACCCATTGCCATTTGAGGATCTGCTGTGGTTGTTACAATATAACACCCCAATATGGTCACATGCCCTGCCACAAATCTTTTTTTTTTTTTTTTTTTTTTTTTTTATACCGGGAATTGAAATCAGGGGCACTCGACCACTGAGCTACATCCCCAACACTATTTTGTATTTTTGTACTTTATTTAGAGACAGGGTCTCACTGAGTTGCTTAGTGCCTCACTTTTGCTGAGGCTGGCTTTGAACTCATGATCCTCCTTCCTCAGCCTCCCGAGCTGCTGGGATTTCAGGTGTGAGCCACTGCACGCAGCCCCCCTACGAGTCTTAACCTGTCTTTTCCCTCCTCTGGATTTCCCTCCAGACGACAAGGGGAAATGTACTCTTTCTTGAGCCCCTGCTGAGTGCCAGGCATGGTGCCAGCACCCTGTCTCTCCAGCCTCATTGGATCCTCACAATGATCCTATAAAGTCCTAGCGTTCCCATTTTGATGATGAAGAAACTGAGGCTGTGAGAAGACTCGCGTCTTGCTCAAGATCACTCAGCTGGGATCTATCTGATTCTAGCTCTGACTGGGAAGCCAGCGACCTGATGTCACCAGATAAAGCATTGCTGGCTTCGCTCAGGCCTTTGTTACCTGATGATCTGCCAGCACAGAAGTCCTTTGATAAGTCACTGATGGGATAATCGCCCTGCATCCACCCAGCCCTCGGCCCTGAGCCCAACAGCAAAGCGCGAAGCACACACACATTCTGTAGGGCTGTTTGTCCCGTTCATGATCACCTCCTTGAATCCCATGGGATGGACCAAACTGCACATTCATGTCCTTCACCTGGCCCTTGTCTTCCGTGGACCGGACGCTAGAATGAAGCCGAGACGACCGTTTGGCTGCAGAGCGAGGGCTCAGCGGTCGAGCCTGCACAGGGGAAGGGAAGGAGGACAGTGAAAGCCTGCATTTTCAGGCTCAGAAATGAGAGGAAGTTTCTGCCCCTACACTTTGATTGACAGGGTCAAAAAATAGTAATATAAATTAAATAATATAAATAAACTAAATAAAAATTAAAAACAATAAGACAAACATCCACTGCCAGGTAACTGCGTACCTTTAAAAATATGCAAGATTCTCTTGTCTGGGGAAGCTTTGGGGTGTGGTTCTGCGTGAAGATGGGAAGGGAGAGGAGGGGGACTCTGAGGGTTCCCTCCAGCTTTAAATCTGTGCATTGTGCCCGGGAACGTGCTCATCGGTAGACCTAGGGGCAGGGCGGAGAGACAAGGACTGGCTATTTTCAACATGAACGTGGTCTGGATCTTAAGGTCATGTTGTATTGACCCTCTTCCTGCCTTGAATGCAACTATTCTGGTTTTGAAAGCCACTCATTTTCTGGCTTTCTCAGGAAGCCCTCACCTGTCTCACCATGTTTCCTTCTGTCTACCTTACATCTCTCATGCTGCAGTCCAGGACACCCCTTTTCTCTCTTCCCAGCCTCATGGAGATGGAGAACAGCTGGTCCCTAATCCTCTAGAGGATAACTTTTCAGGGATTTGTTTTAGTGGAAACACCAGGATCCTGAAGAATTTCCCCCTTTGTTTGAAAACGAATGACTTCCTCTGCTTAGGGCTGCTGGGAAAGGCTTCCACCTGAGTTTGTGGTAACTTCAAAGACTCTACACATTTCTGCTCCAGAGGCCCAAGGACGGCTGGGGCCTCCTCCCGCTGTTTCTGCCTGGGACTCTGCAGCCTCTGCCTTCAACCCAGCCCTCAGCTCCTGGGGAAGGGCCCATGGGCTGAGGGGCCTGAGTGTGTGTGTCTGAACACGTGGCCTGGGAGGGGGCGTGTGTATCCAAACACACCGCACTCTTCACACGGTAAAGGATCCTCCTTGGAAAGCATAAATGTGGAGGGAGAAAAGAGCGTTCGGCTAAGGCCGCGCATCCCCAGTTTCAGTTAGTAATAAACATTTATAACCAAGTTACAACAAGTCCTGAAAAAGCAGCTTTTAATAGAAACACAGTCACTTACCACCGTGTTAATTACAGGCCTCTGCTGGCCTTTCCAAGATGGGCGCTCTGTTCACTTGTAAGCGCTTTGCAGCGATTCTTTCCTTCTTTTTCAGAAAGAGGAGGGCTAGCAAGCAGCTGTTTCCTATATGCAGCTGGATTCTGCAAGACGACCGTTTCCCTTCTAGCCACTTTCTCAGGCTTCACTTGAGATTGATCCGACTGCAGGTGTCGGGTGAGAACAGGACATGCAGCAGGACCGGGAACCCTGCGGGCGAGGAGGAGGACCCGGGAGGCCGGAGCGAGGAGGGTGCTGGTCAGAAGGTGGGAAGGTCAGGGACCCGAAGGTTGGGCTGTGCCTGGCAGGATCCATTCTCACCTGGTGCAGGTTGGCCTCACGGTTTCCACCCCGGACTCCATGGCTGGGTCCACGGAGGAAGGCGCCTGCGGGCAAAATGGCAGAGTGTTTTAATTGCCATGTTCCCAGTAACATAAAATCTCACAAACAACCTCCATAAATCACACCATGACAGCTACCGGGCTTGTCCAACACCAAACATAAGTGGGCTCTCCTTTTAAGTCCAGCCCTGAGTCGTAAGCAGCACGGTCTCCCCTCAGCAAACATCTGTAGTTCATCTTATCGTTTGAAGAAATATATGAGTTTCACTGTCTTTTTTTTTTTTTTTTTTAAGCCTTTTGCAGCTTCTGCTCCTTGATTTGTTTGAAGGCCATCTGCTATGTATAAAATAGGGGGTGGGGGGCACGCTGTGGAGAGAGAACATTTGGGAGATGTACAGGCCAGGAGAAAATGCAAACACTGAATGCTTTTGTCGGCCTGGGGCGGGGGGCAGGCCACTTGCTTTCCTCCCTCAGCCCACAGCCCACCCCCCCCACCCCCCCCCCGTGAGTGTTGAACTTGGGATGCCACCTGAAGTCCATTCTGGGTTTGTCCTACACCAGTGACTTCACCAGTATGATCGTCCTGCCCTACAGTGAAAAGGAGATTCCCTGCATGAGTGAATCAGAGATCTTTGACAACCTGGAAATCCACCTTGGAGGTGACCTCAAAGCTCCCCCAAAGACTCCCCCAGGGACTGAGGGACCCGGGAGCCTGGGGGGATGTTCATCCCAAGAATGGAAAGAAGACCCCAGTGGAGGGAGTGTATGTCATGGCATAAAGTCACCACAGGGTGGTACAAATTGTGCAGCTGCAAGGTCTCACTCGGGCACGCTTTTCTGAGAAGCCGAGAGAGGGAGAACCCAGCAACTCCAATGCAGACTGGGCAGCCCGGGGCTCCCTTGCTTCTTGTGCCCAAGCAGAGGTGTCTGAGCCAAGGCCGGCTGCATGGAGGCACCAGATGTTTAAGCAGTTGACCCCTGAAATAATCACCACCTCCTTCCACGCCTGACCATGGCCGGCCGGGTTTCCTCAGCCCTAACATGGGCCAGGCAGCCCACATTTCTCACATTCCAGCGAGCACGGCTCTGCTGGTCGGGAAGTTAATTTAAGGGTTGTGTTTGATGACCAGAGCGCCATTAAAGCAAAGCTCCACCAGTGATGATAACGGAGATTTTATTTCAACACCAGCTTTCTCTCCACCCTGGAAGTTTCTTCCCATCCTATTGTTTGACCAAAGAGCTGCTTCTAAATCCCAAAGGTTCCAACAGCCAGTTTTCTTTTCCCATTGACCCCGCAAGATCCAAAATGTTTTAGTAAAACTGATTACAAGCCCTAACTGTGATCATCTGCAGTATTCACTTTATTGCTACAATCAACAGAAAAGCTAAGCTGGGCACAGTGGTGCACGCTTGTAATCACAGTGACTCAGGAGGCTGAGGCAGGAGGATCAGGAGTTCAAAGCCAGCCTCAGCAACTTAGCAAGGCACTGAGCAACTCAGTGAGACCCTGTCTCTAAATAAAATATTAAAAAGGGTTGGGGATGTGGCTCAGTGGTTAAATTCCCCTGGTTTCAATCCCCGTACCTAATAATAATAATAATAAAAGCCGTGTGATGTTCTGACTTGGTCCTTGGTGGGGTCCTTCCTTCTTTTATTTTTCCCTCTTTGCTCCTGGATGGAGTCACATAAAAATTTCAAGCGATGTATCAAGTCACCAGTTATTAAAGCACTTTTGACCCTTTGCTCCTAAAATGACAAATGAAAACATCTTCAGTTTTTGTGGGCTTCTTGTTTTGTGGGGCTGAGAATTGAGCCCGGGGCCTTGTGCATGCTAAACGCATACTCTACCACTACCCAGGCCTGTTTGGCTTTTAGTGGAAGGCTGATCAGTCAGGGTTCCACCTGCGTAGGACACCCCGTGGGACTGTGCTAGTCCCCTTTGTGTAGCAAATAGCTGTTCCTGTCCTCCCCCACCTGTCCCCACTTTCCCTCCCAACAAAGCTGGTAGAAAACCCAAAACAAGTAAACATGGAGATTCCTTTGGGCAACACCACAAATGTATCCAACTATGTCAAATCAATTGACTCATGGGATAATGAAATTTTTATCCCAAAGGGAAGTAAAAAAAAAAAAAAAGAAAAGAAAAAAGAAAGGAAGAAAGAAGAAGAGAGAGAGAGAGAGAGAGAGAGAGAGAGAGAGAGAGAGATCCTCCTGTCAATCACATCCTAGAAGCTGAGAAAATAAATTTGCTGGAGTTTGTTAGCCACGTGGTGGAGAAATGCAGGAAAGGTGCTTGAAGGAGCTGATTCGGCAGTAAAGTGGGCAGCAGGGTGGGCACTGCCGTCGGTTTTCCACCCAGAGCATCGTTTTCTCCTGAAGCGGCCTGTGAAATGCTTGTGTTGTTCTGCAATAGTGATCATGATTTGTTGGTGCACTTTTATGTACAAGTGGCTGCATCTGTTGGGGTCGGCAGCACTACCTTTCTGACAGTTCCAGATGTTGTGAATATGAAATACCTCCTGCTAGAGAAACTGCACAACTGAGAGCCCCGAAAGGTGTTCTGAATACAAGTTTTTTTGTTTCTATTTTTGTTTTGGTACCAGGGATTGAGCTCAATGTCGCTTAACCACTGAGACACATCTCCAGCCCTATTTATTTATTTATTTTTTTTTATTTTTGAGACAGGGTCTCACTAAGTTGCTTAGGGCCTCTCTAAGTTGCTGAGGCTGGCTTTGAACTTATGATCCTTCTGCTTCAGCCTCCAGAGTCACTGGGATAACAGGCATGCATCACCTAGCCTGGCTCTGAATACACTTTTTAAAAGTATCTGTCTTAAAATAATTTCAACATCTCACCATCCACTTACAAGCCTTGTCAGATGGCTTATAAAGAACCCTCAAACTATTTCAAGTTCATTTTGTTATCAATATGTTGTAACAATTGGCACCTCAAACCTCTGTCCATTTTTTTTTTTTTCTTCCACCCATTCAACCTGCTTTCTAACATGTTGCTATCTTTCTACATGAAGTATGAAACAGAAGGTCCTGGAGGTCTGGCCTGGAGCAGGGAGCAGGGTGAACTTGGTGGATCTCGCTGGCCTGGGTTGGGTCGAGACTCATGGGTGAAGAGGCCATGGTGAGCCCAGGGCCAGATTCTGCTTCTCCCTCAGACCTCGTAATTCACCACAGTGTCGACCTCTTGAAATAGGAAGGCAACTTGACCCTTACCAGGACTTTGGAGGGGTATCTGAGCTTGAGTTTCTGTGGGTGAAAGCCCATGCCTGAGACCACCCTTTAGAAGGCCATTCTTGCCCATCCTGGTGCAGACTAATGTTATTCTTGGGTCATTTAACCTCACTCTCAGGGAAGAGTCGAGAATGGTGCGAAGTTGTAAATCACTTCCCTCTGGAATGGATTTGAGCCAGAACCGATCAGCCTGAGCATTCCAGCCTTGCTTGGCCATGGTAAAGAGATCATGGTATGTAAAATTCAGCTAAACATAGCTTGTTTCGATTTCCTACTTCCCTGGTTGTCTGTCTCGCTATGAAAGGTTAAGACCTAGGAGGGGAAACGGCAGCCAGGCTGAGAAATCGCCCTCACCCCAGGGCAACTCTTGGTCCTCAGAGGTCGTCTGTTTAACGCCCTGTGAGAGGCTCACACCCAGGGAACTCAGCCCCACCAGAGAGATATTCATAAACTGGGTCTTTGGGTGGTTTTAATCGTCCCTTCTCACTAAGCAACAAAAAAAGAAAGCGCCGAACAACCAAAGCCTGCTATGGTTTGATCTGAGCTTATAAATCCCTGTTCATGTGTTTGCCATTTCACGCAGTGGAAATTGACCTTCCCTTTTCCCTGATGTTGTTAGCTGAGTCCCCAAACTGCAGTGACATCATCTTAGCAAATCTAGTGGCCTTATTGAAGACTCTTCCTGAAATCCTTCAGGAAGTTTAGTTCCTCAAACTTCAAGTTCTTCAGATCTCCTCTCTCCAAATAGCCAAGTTTAAAAAAAACAAAACAAAAAAAAAATCTTCCCTCATGTCTTCCTGACCATTTGACCTTGTATGTCCCCCAGCCCAAGGCACTGAGAGAGGACACTCTAAAGAAGAAAGCAGCAGCATGCTCTGACGGTGCCACTGTCTTCAAATCATTGGGACCCCTTTTGCTTTCTGAAATATAAATTTGCAGCCTGCACATTAGGGTTGTTTCTAGAATGGATGCAGGGCGGATGGTGCCTGGGTTGCAGAGCAGGTCTGCAGGTGAGAAGACCAGGGTGCAATGTCAGAGGGGCTCAGGCTTCACCCATGTGTGCCCAGACAGGAGGGGGCTGCCAACGTAGTCAGACAGATGTGAGCAAAGACATCTGCAAATTAACAAATCCCAGCCTCTGGGGCCGTGTCATGCATTCGTCTTGCTGAATAAGGTAGAACCAGAAAGTCATTTTGATTAGCGTTCGTCCAAGCTATTTATCATAGGAAATTACACAACTGCATTGGAGGCTGGGATTTTGACCCAGCTATTCCTGGTCACATCGTTGTGATTTCACAGCGGAAAGCAGACGTGACAAGAGGTAGAGTCATTTTTGCTTGACTTCTGCACCATGGTGGTCAATGTGAAAGGGACACTGTGAGAAGATATTTTAAAATCACAAGCTCAAGAAAACAAACCACAATAAGGGAGCGAGCATGCAGCAAATATCCTCCTCTCACAAACAAATACACTGGCAAATCCTAAAGACAAGAGAGCTTTCCTTGCCGGGCACAGTAGCACACACCTGTGATCCCAGCGGCTCAGGCGGCTGAGGCAGGAGGATCAGGAGTTCAACACCAGCCTCAGCAACTTAGTGAGGCTCTAAGTAACTCAGTGAGACCCTGTCTCTAAATAAAACCTTAAAAAGGGCTGGGGAAGTGGCTCAGTGGTAAAGTGCTCCTGGGTTCAATCCCTGGTACCCCCCCCCCCCAGAAAAAGTTTTCCTCTCAGAAAGGTAGGGAGGAATATTTGAATTGAAAAGTTGACTAAGAGTAATACAGCCTTTATTAAAAATTATTTTTCATAAAAGGAAAAACTCTGGATTAAGATGACAATTCTTAATGATGTGGCATTTATAAGAATTAAGAAATCTGTGCATAAACATTTTCATATGTGTTTATGCATTTTGGGTTGTTTTGGGTTTTTTTTTTTTTTGGGGGGGGGATTTGTTTTCTTTACTGATTGTACTACCATGGATATACCTTTTTCCAGTTATCTGAGGTGAGAATATTTGCAGCTTTGTGAATTTTCTGGAATCTGTGGAGAGAATAGGAAATACTCAAAAGTGCTGTTGGAAGCAGGGAATACAATTTTCAAAGAGGAGACGTCAGACGCACTGGCTACCGTGCCTAGCACCTGTCCAACTTTGTTAGAAAGGAGTGCTCAGCCTAGCACTTTTACATGAAATTCTTAAAGATCCTCCTTTCCCCTCTTTGGAGGTTTCTCTTTACCACATCCCTCCACAGAGTGGGTTGGTCTGAAATGGATGGAGCACAGTCAAGGCAAATAAAAAATCCGACCTGGAGGCAGAGAGTAGTCCCAAGGACAATCTGTGCAGCTAATATGGCCCAAAATACCTGCAAGCCAGAAAACATATTTTTTTAAATCATTCGGGCAATTCCTATCAAGTGCCTAAAGAGCTGTTTTTCTGGGTCTCCAGAAAAGAGGCTCCAAACCCAGGCTTCTGGCTACCGTAGAAAAGTTCAGTCTCCCACTACCTGATTTCTTAATGCTTCCAAATAATTCTCCTTCTATTTGAAAATAGTTGTTTCCCACCATTTGCGTGCTGACTTTTGATGTCATGCAGATGAAAAATCTGGTCTTACGGTACATTGATATGGACTGGATATGTTACAGACTTCTGAAGGGCAGCATAACCTCCTGTATCCACAGGAACCTTGAATATCTTTATGGCGACAGCAACCTTGAAGTCTTTGGAAACTTCTGGAAGCATACAGAATCTGCTCTGTTTCTCCCCTAGATATGTGGTGCTGTAGAAAGAGACTTAGAACTCATCCCATACCTCTGTCACTGTGAGAAAGAGTCTCCTGTAGTGCCTATCCCAATCCTGGACCTTAGTGGGCAATGCAGCAAATCCCTACTGATAGAATACTGGTGGAAAATCAGTGTTTGCACATAGACAGCGATTCTCAAGGACCGTGCTCGAGGCCTGACGTGCTCCGTTTGGTGGGAGCTGAGAGCAGCTGCTTCTCTGAACCAGGGGATTTCTCATTCAGAGGAGGAAATCCTCTAAGTATTTACAACCATTTAACTGCCTATATCCTGACACTTCTACCTCCCAAATTTCTCTCCAAGCCACCCACACTCCTGACCCCTCTACGGCACTGATCTTCAGCTCTGGCCTGGGGAATTTCCTCTACCATACGCAGAGCCATCACTTAATTATGCAGAACTGCTTAAAAACCTGCTGTGGCAGCTGGGCCCAGGGGCGCACACCTGTAATCCCAGCAGCTCGGGAGGCTGAGGCAGGAGGACCACAAGTTCAAAGCCAGCCTCAGCAAAAGCAAGGTGCTAAGCAACTCAGTGAGACCCTGTCTCTAAATAAAATACAAAATAGGACTGGGGATATGGCTCAGTGGTCAAGTGCCCCTGAGCTCAACCCCAGTACCAAAACAAAACAAAACAAAACAAAAAAGAAAAAAAAAAAAAAAAAAAAAAAAACCCTGCAGTGGCTTCCTGCTGCATCCAGAATCGAGATCACAAACCTTACTAGAAACTTCTGGGCCCTTTATGGTGGAGTCCTTGCCCCATCCTAGCCACCTCCTTTGGGCCCAACTGCTCTAGCTCTTCTGCATCTGCTCAGGGCCTTTCCACATCCTGTTTCCTTTTTTTGGAGTATTCTCCCTTCCCACAAACCCAACCTGCATCCAGTGAACTCCTTCTGGCCCCTCTGCTCCCAGCTCCAATGCCATGTCCTCAGGGAAGCCTTCCTTGACACTCCCTGACCAGGTCAGATCTCCACTCTCCCCTCCCATACACATCCCTCTAGCGGTCCCTATGGGGCCCTTCAATGGTTGCTGCATTGGTGAAGTCATTTGATTTTTGAGTGTTTCTTCGGTAGACTGCAAGTTCTAAGAAGGAGGAACCATGTCAGTTTTGCTCCAACTTTTTGTTCATAGTACCTAAACACAGTGCTTAAAGAAATTGGCAGACAGTAAATAAATGCTCAGTAAAAATAGGTGAATGAGAGAATGACTGACTACTAATGGTCAGGAGGAAAGAGGGTTCGGAAAAGGGTGGGAGGGAGGCAGAGAGGGAGTGGGGGAAGGAAAGTGGGAAGGAGGGAGGAAAGGAAGGTAGAGAGGGAAAGAAAGAGGAAAGGATAACAGGAGGAAAAGAAGTAGGGAGGGATCACAGGAGGGAGGAAGAAAAGAAAGGGACTGAGGGAAGGAAAGAGGCTACCCAGCAAGACAAATACTAGCTCCAAGGCTGTGTGAACTTTTACTAATTCAAAATTCCGGAATCCCACATATGTCACTCCCCTTGTCCTCTCGTGTTTTTAAATGAAGCAAGGATGCAGTCTTACAAAGGCAAAGAGGAAATAAGAGAAAGAGCTGGTTCTTCCTTGATTACTGGCTCATTCTTTCAGTCCACAAACACATTCCATAAACTTGTACCTGGTCCTCGCTCACGGCCGGGGAGAAGCAAGGAGACATAGACAGGGAGCTGGCACATCTCAGCCAACTCCGCCCCCCCACCTTGCCCGTGGGACCCTGGGAAAGTCACCCATCCATTCTGAGCCTCAAGTTTTCTCTCTATAAAATGAGGAGGCTGGGTGGTCCCTAATGATCATGTCAACACTAATATTCTATTGCCCCAAACTGGAAAATAATAATAATAGCAGTGATAAATGTGATTAAATGAGCACTTAGTTTGTGCAAGACACTGGTGTTTCTCTATATTTCCTCACTGAATTCTCAACTACCCTGTGTGGTAGGTGCAATTATGTATGACTATCTTATAAATTAAAGAAAATGAAGCAAAGGAGGTTAGTTGACTTATTAATGGTCAAAAAGTGAGAAAATGACAAGGTCAGATTACATGATGCTTTCAAACAATGCCAGAGGTGATCAGGACCTGGTGGTGCCAAGCCTCAGGGGCATCATGGACATGATGGAGGCACTTTCTTGGTTTTGAAGTAGCTAGTTATCTCCAAATTTCTCTGGACTTCAGGTGATCAATTCACACTACTATTACCTCCATCTTCTAGATGATGAAACGGAAACACAGAGAGGTAAATTAACCTGTCTCAGGATACAGGGCAGGTGAGTGGCAGAGCTGAGTTTGAATGGCAGCAGTCTGGCTTCCAGAGCATATTTGAGAAGCATCCGGGATCTTACATAAATGATTGCATCTTATTAAAATATTACTGTTTGTACATCTGCTTCCCTTATCAGACTGCACTCCCCTTTTCAGGCCGGCGTGCAGGGGCCCACCTGTGTAGCACCCACACTTGGAAAGTGCCCAGGGAATGTTGGTGGAGCGAAGCCACCAGGGCAGAAGTGAGCCGAGCAGCTGGTCCTCCACAGCAGCCTTCCTTGCACCAGAGAAGGGAAAACAGCAGGGACCAGGAGAAATGTCCCCCAAGTCCCTGTCATCCCCAAGTCCCCTGCATCGGGCCAGAACTCAGCTTTTCTAAGAGATATACCACACCAAGATAAGCATGTTAGACTTGGCCCTGTTTAATTTCCTTGATATGATCTCCTAATCTTTTTCAGGTGCATCTCACATTCGGAATCTTTTATTTGGCTTCCAAACAGCAAGTTGTCTCTTGTACTGAAAAATATGTGACTTGTTTATCTTGAGTAATCTCTGAAAGATATGTTTATAACTTTATGGGAATGTCCTACAAGCCCGTTAAAAAAAACATCTGTTATTGTTGTGCGTACACTTTCGGAGATGGGTCTTTCGGGGTTTTGCTTTTCCCCCCCCCCCCCCCCCCCCTCTTCTTTTCTGGTGCTAAGTACTTGAGAGACTCCCAGCGCTGGACCACGCGGCTTTGAGGAGGAGGGCGGGGTCACAGGGGGCGGGGCCACCGGCCGGGGCGGGCCAGGAGGGGGAAGGCGGGGCTGACAGCTAACCCCGGGCGGGTTTCCCGGGCTAGGGTGGGAGGGAGCTGGTTCTGGACCCCCACCGAGCACCTCAACTTCTGAGAACTTGTCATTAGCTCCAGGCTGAATCCTCGCTCTGCCACTAACGCCATGGGACGTGGTCTCTGAGTGTCAGTTTACTGACCTGCAACATGAAAGCCATAGTAAACACCTACTAAGGCAAAGCGGGGTTTGCCTTGAATGCTTTCTCACGACTAAGCCTGGGATGTAAAGCTGTTAAAGGGACCTGAATGAGCAGTGCAGAGCTGGCTTCCCCCACCCGCGGCGCGTTCTCCCTTCCTGGAGCTTGACTCCCCTTCTGCAGCTCAGTCAGGAAACCTCTGAAGGAGGTTCCTCTGGAGGAGCGTCGTTCCTCTGGAGGAGCGTCGTTCCTCTGGAGTGCAAGATGAGGAAACTGGCCCAGCAGGAGCTGCTGAATCTATGCTTTAGAGCCTTGTAATCCCAAGAGCACCTGCACATGATTTGTGTGGGGGGGGGGGGGGCGGGGGTTGTTTGTTTGTTTATGAATGAAATGGTTTTGAGTATTTTATGTTTGCAGAAAAAAAAACTGAAAAATGCAGAGTTCTATACCTCCTCTTCACTGCACACCCCAGTTTCTCTCTTTTTTAAATTTTTTATTATTCTAATTTGTTATACATGTTTGCAGAGTACATTTCATTTCATATTACATATAAAGAGCACAATTTTTCAAGTTGTTGGTTTTATATAAAGTATTTTTACAACAATTGTGTCTTCATGTTTAGGGTAATCATGGATAACTCAGTCTGCCATTATTCCTATCCCCTTGCCCTCTCCCCTCCCTCCCCCCTCTTTGTTCTATACACAGTGGCACACACTAAAAGAGAATAAAATCATGGAATTTGCAGGTAAATGGCACTAAAAGAGAATAAAATCATGGAATTTGCAGGTAAATGGATGGAGTTGGTGAAAATAATGCTAAGTGAAGTTAGCCAATCCCAGTTTCTCTTATCTTTAACATCTTGCACGAGTGTGGTACATTTGTTACAATGGATGAGCCAACATTGATAGGTTATTATTTACTGAAGTCCATGATTTATATTAAGGTTCCCCTTTTATGTTGTACATTCTGTGGATTTTGAAAAATGTATAATGTCATATATTCACCATCACAATGTCACGCAGAATAGTTTAATTGCCCTAAAAATCTCCTATGCTCCACCTGTTCATCTCTCCCTCCCCTCAATCCTTGGCAACCTGCTCTTTGTACTGCCTCCATAATTTCACCTTTTCCAGAATGTCAAGTAGTTAGAATCATTTAGTAGGTAGCCTTTTCAGATTCACTTCTCTCGCATAGCAATGTGCATTTTAAGTTCCTCCGTGTCTTTATGTGCCTTGAGAGCTCATTTCTTTTAATCACGGAATAATATTCCATTGTATGGATGTACTGAAATTTGTTTATTCAGTCACCTGTGGAAGGACATCATGGTTGCTTCCAAGTTTTGACAAGTACAAATAAAGATACTATACACATCCCTTTATACATTTTCCTGTGGACATGAGTTTTCAACTCATTGGGGCAAAAACCAAGAAACTGAATTACTGGCATAATAAGGGTATGTGTAGTTTTATAGGAAATTCTAGACTATCTTCCAAGCTAGCTGCTCCTTCAGCTGTTATTCCCATTGCTCCACCTTCTCACCAACATTTAGTGATACCAGAGTTTTGGGTTTCAGTTGTTTGAATAAGTGCATAATGGTGTCTCATTGTTGTTTTAATTTGTAATCCCCTAACGGCATATAATATTGAGCAGCATATGCATCATTTTAAATAATAAAATAAAAAGAAATAAGAATGTAATTTGCCTACACTATTATATTAGTCAGCTTTTTTGCTGTTGTAACTAAAAAGACCCAACCAGGACAATTGTAGAGGAGGAAAAATTTATTAGAGGACTCACGGTTTCAGAGGTCTTAGCACACAGAGAGCCGGCTCCATTCCTCAGGGCTAAAGGTGAGGCAGGACATCATGGCAGGAGAGTGTGGCAGAGGAAACAGCTCATGTGGTGACCAGGAAGCAGAGAGAGAGGTCTCCACTTTCCAGATACAAACATATACCCTTAAGCCACGCCCCCAATCCCACCTCCTCCAGCCACACCCTACCACTTCAGTCACCACCCAGCTAATCCCTATCGGGATTGGAGATCACAACTCATTTCTCCTCTGAACCCTCTTGCTTTGTCTCACACATGAGCTTTTGGGGGACACCTCACATCTAAACCATAACAGGTATACAATCACTGCCATGTTTAGTACACAAATGTCACTGAAATGTGACATTTGTGTACTAAAGCTCAGACTTCCTGGCCAGGAAACCTGGGCTTCTCTTAAGAAACAACTTGATTATTTTCATAATCAAATACTTGCTTTTGCTTGGCAAGGTGACCCACACTTGTAATCCTAGTTACTCAGGAGGCTGAGACAGGATGATCTTGAGTTCAAAGCCATCCTCAGCAAAAGAGAGGTGCTAAGCAACTCAGAGAGACCCTGTCTCTTAAAAAAATACAAATTAGGTTTGTAGATGTGTGGCTCTGTGGTCAAGTGCCCCTGAGTTCAATCCCCAGTACAAAACAAAACAAAAAAAACTTGCTTTGGTTACTTTTTGCTTTGGTTACCAGGAAGCTCAAGGTGATCTCAAAAAATGACACAGGATTTACTTATTTCTACATACCAATTTTACCCTTTATAATCTTGCCTTTATTTTCCCTCCATTCTTATTTCTTCATTTATTGGCATCTGAGGAATAGGGAAGAGACTGGATTAATAAATACACACACACTGCTGTTGGGTTAGATCATATGTTGAACTGGCTAGAGCTGCAAACTCCCTTCCTGAACCCAACCAAGCAGAGGAAGCTAATACTTCCGGAATCATCCCAGAAATTGTGGGAACTCCATGGGGAAGAAAACAGTTGGGTCCTAATCCAAAGAAAGAAAGATTGCTTCTGGTGACACAAATCCCTGGGGCCACTAGTGGGTGACAGGAAATGAGATGATCATAAATAAGTAAAATTAGAGAAAATCTATATTGGAAAAATTATGTTTGCCATGGCTTGCCATGAATTTCTCAGCCCAATTTGGTGTACCTGAGCACCAATCACCAAAGATTAAGACTTACTCTAAAAAAGATAAAATTATGCTACACTATACAGCATTTTATGAACATCAGTTGTTACTTCTACATAACAATTATGTTAGTTACTATTATGTTACCATGATGTAACTTGGTCCTTCTTTGAAGCTTTGTAAAATAAACAGAATAAGCATCATTAATCCCATTTTACTGAAGAGGCCATTCAAATAGACCTGCCCAACCCAGGATCCAGGGGAACAGAGGGTGAACAGGCTCTTCCCAGGAAAGGGCAAGACAGAAGCCTCTGCAAGTCACCTCACAGTGGGGGTCAGCCTCTAGGGACCAAATGTGAGTTGCAGAAGAAATGGAGGTTTTTATGACATGGCTTTGAGGCTTTCTCTGCAATAATTGCTTATATTAATTGCTGTGATGGGTTGACCCGTGTTCCCCCAAAACAGATATGTTGGAGTTTTCACTCCCAGTACCTCAGAATACAATCTTATTTCAAAATAAGGTCATTGCCGATGTAATTAGTTAAATTCAGATGAGGTCATGTAGAGTAAGACTGGTCTACAATCCAGTATGACCAGTGTCCTTATTAAAAGGAGAAAGTTGGTTACAGGGATGTACGCAGAGAGAACACCATGTGATAATGCAGGTCATACATCTCCAAGCCAAGGAACACCCAAGACTGCCAGAAAGCCATTAGAATCTAAGAGACAGGCACGGAACACATTGTCCCTCACAGCCCTTAGAAAGAACCAACTCTATCAACACCTCGATTTCAGACTTGAAGCTTCAGAACTGTGGAAGAACCATTTCCTGATGTTTTATGTCACCCAGTCTGTCACACTTTGTTACAACAGCCCAAGAAAAATAACAGCTGTAACAAGCATCCAACCCAAGATGCATGATGAATGGCTCAAACACAACAGAAGTTGATAGTAACAGTCCTCGGATGTTCCACAGGGGACCCTCTGTCTCACATGGTCACTCAGAAAACCAAGCTTTGGCCCTCTGATGGTCAGATCACAGGTCTTAAGAATATGGCAACCTATCATAGGACATATCATAGGACTAGGTCAGATCACAGGTCTTAAGAATATGGCAACCTATCATAGGACACCAGGAAACTCATGGGGAATGCCCCATGATCTCATCCAAATGGTCTAAGGAAATTTGAACCCAGCTCTTTCCCTTGGCTCTTCTGCAGGTGTAAAGGATTTCCCATCTCTCCTAAGAATAACCTCCCATGTTATTTCTCCTGTGGCCCCCGACAATTCAAATGTTGAAGTCCTAACCCCTATTGTGATGATATCAAGAGCTGAAACCTTTGAGAGCGGAGGCCTGGTGAACAGGAGTCAGGCCTTCATAAGAAAAACACCAGAAAGCTTATTTCTCCCTCCCCACAGGAGGACACAATGAAAAGCCATCTACAAACCAGGAAAAGGGCCCTCACTAGCTACCAGATCTGCCGAGGCCTTGACCTTGGACTTCCTAGCCTCCAGAACCATGAGAAAAAAGATTAAAAAAAAAGAAAAAAGTTATTTAAGCTGCCCAGTCTAAGTTGTTCTCTTATAGCAGCCAGAACTTCTCTCTGAGCAAGTTTCCTCCTCTGCCAATCGGAGGTGACAATAAACAACTTGTCATCATGCAAAATAAATGAGACAAAGTCTGGCTCAGTGATTGTCCATGATCTTCCTTTCTCACCAATCCTCAACTTTGGGACCAGTACAGTAGATCCCACTAACACCTTCTCATAAGAATCATCCCAGAAATTGTGGGAACTCCATGGGGAAGAAAACAGTTGGGTCCTAATCCAAGGAAAGAAAGATTAGACTCTGCAGTGACAACAAATTTGAGCACATTTCACAACTCCGTGTGATAAAAGTGTATGCCATTTATCCAGGATTTTGCTCATACCCTGCTCTCTCTTTTTCACCCACCAAATGCCTCCCATTCCCCAAGGCCAAAGTCACAGCCAGCTCTACTGTCAAGCCTGCTTAAATCTTCAAATACAATTTGATGTTCGGGACCTGATGGTAACTCTGAGAGCAGGGGTCTTATCTTTCTCATTCACTATTGTATCCCCAGCACTTGAGAGAATATCTGTTAAGTGAATTGATTAAACTTTTCCTTCTCTGATACCTACTCCTACTACCATTCATTCATACTCTCATTCCACCAACAAACACCATGTTCCTATGTGCAGGGCATTATGGGAAATATGCAAATGACCATAGGCACAGACCTGCCCTCTAGGAGTTTACAGTCAGTGAAGGACATCAGACATGCACCATATAGATACCTATGCTCATAAAAGTGCCAGGCAGGAATATTAATGTTGCACAGGGTTTTTCAAAGGAGAAGAAGGTTGCTTTGGGCCACATCAATGGGTTGAATGGAGCATTATCAAATCTGGGGCCCTGATTTTAATACATCTCCGGTTTTACATTTTGTTGTTTATTTTCATGCCAACTCCTTCATTGGCCTGCAGCTTAACAGAGATAGTGTCATCCTTTCATCTCTGGGGTCCTCACCCCCTCACTCCCTCCCTGCACCTAGCACAGAAAAACAACTGGAGTCTAGGATGTGTTAGAATTTGTTATTGTTTGGGAGCAATGCTCTGGCAAAGGCTGTCTGTGTTGCAGTAGGAAGTGCATGTGAGCCTCTGTCCCCTGCAGATGAGTGACTGGGGAGCGGTGCCAGTTCCACACAGGCCCTCATTTTCCTGTTGTGTTAGTTTGAGGGCTTTTGCTCCTGTTCTGCTCGCAGAGCCGGAGGCTGAATCTGGAGGCCTGACACTTGATTCCTTGGCGTATCATTTTTTAATTTGCAATAAAAATATAAACACTCTCACTTTTAGCTTAGCTGAAAGTACAGGCCTGGATGTAACCAAGTATGTGGAGTGTGGCAAGAACAGGCATTATCCATGACCACTTGATGGATACCTTCTTGTTGGGGCCAAATCCTTCTGCAAAACCTGCCCCATACACTTGTTAAATCACTCCTTGCCCAAAACTCACCTATGCTTGTGGCTACTCTGAAGGCAGGGGCCATCGGTTAAAGACTGTAGCTTTATAAGGGGAAGACATCTCAACCTAAGAATATCTATCAATTTTCTTGTCTCTAAAAATATCAGCCTCCAAAAACTGAGCAAGCGCTATGTACAGAAAAGACAATGGACTAGGAGTCAGAGAACCCGGGCCAGATCTAGGCTGAACTCAACTCCTTCCTCTCCCAGAACAATGCACTGAATTTTCCATCCCTCACCAATCTATCTTTTCTTGGAATTTTTATTTTGCCGTTGACCACCTTGAGGATTTCCATAATGCATTTAGCACATGCTTGGAGTATGATTGGTCTCAGCAAATGAACACTCTTAATAATTATCATTATTACCATTAGTCCACTTCTAAATATATTCATTTTAAATTATCCTCTCAAGATAATGTGCAAGAAGAACTTGCAAATATCAAAAAGTCTCCATCATTAAGAGCAGAAACTTAGATATGAACCCTCTGGCTATAGAGGGTTTATGCCACTGTTTTCTATTTTTAGTTTTCAATGTTAAAAATGTTAAAGTATATGCATGTAAGTATGTATAAATAGGTAAAGAAAAGCTGGGAGAATGCTTTGTGGCATATATTTCACACGTGACTGTAATCAAAATTGATTCAATGAGGAAATGTGTTAAGCAGGATTCTTTTCTAAAAAATCAAATAACTAATTAATTTAAAAGATCCATACTTAGGATAAAGGAATAATAGGTAGAGAAAATATGCACTGAGGGTGGGGGAAATGGCAGAAGACCATAGTGGGTCACAAGTATATACAAGTCATTTATATAGGACTGTGTTTCTTGATTTTTTGTGACTTTTTAAGGAGGGGGTTGCATGGAAATGGAGAGAAAAGTACATGGTATTATGGTCTGAAATGAAACAGACTCACTTAGCCAGAATTGCTTTGAACTATCACAATTTAAGAATGATGTGGGAATATGGAAAGGATTTAGAATAAATTTACAAGCAGAATCTATGAAGAATGGTCAAATCCTCAAGGATAATGTTCATCCAGAGCCTGAAGTAAAGAATAAAGGGTGATGTGGCAAATTTCATCTCTGGGCAGGTGGAGCAGAGAGAGAATGGTGAACAGCTGTTCTCTCACTCCGCTGGGTCCTAAAAGAAAGGAAATAGACAACAAAAAGAATTTAGGTCGAATGTCAGGATTAATTTCCTGACCGTGGAGGTTGTTAAACGCTTAAGTGGTTGACCCACAGATGTTAGGGGCTCTCCTTTGTTGATACTCTTTAAAAGGGAAAATGAATGAAAAAGACACTTCTGTCTGGAACGACTTAGGTGAAGACTGCCTTGAAGCTGAGGGATGCAGCAGATGACCTTTGAACCCTCGTGCCCTCATACATGTGTCATCAGATACACATCTGTGGGCGGGAATGGTTCAAGGAATAACTACCACGCCCTGGAAACGGCACCAGGCCCCAGTGCACGCTGCTCCCCGGTGTTGTGTGTGAGGGTGGAAGTGGGTCTCTCACTAATTACCATCACCACCAGATAAGCATCTTTAGGAGCAAACTCCATGTTAACCAGGCTGGTTGTTCACTGCAAAGGTATCCTATAATCTCTTAGGACAAAGGTGTCCTAACAGATGTCCTATTATTAAGTTTAATAATATTCAGCAACAAGAGCAGGAGCAAGCAGGAGCTCACCAGCTCACTTCAGGTGACAGGCAGTCTCGGTGGTGAGAACACAATGTGCACCTAGGCAGGAGACTCAGAGCCTAGCCTTGTCCTACCCCATCTGCTATGTGACATCAGACAGACCTCACATCTTCCTGGCACAGTGTAACTCTTGTGAAATATGCTGCACAAAAGGAATAGATATGACTTGAAAATAACTCCAGGGTCGTTGATGCTAAAGATGGGTTTTCTCCAAAGGAAACCCTAGATAAGAGTCCAGTAACTGGACTGAGCTGGCGCTTACTGGAAGCAGCATTCATATCTGGCTTAAAAAAAAAGTGTGACAGGAGGGGGTGTTTAGGGTGAATCCTTGGTTTTACAAATGCAATTACTCCCCGTGGATGAGTCAACTGCAAAGGACCCAGGATGAGCCAGGAGTCCTCTCCCAGCCTCCCACGCACACATATTTTAAGTTACAGGGTTAAAGATCTGGTCCTGTTTAGCAATCAGCTGATCACTTTTTTTCTTTTTTCTTTTTTTTTTTTTTAGTTGTAGATGAACACAATACCTTTATTTTATTTATTTATTTGTTCTTATGTGGTGCTGAGGATTGAACACAGTGCCTCACATGTGCTAGGCAAGCGCTCTACCACGGAGCTGCAAGCGCCACCCAGGTGATCACTTTTCAAAGACAATGAGTTCTGGATGAAATGCGAACAGAAGTCATAACGAGGAGAAGTCTCAGTGATTCGATTTTCCAGTGCGCCAAAAAAAAAAAAAAAAAAAAAAAAAAAAAAGTCCTCATGAGGATGTGCAGCTGCATGGGCATGGGGTGCTTTGTTATTCATGTGCTCATGACGATCACAGAGGGAAACACCCTGCTCTGGGCCTTTTGAGTTTAGGATCTGCAATCCGTGGAAGTATTACTAAAAATTACCCATCCGCTTCTCCCACCGCCTTCCCTAAGATTACCCTGGGGCTCTTTTGTTCCCCCAGACTTGGTAACAAAGTCAGGAGAGTGAAAGTGTGTTTGCCAAGGTTACAAAGGGTTTGAGAGGCCATCAGGGGAACAAACCATCCATTAATATGGAACAAGACCCATTGGCATGGGCCTAAGTTCAAGGCTGGTGAGCACCGCCAAGTGACAGCTGATGGGTGATGAGCAGTTCCTGAATCCTTTTGCACTGCTTTTCCCAGAGTAATGTAGCTAAAGTAGGTGGTTTGGTACACAGAGCAAAAGACTGAGAGATGGACAAATAGGTTTCTGATCCAGAATCTTCCAGAAACCCACTAAAAGGCCTCAGCCAGTTTTCTCTGGGTTTTAGTTTCTCCAACTATGAGTAAGAAAAAATAGACTAGGTCAGGAGACGTACACTGAGTTCCTGTGTTGGGCCCCTTCAGTTCACTATGTGGTTGCTCGGGCACCACTTTAGAAGGGATTCTGAAGCTATTTCCCTGCCTGGTAGGAAAAAGTTCTGTGATCCATTAGTGATGTCTGCCCTTGGTACAAATAGCAGCCGTAGAAACATGTGCCATGAATTTTCTATCCCTGTGATGAACAAATTCACAACCTCCCAGAGTGACATTTCAGTTGTGCAATTCTGTGAAGCCAAATAAAAAATTAAAAAATAGTCCTACCTTCCCTCTTATCTAGACCTGCCTGAAGGTTTTCCTAACTTGAACTGCCCCCCCATCTCCAAATTGCTTGCACTGCAATGCCTTTGTATGACCTATCCTGATTGTCCCCTATGTCCAAGCACACACCTCATGACCTCACCCTGACATTTAATATGGTGTAATATGATGCCCACTAGAAAGATGAATAGGAGTTAAAACACTTTTTTCACAAATTTCGGAGTGACAAGGCCATATCACAGGACTAAAGGGACCTAGTGTGTTGTAAACAGACATGAGCTCTTGAATCCAGATCCCTGGATTTAGCCCCAGACTTGCTGTGAACCTGATGTCTCCATGTAGTCTCAGACTTGTTTCTAACTTCTGGGTGGCCTGAGACAATTCTCTCTGTTTCTGAACATGGGTTTCTTCCTCTGAAAGATGAAAGGGCTAAGATCAATATTCTTGAATGCTGGGGATGTAGTGCAGTGGTAGAGGGCTTGCCTAGTCTGTTCCAGGTCCCGGGTTCAATCCCCAGCACCAGGAAGAAAAAAAAATTACTGGTCTTGGGAGCCTCTGGAAGGTTATGTTTGGGATCTGTCCCTAACCCCTGAGGGTGGCTTTGGGAAAGGCCATATCCAACTCCCACTCCCAGCCCCACTAAATCTCAGGGTCCTTATGGAATCATGATCTAGAGCGAAAGGATGACAGACCTGAGCCTGAGCCTACTCAGCCACTCAGCACTCTCAGGTCACACTCCGACTCAAGCACTCCACATCCTCACTGTCCCACTCCGTGGGTGATCCCCTGGCCCATCCCTTACTCACATATACTGCTGTGAGATCATTTCTCCTCCCAAGCTTTTTTCCAGAAATTAATCACCCCTTACATAGAGAACTCCAGAGCCAGGATAGAGCTCAACACCTTCATTTGTCAGATGAGGAAACCAAGACTTGCAGTCTCCCAGGGCCCTGAGACTGCAGCCAGATTGCCAGGCACCCGGAGGTCCCTGTCGTGTCCTATCCCTTCTCATTTACATCCCTGCCCTGCCTCTCTGGCTCCTCTGTGGAGAGGGGCTGATGTCCTGGCTTAGCCTGAGCCTCCCACCCACAGTTGGCAGTGACCACTATGCAAATGATGGCAAGATGTCATGGAAAGTGTCCAGACCCTGAAGTGGGACAGGCCTGGGTTCCCTGCCAGCCTGGCCACCACCCAGTGGACCCAACACACCTGTAGAGCCTTCTCCAAACCCTTGTCCACAGGACAGAATCATACACTCCCTCCCTCCCTGCCCTTTCTTCATGCGTCCTTGCTCCTCAGTGGCCTCGTGTAGGTTCACCATGACTTGGCTCTCTCTCCACTAATCTGCACCTCTTGGAAAGTTTCTTCTTCATATTCACAGAGCGCTGGTCTCCAGAGATAACCAGAACTAGGACACTTTTTCCAACCTCTGGTTCCTAATCCGGATTCAAAATAAACACCAAAACTAAATTAAATTACACTAAAACAAAAACCACCTTTTTTTTTTTTTTTTTTTTGAGCACCATTCTCTATCTCATTCAGTTGCTACATCAGCATCTCCGTGTGACCAATGAGCATTAAGACTTAGAGATATTAAGCAACTTGTCTAAAGTCTTCCCACAGAAAGAGTTGAGGCCGGGAGCTGGAGGCCAGTCTTAGTGAAGGCTGTTCTGCCTCCACTGGAATGTCTCACTGTGCTGCTTGGACAGGTGGTTGTGGGGGCACACTCGACTCCCCTTCTTCCCTCTCAACTCTAGCCCCGACTTCCCCATCCAGCATGCCCTGAGCAGACTGAGCCTGGATGCTCTCTAGATTGTCTCTGGCCCACTGCTGCCCTCCAAGGGCTCCAGAGAGACATGAGACGTGATTTTCCAGGGGCTGGAACTTTAGCACTTTGGGGTTCCTTTCAGTGCTGCTGCCCCGCCACAGAACAGGGAGCTCCCAAAGGGCCGGAGCAAGCTTATTTGAGGGCCACAAGGAACACGTTCCAGGGAGCACATGCAACCAGCAGGTGCTTGGAAAGCACGTGGACCAACTCAGAGCTGTCTGGGACAGGGCAAGGCAGGCGGTGCCACATGCAGCCTGCCGCTCCCCACACACCATGGTCCCCCACCCAAGCATCCCCCAGAAGATCATTTCCGTTATCCTTACAAAGAAGAAAAAGGAGAGGAGAAATGGCATGCAGATGACGGCTCTGTGTCAGGTGCTGGATTCAAGTACCATCAAGGTGGGTGCCGTCAGCCCCATTCCACAGGTAAGCTCAGAGCTCAGAGGTGAAGTGACTTGTCCAAAGACTGCCCTGCTGGGGCAGGAAGGCCTGGGGGACCGTGGGGGTTTAGATTTATATGCCCTGTTCGCCCAATTCTGAGGGGGAGCCGTACAGGATGAGGTGAGGGGGTAAGGGTCCAGCGATCTGGTATGACAGGTCTACGCCCCTCCCAACTTGGCGAGATGATCCATCCCTGCTGGGCTTCTTCCCTCCCTGGCAGTGAACGGGAGGGAACGGATCTTAGCCAGGCATGCTCCGGACAGAGCTTCTGACTCCTGGGTCTTGTGGCAAGAGGAGCACATGCGCTGTAGCCACAACCCCTTTCAAAGAGGGGTGGCCGAGTGGCCAGCCAGGACTGAAAGGAAGTGACTCTGCGCCTGCGTTCCCGCCAGGAGCTGCGGGGAGCAGCCCTGGGCTAGCCACCGTGTGGCTGAGCCGAGTTCTAATAAAGTTGCATCCTAATAGCCTGCGAGGCCTCCTGGGCTTCCATTCCCGAAGGGGCCAGGCATCAGGAACGCACTTTGTTCATTTATGTTGGCAAGTTTAGCTCTGCATGCTTCCCGCTGCACTTTCTCGTCTGTTTTGCAAGCTTAATAAAGTCTTCGTAATGATGCGCCCCTTCACTGAGGCTGTGCAGAAGCCACTGAGAAATGGGGCAAAAGTGACAGGTATTATTTTTTCTTTTTCTTTTTCTTTTCTTTTCTTTTTTTTTTTTTTTTTTTTGTATTTAAAGAATTATTGTGTTTGCAAGAGAGAGAGGTGCTAATGAGCCTCTATTCCATTTAGAGTCTCTATTTTCCATTTCTATAATGCATGTCTCCCAGGGGCACCTTATTTCTACTTGATTATTTCCAGGTTGAGTTTTTGAACCTGGGCCATCTCAGGAAATGGGGTTCAGAGAGGTGCAGATGTACTTCCAAAGGCTGGGCAGAGGCTCCCCAATATCCACTCAGGCGACACACCTCTACATGACCCCTTATGTGTGGCTAGTTCTAAACCAGATGCTGAAGGGGAAGTCACAAAAGGAGGAGTAGGCAGAGAGTGGCAGCGGGGCCACGGCTTTTCCGGGCCAGGAGGGTGGTGCCCATGAAACCATCAGGAGTGGCGTGAACTCCAGGACCGGGCTGAGGGGCACCTTCCCCACAACTGCGGCAACTCACTGCAGCAAAGGTCTGAGGGACAGACACACCTCAGAGAAAGCTTCCCAGAGGAGGGTCTCGACCACCACTTTACAGGAAAGGGGAAAAAATAATGAGAACGGCTATTTGCAGAACATCCTGCTAGACACTCGACACAATTTGGATGTAGAACGTCCCTCAAAGGCCTGTGATTAAAGGCTTGGTCTCCAACTTGGCACTATTGGGAGGTGGTCGAGCCTTTAAGAGATGTGCCTAGTGGGAGGGTTTTAGTCACGGGGGTGCCCTAGAAGGAGAAATAGGACTCCAATCTTTTTTTTTCCCCCTCTCTTTCTCACCCGGCCATGAGGTGGACAGACTTCATCCATCACATGCGTCCTCCATGAAGTATTGAGTCACCACAGCCCAAAGCAACAGGATCAATTAGTCATGGACTAAAATCCCTGAAATTGTGAGCCAAAATAAACCTTCCCGATTTGTAAGTAGATCGTCATGGATATTTTGTTATAGCAATGGAAACCTGACTAACAGCACATTACCTCATCTCTGTAACCGATGGAATGTGCATTATAATCCCTATTTTTATACATGAGAAAATGAAAGCCCAGCAAAGTTAAGCAACATGCCCATGGCCACACAGCAGAGTCTGAATTTAAACCCATAACTGACTCCAGAGCCCATACATTTTCCACCCTTCCTCAAGATTTTTTCGAAAGGGTAAGGCAGGAGAGATTTAGGGAGAAGTTCTCAGAGAAGAACAAATTAGTATGAAAGCTCAGTGTCTAAAGAGGAGAGTCAGGGTTCCTGCAAACCAACAGTAAATTCTGGAAGAAGGACCCAAGGAAGCTCGAAGATTTTGTCCATCTAAACAAAAAGCTCTGCTTTGCTTACTGTGTTAGTTTTGTAGAGTTGCCATAACAATTTATCACAACAGGAATTGATTTTCTCGTCTTTCTGGAGCTCGGAGCCTGGAACCAGGTGTTGGCAGACTGTGCTGCCTCTGAAAGCTCTGGGGAGGAGGCGTCTTCTAGCGCCTGGTGGCCCTGGCGTCTTAGCCACGGCAGCCTCACTTCCATCTCCTGCCTCCATCTTCACGGGTCCTTCTTTCTCCAAGTCTCACTGTGTCTTCCTTTCTGTCCCATTTTAGGGACACCGGCCACTGGATTTAGGGCCCACCCTAATGTGGGATTATCTCCTCTTGAGTTCGTACCTTAAAAAACATCTGCAAAGACCCTGTTCCCAAACAAGGCCACATTCACAGGTCCTGGCAGTTAATATGCGAACCGCCCCTTTGGAAGGACACAAGTCAACCCACTGCCCCGGCCACGCTGAATAGTTAGCTGAGTCCACTTCCCTCAATGACTAGACAGCAACCAGCCCCACAAAATAGTCTAAAAGAGGGCCAGGGAACCCCCAGTGGAGACAGAACATACAGGGCCATTCTCATGCCCACCCCACCCCAGGGGGTGACAGAGGCCTATTTTTGAAGCCGTATAATAGAATAAATAGAAAAAAAATGAGTTTCAGACTTAGATGAACTAAGTTTAAATCCTACCTCAGCTCTGTGACCTTGAGTAAGTCATCTACCTATCTAGCCTCAGTTTCTCCTCCTGTATCATGGAGAAATCACAGCACACCTACCTAAGGACATCATAAGGGGTGACAAGATAACCCAGATGTTCAGCCTAGTGACCGGTGCAGAGACAGCACTTAATCCATATAGGACTTTATCTTACACCTCCCTGTGACTCCAGCACCTAGGACTGAGCTTGGCCTGTCATGAGCACCAGAGGATGAATGCAGAATGGGTGTCACATACACTGGGGCAGCTAGAGCCCTAGAATCATGAAAGGGGTGGGTGGTTGCTGTGGTAGGTTTGTATAATGGCCTTTGTTCTCTACCTCTCGGGTGATATCCTGTACCGTGCAGGAGGCGGGCTGACACTTATCCCTAGCCCAGTGCGATGACACAAACCTGTAGTCGCAGCTACTTGGGAGGCTGGATCACAGTTTGAGGCCAGCCTCAGCAACTTTGCAAAACCCTGTCTCAAAACTAAAAATTTTAAAATGGATTGGGGATGTAACTCAGTGAAGCACCCCTGGGTTCAATGTTCAGTACTACAAAAACAAAATTAAAGAAAGAAAGAAAGGAATAAAGGAAGGGAGTGTAGGAGGGAGAGAGGGAGGAAGAATTGATATCATTTAGTTTCTGGCAATAAAACTTAGAAGTCAGAAATGAAATGAAGGCCCCTTTGGGTGGTGGTGTTTTCTTCCCTTTCCTCCTTCCCTTTTCCTTGCTGACAAGGAAAACCATGCAAAGCAAAGAATTTCTACAGCAGCCTTCCAGGGCTCCTTTTTCTGCTTCTTGAGTATCAAGAGACAGATGGAGTTGCAGAGTCATCTTCTGGATTCCAGTTTCCTGACACCTGGATCGTGGCAGCTCCATGGTGGCCTCAGAGGCAGTTGCTTCCTGAAGGGCGGGTTTTACAATGTTCCAGGACTGGTCCCTGAAGGCCTGTCCTTGAGCCTACCGGCCCAGCACTTGTACACATATGCTGTGGACTGAATGTCTATGTACCCCAAATTCATAAATTGAAACCCACAATTCATAATAGCCAAACTGTGGAACCAACCTAGACGCCCTTCAGTAGATGAATGGATAAAGAAAATGTGGTGTATATACACACAATGGAGTATTACTCAGCAATAAAAGAGAATAAAATCATGGCATTCACAGGTAAATGGATGGAGTTAGAGAATATAATGCTAAGTGAAGTTAGCCAATCCCAAAAAGCCAAATGCCAAATGTTTTCTCTGATGTAAGGAGGCCAATTCACAGTCAGGGTGGGATGGGGAGCATAGGAGGATTAGAGGAACACTAGAATGGTCAATGGGGAGGGAGGGTAAGGGAGGGGGCAAAAGGGTGAAGAAAAAAAAAAAAGATGGTAGAATGAGATGGATATCATTACCCTAAGTGCATGTATGAAGTCACAAATGGTGTGAATATACTTTGCATATAACCAGAGATATGTAAAAATATGTTCTACAAGTATAATATGAAATGTAATACATTCTGCTGTCATTTCTAACAACTTAGAATACAAAATAAATAAATTTGGAAAAAAAAAATTGAAACCCACATTTCCAATGCGATGGTATCTGGAGATGGAGCCTGTGGGAAGTGATCAGGCTGTGAGGGTGAAGCTCTCAACGCTGGAATTAGTGCCCTTTTTTAAAAGGGCCCCTGAGTTCTGCCATGCCCCTTTCCCATGTGGGGAAAGAGCAAGACAGTGTCATCGGTGACCCTTGCCAGACACTAAATCTACCTGAGCTTGGACTTCCAGACTCCTGGAATGTGAGGAATTACTGTGTGTTATCCAGAAGCCACTGAGTAGTCTAAGGCACTTGTCGTAACAGCCCAAATGGATTAAGATGAAACACAATTCTCACTATTAGATTTTCTCCTGCTCTAATCGTGAGTACGTGTATCACGCTGTCTGTGTGACTGTAGCATTACAGTCAATCTTGAAATCAAGTTCTGTGATTTTGCTTTCTTTTTTTCAAAATTGTTTTGGCTATTGTAGGTCCTTTGCGATTCCACATAAATTTTAGAATCAGCTTGTCAAGTTCTAAAAAAAAAAAAAAATGGCTGCTGAGTTTTTGATCAAGATTTCGTTGCATTTTGCCTAAAACATCTCAGGTTGTTTTCATTTGTTACTCTCCATTCAGAATGGCAAAGGGTCCTCCCTGCCCCTCACTTTGGGGATGCTCCAGCAATCCAGATGTTAGCCTGGGACCCAGTTGAACTAAAAACAAAGACAAGCACTGGCTTAGCCTCTCCGCATGTCCACAGCCATTGAGTCCAATGGACGGCTGCTGAAATACACCCCCACTTATTCTTGTGGTGCATACCTCATTCCCCACTCCCCTCTCCTATTGCCTGACACTCCATTTTTCTTCCCTCACCTGGCATCTCCTCCTCCCCTGAGCCCCCTTCTGCCACCTCAGCTTAAAGCCAGAGGACCTTTAAATCTACATGCATATTTATTTTTGCACGAGAAAGTCAGCTCTATTCATTTATCTCATTTCCCTCTCCCTGTACCCCACCCCTGCACTACCAGCCCACCTCCCTGTCCCAATACACAAAGCCACAAACACTCTCCCTCCATCCTAGAAAAAGAGATGGCCGAATCCTTCCTATTCCTGGCCTCCAAATTGCCAGCTTCTGCAGATGGGGAAATATAAGGTGTGAGGCCCCAGAAAGTTCATAAACTTTTATGCAGATTGGTTTTAGTCTGGTTCAAATTAGGCAACAAAATAGAATTTCCAGATGTTCTATTTGGAATTAACTTGGCTACAGAGAAAAGGCTACTAGGAGGAGGAGTTGGTAATAGGGTTATTTTTACATTCCAGAAAGGGAGTCACAAAAAGCATATGGACTTGATTAGAGGAGAAGAACCTGCTGGTTGGCACATTAAGAAAACTGTTCTCGTTTATTCTGGTTGAGGACACGCAAAGGTGCAAGGAAACATTCTCAAGCCCCTGGAAAGATAAATATTCAGTGTGTCATGTTTTGTCCCAGCAGTCAGCTAGAAACAGCAAAGATTTGGGTCAGATCTAAGGAAGTCTTTGAATATCAGACCAGGACTGCCCAAACGTAAATGTGCGTGCCAATCCCCAGAGGGCCTTGATGGGGGTGATTTCTGCTCAGTGCTGATACTGATGCTGCTGATCACAAGATGCAGCTGAGGATCGAGGCATCGGTGTGCCCACGAGGAGCTAGGCCAGAGGGTTCATGCAGACCGAGTATTTATGAAGGACCTGCTATGGGGGGTTCACAGATGCGTCTCCAAGGGCTGGCGAGGTGGGGAGAGGCTGAGGAAGATATAGAAAGTAAACACCATAACATTGTCTGGCGATGGTAGAGAATGATGAATGACTAGAGCAAAATTCAGTGCACGACATCCATGTTCATAGCCGCACACTTCACAATAGCTAGACTGTGGAACCAACCCCGATGCCCATCAATAGATGAATGGATAGGGAAACTTTGGTATATATACACAATGGAACACTACTCAGCACTAAAAGAGGATAAAATCATGGCATTTGCAGGTAAATGGATGGAGTTGGAGAAAATAATGCTAAGTGAAGTCAGCCAATCCCAGAAAACCAAAGGTTGATTGATTCCTTTGCTATGTTGATACTGAATTATAGTGGCAAGGGAGGGGGGATGAGAGGAATGAAAGAATGTTAAATAGAAAAAAGGGGGAGGGGAGGGAAAGGGGCAAGGGGATAGGAATAATGGCAGAAGGAGTTGGACATCAATATACTAAGTGCATGTATAAAAACTCAAATGGTATGAAAATACTTTGTGTAAAACCAATGACTTGGAAATCTGTGCTCTTTATATGTGATATGAAAGGAATTGCACTCTAAAAGCATGTATAACAAACTAAATTAAAAATAAATAAATTTTTAAAAATTCAGTGCACGAGGTCTTAAAGAGAGGACTCAGTTCTACAGGAGCCCTAAGGAGGAAGTGGCTACCTCATGGCAACTAGAGGAGGAATGGAGGAAGCCAATTCTTGGGGATGATGGTCTGTCAGGAAGGAGGGGAAGGGTGTGCCTTGTGAAAGGAACTGCATGTGCAAAATCACAAGAGGTGTGAAAGAACCACGTACACTTAGCAAACAGTCCACTGTGGGTGGAATACATGGTGGACAAGAGAAGGGGTTAGAAATATATATGGAGGCCAGATGGGAAAAGTCCTGGAGCCTTGCTAAGGATTTGAAGTGAGAGCCAAAGAATCATTGAGCATGCTAAGGAAGAGCAAGTGTGGCTCAGATTTAGGTAGGTCAAGGGCGATTATTGCAGTGGAGAGAATGAGATGCCTTTGTCCTTATCTAAAATAAGATTAGAGGACCACTGGCCTGGGTGGCTGGGACATTAGCCATTAAGAAATCAGAGTCAGACTTGGTGCATTGCCTCTGCCCCTCTCTTTGCTGCTGAGTTCAAGATCAATTGCTTTGCTGGGTTCATGAATAGAATTAGGGCTCTAGAAATATTCCAAAAAGGCAGGAGTCTGAGACTCAGAAAAACAGAGAAGGAAGAGAAGAAGGAATCTCAGAGTCAGAGGTAAAGAGCTGGGCACTTTTATTCATTCAACAAACCTGTGCTGTGCACCTGGGCAGGGTCCTGGTTTGCTCTGGGAAACTGCTTGTGTAGGAATGAGCACAGTGGAGCAAAATCAGTGCCTCTAAAGAGAAAGCCCAGGTGCTGGGAACCTTCAGGGGTGGGTGCCTGGGCCAGCTGGGATGAACAGGAAGAGAATGGAGTCAAGAGAGAGGTGCTGTCAGGGACAAGCCTTGGCTGAAGGCCGAAGGGCAGGCAGGATGAAGAACGATGCAGGCCAGTGGGGCAGGTGGGAGCAGCAGTGGAGTGGCCAGAGGCTCCCCTCGGCATGGCAACAGGGCAGGGATGGGCTGGGGCTTAGTGTGAGAGGAGTGTTGGAGAGAGAGTCCGGAGGTGAGAGCAGAGCCTCAGGGTCCGGATCAGGGTTAACCCTGGGGAAGACTCGGGTTCTGTGCTGAGCCCAGTGGGCAGGAAATGGGGTTAAGGAGGCAACTCCAATAAGAGGGCTAGAAGCTTCTTCTGCCTGGGCCACATGGGCCCATCTGCACAAGCCAAGCCAGGCTCACCATGGCCTCATGGGAATGGACCAGGATCCCTGCAAGAGCACACCTGGGTGAATGCTTTGGGTTGGTGGGTGGGTTCAGGGCCTGGTCATAGGTGCATGGTGCCTTGCTTCAGAAAGAACTCCTGCTCCCCCTGCCACTCCTGGGCCAGTCAAGGACATGAGCAGGAGCGGTAGGCTTTGGTGAGGAATCCTAGAGCCAAGACCCCTGTCAATCAAACAGACAGAAATAGTCATCAGCCAATAAAGAGGTTTAGGATTTCTGAAATTTCAACTTGGTTTGAGCACCCAAAGCTGGGTGTGCCATCCCAGGAAGAGGGACACTAACTGGGAATAACCCCAGGCTGGAGGGAGCTGGTGTGACCGCCCCACAAGGACTGGAGAGAGGCAGAACCAGGACAGCTGTGACAGAAGGACACGAGGCTATGCAGAGGGAGCCTGTGCACTTCCGTGTGGCGGGGTGGGCCCATCAGGGCCTCGGCCAGGTGAGGACAGTGAGAACTACAGGAACAGAGCCGGTGATGGCCCCAGGGGCAGAGGCAAATCGCTGCTAGCTGCCCAGAATCCTAGCTGAAAGTAACCTCAGGTGGATGCTACACAGAAGCTCCTGGAAGTTCCTGTGAAGACATGTCTGATCCAGGGGTCTGTGGAGTCAGGGATTCTTTGAAGGGAAGCACAGGGGGTCTGGAATGAGGTTCCCTTACTCTAGAAGGGAACATGACAGGTAGGGCCAGTGTCTCAAGGCCCAGGTCATGATCACATGGGCCAGGGAATTGACTACACTTCTCTATGCCAAGCCCTGTGCTCCATTCTCCTGGAGTGCCCACACCTGCAGTTCCCTTCAGCCCCAGGTGAACCAGCCCAGATATCATGTCCTCTTCTCAAACCTCCTAGGCCCCTCGGAGGAGCTGAGCTTCCAAGGAAAGCAGGGCCAGACCCCTGCACCCCTGCACCCTTGCACCCCTGCACCTCTCTTTATTCTTCTGCCACTGCACACAACACATCTGATTCACAGGAGCAGGTGTTGAACACTAGCCAAGCACCAGATCTGAGCTCTGATATTCTGATGTGGAAATGCATCCCAAGCATCCTTGGAAACCATGCTATCTAACCCGGTCATTTAAAATCAAGGCTTCTGAGGACCAGAAAGAGTGGTGGCTTGTCCAGCCAGTGAAAGGCAAAATCCGGCTACAGTTAGGGTGTGCCAGTAGGCCCAGCCTTGTGTAAATCTCCCATTTACTGAGCACCCTTTCCATGGCAGGCCACCCCACTAATAGCACTTTAACAAAACAACACAACAGCAGCCACTACTCCGTGCATGGAACTTGACAGACCCTATCACGTTGGATTCTCCCAGTGACCTGCAGAGGAAATGGTTATGATCACTATTTGAAGAAACAGGGCCTTCAAGATGTGGTCAAGACCCACGGCTGGGATTCACACCAAAGCTGTCCAACTCTAAACTCTCAGCCATTTTCATAAATGTCATGACCCTTAGCCCGCACCACGATGCTGCAAGTTAGAACAGAGGGTCCCCATCTTAAGAGGGTTTGACTTGCACTTGCTCAAATTTGTGATGATGTGAAAGTGGTACACATTCAGTGGAAACCAAATTTTGAATTTTTGAACTTGGGTATTTTCCTGGGACAGTTCTATGTGGTGCAATACTCTCTTGTGAGGCTGGGCAGTGGCAGTAAGCCGGGCTCACAGCAGCCCCGTAATCAAGAGGGGAAACAACTGGCACCCTCCAGTGAGCTGCATTGTTAAGCTGGGGTGTGCAGCAGGCTAAGAGCGTTCAATGCCTTTTCAACGGACAGTATTTTCAATTTAAGATGGGCCTATAAGGTATAACCCCATTGTAAGTCGAGGCACACCTGTGTTACGTTCTACCTTTTAATTAATAACAAAACCGAGGCTCAGTGAGGCAAAATAACAAGCCCAAGTTCACAAAACTAACAGGCGACAGAATGAGAGCTTACTCTTCCTTCTTCATACGTGTGGTCAGTGCCGTAAGTCCCCTGCCTCCTTCAGAACAGTGAAGAGGGACATTCAGAAAGGGACTTTAGGGAGCTCTGCTGGAGATCTGTGTCATGGCATGCCATCCTGGTGGTCGCAGATCCCTTCAGGCCGGCACAGCGCCACCTCCTGGGGGACCCAAGGATGTAACCCAAGAAGGATCCTCACTAAAGACCAAAGATGCACCTTTTGAGTTTGCTACCTGCCTGGTGTTGGCTGACACCACCAAAGTGTGCCTAGGTCTGGGACATGTGCCAGGGTCATGAAGGAGATCAGAATGCATTGAGACTTGGCAGAACATAATGTCCCCTAGCATGTTGTTTGTGGCATGCTGGAGGACAGATGGGGATGCAGAAGCCAGGTGATACTTCAGTGGCGTCTCCCTGATTCTGACCACCCTACTGCCCTCCTGAAACATTGCTCAGATCATTCTCTGCTTCCCAATGACCTGCAAACAACACAAAAATGCCTTGTCATGCCACTGGAGACTCCTGGCCCATACACAGCAACCCCTTGGTTATTTGTCCCTAAATACGACTTAAGACTTCCTACTTCTGGGCTTGTGGGCATGCTGTTGTCTAACCAGGCACTCTCTTCCCTCTCCCCCCTCTCTCTGACGACCTATGCATTCTTCAAGGCCCACCCTGAATAACTCACTCCCAGGCAGAGTGGCTAGAGCCCCTCATTCACAATGAATCATCCTTCTCCTTCCTGATCTTCTAGAAATCGCCAGTCACATTTCATTCTCAAATTACCTTGAGTTCCTTGGGAATAGGTTCACCTCTCCTGGTTTATGGAGAAAAGATGGGGCAAACTTCATCTCTGCTGCTGTCTGCGCCAAGTGCCGTCCCTGATAGATATGTTACCCTCCCCCGCCCTCAGAGTTTTCCACACCCTAAGAGAAGCAACCTTGTTTCAAGATGTTCAGACAGGATGTTCCTTCCCCAGGCAGAATGCTTCTTTTCCCCAGGCAAGAGCCAATAGGCTTAAAGGGCATCCTGTTCTAGCCAATGGTGTTGGGGTTGCTCTAGTGCACCCCCCACCAGAAATCCCTATATAAGGCCCTGTTTGAGAGACTCAGACAGCCAGCCAGCCAGAGAGAGACACACACGGACACCAACATCGGATCGTCGCTGCTGAGAGGAGGAAGACAGATACATCGGCTCGTCGCTGCAGAGAGGAGGAAGCCACTGCAACAGCTTCAGACCCATCGCCTCCAGCTCGACGGCAGCTGCCCCAGCCGGCAGCTCCAGACCCATCGCCTCCAGCTCGATGGCAGCTGCCCCAGCCGGCAGCTCCAGACCCATCGCCTCCAGCCGATGGCAGCTGCCCCAGCCAACAGCTCCAGACCCATCGCCTCCAGCCGACGGCAGCTGCTCCAGCTGACAGCTCCAGACCGACCACCTTCAGCTCGACGGCCGCTCCCAGCTGACAGCTCCAGCTTCCAGCCAGACAGCAGCTGCTTCAGCCGACAGCTCCAGAGATCCCAGCCGGTGCAACCAAGCACCCACCTTCTGTCCAGAGCTTGCACACTCCCTTCTCCCACCAGAGCTAGCACACTCCCTTCTCCCTGACTCCCCTCTCCCACCTCTTCGACCTTCGACCAGAGCACCTCTTCTCCGGTTTTCGCTACCGGCTACGAAGGCTGTTAAATAAATCTTTTGGCTGCATGGCTGTCCCCGGTGTGATGCTTTGCCCTTCATTGGTGCCGTGACTCGGATCCTATCTGAGCCGGAGGGCATAATCACCCGGGAACTGCCTCAGCCTTCGCCCGGTTTTTGATCGCCGCTCCGACGCATCCACCACCGGTCATCGGATTGGTAAGCCCCCCGCCCCAGGGCTCCTAAACCTGTCGGGCCTTGTACAGTGGGAACTGACCGTTGATCGTCCGGCAGCCCCGCTGGTGGCCTGTACAGGGAGGATCGCACCCCACCTAGACCTTCACGGTCACAGTGGACCTCGTGGAGCTCTTTCTCTTTTTGTCTCTTTCTCCTTTTCCTAGGTAGGTCTCCTCATCCCCAGGGCTCCTAAACCCGTCAGGCCTTGTACAGTGGGAACTGACTGTTGGCGCTCTCTCTCTCTCTCTCTCTCTCTTTCTCTATCTCCCTCTCTCCCTCTCCCTTTCCTGGGAGTAGTTGAAGAAAGCCCTTTTTCGGCCTCTGGCCTCCGGACTTGGGTCTCTCCTTCCCGTCCAGGACGGGACAAAACGGAAAATCCTTGCGCAAGGTGACCCATTGTTCTTCGGTCCCTTTGGACCCCATCTCTGTTTGACTCCAGTGACGACTGGGTCTCACAGACTTGGATCTCTCTGATATATATATCTTGAGGAGGACGCTCCTCAGGACAATATATCTGTCCCGTTCGGAACGGGAAAATGGGGGCTTCTTCTTCTTCTTCTGCTGCTGCTTCTTCACCCCTCCTGGCTGACTCACTCCTATCCCTCCTGGCTGACTACCCTCCGATCACTCTCTTCTTTGCTCTTGTCCTCACTCTCTTCTTTGGTTTTGCTATCACTCACTATTTGTCACTCTTGTACCCACTCCGACCCCTCCCAGCCAACTGTCCTCTACAGTGCCTCTTAAACAACCTAGCCACTCTTGGCCTAACTCCCGATATACAACCAACAAGACTTACCAAATTTTGCACCCAAGATTGGCCCACATACCCCTTAGATAACCAAAACAAATGGCCTGCTTCTGGGTCCCTGGATCCCTCTATACTGAGAGATCTTTTCAACTTCTGTGAGCGATCAAAAAAATGGGCAGAGATTCCGTATGTTCAGGCTTTCTCCCTCCTCCGTTCGAATCCCTCACTCTGTACCCACAGCAGCTCCAACAATAGCCTCCTAGCCTGCCAACCGGCTGCTCCCCTACCATCCCCCTCCTTTCTTGATTTCGATCCCGCGGATGAGCCGCCCCCATACCAATCTGAAACCTCTCCGCCTCCCTCGGCCCCTCCAGCCCCACTTCTACACACTCCTGCCACCTTCTCCTCCAGCCCACCCCTTACGCGATCTCGCACAATGTCTGCTCACCCTCTGTCACTTACTCCCGCCCAAGTCCTGACCCCACTCCGGGAAGTTGCGGGTCCAGAAGGAATTGTCCGTGTCCATGTTCCCTTCCCAATGACTGAGGTAGTGCAAATCGAGAAACGATTGGGCTCTTATAGCACTGACCCCACTACATACCTCAGGGAATTTCAATGGATCCTCCAAGCTTATAGCCTTACCTTCCATGACATCTATATGATTTTGGCAAATACCCTCCTCCCTGAGGAGCGTAGGCGAGTCTGGGAGCAGGCACGGGCCTATGCCGATGAGAACCATAGAACCAACCCTAACCATCTCATTGGACCTCAGGCTGTCCCCGAAAGGGACCCTAACTGGGACTATAATTCCCCAGGGGACGTGGCCTTGCGAGATCAGTTTTCCACTTGTATACTAACTGGTCTTAAGCGTGCAGCACAAAAAGTAGTTAATTTTGACAAGCTGCAGGAAATCATACAAAAAAGGGAAGACACCCCCTCTGAATTTCTAGATCGACTAACGAAAGCTCTCCAACAGTACACCAATTTAGATCCTGACTCTCCAGGGGGACGTCATGTCCTTATGACTTACTTTTTGTCCCAAAGTTACCCTGATATACGGGCTAAATTGAGAAAATTAGAGCAAGGACCTGCAACACCTCAGACCGAGATCTTGGCCATGGCCTTTAAGGCCTATCATAATAGAGATGAGAATACTGAACGCCGTAGGTTTCAGAACCATGAAAAGGCCGAACGAGCAAGATTTCAAATGCTGGCCCAGGCTTTACAGGGCACCGACTCTCGGGCCTCACAAACAAGGGGCCATTACCCCGCGCAGAGGGGACCTCCAGGGCCGTGTTTCAAGTGCGGGAACGAAGGACACTGGGCTAGAGCTTGCCCCAACCCCAGGCCCCTACACGCCCATGTCCTAAATGCTCCAAGATGGGCCACTGGGTTGTTGACTGCCCCAGTTCCCGCAGGGGGACTGGATCAGTCATGAAACCCAACCTACTTGGACTAGCCACAGAAGATTGACGGGGCCCTGGGTTTCCTCTCCCGACAGTTGACATCGACTTACAGGAGCCTAGGGTCACCCTTCTTGTTGATGGCCACCCCATAAATTTCCTACTAGACACAGGAGCCACTTTCTCGGTCTTGAGGGAGTTTTGGGGGCCCACCACCTTATCGTCCCTGTTGTCGGGATAGAGGGACACACCATTCACCCCCACAAGACTCCCATGCTGTCTTGCCGCCTCCACCTCCATTCATTTCCCCACCAGTTTCTAGTAATCTCTCAATGTCCTGTGCCTTTATTGGGCCGAGATATACTGGTCAAATTTCAGGCCTCAGTTGTGTTCTCTGACCCGCCTCGCTCAGTTCTTCTCCCCGACTCGTCTCACTCCGTCTCCTCTTCCGTCTTCCTTCTTAGCATTTTAGAGCCTGATGCGGAAACCTCCTGTTACCCTGCCCCCTCTCATCTGGTAGACCCCAAAGTTTGGGATACCCAGACTCCATCCCTTGCTCACTGTGACCCTATACGAATACACCTTAAAGATCCCCAGTATTTCCCTAATAGAGCCCAGTACCCACTCCCAGCCACTAGCCTCAGAGGTCTCCAACCTATTATCTCAGACCTTCTGCGGAAACGCTTTCTCCGACCCACCCATTCCCCATATAATACTCCCATATTGGCAGTCAAGAAGTCCAATGGGTCATACCGGCTAGTCCAAGATCTTCGTCTCATCAATGAGGCTGTTAGGCCCATACACCCTCTGGTCCCAAATCCTTATACCATTCTCTCCCTAATTCCTTCCTTATCTACTCATTTCTCGGTCATTGACCTTAAGGATGCCTTCTTCACTGTCCCTTTAGCTCAGGAATCACAAGACATCTTTGCCTTTACCTGGACTGATCCTGATACTCAATGGTCCCAACAATTGACCTGGACAGTCCTCCCTCAGGGTTTTCGAGACAGCCCTCATATCTTTGGACAGACACTAGCTGCCGATCTCAAAGACCTTGAATTCTCTGACTCCACTCTTTTGCAATATGTAGATGATCTTCTCCTTTGCAGCTCTTCCTTCTCCACAGCTCATGTCTTTCTTGTTCTCAACCTTTAACCAGTTTCTCCTTAGGGATCATCTGTCACTTCTCATCACCTCAGGGCGAATTCATTTTTTTTGGTGCCAACCTCCTGGGAATCCTTTTTCACCCTCAAGCCTGACCTACCTGTCTTATCATATCCCCCCCATAACACCCCACGTCGCCCCGTTTCAGCAGGAAGTAGCCAGACTGACATACGACGTCCCACTTCCTAAGAAAACAAAAAGGGGGGAATGATAGATATGTTACCCTCCCCCGCCCTCAGAGTTTTCCACACCCTAAGAGAAGCAACCTTGTTTCAAGATGTTCCAGACAGGATGTTCCTTCCCCAGGCAGAATGCTTCTTTTCCCCAGGCAAGAGCCAATAGGCTTAAAGGGCATCCTGTTCTAGCCAATGGTGTTGGGGTTGCTCTAGTGCACCCCCCACCAGAAATCCCTATATAAGGCCCTGTTTGAGAGACTCAGACAGCCAGCCAGCCAGAGAGAGACACACACGGACACCAACATCGGATCGTCGCTGCTGAGAGGAGGAAGACAGATACATCGGCTCGTCGCTGCAGAGAGGAGGAAGCCACTGCAACAGCTTCAGACCCATCGCCTCCAGCTCGACGGCAGCTGCCCCAGCCGGCAGCTCCAGACCCATCGCCTCCAGCTCGATGGCAGCTGCCCCAGCCGGCAGCTCCAGACCCATCGCCTCCAGCCGATGGCAGCTGCCCCAGCCAACAGCTCCAGACCCATCGCCTCCAGCCGACGGCAGCTGCTCCAGCTGACAGCTCCAGACCGACCACCTTCAGCTCGACGGCCGCTCCCAGCTGACAGCTCCAGCTTCCAGCCAGACAGCAGCTGCTTCAGCCGACAGCTCCAGAGATCCCAGCCGGTGCAACCAAGCACCCACCTTCTGTCCAGAGCTTGCACACTCCCTTCTCCCACCAGAGCTAGCACACTCCCTTCTCCCTGACTCCCCTCTCCCACCTCTTCGACCTTCGACCAGAGCACCTCTTCTCCGGTTTTCGCTACCGGCTACGAAGGCTGTTAAATAAATCTTTTGGCTGCATGGCTGTCCCCGGTGTGATGCTTTGCCCTTCAGTCCCCAGCAGACAGTAGCAGCTTATTAATGTTTGTTGAACTTGGATCACAGTGTATTCACACTGTGTACTCACTGCCTGCACAGATGTAACCAGGCTGATGGGATGTAGCTGGAGGACTGATCCCTTGCCAGTGGAGGCTGAGAGGCTGCCTGGGCAGCAGTGCCCCGGGCACAGCACCACCACCCTGGGAGCTGGGAGCGAGCTCTTTCTTAGACACTTAGGTGTCCGCTAACAAAAGCAGGTTATACCTAAGCAGTGGTGGGCTAGTAAACATCTAACAGCTGGCCCTCCAAGAAAAGCAAGCCATGGCTTGTGGCATTTTCTCATTTACAGGGTACCAATATAACCACCTTGGCTGATTTTAAGGTACCAGATGACATCACTGGAGACTGAATTGGGAAGAAGTGCTAACAGGTTCGTGTGGGCCGGTAAAAGCCGGCTTTCACACACGGCTATCCCCATGAGACATCAGGGCCTCTCCTCCTGTCCTGGCTTGGTCATTTATGATACTGACTTTGGCTTCCTGGGATGTATTGTCCTGTGTCTCTTTTTCCCCATCTCTTCCTGCACCATCTTATTCTGAGTTAATCTCTTCTGTGGCATAAACTCTTTCCATCGTCCCTGTCTTGCTCTTGACTTCCTTCTCTTGTTCTGTTCAATCCACCCACCAACCACAGTGACCTTTTTCACACACAGTCCGATCGTGTGCACTTCTTGAGCTTAAAACTTTTAGTGGTTTTTTTTCATCTCTACTGGCATAAAGTCCAAACTCGCGACTGCCCTCCACAAGGCCATCTGGGACCCAGTACTGCCCTGAAGTTGCGTCGGCATCCAGGCCTGGCTCCGTCACACTGACAGCTTTTGAGTTTTTTTGACTGAGTCAAGTTTCTCTTCAACTTCAAGGCCTTTGCACATGCCTTACCTCCATTTGTCACACCCCTCCCTCCTCCATTGTCTGCTTTGGTGATGATCCAATCTTCAGGCTTCACATCAAAGGTTTCTCTTCAGAGATGTCTTTGATACCCATCCCATCATCACTATGATCATCCACTATGGAACCTGGAGTTTTAATTTCTAGAACAAAAATTTTTTTTTGAACACACATTAATTTAATTGTGGTTTAACATAAGCTTCCCTCCAGGGGCCATAAGCTCATGGAGAACAGAGACCATATCAGTCTTGCTCTCCATTGTGTAGTTAGTATTTAGCATGGAACATGGAAATAAATACTCACTAGCTGAATTAATTAGTGAATGGTCTATAAGCCCAAGGAGATAAGCAAGATCTTCATGGATGGCCATTTCCAACATTGATCTTTCAAGATGAGGAAGAAACCCAGGTAGAAAACTAGAACGAAGAAGACAGGCATGAGATCAGCAGGACAGAGCTGCGGTCTTTCTCGTCATCCATGGCTTTTCTGTCTTGAACCTGGATCTTGAGGGTCAAGAAGTCTAGAAATATGTCCTAAAGAGGTGCCTGTCCATGAAGATGTTTTTATCTATACCCGGTTCTTCTAAAGGCCCTGGTTTGTTCCCTAGACTTGGAAATAGAAAGGACAGGAGTCGGCTAAGTGGCAATTAGAGAACCTTGAACTTGAACATTCTAGTTTTGCTGGAATCAGAAAGCAGAGGTATTTTCTATGTTTGGGTCAAAAAGTAAAAAAATAAAATTAAACTTAAAAGGTACAACATCACCTTCCAAGGCCAGAGTGGTGGTGGTGGGAAGCAGCAGCAGAGCCCAGGAAGATGCCCAATCTTGTGCCCAGGACAAAAGCTGGAACTCCAGGCCACTGTAGCCACCCACCTGGAGAGGCATCCTTGTGGCCAACACTGGAGAAGTTGGCCTTGGTTTTCATGGCAGCAAAGGTCTTTGTGGTCCTTGGACCTACCATTTCTGATCCTCTCTCTTAAGGGCTTTAGATCTTTGGGGCCATCCTGAAGGTGCCAACTGTAGACCGCAGAGCTGAGGGCAGCGGTCCCTGAAGGAACCATGCTCTGGCCTGGTCAGGATAGTTGGATTATTCCTGGAAACCAGGGACTGGGTGAGAGAGAAAACACAATGAGTGGAGCAGGATGCAGGGATAGCAAGGCAGAGCGTGGAGATAGGGCGTGGAGTGATGGGGAGAGAAGCCCAACCATGTGGCTCTGCCACAAATGGAGACAGCACCAACCAAGCACCAGCCAATGGCACAGCTCCAGCTCACCTTTGTCCAGAGGAAGTAGTCACCTTGGCTTCCTGTCAGGCTGTCAATCTCCACCAGGAAAGAGAAGATGCACAGGCGTCCTATCTCATGGACCCAATCAGCTTCTCTCCCTCACTCCACCAGCCCAAATCACTTCACTCCCCCAGTGTCCGGTCTATGCTCCCTCCCCCCACAATGCCTTCCTGACATTCCAGCCTTAAAGTCTACACCAATAATTCTGCAGTGCATATGATTGGATCCAATTCAGTCACCCCCAAAGCAGGATGGATGAAAAAAGAACAGAGAGTCCCAATTTATGATGGTTCAGCTTAGGATTTTTTTTTTCTTTATGCTGTGTGAAATTCACATGCATTAAACAGAAACCATACTTTGAATTTTGAATTGGGCTTTTCTTGGGCTTGCGATATGTGGCACAATGTTTTCTTGAGATGCTTTGCAGCAGCAAGCTGCAGCTTCCAGTCACTCAATCATGATGAAAACCACCAAAATTCCATGGTGGACCATGCTGCTGAGGATGTTGGGTAGGTTAGGTGTGTTTGGTGCATTTTCAACTTCCAGGACGGTGGGTTTAGCAGGACGTGGCCCCACCGTAAGTCCAGGAGCGCCTGTATAAGCAATTCTACGTGTATCTGTTATCCATCCAAATAGCACCACAGACTTTATAAATGTCTAATTAAGGAGTTAACATCATCACCCTCCCTAGGTCATAGAGTCAGATCGTCACATGTCACATGGTCTGTGGAGAATCCAGAGGGGGAAGGTGGCTGGGCCACAATACAACCACTGGTGCAAATGACAGAGACTCTCACACTCCTCAGATTAATTCAGAATACTATGACATGTATAGTTTATGTCACATTTACAAATTACATTGCCTTCAGTGGCAGAAATTTGCAATACTGTGACAAGATGTGGAGTGACCATGAAAAGCTTTTGTGATTTTAAGACGATTTTATATATATATATATATATATATATATTTTTTTAATTTCACACAAAAATATGTGTTCTACACTGTGTTCTTTCCGTGGTGAAACTGGCTATCATAATTTAACACCTGAACTATCCCTAATTTCTTTTAAAAAATCTGTTTCAACCAGGTAAAATATATTTTGATATTTTCACGATGCGTGGTAAATAACTGTTTTGCCAAAGAAACGTGTGTTGTAGCCAGAATTCTCTGAGCACAGATATTTATAAAGTTTCCATCACTGTAGGATTTTCTCCTCTGAAATAATATTATATAATATACTTTTTTAAAAGCTCAATATTTGCACACTTTAAAAACTTGGGAACAATTTCTAACTTATTTAAACATTTTCCAAAAGAAGAGCTTCAGTGGATCTTGAACCCATTTGTTAAAAATATAACTTTTGATTAGTTTACAAAAATTGACATTAAGGAAGATGGAAACTGACTAGCTGACTACATGAATTTCAATAAAAACCTTTGCATAATTGCTGGATGGGATTTTTTTTAAATGAGCATCTTGATTTAGTAAGCACAGCCAGCATGCCATGTCTCCCATTTGGATCTATGGGTCTTTGTAAAAATTCTTATTTCAGCTCTGACAATCATTAAAACGAGGAATATTTTTAAAGAATGAACTTAGAAACAGAACTTTGAATCCAATGCTCCAATACAAAAGGTAAAGCCAACATTAAAACGTAAATACTTTTTTTCTAAAACTAATAATAATTTTAACTAACAAAATTTTTGCTGCTAACAAATAAAATTAATTTTGAATTAAAAGTGGTATTTAATTCACCTTTATCACATGATCACATCTCTTTAATTTCTACAATATTTAGTCTCCTTTGCATTTCATTGCTTTCCATACTCTTTTTTTTTTTTTTTTTTTTTTTTTTTTGTCTCATGGATACATTTAAAAGAACCACTTTCTCTACCTTTGGTTCACCCTCATTAGTTTCTATTTTTGCACACACACATACCCTGCAGGTATTGTGAGTTCAGTTCCAGACCACTGCAATAAAGTGTATATCACAATAAAATGAATCATACAATTATTTTGGTTTCCCAGTGCATATGAAAATTATGTTTGCACCATACTGTAGTCTATTAAGTATGCAATAACATTATGTCTTTAAAAAAAAAATCAATGTACATGCCTAATTGAAAAATTCTTTATAGCTAAATAATGCTAAGGATTATTTGAGCTGTTTGGAAAATGGCACCAATAGGTTCACTTGATGCAAGTTTACCACAAACTTTGAATCTGCAAAGAAAGAGAGGAAAAAAATGTAACATTGGCAATAAATGCAATATGTGCCATAAGGTAAGGATGCGCTCATATGTTTTATTGAATTTCACTGGTACAGAAATAGATGCATATGATTTATAAATAAGTACTCAGAGATGCAGGACTAGTGGGGATGCGGGTGCAAAGTGTATGGCAACTGCTGATTTATGTGAGTGTCTTGCTCCACCAAGAGACTGAAGCAACTTCTCAACTCCCAGCAGCTAGCCTTTGCTTCCCAGCAAACATTCATTGAATAGAGGGGCAACCGCAGAGGCAGATGGGAAAGGATGGATACAATTGTGGGAGGGGCTGGGAAGACAGCATCCTCCTCTCCTTGGTTAGAATGCCAGAGCTTGGGCCTCAGAAGACCTGCACTTGGATCATAGCTTTCTCACCAATTTAGTTAGTGGCCTTGGTAACAATCTCACCGGGTCTTTTTCCTTAGCTACAAAATTAAGTTTCCCGTACTTCAGGCATTTATGTGCCAACAGGATTTTTGCTGTTTTCTCATAATCCCCGTTCTCTAAATTAACTTAATACTTCTCTTTTAAATAACTCACTTTTTTTACAAGCCTTATCCTAAGCAATAATAGCCAGAAATAGTGGATTGATCAGATAGTTATTTTTATCCACTACACATTAAAATAAGTGTATGATTATTTTAAGATAAAATGTTCACATTCTTGTTGCCAGGAATGCATGCACCATTTCTTGGGAAACCAGGTGATAGGTACTTTTCTAAGACCCATTTTGGTTCTGAGTCTGTCAGTTTGAAATTCTACCAGTGGAATGATCCCTCTGACCCCCAAGTCTGGATGCTGGTTGGGATTGAGAGTTCCTTCCTTATTTCCCCAAATTGGAAAACAATTCTGGTATCCAATTTGGAATGTGACCTCAAAGTCATGGGGATAACAATGGAATCATTTTTATTTCAACATGACAAGCTCTATTTTGTCATCAACTGCTCCAAACAAAAGCAGTATGATACTCCATCCATGAATCTCTGATGATTATTTTTCTTAAAAGAAAGACACATTTTTTTTAGCTCAAAGCTTTGTTTCTACCCAAGAGCAATGAAATTACAGTCAGAGCTGTCTTGCCAAGAATGTTCAAAAATGTTGGACTATATATGTAAAGTGATACAGGAACGGAGCCTCATAGGAACCAACAACAGACTGGTTTCTAGATCCATCCTACCAGTAATTCTATAGCAACGTCACTACGGACAAGTTACCTGGTTGGTTTCTTCCATCTCATAAGTGAAGGATGAAAACAACTGTGACTATTCTTGCTGGTACATACATGCTGCTGTTGGTCATTCAACAAACACTGTGGATCTTGATTTCTACTAGGAAGAGATACACAGTGAAAATAACCCGTCATCAAACAGGGTGGGCTATTAGGAGGTAGAAAAAAAATTAAGCCAGGACAGAGAAATGGGGAGTCTCTAAGGGTTAGAGACTATTCTTCTCAGGACTGCAATCTCCTAGGCATGCTTCTATCAGCTTCCTTCCCTTAACCCTCCACTCTCATCCAAAATTTATTATTCATTCATTCATTCATTCATTCATTCATTTCTGTGCTGGGGATTGAACCCAAGACCTCTTGCATGCTAGGAAACTGCCTTACCACTGAGCTACACTCCAACCCACTATGCCTAACTGCTATTCTCATTCCATGTGTCAGGCCCAACCACTCAGGTTACACCCAGTGGCATAAACCACCCACCAGCGTGGGACACCAACAATGTGAGATTCCCCTCTGGCCCTTGTCAAATGAGCTCTTAGCTTGTCCCTGGACTAAGGAAGGACAAAGCTGGGATCTCAAATTCACCCCCAGCAACCTGGTTGCAGAACCTTGAATAAGCCACTTAGCTTCTTTGAAATGCCAGGTCCTCTTTTCTAGGTCATATGGAGAAGGACCAGGTTATTTCTAAAAGCCCTTCTAATACTAAAATTCCTCAAGTGAAATTATATCAACCACAGATAACAATGTGAAGTATTGAGAGTGAATTGCACTCGAAACCGTAATGATGCTACTAAGAGCACGTAAATGACATTCACCCTAAAATTGGGACTGAAAATGGTGTTGACGTCATCCCAAAGCAATCGCTCACCAAAGTGATCTTGGGAGGAATGTCCGCTCTAGAACCTATAATACCAATGACATCACTGAATTCCTGTCATCTGCCTGGCACTGGGCTGTACTCACCTCATTGTCCCCACTACACCTTGAGAGGCACAGACCTTCGCAGCACTTTGTCGAGGATGCCCAGCCTACCAGCTTCTGCTAGGTACCTGCTTTCCATAGCTCCACCTACCTTATGCCTGTCCATGAGAAGGCAGGTTTCTGGGCCAGACGTCATACATCAGAGGTCTGCACCTGGCCCCCAGACACATTCACGTCCACCCTCCCAGACTTGGGTCTACATATGTTCTTAAAAGATTTTAATTTGTTACTAAATGATTTCACTTTTTTTTTTTTTTAAGTCTGCCTTCTTTTGAAAACTCTGATACGTTGGCCCACATTTACAGCTGGCTCTGGTTGGAGCTGAGCCACAAATGCTCCATGAGCCAAAGTCTGAGCACGCTACTTCGTCACAGACTCCACCACTCTCTATTGCCTCCTGATCTAGCCCCTTTGCTCACTGAAAATATCTGCCTGACCTGGTTCCTCTGCCTCCTGCTCCAGACTTTTGTCATGATACTGGAGGACATCAGGATCCAATGAGTAATGGGACACGGAAAGGCTCTTGACCAAGTTCTTGGCTGTCGTGAATGTACATTAGATTGACATGGGGTCAAGAAATTAAAAGAACAAGATGAATGGATAAAGAAAATGTGGTATATACACACAATGGAGCATTACTCAGCAATAAGACAGAATAAAATCATGGCATTTGCAGGAAAATGGATGGAGTTAGAGAATATAATGCTAAGTGAAGTTAGCCAATCCCAAAAAGCCATATGCCAAATGTTTTCTCTGATATAAGGAGGCCAATTCACAGTTGGGTTGGGATGGGGAGCATAGGAGGATTAGAGGAACACTAGAATGGCCAATGGGGAGGGAGGGGAAAAGAAAGAGGGGGCAAAAGGGTGAAGGGAAAAAAAAAAAAAAAAGATGGTAGAATGAGATGGATATCATTACCCTAAGTGCATGTATGAAGTCACGAATGGTGTGAATATACTTTACATACAACCAGAGATTTGTAAAAAAAAGTGCTCTATATGTATAATGCATTCTGCTGTCATTTATAACATCTTAGAATAAAAGATAATTTTAAAAAAAGAAAGAAATTAAAAGAACGGTAGGTACTTGTTATGGAGTCCCCACTCCATCCCAAGCTCCACACGTGTTTGCTCTGTGTTGCTCAGTCATTCGCAGTGCATTTCATTTTGTTCCCATGGCAACCTCTATTTGTTTTCATGTCTAACAAGAAAACAAATTCAAGAGAAGCAACTTCAAATCACACCTGTGAGACTCTAAATGCAGTCCTGGCCTCACTCTTTCCTAAGCCTCACTTGCCAATGCCCCCACTTTATATGCTATTCTTGACTTTTCCAAGATGAAATTTCCTTCTCCATTATTAAAATCATGATTTTGTTCTAAATTAAATGATTCTTCAGGGGGTTGACCTTTATTTACTCTCCTACCTTGGTTGGTGGCAGGGGGCCAGGGGCTGGGCAGTGGGGCAGAGTCGGTGCTGGAGACAGAGCCGTGCAACTGTCGAGCCATGTCTAATGTGGGAGTGTTTGCAAGACCCACCAACAAATGTCCTTGTGTCTTTTGCAAGACTTCAGACATTCCAGGCCACCAGGCTGATCAAACCAATTTAACGGGGCTAGGGGTGAGGGTGAGCTCAGATTTGCTCAACATTAACTGCGTCTGGGCGTGCAAAGTAGTGCATTTTTCAGTGACACCACCACAGCACAGAGAGAATTAAGGGAAAATGCAAACTGAAAACAGCACATGTTGCTTGTGCTAAGTTACCCTGGCATTTACTCATCTGTTTTGGCAATGGATGACCCTCTCTTATCTGCTGTCCCAGCCCTAACCACAATGGGAGGGCTTTTCTTCAACTGAGCACACATGTCCTTGCTGAAGGTCATTTTGTGCTGGGTATGTGCAGTAGACAAGTCATACTTGATTTCCACCCCAAGAGAAATACACAGGCCATTGACAGAAGACAGGTATGGGAACAAGGTTCAAGGTGCTCCTTTAAAGTCTGAATAAGGGAGGTGAGTCACATGGGCACTATCTGTGCAATCACTCTGTATGGTAGCCTGGGCACACTAGTTTCCCAAAGACCCTACCACCACTCTCTGTCACCTCCTGGTCAGGTCCCTTCACACACTGAAAATACCTGCTTGAAATATACCTGAATATGCCATGCAGAATTTTGTTATGACACTAGAGGACACTGAGCAGTGAGACACTTAAATGTTCTTGGCTAACTGTCATGAATATGCATTAGGTTTATGTGGAGACCAGGAATAAAGATACTAATTAGTTCACTTTTAACCACTCTGGGACCCACTTTTTCCCCTTCCAAAATGGTGGTATATGGTGCCTCCCTCACAGGTCCTGTGGAAGACTGGCCTTGTGGTGTCAAATTTTAGTTCTCATGTCTCCTATCAAAAGGAAAGCCATTGAGCTGGGCCTGGTGGTGCACGCCTGTAATCCCAGCACTTGGGAGGCTGAGGCAGGAGGATAGCCAGTTCAAAGCCAGCCTCAGCAATGGCGAGGCACTTAGCAATTCAGTGAGACCCTGTCTCTAATAAAATACAAAAAAAGGGTTGGGGATGTGGCCTAGTGGTTGAGTGCCCCTGAGTTCAATCCCTGGTACCAAAAAAAAAAAAAAAAAAAAAGGAAAGCCATTGAGGGCAGATACTTCCCTAGTCCGCACACCCCACCCCAAAGAAGTACCCTTATAGACCTCAAGGGTACCCAGAAGGCCTACAGATTGTCACGGGTTGGGGCACCAAAGTGTAAGGAAAGTTGTCTGAGACTCAAGGTGTGAGCGTCTGAGGTCTGCAGAACAAAAGAGGAAGACCCTAAAAGCAGAAAGGGTGAGGGCATTTGATGGCCTTTTGCAGAGAATCCCCCCCCCCACCCGGAGGGCAGATACAGATTTAGTTCATCTGCACACAGAGTTTTCTAGTAAGATCCTCCAGATAGTCAGGGGGGAGTAGTTATAATGATGAACAGCAGCCTGGCCCCTCCCTCAGAGTGCTAATATTCTGTACTGAGGCGAAGATCTCAAGCCTCATCCCTTGCTTATCCTGTAGACACCCAGTAAGGATTTGATGAAGGTATGGCTCACATTGAAGTGTTCTTCATTGTGTGCAAGCCTACCACTACTCCATCCCTGCCCCACTGCCTCACAATCCTGTCATCCATAAAGCCATTTCTGAGCCCTCCCAAACCCTCAGGCTTCCTAGGATCATCATCCATACCAAACACTTTGAGACCGGACCTGCGCTACCCATATGGTACACTAGCTCTTCCATTGCTCAGCACAGAGTAGAAGCACCAGGCAAATTCACGAGTAAAAACTCCTTGAGGGCAGGGCCCATGTCTTTCTCTACATGCCAGGCTTATTGCATCTGTTAATAGACTGTTTTAGCTGGCTGTATGGTTGCCCCTAAGAACACATGGGTAGCCTGGGAGAAAGAGGTAAGTGGGCATCTGAAACCAGAAATGGCATTGCCCTCCTGTCCCAGGACAGACCAGGTTTCCACACACAATTGGTAAATAGTGCCTGCTAAAAAGGCAAATATATTTCAGACTTTCCCACAATTTCCACAGCCTAGAACCTGGGTTGCCCAGGCACTGCCCCCAACCAAGCAGGTTGCAGAGCAAGCGTCCTGCTGGGGAATGATGTTGAAACTTGAACCAAAAAAGCCCCAAACAAGGGGAAATGGTGTTTGCCAAGTGATCAAGTTGAGAAGACATGGGTTGGCTACCATAGCCTCTCCCTTCTTTGGATTGAGGCAAGAAGCAATTAAAGAAAGAACAGCACTGGTACTTTTCCCAAAGTAAGTGGCATTAATCTGTTTAATTAATTAGACAGGCTAAACTGACATCTTTCAGGTTTGCATATTTATAAGGAAAAAAATGTGAAAGTCTAAACTTCCATGAGCTTGTCACTGAGAAATACGAACAAAAAGGGTCGTATCTCCAAAACCAAATTCAAGCAATTTAATAAGTGGCAGGCCAATCCCCTTAGGGCTGGGTTTGGTCTCAAGACGATTTTTCTGCTCGCATCCTGGTCTAGACGGGGAAATGGCACAGGAAGAACAAGAGGCCCCTGGCTCGTTAAAACTGGGCATTCTACCACCCAGAAACTCTCTTCCAATCTGTAAGTAGCCGAAAACCAACCTACATTCTTAAATTCCAGTGAAAAAAGATCTCACCCTAGTTGTGATGAATTTGATACTTCTGCACTCTGTGCAATATGTGTGATATATAATCCATATCAGGATTTCTAATCCTAAATGTAATATGCTTCCTGGAAAGAGTAATTCTTTGCTAATCTTTTTGAGTTTATTGCATCTGCTGTCTGGGAGTACTCAGTTCTAACAAATCCAGTTCAGGCCTCAAAATCGCTCATGTACATTGTTTGTCGATCACATAATATTATCAATGGAGTCCAGTTATTTATTTAATGAAGAACAAGGATTGTCCTGCGAGACATCCTTTCTCGGGTTCTTTCACAATTGCAATAACTGAGTCATTATTCTGGAAACTAAATTCCCTTTCAAAATGAATTTTAGATTTTGTTCCTATGCTTTCTGCACATGGAATTGAAAGTTCATGAGTTTTATGATCCAATTGTGAGGTGCGTGTTGAGTGCTGGGGAAAGCGGTGGGGGGGAGGGGTAAAATCTGTTAGATTGTCATACAGAGAAATAACTGTATGAAATTTTAATTATCTATCTTGAAGTAATAATAAATGTTTGATGAGATAATAATGAGACATGCAGGGAAATGTTAATGAATGTGTGGAACATGAAGAGTTTAAATAAAGGAGGAAGAGGAATGGCTGGGTAGCGGGCTGTCACTGTTCGTGTATTTGCTACGGTGTGTTGGAAGTCAACCGGAGGAAGTTCCGTGGGTCACAGTGTAGTCAGGATAATATAGGGCTTGTTTATGGTGGAGAAAAAGATCTTTGCATCCTTTTCCCCTTGCAAAACGTTTACCAAAATAACTCCTGAATTTCTGTTAGGATCTGAAGTGAAGTTCTACGTTTCTCTTGATTCCCTGGCTAGTTCCTATTTCCTCCTGTTACGGTTAAGAGAGGTCACACACAGGAAAAGGGCAGTATCAGAAGCCCCAGGTCACTGCAGTGGTGCCAGAATCATTCCCAACTTAATGCAACAAAAATTAAATGTTGTTTTCTCTTTCCATCGGACTGTTTACTTGGAAAAACACCATATAATTAAAACCATTTTATGAGCTGTAAGAACAAAAAAACGATGACTCAGACTGCAGATTCGTTGTTCGCGGGGGTGGAGGGAGATCTACCCAAGCGAGAAATAGAAAGTATTGGCAAGATGAGACTTTTGCAGATAGTTATTATTTTCCCCTTTAGACTCACTGAGGCCTCACCCCAGGACTCGAGGAAGATGTTCTCCAGGAAAGACAGAGCCAGATAGGAGAATGTGAGAGAATCTTAGATCTGCCTCAGGACCGATAATCCTGGCCTCAGTGCTGTCGCCGAATCTGGGCTACACAGGAAAACAAAAAATATGGGAAAGAGGACCGCTTAGATCCATCTTCAGGCAGATAGTCGAATCTCCCTCTTGCTGAAAGAAACGATAATTAAAACTACAAAGGCATTTTTCATGAGAACATAGGAATAGTGTTGTTCTGTCCGAGTTAAGTCTAGCAGTGAAAAAAAGATAACTCTGAGTAGGTACTTATCAGGTGCTGAGCCCAAGTCAAGCACTTCACAGCCATTTATCCCACCTGATCCTTACAAAAGATAGACACTCTTAACCCCATTTTACAGATTAAATAATTCAAGTGTGTTAAAGTTAAGAATTTGCCCCAAATCACAATATCAGTAAGTGGTAGAGCCAGGATCAAATTCTAGTCTCTCTTACATTGATGTTGACGCGTTCTCTTTCCTCTCCAAAGGCCCCTTCCTCTGCACCATTCCGCACTTCCATACCCAGCACAAATTGAGCATCTGCCTGGTCACTGGCCCTTCCAGATCCACGTGTACTTTGGCTGGACAGACCTGGGCTCTCAGATGCCTCAGAGACGGAGTTTAGGGACCCAGCACAACAGCTTTTACTTCACACGGAGGCTAGGGTGGGTGCAGAGATGCAGGTAGAAAAGCTCTCTGTGATACTTGCCAGACTGTGAGCATCTGATTGCTCATGGACTTTCCGGGTGACTTAATGAGATCAGCACCCCAAAAACCATCCAGTCGAGAGATTTCTGTTGATGGCATTCAGATAGAGTCTTAGTGGATACAGGGAAAAGAAAAAGGGGACGAGGAATGAAGAAGGAAAAGAGAGAGAAAGAAAAAGCTGTGCGTGAATTCAAAACAAAACATATTCTGTGGACATGGAATTCCTTTCTGTTTGCCTGTGTCCACCGGCTCAGCCTTTTGGAGGGTACGAGCTGGCGTTCTCACGAAGCCAGGCTGACTCAAAATACACCATTACGACTTCATATATCCAGTATGTAATTTGTACTTAAGGGAGAGATATTTGGGACGACTCACCCCTCCCCCACTCCACTACCCGCTGGGGGGTAGGCCTCCCGGAGACCTTTGTTTGTAATCTCTGACACCAGCAGCAGTAGGCTGCTGTAAAGTCACATCAGCCTCCTCTGCCATCACTGGGGACCCTACATTGGTCCGGAAGAAAGAATCTATCAGAACCGCTTCTCTTACATGCTGGAACCCTCCACAGCACCCAGACCCCCAGAGAGAGGGATGTGGAGAGGGGGCCAGAGGACCTCAAGTCCTTCCTTCCTCAAGAGGTGAGGAATCAACACAGGCTGACCAGCCCTCTCCTCTCCCAAAACTAGACAGGGGCTTGGCTAGCAGAAGCTGTGGCCCCAGGGTGGTCAGAGGAGCCGCTTTCAACTTCCAGTGCCTGATCAGTTCTGCCCAAAATACATCCATCGGCCCTGTTGCTGCTCACCGATGACTTTGCACAGGATGTGCGAGCAAACTGGGTGGTGGTGAGGATCTAATTTAAAACTGTTGCCTAGTGTCCTTCTAAGCCATGCCCTACCCAGCAAAAAAAAAAAAAAAAAGCCTCATCATTCGGGCAACAGCTGGAAGGCTTGGCTGAATGGTGTGTGCCTCAATGTGGAAGGTCACAGGATACTGATCTAAGGGCTGAGAAGTCTTGCTCACCCAACTGTTGACACTCAGTAAACCGGGCAGGCGGGGCTGGTGTGGGCATCTGAGGAAGAAGGCCCCCACCCCACCCCCAGCCACAGAAAGAATAGGAAGCCACTTCTATTCAGCATTCACAGGGGTCCCAGGCCCCTTCCACCCCCTGCCAAAGCCACCAGGCCCTTTCCCTGCCTCTAAGTTACCTTGTATTATAACAGGATTAAAGTATATTTAGCTCCCCATTAGCATACTTTAGCCCCCATTTTGGCCTACTTAAGGCTTCCGGCTGGCTTTGATCAGTTTTGCGTTCTACTGGTCAACAGAAGAGCCCAGCAGGCAGGGGGTAGAGGGGAAAGGGGGAAAGGGGAGGAGGCAGAGAGGGAGTCAGACTGTGAAATTATCCTGATGCTCCTTCTCCGATTCCCAATATTCTATTGTTTTTCTTAAACGGCCCAGTTTACACCCAGAGTGGGCAGGGGGAGAAGGGGGGAGGTGGCAGGAACCAATAATAATTAGGTCTTAGTCGCAAGGAGAAAAAGGATTTGAGCTCTCCTAAGAAAAGGAGGGGGGGACCCTATAATTTCTACAGTGTCTGCCTTTTTATTGCTTGCATTTGCATATAAATTAAATCCATATTGTAGCTTTAAGGCAAGCCCGGGCTTAGAATTCCACACAGCTCGGGGTCCTATTGTCTTACAGCCAGTTCTAGGCGGCAGCAAAATGAAAAGGGAGGGCCGAGCAGAGGAAGGAGAAAGTCAGTTTTGTAGCGTTTTTAATTGCCTGTTTGTTTTCTCCGCCAATTACAGGCAAATTAATATTTAAACTTGGGGAGGCTGTGAGGAGGCGCTTATAGCGCAGGCCTCAGACTCCCGGGTGTGAGGCCTTGGGCTTTCGGCCGTCCTGGAGTTGAGATTACATGATGGGGAAATAAAAAATAATCATGGTCATGACGCCCCAGCATGGACCTAGATCTTGGTTTTGATTTCTTCTCTCATCGTGGTAGGAGCTCTGAGATTCATTTGTGCTTCTAGAAAAATCCCAGGTTGCAGGGGTGTGGGGGTGGCCACTTGGCTGGGTTTGGCAGAGGTCGACTTCAGCTCTCCCACTGACCACACCCCTCCACAGGTCGGCCTCATCCTCCCTCTCTCTGGGAAGAGTGGCCTCAGACTGGATGCTGTTGCGGTAGAGAGTGAGTAGAGACTACAGATTGGGGTGAAACCCATGTCTCAAACCCACGTGGCGTCCCAGCAAACACATCAAGAAGGAAGTGGTCAGAAAAGAGAGGTCTGTAGAGGCCAGGAGGCTGTCCTCAAAACATTCAAGGGCCTGGAGGTGTAGCTCAGTGGTCGAGCGCATGCACAAGGCCTTGATTCCATCCATTCCCCCAGAACTTCAAAAGAAAAAAAAAAAAAAATTTAAAAAGAAAGAGACAGGCTTGGGAGGGCTTGCCTCAAGGTTAGCCTGGTCTATCCATAGAAGGGAAATATGTTGCAGGGAATCTCCAGGTCAAAAAATAATCAGTTACACGGAGTTCTAATCAAATGTCAGAGCACAGGGATCTCCAGCTCAGACTCTGTGTCCTTTTCAAGGATGTGTTGTTGTGCTTCTTTTTTTTAAATTGACATATGTACCTTGCGTGGATGTCTTCCGTCCCACCCCCCTCACCTCCCCTCACCTTCCTTCTCCTCATTATTGGTGCTGTGGAGGTGTATTGTCTCATCTGGGAAGAAGGGCTGGCTGAGTTATTGTTGTTATTAAATTCCTCTAGTAAATCTTGGTCCTGACATTATTTCAATAATCGGTTCCACCGTGTCCTTGGCACCCGTTTGGAATTCTTTTGCCTCTGCTGAGCCCCTTCGGACCTGGTTTCTGTAACCGCCTACACTCCTCAAGTCGCTCTGTCTAAGGTTTTCTGTTCCTGCGTCCTTTTTTCTATTTCCATCATGTTTCCTTCCGGGAAAGGCTGCCAAAATGCTTCAGCTTCCAAACACAGCCTTCACTTTCCTTTGTGCTAAGAATCTAGGGAAAATCCAGTTTCCCCTGTGATACAGATGATGTCTCTACCCTCCACCGATGTCCTCTGCGTTCCATTTTCCTGTTCCTCTAAGACCACCCCAAAATGCTCCATGTTTCTCACTGAGCTGAACGGGATTGTTTTTATTTCTTTGAAATAAGCCCCTCGTGATTCCTGCCCTACCCGGTCCCTCATGGGCACTGCCAATGGCACAGTTTGCTGGAGACAGTGTGTTTTGCCCATTTTTGTGATGCATACAACATATCTCTGGAAAACTTTAAACAGCCTACAATGGGAACGCCAATTCCAGCACCCCATAGCAAACTTGTTTAAGATCAGTAATTGCCTGACTCGATGAAACAAGCTGTCTCAAAGTAATGATGCTCCAAGTCAAGCTCAAGGCTAAGTGCTTTGCAGTATTACATATATCTTATTTTTAACTTCACAACAACCCTGGCTGACCTCAGAACAATTATTAACCCAATTTTACAGATGCTATAACGCAGAGAAGTTAAGTAAATTATCCAAAATCCCACAGCCCGGGACTCAAACCCCAAGCAGCCTGCCTTGATTGCATTCGTTAATTTAACAGTAGGCCACAGTCCGACCACATCTCCTTAGTGCACCAGGCACCATGGATCCCTAGGAGTGGAGGAGGACTGTGCGCACTCCATCCTCATCAGACCTAATGACAGCCTTGCAGGTTAGACCTGTTGATCCCCATTGTGTAGGGGATCTGACACTTGGAAAGACGACAGATCTCACCCATCATATGTGTGCAGCCCCACTCACACTGGGGTAGCGAGACTGAGACTCCAGATGCTGTCCCACCTGCTCCCAGCAAACCACTCACCTCCAAACAGCCACCTGACTCTGTCACCACTGTCCTGTCTATGGATGTTCACCAAGCACTATTGGGACAGGTCAGCATAGATTTTGCAAAAGGCTACATGGCCATCCCTGACTTCACAGATCTTATTTTGGGGACTGGGGCAAGGAGAAGGGCAAGGAGTCAAACAGATACTTGGAAGTGGATTTGTGATTCCACCCAATTAGCAGTGTTTTCAAAATCACTGGCCCTTCAAAAGTATGTTTTAGCTCCAGGAGTATTTGAGGGACCTCAAACCCTCTCAATGGCTGCCTCCTCCCTCCCCCAAGCCTTCCAGGGCCCACTGCTGAGCCTACACCCCACATAGTCTCATTCTAGACCCTTTATCTCCTCAAGCCCCAATCAAGGTCAAGGTTACTCACCAAGGGTGAGACTGTCCAGGAGACTCTCCTCCAGGAATCTTAGGTCATTTTATTAAATGTTGTTCATTTTTTAAACCAGGAATATACACACATGCTACAAAATTCAAAAGGAACAAAAGAGCACAGAGTGAAAGTCTCCCTCCACCTACATCCCACACCCACACCATTCTCCTTCCCAGAGGCATAATGTTCATAGGTATAGCCTTCCAAAGATCCTCTGTGCACGTACCAGCAACATCCTATGTAAATACCTGTGTGTGCCCACAGTACCGTTGGTCCTCCAGATGTTCAGGTTCTACATCCACACATTCAACCAACCTCCAGTGGGAAATATTTTGGGGAAGAAAAAAAAAAAATGGGTTTGTTGATTTTACTGACTTTTTTTTTTCCTTGTCATTATTCCCTAAACGATATAGTGTAACAGCTATTTACACAGCATTTACATTGTATTTGATACTATAAGTAATCCAGAGATGATTGAGTATATGGTAGGATGTGCATAGGTTCTATGCAAATACTAGGACCTTTTCTATAAAGAACTAGAACATTCTCAGATTTGGGTGTCTTGGAACAAGTTTCCCATGGATCCAAAGGATAACTGTACATCTGTTTTGTTTGTTGCCTTTTATATAAATGACAGCATTTACTTTGCAATTTTTTTCACTGAACAACACACATTGGGGATTATATACATATAACTATATACTATAACTATATACATATAACTATCTAATTTATCTAAATGGCTATGAAATATTTTATTATATGGATGTACCATCATTAATCTAACAAATCTCCTAAGTAGTTTCTTAGATACTTATATCTTAAGTCCTTTGCTGTTCCCAATCCTTTAGTGAATATTCTTGTACATGGTCATTTTGCAGATGTGCTAGCATATTTATAGGAAAAATTCCTAGGGGTAAGATAGCTGGTCAAAGAGAATGTGCATTTTTTATTTTGATTGTTTGCCAAACTATTCTCCAGCAATTTATGCTTCCACCCACATTGTGTAAAATGCCTATTTTCCCACACCCTGGGCAACACTAAATGATATGGAACTTTTTGATCTTTGCCAATCAGATAAGTGAAAAACATTATCTCATATTTTAAATTTGTATTTCTATTAAGAGTGAAGTTGTGCAACTTTGCAAATGTTTGAGAGCCATCTGAATGTCCTGTGCTATGAATGACATATATCCTTTGTCAATCTTTTCATTCAGTTTTTGGCCCTTTTCTTATTAATTCATAATGACTCTTTATATATTAAAGGATGTAGCTCTTATAGATAGTAAAGGATATGATGCATTGCAAACATTTTTCTCAGCTTGACATTTCATTTGATTGATAGTTTTGGGGTTTTTGACTGGGTGGACTTTTTTATAGCCTGGATTCTAGTTTCTACAGTGTCCAATACCATCAGTTATTTCATAAACACAATGGTGTCTGCAGGTGCGGGTACTGGTTTAAAACACTGGAGATGTTTAAGCCGACTGCTGACATCCAAAATTCCAGTAATGCAGCAGCTCTGTATCTTGGTTTCCCAGCTTGTGGCATTAAATTAAATGCTGTGGGAGCTTCTAGTAGGTTCTGCCATCCTCTCCTCTGAATCCATCCTGCAGCTCCAAGATCCTACCAGCCAAGGATCTTGCTGTGCACTCTGTTAACTGGGTACAGCCATTGAATGCAGCTATGAGATGCCTCCCCTCTGCTCAAGGCCTAGCCTCACCTCAGCCAGACTCTTGTCCCCCACCTCTGGAACAGGAAGCATCAGGCAGGAAGGAGACAGGAATCTTGGTCCTCAAATACAGCATTTAACTCCAGCCTTCCCTTCTCCAAACTCCCAGACACCTCCCCCCGACACACACACGGATCAACCCTAAAGGCCCCTGGCTCTGTCTTTGAAGTCACTCTTTAGAACTACATCACATAATCTGAAAGGTAACTCAGACCAAATACCTATTATAATCATGTAGAAATTCACCCGTTTTTGTTTTTAATTACCTGGATAACATAACCAACATTGATTTAGGAGCCTAGGGCCACATAGTGAACTTTGGAGTGCCTAGACAGTGGCAGGTGACTACTGGCTTTGGTATGGCCATCACGGTCTCCTGGACAAATGTTGATTTCCTTCAGCTGGTCTGTATCCTCCCCTGGGAAATTTATATTTCTTCCTGGCATCCATCCCACATCTTCTCTGGCTACCACGAAGACAAAGGACTCCTTCCCTGGCTTTGAGAACGGCTTGTTTTAGTCAAAGAATTCCTCTCCAACCTTTCAATGGAGTCCCTGATCTCGGTGTAAAAAGCCCCTTTTCCTTCCTGCCCCAGCCCTCAGCCTCACATGACATTTTCTGATGTCACAAACCCCAACAAAACAGCAAGACCCCTTCTCTGGCCTCCTGGCTAAGGCCTGTCACCTAAACAATTACATAATTTAAAAGATGTCGGGGTCTTTGCTAAACACCACCTTCTTCAGTCCCCCTCTGAGCTGCTTGGACATTTTAACCTTCAGAATCATTCCTTGGGGTTAGAAATAGGAGGGTCTACAGTATCCAAATGCTCCCTTAAAATTGGGGCTCAGATTGTAACTCAGTAGTACTGCAGAGCATCCTTAGCATGTGCAAGGTGGTGAGTTCAGTTTCCAGCTCCAAAACAATACACAAAATAAATAAGTCATGACTGTTTTAAGTGCTCTGGGCCAGGGCTTGGTGCTGGCCATAGAAAGGTCAAAGTGCTGGCCCGAAGCTGCCCTGCCAGAAGGGCATAGCCATGTACTAAATAGTGACAGTGCTTGCTGGCCCTGCCTGGGGGAAGAGATCAGTAGAACAGACACACTGATTTTCACCTTGGGAGGCCCAAGCATAACTGACCTTGAAACGATGAGCCATGGGGCAGAGGAATTTTGTGGCAATAACAGCTCTGTTGCCCACGAGGGTGCCAGGTTAGATGAAAGGGGTATCAAAAGGGAGCAGGGAGAAGAGGGACAGCTGAAAGGACGAAGGTTCCCAGAACACCTTGGCTTACCTCCCAATTTCATCGGAAGTCGAGCCTGGGCCCAGCTTTGATGCAACATGCGTGTCAGAGCTGGCTGCCCCCAAACACCACTCAGGGCTGTGCTGAAAACAAGTGTCACTGCTGGGTGTGCACACAGTGTGCCCGAAGCCCAGCCAGGGGCTCTGCTTTAAACCCAGCAGCCCTGGGAGGGAGAGAGAGAAAGCAGTCCTGCAGCCTAGGATGAAGGCTAAAGGGACACAGAGGCTTCTTCCTTCCGCTCTGCCTGCAGCTTCCCATTACCCAAATCAGAGCTAAGCGGCTGTGAGTCTGGACCCCCAGACCTGGCCCTGCTGGTGCTCAGATTTCTCTCAAGAGGAAGTTCCCGCTGGTAAGCATCAACTTGCAGGGCCGAGAGGACCTCAGAAACACCTTCTTTCACAAAGGTCTCAAACATGCTCCAAGAAACCCAAGGGACCCTGAGGTGCCATCAGCACAGTGTCCTGATGAGGCCAGCCACCAAGATATAAAGGACTCTCCATCCTCAGTCTGAGTAGGGTCTCTATTGTCTAATGCAATTTTTAAATACCATGTTGCTTAAAGAAAGGCCCAAAAGGTTTCAAAGCCACTGCTGATAGTTGAGCTCCCAACAGAACCCACCAAGAGGTAGGTGGAAATTGAAGATGCTTCTGTCCTGTGTGGCCTGCAGAACCCAGGCCCTGGGGTCCAGGGCGTTAGGAGGTTCCATGGCCCCTAGGCACCAAGGACCAGCAAGAAACACCCGGGCTTCAGGTTACAAGGCCCAGGGTCAGACAACAGACCACACAAAGCACAAATGGGGTTGAGGGAGCTAAACTTGATGTTCCCAGGCCTGAACGTGGCCCACAGACTGGTCAGCAAAACATCAATTTTGCATATATCTGAGTGACCTCCGTTAGCTTGGCCTGAGTTTCATTTTCCTCGACTATAAAATGGGACTTATGATACCTTTCCCACAGGATTTGCACTAACAGTGGGTCCTTACGCCGGTGACTTGATCCCCACTGTGCCTCCATCTCCTTAAAATGGAGTTTAGAAATCTGCCTGCCTCATGTTCTCCCACAGGTTAAATGACTAAGCCCAGTATCTTTCAGGTACTAAATGTGCACAGATTCTGGCTGCTGGTATTGTCATCGTGGATCGTGTTAAACCACTGTTGCTGGACACCGTGTTTGCTTGTGGATAAGGCCCTTGTCTGTATTGCTTGGTGTCCCTCATGGCCCTGGACTGTTCCTCAGCCTACGGTCGGTGTTCAATGACACTGAGGACACACAGGTCTCCAGAGGCACTGACAGAAAACCATTCCTATTTCGAAGTAGCCAAGTGCAAATCATCACTGAGGCCACACAGACCAGATGAGTCAAGCCACGTTTAGAAGTTCTTTGCCTTTCCCAGTGAGTTCCAATGACTTTATTTTTTATTTTTTTTTTTTATAACTGCCTTGACTATCTACCAGGGTTGATTGGCAAGAGAGGCACCTGTTTTCCTTTGCTTCTCCCATGGCATGAGGGAAGTCTTGCAGAAGGACCCTCCCAATCCAGCCAGGTCAGCCCCCAAGCCCCTCCCACCTCCCACAGCCAACCACAGGCCCTCCTGTGCTAGCATTGTTATTTCTGTCCCTTTGTCTCCTGGTGCTGTTTCCAGGACTGGCCCTTCTAAGAAGGAATTGCCATCCTGTGACAGGCATGTAAACACATGCCCCACCTGCCTTGCTCAGTACCATTGGAACTCCCAGGCTGCTCTTGCCAGCTAAACCTCAGTCTCCCTGGCCCTACCTCACCAGATCCCTGGCCTCCTCCAACAGGCCTCTGCATCCTGTATAATATCTGCCTCTACACAAAGTCCCATCAAAGGAGTTTTACAGCAGAGTACACTTAGAGAGTTTTCTCTTGCTGTCCCGTCTGCCACCAAATGGAGGTAACTGCTGGCAGCACCACCATACAACAGCCCAGCTTCGTTTCACATACACAGCCTCCCCAAGGCCTTAAAGGCAAACTGGGCCTCCCCGACCAGAGCTGACACTTTCCCAGATAAGACAGGAAAGATAAAACCCCTGCACCTGCCTCCATCCCAGGACTAGAAAAATTGGGTGCTCAGAAAGGTCAAAGAGATAATCCCCCCGCTCCAGGTGAGTTCTCCCAGGACGTCAGCTGTGTCTCCAGAAATAGGCTCAAAATCCATCGCAGAATTTTAGAGCTAGGTGGTCATTTTGGCAGTGTCAAATCCAAGAACCTCGGAGCTGTTACCTTCACGTAGTCCAGGCTGGGGAGTGATGGTGAACTTCCTTCACAACAGCGGCCCACTCCCAGCTACTAACGGGGCGTTCACTGTGCCCAGGTATTACTCTCACAGAACAGCACTCAGAGAAAGCCCAAAGGACTGAATATGTGCAGAGAGTTGGTCATTTCCAGAATACTATGCACGGAAAGCTCAAAGGGCCTACCAGGTTTGCCTCTTTAGAAATTAAAAAAAAAAAAAAAAACTAAAACAGACAGACTAAAGAGCTTGCCAGAGTGTCCTTAAAAATATGGATCAGGGACCTAGCTTTCATACTCAGCCACTACTGCGCCTAGAGAGACTGAAACCCTAGTCCCAGTTCTGCCTCTTCCTTGCTGTGTGACCTTGGGCTAGTCACTCCCTCTCTCTGACTGCTGAATAGAATGGGGGAGATCAGACCGACTTTGCAATAACAGCAATGATGCAGGTGATAAGCCTGCCCAAAATGAGCATGTGATAAATGATTGCTGTCATTTTTAATCCATTCGTTCTTTTCTGATCCTCGTGAAATCTGAGAAAAGCTCACTCCCAGCCTGACACCGTTTAGTGTGGTGGCCTCCCATGTTTGCATAAATCTGTTATGAACTGAAAATTGTTTCCCACCTAAGATATCCAGCCTCTTGACGGAAGCTGGTCCAAGTTCTCCTGAATGGACAAGGCATTTCTCAAGGTCATAGTGGATTTGCACGTGAGGAATACTTCCAGTCTGGCTGCAGGTTAAGTGCAGACACCTTTAAGATAGCAAGTGGCTATTCATTTAAAGGCTCATGCCTTTGCACATGCTATTTTCTCCTCCTGAATTCTTCAAAACTCAGTGTGGCCAGCATCCCCTCCAGGAAGTCTTCCCTGACTACACCTATGCGCACCCTCTCCTGGGGCCTTAGGTGCTCCTTCTCTGGGTTTCTTTCACTCTGTCCCAACACTTTCCAACCCACTTCATCTTAGAGGGCTGCTTCTTTTCCCACTCAGTGTTCTTGCGTTTCAAGTGCAACAAATGCCCTGTGGAGCTCTTTAAACAGACTCACTCTAGGGTCTGCCTCTTTGGAGATTTAAGCTCAACAGGTCTAATGCACGACCCATGGAATCTGGATTCTTAAAACTCCACAGGTGATTCTGCTGTGCACCAGCAATCGAAAGCCCTCAGAGCCAGTCTGCATTCTGGTCTCCATGGTAACCCCAGCATCACATGAAGACCTGCACTCAGTTGGTACACAACAATTAGTCAATTAACACGTTCTGCCTCTCTGTTCCTCCTACAACCCAGCTCTTACCAACTCCTAGCCATAATTTTGAGAATAGGGTGGAGAACAGGTGGGGAAGTAGAAGAAAGGAAACAGTCCTTAGGAATTTGGCTAGTAAGAGGGCTTTTTTTGTGTGTGTGTGTGTGTACTGGGGATTGAACCCAGGGGTGCTTAACCACTGAGCCACACCCCCAGTCCTTTCTTATATTTTATTTTGAGACAGGGTCTTGCTGAGTTGCTTAGCACCTCGCTTTTGCTGAGGCTGGCTTTGAACTTGTGATCCTCCCAGCCTCCAGAGCCACTGGGATTATAGGCATGCACCACCATGTCTGGCTAAGAGGGCCCTTTTGAATCTAATTATTAACAATTATAATCTTAATGTGCTTGCTTCAGGTGACTCTTGATGGTTCTCAGAGTGGTTCCTTCTATAAAGGAAGTCGGGCTAGGATGATTAACCCCACCTTCCAGGTGGCCTCAAAGAATTTTAGAGAAGGTTGAGGTCCAAGAGAGTATTCTCATGACATTCTAGACTCTTGCTGGTCTCTGAGGCTCCCGGAGCCAGCAGTGTCAAGTTTAGCCCCCAACAGCCCTTGGGACCCTGCAGATCATACCTCTTCCCCTTGACCCTGCATCCTGCCCTGGGTTCCAGAATGGCCACCACTGTCCCCTTCTTTCCATCATAGCTTTTCCACCTCCCGCCCTCCTTTGCCAGCAATTCCAGGGCTGTCTCCTGAGTCCTCTTCTCATTCACACACCCAGCCCACCCTCACTCCCACCTCATGCAACAGACCCCAGTCTGGGCCTCTGGCCACACTCTCTCCCAGCTCTCCCCAGGCCAATCAGGGCTATCCCCGACTAGAACCTCCACCTGTCCTCCAACACAGTATATTTGCAACAAGTTGCACTATTGACCTTCGCAAAAGACAGCTCTGGCCTTTCTCCTGTGGTCCTGGCCTAGTTACCTGAACTAAGAGCCTCAGCCTCAGCCACCCCTGCCCCCTGTACCTTCCTATTCATTCTGGCTTCTTCCTTGATCCGCTCTCCTTCCAGTGACCAGTGACCTCAGTGCCCAGCCTTCACCTTGGCCAGGGCACTACCAGTATACTGTATTCCTCTAGGCAGACGCAGGCTCCCACCTGCTGTGTGTACTGAAGACAGAGAACCAGAAAGTCCTTTCTGTTTCCACCCCAGTGCTGGACTCACTTATCATGAGGTTTCGTCTTGTTTCTTTTTTTGTTTGTTTTAATTGGGGGTTTTTGTTGTTGTGTTTGTTTTTGTTTGTTTTGTTTTGTTTTTTTTTGCTACAAGTTATAACTTTCAAGAAAAAAATCACAAATTCACACTATAGCCTAGTACACATGCACACATATATATTTGGGGGGAAAAAAGTTCATAAAATGACACTTAACCTTTACTGCATGGGGCAGATACACTCAGATATTTTCTATCTCATTCTTTCAAGTTTATCTTTTTCTTTTTTTAATAAAAGTTGGTTGCAACCCAATAAATTGACTTCATGACCTGTTGCAGAGTCAGAGCTACAGTTTCACAATCACTGGTCTGTTGGGATGGAATTTAATTATGGAATTTACATTTTGAGGCTGGTGGACACTTGCTGGGTCTAGGCTGGAACTCAGAGGGCCCCAGGTCTTTTGTGTCCAGAATTTGGGCAGGAAGCCAACCAAGGGTGGTGTGCCCAGGTTCGTGCAGTAGTCCACGTTCAGATCTGTGGGCTTCGAGAAGCTGCGTGCACTGCTGTGGCGAAACACCGGAACACGTGAGCCCCCGTGAGCTCATGGACTCACTCTGAGGAAGCCAACGGGGTGGCCACCGGCTGCCCTTCTCCTTGCTCCCCGCAGACACTCTGCTCCTCGTAGCCCACCCTTCCTGGGCAGCTGCCCCTTCTCCACATGAGCGCGGGATGGGGAACCACCGATCTCCAGGAACGCAGCCAAACTCACAGAAGCCACGGGACACAGATACACAGGCCACGGACACTGGGAAGCCACAGCAGACAGGAAAAGAGAGGGGACCAGCACCATCGGCGGCCTCCTGCCCTCCCCCCAGCACCTCTGTTCCCCATTCCTCAGTCACTGTCCTCCACCCAGGCTTCTCCCAAACTCTGTGACCGTTCGCCCCTTCCCACATGGACACGCGGCGTCTCCATAACCACGTTTCCAGGCTTCTCGTTGGCTGTGACGGGGGACCATATTCCACCCACGATTCATCCTCTACCCGTTCAGCCTTCCTATGCGCAGCGGGGACACACAGCACCCACGACGTTCTCAGACGTGACCGACCACAACAGATCATGCTCAAATTTACCATCTCATCTAGAATATTGCCCCATCGACATATAACGTTTCTTTCTATCAGTTCCAGCTATGATATGTCACTATTTCAACCATGTCATATCAACCCAGCCCCGCTCCAAGCCCTCCAGTGACGTCCCTGTGCTGAAAAGTAGACCCTAAAAGCCAGTGCCCTGGCCCTCCAGCGGCCTCCCCGCAGCCCTCCCAGGTGCCACACTGCGACCTTTCCCCAGAGCTTCATGGGCCTGACTCCTGGTCATTTTTGTAGATCTTGGCTCAAACATGATCCCCTCAATAATGTTGGTGCCAGCAGATGGGCTTTGGGGCACGGGTACATTAGCTTTGCCCTCTGTAAAATCCTAAAGAGCTCAGTTCCAAAGTCACCTCCAAATAAACTCTCGACTGAAACAAGATCTGCTTTGAAACAGATCTTCTGGCTCCACTTTCCAATCAAATACCCCTCCAGATCTTTCCATGGGAAATTCGGCTGTCACCCCTGACCTCCCAGCTTAAATATCTGCCAACCCTTCATAGCACTCTTCACTATGAAGAATTGTCATCCCCGCATTTACCTGTCCAGCGGTTGTCTCTCAGCCAATCGGGAGACACCAGGCTCTGAGACACCAGGCTGCGTTCTGGAACGTAGCGGGACTATGGAAGGAATGGCTTGGCCATCACTCAGCTCAGGCATCACCAAGACCCCCTTAGAGGGAGACGCTCACCGTCAGTTGCTCCAAGCATGGGCATAGTGGGGCACACCAGGACACCCAGAATTTGGGAAGCTGAGGCAGGAGGATTGTTTGAGCCCAGGAGTACAAGATCAGCCTGGTCGATCTAGTAAGATCCTGCCTCAAAACAAATTAAAAAAAAAAAAAAAAAAAAAGTTTTCAAAGCATTCAGAACCATCTGAAAGGAGAAGGAGAAGCAGACAGGGACCCACGGTTTATTGAATGCCAGACACTTTTCAAACATTATCTCATTTAGTGCTCCTAGTATTTTCCAGAAATGAATGTCAATATCCCCATTTTGCAGATGAGGAATTCAAGGCTCAGAGAGGTTAAGAGACTTTTCCAATGTCAGTGGAAGGGTTTCCATCTAAACCCTACAAACCCAGGGAAGCCCACCTCATCCCACCTCAGACAGATCTGCCTTCAGAGGCATCGTGGGTTGGCTGATCACCGCCCTTGTCCCCTGACTCCACGCAGCCTGAACCCCTTATATTCTGCTCTCCCATCCCTCCAGCCTTGCCTGCCTCTCATACCCCCCAGCAACAAACATCAACCATGAGCAAGCAACTGTGAAAGGAACGCAGCCAGGATGGGAGGCCCCTGTCCCTTGGGGCACCCCCAATCCAGCAGGCAGCCATTGATGAGTTTGTGACCACAAAGGAATGAAGAAAAAAAAAAATGTCTGATTCAAGGTCTGGAGAAGCAAAAAAAAAAACCGAAGGCTATATCTACCTGCTGTTTGCCACTGGTGTAAACACGATGTGTGTAAGTAGACAGCAGCAGGACGGGGTTGTGCCAAAGAGGACAATGGAGGTTCCATGGTAGAGTGGCGGAATATACTGTGGGTGATTTTTAATTAAATTTTAATGATTGCTTAAGTGCTAATTTTTAATAGCAAATATTAGGAAAGAAGGTGAGAGAGGAAGGGAGGGAGAAGGGTTTGAAAAGGAGGGAGAGAGAGAGAGAGAGAGGAACAAAGGACAGAGGAAAGGAAAGGGGGTAGGAGGGAGACCAATCTTGGCAGTTTTTCCTGGGGTCTGGCTGCTGTCTACAGAGTGAGAATGATGAAGTAGCCCCTGGCACTGGTGGGCAGGCAGAGGTCTCTGATAGCCGGGGGCAAAGCCAAAGGTTTGAAAAAGAAATGTGTTTGGCACCTGCTGCCTGTTCCCCAGCAGTGACCAAGGCCACCTAATTCCCAGCCTGACCCTCATGGGAGCTCAGCCTCATGCCATCACCCTAGAGGTACCACCTCCACTCCCCCTTCCTCCTTTACGCCCAGCTCAGGTCACACCTCTCCTCCCACCCCCTGCTCCAGTCCCTTTCCTCCTTTAAGAGCCAACTCAAAACTCTCTTCTTCCTGCAAGTGTTTCTGGATCGCCCTTCACTCTGAGACTTCAGCAGCTTGGAAATGTGTGACTCCTTCATCCTGCAGGAGAGTCATCATATAGAAGCAAATTTTCAATATTTGGAAAGAGCATGGGCTTCAAATTCCAGCTCTGCCACTTTCTAGCTGTGTCATCTTGAGCAAGTTACTTAACCTCCCTGAGTATCCACGTCCAAAATCATGAAAACCATGAAATGGAAATACGAGTTCGTTCTAAAGGGCTCATGAGAGTGATGAGCCAATGGGAACAATGAAGGAATGGCAGTTTTTACTATGGAGTGGCATAAAATTCTTGGAAAATAATCATGCAATTGTGTTCTAAACCAACTGTATTCTAAACCACATCACCCCTACATGAACTAAATGGAACACTCACTGGTGCAGAAAACTGTCCCTTCTAAAGACTTGAGTGTCTCCCTGCCCCCCATCAAGGCATGCAGCCCCCTCCCAATGAACCAGCAGGCAGCTCCACCAAGGCTTCTCAGGCACAGTCCCAGGGCCTCGCTCCCCGGAGCTGGGTGCAGCAACCCATCAGCAGCCTCGGCCAGCTCTGGGACAACAAGGAACCCAGGAGGGGGAACAGCTCTGGGTGAAAGGAGGCCTTGAGATTCTGTTCCCTCAGGACCAATGCCCAGAAGTCACCATGAACACCCACAGCCACCCTACCTGCCTCTCCTGGGAGCCTCCAGTCCCATAAGCCTAAAACCGTATGATTTTCTGGAAGGGACTGGAACCCATCCCCAGTGGGACTCCAACCCATTTCCCCATTGACAGCGGAATGTTTCTACCATGGCTCACCTTGGAAAACTTTGGCCAACCAAACTAGTTATAATGGTACTGATAACAAAACAATGACTATCATTTACTAAGGGGCAAAAATATACTAGGTATCTGATAAATGCTATTTACTGTTAAAATATTTATTTAGTAATAATAAACTTTTTCTTCCATTTGGATTTGTATCAAAAGCACATGGGCCGGGCGCAGTGGCGCACGCCTGTAATCCCAGCACTTGGGAGGCTGAGGCAGGAGGATCGCAAGTTCAAAGCCATTCTCACCAGTGGTGAGGCACTTAACAACTCAGTAAGACCCTGTCTCTAATAAAAATACAAAAAAGTGCTGGGGATGTGGCCCAGTGGTTGAGTGCCCCTGAGTTCAATCCCTGGTACCAAAAAAAAAAAAAAAAAAAAAAAAAAGCACATGGGTCCAGCAAGCTTCTGGTCAGCACCAGAGCCCCTGCGAGCAGAGTCTGCTCTATCTCTAGCCCAGGACATGTGGTGTGGTCCACAAGGGCATCCTTCGACAGCCAAGGCCAGGTACACTTCCAGCAATCACCCTAAAACCCTGAGACTTGTCATAGTTCCTTCCTCTCCTAGTACCTCTGCCAATGAACCTAAGTAGGGAATAACCTAGCTAGCCCAATCAGCTTATCTTGCAAACAGGCTTATACCCAGAGATGACAAGAGTTCTACCCAAGGCCACACTGCTGATGGCAAGACCAGGCCTCCCAACCCCAGTGCTAAAAAAAGAGCACCCTGTTCTTTTTAGGGGTGGCAGTCAGGGCTGCCTGGAGACGTTGCCAAACACACATACCCTCCCAAGGTGAATCCCTGAGGCTTGGCCTCAGTTGGTCCAGTACACACTTGCACACTCGCTTTCACCCCCCCCCCCCCGGGCCAACTCCCTGCTACCTAAGCACCTCTCCCCAGTGGCACTCAGCATCCACATCAGGCCTTTCCACAGGGGACTGCATCCTCCCTCCATAAAAGGCATCCACATAGGCCAGATGTGGTGGCACACACCTTTAATCCTGAGACTTGGAGCGGGAAGATCCCCAGTTTGAGGCCAGCCTCTGCAACTTAGTATGATTCTCACCAATTTAGCAAGATCCTGTCTCAAAATAAAACATAAAAAAGGACTGGGGGATATACCTCAGTGGTAAAGCTTCCCTGAATTCAATTCTCAGTAGCAAAAAGAAACAAACAGTGCCTCCCCAAAAAAAAAAAAAAGCATTCACATAGGGCTCAGTGATAAAGCACTTACCTAGTATTCATGAAGCCCTAGATTTGACCCCCAGTACCACAAAGAAAAAGAGAGAGAGAGAGAGAAATTATCTACAGTAGGGCCTGATTAAGCATTAAAAAAAAAAAATTAGCCCACAAACACAAAACTGTGCTAACCATCAATTTATGTCTAAGGTAATCCTAGTGGGCTCTGATTTTTCCTGATGACTCTATAGATGCCATCTTTCAAATGTCAAATATCATATTCTCCACCCACCCTCCCTCTCAAATTTATGCTGGGAACCCTCATTCACCAATGCCACACACTGAGACAGATCTGGGAGCATCTACACTCCTTCCTGTCCAACCCTCCCGCAATGTCCCTGTTTCTAGAAGAAAGGGAGGGGTATCCAGGGCTCTTTAATATCTATATAAAATGAATGGAAACAAAGAGGCATGTTGCATGCAGATTAGGTCTTTCTGTCACCAGAAATGTATCCTCAGAACATGGTCCATGGGTAATGAATTTTTATACTGTGCGTCATTGTTGTCAACACATCTATATTATGGGGGGAAGCCTTAAAGATGAACGTGAAAAGAGTTGGGTGAAAGACATAGCCTTGCTCCGTCCTCCCAACCCAGGCATCTCGACTCATCCTTCAAAACCATCCAGTTTGATGTGCATCTGAGGAACCTGACCCACCTGCCTTGAAATTCCAATAAATAGTCACTTGAAAATGTTCGGTAGCTCACTAGCGCCCACTGGAGTTGGTTTGTGGGGTGTGGTGGGGTGCAGCAGGGTGGGGTTCAGCAGGTCTGGTGACAGTGATGTTTCACGGCTGGGATTTTCACCAACCCCAAACTTTTATGTTCAAATGTGTTTTGTCCCCTTCCAAGGAGGCACCCAGGGAACACATACTTCTATTTCAATGATCCTGCCGTGTAAAACTCTTTATGAACTCCTCTTCTGGAAAGCATCCTCAGAGCCTGGACGCGGTCTTCTGAAAACCCTCGGTGGTAAAGTTCCCTCCTTTAGGAAGGACCTGAGTTTGAGAAAGAGTAAAAAGCACTGGAGCCAAGTCTGATGAATAAGGTGAGTGATCAGACTGGGAAAAACTATTTTAAGCAAGAGTGGGATTTCAGCATAAAATAACAAGACTTCTTTTATGTGTCTAAGGCAGAGTTTGTGTGTGAATATGTGATTTGTAAACTAACTCTTAAAGGTAGTTCCAAAAAAAGAACCCTTAAAAGTTTCTGAGCAGTTGCAGTAGCATTGGATTAGAGTGCATCTGCTTCTAAGAGACCAGTTGGGTCTGGAAATGCAAACCCAGGCGTGACATGGCTGCTCTGGAGCCTCACTTGGTAAGGGAAGCAGCCAGGTCTGCACCCCAGGCTGTACCACCGAAGTCTGGGGTGCAGTCCACGGAGCGGCCAGGCCCTGGGCTGCACACACGTGTAAGGAGTCCCCTCTGGTGGAAAGGCTGGTAGGGGGTGGGTGGATGCTGGGCTGCCCCTCCTCCAGGCCTGCCGGCTTGTCTGCTCTGTTCAAAATGACACAGCTAATTAAGGCAAGTCTTACCGCAGCTCAGAGCTGGAGCTGCTGAAACCGGGCTGGCCTTCCCTCTGTCACAGCTTCCAGATGAATCCATATTTCAGAGGGTAACAGCTCATCTGTAAATAAAATAAAATATCCTCTGGGCTGCAGCCAGGTAGCCCATTCCTGCCTTTGGCCTGAATGTGATTAGCACATGGGGGCGAGGCAGGTAGGGGTGAGAGAGGCAGCTGGAGGAGGGAGCCAGTCCGTCTTTTAAGACCTCTGCCAAGTGATTTTTGTGATTGATATCCAAAAGGGTTTTTCTCTCCTTCTCTACGTCCCCACCCCCAACTCTTTAAAAAGCCCATTTTGAAATAAAACCTAACATAGGAAATTAGCGACTTATTGCTCAAGGCCACCATCACAATGTGTGTAGCACCAGGATGGCCTTGGAGCTCAGCGAATCTTCCTGGGACTTGGAGGGGAAGAGCATCCCTGGGGGATGGTGGGGGAGACCCAGACATCAGGTGCACCCAGAAAGACACAGCAAGATGACACTGAGCGTGTCTCTAGAAGATAACAGGCTAGAAGGAAGAAGAAATGAAACCACAAGTTTAGTTATATAAAATCAGCTTGTGGTCCTTGAACTAAAATCTAACTTTTTTTTTTTTTTTTCACGTAGCCTGCTACTTGAATACATTTAAGTATTATTTTATTTTCTAAACTGATTTTGTGTGTGAGGTCTTTGCCTCTCCTTCTGGGAGACAGGAGTCCAGATAAGGCCTGTAAACTGTGTCCCGGCCTCCTGAGAGGATGCCCTGGGCTTCTTGAGTATGTGTTCAGAAAGGAATCAACTTGTAAATTATATGAACAATGATAATAACAAAGTAAGGCAATGATCTTCACAACTTTTCTGAAAATCTAAAACCCCTTGAAAATAAAACGGTTAATTTAAAAATACTAAGTGGACATCGCTTAGGTATAACAATCCACTCGTATAGTGAAGAACCATCAGTCATATGGGATTATGATTGTTTAATTTTCCAGAATACCCGAGGTATGTAACCAGGTGGCATTTTTATGTCCGTTTGATATGTTTCTCTATTTAGTCTCTTTAATAAACTTGGAATGAAGATGCACATGGGTTACATTTGGGACCTAAAAAGTTTTCTCCTGTCCAGCAACACAAGAAATGCCTCCCAGTATATTTAAACCTGTCTGCTCCATTGTTGACGTCCCTGCGACCTTTCTTTCTTCACCCCAATTGTAGCATGTGGCGAAGGCATTAGCAAGGGCCACGACACATTATTTCCCGGTTCCAATTAGGTGAGGGGGAACAGCCAGCCCTACTTTTTAAAAGCACACTTGGCTTTGGAAAATATGGTCTTTTTTTTTTTTTTACAAACAGCTCAGCTGTAAGAAACCTGTCATTTCTTAGCATGCTGCAATAATCCTAAAAGCCAAACTCATGAACACTTTTCTTACATGCCCGCAAAACAGACAAACAAAAACCCACATGCAACTCAGTTTTGACATTTCCGATACCCTCCTCCAAAATATTCTCAACAAATCACCCTCACACTGAAAGTTCCACAGGAATCTTTACGTAGATAAGGGGTTCTTTTTCTAAAATCTAAATCTGCACAGGCATTTTCTGTTGCGATGAAAAGGCTTCTAAGATGTACACAGAAAATGAACTCCCAATAATTGTCTCCACAGTATTAATGTGTATCTTCTGTTAGAGGAAATCTGTAACCTCATCAAGGAATAGCATTCAAATAAATTTTCATTGTCCCACTGCACAAAGCTAAGCTTAAGCGAATCCTAATTTGTTATTCATTCTTCTTGTTTAATTCATAATTTGATGCTAAACGTGGTGACACAGCAGTGCCCCACAAATTCGACTGCATCTGTCCTCAGAAACATTTCTTACAGCTACCCAGGCTTATGTTTTATCCTAAAAATGCCTATAAGCTTACAGATGTGCGACATAAACGGACAGTAAGGAAGTGACTTTTTTTCCCCCCCTAAGCATAGCAACATTAATCTTTCTGTAAATCCAGGGTCTCTTTTTCACTAGGTCCATTCTGGTTAACTATGCTTCCCTGGATTTTCCAAACCCTTATTTGAAGCAAAAAGAAAAAAAAAAAAAAATCCTCCTGACAAATGCTTTGGTTTAAAACTAATGTTTGCCCCAACTGGTTAAAGGGCCATAGAAGTAAAAAGGTTTTGCAAAATATTCCACAACCTGATTTTTAATTTACTGCATCATCAGCTACTTTTATGATAATATTTAATCTACTGAAACAAAACCAGCCTTAGGGGAAAAAATAACAACAACAAAGGGAAAGCGAGTTTATTTTTAGCAGCTCCATTCTCAGGGAAGGTAGCTGGTAAAAACCGAAACAACTTCCCCTAAGAACGCTACTTTTCTTTTCTCTCTCTCTCTCTCTCTCTCTCTCTCTCTCTTTCATTTTTATTTACCCCTTCTTTCTGTTGATTTTATTTTCCCCCTTTTCCTTTTCTCCTCTTTTTTTTTTTTTTTTTTTTTTTTTTTTTTTTTGTGCTGGTGGTTGACATAATCAAGTTTAAGGTTATATTTCACCAGGTACCATTAACAAGTCCCAAGAAACAGGAGGCACCAAGAAAGAAACTATTCCCTCCCCCCCCCAAATTTATAGAGTGATGATAAGTCTAAATATTCAACCATAGTCCAGATGAGCAAAACTCTGAAATGAAAAGAAGCTTAGTGAACACATTACTCCTTGAGGTCAAGTTTGGAAAATTTGGCTCAGATGCCCCAAGTGCCAGCCCATACTGGGAACAATATCATTATTTTAAGTCAGGAAAATAAAGAAGAGAGATGATAAAATGCCTCAAAATCCAGTGAGGTCCTTCAACTCGGAGACTTCAGAACTTTTGACTCCAGCACTCAGTGTGTCGTCAGAGACAGCTCAGATGTGAGCAAGAGCAAAGCAAATGTTCTGGGGGCTTTTTTATTTTCATTTTTTATTTGTGCGTGTGTATCTATTTCCTATATCTGTTGGAACAGATTTCCTGGGAATTAAGCACTCTAGTGAGACAGAAAGCCTGTCACTGTGCACACATGAAAACACTCCTGGGAAATCTGAGTTTGCATCTGAGATGGAAACTGAGCCAGGCCAAAGGACCCCTCCCTGAGAGAAGCTACTTCCGGTCAAAAGGTGTGCCCCACCACACACCTCCACGTTTTTAAGCACTGGCCTGGATTAGGCCGCCCAAAGCTGCTAGGATGGGCCCTTTCTGAGTGGCAAGACATTATAGGAAGTTTTTGCCAAAGTCTTTGGGTGGAAAATGGTCCTTCCCCAGGAGCACTGTGCTGGTGGCTCCATGCTTAGCAAAGTAGAAAATGTCACTGGAGCATGAGCTGTGACAGCAGCATGTACATACTTGCACATACCCTTTCCTCTGCTGAGCAGCTGTGAAGTCTGCAAATTGCAAGGCAAGCTCCAGAGGATGAAAGAAGACAACAAACCCAACTGTACAGCAGCTACAGCCATGAGACGCTGTGAGAGCAAGTTCAGGTTTAACTTTTGCCTGATGTTACAATGTCTCCCCTGGAAATGAAAGGGAAGTTTCCTTGAAGCTCTGTAATTAGCTTGTTTGGAAGCTCCATGATTCATCTCCCCACCCTAATTCTAACTATCATGAATTTTGCATTATTCTATGCACAATAATGCACATAAAATTAAATAAACAATTTAATTAATTTAATTAAAATTAAATATTAAACATATTGTGTATAAGGAACCTGCGCCTTTGATTTAATTGGGCAGGAGTACCCAAAGCAGTTTGGGTAACAGCAGAAAATAATTAAAAACAACAAGTACGTTAGCCTCTGGGTACAAGGAATAGTTGGGAGCCTCCTCTTGAGAAAGGTTTATTTAATTAAAATTAAACTAATCTTTGGAAAACATTTGATAAGCATTTCATAATACAAATCATAATCCAAAAAATGAGGCTCAGACTGCCTTTCCACAATACAGGAAAAATCATGTTAAATAATTTATCTCCAGCAGCAACCACTTTCTCCCCTACACACACTTACAAACACGCACAGAGATTCAATAGACAACATGTTTGCTACATTCAAATTCTAGGTAATATTTGATTCATGCATGCAGAATCTGGACAAATATTAGCAAAATGTGGTAAGCGGCATATGTCAGTAGCAAGAAATTAGGAGACCTTGTATTTGATTTTGAGTGGGGTGGGGGTTTTCGGTGTAAACACATCCCTATCAAAAAACACTGAATTTATTTAAAAGAAAAACTAGAGTGTTCTAGCAAGTCAATATCCTGTTCAGCACTAATAGCGTCCAAAACCACAGAATAAGCTGGGTCCCCAAGTCATCTTCAGATACATTTAATTCACAAGGTGGTAGAGCTAATGCTTCATACTAAGAGAAAAAGATCATTTATATTCTATTTATATTCCCATTTTTTTCCTCCTGTTTTTGTGGTGGGATCTGATATTCAGTCAAGAGTCTTAGATACAGATCACAAAAGAAAGACAGTAACCAGGCCCAGGCACATACTTCCCCAATAACTATCCCAGGGCCTGGCCTGCCAGAACCCAGACATTCATGGTCTTTATCAAACTAGGGCCTATTTTGACATCGATAGTCTAAGCAGGTACCCACCAAAGCTACCTATCCTGTGGTCCAGTTCTAATGTTCCTGAACATATGACCCTCTGATGACAAGAGTTCAGAACCTCAATCCAGTTTTCCAACACTTAAATATCCCTTAACGTTAAAGGAAGATCAATGTTAGATCATCCACTGTCTCAAATAACACTCTTCACTCCTATTTTAGAATATATAGTAATTTAGTCCACCAGTGGGATTAAATTATTTTTCTTACATACTAATGATTCGTAATGAATAAAGAAAAAACTATATTCACTCTAATGATTTGATGGGTGCATATAATAACGCATTTTGTTTTGGTCTTTACAACAGGAGATTTTCTCTATATATCCTAACACCGAAATCATATTTTTTTTTAGTGATCATATGTATCCTAAAAGTCATTGTTGTGAAATATACACACCCACAGGTGTGATGCATATAGAAACATCTGAGTCAAAGCTTAGTCTTGCCTATACCAAGGTTATTTTGTGTGTCTCTGCTCTGGAAAGAAAGTCACAACAATATACAACATGCTATTTTATAAGCAATAATTCATAATGGCAGCTAATAATTATTCTCTCAATATCAGGCATTACTACAAAAATTCACCTAAGCTTTTAGCTCTTCCTCTGGTTGGTTCAACTTCTCTTTGATCACAAGAACAAAGTACCTTTGGAGACTTCCAGTTGGGCCGAGAGACACAGCAATCCAAAGGGTGGCCTGCCTATTGCCAGACTTAAATTAAAAAAAGAAAAAAAAAAAAAAAAGTGGAGATTTGGCAGAGCTCAAGCAAAAGATCGTGAAGCCATCTCCAGTTCAATTAACCCTTTCACACAGTTACTGGGAAAGGGTGCTTAACCCCTAGAAAACACCCAGCAAAGAGCCTGGTGCAGCCCTGGCTTCTCCGGTCAGGACCACAGCTGCAGCCAGGGCTCCTCTCTGCCATCCAGGGCTTGTCAATGGTGCCCTTCATTTGCATGTCAATCCTTTCACATGATTAATATGTATTTATTGACCAGGAGGCCTTCCCAACCTAGGACAAAGGGAGACAGGCAGTCTTCTTTTAGAGCCAGCCATAACTTTCCTGGCAGGACTGACAATAGTGCAGAGAAATAATTCTCTTCCCACCGTTCAGACGCACAGGGCAATGGGAGGAAAACCGTTTCCACGGAGCACGGAGAAGTCAAGTGCACCTTTCCTCTCCTTTCCCCATTAAGTCACTCTAAGTCACTCGTGTCCATTTCCTGCCACTTCAACTGGGGGGTGTGGTAGACCAGAAAAGAAAGACCCCTTGCCGGGGAGACTTGAATCCCTTCCGCTCCTGAAGGCCTCCAGGGCTGAGGCCTATCCACGAGGCCAGGCCTGGCTGGAACCCGGAGACACCTGAGGAAAGAGGCCTGCCTCTTTGCAAAGGTGAATCTAGACACCAAACGGAGCTGAGCCCAGTGCATCCCATGATGTGACTCTTCATGAATCTTTTATCCCTTCAAACAAACATCGTGTTTCCCAGATTGACATGTGGGAGTTTTATTTATTAAACAGCAAACTCGAGTTTTAAAAAAAGATCAGCCTTATGTCTACCAACAAAGGTTTCCAGAAATCCTCTCCTCTTACCTCCCATCACTCCTCCCACGTGGGAAAATAACAGTCTGGATGGTCCAACCGTGGCATAAATGTCCATTTTTACTCTGGCCTCTGCCTCTCGGAATGTTAGAGATGAGATTCTGGATAAGTTTAGAAAAACTGTGTAAAGGATTAGGATGACTCTTATCTGTCCTAGTGCCAAGGATATTGAGTCAGATAATCCAAGAGGGTTTTTTTTTTTTTTTTTCCCTGATCCTGGGTGGTTCTTGGACTTGCTTAGTTTGATGGCTGGCTCTCCACCTCTCTGTGTATTAAATTCTTGGCTCCACAGAGTCAGACAGAATCTATTCCCGAGGAAAAGTACAAGGAACCATCTCTTTTTAAAAAATCTTTAACTGTAGAAAATAAGGAGAAAAGGACTTTCCTTCAGGTTGAAGTAATTCAAGTCCAGCCTCTAAGTCCTAACCTCTTAAAGAACTGCCTCCCCCACTGCCCCCTCACCAAAGGCCTAGGATTTGACTTCCTAACCTGAGCGCTGACAAGAAACCAGTCACCCTCATTCCTCCTCGGAAATCCACTATCTTCAGATTTTATGAAAGTTATTCATTAGTGATAAACTCACTCTGCTGTAAAAGGGAATTCTGATGGTGTCAGTCCCCCAGTCTGTCTCTTTCTTATACCTCATTGAACTCCAGGAGTGTACATGTTACACTTTGTAAGAAGATGACCACAGGCTGCTCTTCCACACAGTCTGGTCCAGAGGAAGTAAGGGAAAGCAGTTTAAACAATCACATGGCTGTTTGCGTGACTTCAACCAACTCTTATTTCACTATGTCATTTTTACTAAAACTGGTCTACATGTATAGACTGTGTCTGAAAGAATCCCAGAAAGAGGCCTAGAATTCCAAGAATGTAAACTTCAAGGACTAGGCCTGCAATGGTGAATTTACCGCAAGCAATTAAACATAAAATGGCCCTGGTAGGATGTTTCAAATTTCTGCCCAAGTTTTGCCCATACAGAAATGTGATGCTTATGATGGAAAAGGTATTTTCCTTAATAGTAACTCCGAAAAACATGACCCAAAAATAGACCCAGGAGTCATTCCAGTAGTGCCCCTCTGGCTTCATCTGCTTTATGTGACACCCAGAATGCAATGAGTCACACTATAACCCATCCCCAAATGCCCCATTCCAGACCCAAGGCCACACTTCTGAAACCTACCATGGAAATACTCCAAACAACCAAATTTCCCAGGAAATACACCCATCAAAAAAGGCAGGCACATATACCAGGCGAGTGGTGCATACCTCTAATCCTAGCTACTCATGAGGCTGAGGCAGGAGGATTGCAAGTTCAAAACCAGCCTGGAGAACTTAGTGAGACCCTATCTCAAAAAAAAAAAAAAAAAAATTCAAAAGTTAAAAAGCTCAGGCACAAGTGTCAAAAACACCTGAGAACAGTCACAAGGATGAGGTATCAAAGAAAAAAGAATCTGATCTCAAAGTTCCATAAATCTGCGGTTTCATTGTACTATGTAAACAGATTATTTGCAGTGGAAGTAGGGAAGAATCTTTTTTTTTTTTTCCTGAAGCTTTTGACATGATAAACTAAGGCAAATGCACCAAAATTTGACTTTGTTTTCTCCTTCACAGATAATAAGTTCGACTACATTTAACCATCAAAAAAAAAAAAGTTCCACAAGAATGACCTCTGACATTACAGAAGTTAAGAGATAGGTTTTGACTATGTTTGCAATACACCAAACATGCAGGATAGACTTCAGAAATGCATTTGGCTCTTAAGCTGGGGCCACACCATTACAGGCTACTATAACATTAAGTATCCACTCCACCACTCCACTGCTGCCCACATCTGTACCAAAAAGCACTTGGTTTAGGCTAGGTAGATTGATTGAATAATTGATGAGAACATAAGAAGATTTTTCCACTGGATGTTGTGGTCAGTAGAATGCAACCTCTGTCCACTAAGGAATCAGTGGTTTCTTGTTTTGTTTTGTTTTGTTTTGTTTTGTTTTGTTTTGTTTTGTTTTGTTTTGTTTTGAACTCACTGACCACCACCTCTGGCATTTGGGGAAGAAAAATACCTTCTAGGTTTGAAAGAAGAGTTGAGTACTCCTGAATACCTCCTCTCTCTCTCTCTCTCTCTCTCTCTCTCTCTCTCTCTCTCTCTCTCTCTCGCCTGCTCCTCATTTAATTTTGCAGGCCATTAATCCAGAATGGGCACCAGAGCATTTTGGTATTTGCTTTCACATTAAAATGACTGAGTAATTAATGAAAGTTGGCAACTCTTCAGGCAAGCAGCAAGCCTGCTTTCTTTCTTTTCCCCACTTAATTCACAAATACCAAGGGCTGCGCCCCTCTCCTGTCAGCCTCACCTTCCCCAGGCTCTGTGGTGCCATCTTGTTCCCAAAGACATTTGAGACTGCCCCTCTTAGTCTCTGAGGAACTTTGTAATAAAACCATCATCATCCATTAAAGATGTCAAGCGCAACTAAATGGGCCCAACTTCCTCAAAGCTGTGGACAACTTACCACCTACACCATAAGGAAAACTGCATCATTTTCACCTGGTCCATACTTACACCCTAGGGTAACTCCCACTCTCACTTCTGCAAAATGTCTTCCTAGGACAAGCAAACCTTTCTTCTTAGGACAAACAAAAGCATGCTTCAGCTTCCCCTGCTACCTGTGAGCTGAGAAAGGAGCCCGGAAGGAGGGCTGGGGGCCCCTCCTATCTACCTGCCCCCAAGAGTATCTTTTGTGTTACAGGGGCTTCCCGAGTGGGATGGCTGGAATGTGGAGACGCCACTGCATTGGAGTTAATAACACATTGTCACAAAGGAATTTAAGGCTGAACTAGGGAAATTCTCCAATGGAACTTCTACTTTCTCTTCTTCAAACTCTTTCTGCTGTGTCTCAAAAAGAATAAAAAACATTTTGTGGGCTTTTTTTGTTCCCCCTCCCGGAGGCCATATCACTTCCAGTGCCCCTTGTGAAATGGTCAAAGCATCCCTGACTGTCCAGGAGACAACCACCAGGTCACAAGGTGAGTTTTGTGTGCCAAAGATTAAAGCTTTGCATCCATTTCCAAAATGACCCACCCTTTGTAGAGGAGGCTCTCTCGTGCTGTGCGTGGGGCTCGTGTAGGTGTGTACCTGAGCTTTACTCCGGGAAGATGTGCAAAGCAACCAAATGGAAGCCCTCACTATGGACACACCCTCTTCGCCAGTATGGAGGTCTTAGGTTGGAAAGAGACCGGGAAGAAGATCAAAAGATGGCCCATGGGTCTTCCTGGCTTAGTGCAATGAATTTCAATTCCCCCGGGATTCCACTATAAATAGGGAGTGATAGAGCAGGATTAGAGTAACAGTAACTTCACATTCACGTGAAGGTAACACCTAGGGATCCTCAGGGGTAACGCTCTGGACCCCTCCCCCTCGCTTCCCCAACCCCAAATCTCTCAGCTTTCGGGTCTGGGGTCCGCAGCTGTCCTCCCACCCGCAGGTGCTGCGTGGCTCAGCCCGAGCAAACACGATCCCCCTCCCTCGGGGATGCCCACCGCAGGGGCTTTCCCCGACAGCATCTCACAGCCAAATGAGCTTGTGAACACGGAGACGGCTGAGGATCCGAGACAAGGAGCTCGCTCGCTCGGTCTTTCCCGGGCCGTGTTTGCCATTTGCGGGAATAAATGAAGCATCGGTAATCTCCATAAAAGAGCTTTCACGCTTCATTCTCTGAAACTAAGTTGAGGCTTAGACGGAAAGGGGAAAGAGGACTTTTAATTTAAAATAATGATCATCAACACTTTGGCGTTATAGGGTCTTTAGAAAAGATAGGGTCCCTACCCACCCCTTGAAGCGAAGGCAGGGCTATCTCTTCTCACCTCACCAGAAGGATCTTGACTTGCTGGGATTGGTGGGCCAGATTCAAATGCTAGGAAGACCTCCTGGGGTGGGGGTGGGCAGTGATACAAATAACTCTCCCTGGAGGTTGAAGAGTTGGGCAGAAAAGGGGGAGGCCAGCCGGTGGTCCAGGAGAAAGAGAAGTGAGCAGTGTTAGTGGAGGCCCAGGACTTTGGACATGGGAACCTCAGCTGCCCTGGGGTCTCCCCAGGGTTCAGTTCATCTCTGGCTGCTTTCACCAGGTGGCTAGTTCTGTTTGTGTCCAAACTTTGCACGCAGGGGTTGGGGGGACACAGTGGACTCCATGCCTTCCTTCCTGACCGCCCCCCCACCCCCGCCTGACCTGTCAAAAGGCCCAAGAGCAGTTCATCCCTGAAAGGGACCTTTGCCCACTCTGGGCTGAACCTGGCCCAGGGGAGTCAATATCCTCTCATTCTTCCTTTCCCCAACATTCTCTAAACACCTGGGATCCCTTGCTTCTAAGCCTGTCTACCAGCCAACTTCTTCTCACTTTGCACCACCAACGGGGTCTGCTCTGTCAGGACACTCCAGGCTGGATGAGCGTGGAACTGGGTTCAGCCATCCTCACTGGATCCCGATTCCCCACCGGGCTCTTGGCCTCTGCCTGCTGAGAAGGTACTTGGACGGACTCGAAGTCAGGAGGCCAAGAGTGAAGGCCAGACTCAATCTGCAGGGGGTGCGGGCACAGGGAATCCAGCAAAGAATCAAAGAAGGAGTGCCAGTCAGGACGAGCCTCTCTCCTGCGTTGGCTTCTCCAGGCAGGCCTTTCTAGAAGCTGTACAGGGCCAGAGTGGTGGGCTCCGCCCAGGGAAGGAGCAGAGCAAGGGCAAGTTGGCTCGCTAGTGTAAAAGAAATTCTAAGTAAACAGTGAGCCCGAGCGAGAAACCTCAGCAGTGCCTGTGGGCTCCGGTGGAGCCCATAACGAATTGGCCAAACACCTCCAGGAAAGGAGAGGAGGAGGTGGGCAAACCTCTGCCCTCCACCCTAGGAAGGTGGTCTCTACAGTGGGGGAGAAGGCGGCAGGGGGCAGGGCTTCTCTGCAACTTTCTCTTGCCCAGAAAAGGATCCCGCACTGAAGATTTCGGAAAGCGCTCACCTAGTCCAGGAAAGTTCAGTTCACAGCCCCGTGGCGGGTCAAGTCTTCCCCAGCACCGAGGAGACGGGCTCCTCAGTCCTCTGGCCAAGGCCGGCAGGGCGAGGAGCCAGCATGCTGAACCAGCGAGGGTTTAGGCTGCCCGAGGTATACGTGAGGGCACGCGCCTCGTCTAAGTATTCAGGACTAGTTGAAGGAACAGAAATAAAAGTCGGTCTCCGCAGCCTCAAGAGCCACCCCTCCCCCTTCCTGGTGTGACCCCTGGCCTGGCGGCTCGGAAATTCAGTCGGTGCCGCAGAGATTGCAGGCGGTTCTCACCACCAGGAAAAGGGTGATCCCCCACACCAAGCCACACTGGCCCCCACTTGGAGGCCCCTGAGTCAGTTGGGCACGGGAGTGACTGGAAAGCCTAAAAGGTCAGCGTGTCTGCACCCAAGGCCGGCGCCGGTCCCCACGTGTCAGCCAGGGGAGCGGGCCAGAGCGCCCAGACCTCCCGCGGAGCAGCGAGGAGGCTGCCCGGGCAGCAAATTTGGGAGCTGGGCTGGGGCAGCAAACTTGGGAGCTGGACTGGGCGACTCAGGGGAGAGAGGGCCGGGAGCCTTAGAACGCCCGGGCACATCCCGCTGCGAAGACCTAGTCCAGGCGGCCGAAGGAGGCTGGCCGCAGGAGGGCAGCCTCCGAAGCAAAAACGGAAATCTTTGAACGAGGACCAGGGTGAACACAGAGACCAGGAGCCCACAGAAAAAGACACACGCGGGAAGAAGAGGAAAGCCACCCCCGCCGAGACACAAAATCGAAACTGCAAAAGAACAGTCGCCAGGAGAAGCGGGAAGGTGGCTTCTGCAGCCTGAGTGCGGCTCCCTGCCGTTCGCCCCGAGTCGGGGCTGCGAGGTGGCGTGGCCTTTCCCCTAGGCGTCCCCAGCTCGCGCAAGGGCAGGGCCTGAGCCCCACTCTGGGCGTGTAGATCTGGGGTTTCCTGTGCATAGGGCGAGGTGCACACAGAGGCCCCAGAGCGCCCCATCTTCAGTCTCCCACTGGAAAGAGAGGGATCTGAGCAATCCGGCCTCTGGCCAGAGCTGCGCTGACCGGAAGTGCATGTGATAAGCGCGCTCCACGGCGAACCGTGCGGGGCACAAGCACTTCCAGCTGCACTGGAGCTGGGCCAAAGTACAGGACGCCCGGATGGGGAGTGCTGGCTCAGTAGATCGAGTCTGGGCTCAATTGAGAGAGGACGGTGTGAGGGTTATAACCGCGGATTATAGGAAAAGGGGGTGCTCTTAATCTGAGAAATGATCGGAACCTGCTTAGAGACCTGGGTGAGAGGTGTGGGGTGGGGCGTGTGGGTAGAAATTGGGCCCCAAGGTACTAGCGTGAGAGGAGAGGGGGCTGGGGAAACGCTGAGGTCTGCTCCTACCTAAGATTGGAGGAGAGAAAGAATATTAGCCCTTAAATCAGTGCCGCTCCTTTCCAAGTGCCGAAGTCTGAATCATATGGATTTGGTACTGCCCTGTATGAATGCGAATCATGATACATAATTACAGTGTAAACGTAAACGTGATTAGGTGTGACTTCATCAAGATGACCCTTGACCTTGTCTTATCTGTAAAATGGGTATGATAATATCCCACTCAAACGTGTGTGGTTGAAAAAACATGTGTCAAACAACTAGCAATCTGCACAGCTGGCTGTTAGTAAGTAATCCTTATTATTCATTTTAATTTCAGGCATGTTTGTCTCCTGAATTGCCTCTGCTCTTTGGACAGTTCATGTATCTGGAATGAGGGGAGGGAGACGGACTAGAGAGAGGTATGGAGGTGGTTAGTGGGACTTGCTTTTGTTTTCTTCTGCATCTACTTTGTCTTCAGCTCGGAGGAAGTGGAGCCTGTTTAATGGCTGCTTCTCCTCTGGGGGAAGAAGCCTCTGCATCTGCACAGCTTTAGCGTTCAGGTGTCACACTGTCATGGAGCAGCACTGAGAGTCTTTCTGCAGGAATTGGTTACTCTCCTTTAGGGCTCAAGCCCACTCTGGCAGGAGTGGTGGCAGAATCTGAAATCCTCCTGGGTCCCTTGGTCCTTGGACTCCAGTGTTGCCCACAGGAGGCTCCCTCCCCTCTGTGCTGTATTTGCGCTTCCTGGGGCGCCTGCAGTACAAATCTTCAGGCTGGGAGGAGGAGCACACCCCCAGATGGAGCTCCACCACCCATGCTCCTGCTTGACGACAGGGGGGCGGCGGATATGTGGGTGGCTGTTAGTCCCTAAATTGTACCATTTTGTACCACGTTCCCCAACAGAGTTAAAGAAGGGAAGGCTTGCGCCCACCGCCTCTGTACCCCTCTGTAGCCCATCCCCCAACAATCAGCTTCCTGGGACTTCACCCCATCCACACTGCCAAAGCTGAATCAGGAGCTGTAGATAAGAATCCTCTCCTAAGGACAAGATGTGCCTGCCCCACATTGTGGGAAATCTCTTTTTCAGTCACCTATATGAAAGTTCTTCCATTTCTTTGGACTGAAATCTTCCCGAACATCCTCAAAATGACCCACTGCTGTGTCTGTGGGGAGAATTGCAGCGTGCAGGACTGACTCCACCTCCACAGTGGCACCTCGGCCAGGAAACGCTGAATGCAGAAGCAAACTCAGGAGCAAATGGCAGTGACCTATGACTTACCAAGCTCCTGGAGAAATCTGTTTAGGAAGTTTGCCCCGCCTGCCCTGGGTTTACCCCACCCGCAAGAGGTCCAGCCAGGCAGGTACATGATATACAGGCTGGAGAGACACTCTTGTAGGTGTGGGTCTGTGTCTGAGCCCAGTCACCAGAACTCAGGTACCCCCTGGGAAAGGGAAGCAGCTACTTGTCCCCTCCCCTGTCTGCCCCGACTCCAGTCTTCCCTGCTCCCACCCGTTGATCCACCTGCCTCAGCCCCAGTTCTCTCTGGTGGCCTCCATGGAGAGGAGGGGATAGGCCAGTTTGTCCCTGGGCCCTGGAAATGAGGTCTGGTCTCCTACTTTGGCCAGGAATGCAGCACACCAATCAGGCCATACAGGCATGGGACACTAGTATACACATTCCTGGCCCACACACGTGTGCTATAAACACATCTCTGAACATGAGTCCATTTGTATTTGCAGATATACACATTTTCCCCGTGCACACATGTGTGCTCATGGGTGTGTGTATGCTTGTGCATTTGTATGTATGGAAGCCTCTTCATGTAAACGTCATGCCCACTTGATAGCCCTGGACTGGCAGGGAGTCTGAGGGCTTTGGCTTCTCATTTGCTGTGTGCTTTTGAATGAGACACTTTCCCTCTCAGGATTTTGTTCCAGCCCACAAAATGAAACCTTTTTTTTATTCAGGAATTCCCTGAGGACAAGGAGGTTCCAGCACTGGGATTGCACCAAACCTCTGGTCTAATGCATTTGGGGAGGGTAAGGTGGGGGCCCCGCAGAGTCCCTAGCCATCCCTCTTTCTACAAGTCACCATGCAAGAGCAACACCCTCATCTGAGTCCAGAGTGGGAGGAGATAGCTGGAGCCTCTAGTGGAGCTACAAGGGATGGACAGATACTGTGCCCTTCTCCTCCAGGCGTGGGTGAACACAGTCTTCAATTTGAATGCACTGTGACGTCTAGCTTAAGTGGGCCCAGGCTGTGTGGCAAAGCCAGGGGAGGACTGCTGGGTGGATGGCCTCCCTGCCCTCTTGCCCACTCACCGTGTGCGTGCTGTGCCTGCGTGGTGGGAGCAGGGGAGTGTGCTACTTACATTGCCAGAGGAATGGCTTTTCTTGAGCACAAAAAGAACAAGCTAAGCTGAACTCTGAAGGAATTGATGGCCACCAGAGAAGCCACAGCAGACACCTTGATCTGCATGAAAAGGTGGACAGGCCCTCTCAAGCCCAGGTCTTGGTTTGCCATGCCTCTAGGAGTCAGCCAAAGCTCACCCCTGCCCTTGCAGCTTGGCCTTGATGGACTCTTTTCACTGAGGGCAGTGGGAAAAGGGAGCACAGTGACTGCCCAGGTGGCTTCATCTCTGGAAGACCTGCCATAGATCACAGACAGGGCTGTGGTGGCCAGGGAGAAGGCAGGATAGCCACTGGTCTCTGTGGTCTGGGCAGCTCCATCTATGGGGTCTCCAACCTGGGTACACATACACACACCACAATCACCAGTCACCATTGGTCAGCACCCACATACCCGAGGCACACACTGCCACCTCCCAAGCCTGAATAAATAATACATCAACACTACCCCTCGATAAACTGCCCCACGTGGTCCTCTCCGTGAACACATGAACACACGCAGACTTAAGAAGCAGTCACATACACCCAAGTACCAAAATACCCTCTCCTTCCACACCACTCTCTCCTCCCTCCATCCACAGCCACATCCCCCGCTGCACACATACACACCCTACTGAAAGAGAAGGAGTTTTCAGGGAGAAAACAGAGACCTTTGCCCTCAGAAAGAGCCAGGGATCAATACTGTTTAGACTCAGCTAGCAAGTATTTCCTTTTAGGTTGAGGAAGATTTAAGTTTATGGTTCAATCCAATCTTTAAGGAGGGTTTAAAAAAAAAAAAAAAAAAAAAAAAAGGAAAGGCAGAAAATAAGGAAGTTGGAATGGTGTGCTCAAGTATTTATCTCCATGCAGCCCCAGACTTTAATACACAGGCGGTTCCCTAGCCAGCCCATAAATCAGAGAAATCAATGCCCGTTTATGATCATTATTACTTTCACTTTTTTAAAAGCAGGGGGTGCAAGAAAAAAAGATCTGATCAGAATCCTCCCCACTCTTCTCTACCCCAACCAGGGAAAAGGAATATTCGAAAAAAGGAAGGGTAAGAATGTAGGAGAGTCATTCTAGATGGTGACTTTAGAGCCTTGGGAAGATTATTGTGCTGTAAGTGACCTAAAGAGGCACAGGCACAAGGAGACATGTGAGTCCTGAGAGCTTCAGTTTCTCCCACTGAATGACAAAGCGATTGGAAGATAAAAGGAGATGATGGGCAAGAAATCAAATTATATAATAATGACACTCCGGGACCATAAACAGTACTAACATAATCATAGGGTGGGGTAACCCACCTCCTCCAATCCCACTGGGTTCTTGGGGTTGAGGAAAGGCTCTTGGCTTTGATCTCTTGAAAGAATTGAAGAGGAACCTCAAAGAATGGGACGTTTCCTGAAGTTGCAGCTCACATTGTCTCTGTGTGTCTGTGTCCCAGCCCTGAACTTGGTGGTCTTGGGGGGCTTAGGTAACCTAGTGGGCCACAGTGGGAAAGAGAAAGGAGGGTAGAACCAGTTCCCAGGCATTTAAAATGATAAGGTTATCTGTAGAGGTGAGTGTCCTCACCACACCAGGATATACCCAGAGAGAAGACAGGGCCAAGACCATCCCAAAGTCCTAGGTTAGAGGATAGGTACACTGAACTCCACCCCCATTCCCAAGGAAAGCATAGCATATGCTTCCAGCCACCAGGATTGTTTAAGCACTTATTATGTGCAGGAGTTACTTAAGACAACAATGGTGGAGTGAAAGGAAGGGAAATACTGTTATAAAATTGAGGATCCATGGCAATGTCAAATACTCACCCCAACTCCACTCCTGGCCACCAAACCCCAAGTTCCTAAAACCCTTGTGCAGGGATTTGGAGGGAGTCTTGTCTTCCTAGGTATGGGACCTAGCACTGACACTTCTCTGGCCAGGAGTGTTGGACATTGGACTAAATCAAAGGGAATTTTTTGAGAAGAAAAGGTGGAATGATTGGCCATTCTCACTTCCCACAAAATCAATTCTGCAAAAACAACAGAAAATAAACCCAAGGGAAGAGAGCACAGAGAACAGGGTTCCCATACATGCACAAACCTCAAAAACACACCTGCAAACATTCCAAACGTGCAAACATAAATGAGTGCATTACACACATTGTGAACTCACAAACGTCCAATTATGCATCTAATCACAGAGAAATGAACACCCAGTTGTACAATATGCACACATATAGTAATACATACACAACTGGTAGGAACTTAGATGCACCAGTATCTGCACATTATCACCTATGCACACAAGTGTATGGACAGCTGCCTACCTAGTCACCTACATACATGTATTCAGGCACATGCATACATATTGCACAAGAGAAAAAAAAAACAAAGCAGAATTCACAATTTTAAAAAAAAACTGGACAAAGGAGAGAGGATACCTCCTGAGGAGGGGCCTCCCTTTCCTCCTACTAAGTCCTAAATATGTGTGCTGTGGTCGGAGTGATGCCTACACTGGAAGGACTGGACCCAGGTTCAGTGGCAAGAATACAGATATTTCTCTCTGGGATATCCAGGGGTCCTGTCTGTACTGGGGGCTTGTATACAGTGCGCCCCCCTCAGTGAAGAAGTAAGGTTTAGGGTGAGGACTAGGCAGACCTGGATTCACGGCCCAGCGTAGGGCCAGCGGTGGCCATTCCTCACGGCTTTCCCAGCATTCGGGCCTCCTTCCCCACCTTCCCACGCACCCCCACCCCCACCCAGCTTTGTGGAACTATAGGACCCAAGCCCACCGATTCTCCATGTGCTACCCCAGATCACCGCTTGTAAGCGGAATCACTCCCCAAAACGAAGAGGGACAAAGTCCAGGTTGCAGAGAGGACCAGCAGAAGCACCCCTCTCCTAAACAGGTCGCTCAGCACGAGAGGCAGCCCCGCACCTCTGCCTGCCCTGGGAAGGCCTTCTGCCTTTGGAGGAAAAAAAAAAAAAATCTCTAGTAAAACCCCACCAGGGAAAAGGGAGAAGAAGATTTTTAAAACAATAATAATAATAACAACAACAACAACAACAATAATAAAGAAAAGAGAGAAAGAAAGAAACTGGAAAGGAAAAGGTCCGGGCTGGCACAAGGAGCTGGTTGAACAGGAGGCCACAGCCCGCTGGGCCGCAGCCGGCGGGGCATAGCCAGCAGCCCCGCACCCCGGACCGTGTTTCCCAAGCCTGGGCTAGGCTTTTGGCCTTTGGGTTCCCTCCAGCGCAATCAGAAACTAGGCGTGCCCCGCCAGACCCTCCAGACCAGGGCCAAATCCAAATCCGAGCCGATTCTGCCACCGCGCTCCTCCTCCGACCCCGCATTCGTTGCGCTGGGATCGCAAGGCCTGGCTGGAGACGCCGGGGCTCTACCCCTGGAGTGCGCGCGGTGGCGCCGCCGGGGCCGCTGCGTGCCCGGGCCCACGCCTTTCCCGAGCCCGCAAAGAGGAGGGCCGCCAGGGGCTCGTGAGCACAGTGTACACTTTATTTCAGACTACAGGTTTCTGAACATAATAAAATCTTTGGCTTGTAGCGGCGGTTCAGTCTCGCAGTCTGTGGGGTCGTATTTCTCAACGAGTCTCCGGCAAACATAAGGGGGCAGGACAGACAGACCGACAGGAGGGTCCTGGGAGGTGGGGGAGAGGCGAAGGGCAGACACGCGAGGAAACACACTCTCACGCACACAAAGAAAAGTCCCAGAGAAACGAGGGCCAGCGATGCGGGGCGGGAGGTACTGGGGAAGCAAAAACATTCAAAAGAAAACGGCAACGAAAACGAAACTGGGCCGGGGGCAGCGAGGCGGGAGAGGGGGGATAAAATAATTATAATAATTATAATAATTATAACAATAATAATAAAGGAGATTAATAAAAATGTCCAGCAAATAGAGATCGCTACACATTTGTTTTCCTTACCTGAAATTAAATATATACAAGGTCGTAAGCGGTTTGGCTAGATAGAGCTTTAAGGAGTTCGCAGTTTCGTCCCTTATACTGTGAATAGAGAATAGATCATATTTTTTTCGATAGCACCTGTCCGAGTCTTTCTCCCTTTTCAAAAATGTTTCGTTCAAACGTGGCTGTCCACTCTGAGGATCTCTCTCTGTCTGTCTGTCTCTCTCTCTGTCTCTCTTCCCTGTTGCTCCCTCCCTCCTTTGCGCTGATTATTTCTCCCCAGGCGCGGGGCCCGCGAGACGGCGGCGGCGGCGGTGCCAGGAGGGGGCGCGGGCGCGGCGGCCGGACCGCGCGGCCCCGGCCGGCCGCAGCTACTCGCTCTCGTCTTTGTCCTGGACCGTGGTGGTAGAGTGGTTGTACAGTCCCTGGGCCATGAGGTGCAGCGCCAGGCCATTCTTAATGCCTGTGGCTTTCTTGATCTTGGCACGCTTGTTCTGGAACCAGATCTTGATCTGGGACTCGTTGAGGCTGAGCTCCTGGGCCAGGGTCTGCCGCCGCTGCTCGGTGATGTAGCGGTTCGCCTGGAACTCCGCCTTGAGTCTCTGCAGCTGCTCGGCCGTGAACGCCGTCCGTGGCCGCTTGTCCTCCTTCTCGTTCTTCTTCTTCTTCAGCTTCCTGGTGCGCGGACCTGCAGCGGCGGAGAGGGCCGGGTGGGGGTGGGGACGAAGGAAAGAGGGGAGGGGGGAGAGGGCAGAGGAAGCCGTGAGAATGGCAGAGCCCAGCCGGGATCTGGCCCCGTGCTTCTGGGGTGATCTCGGAGGCCCTGCTGGGTCCGCAGCTCCCGCCCGCCTGCCAATCCCTCCATCTAAGAGCCCTCTTCTGAACCACTGAGGTCTGTGGGTACCTTTCTGGGGAACGATGCAAAAGAGCTAGGAAGGAAAACTCGCCGAGGTTGTAGGTGCATCCCACATCCTAATTCAGAACAGAAGAATCCGAGGACAGACTTAAATCACAGCACTTCCTGGCCAAGAAGGCGGGAATCCAAGATAGAGATTTGAAGCCCCACACTGCCTAGTCACAGTTGGAGGTCAGAGGCCTACTATTTTCACAGTCCTGGAGTAGAAAGGATTGGGGCAGTAAGGACAGGCTCTAGGGGGATGACCGGCCTGCAAACTCATCTTCCTTTCTTTCTTAAGAAGTTATATACACGGAGGCACCTATAATGAGACAATGTGCGCTTGTAGCCATTGACCAGAGAACAAGGGGACAGGGAAGAGGCTGTGAGAAGGTTGCCCAGCTCCAAAGAATTTGGTGTCTGCTCTCTCTGCCTCCTCTTCTTCTCTTTGGCCTAAAGGAAACACTTTCTAGGGCTGGTGGGAGACACTGACTGCTCCTTTCCCTCTGAAAGAGAAAGAAGAGGCCCTCACTCAACTGCAGAGGCCCTTCATGGGAGGGGATACTCTGTTTTGCTTCTTGGATAATACCAACAAGAAAAAGAGGGCCCTTTCCATTCCTCCACCCAGCTGCACAGGCACAGTCCCCTTCATCTTGTCTTTGAACCCGCATGCTGCAATTTTAGGATCCAAAACTCCTGAATGACAGAAATAGGCCAGACTCGCTTTCTCTGCCCACGGATGCCATCTGCAAGGAGAACATATCTGTTTCCCAGTCCATGAGCAAAACAGGGGCAGAAAGATGGTGACAGACAATCCCTGAAGAAAATCTGTGCTACGACCCTATGGTAAGAAGCCCATATAGCAAAGCTCCCTCAAATGACAGTCTGAAAGGAGGGCTGCTATGGTGTCCAGCCGTGGAGAATGGAAGGAGACCCAGGGGCAAACCAGGAGAAGATTCAACTTCTGGTTTGTGCCTGGAAAGCCTACACCTGTGTCCTGTGACTTCTATGTCTAGGTCTCCTGGCATGGACTTGCTGGGCCCTGTCTTGGTTATGGGTGCATATAAGTTAAGTCCCTGTCAGGCCTGCTTTATTCTCTAAAACTGTCAGGAAAGAAGGGGTTTTGCCAGCATCTCCAAACATAGCGGCAGAGGGGTAAGCTGGGCAGCTGGCTCCTGGGGCAGGCTACCGTCTGGGATCACCAGCTGTCCTATGACAAAGAGTCCAGGCCTAAGCAGCCTGTAGTGACTCGGGTCTAGCTTGGGGATCATACCCCTGAACTGCCCCAAAAGGAGAAAGATCAGGTCCTCTGCCTGTCCAGGCCCATGAGAAGGAAAGTCATCACAAACAAAGACAAGGCCCCCTTCAGAGCAGGACTGGGGTTTAGATTAGTAAGGAGCTGAGCGGGCAGAGATGGCCCAGGAAATGTGTACATCCCCAGAAAGGCCCCACTGAGCGTTGTGCGTCTGGGGCAAGTTGGAGTGTTGTGTATGTGTGTGCGCAGAGGCACGGACACTTGTAATAAAATCGTAGCCTCCCGGCCAGACCGAGCCACACAGCCTGACAGCTCAATCACTCTATCCATCAGGCGAGTCAATCAAAGCAGCTTTTCGGAGGTTCAGGGAGCCCGACGTGTCAATAACGGGGCTCGAGATGGCGGGGGCTGATAGCGCTCATCGATCTGCGCCCGCCCGGCCCGGCGGTAGTACCGCGGCAAGAGACCAGCCACAGGAGAACGTAGCTACGCTGTCTGGACCCCTGGCAGACCCCGGGCTCCCGGAACCCTGATCATGGGCCAGAGCCCCTGCTACTCTCTTAGTGGCTCCCACTGGCCTCCAAAGCGCTACGGACCGGCGTGTCTGGCAGGCCGTGGTCTCCTTTACCGGGGCCCAGCATCTGTGCCGGGACAGGTCTTGGCTTTGGGTTCGCCAAACGCAAGGGCACACCGAACAAGAGTGGAAGGAGAGCCCAGAAAAACCAGCTCGTGGATGGCAAAGATCTGCTGCATGGCAGATGTTCAGCAGGACAGAGGGAAAGAAGGAAAACGCAAGGCCGCGGAGAAACTGCAGGAAGAGGCCGGCTGTCCTGTCCTTCGCCTTGCTTTCAAGCCTGAGCCTGACATGCTTTCTCTCCTCGCCCACCATCTGCCAGCTCCAAAGAACCAGAGGCCCCGACATCACCTTCCTGGTAACTGCCCTTTACTGGATTCTACCCACCCGGATCCGACTCTCTAGCTACCTGACTGAAAGAGGAGGGTGGCGTACAATGTCTTTTTCTCCCTTCCTGTGTTTCCCCATATCTGTCTCCATCTATGTAAATGGACTCTCTGCAGAATATATCGAGATTATGTTTTTGTCTGTAAGAACAGGCAGCAAATATTATTTCTCTGGTCAAAGCCTTCCCCAGGCAAAGCCCTCCTCTGCCGGACCAGACTAGACTGGTGGATTTCAGACCCAAATCACTAGGCCTTTCTTTCCGCCAGCTTTAAATACTCTTTTCCCTGGAAGAAAAATCAATGACTAATTGTATACTTTTCTTAAAAATAATGAAGGTAAAACACAAAAGAAGGCCCCAGGGGCTCAGAGTTCAAAAATTAAAGGATCCAGACCTCCCATGCCAGGAACTGTAGTTTCCCGGGTGGTGGACTCAGAGGCCAGGATCGCAGATGTGGACACACTCGGTTGTGGCTGGCACCGGGGTAAGGAGGAGGAATCAGGCTTGAGAGAGGAGAGCGCCTGAAGCTAGATTTGTTCTCCCCAGAGCGGCGGCTTGTTGTTCTGGGGGCGTCGGCGGGACCGGAAGGCACAGCGAAGCCCGGGTTTAGGTACTCACCAGAAGACGGACGATCCGAGTAGCGAGTGCAGTAGACCCAGGCGGGCCAGACGAGGGGCTGCTGTGAGTCAGTTTTGACCACGGGCCCACCGTTGGCTGAGCCCATAAGTAGGATGGCAGGGTTGCCGTGCTCCGGGTACTTCGCGCTCTGCGCGCCGGGACTCCCCGCGCCGCCTCCACTGCCGCCGCCGCTGTCCGAAGGCTTGGCTGCCGCTGCTGCCGCCGCCGCCGCTGCCACGGCCGCTGCAGCTGCCGCCGCCGCCGCCGCCGCCGCGGCCGGCGGGTTCCCGGCTTTGGACGCGCCCGCGCCGGCGGCGGTGGCAGGCTGGGAGCCGTCGGGTGGGCCACAGTTCGCGTCCGCGGTGCAGAGGAGCGAGGCAGCGCCCGGCGCCCGCGTGCCCAACGGGTGGACAGGGTCTCTACCTGCGCCAGTCTGGCCTCTGTCACGCTCGACCCGGCCTCCTCCTCCTGCGCTTCCTCCGGCCGCCGCCGCCGCCACCAGGAGCTGCGGCGGCGGCTGCTCTTTTTTGCAGCCGAAATCCGGCCTCAGGATGTTGTCGATGAAAAAGTTGGTAGTGCGGTGCAGCTGGGCCGCGGGCTGCGGCTGGTGAGCAGGCGCCGCGAGATGCTGCGGCGGCGGCGGCGGGGGCGGGGGGTGCGGGGGGAGGTGCGGGTGGTGGGCCAGGGGCGGCAGGCAGGGCGCTGCAGGCGGCGAGGGGGGCGCGGGCTGCGGGGATACGGGCACGCTGTCTCCATCGCTGCCGCTACTGCCGCTGGCGCCGGGACTGAGGCTCAGGCCGAGGCCGCCCGGGGCCGCCGCCGCCGCCGCCGCGCCGTGGCCCGAGTCGCGCTGACTTTTAGGTTCCGGCTGCTGTTCTTCCATGCTCGGCCGCCCCGCCGCCCCGGCCGCCGCGCCGGCCCCCGCCCCCCCCGCCTCGCTCCCCACCCCACTTTGCCAGCGGCCCGTGGGGGTGCGCGGAGGAAGGAGGCAGGCGAAGCCTCAGCGAAGGCTCGGGGCGGGTGCAGGAAAAAAGCCCAGGCGTCTGGCCTGGATGGCTTGCTCTTATCGAGCAGATAGATCTCGCTGTCTCTCCCTCTCTCTAATTTGTAGACATCCAGATATGTAGACACTTGGCTATTTCTTTTTCTTTCTGCAACCAGATTCAATGATTTGTTTTAAATGGGGAGTAAGCCACGGCCAAAAAGAAAGAAAAAATGAAAAAAAGAAAGGAAGAAAAGAGAAAAATAAAAAAGCTCTTAAGCTTCTTTTTCTTAAAGGGAAAAAAAAATAGTCTTTAAAGTCTAGCCATCTTCCTAGGCAGTAGTGAGGGGTTTGACTTCCCCGAGTGTCACGCTCAGCTGTGCCCAGAGCGCGAGGCTGGCAGCGCCTTTAATCGCCTTTGCTTTTTTTGCAGGGAGAGCGCGTCTCCGCCAGCGCCGGGCTGCCTTTTTTTTTTTTTTTTTTTTTTTTTTTTTTTTCTCAAATCTCTGACAGCTCGGATCTTTGCACAAACTCTCTCGCTTAAAAAAAAATCACCCAGGCACACTTTTTGCCTTCAAACCGGAAGCACGTGAGTCAGGGCCGCACGTGTGCGGGACCAATAGCGTGCCACGACTCGCGCTGACACTCGGGGCTTGGCCCAATGGGCGCGCGCGGGACTTTGCGGATAAATAATCCGGGGGCGGCGGCATCGGGCGGAGAGGGGGTGCCGCCACTCGGGCCCGGTGCGTCCGGCCCGCCCTCCCCAACTCGCCCCCGCGCCCCTCCCCCTTCTTGAGGCCTAGACTGAGGAGGGGGCTGAAGAGGCAGGGGAGGGGTGGATTTCGGGGTGTAGGCAAATAGAGAAGCAACTCCATAAACAACTTGTTGGAGAAATGCAGGATTATGGGTGCGTGCGCGCTGGGCACGGGGTCAGGAGGCAGGGGTCTGGGTTCTCCTGCACCCCCGTGCCTAAAACAGCATCTCTCTCTCTCTCTCTCTCTCTCTCTCTCTCTCTCTCTCTCTCTCTCCCCCCTCTCCACTTGCTGTTATGAAGGGTGAAAGCTTGTTGTCACTGGGTGTGTGTGTGTGTGTGTGTGTGTGTGTGTTGGGGGAGGAGTGAGATTAGGAGGTCCGTGATGTGAAATAGACCTAGAATTGGCTATTTTCAAAGGCTCAGTTTATTTTTCACAAAGAGCAAACCCGGGAGGCCTGCTGCGCCTAGCTTGCACTGCCAGTTTGTAAGTCTCACGCCAGCCGACTACTCTGCATTTCCTTTCTGGGGAATCCGCACTCGTGCCCTTCCCTCCGGACCTAGGACAACACCCGGGAGCAGCCCTGGCGCCATCGAGCCAGGCCCAGAGGGCACAGAAGAGACCCAGCACCCGCTGCCTATTTCTTCTCTGGCTCCAGGAGTCAGGGTTGCCCCAGCATGGTAGAGTCGTCCACAGGAGGGCACTGGGCCGGGCAAGTCAGACCGCGAATGCACTTGAGGCCTGGATTTCCAGTTCAGGAAAACCTTGGTGTTAAATTTCCCAGCAAAGTAAAATCAAACAAATAAAAGCACCGCGCCCCAAGTGTTTGCCCAGGCCAGCAGACTTTGCGGACAACGAGTTTCCCCCAGTTTCAGGGCAATTGAATTTCCTAGGATTGCTCCCAACTCCCTGGGCGCCTTCTACTCTAACCCTTCGAGTTCTTCTCTATCTTTGGGGGACTACAGCGTCTCCAGCAGCCCCCACACTCAGGTCTGCGGGGGTTCTTTTTGGTTTTTCCTTGTCAAGGCACCGCACAAGATTTCCACACCAGGGATGCTGGGGACGAGGGGGGGGCGCTAGGCACTGGATGGGGGGTGTTGCCTGTGGAGCTCTTTTGGAGGGCCTGGGTTCGATGGTCTCCTGAAATCTGCAGTGTCGGAGAAAGGTTCCAGCAGACAAGGCCTTCACGGACATGTCATCTTGGAACTCCGGTAGTCCTGTTCTTCCTGAGCGCCATTCTCAACTGGAACCTCGGGGAAATGACCTCTTTAGGGTCGTGTCTATTTGGGACATGCACGGGCTGCGAGGAGGAACCCTTCCCCTAGTTTTCCAGAAAAGTCCTAGAAAGATTAGGAAAAATGTATAACTAAAAACAACAAGCCAAACTACCGCAATATCTGAAGTTTCTCCAAGGGGCTGGAGGAGAGCGGGAATTCATATCGCTGGCTGCATCTCAGGGTCAGCCGAGGGTCCCCTGAAGGGGCTGAGCTCCTGGCTGAACCTACGCGGTGGTCTAGTGTATAAACTCTCTCCCCAGAGCGCTGCGTTGGGCATACCCACCGCGGCCTCCTCAAGTTTCCCAAGCCGCCCCCAACCCCTCCTTGGAGGCTCCGGGGTCCCTTTCAGTCTCACACCCAAGGGCTCCCCGAAATTTCCAGGCGCCCCTACCCCTTCTTTCCGAAATGGGGGGTGGGATTTTATTTATATTTAAGTTCGCAAAATTGAAATCTTTATCCCGCAAGCGAGCGTGGGTACTTAATTAAATTCTAATTAGGACACTATCAATATCCTATTTAGCCGCGTAGCTTTTGTGCGCCGCGGTCCCTTTCAGCGCCGTAAATAGGGTCTCGACGCCTTATCTCGCCTGCAGGAGACGCCTCGAGAAGGGCTGCGGAAGATAATTTATAGGTTTTAATTACTCTTCATTCCGCCTGATCAGCTTGGCGTTCATCACAGGCCTGTGAATAAAACCCTGGTCAAAAGCTCTGTCACATCGCGCTGGCAAGACGCTTAATCAAAGTGAGCGGCCCCGCGCGCCGCGCGGCCCCCGGCTCCTCCACGTAATTTCCAGCCAGCTGATAAAGCCAGCTGAATAATGCGGCGGCCCTTTGGAGACACCATTTACAGAAATGACTTTATTGACGGCTTAACGTCGGTAATTCATTTTACCTTTCATGTAGTGGAGCCCGGATTTGTTACAGTAATGGGATGATAAATGCACCCGCGGCCCACGAGCTCGGGCTGGATTAGGCGGCGCTCCACAGCGCTCTGGCTTGTCCCCCCACCTTCCCCCAGGCCGAGCCTGGGTCGGATGCTCTGTGCTCCGCACCTTCTACGCTCCACAACCCCCACCCAGGCCCTGGTCCTCCTCTCCCTCCAGAAATTGAGCGTACTATTGGGAACTCTATGTGAGCACATTGGAGTCCTAGCAAGCCTCAGATGAGGTGTGATCGGGCTGAGTGAGCAAATGTTAGCTGAGAGGGATGTGTGAGGAGTCCAGAGGACTGGGTGTGTGGGTGAGGAACTGTAGGGCAGGGTGAATTGACAACACTAGTATGCGGTTTGGTGTGCGTTAAGTATTTGTTCACATGTTGGTACACTGCAGTGGTTGCCTTTTCCAGGGTATTCTTTTCTGCCTTTGGCAGTAAAGGAATTTCTTCCAACTTGATAGATGCTCGGGGCAGGATGGTAAAAAGGTAAGTCTGCAGGAAACAGGTGAGGGAACCTGTCCAAAATGGAATGCAGTCTCTTTCTCCAAATGCCATCTGTTACTGGGCCAAATGTATGGAAGCTGGCTGTGGAATCCAGTTTCCATTTCTATTGCCTTGCAGTTCAATGCTGCTGCAGTTACCTAAGAGAGAGGTCCCACAGAAGGCCACCGGGACTGTCCATGTCCCTGCAATAGATTGATTGTCTCCAAATTTACTTTTCATATCCAATCCAGATAAAGTGGAAAATGACAAGGAAGAAAAAGATTGTTTTGTTCCAAATGTCAAAAGGGGGAACTTCAGTAATATCTCTTCCTACTTGAAGTAAAAAGGGAGTCCAAAGAGGCCTGCAGTGGTAGAGAGTGGAATAAATAGGATAGGGTGAGACCCCAACCCTCTGACCCTCTTCCAAGCCTAGACAACTTCCATTTTGAGGCTAATCAGGAGCTTCCAGTAAGCAAGACACCTGGCCCAACAGAAGGCAATAGTGCAAATGTATTTGGGGGGCTGCTAGAGAAGTTTGAGGATCATGAAAGAGGAAGACCAATGAGTATTCTAGGGTCGAACACTGACAAATTGTACCTTTTTCCTCCCCTTTCTCAATCTTGCAAAAACCACTTAGTATAATCTTGGGGAGTGACCAGTGGCTAGGGAACCCAGGAGCTTGTATTTGTGTCTGTTTGCTTGTGTATGTGAGAGCCATCCAGAGAGAAACCCAGTCTATAAAAGCATTGTTTGTGTGCCTGTATAAAATTGTTTTGTGGCAGGAGACCCTCACATGTGCACACTAGCATGTACACCCAAGTCATCTCCACCAGTCAGCAGAAAGAAATGTGTTGGCTGAGAGTTTTGCTGTGTGCTGCTCAGGAAAGGCAATCTCCCACCACCCTATGTTTTCACGTGATTTTGAATTTCCTTTAAGAAGAGACAAATATTGTTCCCGTGTGCTTCCACTTCTGAGGGTAAGGAGGGAGATTGTGGAAGAAAACCCCTGCAGGCTGGCCAGACATGTGCATGATGGGCTGGGAGTAGGAGTGTGTTGCCTGCACAGGGTGGTAATCGCATTTCGAGTGTAGATCAGATGGCGGTGGGGCCTCGTGGTGCGGGACATGAATGAGTTGTCGCAACACAATAGCGTGCAGCCTTCCTACGGGGACTGGGTGACCAGCGGTTTTTGTTGGGAGTGAATGCGAGGAGATTTCTGCTACAAGTGCCGCAGTATTATTATGAGCCGGAAGGTCAGACTATACATCGCAGGTCCCCAAAGCCTATAGACCTTGGGAAATGTGGGGCCTCGAGCCACGTCATTGTACCTGACAGTCCTTTCAATAGACTAATTCAATTAGCGCTCAGGGTTTCGGTCTTCATTTGGAGGCGATAATAATGTGGGGATGGGTGGGTGCTGGGGGATTCCTTAGGTATTAGTTAGGGATCCTAACTAATTCTGTCCGAAGCTCAGAATGGGACAAGGAGAAGGCCAAAGAAGGTTAAAAAAAAGAAAAGAAGAGAAAAGAAAAAGTAAAAAGCAGGTGGATATGTGGGTGTGGGTAAGACAAACCTTAGAAAATAGATTCTTTGTTGACTCACGAAATTGGGGTAGCAGCTTTGTTTGCAGAGGACCCAGAAGAGTCTTGGGCATGGGGAGAGGATTTCTTTTTTCTGTGTGTATGAAATGCATCTATAAATGCCTGGGTTCCTAGAAAGCCCTGGTGTTGGGGGTTGTCACCTTTGGGAGTTTCAACATTTGGCTTTATGCCCCCATAATCCAGTCTTTCCCCAGAGTTTTCTTCCTCTTATCGGAGGGGCGCAGTTCACAGCACGGACATTTTTGTTCTGGAAACATTCTCTTTTCTCTCCTCTCTTTCTCTCTCTCTGTATCTCAGACGAACTGAAATATATCTCCTAACTGTGAGCAACGGGAAGATTTCCATGATTTCCGTAAATTGATTCGGAAGGGGCTCCCCTGGAACACTGGCTTCCTTGGGCGGGGCTGAAAGCCCGCCAAGGCTATTACCGGATTCGGAGGACGCCGGAGCGCAAACACCCGACTAGTCGCTGTTCACTGGTTTACTGGAGGCGTTCGGGCTGCGCCGGGATGTCTCCAGAGAGACACAGGGCCCCTTGGTTTGCATTATGGGAACTGGTGTCTTCAACAGCCCCTCTGTACAGACCCCAAACCTTTCGTCCAGGCCCTTGGACCAAGGGTTTTAGAGCTCACGGCTCACGAAAGCAAAGCGACTACACAGACTTCTCCATTTATTTTTCTTCACTTTAATCAAACATCCCTTTTTTCTCCTTACACTGAAACCCATCCCAAACCCAGAATCTAAACACTCATTTGGATTCAACTCCTTTCCCACCGCCCTCCCGCCCCCGTGGGTCATCCAGAGTTAATTCTGCATCTACGCTCCAATTTTCTTTTGTATATTTGGTTTTCTCCCTCTCTCCTTCCCTCCCCTCCCAGAAGATTCCTAGGGGCTGGATCCCCTAGGCCGAAAGAATCCTCGCCCACTCCAGTCCCCACCTGTCCGAGTAGCTGCTCCTGCCTGCATCCGGCTCGGCGCGGTTCGGGGGTCCACACCAACTGACATGAAGCGTGTGCGCGCCAGTGGGTGCAAGTGTGGTAACGAGTGAGGAGGGGCCAGCGCGGCTTCCGGGTTCTGCAGCCCCCACCCTTCGGCTCAGTTCATGCTCCCCGGGAGGTCCATACCCCACTCCAAAGTTGGAGACAAATTTAAAAAAAAAAAAAATCAACGAGAAAAAAAAAGAAGAAAAATAAAAACAACGTCCAAGTCCTTTGCACGGGAACAACCTTGCTGTTCCAAAACCGTGTTCTTTTTCCTTGCCCAGGATTAACTATCTTCCTTCTCCTTCCCTCTACAGGGGTAGGGATTGTCTGTGGGCTTTTCTCCCACTGGCCGATGAAAGGGCGACAAAAGTCCGCACACCCGGCTCTCGGCGCCGGCGCCGGGACTCCAGGCCAGTGCCTTCCCGCCGCCCCTGCCCGCCCTCCCAGGAACGTGACGAGTGCCGCTCTCCCCTTCGCCCTTAGGGGCTGCATCCTTGAGATGGTCTTCCCCGGGAGGGTGTAGAAAAAAGCTTTGGGTTCCAGATCAGCATTGTCTGGGGACTGGCTGAGAGACCTGAAAGGAAAAGTTTAGTCCGGAAGGTGAAGCAGGGAGGGAAGGGAAAGTCCCATGAGACAGAGAGTGAAGAAAAGAGCGGAGAAGACCTTCGGTTTCCCCCAACCCACCTCACCTCTTTCTTCAGACTGGTTTGCAGTAGAGCGGAGGGTGAGGGGTAGGGGTGTCACTGCAATGCAGAGGCCTTCCGGGGCCAGCTTCCCTGACTGCCAGCTCCGGTGTAAAGTCGGGAGGGGGGTGGGGGGTGGGGGGGGGGACATATGTGCGGCCCGCGCGTGCGTGTTTGTACATGACCCTGTGCAGGAAAGACTCCGGGTGAGTGCGCATATGTACAAATGTGTGTCCGAGTGTACACGAAAGTATTGTGAGCGTTTTTGGTGCCCAGTCCTTGTGTGGTTGTGCCGCCGTGTCCGTGTGTGCCTGCGTGGGCATCGCGCAGGGGTGTGTGCCTATGTATGTCCATGCGTATACTATCAGTGTTTGCGTGTCCGTTTGTGTGCGATCTAGGAAACCGAGAGCAGTTCCCTCTGATCGAGGCTTTGAAAGGGTGCGTGAAGTTCTAAGGACCCGAGAGATCTGACCCCAACCTACTGCTGGAGGTCTAACCCTATCCCTTTGCTCCTAACCCCCTCCACGCGAGTCATCGAACTACGCGGGGAAACAGTTTACATCCAGATTAAAACAGCTACTGATTTTTTGGTTTTCCAACAGGACCCATCTCAGCAACTCTGAGCTCCGATTGAAGGGAGGGTGGGCAACACGTGCCAAGGTCAAGATCAAAGGGACCTCGGGGAGCGAGAAAACCAAAGACCGCTCCCCAGAAGGGGGAACTGAGACTCCAAGAAGGGAAGGGACTAAGTCAGGGCCCCATAGAGGCCGTCACTACTCTCAGGGCTCGCCACACCCGGCTGGGGAGCAATAGACTTCTAGTGTTGTCCTTGGGCCTAAATCCCAGGTGAGAGCCACAGGGGATGCTGGTCTGCTTCTCCAGGGCGGCTCCACTCTCTTCATTTAGTCCCAACTAAGGTTCACCCTCTTCCCAGTGTGGGAGGTGGGAGCAAGGCGAACTCTTGGGGATGGAAATGCAGCATAAGGCGAGGGGAAGACACCACCCCTTCCGTACCGGATCCCACTCAGGGTTCTCCCTCCAACAAGGTTAGCATCTTCCTCTTCGTCGCCCCCCCCCCCCCCCAGCCTTCCAAGCCGTCTAGAACTTTCACTGAGTGAAGGGTACAGTTAAAAGCGGGGTGGAGGTCGGTGAGGGGAAGGCTGGCCCCACTTTCTGCAGGGGCGGGGGTGGGGGTGGAATATGGCCCCAAAGTCATTCCAGTCACGTCCCTCTCCTCTTACGGCAAGGACGCCCGCCCCAAAATTGTTATGCAAAGAAGTCAAGTATGTGATCTTCCCGCGATCAAAGAAAGCGGCAAAGCCAAATATTAGAGGAGAAGTCAATAATGGATGAGCAGATTAAGAAACCCATCTCGCGGACAATTATTCCCGCAATTGAAAACGCGGCCTCTTTCCCTTATCCTCCCTCCCTCGCAAAAAAAAAAAAAAAAAAAAAAAAAGGAGACGGAGGATGGGGGTGGGGAAAACAGCACCAGAGCGTGCTTGAGAGTGGGTGCGTGTTTGTTGAGGGGAGATAACGCCTCCTAGGGGCGACCTAGTGGGTCTGGTGGTCTGTCTGGCCACGCGGGCCTAGCCCTGCCCTCAGCGCCGGACACAGGTCCCTTAAAAGATGGAGTATCGATCCGCTCTAAACGGAAGGGTTAGAACTGGGGTTTTGTAGGGTCTTTTATTTCAAACCTTGAGACATCCATCCTGAGCCTCCCCCACCACACCTCTTCCACTTTGTAGGAAGATGAACCCTAGGGAGGCGGGTAAGGTAGAGAGCAGGGTCAGAGTGGCGCTGGCCCATTCCCCGCCGGTTTGCCTGAGAGAAAAGCGCCACCTGTCGGCAGTTTGGAGAACCGCACCTGGTGTGGTGCTCAGTGGGTAGACAAGGCTGTGCGGGAGATTTGTGTTTAAAGCCCTGGGCAGGGACCCAGGAGAGTAACAAAGGGCTTCTTTCCTGACTGTTGACTCCTGAAACCGGAGAGACAACAGGATTCCCAGAAGAAGGATTCTTCTTTGGATCCTCTCATCTCAAAAGAGCCAAAGGTGGAGAGAGAAACCCCTCAGGGGCTGTCTGCTGTGTGGTTCTGAGAGCAGAATATACTGAAAACACAGTGGCATGGGTGCTAGGTTGGGAGTCAGGGACTAGACCTCGTTCCCTATGCCTGATCCCTACTGTGTGATCTAGGGTGGAACTCTGGTTCTCTCTGAGCCTCGGTTTGCTTAATCCTAAACGGAAGGAATTGAATTGGCCCCCTTCAATTTTGACTTTGAATCTAACACTGAATCTGAGCAGTATTTGTAGACACTTGTGTCTTGTCTTCCTCTGTTTCTACTCTAATAGATCCTGGACCTTCATGTGCCGTTTATATCTTAATCTCTTATACATATTTATTGCATAGGTACTTCAATCATATTACAAGTAGTTTTGTAAATTGAGAATTTTATTTCAGTGGGGTCAGAGAGTTTCATGTCTATTTACTTACAACTTTTTAAAAAATCAGACAAACAAGAAAACTTCATTTACTTTAAAGTGTGGATATCATTGGGGAGGATCCCTGGGGTGGGGACACAATGAATGCGAATGTGGGAGGCTTAGACAAGAAGACGTGGTGTCAGACGTGTCAGAGAGAGGACCACAAAGAAGGTCCCCAAACAGAAAAGGCTAGAGGTGATTGAGGCCAAGGACAGACTGAGCCCAGAGCAGGAGGAGAAGGTGTGGTGGTCCCTGACCAAAGGCGTGCTGACCAGCAGAAGAGGCAAGCTTGCAGACCCATGTAGGATAGCTCAGACCTCAAGTCACTTTTTCTTGAACTTTCCATGAAATTAATAAAGCAGTGAAACCAGAGCAGGGAAGGCGGCAATATTTGTCAATAGTTTGGGGTCCCGGAGATCACGTATAACCTCAGCCTGGAATTTTCGGTTTCCAAAGCTCAAGGGAGGTTTCAGTTCTACAACGTATGAGACTCAAGGTTAGGGTGGCAGGGTGTTCAAGTTGGGCGCATCCCTCTGGAGCCCCTGAAAGGTCCGCGAGGGGCAAAGCCCTAGGTCCTCATCCTTAGCTCTGGGTTGGCAGCGCAAGGTCAGATCAGGTGCCTCATCAGGAGGCCTCGGAAACTCTCCTCTAAGAATCTCCCCTTGGGAGGAACGGCCACATCTGACCCAGATCGTTGCTTTTGAGACAGAAGGATTATTTCTGGTCTGTCTTTCTGCGAGTCCAGGAATCATTCTGGGACTGCATACTCCCCAAAGGCAGGGAATTTCGGTTTCTAGAGAACTGGAGCCTACGTGGGTTTCTGGGTGTGGGTTACTATTCCTGTTTAGAGACCAGAAGTCTGAGGACTGGCAATCGGGTCCCCTGTACCTGGCCAGCCACCTCCTGAATGCCAACTAAGACCTGAGAGATCTGTAGGGACCTTCTCTGCGGGCTCAGGATTTATCACCAGGGAGGCTGGGTCCCACCTTCAGCCCGTGGGAATTTGTTGGTCCCTGTTGTCTGTGGCACACTGTGACATTCTACTTGCGACACTAACTCTTTCTAACGACTCAGCCCTGGAGGGTGGAATTCCCGACTTTCCACTCTAGACTCCGGGTGCAGGGGTCTGCTGCTCGGGTAAGCTAGGCGGGCCTGGGAAACCCAGGGCTCCAGGCCTCGGCCTAGCACTGCAGGAGCATCGGGGCCGCGGCGAGCCCGGGGAGGGAGCAGTGGGCTGAAGCGGTGGCCCCGCAAACACCGCTCCTGCAGGACTGGCTCCTACCGAAGTGGCTGGCTCGGTCTCCAACCGCCACTGGCCCCGACATTCTCAGGCAGGCCACGGAACCCAAATTCGAGGAGTCAAGATAAAGACGCCAGAATCCAGTGCTCTGGGGAGTGCTGACCGAGACTCGAGACTCGGGAACCTTCCAGAGCCCGCCGGCCGCGAAGCGGGGCGAACCTCTGCCCCAACTTGCAACTGGTGTGGCTCAGAACGACACAGGACAACAGACAGGTTTATATTAATAAACTTCATTTCCACATTTCACTCGGCTATTGCCCCTCTACATAGGGAAGATGAAAGACAGAAATCGAGATAAATAGAGACACAGAGCGAGTGAGAGCGACTTTAGGGGTCGTCAACCCTTCTGGAAGAGGCTTGCACGATGGTGATAACCAGTGTATGTCTGGTGCTTGCTATAGGCCAGGCTCAGCTCTGAAGGCTTACTGGGTTACTGTGTTTGAGCTTTACAGGAACCAATTCAGTATGTAACATCCTGTCCATTTTAGGAAGCTGGAAACCGAGGCACTGAGAGGAATAACCTGGCCCAAGGGCAGGTTTGTAGCAAATGAGAAATGAATGGATCCGCTGTCCACAGCTCCCAGGTATCCAGATGCGGACCAGTGTTCTCAAAGACAATCTGCGGTGAGGCCTTGCAGAACCCGGAGTGGGGCGGGCAGGGGGTGGAGACCCGAGCTACACTTTCCTGTAGCCACCGAGCCTCAGCGCTTGCAGGTCCTCCAGTCCTGCCCCTATCGGCTAGCCTCCTGCTGCCTGCCAGCCTGGGTCGGGGAAGCTTCTGTCTGCTCCCGCCTCCCCCCTACCGGCTCAGCTTTGGGCAATCGTGGGTTAGGGAGGTCCCCACCAGACACACACAGGAATTCCAAAGCCCAGTCTGCCAGGGTTGGGATGGGGAGTGGGACAACTTTCCCATTCTGTCACCCAGAGAGGGCTGGCCTGGGAGCAGTACCTGAGGCCAAACTTCCCCTTGATATTGTTGTCCCCTTTTTTCTTTGGATTCCAAGCTCTGTGACCCAGGAAGGGCAGAGCAGTGGACTCAGGCTCAGTTGGCTGCACCTGGAGTCAGGCAGCAGAAATGCTAGTCTGGACAGACCCCCAGATACAGCTCCTGGGCTTGGGCACTGTCCCACCTCCAAGCTCTTGGCTTGTCTCCAAGGCTGCAGGGGTGATGGCCAAAGTCAATTTTTCCAAATTTGCTTCCAGGAACCAGGAGAGTATACCGACTGGAGTATTCAGGAAGCTCACATCCCCCAGAGAAGATATAGTGGGGCTTCCCCATGTCATGCTTCAACCCTCAGGAAGCAAGAATGAGGGTGTATGTGTGTGGTGGTCCGGGGGGGGGGTGCTTTATTTCAGGCCTGTGTGTCAAGACAGGAAGATCAGAAGTTTTCCAACACTTATGGGACTGTCACCCCTTGGGGTGGCTCCATTCCCAGGTTATGGTAGTCCAATGTGTCTCTCCACCTGGCACCGAATGAGCACTTGCTGCCTGGGATCCTTGGAGTTGGGTCTCAGCTGGCTGCAAAGAAAATGGAAACAGAGGTAGGGAGGAAAGAAAATACAGCCTGCAGGAGCGACAGAAGTGACCACTGGCCAGCATGTCCAGAAGGCACAGATCTACTTTGATCCTAGGTTATCCACAGAGCATCAGGGAACTTCACCAGCCCCTGGAACCTCTACCAGCCTGCAGAATTGGTGCAGATGGAGTTTCCTTTGACTTCATCACCTCTGGACCTTGGAGAAGGACTGACTGCCTGGGCAGAGAGAAAGGAGGTAGGAGGGAGGTTTGTTGGAGGAAAGGGCAGGTGTGTGGAGCTAAAAAAGCTGGATGGTGGGTCCCACAGCTAAGCCTCCCATGTTCCTATCCCTCTTCTCTCCCATAGATCTTCCAGGCCCCCTTGTCCTTCAAGCAGAAAGCAAAACCAGAGGCCTTGCAATGAGAAGAGGGAAGACTTGGGGCTTCTCAGGACCTACCAGGGCTCTCAGGATGAGGGAGAAGCCCCCATTGCCAGCAAGATGCAGCCCCTGCTGGCCTGTACTGCTTCTCTCTTTCAACAGACCTGATTAGGATTTGTTAAACACTAAAACCTTTCTACCAGAGACTACCCTAAGTTTGGGAATCCCGACCTTGAGGTTTTAAGGGAGCTTTAAATAGAGAGGTTTGGAAAGAGAGTAAAGGGGGCTTGTGGTTCTGAAAGAACATGAACTTGAACATTTTCTGAAATGTGTCTGGATCTTGAGCCAAAATACATCAAGGAAGAGACTTCCACACCTCCTCCACTCTGAGCAATTACAGGTGCCTTGACAATGGGCCACCCTGGGGTTGGAGGTGGGCAATTTGCAGGAGTGGGTGAGGCGATTTATCTTGGCTCGGTCACCAGGGAGAATGAAAGCCAAGAGACTGTGTGGGTACCCCACCCTCCTCCATCACCCTTTTGCATTTATCTCTTCCCCTGTCAGTTTCTCCAGCTATCAAGTATGGACTCGACAGGAATGTTGCAAGGAAAAACTAATTAAATGGCAGTACAATGCTTTGGAAATATTAAGTGTCATGTAAATGCCTAATGCTAATAATAATCTTGATGGTGGTAATTATGTTCCAGGAAGCACATTCCCAGACAACCCAGCGTTGATCCCAAATGTGCTACCTGCCTAGGAGGAGCCCTAGGAACACCCACCCTTTCTGCCACTGAGCTGAGTGTCAGCTCTGAATGGCCACGAGGAAAGTAAGTTTTTTGGGTTATGCCCCCATCACCTGGAGGCAGCATAGGTTGAATCCTGGCTGGGAGTCCTTAAACAAGTTCCTAATACCGGAATCCATCACCTATACAGCCAGAATAATACATGCAGCATAGGATGGTGCTGGGGATCAAATGACATTGTGGATGCATCATACATAGGGAAAGTGGCAAATAGGTAGTGTTAAATAACCAGTAGCAATTGATCTGGTTAAGTTTACCCAGCCCCAGTTTGCTTGATCAAGATGGGGGTTTCAAAGCCCATCAGGTAGTCACATTGTTCAGCTCCAATCTATTACTTGGATGCCAGAACCTCTCCTTCTGCCTATTTGACAGGAAGTGGGGTAGGGATACTTCCACTTTATTATCCGTGATCTTAGAAGGTTACTGTCAAGTTGTTGGTGAGCCAAAGAATCAAAGAGCAGCCAATGGCATGTGGCGCAGTGATAAAGCCTGGAGCTCTTTGACCTGCCAAGGCCTTCTGCCCTGCCCTCTTATGCCCACTCACCCTACTGAGATGCAAGGATTTAACTGGAAGGCCAGAAGAAGCTGTGGGTGCTCTTTACTACCCTGGACTGTGAACCCTGCCTGCAATATCAGTCCTGCGTGAAGTGCAGGAAGACTCTCAAGAGTGAGTTTCCTGTCACTAGGATTGGTTTCAGAGGTTTCAGAGATCACGGTCTGGCAGAAGTCGTGGACAGGACAGCCCAGCTCAGCCCCAGTCCATCCTCCCTGCCCAGGTGACTCCCAGGGAGTGGCTGCCTCTTGCCTGGGATTCATCTTTCTCAGAGCGTGTCCAGCGGCTTCATCCACATCCACACCATGGCTGACCTGTGAGCTCCGCGCCTTCCGTGTTTCCTAAGTTGGCTGAGGAATCACTGTATTGCCCTCTGTGAGCTGCCCTTCATATTTAAAGAAAAGGATATTCTACAGGTCTGTTTCAGATGAAAATGTACCCCTTCCACTCCTCTATCTCTGAACACTTGATGGAAGAAGGAAGGGTTCTCCCATTTTCCCTTAACATTTTTCTGCTTTAGTGAAACACCAGGCCTTCCCCAGGACTTCAGAGTTTCCTTATAAGGCAGTCTCCGCCCACCCCCATCCGCCCCAATTCTGCCTGCCCATCCTCTCTCTAGACCTCCCTTGCCATGCTGGACTCCAGAGATTCAGGGCCCTAATGTCTGCCAAAGCCAGTGGAGACTTTGAGGGCAGCAAATTATAGTGACTCACCATTGAGGATTTTGGGACTTTCCACCCAGAATTCTCTGGGCCATTTCAGGGTTTTATAGAGTCACCTATATGTTTTAATGACACTCTTTACCCCTGAACTTGGGTTAACTTCATGTCTTAGTGACTTGGAGAAGAAAGACAAATCTGAGTTCCTTCCACTTCCTTCCCCTTTTTGTCTTCTCCAATTTGTTTCCAGAGTCCATTTTTGTTGCTATGGGAGAAAATTCCCCTCCCCATTTGGGAAGAGTATGACTGATTATTATTATGTTGTTTTTTGTTATTACACTCAAAAAAGTAAATTCTTTTTTCTTTTTTGGTTTACTTTCCATTTATTCACATTTCATGGATTAACACACTCCCTCAATGGGAGCATTCAAAACTAATACAAACTGAGATTATGTTTGGCAATTCAAGTATTTTAGTCTTAGAAAACAATTTCCAAGTTAGTCAATCTCAAAAATCCAAATACCGAATGTTTTCTCTGATATAAGGAGGCTGATCCACAGTGGTGTTGGGTCGGGGTATATAGGAGGATTAGAGGAATGCTAGAAAGGTCAAAGGGGAGGGAGGGGAAGGAAGGGAGCAAGGGGGGAGGGAGGGGGAAAAAGAAAAGGTGGTTGAGCCCGGGCGCGGTGGCGCACACCTGTAATCCCAGCACTTTGGGAGGCTGAGGCAGGAGGATTGCGAGTTCAAAGCCAGCCTCCGCAATGGTGAGGCACTTAGCGACTCAGTAAGACCCTGTCTCTAAATAAAATACAAAAAGGGCTGGGAATGTGACCCAGTGGTCAAGTGCCCCTGAGTTCAATCCCTGGTACCACACAACAACAACAACAACAAAAAAAAAAAAAAAAAAAAGAAAGAAAGAAAAGGTGGTTGAATAAGATGGATGTCATTATCCTAAATGCATGATTGAAGATTTGAATGGTACGAATATACATTGTACACAAACAGTGTTCTGTAAAAAGATGCTCTATATGTTTATTATGAATTATAATGCATACTACTATTATAAATACAACTTTGAATAAAAAAATTTTAAAAAGAAAACGATTTCCTATTTAAAGTCAAAAGCTAACAACATCCATTTGATTGCTAAGAAGTTTTGCATCTCCCTTAGAGTGGTGTCTGCATCAAATGGAGAGTCGTTAGTCCTTACTATGATAACACATAGTAAGGAACAGAGCCAGGAACACACAGAGGCCTGTGTTCAGCGCAGGATTGGAAGAAAACACCAGTCTCGACACAGTCCTCTACAGGTACTGCAGAACAAGTCATTGTTTCCTTAAAGTTCCCACTTCCAGAATGAGAAGACTGGGGTTCGAGAGAGCCAGAGGCTGCAGAGCCATTATTTTTGGTCAGTGAGGATTTCTTTTATTACATGAAAGTTCACTTCTGCTCCTGAACTTTAAAAAATAATTGTTTATTAATTGACAGATAATAATTGTAGATATTCATGGGGTACAGCATGATGTTTTGAAGTATCATACATTATAAAACATTAAGTCAAACGACTTAATTTTATCTATTAAAAAATAAATTAAAATGACACTTTTTAAAGGTGTCATACAGAAACAGGTGGTTTTCCCAGTGATTCTTTTCTTAAAAACATCTAAATAAAAATCTGTTAAGAGTGGTGGCATTGGGCTTTGGGGTTTACAGCATGTGAGTCTTCATGTCTGCACTTTGGCTGGAGGGTTATGAAGTTAGACACTGACAGCAGGCGTGCACACACACACTCACACTTACACACACACACACACCATGCCTGCCCAGTTGAAAGGAATTTCGCAGTTTGCCATTTCACTTTCTCCTGCCCAAATATAGGCTTTGATTTTCATTTCTTGTGTATGATGAGAAACTTGGGCTCCTCATGCCTCCTGGCCAGCTTTCTGGGAAAGCCTTGTGACAGGGAGGTGCCTGGTTCATTAAAGCACTCGTCGGTGATGGGCACAGACAGACTTGCAGGGCAGTGTCCTTTCTGACAGGCCTTCTCCCTGCTTGTTCTTCAGATAGGGGGAAAGTCCACACGCACATCCTGCAACTTGAAAATGTAATTCCTTTCCCTCAGAAATATTCCCAGCCTTGCAGGCAACCTCACAGGTGTGCAGGCAGTTTCATAGAGATTGTACATCCAGGACAATGGGACAGTGAACCGTAATGTCCCTTCCATGTCCCCGGCTTATTTCCTAGTTGAGGCTGTAACCCAGTTATCATCTTACGTGCACTGGGAAACTTTTTGTTGTTGTTGTTAAATATTTTTATTTATTTGCTTTAGTTGTACACAATGCATGTTATTCAATGCGTTTTATTTGTACGTGGTGCTGAGGATCGACCCCGGGTCGCCCACGTGCTAGGCGAGCGCTCTACCACTGAGCCACAATCCCAGCCCTGCACTGGGAAACTTTGGAGGAAAATGGGAACCAGACGGCTGGCCTTTTATAACTTTTAATTTTCATTTTGCTGTTATTGTTGTTTTAAGCAGCTTCATCTCAAGTTCTTGGTACATCATGAAGAATTTGTTTCCAGATCAGTGAGATGCATAAGGATTTGGCAACAGTTGCTGAGTCTGTCTTTTTGTTTTCATGAAGATAATGGTTCACCGGACTGCACTCCGTTTTCTAGAAATTTCACAGAGAAATTTCAAAAACTTTTTTTTTTTTTTTTTTTTTTTTCGTATTGGTTCCCTGCAGCTGGTGGCAGGGAACTGAGGGGTGGAGTGGGCATGGGGAAGGACCAAGTACTAAATCAGGGGAAAGATGTAAGGAGAAGGTGTGGGTCGTGAGAGGATCATGGTAATGAGGGAGAAGGGGCAGGCTCTGGCTATCAGGGGTCCTGAGCAGGAGCTCCACTTGCTTTATTGATGTTTTCCAACCCCGGGACTCTTAGGCCACTCCAAATCTTCATTTGCTATGGGCAGTTCTACACCAGCCACTGCTTGCCATGGGGTTTGGTACAAAGGATTTTGTTTAATAACTTTGGTTAGGGGCTATGGTTGTGGCTCAGAGGTAGAGTGCTCGCCTAGCATGTGAGGCACTAGGTTCAATCCTCAGCACCACATAAAAATAAAATAAAGATATTGTGTCCACCTATAACTAAAAAATTAAATATTTAAAAAAATAAATTTGGTTAATTGAAAAAATAATTTTGGTTAATTTGATTGATGATTGATGGATTGATGATTGATACTGAGGATTGAACCCAGGGGTGCTTAATAACTGAGTCACATCCCCAAACCTTCAATTTTTAAATTTTTGAGACAGGGTCTCACTAAGTTGTTTAGGGATGAGTTAAGTTGCCAAGGCTGGCTTTGAACTTGCAATCCTCCTGCCTCAGCTTCCCAAGCCTTTGGGATTACAGACCTGCACCACCACACCTGGCATTCTGGTTGATTTTAAAAACACTGTTCAGGCAGCAAGGCTTCTCTTCAGACGTAGCCAGCCCTTTCCCCCTCCGTGGGTGTCATTGCACTGCCAAACACTGAAAAACTCTCTCTCCACAAATGCCAGCATTTCCACACTGCAGGTTCTTTGGCACTAGTGGGAGCTGAAACGCTCAGCATTTCCTCCAGATAATAGCATGTTTTCAGGTCCCACAACAGCCTGGGGGAGGGGGGATCCTTACAGTAAAATGGGTCAAAGGCCCATAGAAACCACCAGCCTGAAATCCCTCCCGATCCTGCAGTGGGAAGAGCGGAGTCGATTCTCTTTCTGTCCAGTGGATACTGCTTGGGTTTATCTAGAGGAGAGGATGCTGCCCAGGGTGGACGGCTGAGCTAGGTCTTGGCTGGTAAAAGCCACAAGCAGAACAAGGTTTGCAGAGCCAGATGGCTGGCCTTTCTCTAGCACCTCTCCCAGGACAGCCATTTTTCTGGAAGGACTGGCCAACTGGGTTGGCCTGAGTTTTCTCAATGTGAAGCTGGGGAAGGGAATTGGGGCCAGTGACTGGTGAGCCAGAGAGACTACTCCTCTGTCCTTGTAGTCTGTGCCTTTTCTCATGGAGAGAACACCTCCTAGCCCACGTCCTTCCACCAACTCAGATTCAGCTGTCTAGCCCGTGGGTCAAAAGGAGAGAGGAGAATATGTCACAGATAGGGATATGAAGCCTGAAAGGAGCAGGTGGTAGAATTTCAGGAATTTTCCAACAGGGAGCAAAGAAGTTGGAGAGTCCAGCTATCTTAGTGGTATCTGATAAATCATCATTGCATTTGGAATAAATGCTCCTGGAACTTATATCCTACTATACAGAAACTGCTTCTCAGAGATAATAGATGTTACTTTGTGGCCGCTTCCCTGAGTATGGTGGCCCCTTGCCCCTTGTGGCTGTTGAGCACCGGAGATGTGGCTGGTGTGAGTTGAGGTGTTATTAGTAGAAAACACATCAGCTGGGAAAGTGGCCCCTAATCCCAAAGTCAATATCTACTACTAACACACACACACACACCCCACAGACTTCAAAGACCTAGCAAGAAAAACATTCCAATGTATCACACTAATATTTTATATGATTATATGTTTCCATGATAATATTTTTGGATATGTTGAGTTAAATAGAATACATTATTACAATTAATTTTGTGTTTCTTTTTATTTTCTTCTAAGGTAGCTATTAGAAATTGGAAATTACATATTTGGCTGGCATTTAGGACTCACAGTATTTTTCTGTTGGTTAGTGCTGGTCTAGGTAACCCTGTCTCCTCTGAAACTATTGAGAACCTGCTGATTAGTTTCCTTCTCTCGTTAGCTGCGGAGATAGCTCAAAATTTCGGTAAAATTTTATTTCTGCTAAGTAGGAACTGAAAGGAAGTGTGGAGAGGGCTAGTTGACCAATTTTCAAATACTAGCTTCTGGTGACATCGTGTGGCCACTTATTGGTACTACACCAGCTGCTGGCTTGTGCAGGTCCTGGTCCCTGGTACAGATGCCACCCACCTCTTGGTTACCACCACCTCTTGGATACACCAGCACATTAGAAATCCTTAACTTGAGGGCCAGGGTTGTGGCTCAGTGGTAGAGCGCTTGCCTGGCATGTGTGAGGCACTGGGTTCGATCCTCAGTACTACATAAAAATAAACAAAAACAAAATAAAGGTATTGTGTACATCTACAACTAAAAAGAAAGAAAGAAAGAAAGAAAGAAATCCTTAACTTGCAGAGGAATGTCTTTCTAACCTTGTCACTTCTTTTAGTACTTTCCACCTCCTTTCAACTCTGCCACATCTTCAATATCTGGGCAGACACTAAACCACTGAGAGGTTCTCCTTCTTACAGGGAAAATGACTCTCTACTAGGGGTTGGAAGTTAGTGATCCAAGCCTGGCAACTTCTCAAATGGATGGAGTAGTCTTGGGAAAATCATCCAACTCTCGGGGACTCTTCCCTTCAAGGGCAAAACAAACAAGCCAAAGCAGACGACCTCTAAGCTCATCTCTGGCTCCTCAGATTTATGAGTCTACTGGTGGGACATCAATGGGGAAGACTCAAATAATGCTTCATTGGTGGTGATCTACAAGAAAGGCCCAGGCTTGGATCTAACTTGCAGTTCAGGGAAATGACCCAAATGTGGATATGGGATGGCCAACTGTGATGTATGAGGAGGTGAGAGCACTCAAAGAGAGAAGCATTGCCATTTTTTGAGACTAATTATTTCCATATATTACCTAATTTAATCCTCAGAATAATCCCACAAGTTAGGAATTACTATCTGTTTAAAAATATTTAAAATATTTGTAGTATATTTTTAGTATACTTGACACACAAAACACAAAGTATATCCAATATACACCTTTACAAATGAATAAAGTTTAAAATCATAACAAATGATGGTACTGGTTCATTTTCCATTGCTATAATGGAGCACATGAGGCTGGATACTTTATTATTTACAGTACTAAGGATTGAACCCAGGTGCTCTCTACCACTGAGCTACCCCCAAGTCCTTTTTATTTAGAATTTCAAGACAGGGTCTCACTAAGTTTCTGAGGCTGGTCTCAAACTTGCCAGCCTCCTGCCTCAGCCTCCCAAGCATCTAGGATTACAGGTGTGCACCACTGTATCTGACTGAGACAGTATTTGTAAAGAAGACGTTCATTTAACTCACAGTTTTGGAGTTTCAGGGGCATGATGTTGCACTGGCCCAGCTCTGGGGAGGAACTCATGGTGGGTGTCATCATGATAGTAGCACAGGAGAGACAGAGAAATCAGCCAGAGACGGGAAGCCAAAATGGGGATTCAGGGGGGTCAGGTTTGCTCTTTTACAACAATCCTCTCAGGAGAACTAGCCAGAGTTCCAGAAGCATTACATTAATTTCTTCTGGAAATTTTCATCACAGTGACCAAAAGACCTAACAAGAACTTAAAGGAGGAAAAGTCTATTCAGGCTCATGGTTTCAGAGGTTCAGTCCCTGGTCATTGGACTCCATAGCTCTGGGTCTGAGGCAGAACATCACGGTGGAGGGTGTGACACAAGGAAGCAGCTCAGGGCATGACAGCCAGGAAGCAGCTAGAGCTCCACCCACAGGAACAAAACACAAACCCCAAAGGCACACCCCCAGGACCCCCTTCCTCCAGCCATACCCCACCCACATATAGGTGTCATCAGTCAATCCATACCAATGGATTCACCCACCGAATAGGTTACAGCTTTCATCATCTAATCATTTCACCTCTTAACGTTCTTGCATTGTCTCACACATGAACTTGGGGGACACTTCATATCTAAACCATGACAGGTGGAATCCCCCATGGCCTTCCACCAGAACCCAGCTCTGAAAAGCCCAGCACCTCCACAGCACCATGCTGAGATCCAAGCTTCCAACACAGCCCCTAGGAAGACAAACCCCAGCAAGGATGAGCTCCTCTCAACTACCACCAGCAAATAGAACAATGGTCCTGATATGCTTGTAAGTGTTTTTTATGCTCCTTTTCCTTGAGATCCAGACACAGTGGGTCCTCGGACTGGATTTTTCACTTATTACTAAGAGTTGTCAATGTTGCACATAACTTGCACATAAATTTCCACAGCTGAGTAAAACTTCCTATTGGAATAAAACCCTATTTACCTATCCTCGTATCAATGGACATTTGAGTTGTCCCTCGTTCTTTGTGACCATTCTTGTTTGTGTCTGTTAGCGCATAGATGTAATCTAGAAGACAGTAAAAAGATCAGTGGTTAGGGACCCGGGTAAGGTGAAGTGCAGGGGATTTTTAGGACAGTGAAACAACTGTTCTATGTGATACCGTGACTGTGGATACTTGACATTATGCATTTGACAAAGCCCGTGGGATTTCGTAAACAAAGAGTGAACCAGAATGTGTGCAAATGTTAGAAAATGATTCAGGTGGTCAGCGATCTCAGGATGTGACGAGAGAATCTATTCATATTGCAAATGTCTTAAACAATCTTGGTGTAAGGGGTGGAGGCAGAATAAAAGTGCTGACCTAAGCAACTTTGAACTAAGTAAAAGATCAAGGGAAAAGACACCCAAGCGCTGCTTTCTGGTTGATCAAGTCCTTTCCCTTGGTGTGCATTAGTAATGCTGCTGTTGCTATACTGGTTTGTTGGAGTTAAAAGAATTAAAGGCATGGCAGACGAGACAAATAGTCACTGTTGAAATGGGAATTTACATGCAAAGGAAGGAAGAAAGCATGAGTGCCTGGCGGGGTGGTGCACGCCTGTAATCCCAGCACTTGGGAGGCTGAGGCAGGAGGATCTCGAGTTCAAAGCCAGCCTCAGCAATGGCGAAGCACTTAGCAACTCAGTGAGACCCTGTCTCTAATAAAATACAAAAAAGGGCTGGGGATGTGGCCCAGTGGTAGAATGCCCCTGAGTTCAATCCCCGGTACCAAAAGAAAGAAAGAGAAAGAAAGCATTAGTGACCCATGTGGTGGTGGATTGGAGTTGGAGACATTGATACAAACTCACACTTAAAGATAAATAAAGGGGGTTACTCTGTTCCGAAGGTGTCTGAATCTGCAGGTGTGGAACCCAGGGACACGGAGGACCTACTGCACTTGGCTCTCAAAAGAAGAGGAACACATATTCCCATGCCTTAAATGTAAGCTCTGCATAGTGACCTTCCAAAGAGTACAGGGGCAGGGGAAGGTAATTTAACAGAGGTGAAATCTGACAGGCACGACCTCAGCCAGGCGATCGAGGTCCACCTCAGCAGTGATAAGTCATATTGGTGTGTGCCCTTGACAAAATGATAACGCTGGCCCTTCACCTCTGCGGTTTTTTCTCCCAGGAGCCCATACCCCAAGTCCATTATGAGAAACACATCAAATAAATTCTACAGAGGGGCCTCCTACAAAACACTTCTCCAGTACTTCTTAGAACTATCAAGACATTAGACAGGAAAATTCAAGAAACTATCACAGCCAAGAGGAGCCCAAGGACACACGTCAGTTACATGTAATGTGGCATCTGGATGGGGTCCTGGAAGATGGAAGATGCTAGTAGATGAAGGAACTAGGAATGAAGCATGGACTTTGGTTAATAATAATGCATCAATATGTGTCAGGCCAGGCACCATGGCACACACTAGTGATCCCAGCAACTTGGGAGGCTGAGGCAAGAGGATCACAAGTTTAAGGCCAGCCTCAGCAACTTAGTGAGATCCTGTCTCAAAATATTTTAGGCTATCAGGTTATATGGCCTCTGTCACCACTGCTTAACTATGCTATTATAGCACCATACATAAACTGAGTGTGTTTGAGACCCAATAAAACTTTATTTACTGCCGGGAGCAGTGGCATACAGCTGTAATCCCAGTGATTCAGGAGCCTGAGGCAGGAGGATCACCAAGTTTGAGGCCAGCTTCATCAACTCAGCCAGATCCTGTTTCAAAATAAAATACAAAGGTTTGGGGCTGACTTAGTTGCACAGTGCTTGCCTAGCCTGCTCAGTGCCCTGGGTTCAATCTCCTGTACCACAAAACAAACCAAAGAAAACATTTTTTTAAAACTTTATTTACCACAAAAGCAAACAACGAAAAGTTTGCCAATGCCTATTCTGTAGTGAAAATACTTAGAAGTGAAATCGCTGGATCAAGGAGAATGGAAATGTTTAGTTTTAGAAAACATCAAATTATTTGCAGAATCTATCCATACACGCTCATCAGACACATCCAAAGGTATTAATGTAAATGTTTCTGTTAATTCATATCTTCCCCAGAAATGTGCATTTTTGCTAAATAGTACTTCACTGCATTCTTAGTTGGGGCCTTCCTCTTTCTAATGAGGTTAAATCTTGTGTTCCCTTTTTCCAGAAATACCTGTGGATAGCTTTTGCTCTTATTCTGTTGAATCGTCCTCTTTCTGATATGTTAGGAGTTATTTATACATTCTAGGTTTTGTTGCTGTTCGTTTTGCTTTGCTTTTTTGTTGTTTTGTTTGTTTTTTTGCTTTGAGAGGAGGTCTCTCTCAGTTGGTCAGGCTGGTCTCGAATTCATGATCATCCTGCCTCAGGCTCCCAAGCGGCTGGGATTTAAGGCATGTGCCACCAAACCTTTTTTTTTTTTTTTTTTTTTTTTTTTTTTTTTGCGGGGACGGTGGGGGCTTGACACCAGGGATTGAACTCAGGGGCACTCGACCACTGTGCCACATCCCAGCCCTATTTTGTATTTTACTTAGAGACAGGGTCTCGCTGAGTTGCTTAGCCCCTCACCATCGCTGAAACTGGCTTTGAACTCACAATTCTCCTGCCTCAGCCTCCCGAGCTGCTGGGATTACAAGGTGTGCGCCACCGCCCCTGGCTTGAACCTGCTTTTTATGATCTAGATACTGATCATTTACCAGTTACCAAGGTTGCCAATATCTCCTCCCAGTTTATGGCCTGCCCTGTCTTTTTGGTGTCTTTTGATAAACAGGGTTGTTCACTGTCTGGCTTACTAATCTTTCCTTTTCATAGTTAGTGTCTTTTCTCTCACGCTGAAGAAATCATCTTACGCTCAGAATCAGAAAGGGATGCCTTTATTTTCTTTGAAAATTTTTCAAGTCTTGCCTTTCGGTGTAAGTTCTCTGCGCACTTGGGATTTACCACCAAACACAGAGTACAAGGGGGAAGAGCAGATTCCACTTTATTTTTACTTTTTGAATGAGAAGTCTCCCCCCATTGACCCCTCCCACCCCAGCTGCACTGTCATTCACAGTTGCATGTACAGGTAAGCCTAGTGCTGGTCTCTACTTGGTTCCATTTGTTATATGGTTCCTACAATGTTATGATAAGACTTAATATCAAATCACCCCAGTCACTGCTCAGATCTGGAATGTTTTTCCTGAAGACCTGTATGTTAAGGGCTTGGTGTGGGAGGTGGTGGGACCTTCAGGAGGTGGAGCCCAGTGGGGGGTCTTTAGATCATCATGAGTGCACCCCCAAAGGAGCTAACAGGACCCTGCTCTTTTTTCCTTGTCCCCACTTCCCTGCAATAGGATGAGTGATTTGCTCGGCCACCAGCCCCTGCTGCCCTGTGCTGCCTCACCACAAGCCCAAAAGGAACAGGGCCAGGTCGCCATCCACTGCAACCTCCCAAACTGGGAGCCCCAGTAAATATTTTCTCCTTATAAGCTGATTATCACAGGCATTTGTTGTAGTCATGGAAAGCAAACACAGCACCCAGCCTATCCTTTTTCAGGTGCAGGTGTGTGTTTTGAGTATTGGACTGCCATAGATATTTTAAAATCCTTTCGTCAAGTCATTATGGTTTTGTTGTTGTTGTTGTTGTTGTTATTGTTTGTTTGTTTGTTTTCAGTACTAGGGATTGAATCCAGGGAAACTCTCTCTGCCACCGAGCTACATCCCTGGGTCACAGGGATCACAAGCATGGGGTGCCACACCCATCTCATTTTGTCAAGTTTTATGGGGGAAAATCCCATTGGAATTTTATTGAGATTGCATTGAATCCACAAAATTACTCTTCTTTCTTTTTATTTTCTGGTGCTGGGGATTGAACCCAGGGCCTTGAGCATGCTAGGCGAACAGTCCACCACTGAACTACAGCCCCAGTCCTAAATCCATCTGGAGCAGGATTGACATGCTCAACATCTGGCTGCTTGCTACCTATATGCATATGACAGTTCTCCAAATATGATGGTTCGAAGAGCTCAAGTGACTTCCCCATGTCACTCAGCAAGTTAGTCGAAGACTTACCATTTTGACCCAGTGCCATTTTTACTCAGAAACCTTGGCTCTGAACTGCAATGATGTTTTGCAAGTCCTCTCTCCTGGACAATTGATTGCCCCTTGTAGACAGGTGCTCTGGGTGACCTTGTTATCAGGGACCCAGGCCTGGGCCCTGAGAGGACAGGCCCGATCCACTCACCAGCCATCAGAATCAGCATGTTATGGCTTCCAAGAAGAACAGAGGTCACCCCATCCCCCAATCGGGGTGTGTGACCAGAGGGTCTTCTGCCATTTTTGTTTCATGGTGAGTGGTTGAATGGCTCCAATTTTACCCCAGTGCAAGGGCTACTTGAAGAGGAACTGTACAAGGAGAGGGAAATGCATTGATTCAGGATTTGGAAGAGTCAAACCCTAGGTTGTGAGAGCCACACATCAGAATTTTGGGGTTCAAATCTCAGCTCTTCCATTTTCTTAGCTGTGTGACTTTGAACATATCACCTAAGGTTTCTGAGTCAGAGTTGCCTCATCTCTAAAAGGGAAATATTTACTTAACTATTTCTCCCAAATAGGGTCATCAAAGAGATTAAATTAGACAAGCTAGGAACATGGTTGGCTCAGTACGTCACATCTGCATGGTAAGACTTGTGCCTCTGAGTTCACCATCGAGGGGACTCAGAGCTTCCACTTTCAGTAAAGATTTTCATCATGTAACAGGGCGCTTGCACACCATGAGTGAACCAGACTAACACGGCAGAAAGGGTCACATCCTCTGAGCTTTGCAGGATGAACCACTCCTGCGGCTCAGGCGTTGTTTAAAGCACTTTTCAATAGGTCCTTAGTCGGGAGACTGGAGGCAGCAATTAGGTCTTCGAAAGTCTCCAGGGGCCCTGGAGGCAGTGGTTGGGAAATCTGATGAGCAGATAAGAAATGGTTATAATTAGCACATTCAATGGGAAGCGCATGTGATCGAGCAGATAGTAATTTTCCAAACTATCAAGACAGCTCTCAAACAAGTCTTCACTCATAGGGAGTCTCCATGTGGGTCGTGTCCGCGGTGTAGACTGATTTCCTTGTTTGCAGAGAGCAGATAAAATCCCAGCTTCTCTCTGTCTGCCAAATCTAAATTCAAGGAATTGGAATAAAAAGGAATTCAATATTTGTATTTGTATTTATTTGTTGGTTTTTGATACTGGGCATTGAACCCAGGGCTCCATGCAAACTAAGAGCTCCACCACAGAGCTCCACCCCAGCACTTTTTATTTTGAAAAAGAGTCTTCCTAAGTTGCCCAGTCTGGTCTCAAACTTGTGAACCTCCTGCCTCAGCCTCCCAAATCTCAGGGATTACAGATGTGCAGCAATGCACCCTGCTTTATATGTGTATCTTTAAAGAAACTTTTTATTGAGGTATAACTTACATTTATTAAAGTTTACAATCTGAAGCGTCCATCCTACTAAACATTTATATTGATATGCACCTGTATTACCAACACCCAGATCAGGAAATTCAACGTTCCCAGCCCCCAGAAGGCTTCTTCAGGTCCCTCCTACTGGTGTCTCCCCACACAGGGGGCCACTGTTTAGATTTCTATCACAACCAATTAGTTTTGCCTGTTTCTGAAGTCTCCGTGAGTGGAATTATCTCACACGTACTCTTGTTCAGGGATTTTCACACCCAGTGTTATGTCTGTGAGATTCAGCTGGGCTGCTTAAAGCTGTGCTTTGCTTTTGTCGATCATCGTGTGATTAGAAAGCGTAGAGCTTGTACAGTGTGTCCCCAGCTCATCATTTCCACCTGCTGGACATTTGAGTTGTCTCCTTTCTGGGACTGTTACGGATGAGGCTGCTGCGAATGTCACTGCGTGCGTGTGTGTTCTGGTCCACGTGTATGCCTCTTTATTTGGGGTACATAACAGGAGCTGGATTATGGTAAGCATTGAATTTTCTTGTTTTTTCAAAAAATCAGCTTAATTGAAGTATAATTTACAAATGATCAAATCCACCAATTTTAGCTGCACAATATAATAAGTTTTGACAAAGACATTTGGTGTGTAACCATCACTATCATCAAGATTGGCAATAGTCTATCACCCCAAAACATTTTCTCCACAGTGCTGGAGTGTAGCTCTGTGGCAGAGTGCTTGCCTTGCATGTTTAAGGCCCTGGATTTGATCCCCAATACTGCAAAACAAACAAAAAAATTTCCTCCTGCCCCTTTGCAACCAGGTGGCCCCACGCATGGCCCCTGGCAAACACTAATGTGATTTTTATCACTACTATTTTGCCTCTTCTAGAAATTCATAAAAATGAAACCATGTATACTCTGTGGTCTCTTTTGTCCCATTTCTTCCTCTCAGCATAATTGAGATGCCTCTGTTTTGAATAAGTCATTAATTCAATTCTTTTTGTTGTGGAGGGGTGTATATTTCGTTGTGACATTCTACACATTATCAGTTGACAACCATTTGGGATTTTTTTTTCTCATTCCAGAGGCTTTTATTAATAAGACTGTTGCCAATATTTGCTACAGTTATTTACATGGAAAAGTGTTTTAATTTCTTTGGTAAAGACTTGGAGTGGGATGATCAGGTGTTACCATATGTATGTGTTTGACTTTTTAAGAAACCGCCAATAGCCAGGTATGGTGGCACGCACCTGCTATCCCAGCTACTTGGGAGGAGGAGAACAGAGGATCAAAATTTCAAGGCCAGCCTGGGCAATTTAGTCAAGACCCTGTATCAAAATAAAAAATAAAAAGAGCTGGGATATAGATCAGTGGTAGAGAACCCCTGCATTCAACTCTCAGTACTGGGAAGAAGGTAGGAAAGGATGGGGGGAAGGATGGAGGGAGGAAGGAAGGAGAAAAGAAAAGAACCTGTCAAACTTCTCCAATGGTCGCACTGTTATGCATTCCCACCACGGTGCACGAGTGCTCCAGCTCCTCCATATCTTCATCTGTATTTGCCATTATCAGTCTTTCATTTTTTTTTTTGGGGGGGGGCGTGTACCAGGGATTGAACTTAGGGCATTCAACCACTGAGCCACATCCTCAGCCCTATTTTGTATTTTCTTAGAGACAGGGTCTCATTGAGTTGCTTAGCACCTCATTTTTGCTGAGACTGGCTTTGAACTCATGATCCTCCTGCCTCAGCCTCTTCAGCTGCTGGGATTACAGGTGTATGCCACCATGCTGGGCACAGTCTTTTGAATTTTAGCCAATTGTAGAAATGAGTAAAGGTATCTGCTTTTGGTTTTAAGTATCTTGGGCTTATGGGCCATTTGAATATCTTCTTTGGTTAAGTGCTGTTCAAAATTTGCCATTTTGAAATTTGAGTTGTATTTTTATTAGATGATAAAAATTCTTTACATATCCTGGTTATAATTTTTTTTATCAGATACATGTTTGGGGAATTTTTTTCTCCCAATCTGTGGCTTACTTTTTCATTTTCTTAATAGTGTCTTTGACAATGTCTTTCTCTCTCTCTCTCTCTCTCTCTCTCTCTCTTTCTTTCTTTCCTTCCTTCTCACTTTCTCTCTTTCTCGTTATTCATTTCCTTGCAGTGCTTGGGATGGAACCCAGGACCTTATGCATGCCAGGCAAGTGCTCTACCACTGAACTGAGCTACATTCCCAAGCCCAAATTTTAAATTCTGATCTAGTTCAATTTATTCTTTCTTTCTTTCTTTCTTTCTTTCTTTCTTTCTACAGTTCATGTAGTTTTGTGGTTTCTCTAAGAAATCCTTGCTTACATCAAGGCCATGGAGTTTTTGCCCTACATTTCCTTCCATAATTTTGAAGTTTTAGCTATTACTTTTATGTTTATGATTTCCTACAAGTTAAGTCTTGTACATGGTGTTAGATAAGGATTGAGAAATAAGGGTACTTCACATATGAAGTTCTGGTTGGTCCAGAACTGGGTGGTTGGTTGTTGTTGTTTTTTCATATAGAATTCCAGTTATTTGGCATATTTGTTGAAAAGACTGTTCTTTCCCTATTTGCTTTGACATCTTTGTCAGAAATATATATATATACATATATATACACAAATATATTATATATACATTTACATGCACATACATATATACACATACTTATACATATATAATAAATAAAATATACTAAAATATAAAATGTAATGTTAAACAAATATATATGAAATATATATTTGGTAGGGCTTTTGTGCAAGTTAGATGGTACTTTTTTTTTTTTTTTTTTTTTTTTTTTTGGTACTGAGGATTGAACTCAGGGGCACTAGACCATTGGGCCACATCCCCAGCCCTTTTTTGTATTTTATTTAGAAACAGGGTCAAGTGCCTCACCATTTCTGAGGCTGGCTTTGAACTTGCGATCCTCCTGCCTCAGCCTCCCCAGTGCTGGGATTATAGGTGTGCGTCACTGCGCCCAGCTCAGTTAGATGGTACTTTAAAAGCACCCTATGCACAATAGCTGGCACATAGTAATTGCTAAATAAATGTCTACACATTAATAATTATTAACTCATTATTTATAGTTATTTTAGTTAGATTCCCATAAAGTAGATATACTGCTGCACACATTGCAGGATGGTTGTGAGGTGTGGGAGGAGACCTGAACATAGAACTTTTAACAGTGTGAGCAACTGGTTAGCTCCCAACAGTGTTACTGCTCTTCCCTGTGTAACAACACCTTCAAGGTACTCTATCGACAGCATTAGTTTGTGTAGTCCTAGAATTCCTTATAATGTATAGTGCAGGAAAACATTTTATAGAATATATGCTGATATCCAATATGAAGCAATAGGGAGTTATTATTTTCCACTTCTCAAATGAGGCTTTTTTTTTTTTTTTTTTTTTTTTTTTTTTGGTACTGGGGATTGAACTCAGGGGCACTCAACCACTGGGCCACATCCCCAGCCCTTTTTTTTTTTGTATTTTATCAGAGACAGGGTCTCACTGAGTTGCTAAATGCCTCACCATTGCTGAGGCTGGCTTTGAACTCGCGATCCTCCTGCCTCAGCCTCCCAAGTGCTGGGATTATAGGCATGCGCCACCATGCCCAGACTGGCAAATTTTTTTTTTTTTTTTTTAAGATAAAACCCAATGTTGCTAAGGATGAAAGAAAATGGGCACTCTTTTATATTATTGGTAAGACAGCAAATTAGTTCAGACTTTCTGCAGGGCAACCTAGTAGTATAACTCAAACCTTGTTGAAATATGCACATGCTTTTTGAGCCAGGGATTTCATTTTTAGAAATTTTAGTCTGAGAAAATACTTTGTATTGTGTATTGAGAACTATGTGCTGGGGTGCTGGTGCTCAAACCCAGGGCTTCTCACATGCTGGGCAAGTGCTCTACCACCCAGTCACACCTGCAGCCCTCAAGTTCCTGGTACTTATCACACCACGTAGATTACGCCACTTGACAACAAGAGTGGGTAAGTTACCTCCCATCTCTAGACCTCAGGATCTCCACTTATGAAAGGAGAGGGTTGGACATGGTGATCTCTAATATACCGTCCATTTGTGAGAGTCTTAAGTACTAAGGTCAAATGTATGTTTCAGAACCTTTTCCACTTTCTCTTCATCCACAATTAGAGAATCTTCAGATCAGCAATTTGAAGCCTAGCAGTTTCTAAACCCAGTGAAAGCATCATTTGCAACAAGCATCATTTGTTGGCCTTTTTAGAAGGCCAACACAGCTTGTTGTGTTAGTCTTTTACCCTTTAGTAAGAAAGAGTGCAGAAAGGCCATCTGATCAGATAGTCCTTTTGCAGAGAAGAGGCCCAGAATGTCTACCTAAGGCTATAGGTTGGTTATGACAAATCCAGGACTGGAACCCAGGTTGCTTGAGTCCCAGCTCAGTGTTTCGCTCCATATTGTATTTGCACCATCCCTTACATTCCCGGTCAGTTCTTTTCTTGAGATCATGTGTAAATGGCAGTAGGAAGAAAAGCTACTGTGTTCCTTGGGTGGGGTGTGTGAGTATGTATCATTTTTTTATACATTTCTTTTGTTTATTTATTTTTATGTGGTGGTGAGGATGGAACCCAGTGCCTCACACATGCAAGGCAAGCACTCTACTGCTGAGCCACAGCCACAGCCTCGAGTGTGTATCATTTATAGGAGCAAATTACAAGGAGATTCTGAAGAGAGGGTAAGGGAATTCTGAAGACAAATTTTTCCTCTTGCTAATAGTGAATGAAAAATTGCTCCATCCAGTACCTAAAACCAAAACCACTGTAAGAATACACACACACACACACACACACACACACACACACATATATATATATTAACCTAGGAGCACTTTATATCCCCAGTCCTTTTTGTGTTTTTTTTTAAAAATATTTATTATATGCTTTTAGTTGTACACAATGCATTTTTACGTGATGCTGAGGATCGAACTCAGGCCACGCACATGCTAGGCGAGCGCTCTACCACTGAGCCACAACCCTAGCCCTGTGTTTTGTTTTCGAGACAGAATCCCTAAGTTGCTGAGGCTGGCCTTGAACTTATGACCCTCCTGCCTCAGCCTCATGAGTCACTGGGATTGCAGGCATGTGCCACTGTGCCCAGCTAAGAATGCTTTTATTAAGGCCAAACGTGTCACATACCTGGCAGAGTAAGCAGGCTCTTCATGTAGCTTTAGATCCAATGGTTCTAACCTAGAAGAAACTTTGTCCCCCAGGTGGGCACTGAAGTCATGGAACGGATCCTCTGAAGATGACAAAGGGTGACGAGGATGATGGGGGTAATGGGAGGTGAGGGGGTGACAGAGGTGACAGAGTGATGGGGGTGATGTGGGTGACGGGGGGCGGGGAATGGGGCAGTGCTGTAACTGAACACAAGGCCAAGCACTGAGCCCTCCCAGCTTGCATCAGTGTGGACCTCTGGACCAAGGGGACAGGGCAGGGCTGGTCCCAGGACATGGAAATGAGACAACTCTGAGAGCTGATAGTCCTGTGAGCTGTTTCTCAGGAGTTCAGGAAGGTAACGTGGCTTGAGAGGCAAGACAAACCAGCCTCAGGAAGAGGGAACCCTCCTCTGCCTGCCCTCATCTCTGCCTCTCCTCCATCCTCTCCTCCATCCTCACCTCCACCCTCACCTCCAGCCTCTCCTCCAGCCTCTCCTCCATCCCTCCTCCATCTTCTCCTCCATCTTCTCCTCCATCCTCACCTCCAGCCTCTCCTCCAGCCTCTACTCCATCCCTCCTCCATCTTCTCCTCCATCTTCTCCTCCATCCTCACCTCCAGCCTCTCCTCCATCCTCTCCTCCATCCTCACCTCCACCCTCACCTCCGGCCTCTCCTCCAGCCTCTACTCCATCCCTCCTCCATCTTCTCCTCCATCTTCTCCTCCATCCTCACCTCCAGCCTCTCCTCCATCCTCTCCTCCATCCTCACCTCCATTCTCTCCTCCATCCTATCCTCCAGCCTCTCCTCAATCCTCTCCTCCATCCTTACCTCCACCCTCACCTCCAGCCTCTCCTCAATCCTCTCCTCCATCCTTACCTCCAGCCTCTCCTCCATCCTCTCCTCCATCTTCTCTTCCATCCTCACCTCAACCCTCACCTCCAGCCTCTCCTCCATCCTCTCCTCCATCCTCACCTCCATCCTATCCTCCAGCCTCTCCTCAATCTTCTCCTCCATCCTTACCTCCACCCTCACCTCCAGCCTCTCCTCCAGCCTCTCCTCCATCCTCTCCTCCATCCTCACCTCCACCCTCACCTCCAGCCTCACCTCCATCCTCTTCTCCATCCTCACCTCCATCTTCTCCTCCATCCTCACCTCCATCCTCTCCTCCATCCTCACCTCTATCCTCTCCTCCATCCTCACCTCCATCCTCTCCTTCATCCTCTCCTCCATCCTCACCTCCACCCTCACCTCCAGCCTCTCCTCCAGCCTCTCCTCCATCCTCACCTCCACCCTCACCTCCAGCCTCTCCTCCAGCCTCTTCTCCATCCTCTCCTCCATCCTCACCTCCACCTTCACCTCCATCCTCACCTCCACCTTCACCTCCAGCCTCTCCTCCATCCTCACCTCCACCCTCACCTCCAGCCTCTCCTCCAGCCTCTCCTCCATCCTCTCCTCCATCCTCACCTCCAGCTTCTCCTCCATCCTCTCATCCATCCTCACTTCCACCCTCACCTCCAGCCTCTCCTCCATCCTCTCCTCCATCCTCACCTCCACCCTCACCTCCAGCCTCTCCTCCAGCCTCATCTCCAGCCTCACCTCCTGACTTCTGCCCCAGGAGAAAGCCACTGGTCCCTCTGAGGCTCTGGTATTTTTTCTGGTTAGCAAATGAAGAGGGACAGGGGAACCTGGCCTGGCCCTACTGTGGGTGGAGTGACAATGGGCTGCCCTTGGACAAGAAAATGGGGGATGGCGACTCAGACTTGGAGCAAGCCGGCTGAGGTGGGAGGTCCGGGGTCCTGCAGGGTGATCTGGAAAGGCTTTTTGCTTCTCTGTGCCTGAATTCATGGTCCATAAAATGGGGATAAAGATCTCTCCTCTGGTGGTCTGGTGAAGTCTGCACTGGACAGGGCCTGGCCTTAGTGGGTACTGCAGTAAAACTCACACAGCTGCTCCCGTCCCACGGGGCCATTCTGATCCCCTTCCTACTGTGTCTCATGAAACGAATGAGTGCCACCTGGATTTATGAACTCATTCAGCTCACAAGGCATGAGCCCAGTGCTGTGCTAGGACGCTGGGACACAGTAAGGCATGTCCTGTCCCTTGGGGTCCACAGGCACCTCTGAGCCATTGGTATCTGCCGGAGTCAAAGCAGCCCCTGCCTCTGTGCTAAGGTCTCCTTGGGCAGGGTCTTGGTTGCCCCTTGCTTCTCAGCTTGATTGACATTTGGGCTGAAGGGGTGGGGCCAGCACGGGGGGGGGGGGGGGTAGCTTGGCTCACAAGCATCAGCAGGTTCCCGAGGGCTGCCTTTGACAAAGATGCCAGAGATAATGGCCTCTTATCTGATTCCCATGACTCATTACTGCTGTGTTGACAGACACCCTTTCCCCTGCTTGACTCTGCCTTGAGTTTGGGGCGGTGACACACCCTGCAACCCAATGGGAAAAGCTACCCCACACACCTTGGGCTGGGAAAGCAGATGCAGTTTTAGGGCCCCTGTGTGGGGAACTTGCCCAGTCGCTACTTCCCATGCTGGCAGTGATCTGCTCTGAGTGGAGCTCAGAAGCCATCCGTGGTCGACGTTGAAGTGGGTAGTGATGGCGTCGAAGGTCCAGTGGCCCGGAAAGGCAATCTGTGGACGGCATGGTGGGTGTCTGGAGGTGGGGGAGGCCTAGTCCCATCTCACTTCCACCATTCCTAAATAGCAACTATAGCATCAATGACAATTATTATAATAAGGTCCATAGTCCTTTATCCCAAACTCTACATTTGGAAATATAGAATTTCAAGGTGTTTTTTTTTTCTTTGTTTGCTTTGTTGTACTAGAGATTGAACCCAGGAATGTTCTGCCACTGAGCTATATCCCCAGTTTTTTTTTTTTTTTTTTTTTTTTTTTTGTTTTTTTTTTTTTTTTTTCAGACAAGTTTTCTTTAAGTTGCCCAAACTGGCCTCAACCTTCCATCCTCCTGCCTTAGCCTCCCAAGTGGCTGGGATTGCAGGCGTGCAGTACTGGGCTGGCTCAGAAGTTCAAGGTTTTTTGGAAGGTGATATCAATACTTTATAGTACCTGACATCCCCAGGGGGACAGAGGTAGCACCAGGTAATCAAGCAAGCATACAACACAGACCTGGATGAGCATTCAAAGGAAGCCAGAGAAATCAAGATGAGAATGATTTCCTATCCATCAAGGAAGTTCTGTTGCCAAACTTGTTATGCAAAAACATGATTTTCTGAGGCCTTTGGATTGATGATCACAAATAAAAGATTGTGCACAAGAAATCGTAACAGTAATAGCACTACTAATGTTGGCTTATCTCTGCAATTGTTTTCTCCATCATACTCAAGTGGGAACTAAAGCAACGTTTGTACAGATCTATGCAGTTTAAAGAAAAAATTGTTCTGCTTGATCAAGGCCCAGCCCCACCCCTGCCCTTCCCACACCCAGTCCCCCCCCCCCAGTCCCCCACCCCCGTGTAGAAGTTCTAGAACTGTCCCTGCAGAAATGGTCCCCCACAAAGAAGGCCTGTGCGCGGAGGTGATGGAAGGGCTTTCAGAGGTCCCTGTGGTTTGGAGAAGCTGCTCCCCACGGTGGGTAAGGACCATCCTCGGCCCCGTGGAGCTCTGCTGGGCCTGGAGGCCAGGCCAAAGCAGGGAAAGGCAAGGCTGTGTCCCCTCCTTCCACAGGGCTTGAGGGCTGCTCCTCCCAGCCCTGGCCATCCCCTGTGGGGGCCCCCGAGAGGGAGAATCAGCCCCAGTGCCAACCGCTGTCCTCAGTGCTGTCACCATGGAGTAGTCTTGCTGCTCCCTGACCGTCACAGAAGGGGACTCATAAATACGTACGCTTTTGCACGTTGCTTCTTTCACTTGGCATGATTGCTGAGATTCATCCACGTTGCATGCATTGGAAATTCGTCCTCTTTTATTGCTGAATAAAAGTGTATGGTGTCGATATCAGAATTTGTTTATTCATTCTCCTTTCATGGGTACATGGAGGTTTCCAGTTTAGGGTTATTATGAATAAAACGGATGCAAATATTCCAGCTAAGTCTTTGGTGAGAGATACAGACTCATTTCTTTCAGGGAAATGCTTGACAGATTTGAAGTGTCTGGGACAAGGGGTAGGTGATGGCTTACATCTGTTAGAAACTTCCAGACAATTTTTAAAGTGGTTGTACCATGTTATTTTTTTTTTTTTTTTCATGTAGCCTTCCCTAGTAGATGTGTTTCGAGCTGCCTTAAATACTTTTGGGTTGTTGGTGAGTTTTAAAGAAATGACTGCTGGGCGCGGTGGTGCACGCCAGTAATCCCAGCACTTGGGAGGCTGAGGCAGGAGGATAGCCAGTTCAAAGCCAGCCTCAGCAATGGCGAGGCACTTAGCAACTCAGTGAGACCCTGTCTCTAATAAAATACTAAAAAGGGCTGGGGATGTGGCCCAGTGGTCGAGTGTCACTGAGTTCAATCCTAGGTACCAAATAAATAAATAAATAAATAAATGACTGTATAGGTGGAAGGGCGGCGCCTAGACCATGCCTCCTCCAGCCCGCTCCGTGGAACCTGCTGCCCATCAACCTCACCCCGCGGTCTTCCCCAGCACCTGGCTGCTCCCTCTCTTCAGCAAGTCACACTGTGAGGGAGCTGGGGCTTTCTGCGAAACTGAGGCAGCGTGGAGATCCCCTCTTCAAGTCCCAGATCTTGCGATCAAGTCAGAAAGATTTCAGACATGTCTCTCAGAGTAACAGGAGTAAGTTTATTGAAGGGATAGGAGAAAGGAAAGGGAACACTCTCTAGGGACAGAGTGGGTCCTCTCAGAGAGGAGAGGGACCGTGTGCCTCTCCTGAACTCCAGTTTTATTGGGGATCCCAGAGAAGTTTCCAGAGAGCCCCGCCCAGGTCCACCTCTTGACTTTTGACTGACAGCAGGGTGACATCAGACTTTCAAGTCCCCACTGTCATGGCAACTCTGGGTCACCTTGGCCCATGCTGACAGGTTCTAACTGGATTCTTAACTGTACATTCTTACAGATTTCATGGTTAGGAGGAGCTATCCTTATCCCCCAGAGTTTCAGGATTTGGTCACAAAAGTCTCCTCCCTCAGGGTAACTTGGTTTCCTCTTATCCACATAATTTGGGGCATTTCTCCTGAGGCGAACAGGTAGTTTGCTGAGGAATGTGACATTTCCCGTCCATTTAGGCTGGGCGGGGCTGCAGGTAAATTGCTTCTTGGAAAAGAAAGCATGTGGGGGTCAGCCCAGTGGGTCCATTTCATAGAATCATTCTCTTAACCTCCTGTTTCCACCATCTTCATCTGTCTGTCCCCTAACAGCAAGGAAGAGTCCCCAGCTCTGCCAGGGCCCTCCCTCCTCAATGCTCACCACCTTCCTATTGTGGGTGCATTAGCAAGAAATCCAGTCATTCTGTAGAATTACCAGAGACCCAATCATTCACCAGGAGAGCAGGAGGGAGGACGCCCACAGCTGTAGAGAAAGAGTAGCCTGGGGCACTGCCTGCTGCTCTGCCGCCAACCACCCTCCCCATAAGCGTGGGGCCCCTCCCCGTGGGGACCAGCACGCTGCCTTTGGCTTTGGGCTCTCCCAGGTCAATTGTGCGCAGTGACCTATCCCACGGATCACAAGAAATTGATGGCCGTGGTTTTCTACATTAAGAAGCAATGATGTCAACATCAAGCTCTTCCTGTCCTCCTTCTAGAAGCTTCTGCAGTGGAATCTAGAAGGGTGGCAAGGGAGAAAGGAATGAAGTAGCTGGACAGACGGGGTCTGAGAGGAGAGGGCGTTGCATCTGCAATAAAGGGGTTGAGTACAAGTATGACTCTTCCCTCCAGGTCCTTCTAATTGCTGCCTCCCATTCTGGGGTAGACTCATAGGGTTGCTTCCAGAAGATTCTAACGTACTTGGTGCTCTATGTGGGAAGAGCACGAGGCAACACAGCCAGTGTGCCGTGGCCTGGGTGCTCTGAAGCTGGCGGGCTCCTGTGGCTGTGAACCCAGCGCCACCTCTGAGTGAAGGACAAGAGGTACCTTTCTTTGGCGGGAGTGGAGCGTGAGCTGACCCTCAGGCCAGGGTTGGGGTCCCTGAGAAGGACACAACTCACCATGTACAAGTGGTTTCCCTGGGTGCCGTGTCTGACTTCATTGGTGGGCACTCTTGGTGGAGATCCTGAGAAGGAGCCCCAGGGACTGTCCACCGAGGTGGGCGATCTGCCCCACGGCCCCACCAGAGGCGTAGGCTCGTGTCTGGGATGTGTTTCTCTGGTAGTGGTACGTTGGCTGGGTCCCAGCTCCTCGTAGCTGACATGTGAAACCCACCGTTCTCTTGCGACTGATCCCAACCCGTGACGGAATCAGTCAGAACCTTGGCAGGGGCTGGGATGGAAGTTGCAAACAGGGGCACTGACTGTAGGGTCCCATGGATTTCACAAAACTCTCGCGAGTCCTGAAAGACGCCAGCTGCCACCGTGTATCCTGGACCTGTCAGGCTTGAAGTCCAGGAGTTGGGAGCAGTGAGGTTCACTAGAATAGCATCTTTTCCAGTCAGGTGAGCCGATGACCCTGTGAATGAACAAATGGCCCAGTGACACTCCGTCCCCAGCCAGAGGCCCACGGGCAGCCTCCCAGCTCATTGGCCATCTTGCTAACAGTGTGTGCAAGAAGAGTTCAGAATCTCCTGCCTTAGGGGTATGTGTGAGTGTGCATATGTGCGTGTCCGTCTGTATTTGTGCAATTAATAGAGTAAGACTGTCTCCAATATCCAATATCAGATATTCGCAAAATTATTTTAATATATCAATACCAATATAAAAATATCAATATCATGTCACAGTTAAGAGCAGATAATGGAGACAATCTGGTCCCCTTAAATCCTGACCCCATATTCCACATTGGTGTGACAGCAAGATTCTTAAAATTCTTTGAGCTTTGATTCCTTTGTCTTTAAATAAGACTGACACTACCTCCTCCAGTGAAGGCCAAGATCAAATAAGATATTGTGTGCAAACCACCTGTCCTATCATAAGCACCTGGCAAATTATTATTAATCAGACACCTGAGTGGCTGTTTCCTCCTTTGACCAGGATGCTTGGAAAGAACAGCTTTAAAAAGTCATAAATGAAGGACAGTAGTTAACAAATGCTGCTCTTAGAAGACTGTTGAAAGACAGGCTGGTCTTGCAAAGGCTTCAGGCAGCGTCTATGTGAACAGCGCTGAGCTGTTTGTCTCTTCAATGGGTGACACTCAAATAATGATGTTGGCCGGTGCTGCCCCTAATTGAGTTTTAATTACAGTGCTTCTAGGAGGGAGGAAGTTAAACCTCTGTTCTCCTTGCATAATTAAATTTAGGTTAGCATAGCTGGAGAATTCTTAGCCCACACATGTGCCATATCTCCTTGTCTGAAGGGGGATTTCAAAATTGGACATTGTTGTTTAATGGATGAAGTCTTAAGAATGACACATGGGCTTTGCTCCTCTTTAATTACGAATAGTTAATTGTAGAAAGAACCTAATTAGATTGCCACCGGCGGGAGATGTAGGTGGAGATGAGCTGGATCTCTTCATTAACTGTGGTTCCAAGGAAAAAGGGGCCAAGGAGGTTTGTGGCATTCCAGAGACTTCCAGGCAGGGCAACTGGAATTTTGAGAGACCCTGCTCTACATGGATGGGGACTGCCTTTGGGAACCTGCAGGTGCTTTCAAGTAGCTACGTGCCAAGCAGTGTGCTGGCTCTGAAAAGAGACACCCAGAAGCACAAGGCCATGCACGGTCCCTTTCTTTGAGATGCCTCCAACTTGTTTAAGGAGACAAAATTTGCATACTCCAGGCATCGTTCATCAAAGCCCAAACCTTGAGGAACTGATGACAAGTTCCAAAAGGCATCCAAGAGGGCAGCTAACTAGTGGCCACAGGGCTTTTGCAGAAAGCTGTGTGGAGCCAAAGTCCAAACTTCAGCCCTGGCTCTAAGACCTTGGGCAGGTAAATGAGCCTATCTGCAACTGCATTTTCCCATTTGTGCTATGACATGCACTGTGTAGAGTTGTGAATATTCAGGGCTGAGCATGGACTAGATGTGTACTTCACACTAGGGGTAAAAAAGCTGTTCTTATGAATATTTGAGGTCCCTTCTCATTCTGAGGCAGTGGCCACCGTGACCTCTCCTGAATTCCATTTGAACAGGTGTTCCTCTGTGTCTGTGTGGTGGTGGTGGTGGTGGTGGGGAGTCCCGTGGCAAAGCTTTATGGGGAAGGGGGTTCTTGGGCACTGAGCTGGGGATGATTCACCATTGCTTCCTGGAGTCCCCACCCTGTGGCTACCTGGGGACGGCTGTTGATCTAATTTGGATGGTCACCACTGCCCTCCCTGGCATTTTTCTAAGAGTGTTTGTTAAGTGAACAGATACCAGTCGAGTAGCCCACAGGACACACATCTCGAGAGATTTTTGACCATGATAGCTGGGTAAAGTTTGTTACTAGAATCTAGTAAGTAGAGACCAGGAATGCTGCTAAACGTCTTACAATGCATAGTGCAGGAAACCCCCTCCCCACACAAGAAAGAATTTTGTGGCCCAAATGTTAATAGTGCCAAGGCTGCAAAGCACTGTGGTAAACCTGTCCTGGATCCCGGGCAGCAAGCCTCTGACGCCATATGGTAGTGTCACTTGAGGAAGACACATGTTTCCAAGCAGCCCCCATACCGGACACCACGAGGTCGCCTCTACAGGGTGCCAGTTTGGGCTGCTGGTTTAATAACTGGCCCCAGAGTAGCAGTCCACCTGATGGGTCAGCCAATTGGTCAGAGAGTGTGTTCTACAGATTCGCCACCAGATGGCGATCATTAGATGCACTTGTCTGTGGAATCCTTGCACCTGGGCGCACCTGCCTTTTTAAAAGGTGACCTGTGCTCCTGGTTCCTCCCTGGGAGTACCTGGTAGCCTTCAGGAGAATGGAGTTTGCTGGGAGGGAGGCATAAACTGGGAAGAGGGTTCAATCGCCCTCTTGCTGAGCAATTTCTGGGCACTTCCAACGTGATCCTCCTTTCCAAACAAATGGAGATTACATCCCTGAACCTCATTGTTGGCAGTGACTGAAGTGTGACTGTGCTCTGCCATAGCATATGTATCCTGTCATCTTTGTGTGAAAGACAGACTGGGAATGTGTGACTGGAAGGAGGGAAGTGGGCAGGAGTCACTGCATGACCGGTCCCCTGCTCTTGATTCTCTGCGCACATTATCTCATTTTATCACCCAGAAGTCCAACCTCATGGGCCATTTTAAAGAGATAGTTAGTAAATAGCCAGAGTCACACAGTGAAGCCAAACCCAGTCCTCCCCACGACTGTCAGGAGCCTTTTGTTGGTCATCAGTGGGGGAAGGTTCCTTATCTGTGTGCATACAGGGAGGGGACTGGCTCCTGACTGCATGGGGTTGGGGGTGGACCAGGGAGCACATCACCTGCAGCAGGGCACAGGGGAGAGGGGACACTAACAGCAAAGTGGTTGGGACAATAGGTGCAAACCTGGATGCAAGGTTACCTCAGCTAAACAGCCTTCTCTTTCCAGACCCTGCTGGGACTTTTCTTCAACTTTGGTGACATTCATGACCTCATCCAGTGCAGCCCTAAGGGAAGTTCTGGGGGAAGAGAGTAAGAAAACTAGAGAGGCCAAGTTCTTGGGGGACTGTATGGGCCACAGGGACACAAGGCTTGTGCACCCTTGGTAACGGTGAAGCCAGACTCTTTTAGGCAGTTAGTATAGATGGGTAAATCAAGTCAGGTCGGACCAAGAAAGACAATTTTGAGTGAGTCTGGGAAGCTGGAGACTTGTTGGCCTGGGGGATTGGAATGTTAATTGCTTCAGAGCCCTTCCTCCACCCTTATCAAAACCCTGCCCCAACCTTTTGCTTTGAAGTTATTAATGTGTCCTGGGCTGCTCCACCCTGCCCTTCCCCCATCAGCTTCTCACCTTTTGGCCACCCCACCGGGGCTGGTCACATACAGGGAAGGAGAAGAGAGCAGGAGAACAAAGGAAGCCCTGGGACATATAAAAAAGGCAGACCTGCCACTCTTCTTGGGACACCGGAATACCAGCAATGGGCCCCCTTCTCCCTCCCGGGAGAAGTCTATGTTACCCCTTTTAAATAAACCCTGCTTTAGATGCTTGCCTCGGCGTGCTCCTCTGATGTTCAAACTTCAATATTTGGGGGAGCAGAACTCATCACAGGTAAACGGCGGTGTCAACGGTGCTCCTAATTGTGAACGTGTCACCTGTGAACTCATTGTCCCATGTCTCCCAATCCATCCTTCACTGCCCTGCTCTGGGTGCCTGCACTTGCCCATGGGATACTGATCTTGAAAACTTTCCTCCTTCGCCGAATTGGCACGGTGCAGGTGCAGGGCTTTGTCAGTAGAGGGCGCGAGAGGCACACGGGAGGAGAAAGGGCTTCTCCCCGGGTTCTCCTGTGCATTGCTCCTTTCCCGCTCCTGCGGTGTGTGGGATCCTCAGTGCCGTTTCCCTCCACAGAGGTTTAAGAGCACCCCTGTATATTTCTGGTGAGTTCAAGAGCAACATTTACGGGTGTTTACCGGAAGCTTCCTTGTGAGTCTCACCAGTGCCCCAGATAGCTTTCCAGAAAGTTTGACAATATTCCTATCAAGCCGCTTTCTGGAAAGTTCCTTGTCACCCCAGAGGGCAGCTGCCTGACAGACAGTCTTCACTAGGTTCACCTCCGCAAGCCTCTCCATCATTTAGTGGGACCCCAGCCTCACCCTCTCCAACGCGGTCTGAAGATTCAGCCTTTGTGGGTCTCCCAAATTCTTTTTCTCCTGGGGGACTCCCCAGTCTTAGGGTAGTGCCTGCCCCTTATACTTGCAGTCCCTGTGTTCTTTGAATTCTGTTTTCCCCTTAGTAGCCAGTGTCTGAGTACCACATATCCTCATTAATAGCTCTCAGCTTTACCTGTTGAAGATCCTGTGTAATTTAGATCTGCTGTCTAGACCCTGACTGCTATATTTTCTCGGTCGTTTCTCGGTATCTACCTACTTTTGACAGGTTTTGCATCTGTGTGACCATCGACAGACCTGTTTGTTGAACTACAACAAGAAACAAGCACTCTCATTCCACCAAGGGGAGGTGACTTGGGTGTGTGACATGGTTTCAGAGACATGACCCGGTGCACAGAGCTGAGTAATGCATTTGCCCCCCCACACACCCGCCCAAAGCAACTGTCCTTATGCATCCATGTTGATTGTGCAACTTCATAGTAGGAAGTGGACAGTCACCTGTCCTCTCTAGGCCTCAGGATCTCCACTTAGGAAATGATCTCTAACACCCTCTGACAATTGAATAGAATCTTAAATTCTATGACTGAATTTTTGTTCCAGACACTTCTATAGTTTCTCCGCAGTCGGAGAATCTTCAACCCAGCATTCAAGTCTAGCTGTATCTTAGCCTAGTGTGTCTTAGCCGTGTTTCCAACAAAGGTACAACCACTTCTTGCAAGCCTAATCGGCTTGCCATGTTAGTTATTTACTTAAGTGAGAATGAATGCTGAAGGAGCATCTGACCCAAGAGTTACCTTTGTAGAGGAGATAGTAGAGGCCAAGGATGATCAGCTGACTTGCCCAAGGAAGGCTTAATGTTGGTTGTGAGAATCAGAACAGAAACCCAGGTTGTTTGAGTCACAGTTCAGTTTCTTGCACTAAATTGTGCTTGTGCCATCCTTTAAATTCCTTGTTAGTTCTTTTCTTGAGACCACGTTTGTATGGCAGTAGGAGAAGCTACTGTAATTTTTGGAGGGGTGTATGAATGGTTCATCATTTATAGGAGAGAAATACAAGGAGATTCTGAAGAGATGGTAAGAGAATTCTGAAGACAAAATGTTCCTCTTCTTGATGTGGAATGAAGAATTGTTCCATACCGTTTCTAAAACCAAGACAACTTAAGAACACCTTTACTAAGGCAAAATCTCACACACCTGGCTCAGTCAGCAGGCTATTCATTTATCTTTTCTTGGATCTAATCAGGTGGTCTTCAGCTGGAGAAACATTATCCCCCAAGGGTCATTGGGCAATATCTGGAGACGTGTTTGATTGTCATGACTGGGGAGGGGTAAACAGAGGCAGTGGATGTTGCTGAACATTCTAATACACAAGACAGACTCTACAGCAAAGAAGGACCTGATCCAAAGTGTCAGTAGTGCTAAGGTTGAGAAAACCTGATCTAACAGAACATGTTTCTTAAAATCATAGGGTCACAGAGCTGAACAGAGGCCACCTGTACCCAATTCATTTTTTTGTTTTGTTTTGCTTGTTTGTTTTCTGGTCTCTAACCAGTGGACAGCCAACTTGAACACCTTAGACAGGGCCAGAGACTTCTGGTCTGCGGGGGCTAGTGGAGAATTCAATGTGCATTGGTTATTTGTAGGATCTACACAATAAGAACTTTTCTTTACCAAAGATAATACTATAATACTGGAAATCAGAGAGGAAACCATTCATCAGAAATCCTGCCACCATTCAAAACCCCTTTTTAATTATTTTTGTTTATCTACCAGATACTGCTGTCTATACACCTAAGTTTTCTAGAATTCCACTTTATTTTTTCCCATTTGACACTCTCTCATAATCATTTTCTAGTTGTGACACCTGTTCATCATTGATAGTGACAAAAATGAGAAATGTCTCCTGATCTAATTAATGACTACTTCCCCGTCTGTTGGACATTTAGGTTGTTGTCAGTTTCTTCACTGTTGTAGGGAATACTGTCAGAATTATCATTGTACATCAGACCTAGTCCATGCATCAGACATTTTCTCAGAATGAAGCCCCACAATGAAGATTCTTGATTCAACTGACTACTTCTCTCTCTTATCAGAAGAGAATATTGCCAAAATCTCCAGGGCAGGGACTGGGAGATACCATTGCATTGCTAAAGAATAATATGAGTTATTTGAGCAAGATAAATTCTAGAATCAGGACTAGCATTCTGGAGGAAGTTGGTTCAGAATGCCTGACCCTAACCCTAACATATGTACATATTATATTTATAGCCAGAGAAAAGGAAGTGACAACTTGATTGACTACATGCAGTCAGCTCTTGCCTTATATGGATATGGTCTGATCAGTTGGCCGCCTGTGATTGGCTGAGGGTCAACGGCTATGATTGGCTCAGACTCAGCTACTTCAGGAAGAATATACTCTTAAATTAGGTTGCAATTTGCTTACATATGAAGGGAAGTTGCATTTTGCTGCATATGTAGGCAACTTTGGGCCAAATTTCATCATCAAAGTATGGAAATAGGCCTAGGCCAAACTTCCTTAGCAGCATTGACGTTAGTCCCTAAAGCATTCTTAGTACCACTAGGAAGTTGGCAGAAGTATTTGTGGTGAAATCTCTGGAACATTTCTTGTGCCCTTATTTCCAAAATCAGCTCCTTTGCTAACACCTCCAGAGCATGTTTTTGTTTGTTTGTTTGTTTGTTTGTTTGTCTTGAAGACCAACTGAAGACAAGGACCTTGTCATTTCATCAAAGGGTGCTCTATCTAGTACTAGGCCCAAGGTGGATGTCACTCCTGAGCACCATGGTGGAGCTGGTCTTAAGGCAGTATTAACTACTAGCAGGCTGCCCTTGACCTCTGCTGGAGTCAGGGAGGAGTTTGTGAACCTCTACCTATGAAACTTTATCAGCAGCTGAACTTGAAGATAGGAAAATGACTCAACTAAATCAGTGATGTACAGACTTTTATAAGCATCTGACTCATCATGAGACTTTTTAAAAATGCAGATGACCAGGGCTGGGGTTGTGGCTCAGTGGTAAAGTACTTGCCTAGCACGTAGGAGGCACTGGGTTCTATCCTCAGCACCACATAAAAATAAATAAATAAATGAAATAAAGATATAAAAAAATCTACCAACTGATAATTTTTTTTAAGAATGCAGATGCAGATGATGGGTTGGGATTGTGGCTCAGTGGCAGAGAGCTCACCTCGCATGTGCGCGGCCCAGGTTCGATCCTCAGCACCACGTAAACATAAAAATAAATGCATTGCATTGTGTACAACTAAAGTAAATAAACAAATATTAAAAAAAAAAAAAGAATGCAGATGAATACCCAAACCTACCAAATCAGAATTTCTAGGACTGGGGTGCAGGACTGTACATTTCTAGCAAGCTGATTTTGATCCACAGTCCTGAGACTCACCAAAGTTTGAGAATAACTCTTCTCAATGTCCCTGCTCAGCGAGGGATAACAGGAATGAAGCCCCCTCACTTGGAATCTGTTTCCTTGGGAACTGCCTGATGCTTCATGCCTGCTTTCTAAAGCTCTCTGATGAGAGCTGCTCTCGCAGTGCCTTAGTACAGTTCTTGCTGTTGAGCTGTGGGCCATGAGGTGGGTAAGCTATTATTATAATGTCCTGCAGGGGGCCCCATTCATCTTAGGAGACAGTGAAGGCTCTGTCTTTGGAGAGTGGGTTTATTCATTGTAAGGACCACCACAGTCCTGTTTGTTAAAGAAGAAAAATCCCTCTGTTTGAATTAAGCAGCAGGGTGCAGGGTCAGACCTTTTTTTTTTTTTTTTACTATGTTGGTGACTAAACTGAGAGCCTCATGCATGCTAGGCAAGTGCTCTACTACTAAGCCACATCCTCAGCCCCTAGTGTCACTCTTGGTCTCCCCCAAAGAAGAATAAGATGGCGCCTGGCGTGTCATGGCATGAAGAAAACCATGAAGCAAGCTGGGGCTTCTTGAATGTTGAGTACCTGGGACTTCGGGCTGCTGACGAGGTCCCCTCCCTTGGCCTGAGTGGTGGTTACGTGTGTGTTTACACAGTACTAGTCTGTTAAACTGTACATTTATATTTCTGCATAAATGTTATATTTCACAGTAAAAAAAAAAGTCTAAAATATTTGACCTTATAAATGTGTGCAATTATTACATCAAGTAAAAGAGAAAAAGTTAAAAGAAAAACAAAAAACCTTTGACCAGCTATTTTTTTTTTTTTTTTTTTTTTTTTTTGGTACCGGGTATTGAACTCAGCGGCACTTGACCACTGGGCCACATCCCTAGCCCTTTTTTGTATTTTATTAGAGACAGGGTCTCACTGAGTTGCTAAGTGCCTCGCCATTGCTGAGGCTGGCTTTGAACTCGCGATCCTCCTGCCTCAGCCTCCCAAAGTGCTGGGATTACAGGCGTGCGCCACGGCGCCCAGCCATGACCAGCTATTTTTAAATCATGATGTAAAGGTTGTTTTCAAAAAATGGTAGCTGTACATATGAATGCTAAAATTGTACTTAAGAAACACGAGTCATACCAAACAATATATATGCTATAAATACATACATATATGCATGTGTATATATATATATAATATACATTATGTATATATACACACACATATATAAATGCACATATATTATTCCCCCTCCTCTTTCTCTCTGTTTACATATATATAACAATTATGATATAATTATATATATATAATTTTAATAATATATAATTATATGTATATATATATATATATAATTTGTTTTATATAAGATACTTGCATCACTCACAAATTCTGAGAGTTCCCATCTTCTCTAGCAGGTGACCCTGCCTTCTCTCAGCCATAGCTGATTGAAACTGATGGTCTCTGAGCAGTATACGAAGATAAACTGGGTCAATCAAATCCCCTCTCTAAGGATTCTAGACGACGAAATACCCAGAAAATGAGCCCATTACTACTAGTAGGAGCTAAGGCATAAGGACTATGATATAGAAAGAAACCAGGATGGAGCACATAAATCTGAAATTACAGGAGAGTAGGCACAGAAAAAGAGAAGCAGAGAGGAGAGAATGTGGTCCAGGAGAGAAACCATGAGCTTCTGCGGTCCTTAAAGCAGCCAGGGTTCCTAGTGGAATCCCATTAAATTTGTATTTTCAGGTTACACATGACTTTACACTAATCTCCCTTTCCCTCGGGTAAATTGCATGAGTTTCTGGCTGTGTGACAAAAATAGTTTAGTGATCATGATTAAAATATTTATATTTTAAAGGGCTTAGATAAGAGACTTGAAGGGAAAACTCCAGACTCTCACAAATGGCTATTTTTATGGTGGTGGTATTTCTGGTAATATTAATTTTCTTCTTTATTCTGTGCTGTAGTTTCCAAATTTGGGGGAATAACTGCCGTAGATCGGGTCCCGAATGTCCCCCCAAGGCTCCCATGTTGAGAGCTTGGCTGCTGCTCTGTGGTGTTATGGGGGATGGCGGAACCCCCAGGAGGTGGAGCCTAGATGAAGGAAGTTAGGTCGTTTTAGACATGACCCAGCTCCTTGCAGTTTCTCTTTGCTTCCTGGCTGCCATGAGGTAAGCAGCTTTGCTCTTCCACACCCTCCCGCCATGCTGTCCTGCCTCACTGCAGGCCCGAAAGCCATGGAGCCAGCTGGCCGCAGATGGAAAGCTCTGAAGCCATGATGAACCACTCCTCCCCACAAGCTGATTATCTCAGGGATGTTGTCAGTGACAGAAAGTTAACTAACCAGCCACATTTATAATCAGCTAACAAAACTTTAAAGCTATCCAGACATGGCACTGCCTTGCTCCAGGATACAGGTGATCAGTCTCCCTGTCTTCAGTGAGTTTACAGTCAAGAACCACAGCCCAGCACGGTGAGGTACACCTGTAATCCCAACAGCTCGGGAGGCAGGAGGATTGCAATTCAAAGCCAGCCTCAGTAACTTAATGAGGTTCTAAACAACTTAGTGAATCCCTGTCTCTAAATAAAAAAGTAAAAAGGGCTGGGGATGTGGCTCAGTGGTTAAGTTCTCCCCAGGTTAAAAAAAAATACAAAACCAGAAGCCTAGTCCTATTCATGGCACATAGGACAGAGTCTAGGAAGTTAGGTGTGGCAGCATCATTTTATTTTGTATTTTTATTAATTTGCCTATTTATATTTGAGATGGGGTCTTGCTGTGTTGCCTAGGTTGGTCTCAAACTTCTTGTGATCTTCCTGCCTCATCATCCCCCACCCCCAACAAGTAACTGGGAATACAGGAGCAGAATCCTTTTAAGATTTTCTGAGTTCCTCATTAATATAAAGACATTAGTTAACGAAACAATAATAACCACAGTAGAATTTTAGAGATGCATACTGAAATTGTCAGGCTCAATGATACATCTGGGCTAAGCTGAGCTGGGAACTAGATAGGAAAACTAGTGAAAGAAGATTAGCAGCGAGCCTTGATTGTTGAAGATGGGAGAGGGCACATGAAGGTCGTTACATTATTCTTCCATATTTGCACATTTTCTCAGCCCATTTTCTGCTGTTATTACAGAATACCGTAGACTGGGTGATTCATCAAGCAAATAACTTTGTTTCCTACAGTTCTGGAGGCTGGGAAACCCAATATTGCCAGCACCTGGTAAGGGCCTTTTATGGTGGAAGATAGATGGCCAAGCCAGTGCAGAAGACAAGAGAAGACTGGGCCTGGTGCAGTGACACCCGTTATCCCAGTGACTCAGGAGGCTGAGGCAGGAGGATTGCATGTATGAGGCCAGTCTGGGCAACTTAGAGAGACCCTGTGTCAACATAAATAAAAAGGACTGGGGATGAGGTTCAGTGGTAGAGAGCCTCTGGACTCAAACTCTAATACCACCAATAATAATAATAATTAATAATAATAATAATGGAAAGTTAAGAGAGAGGATATTGGGTCCAAATTTATCCTTTTATCAGGAACCCAATCCTGTGATAACTAACCCAGTCCTAAGATAATGTCATTAATCCATTCATGAGGTATGTTAGTTCTTCATCTCTGTGACCGAAATACTTGGCAAGAACATCTTAAAGGAAAGAGCGTTTATTTTGGCCCACAGTTTCAGATGCTTGGTCCATGGGGGGCCAACTCCATTGCTCTGGGCCCAGGTGAGGCAGAACATCATGGCGGAAGGGCGTGGTGGAGGAGGGCTGCCCCACTCACAGCAGCCAGGAAGCAGAGTGAGAAAGGGGAAGGCACTGCAGGGACAAGGACTCCTCCCAGGACACACCCCACCTCCTCCAGCCATACCCCAGCTGCCCACTGTGACCACCCAGTTAGTCCATCCAAACTAGATGGACTGATTAGGTTGCCGCTCTCACCACCCAATCATCCCCCTGCCCCTGCCCCTGCCCCAGCGTTCGTGCCTCAACACGGGAGCTTTGGGCGGACACCTCATCTTCAAACCATAACATAAAATCAGAGGCCTCATAACCTAATTACCTCTTAAAGGTCCACCTCTTCATGCTGTCACATGCTAATTAAACTTCAACTTGAGCTTTGGAGGGAACAGTCAAACCCTGGTACAACTCGTGTTATAAGAAGCTAAAAAAGAGGAACTGGGCACAAGAGAACCAAGAGGATGTGGTTTTCCTCCAGTAACACTGATCATCTGGATGGGGCATCTGGGTCTGTTTCCTGTCGCTGTGCTGGCCCCCAAGTGACGATCCACCACCTGGTACCTCATCATAAAATAGGACTGGCATTGAGACTGTGCAAGGTGGAAGCCGCCTGTGGGGTGAGCTACCCACTGGGGGTCAGTGAGAGCACAGGCTCTGGATGAGAGCACAGGCTCCATTGCCCACCTCTGCCACAACTCCATGGACCAAATACCGGCCTGCTTTCCTAGCCTGTGCAATCGTGGGCTTGCGGTCAGTGAGTGCTGAGGTTCCCTCGGTGCATGACCTACTCTCCTCACGAGCACCCCATCCTCCAATTTTTTATGAAAGTCCAGCTTGTGGTCACCTCACCTTGCCAGTGCAGCTCTATAGCTCAGGACAGATTCTAGGATGCCCTGTCCAAACCTTGGCTGCCCCGTCATCGTAAGGATGGGTGAGCACACCAAGGTCTAGGCTTCAGACCTCTGTCGAAGGAAAGGATGCATTTCAGGGAACGTTCATTCTTAACTGTTTAAACAAAAGAAGCCTTGATGTCTGGAAGGACAGGGCTCTGTCACCTGAACACCTTGCCAGTATGGAACCCCTCGGGCTGCAACGATGTGGGACAAATGGCGAATCTGCTCCCGGGATGCGGTGGGTTCTGCTCCTGTGGCTTTTGCTTGTTTCATTTTGGTGTCTCTGATGCCACTGCCACTTGTGCCTTTGCAGAATGTGTGAAAGGGGCAGCTTCGCATCCAAATATCAACCCAAAGCAAAGAGGCTCAGAACAGGGGCCGTCTGTATTCAAAAAATAATACCATGCTAATGAACAGCACCGCAGAGAGTACAGCAATTCCGATTTCTAATGGAATCTGGAAGAGGGGCTCATTAGAGATTCTAGGCGTGTCATTCACTTTAATTAAAATTTGAGCTGGGAGAGCTTGGAGAAGCCAGCCCAGCGAATGAGATTTCAAAGCGAGGGAGGGGAGGAAGGGGTAGGATATTGACATGAATAAAGGAGACCTTAATTAAAGGATTAATGATGACAATAACAATAAAAACCCCGCTCCATCCTCACTTTGTATCTGCAGTTGCAAAGTTCTTCATGAGGCAGTACCAGGCTGAGAACGGCCTTCACAGCGTGGAGGAAGGGACCTGCCGGGGCTACATAGGGAACCCCTGTGCATCTGTCCTCTGGGGGTTTTACACAGTTTCCACTGTTGAGGGCCTGATGTGACTGAATTGTCCCCTCCAATCTTTCACTTCTGCACGTAGATAATAGACTCACCAACCTTGTTTAAGAAGAGAGCCCTTCAAAAGCCTTAATGAGGACAGCCATGTCCCTATCCCACCTCTAAAATATAAAATTACTGCAAGGAGGTGCAATAAATCCCCTTTCTTGCCAGGGGGAGTGGCGCATGCCTGTAATCCCAACAGCTCAGGAGATTGAGGCAGGAGGATCGCGAGTTCAAAGCCAGCCTCAGCAACTTAGTGAGGCCCCGAGCAACTCAGTGAGACCCTGTTTCTAAATAAAATACGAAAAAAAGGGCTGGGGATGTGGTTCAGCTGTTAAGTGGCCCTGGGTTCATCCTGGTACCAAAAAGAAAAAGAAAAAGAAAAAATGCTTTCCCCTCCATGGCTGCTTGAATGACTTTTGGAGGAAGGATGAAGAAGTCAAGAGCTTTCAAACTAATGTCTGGATCCACTGTGCTTATTCTCAAACCTGTGCTACTTTTGCCTGTGTCCCCCACCTCCATCCCTACCCACTCCTCTACTGGAGGGCAGCTCAGGTGATGGAGGTGACCACTGCATCGTTCTGGATTTACTCTCTCACTGCCCACTGTCCTGTTTTCAGGCCTTGGAATCTCAGACTACAATCATTTGCGAGGGCTGTCACAGCAAAGTACTACCCTGGGTGGCTTACACACATCTGAAATTTATTTTCTTACAATTCTGTGGCAGGAAGTCTAAGAGCACCATACAGGCAGGGTGGGTTTCTCCGGAGGCCCCTCTCCGGCTTGTAGGTGGCCATGCTCTCTCTGGGTCGTCACAAAGCCATTTCTGCATGTGTCTGCATCCTGATTTCCCCTTCTTGTAAGGACAGCCGTCAGATGGGATTAGGGCGCATGCTTCTCACCTCATTTGCTCTCCAGCCCCTCTTTAAAGACCCAGTCTCCAAATACAGCCATGTTCTGTATTCATGGGAGTTAGGATTGCAGCATATGAATTTAGGTACACCACTGAGCCCATCACACCCATCACAGGGATTAAAAATCATATGAAAGCAGAACATTCCTTGTTCCCCCAGAGTAAGCCTTCACCATGCCACGTTATTTGTGTGTGGATCTTTCTCAGTGCCCCTTTTTCTTTGCCCAACAAGTGGAGGCTGCAGGAGCCCAGGGAAGGCCTTTGTGTTATCTCACTCCGTGGCCGAAGGGAGAAGGTTTCAGCAGACTGGCGAGGATGTGTATCTTGCCGAGTTTCCCAAATTAAGATTCTGTTTAAAGTGAACTGAACGCAGAGACTACAGTTAAGATTATAAATAAACTTTCTTAAGCATTTAAACCTACACAATTAATTATGAATATCTTATACGACTCTGTCTGTAAGTAAACTCACAGAGCTGGGTTTCATTAGCCCACCAATCCCTCTGCACACAGCAAATTGGCAACACTCACTGGCCAGAAGTGGCTGGAGCTGGCTCTCTCTGCTCCTCGAGTCAGTTGTCATCTGCGGAGGTGGCCCAGGTGGGTAGATCGTGGGAGCGGGGCGATGCCTGGGGGCACCTCTGCCACAGCTCATCACCCTTGTCCCCTCAGGGCTCTGCAAGCCGGTGCTGCAAAGGCTAAAGGTCCCTGTGTTTCTCTTCTCTTCCCTCTTTCCCTTCCTCCTTCTCCTCCTTCTTCTCTTCTTCCTCTCCTTCATCTTCTCCCCGCCTCTCACTTACAGTGGAAATTAGTATGTCTTTTTCCTGTGGACATCTCTTGGGGGGTGGGGACAAATGACCTCTTTCATAGGCTGAAACCCCACCCCAATTTGAAACCAGTGGAAAACCTGCATAAACCCTCTCTAGCTCCCCTTGTTGTTAGTTCCTTGCTTTTCTTATCGACTTTATAGGTCACGAAGCTAAACAGGGCACTCCTGTTAGCGATGCTGTAAGGTACCTCTGATGTACGGGTCACAATGGTAACAGTGGCCTACTTTGCCTTTCAGGAGGTTCGCCGCTGCTCTGGTCTATTGCAAACCAATTAAAACCATTGGCCCTCACTTGGGCCTATGCAAATGTACGATGAGTGTCTTGCTGACATCAGAGGACCAAAACTCTACCCTCAGAGCAGGTAACGCTGCCGTTTTCTGAGCATGCATCCTTTGAAAGTCCATGAAGTTTAACTACATGCATGCAGACCACCAATTACTTCACTTTTCCCTGCTTTCAATCACTTTTTTTTTTTTTTTTTATTTTTGTACTAGGGATTGAATCCAGGGATATTTAACCACTGAGCCACATCCCAAGCCCACTTTATATTTTATTTTGAGACAGGGTCTCTCTAAATTGCTCAGGGTCTCACTAAGTTGCTGAGGCTGGCTTTGAACTTGCAATCCTCCTGCCTCAGCCTCCAGAGCCACTAGGACTACAGGCACTTTTCCCCATGTCTCAAACCGTCCTGTTTCTTGATCCTATAAACATTCCTAAACCTTATCCTCAGGGAGGTGGATTTGAGACTTAGGGCTCAGACCTCCTCGTGTTTGGCTGCCTTGTGCATAAACTCTCTTTGGCAAGCTCATTGTGTTTATGGGCAAAAAGGGCCTGGTTCAGTAACAAAGTCCTAGCCCCCTGCACCTCAGAATGTGACTATATTCAGAAGTAAGGTCTTTACAGAGGCAATCAAGTCAAAATGAGAACCCTGAATCCAGTGTGACTTGTGTCCTGGGAAGAAGGAGATGAGGACACAGAGATACCAGGATGCGCACACAGAGGAAAGGGCATTTGATACAGGCGAAGACAGCCACCTGCATGCCAAGGAGAGAGGCCGCGGAAGAATCAAACCCGCCCACACCTTGAACTTGGACTTCCAGCCTCCAGAATGGCAGGAGAATGAATCTCAGTGGTGGAAGCTCCCAGTGTGAGGTGTTTTGTTGTGGAGCCAGTGGTACAGCCTCCCAGAAGGACCCCCGCCCCAGCCCCAGCCCCCCGCCCGCCTCCAATGCCAATATGGGCTTAGCACGTTCTCTGTTTTGTCACAGAGGTGGAAAACATCCAGTGTCTTCACCACCCAGGGCCTGGCCACGGACAGGGAGCAGAGACTGAGAAGGCTGTACATCCAAAGCAAGGAGGCCCTCAGATCCCCATTCGAGTCGGCTTCAAGATGCTTTAAAACATGCTTTTCTGTTTATCACTCATTTTATTATAACCACAGTAGGAAAAGAAAGACACATTCAGAGCATTTCAATTTAATAAATGAGGAAACCAAACTTTGAGGAAGTTGAATTGTTGGTCCAAGGTATTCTACCATTGTTATCGGATTCTACATCAGTTAATGTGGTAGACATTGGTGTTGGATAGTCCCAGCTTTCACCATCTGGGAAAATGGTAGGAATTACTCACTGGCAGCTTTTGAACTAAGGCATGTCCATGTGACTTGCTTTAACCAATCCAATGTGAGGGGAAGTGCTAGGGGTCACTTCAGGGCAGAAGTTTAAGATTCTCTTCCCAGCCTCCAGGAACCAGGTCCTCCAGTAACCAGGCTGTGATAAGCTCTGCCCACTCTCAGGGGGCCCATGACCTGAAGGAGGTTAACTTGTACTAACCCACTGAGACGTTGATGAGAGCTGTTTGTTATCATACCTAACCTGACTTATCCTGACCAATTCAGTTAAGATCCTTTTAGCTGCAAGAAAAAGAAAAATCCATCAGAAAGTGACTCAACAAGAACATTTATTATCTCCTGTAACAAAATGTCTGAAAATAAAGTAGTTCCAAGTTTGAACAACTGTGAGCCTCAGTGACAGCCTCAAGGGCCCAAATATTTTTCCCCACCAACCTCAGCACTTTATTCCCCACCCTCAGCAGGACGAAATAGCATCAGTAGCTCCAGCCTTCACATCCTCCCACAATAATATCCAGCTGTCATAGAGAGAACGTCCCTTCTCCTGTCCCGTTTTAAAGAATGATTAGAACATTTCCAGAAGGTCCCTTCCCTCTGTGGAGATTCCTTCAGGTTTCCTCCGCCAACACTGGGTCCCATGTTTACTAAACCATCCAGGGGGACAGAATCAGCATAGATTCACTAGAATAAAGGAGCTCTTTTCTCTGGGGTGGACAAGGGTGCATCCTTCCTGAAAGGACAAGGCCACCTAATTCTGTTGGCAAGAGAGGAGAGGGCACAGTTGTGAAGTCACCCAACGGTGTTAGGAGAGTTCCATACGCCAACCTTTCTCTGCTCACCCCTGACATTTCATGAATAAACACAGAGAGATTAAGAGTTTCGGAGGGCAGAGCTGGGCCTCTGGTGTGCTCCTTGGCATTGGACACGGTGCTGGGCAGGTGGTTCAGCCCCAGGGAGCAGTTAAGATCCATTGTCGTCAGGCAGCGAGCGAGGTGTTGGCGCTCTTTAGGCCTGCAGGTGCAGACACCCCTACGCCCACCTGCAGCTACGAATCCCACCTCCTCCGCGAGGTGGTGGTACAAGAGGCCCAGAGTTCAGGTGGTGTGCTTCCTGGCACAATATCCACTCCTCCCCCGGCTCCTGTCTGCACAACAGCACTTGCTGATTGATTCATTAAGTCCTGCTTGCTGCTTTCACTTTGGGAAATAAACTGACAGCTGAAATTATAACTAGATTTAAGACGGGGATGACTGATCCAGACTGCAGCGTGTTAGGGGAGGCTTAACACACCCACAGCAGGAGCAACTCAGAACCCGCCGGGGACACGTTCCTGTCCTCCCATTAACCATTTCTCTGGGACTTCCAGCAGAGATAGGATTTTGGCCTGAACAAGCCAAGAAGCTGAGCCTGTGTGGCAATTCTGACCCCCTGAACAGCGAGGGTCCAGGCCAGGGAGTTTCTGAACTCAGAATAGCTTTCCCTGAAACTGTAAATATTTTTGAAGGGAGGGGAATATGCCTCTTTGTGGGGGTGGCTGTATTGGTGTGTGTGTGCATTCTTTTGTGTGTGTGTGTGTGTGCAGGCGTATGGACTTCACGTGTGTGCATGTGTGTTTTGCATAACAGGTGTGAGTGCATGAACACCGTGTGTGCCCATTTCTGTGGTGGGGGTGGGGCTGAGGAGGATGGACACTTGTGGTCCTACCAGTTACCTTTCCAAGAGGACAAATCTCACCCCTCACAGAGTGAGGCTTTCCATTTCCTTAATCCTCAGAATCCCCCACTCCTACACACCCCACAGCTGACAATGTCCCCACCAGTCAGACCAACACTGGGAAGGCCTGGGCAGGTCCCTGGGTGGTCAGCAGCAGCCCCAACATCCCATCACTTGCCCTTAGTTGCTGGACAGCCTGGCAGCGGCCGGGCAGGCTGAGGGGCCAGGGTTGAAGGGTCCACGCCCCAGAGGACAGGCAACTTGTTCAGCCTGTGGGGAACAGTCCCCTTCCTGTTACTGTCCAGGGGTGCTGGGTTTGGTGTCTCCATTCAGCAAAGAACTGAAGAACAGGACACAGAGACGGCCAGCAAGAAGCAGGGTTACTGAAAAGCGGTGGAGACTAGCTGTCCCCCTTCAACACACCTCTGAAGGCAGGGGACCCAGAGCTGGGAATCCGTGGGGGTGACCGGGCCTGTTCTTTTTATGGTCTCTGGAATTCCTCCTTTGCTTATCTCCTCCCCTGTCCACACTCTCCTGGCCATCACTGATGGGAGGCCCCTGTGTCCACGCGTCTGTTTTAGAGTTCCTATTGGCTCCCCCACCTAGGAGCACAAGCACGGAGTGTCTCACTGGGTGCCCGCCTGTGTCCAAGAGCACTTTTGTCAACCAGGAAGCCGACCTCGTGAGAAGACCCTCTCCTCGACCCCTCCTGCCACCCTGCCCCGGCTGCCCAGGCCCCTCCACATCTCCCTCACTTTGAGCAGAGTCAAGCACCACTGTCTTGGGGTAGCTGTGACACTGCTGGCTTGTCTAGGGCCATCACAGGGCCCTGCTGGGGCCTGGCCACCTGGGCTGTAGTTGAAGTGAACACAGCACTCATTCATTTCACTGATTCACTCGGCACAATTATTTGGCACCAATTGTGTGCTGGGCTTTCAGCTGAGGCACTGTGAATGTCCCCAAGAGCAGAGAACAGTTCCTGCCCTCTAGGACAGTCTGGCTGGGGGGACAGCCCATAAACAAGTGAATAGGGAAAGAGATCTCTAGAGACTTTGAAATAGGGTGACGGTGCTTTGGAGTGGGGGAGGGGGGAGATCAGGGACTGTTTCCCTAAAGAGAAAGATACGTAAGTGGAGACGTCAGGCTTAAGAATAAGCCCGTCGTGCCAGGAGAAGGGCGGTAACCAGTACTCAGGGGCACAGACAGGGGCACGGCGGAGCCTGGAGCTCGGCCAGATGAAGACAGGGAGGTGCAGAGTCTGGGGTCAGGTGAGGCCGGACCCCATGAGCATCTGTGGGTCCTGGTAAGGATTCTGGGTTCTATTTTCAGAGCAATGAAAACCCAGGGTAGGCTCTTGAGCAAGGGCAGCTCAGGACGTGATTACCAGGTCCCCTGGTTACCGTGCAGGCAGCTACGTCCCGGTCGCCCGGCGTCACCTGGTCTGTGCTTGTCCGGACTCTAGCCAGTGACTTGTCTGCCTTCTTGTAGAGGCAAGTCCAGATGACCAGATGGCTGCTCACCCCCCAGGACCCCTCATGTGAGGTGGGTGGTGTGAGAAGCCCCACCCGCTGGGCCTGACGGCCATCCTGAGCTGGTGTAGTGGGAAGAAAGGTCCCAGGGAAGGCAGGCGTTCTCGGTGTTTGACCCAATCCTGCTGCCAGGGCCAGACGGCTAAAGGGGACTTAACATGACGCCACCCAACCTTAGCTGCTTACCATACAAGAGGGACACACTCCCAGGCTTCCTGAACACCAGGGCCTGGAATCCTTGGAAGTTTCTGGATCCAGACTTGACAGTGGCCATCACACCACCTGGTGCACTGAGGGAAAGACTGAGAGCAGTCCAGTATCAGACTGTCCCCCTCCTCCACAGGTGGCACTCTAGCCTCTGCCTTCTAGGTCTCCACCCTTCTCTTGGAGGGCCTGAGCCTCAGTGCCCTTGGGAGACCATGACAAGGCTCCTTTGAGTCTCTCACTAGCCACACCAAAGCTAGTTATCATTGAGGATGATTTCAGCCACAAGAAAAAAAAAAATCCCCCAAATAAGTGTGGCTTAAATTACTAGGACATAATTACCCCAATAACAACAAGTCAGCAGCAGGGATGTTGATTCAGCAGCTTAGTGAGAGTGAGACTTGAGGTCTGTTTCTCTGTCATTCCTTTTACTTCTCCTCATGGTCACAAGCTGGCTGCTGAAGCTCCAAGAATAGCATGCTTTCATTCATTCATTTAACAAACATTTAATAAGTTCTACTGTGTGTAGAACATTTTCCAGATGCTGGGAGCACATCAGTGAATAAAACTCACGAAAACCCTTGCCCTCAGGGGCTTCCATTCTGAAAGCAGGAAGAAGCAATAAACAAAGCCAGCAAAGAAACAAACAAAATACTTAGTATGTGATGGTATGTTCTATGGAGAACAATAAAAAACGAAAAGGAGAAAAAGGATGACTTTCTTTTGTTTGTTTTTGAATGAGACAAGAAAAGGTCTCACTGAGAAGCTAACGTGTAAGACAAGACCCAAAGGATGTGAAAGAAGAGCCAGAGAAGATCAAGAGGTAGTACATTCCAGGTGGTGGACACAGCACATGCGAAGGCCCTGAGGCAGGCGGGTGCTTAGCATGTTCTGGGAAAACAAGAGGCCAGGGTAGCTGGAGAGATGTGATGAAGGGGGACAGCTAGTACGAGGCTAAGTTAAAGGGGTCAGAGGTCCTTGAAAGGACAGGACGGCATGCAGGGGCACCAAAGAAAGGAAGCCTTCTTCTAAATTACCTCTCCTTTAACAAATAGGAAAATCCCTACCAGCAGTCCCCCCCACCTAGAATGTGTCCTTGCACTTCACTGGCCAAAACTGGGTCACATGGCTGCCCCAGCCAATCACGGGCTTGGATCATTCCCAGCGGCTGGGCCCACCTTCCTGGCCCCTGGATATCAGAGGCAGAGCCTGGCTCCCGACACGTGGCTGCTCTAGTGGGTTATTAACCTCTGGGGCAGGGCTGGGAGAAGCAATGGGGTCTGTGTGGCCTTTGGGGCTGTTTTGAGAGTGAGCTGTCAAGGACACTCCTTTCCCTTTTGGTAGAATCTCAGTTGTCTGGTCCACAAAAAAAAAAAAAAAACTTTTCCAATTAAAAAAGAAAATAGCACACACAGAGCTTTTAACTCTGGAAATGTCTACGCACATTAAAAATAGAAAGAGTGGTGGGATCACCCTCATGTACCCATGTCCCAGCTTCAGCTCCATCAGTAAGGGGACCAAGAGGCCCATCCTGTTTCCCCCAAGCGCCACCCATCTCCCCACCCCCACCGGGCCCCACCCAGCGTCCACCAGGTTGAAAGGCAGGGACAGGGGCACACGTGCCTTTGAAGTCCCCGCTGGGGAAGAGGGCCTAAGAGCCGTGAAAGTCACCCCACCCCACCCAGCGCCTTGGTAAGCCAGAGCAGCCCTGGTCCCTGCAGTCACTCGTCCACAGCCGGCTGAAGGACACCGGGGCCTCTCCTGAATCATCCTTGCGTCAGCTCTCAGGAGCGACGGATGTTCAAAAATCATCTCTAATTGGGGCACTTGGCCCATTAGGAATTTGGATGGACCGAAGCGTAAGTCCTCGCACTGCTCAGGCAAAGTAAACACCAGCAATGTGAGATTTGACTTCTGCGCAGTTAATTTAAACTCCACTCTGAATATAAATCAGATACTTTAGTTCCGATCCACTCAGTCCCATCCCCAGGCCTGCGCTGCATGATAAACACCCGGCCACTGCCAGGAAGGGATGACAGGCGAGGCGCACTGCTTCCTGCAGCCCTGGAGAGGCTCCTGGACAAGCGAAGGACGCGGGTGTCTTTGAAAAGTTTGCTCAGCCACCTCCAGAAACAGCTTCGTCGAAGGGGAGGGGTCTGCTTACCGGGGCTGGAGATCTAGCCTGTCTTAGATTTTTGAGGGCCTTGGCAGTACCTCTGCGTGGAAGGAAAAACCAACCAGTGAGTCCCTGGGTCACAACATCAGGAGAAGCCTTCTCTTACCTTGGGTTCAAGGGCTGCAATCAGGAGGCACACGGGAACCTGTTCTAGCTGCTGGCTGCCTGGTGAGGGTTTTCCTGAATGCCAAAGGTGACCAGCGGAGCTGACGAAGTGCAGGAGCCAGTGAGATTGCAGAGGCCAGCCTCTTAGCGGCTGGAGGAAGCGTGGAGGCCACAGTGGGGTCTGTCCACGAGGGCCTTTTTAAAAAAATTGTTTAAGCAGATGGAGATGTTAGCTGTCCTGATTTGATCATCACACACTGTGTACAATTAAAATAATAATAATTAGAAAGTTGTTTTACCCAAGGGAAATAAATGGCTCTTATTTGCTCCCTTGGGTCGTCCTTGACTGTCCGTTGTATGTGACCTCGAGTGTCTGCAAGCCTGGATTCTTGTCTCCCTGGCCACAGTACAAGTTCCTTGGCAGGGGAACAACACCGTTAGTTTTCCCGTGCTTAACATTCTAGACTGCACAGGGCCGGCGGGTGTGGATGCACTGGCCTGTGCGTGCATGGCCAGAGAGCTATGGGGATGATGCCTGGGCATCGATTAGTGACCATGATGATTACATCCTGAGTGCTTCTCGAGGATGATGGCAGAGAGATGAGAAGGACGAATTTGTGGCCGCCCTGCTTGGTGCCTGCCTCCCTTGTTGGACTAGAAGCTCCCTGACTCTTGTGGCTTTGTCTGATGCACCCCAGCCTTGCTCACAGGTGACAGGTCAGTGCTGGTTGATGGACAGCAGGGACAGTTGGGAGGCCAAGGTGGAGGAGTCCTGACTCTGTCCTAAGAGTTTAAGGAGATGCTGCTTTCAGATTATCTACAAATAGTGGTTGTATGCTCTATCACCCAAACTGGGACACTTCTAAGAGCAAAGGGGCCACTTTTTTTTTTTTTTTTTTTTTTTTTTTTTTTTTTGTGGTACTGGGGATTGAACTCAGGGGCACTCAACCACTGCGCCACATCCCCAGCCCTTTTTTGTATTTTATTAGAGACAGGGTATCACTGAGTTGCTAAGTGCCTCACCATTGCTGAGGCTGGCTTTGAACTCGCGATCCTCCTGCCTCAGCCTCCCAAAGTGCTGGGATTACAGGCGTGCGCCACTGCGCCCAGCTATTTTTTTTTTTTTTTTTGAGACTTAAAACACCATTGTTTTATTTTTATTGACAAGGTTTGTCAATAAAATATTGACAAAATAACAAATATTAAAATCAAAGGCCAATTTTTAGGTCTCATTTAGTTGCTTGTTTCATTCACTTGTATTAAGTATACCTTTCCACAACATCCAAACTTTATCAAGAAATAAATTAAACATGTGAAAATACCTGTTAAATCATTTATATATATATATACATGTACATATATATATATATATATATACATATCTTTCTTTTATATGATGCAAATATTTTTTAAACACTCAATTGGTACATAAAATATCTAATTTGTCCTAGGCAGCATGTTTAAGCTGATTAGAACATTAATTTAAAAGACAAAAATTAGCCTTATAATTCAGAAGTGGGCTGGGTACAGTGATGCAAACTTATAATCCCAGCTACTCAGGAGACTGAGGCAGGAGGACTGCAAGTTTGAGGCCAGTCTGGGCAACTTAGTGACATCCTGTTTCAAAATAAAGAGGCCTGGAGCTGTAGCTCAGTGTTGGAGCACCCCTGGGTTCCATCAAAGGGGCCACTATTAATAGCCACATTGGAACAACAGGTATAGACTGGGACTGTCCTGCCTGCAAAGCTGTGAGGCCAGCTTCTTGAGGCCACCTCTTCAGCCATCTCCTACCTCCTATTCAGCTTACATTTACCACTTTCTTCAGCAAACATTTGCCAAAGTCTGGGGAAAGGGTGTTTAGTGGCCAGAGAGCCTCAGCAAGGCCATCAGGGAGATCTTTCCAGGTACCCAGGAAGGCCCTGAGTCCTGCACCTGCTGGGGAAAGCACATTCCTTGCTTTCCCAGAAGCCCCACTCTGATACTGGAGACGATGGCAATGACCTTGATCTTGTGAGTGCCTCCTCTGCGGGGAGCAGCCCTGCAGTGTGTGGGGCTGTCATCCTGCTGAGCCTGCCTGGACTCTCTTTGGTCCTCAGTCTTTCGAGTGCCTCCCCCAGGGATAACCACTGGCCTCAGTTCCTTGTGCCTCTTGAGAAGGAAAAGCAAACACAGCTGTCTCCAATTTGATGTGGGGGGGGGGAGGGGGCTGCTGCAGTGTGGCCAGCTGCACCCCTGAGCACCCACAGTGGTATTCACTGAGATGTGCTGACCCCGAAACGTGTTGGCACCCTCAAGCGCTGGCCCTCAAGGTTTCCACAATCACGATTCTACCCTGGGTGGCCTTCCCCCCTGAGCCCAAGCATCTCCGAGTGCCCAGGCCTGGTCACTGAGGCCCCAGCTTTCTCCACAGTGGGGTCTGAGGACTGCCCTCGGGTCAACATGACCTTCCGCTGTGGCCCTGGCCAGTCCCCAGCCAGGTAGAACATGACAGTGTGATGAAAGAGCACCATCTGCCCAGCCGTCTCTGGCCGTGGCCCACACCTTCCAAGAACAGCAGAGCTGGCCGGCAGAACGTCTGAGGACAAGACAGCCCTCCCTCAAGCATGGGCAACTGTCTCCTGGGAGCCAAACTCTCCCCTCCCAGGATCACAGTCTGCTGGATAAACATCCTGAGCAGCAATCAGACACTGTCCACTCAAGCGAGGAGGGCTTCCCTAGATTGGGCAGCCTTCTGCCCGCGTCTCCTGGCTGGTTGCCTCGCTGGCACCAGGGGATCCACCCTTGAATTATTGCTTTATGTCATTTCGTCCTCTGTTATTTTATGCCTGCCCTCCAAAGTTTGGCTCTTGACATATGAAAATCCAGCTCTGGGAGTTCTGAAAAGCACCCCCTCTTTATTTCTGGAAATGATGAGCTTTCAAGATGGTGATTTCTTTCCAGATCTTTTAAGGTCCAGAAATCAAAGCTGAAAAATGACTTCTTGGCTGGGTGCAGTGGCACTTGCTTGTAATCTCTGTAGCTCAGGAGGCTGAGGTAGGAGGATTGCAATTTCAAGGCCAGCCTCAGCAACTTAGTGAGATCCTATGCAACTCAGCAATACTCTGTCTGACAATAAAAATAAAAAAGGTCTAGGGATGTGGCTCAGAGTGATTAAATGCCCCTGAGTTCAATCCTAGTATAGGTGGTGGGGAGACTTCTCTATTCTAGGCTACATCAGCCTTCCCTCAACCCAGGCAAGGCAAGCCCCTCCCAGAAACCTGGGCCTGTATGCTGAGCATCAATGGCCCAGAGGTAGAGGAAGAAGAAAGGAAAAGGAAGGAAGGAGGAAGAGGAAAAGGAAAAGGGTTATTACCAAATAGGAAAATACATTGGGTGATATTTCAAAAAATGTTATTGTGCTAGAATAGTGTTCTATCATGAATGGATCATAATTTATTCAACTGGCTTTCTACGTGGGGACATTCTGGTTAATTTCAGTCTTTTCTTTATAAACACCTTCATAAATTATCCTTGTACACATGTACAAAAGCCTGTAACAGTAATACTTCAAAGTGAAATTATCAAGTCTAAAGATAGTTATTGCAATAGACATGGCCAAATTACTCCTCAAAAAGAGGTGCAATGATTACATTCTCATCACTTTGGCCACAACAATGCCTATTCTTTTTATCCTTTGCCAATCATGTTTTGTCAAGTTTTTTATTTTTTCCCAACCTGACAGATTTTAAGAATGCAAGTATGACTTGTGTTATCAATTATGACCCATTTCCTACCCTACAAACTCCCTGTTCTTGTGTTTTGTTCTCCTATTAAAGATTTTTATTTATTTGCATAGACTCTTTACATATTATGGAAATTACCACTTTGCAAAATGTGTTTTAAGTATTTTTCTTAGTTTTTTGTTTTAAACAAAACCGTTTCAAAAGTTCATTTTATTTTCTCCACATTTAGCTAATTGTAACTTTTATGTGGTCAAACTTACAACTCCTATGTTTTGGTTTTGCTCGGAAAGTACCTACTTACTCTAAGAATGCTAAAAATATACTAAACAGATTACCTTTTCTTCTGGTTTTGTCTGTCTTTTGTGCTTGCACTTTCATCAGCATTTAATTTCTTATTAAGGAGCTGCTAACAGTTGTCTCAACATAATTTATCAGAAGGTCCATCCTTTTTTTCTCATATGAAATCTGCCCCTCTTTTACATCCTAAATTTTGGTGTTTGTTTTCATTATTTGTGGACTTTCCTCTACCATTGCTATTGCCTCATCATAGATAGACAAAAGCAAATTCATTATCATGCTTTATAATAGCTGGTAAGATGAGTTCCTCTCATAATCTTTCACTTTAATTTTTTTGGTCATTCTTGCATGTTTATTTTCTACACAAACTTTAGAAAGAACTTATCAAATTCCCTTTCTTTCTTTTTTTAAAACATTTTTAAAAAATATATATTTATTTGTTTTAGTTGTACACAATGCCTTTATTCTTACATGGTGCTGAGGATTGAACCCGGGCCACACACGTGCTAGGCAAGCACTCTACCACTGAGCTACAACCCCCGCCCCAATTCCCTTTCTTAAAAAAATCCTGTTAGCATTTTTAGTAAGCTTACATTAGATTTATAGGATCATTTAGGGACAATTCACATTGTTCTAACAGTGAGCTTCCTTATCCAAGACATCTATTCAAGTTTCTTAAAAGTGTACTTAGTAGAATTTCAAAGTTTCCCTCACGTGGGGAGTTGATTTTTTCTTACATTTATTCTTCCATCTCTTTGTTTGCAATATTAATGAGATGTGTTCTTATATTCATTATCTTTTCTAATTTATAGTTGTTTTATCAAGAAAAATATAGTTGTATATTTATTTTGTTACCAACCACCTTCCTGGATTTTTAAAAATGTTTTTATTATTTTGTTTTGTTTTGGATACTGGGGATTGAACCCAGGGGCACTTAACCACTGAACCACACTCCTAGCCCTCTTTATTTTTTATTTTGAGATAGAGTCTCACTGAGTTGTTCAGGGCCTTACTTAGTTGCTGAGGCTGGCCTTGAATTTGCAATCCTCCTGCCTTTGCCTCCTAAGTTGCTAGGATTAAAGGTGTGTTTCCCCCATTCTTGCTAATATTTTATTATTATTTTAGCTGATTCTTTTGAGCTTGCCAAGTAAATAAACACAAATATGCTAATAATAATAGTGCCTTTGGAAACCATTGCTTCAAATGTAAGACATCAATAAATCATCCCTCACCTGATACCAAATCCACCGAGGTACTATAAATTTTCATATAAGATTTAGAACCAGTTTATAATTTGGTTAAGACTGCACTGGATCTATATATTAATTTAAGAAGAAATAACATCTTAACTATATTGAGTTTTCTCCATGATCATGATGTATCTCTCCACTTAGGTTTTCTTTCAAAAATAAGTTTTAGTCTATAAGTCTTATACATCTCTGGGCAGACTTATCTCTAAGTATTTTATATTTGTGATGCTATTGTACATTAAATAATTTTTAACTTATAATTAGCAATTTCTGTTATGGTTTAGATATGTATCCCTCAAAAGCTCATGTGTGAGACAAGGCAAGAGGGCTGAGAGGCAAAATGATTATGTTATGAGAGTCTTAACCTAGCTGATGAATTAATCCCCTGGTAGGTATTAAGTGAGTAGTAACTGTAAGCTGTTAGGGTATGGCTGGAGGAGGTGGGTCCCTTAGAGTGTGTGTGCCTTTGGAGTGTGTATTTTGTCTTTGATGAGCTCTCTCTCTGCTTCCTGGTGTGATGTCTTGAGCTCCTTCCTTCTGCCACACCCTTCTGCCATGACATTCTGTCATGATGTTCTACCTTACCTCAAGCCCTGAAGAATGGACCCAGCTGTCTGTGGACTAAGTCCACTGAGTCCCAGATAAACTTTTTCTCCTCTAAATTTGTTTTTTTTGCCAAGTCTTTTGGTCATAGCAACAAAAAAGTAGACTAAAACAATTGCTTATTACTAGCAAATAGAAATTTAATTGCATTTTCTGTACTGATTTTATTGTATTCTGCATTCTTACTAAGTTTACTATTCAGTTTTAGTAGCTCTTGTGTAGAAAACATTGAAATTTCCACATAGATAATCATGTTTTCTGTAGATAAAGACAGCATTACTTTTTTTTTAATATTTTTATTTATTTGCTTTTAGTTGTACACAATGCATTTTATTCAATGCGTTTTATTTGTACATGGTGCTGAGGATTGAACCCGGGTCACCCACATGCTAGGCGAGCACTCTACTGCTGAGCCACAATCCCAGCCCCAGCATTACTTTTTTCCCCCCAAAAAAAGATCTATTTTATTTATTTTTCTTGCCTTATTGCATGGCAAGAACCTCGAGTACAGTATTGGATAGAAGTGGTGTCATTGAATGTAGAATTTTCATGGATGTCATCAAGTTAAAGAATTCTATTTCAAATTTGTTGAGAGTCTTTATCAATAATTGACACTGATCGATATTGGACTGTACCAAGTGCTTTTTGTGTGTGTAATCTGGGAGCAAGTACCTTCTCTTCCAGGTGTCAGTGTAGCATGGTCCTTATGAGTCTGAACTCTGGACCCTGACACCTGAGCTCAAATCCCTACTCTAGCGGTTAATAGCAAGAAGGCTATGATGGGGTATTTAATTTCTCTGTACCCAGATTTTCCCATCTGTAAAATGGAGCTAACAATTTCATAAACCTACTATGAACGTATAATTAACCTTCCAATACATAAGAAGCTCAGAACTGTGCAAGGTAATATAAATACGATATAAGGGCCCACAAATCTTAATACAGAGTCATGATAGTAAAAGTTTACATTTTCAAAATCCCTCCCACACAGTCTTTTATCTCAAAGGTTTCTGTGTCTTATCTGAAAGTTCTTTGTATACTAGTCAACTTTTAATAAATTTTATGATTAACACTCCGTACAGTATGCATATAATTTAATTTGTATCACTAGAGTCATATTATTCATTTGCTCTGCTCCTTTTTTGTCTTTCTTAATAAAAACTTGCAATTCTCTCCTAATTAACACAATCTGACCTATCACAGTCTTTCTAATTTTTGCATAATATTTTCTAAAGTCTGATTATATCCCCTACTGAAAGCCATTCAGGCTACTTGCTGTTTTTTGCTATGCTAAACAATGCTGTGATGTATTGGGTTCACAATGCTTTATGGGAGTATCTTCTCAGGGTAAATTCTGACTGTGGAAATGCTGTGTGAGCCATTTATTTTAGTGGAAGAGTGAGGACTTCAAGCAAGAGAAAGGCATCAACAAAAGGGAGGGGGCATGTCAAAGATACAGAGTTATCCTTTGATATCTGAAGGAAGGTTGGTTCCAGGAACCCAGAAGTGACCAAACAACCAGAGGCTCAAGTCCTTTATATAAAATGGTATAATATTTTCATATAACCCACACAATCTTCCTATTTATTTATTGACTGTACTGGGGATTGAATCCAGGACATCATGAATGACAGGCAAGCACTATAGCACTGAGCTATACCCGCAGCCCTCCATATATTTTAAATAACTTCTAGATGACTTATGATATCTAATACAATGTAAATACTGTGTTATAATGTCTTAGGGAACAATGTTGAGAAAACATCTGTATGTGTTTAAAGCAGATGGGATGGGGTTTTTAAAATAATATTTTCTATCCAAGATTCATTTGATCCACAGATAATAGAAAGGCTGTGGATACCAGGGCCATCTGCATGTTGCATAATGCACAGTTTTCCTGTGGGCTCACTGGCTCCTAATCCTTTGTGCTTCTTAGATCTACGCTACTGCTTCAGGCAAAAATTCTCTCAAAAGTGTACCATTTAAATAACTCCAGCTCCCCTTCAGTGCCCAGTGACTCCAGCATTCAGTCCGACACATGGACACGTCCGAGCTCTGCAGTCAGATGGACCAGGTTTTGTGACCTTGAACAGGTATCTTTTATGACCTGGGCCTCAGATTCTTCAGCTGTAAAATGGAAACAGTGACATTTACATTAAAGTGGATTGTCATGAAGAGGGAGCTTGGGTCAATGCCTAACTACCTGGCCCACGTTGGATACTAAGACGTGACAGTTCACTTCCCCCTTCTGGGGAAATGACTCTCTAAAATCTACTCTCTCTTGGAAGTGAGCCTACAGAAATCCAAATACTTCAGCTTTTCCTCCACCCAGCTCTTTAAAACTCTGCATCAGGACTTTGCGTCCCTTATTTGTATCCAGTTTGCACAATCATCATCAGTTAACTCCCTTCTGCAATCCAAAAATGACATAAGAGAGAAAACAATAGACTGGGGGATTTTGCAGGCTAGTAATACAACTCCCTACGTTTTCGTTTGAGACAGTTCACCACACTCAGCACAGTTCTTAGAATCATGAGCCCCTGGAAGTCAGCCTCATTCAGGAGAAAGCTCAGGGTCAGATCAAAGGATGCCAGGATCAAAGTGGGTTACTTATGGCACATTGTCCCACTCAAAAAAAAAAAAAAAAAAAAGTTTAAGATGGGGGAGGGGCAGAGCCTGGCTTTGGATGGTTGGAAATGCCTTGATGTGTACACTTGATTTCCTAGCAAGCTCAGGGGAGAGTGAAGGTTTTCAGTCTCCATCTCTCTGCCCTGCACAAATTTAGTTGACAGTGTAGGTTCTGTATTAAAGTGTGCAATTGTTGCAAAGTTGAATCTCAGAGAGAGTAAAAGCTGTTAAAACGTAGGGGCTGAGGTCAAGGACCTTGAAAAATGAATCTCAGGTGCACTTGGCCATAAAATTCCTTAGTGTCTTCAGGGGATCACAGAGGCTTTCTGAATGGTCACTCTTTGCAATTCCATCTAACAGAGTCAATAAGAGAATAAAAGGGCCTTTCGCCTGCCCTTTCCTCCTCTCTCCTCCCTGATCTATAGGGGACACAATTGTGGATGCTGCTGGAATTCAGCCTGGGAGCTGCTCCTCAGCATCTGGATGTTTCTCAACCATTTCTTCGGTTTTTCAGTTCTGCTTGAACTGGGGTTAAGGAGATAGCAATGTGTGGTTCCCACTCTTGGAGAGCTCACAGTTTAGGGAAGAACCCTGGAGATACAAGTGTGGCTGGGTGCCTCAAGATGTGGGAGGTTCTCTGTGCAGAATACACATTGAAGAGAAAGGGGAGAAACCTGGGGGCCAGTTGTACTTGGCGGTAGGCCTCATGGAAGATACCTTAGGCTGACGGATGGGCATGCACCTGATGAGGTGCAGAAAGGGGAAAGTGTCTTCAAGCTGAAGGGACAGCCATGGCAAACTGTTAATTCAGGAAAGCCAAAGAAATGCCAGTTGGATGGAGGAAAAGGCAGCAAATATGTAGGGCTGGGGAGCATGCACAGAGGCCCTTATTTGCTGACTAAGGAACTCAGACCCTTTTATTCTCCAAAAGTCTAAACCCTTGGGCCTCCTGAGATCTGTTTGTTTGTTGTCTTGCAAATGAAACTCAGTCCTCCTGCATGCTGGGCAAGCGCTCTACCACTGAGCTATACCCCAAGCCTACTGGCAACAACTCTTGCTTGCTGTCGCAGTCTGCAGTATAGTGCAAGCAACAGAAATGGATATCTGGCTGATTTAAGCTGAGAAGGAAATTACTAGAAGACTATTGGGAACTCAGAGAATTTCTAGAAAGACTGCTAAAATAGGCCTGGGAAAAGGTTAGGGACAGGATGCCAGGCCACAGCCAAAAGCATGTCACAAAGCTCTTCTGTGAGAACCCAGCCACAGCTGCTGCTGCCTATGCCCAGGGGTAGTGGGGCGAGGACCCTTGGCCTTGTCCAGCTGCTACCTCTTCCTGGGTGTGCAGTGACCCCTGCTTCTCCTTTAAAGGAATGTGGTGGGTGTTTTTGGTGGCCACATGCCATGCGTACCATCCTGCAGAAAAAGGAGGGCAGCAAACACCATGTTCCTGAAGTGCACTTTTCCATCTCCAAGAACCTAGCCAAGTCCAGGGAATAATGAGGGTAGGCCTGGCCAGAATGTTCTGATAAATATTGTCTCAGAGGATGCTGACTTTCTTCCAGGCATATCAGCAATTTAGGGCAAGTTAGTGTTATCTGTAGGGAACCACTTTGTTGCATGCACATTAAGTACCTTGGAATGCTGGTCAAATGAGGGAACAATTAAGCTAATGATGTCACTGCTTCTGTAGACTAACTTGTCAAACCCCTCTCCCTGAGATAACTGGTGTGGAACAAGCATCGTGGAGAGGAGGAGTGCTCGTACCCCCAGCCACCACTGGACTTGGTGGAGTAGCAACATGAGAAACTGAGGTGCTACTCGTCCAGCCTGTCACCACTAGACCATACCCATAAGTCTTCAGTAAACCTTACATCTTGTGCACCATCTTTGGCCTCTCGGTAACCTACACCTCCGTCCTAACACAACCAGGGAACACCAGACACCATGCCTATGTGAAAGTGAGGCTGGGAACTCTTCATTCCCTTCAGCAGATATGCTTTCTCCCTCCATTCACCCTCAAAAAATGAGAAAGACCCCAAACATGGAAAGAGGACTTAAATGTAGCTGAAACATTATGAAACAAGTAGGAAAATGCCTTATTTATGGCCTTGGGAATGTTCCTGACTTGACACCAAACCTTGAGCTCTAAGAGAAAAGGTGGCTGCCTCTGAGTCCTTTCTTGGGGTTCTTTGAAAGGGAGATGTTCTATGCATTGCAGCTTTGGGCTGTTTCTAGGCTGTTGGTGTTTTAAAAGTTTGTTGGTTACTATTATGCTAGGACAAAATTTGCTCCTTTCAAACATGGGTGAAATTGGGAATTGCCAGAAAGGGATCAGTCATGATTGGATTGACACTGAGAGGTGAATCAACATTAATTCTGGAAACTGTGAGCCTCCTCTTTCCCTGGTTGGAGAGGGGTCTTGTAAGGTGCCTTGACTGATGGCTGGTGAAGGGGGTACCTCACCCAAATCCACAGCAAGTCTAGAATCAATGGGCACACATAGACTTGAGAGGTGAGCAGAAAGAGGGCAGGAAAAAGGCTCTGGAAGCCCCTGGGGCAGAGCTAGGGGACTTTGGATTCTTTATCTATAAACAATAGAAATCAAATCTAGACAACTTAACCGAAGGAAATTAGGATGTTCTCGGAAGGGGAAATGGATGTTGGACAGCTCCCAGTCTGTTAGTGTTGGCTCTGGTCACCCTGAGAAACTATGTAGCAAAGATTTGATCCATTCTAAATTGCCAGGGCTCCTCGCCAATTGCATCTGAGGTTAGCTCCGGTCTAACAAGTCAAGCGGCCACTGATCTTACCCTCCTGACTGTAGCCTGACTGAACCCACCTTTTTCTCGGGAGCCATCTGTGCCCCTGCTGTGCCCAGCATGGAGATATTGGGAGATGGGAATTCTATTTGGATCAAAGAAACCAGCTTGCATAGTGTGATGTAGCAACCACTGATGATCTAGCTCCTTCTCCCTTCATCATACCAAACTGCCACTCAGCCCTCCCTCCCTCTCAGTCCTTTAGGTACCCCCCTGAACTCCACAAGATTGCATGAGAACCATTCTTCAACCTGCATTTCCAGCACACATGACCATTCAGCTCTCTCAATGCCAGAGGCTCCCAGCTGGCAGAGCCCAGAAACAAAATTTAGAAGAAGAGAAACCTAAGCAAGCCTCTCAGCCTCAGGTCCTCTTTCACAAGCACTCAGTTCCTTTTTTAGGTCAGAACACTCCATTCATCCGGGTCTCCCAGGAAGTCATCTGACGCTGAGAATCTAGTGAAAGAATTCTGCTTTTCCCAAAAGGGAGTGTCACACTGAACCCAAGCTTCTTGAGGACAATGGGCAGGGACAGGCTCAAGGGTGGAGAAAAGGGGAAGATAGATGTCCTTTCTCCACATTTGCTGGGTTTAAAGTCTTGTTACTCAGCAAGGGATGGGAATAGCCCATTTTGGTCAATATCACATTTTTTAATCCTAGTAAATATATATATTAAACATTTACATTTACAATTTTAACAATTTATAAATACACATAAGTATGTTTTCAATTTCATTCACCCCCAAGCATTTTTTAACTTCCCTGTATCATATTTTGATCCATTTTTACCAAGCTCTGTCATTTGACATGAATCCATTAGTATTTAGACTAATTACCAATAAGGAAAGAATTTGCGGGTTTTGCTATTTGTTTTCCACTTGATTTGTAACTTTTTGTGTTTTATTTCCTCTTTTACTGCCTTCTTTTTTAAAATATATTTATTTATTTGCTTTAGTTGTACACAATGCAATGCATTTATGTTTACATGATGCTGAGGATCAAACCCGGGCCGTGCACATGTTAGGCGAGCGCTCTACCGCTGAGCCACAACCCCAGCCCCTCTGTTACTGCCTTCTTTCTTCTTCGTTGATTTCTTGTGGTGAAACATTTTGATTTCCTTATCATTTCCTTATGTGTAAATTCAATAAATATTTTCTTTGTGGTTACCATGGGGATTCTATTTACATCTTAAGGTTTTAACAATCTAATTTGAATTTATACCACACTAATAAGTTGCAACAACTGTTGTTGAAGTAACCTATCTCCCCTTTCAGTCATTGATGTTTCTCTACATCTTGCTCTACATGTGTCTAACAGACTAGAGATTGAATTTTTGTGCATTTATCTTTCAATACTTTAAAAGTAAAAGTAAAGTAAAGTTGTAGATCAAAATTACAATAAGACCTACTTTTATAAAAATCCTGGAATTTATTTATTTATTTTTTTTAGAGATCTTTATTTCTTCATATGGCTTCCAACTACTATGGTACTCCCTTTCATTTACCCTGCCTTTAACATTTCTTGAAGGGCTGATTTAGTGGTAACAAACTCCACCAGATTTTCTCCCAGACTATCATCCTTTTTCCCTTACTTCTGAAGACAGTTTGCCCAATATTGAATTTTCAACTAACAGCTTTTTTTTTTTCTTTTACCCATTTGAATATATCAACACACTGAGTGGTCTCCAGGATTTCTGATGAGAAATCATTGAGAAGGCTTATGTGTTGTGGGTGGCTTTTCTCTTACTGCTTTGCATATTTTCTTTGTTTGCAGAAAATGTTATTCATGTCCATTGTCATGAGTCTCCTTGAGTTTATCCTACTTGTTTATTGAGTGAGCTTCTTGAATTTGTAGGTTTGTGTCTTTCATCAAGTTTGGGCCATTTCCTAGTAGTATTTTTTCAAATATTTCTTCTGATCTTTTCTCACTCTTCTCCTACCTGTGGAATTACCACAATGTGTATGTTGGTCTTCTTGATGCCCTACAGGTCCCTTAGGCTCTCTTCACTTTTCTTTATTCTTCTTTATTTCTGTTCTTCAGACTCAGGAATCCCAATGGTGTAACTTCAAATGTGCTGATTCTTTCTTCAGCTTGATCAAATCTGATTTTCAACCTCTATAGTGTATTTTCTCATTTTATTATACTTTCCCACTCAGGAACTTCTTTTTGCTTCCTTTAATATTTTATACGCCTTTATTGAGATCTTCATTTTGTCCATATATGGTTTTCCTCTCTTTGTCCATATCTGCCTTTAGCTCTTTGGTCATCTGTAAGACGGTTGTTTTAAAGACTTTGTCTAGTAAGTCTAGTATTTTGGCTTCTTCAAGCATGTTTTCTGCTCATGTATTTTGTTCCTTTGAATGAACCATAGTTTACTCTTTTGTTATACACCTCTCAGTTGTCACTGAGAGATGGACATTTAAACCTTATTTTGCTTTAAGTCAAAAATAAGACTCTCTCCTTTCCTTCAAATTTGCTCTTTGGTCACTATAATGTACTTCTATGATGGGAATCGTCTAAGATGAAAACTTGAGGTCTTCCCAGGTCTTTCTTGAACCTGCCTCTTTCTCTGGGCATACACAGTGGCTTTCTAAATGTCCCCTTATGTGGGGCCATTTTTGAATGTCCAAAACCACAAACACTGCTTCTTGAAGCCTTCTAGAAGCCACTCAGTTGGTGGGGATTAAAATAATAGCCTACAGCCTCCACGTTCACCCACCCCTCAGTGATCAGAAGCAGCAATTCATACTCAGAACACAGAAATCTAAAAAATTTTAGGGCAAGGTCCATATTGTCCACTGTAGCTACAGCAAGCATGCAGGAAAAATTGGTTGCTGTTCCCACAGCTATCTGCCATAGGGCAGTGGGGTTGGAGTTGGGCAGCCACTATTGTGCTGATGGCAGCAATGGACAGAAATTAGCTGCAATTTACCAGTCAAGCTGTTCCCTGGAAGATGCCATTATTCAAACAAACCCCAGAGTAACAAAATAGTCATTTCAGACTATTCACGACAATGCAATTATTGTCCAGGTTAATAATCAGATTCCTGCAGCATCCTACAGTATCATTCTCTCTGACTTACATATTAAAGGATCACTCAGGCTACTATATTAAACAGGGACTGTATATTTTTCAAGGACACCACTGAATGGTCACCAGTTAAGAAGCAATCAGACGAAATTATTATTGAAGTAATCCAGATGGGTAATCACAGTGGCTTGAGCCAGGAATTTGGTGAGAAGTTTCAAATTCTGGATATATTTTGAAGGTAAACCAACATATTTCCTAACAAATTGAATGTTAGGAAAGAAAGAGAAATAAAGGAGTTTAAGGTTGACTTCAAGGTTTTTGACTGAAACAATTGCCATTGACTAAGATAGAGAATTTATCAGAAGTTCTGTTTGGGTGTATAGAGTTTGACATGTCTATATATGATATAGGTAGAAATGTGAGTCTGAAGTTCAAGAGAGAAGTCTGATCTAGAAATACACTTAGGAATCAAGATGCAGGCGGAATTTTAAACCTCAAAATAAGTAATATCATCAAGGAAGTGGATCTAAGTTAAAAGGAAAAAAAAAAAAGTAACAGGATGGCATTAAAAGATAGGAAAAGGGAGAAATCAACAAAATAAATGAGAATGGCCCATGAGATGGGGAAACTATCAAGAAAATGCTATGTGTTAGAAGGTAACTGAAGAGATTATTCTGAGGAGAGAGTGGCCAACTCTATGAAGGGCTTATTACAAGTTAAATGACTAAAATGGTGATCACTGAGTGTCCCATGCAGAGTTCATCAGAGGTACTCACAAGGGCAGTTTGGTTGAGTGAAGGTGATGAGAGCCCCATGGGAGTTGATCTAAATGAGCATGAGAGGAGAGGAACTGAAGGCAGAGAGCCGGAGGGAGTTCAGTAGAAAGGAGAGCAAAATACTAGGTGGTAGGTTATAGGGGAGTGAGTCAAAAGCGGTCATGTTAGGATGGGAGAAATAGCAATATGTCTGTTCAGCAGTTGGGAATGCCCTGGTAGAGACTGAAAAATCAATGAAAGAAGAAAGAACGTCTGCTGGGGAAATGCCCTTGAGTAGGTGAGAGGGGATGGAACTTGGTGCCTGACCTGAGGGATTGGCTCTTTTTGTTGCTGTTGTTGTTCTTTTTAGATATACATGGGAGTAAAGGATATTTTGACGTATTACACATACTTATTCTAATTAGGATCCCATTCTTGCGGATGTACATGATGTGGAGTTACTCTGGTTGTGTATTCATATATAACGATAGGAAAGTTGTGTCCAATTCATTCTACTCTCTTTCCTCTTCCCACCCTCGCTCCCTTCCCTTCATTCCCCTTTGTCCACTCCGATGAACTTCAATTTGTCCCCCCCCCCCCACACACACACACACCCTTGTTGTGGGTTAGCATCCGCATAGAGGGATTGGCTCTTGATCCGTGCTTGGAGACTTCTTCGGCATCATGTGGAGATGGCAGAGTCCTTGGTGCAGACGCTGGAGGTGCTGGGAGTCTTGGAGTGTTCTCAGAAAGAGGAGGGCAAGGTTGGCAGTGGAGAATGAAGACAGGAAATGAAATGAAGACAGATAGGAAAGAGTTGCTTGGGAGAGTGAGTTGAACAAAGAACTATCCTACAATTACCAGATAGAATTAATTTTCATTTACAGTTTGTGTCATGTAATTAAAATGAGACCAGCAGCATGATCACATCATTTTTTTTCTTCAGTCACATTCAATTGCATAGAGCAGGATCAGTTCTACTACAGTTATGGGGGGTTGGGGTTGATTTTTTTTTTTTTTTTTTTTTTTTGTCACTGTTTTTTTGCTTTTGCGTTGCTGGGAATTGAACCCGGGGCCTCAGGCACATTAGGTAAGCACTCTACCATTGAGCTATCTCCTTAGTTGTGGTTTTTGACCAAGTGAAAGGAGGATGAAGGAGTTGAGGCTGTGTGCAATAGGAGATTATCATGGCTGACCATGAATTTAGGCTAATTAAGGAGGAGACAGGATATGAAGTAGATGATGGGCCCTGGGAGAGTGGCAGAAAAACAGATCAGAGGTCCTAGAGTCCGGGGATCGCTGGAGTTAGTGTGCTAAAGGAGTGAGCTGTGAAGGCAGGAGGCATAGCTGGAGAGTGGCATGGATGAACAATGGGGAAGGACTCAGGGTTACTAAATATAACAAGGTAAAGTCTGGCCCCAGGAGGACGTGACTAAGTGCTTCAGTCAGGCTTTCATTTCCATGATCAAAATACCTCACCAGTGTAAACTACCTGGTACCGTAACCCGGGAGGAAAACTCTTGGAGGCAGAGTAAAGCTTTTACTACTTTTACTTCTACTTTAGCTTAGAGAGAAAGAAATATAGAGCTTAGCTTCTTCTTGTCTTCTTGTCTTGTCTTTTTCTTCTTGTCTTCTTAGCTTAGAGAGAAAGAAAGATAGAGCTTAGAGAAAGATTATTTTTTAGAGCTTCTTGCTTCTTTCTTCTGTCTTCTGTCTTCCTCGGGCTTCTCGGCCTAACTCTGACCAGCCCTCAGGAGCCTCGGCCTAACTCTAACCAGCCATTACTTCTTCTATCTGGTTTCTCTTCTGTAACTGCTCTGCCTACGTTCTGGCCGCTCTGATTCTTTTCTCTGACCCGAACTCTTCTTCTGACCGACCGAGCTACTGCACGACTGACTGAATGAATTCTCCGTTCTCCTAACTCGGACCGCTTTCACCCGGTTATATACCTTCAGCTTTTCGGGTGCCTACAGGTGCGTCACATACATATCGGTGGAACTTATGGCTTCCAGCTAGCTGCAACAGCCCTTCCTAATTAGGGCTCCTTCACACCAGAACAACCTACAGGACAAAAGGTTGATTTTGGCTTATGGTTTCAGAGGTTCAGTCCATGGGGGCCTGGGTGAGGCAGGACACCATGGCAAAAAGGCCAGGCAGAGGAAAGCAGCTTAGTTCACGGCTGCTGGGAAGCAAAGCAAGAGAGTGCAAGGAACCCGGGAAAACATAATCCCCAAGGGCATGCCCCCAGTGACCTACTTTCTCCAGCCGTGTCCTACCTGCCTACTACCACCCATTGACCCAGATTATTAACCTGTCAAATGGATTAATCCACAGATTAGATTACAGCTCTCATGATCTAACCATTTCACCTCTGAACACACCTGCATTGTCTCACACATGAACTTTTGGGAGACTACCCATTTCCAAACTGTAGCAGTAAGGAAGGATGAACAGCAAGCTCACTGGGAAGGGTGACAGCATTTCCTTTTCTTGCATCCACAGAGCTTTGGACACAGTGGGCGTTCCACAAACATTTGTTGGATGAACGGAGAATGACTAACCACTACCTTCCCAGTAGTTCTGAACAATTTTTTGGTTTCTCTGTTCCATCCTGTTTGCTCTCAAACCCGGATTGCCCAGGCAAAATTGTTTCAGGTCAATGAGAATGAGCCCAGATGATCCTTGATATGACTATAAAACCTGCAAATTTTCTAACATTGGCTCTTGGTTTCTTTCCACACCTTCTTGTGCAGAGCCTCCAGGGCCTGGGTGCTGTCAGTATTTGAGTTTCGCATCTCCTCCAACCTGCTCAATCCCCTGAACCTGCTCAGAGAAAGGGTGAGTTTGCTCATTGACACAGCAGTGTAAGTCCCCCTTCCTCTCCTAGAAAGAAATGCATTTTTTCATCTGCTTTCCAATTAGTTGAATCAAAAGTTTGGTCCCTTGGGAAAACATCTCAGGTGCCGGGAAGGCAGGGTGTGGTGTCTGGGGCCTAGAGAACTTGTACCTCTAAAGTTGGAGCTGGGAGGTAACTGCCTCCTGGATTTTGCCCTGTGTGGATCAATTTGCTTCTCCATTCTTCTGTTCTGAGAGCACAGATTGCAATCCTGACACAGCCGTGTGTAAGAGAGGTTACCATCATCTCTTACCATCACAGGTAAGAGAGGCTCTGTGTGGCCAGTCCCACACCTGTCACCTCTCCCATTCCAATGGTTCTCCAAAGATGAAAGATGTGTATTGAGCTAAGGTTCAACAATAACGATTCTTACATCTCTTTTCTTTGATGTCTGTTTTAGTTAACTTTATTGAGGTATAAGTTACATACTGTAAAAGCTACACATTTCAAACAAAGTTGAATAAGTTTTGTAACTAACACCGAATCAAGATACAGAATGTTTCCAACCTCCAGAAATTTCCTCTGTGTTTTACTGTAGTCAGTCCCCCCCAGTCCCAGACCACCATGGCTATTTAATGACCCCATAGGTGAGTTTTGCCAGTTCTGAAACATATATGAACAGAATCACACACTATATCCTCTTTGAGGTCTGGCCTCTTTTGCTCAGCATAAGTGATATTTTAGATTCATGCATGTTGTGGCCGATTTCTTGTTATAGTTGATTATTGTCCCACTGTATATCACCATTTACCCACCTGTCTAGGTCATTTGTGTTGTTGACTTTTTCAAGTTTTAAAATTACCTATTAGTCCTCGTAACTTCTTATGCACCAGACACTGAGCTAGTCCTGGGGATGCTGTGTGCCCACCACTGTCACACTGGAAGGAAAATAAAGCCAGTCGATAGAACATTTTAAACATTTGTCCCCTGTGTGTTTTCTTCAGCCTGGGTTCCCCTTCTCATCGACCAAGCTGGGTGCTCAGGTGGACAGGAGCATCAGTGACCACACTGAGAGGCAGGGATGGCAGGGAGGCAGGAAGAGGTGTGGAGACTTGGTTTGCCTGTTTGCAGTGAGTCTCGTTTTGGACCCTTAGATTGGTGTGGGTGATTTTTATATCATGCAATAACATGGTTTCCCCAGTTTTAAGCTGGAATGCGGTTACTCAAGGGTCCTTCTAGCAGATTTTCTGGGCAACTCACTCACTGAACTAATTTGGGACCCACGAGGTACTAGTAGAAAATCAAGTTCTGCAGAGGCTTCTGAGAGTGGGGTCACACTCACATGGGGCCCCCACCCCCATTTCTCTTGTCTAATAAAGCACCGAGAGCCACTTGGCTGTCACTTCAGAGAACATCAGAACTCGATGTAACTGCATTGCGGCCTCTCTGAACACGCATTTAAATACTCCAACCCAATTATATTCACTCTGCTAGAAAAATAAAGCCAAGCCCTGCATTTCTTGAGCAACCTGGTTCCCAAATGCAAATCAACTACTTTGTCTGGGGAAGAAACAGCCAGATCCGTGTTCTAGGAGATAAAAGTGTCTGAGGAAATTAGGAAATGTGGTACAGTTGTGTGATTTATGCTTGATGGAAGATTTAAGGGTTTTTTCAGGGTGACACTGACAATGTAAGGTATCACATTGACACTGACCTGGTATTGAGTGCCACTCTGCACAGAGCCCTTTCGTTTACAAATGTGCTTACTGTTGGGTCACTTCCTTCAGTCGGTCCTCACAGTCACCCTGTGGGCACAGTGGTGCTCTTCCCTGTAATGGGGACACTGACACCCAGGACTAACGAGAGGGCCAGGACCAGGTGAGTGTGTGAGCAGCATTGTTATAGTTTGCATTGGGATGCTGGCTTTATTTAAAATGTTGCTATTTAGCTGATCGAAGAATTTTTGTATTAATTTCCATTTTTTTAAAAAAAAAAAACATTTATTTTGTGGAATGATTTATCTTGAGTACTGCATCTTCTGAACTCGAGGCTATTCTGGTCCAGGCTCTGAGTCTCAGGCACTGCGGTGTGGATAGATGAGTTTGAATCATACAAATCTCGTTTTACTGCCAGTGAAAGAGGGATGAACATCAGGAATTTTCCTATGGTTCAGCCTAAATGTGTACACCCAGGATGGGGTGTGGGGGCTCCCCCATCTCTGTGCTGCATGTGAACATTTCGTTACTCTGCTCAGCTGTCCTCTGCCTGGCTGCACATTAGAGTCACTTATTAACGCCTCTCTGACGCAGGATGTGGGAAGCTGACATGTGTGTTTTCAGAAAGCTCCTCTGGTGTAAACCTCAGGATTGGAGCTCCTGGATTAAACCAGATCTAAACCAGGTTATAGAGGCAAAGTGTCCTGGATTCGAATTTTAATGCCAATCCTTTATAACTACATGATCCAAGCAAGTTATAAGTTGCCAGTGTTGGGTATTTTATGCCTAGCGAATTAGTAACAGTAGATCCTAGGTAACAATCCACGCTCCAGAAGCTATGACTTTGTGCTGAGGTTCAGAGAAGTAAAGTCATTTAACCAATCCCACACAGCAAGTTCATGAAAGAGTTGAGTTCAAGACCCAGGTGCATCTGGTCCCAGAGCCAGAGCTGAAAAGATTGTATTTGACATCCACTAAATAATCCCTCCAAAAATAAAGAGGTACTTACTTGATAACTAGCCCATAGCATTTTCTTTTTTTTAAAATTTGTTCTTTATAGTTCTACATGGCAGTAGAATGTATTTTGGCAGATTATACATACACAGAGTACCACTTATTCCATTTAGGACCCCACTCTTGTGGTGTTACATTGGTCCTGCATTCATGTATAAGGATAGGAAAGTTATGTCCAATTCATTCTACTCTCTTTCCTATTCCCACCCTCCCTCCCTTCCCTCCATTTCCCTTTGTCTAATCTAATTATTTCTATTACTTCACCTCCCAACCTGCCTTGTTTTGGGGTTAGCATCCACAAATCAGAGAGAACACTTGGCCTTTGGTTTTTTGGAGGGATTGGCTTATTTCACCTAAGAGCCTATGGAAACAACCTAGGTGTTCTTCAACGGATGAATGGACAAAGAAAATGTGTTATAAACATACATTGGAATATTACTTAGTCATAAAGAAGAATGAAACTGTGGCATTTGTAGTAAATGGATGGAAGTGGAGAACATCATGCCCATAGCATTTTCTAATAAGCCTTGTCCCCACCCCCATGAGGGTCAGCACTATGCTGAGGAGACAAAGGCAGAGGTGAGGCACTGGGATCAAAAGTGAGAAGGTTATTTGCCAGGGATTTCTCTCCCAAGGGGGAAGCCCCTGCAGCCTCTATTAGTGGACACTCTCTGCACCAAACTCCTAGCCAGCTGCCTCAACTTCCTCATCCCAGTTCTCTCCTTCAATCTTCTCATTCCCAGCTTCTGCTCCTGACCCTCTGCCAAAACCAGTGACCTCTTTATGTTGAAATTGTGGGCGCCACCAGGGATGCCTGCCTTGCAGGGGACTTCCAATAACTCACTTTTCTGAATGTCATTCCCCTTTCACTTTCCACCATGCCACAAGCCAAAGAGAGTGACCTACCCTGGCTTCGGCCTCATCTGCTGCCCACTCTCCTTAAATAGACCCCAAATCTCAAGATTCCCTCACCTGCTGCCCTGCCCCAGTGAGTCCTACCTGGGAGGCCATTGCCTTCTCTTGATCTCCAGATCAATCCCCGTCATCCCTCTAATACCACCTCCTTGATTTAGATAGTGAAGCTTTTTGTGAAATGCCCGCCCTTGCCTCCCCTGCATCCGGGCCACTGTCTTCTCAGCAACATCTGTCATTGCTCACTGCACAGCAGCTTTCTGGAATTTCATCGTGTCCCCGTCCATTTTGCACACTGGACTGTGAGCATTGTTAAGACAAAGGCACACCTTCATCTCCCTGGTTCCTGCAGCTTTGCCACTTCTCCAGGGAGGACAGCGATATAGCCATCGTGTTTATGATGTGCCAGGTGCACGCTTAGCCACTTTACATGATCTAATTCACTTAATACAACAGTTATTAGCATCTTCCTTATTTTGCAAATGAGGAAAGTGAGGCCTGAAGCTTGAGTGAGTTGCCCAGGGTCACACGGCTCCTACGGAGAAGAGAGAGAATTTGAAGCAGGCATTCTAGTTCTTAGCATCTGCTTCTTAACCACCATGCTGTGTACAACATTCTTGGTAGGGATGGTGACAGGAGACAGAGAGGGAACAGTGTCCCCCCCTCAACAAGCTCAGATCTCACTAGGGCCAGAGCAAGAACACATATGCACACCCACGCACACAGAACATGGGAAAACTACAAGAAGAACTCTAACCAGGTGCTAAAATGTGCAGTACAGAGCAAGGCTTCTCAAACTTTAATGTGCATATGAATCACTTGGGAATCTTATTTAAATGTATTTGGATTCAGTCTCTATAAGGTAGGAGCCACGACCATGCATGTCTCACAAATTCCCAAGTGTGTTGATGTTGATGGTCCAAGGACCACACTTTGAGTAGCAAGGATGAGCTCTCTAAGAGTTGAAGTAGGTCAGAAAAGGGAGATTTCAGTGTGGTCTGGAGAGGTCCTGGGACAGCCAGCTTGCTTCAGGACAGACCTAGGACCTAATTAGGCAGAAGGGAGGACGAGGACCATCCTTGCAAGGGTCATGCAGAGGTCTGGGAACAATGGAGTGTCCTAAAATTTCTGGATCCCCCCCTAACAAGCAACTGCAGTAAGCAAATGCTCCACATGTGAATGGCCTGTATTTGAGAAATACCCAGTCAGTCCCCATCACGTCAGGAAACACTTTGCAAATTCAGAAATCAGAGCCAAAGGGAAGTCCTATGTGGTCTACCAGTAGCTTCAGCGATTACATGGGAACAGTGGTTCCTCTTAGGGGAGCATTTCTGCTGGCTCTAGGACTTTGGCCACCTATAAAGCTTAGTAATGGGAAATAAGGCATCCTTCAAGGAGGAAGCATTCTTGGAGAACATTGAAGAAGAAGCAGCTTCTGATCAAACCATGTTCCCTGGGATAGAGACCTTTGAAATCAATGGTAAAGTACCACTTCCTAATAACAGAATTATCTGGCAATTCAGTCTTTCTGCTGTTGAGCTATGAGAAGAGACAAGTCGATAGAAAGTCTAGATTTGCACCATTATTGCATTTTGCAGCTCACTATGCAGGTCTGCAATATATCAGACTGGAATTTCTGGAATGCTAATAATAGATGCTATGTCTTTAGCATTTAGGGCTTTTTAAAGCTTTGTCATTTCTTTAAATCCTGATTGAATATTTTTTGCCTTTAGTAAATGATAATGCTTATTAAATCCCCACTTTTTTATGAGTATCTTATTCTGACACACAGGTTGTGTGTTAAATTAATACGCAAAACTGAAGAGGTTGAAAAATTCCATTGTGCTGAAGCCAAACACCACATGTTTTTTGGTGCAATTCCTTTAAAATTCTTTGAGGGATTCTGTTATAACTGAGGTGTTGATCCAGAAACACAGTCTTCATTTCACGGTGATCAGGATATTTTCATGGCTTCAGAAATATTTTGTCTTATATTGAACACAGGTTTTAAAAATTCAGTCAACCCTGTTGTCTTTATTTTCTCCCTCAGTGTTATCCAGGTGATATATTTTTAAATATCCTAGAATCTGTAGCATTTTAAGTCAGGGGTGGGTTTGCTTCCCACAGTCAATCTCTGATTTTCCCATTCTAGAACATTCTCCTGGAATCATCTTCCAAGGTGATTAGGCATCCCTACTTCCAGGTTTTTCTGGACTTTATATATGTAGAAACAACAACCCTGGACTGTCCTCTGGCCTGGTCTGGAATCGGTGGGTACAGGAAGATGAAGGGTTGGGGTGCTGTCTCAAGGAACTTATGGTATAATTCAGAGAAAGGCATGTGTGTGAATCACTATAATCACTATTGGCTGTTCAGAACTTTTCAGAATGCAGTGTTTTGGATATGTAGCTTTTTAGGGTATAGAAAGTGTTCTAGAAAATTCAGCTAATCAAACATTCAGCATCTGCTACCCCCGGGCACCACACTCAGCACCCAGGAAGGAGCCATGAATGAACAGGACCATTGGCTTTGAGGAGTCCACACCTGGTGATGGTGGCATGAGGGCTATCTATAAGCTGACCTTTTCTATACAGTTTGTCACACTAGCTGTGACAGAGATTTTTACAGGACATCATGGAAGGACCTACCTGGTATGGGTCCTGGAAGTAGAGTCACTTCTAAAGTTAAAAGGGAAAAGGAGGTTAGTTACAGAAAGGGGTGTCTGGGGCAGGGGTGGAGGCCCCCTGTCTATATATAAATAAGAAATACCAATGGCTCTATACTGTGGGGAAGCTCAGTGGAACTGAGACAGGGACCAAGGAATGTGGACTTTATCCTGAGATGATGCAGGAGGTTGACAAGGGGCTGAGCAGCACTGGTTTGCATCTGAGGTTGCTCGCTGTGGTCCATGGGAGACGGGGGGACAGGCCGGGGAGAAGTGAGGACAGAGAAGAGCATGGCAGCAAGAGAAGATGAGGGGCAGGGCTTTAAGGAAGGAAAAGGGAGAATGCCTGGAGAAATATTAGAAGTCAGATCAGTAGGACGTGTACCAGGTGGGGTGGGGGGGGCTCTACAGGGAGGTGAGGGAAATGCAAGTCAGGGGCGCATCCCCGACAGCTGGCTTGAGCTGTGGGTGCCATGAACTACAAATCCAACCAAAATACCAACACCACTCCATTGTGCATGGAACATTTTCCTAACGTGTGGGTAACTTCCTGCCTTCTAATTCAAAGACCATGGAACATATGGAACTTTCCAGATGAGTATCATTATGGACGGTAATGACCGTGAGGCTGTGAAACCCAGTGATCCTTCAGGTTCATCAGTCATTAACACTACTTGTGTCATTACTGATGCCCCCAACAACTTTATTTCTGTTTAGCCTGCTTTTCTTTTCTACTTTTTTCTTTCTCTTTTTTCTTCTCTCTCTCTTTCCCTCTCTCTCTCTTCCACTCTCCCTCCCTTCTTTCCTTTTGTCTTCCTTTATTTTTTTTCTTTCTCTTTTCTGCCACATATAGTTGTTTGTTTTTGTTTTTGTTTTTTTCACCAGAAACATCACTGGAAAACATTGGCCATATCATGTTCTCATTTATTTTTGTCCATTCTTGCTAGTGTTGAAATATAAAAGACTACCTTCCTCTGCTTGAAAAAAATATCAAACTTTTTTTTTTTCCAACAACTCAAAGATACCATTGGGGTGTTTTAAACATACCCTGCAGCAACTTTTAAAAAGAAGCTTTACAGGGGCTGAGGTTGTGGCTCAGTGGTAGAGCACTTGCCCTGCATGTGTGAGGCACTGGGTTCAATTCTCAGCACCACATATAAATAAATAGATAAAATAAAGGTTCATCAATAATTAAAAATTTAAAAAAAGAAGCTTTACAAACTTTTGAAATGTAACCATTTTATCTAAAAGTAATCTAAAAATGGTGATGAGTATAAATTTTGCAGGATATTCTGCAAGCATAATATTCTGTCTCTCTCCCTCTGGCCATTGTGTGACATCACACCTTCCCCCTCTGAGCTGCCCAGAGTAGCAAGTCCCACTGGGTTCCTTTATCACCTCTGCAATCAGGGTGCTTTTTTGTTGTTGTTCTTACCAACTTTTTTTTTTTCTTATACCAGGGATTGAACCACTGAGCCACATCCCCAGCCCTATATTGTATTTTATTTAGAGACAGGGTCTCACTGAGTTGCTTAGCACCTTGCCATTGCCGAGGCTGGCTTTGAACTTGCAATCCTCCTGCCTCAACTTCCTGAGTTTCTGAGATGATAGGCATGAGCCACCTTGCACCTTAACCAACTTTTTGAGATAGGATTGAAAAATAAAAGTTGTATAGATTTACAGTATAACTGCGATGATTTGCTATACATTGTGAAATGATCACACAATGATTGCTTTGGTACCTGAAGGGACCAGACATTCCTGTGGCTCTTGTTGCACTTCGGGTTCAACAGAAACCCAAGTCCTTCCTGGGACTGGTGTTCTGCCCCATCTCCCACCTCAACCATGGAGCATTTGAGTTGGAACAAGAGAATTTCTGTTCGTGCCTGTGGACTATATATATCTTTCTGGGATGCAACTGTTTCTACCTTTTTGAAAATTAGGAACATTTGTCTGGCTTGGCTCTTCCCAATCCCCCTGCTGTGTCTGTTCCTCGAGGAGGATTGTGTTTCAGTCAGAGTTTTCACCACTGTGACCAAAAGACCTGAAAAGAACAATTAGAGGAGTAAAAGTTTATTCGGTGTTCACGGTTTCAGAGGTCTCAGTCCATAGACAGCCAATTCCATAACGCACCAATTGAGTTAAGGTTCTCATAACAGTCTTTTCACCTCTGAACCCTCATGCATTGTCTCACATGTGAGCTTTGGGGAGACACCTCACATCTCAACCATAATATTCCACCCTTGGCCCCCCCAAAACTCATATCTATCTCACAATGCAAAATATATTTAGTGCATTTTCAAGAGTCCCCCTAGTCTTAACAGTTTCAGGATTTCCCCCAAATCAAGTCCAAAGTCTCCTTTGAAAATCAAGGCAAACTCTCAGCATGAGCTCTTGTAAAAATCAAAAGCAAGTTAGTTATACGTATCCAATATATATAAAGGTACAGAGTAAACATGTCCATTCAACATGGGAGAAATAGAGGCATAGAAAGAAAGGATGAGACCAAAGCAAGATCAAAATCCAGCTGGACAAACAAGTCCTGTAGCTCCAGGTCCAGCATCTGGGGCACAGGGCATCCTGATATTCTCTCCAAAGAGCTTGGGTAGCTCCATCCTTATGGCTTTGCTGGTCGCAACCCACATGGCCTCTCTGTTTGCTTCTCTAAGCTCAATTCCTGCTGCTTTTCTAGGCAGACATCCAGCAGAACTGGCATTTCTTTTTTTTAAATTTTTTATAATTTTAATTTGTTATATATGACAACAGAATGCATTACAATTCATATTAAACATATAGAGCACAATTTTTTATATCTCTGGTTGTATATAAAATAGACTCATGTCTTCATACATGTACTTAGGGTAATGATGACCATCGCATTCCACTGTCTTTCCTACACATATGCACCTTCCTTTCCCCTCCCTCCCCTTTCCCCTTTGCCCTATCTAGAGTTCATCTAATTCTCCCACCCCACCCCCAGCATATTATAAATCAGCATCTATAAATCAATGAAATCATTTTGCATTTGGTTTTTTGGGATTGGCTAACTTCACTTAGCATTACATTCTCCATCTTCATCCATTTACCTGAAAATGCCATGATTTTATTCTCTTTTAATGCTGAATAATATTCTGTTGTGTATATATACTACATTTTCTTTATCCATTCATCTACGGAGGCTCATCTAGGTTGATTCCACAATCTAGCTATTGTGAATTGTGCTGCTATAAACATTGATGTGGCTGTGTCCCTGTAATATGCTGTTTTTTTTAAGTCCTTTGGGTATAGACCGAGGAGTGGGATAGCTGGGTCAAATGGTGGTTCCATTCTCAGTTTTCTAAGGAATCTCCATACTGCTTTCCATATTGGCTGCACCAATTTGCAGTCCCACCAGCAATGTATAAGTATGCCTTTTCCCCCACATCCTCACCAACACTTATTGTTGTTTGTATTCTTAACAGATGCCATTCTGAGTAGAGTGAGATGAAACCTTAGAGTAGTTTTGATTTGCATTTCTCTAATTGCTAAATGCATTGAACATTTTTCCATGTATTTGTTGATTGATTTTGTATCTTCTTCTGAGAAGTGTCTGTTAAGTTCCTTCACCCATTTATTGATTGGATTATTTGTTTTATTAGTGTTAACATTTTTGAGTTCTTTATATATTCTAGAGATTAGTGCTCTATCTGATGTGCATGTGGTAAAAATTTGTTCCCAATTAGTAGGCTCTCTAGTCACCTCACTGATTGTTTCTTTTGCTAAGAATAGCTTTTTAGTTTGCATCCATCACACTTATTGATTCTTGATATTAATTCTTGTGCTATAGGAGGCTTATTAAGGAAGTTGGGGCCTAATCCGACATGATGGAGATTAGGGCCTACTTTAAGTCAAGTGGATCAAGGACCTCAGAATTAGACCAGAGACACTGAGCCTATTAGAAGAACTGGCATTTCTTAATCTTAGTGGTCTCCATAGTAACTTCAGCTTCCTCCTCACATCTCCACGCATCACCCTTTCAGAGGCTTCCTGAGGTCCCGACCCTGCTCCACTTTGCCTGGCCTCCCAGGCCTTCCTTTAAAATCTTGATGGAAGCCTCTGTGACCCCCTAACTCCAGCATCCTGCAATCCTGCAGACCAGCACCACGTGGTTGATGCTAAGGTCCATTACCATGTTGAACAGTAGCCACCCAGGGACCATGGCTGCAGTAGCTTCTCAATGTCTAGGTAGCTGAGCCCAGTAAAACAACTTCCTAGGCCTCTCTGTGCAGGCACGGTGCCTCACTGGTCTTTTCTCAAAGGAATTTTTACTTTTACATCCTTGAGTCTGGCTGTGGTCTTGCTAATTCCTGAGATACCCTAAGCCACCTTTCTTATAGTCTCTGGGCAAAGTCTTTAGAGTTTCTTAGTGGCTGCAATGTCTTTAACAATCACATCTTCCTTGGCCCCAGTTTTACTCACAATTTTCTTGCCAAACTATAAGTTTTTCAAATCTTTTAGCTCTGCTTCCTGCTCCTTAATATCACAATAAACTTGTCTAAAATTTTCCAGCAATATCCATGCCACTGCTTGAATACAAGGCTGCCTAGAAATTTCTTCCACCAGATTAAGAAGCCCATCACCTTTCAGTTCAGCCTCACAGAAGCCCCAGAACATGGGAAAAATGTTGACAACTTCTTAGCCAGAACATCACATGAATGACCAAGTTCAAAGAGTCCTTCTCCTCCCCTGAAACCTCATGAGCCAAGTTTTTTACTATCCACAGTCCTACTGGTGTTGTGGCAAGATTGCAATAAATCATGGAGTTGAACTTAAAGCAGGAGACAGAACATTTATTCCCCAAAAGGCAGGCCAAGGCTGCAGGATGCAAGTCTATACCCTTTGACCCTCTCCAGGGGTTAGATCACACCTTTTAAAGCATGTCAGTACATTAATCATAAGTAGCTTTTGCTATGATTCAAAACTGTAAACAAAAATCATGAGATCTAAAGTTATATGCATAAGGGGCAGTGGGTCAAAGCAATTCTAGTTGTGTAAAAGTTAAAGAATTGTTACTAACATCTAGACAGACATTAACATTCTATGCAGTTAGGGTGCATTGCACAAGTACAGTGTATAAGAATAGAAGGAACAATTTTGCCATTTTGCATTGCCAATATGCTATGCTAAGCAATTGTTGGTAGGTACACAGGTGGGGTTTTCCCATGGGAGAAGAGTTTCTTACATGACATGAAGTCTCAGGGTAAAATGGAGTTTGTTGGTCATTGCTCATATAGCCTGGCCCATAACATTGGCAGTCTGGTCTTCTGAGCTCCCCTCAGAATTGCCCATCGAGGTCCACCTACAACAACCTAAAGCTTTCCTACATCATTGAACTTTTCAAAATCCCTCCCACACATTTCAAAAAGCTCCAAAAGCTTCTGAACACATGGTCAGCTTAGTCACAGCAATGACCCCTCTTCTGAGTACCAATTACTTCCTGCTTTAGTCAGCTTTTTGGCTACTGTGACCAAAATACCTGACAAGAACAATTAGAGGAGTAAAGGTTTATGTAGGGGCTCGCGGTTTCAGAGATCTCAGTCCACAGGTGGCCAACTCCATTCCTTGGGGACTGAGATGAGGCAGAATGTCATTGCAGAAGGATGTGGTGGAGGAAAACAGCTAGGGACATGGTACCAGGAAAAAGAGAAAGAGAGAGAACTCTTCTTACCAGCACAAAATACAAGCCCCAAAGGCAGGGCCCCAATGACCCACCTCCTCTCACCACACCCTACCTGCCTACAGTCACCACCTAGTTAATCCCTATCAGTGGATTAATGCACTGATTAGCTGAAGACTCTCATAACCCAATCATTTCACCTCTGAACATTCTTGCATTCTTGTGTAGGAGCCCTGTTTGGGGAGATGGCTAAGATTGCGGTTGACTACAGGCCATGGAGATGTTCTTGCACATGAGCTTTTGGGGGAGGCCTCATAACTAAACCACAACAGACTGTTTTCCACATATGTGGGCTCTTGTTAGTCTAGCACACGAAACATCAGGACCTGTCAACTTCAAGCTTCCCATCTTTCTTCACAGTATTATTTCCCCCACCAATTTCAGTCTGAAGAAGAACATTTTGTTGTTTTGTTTTGTTAGCAAAGAAGACTAAAAAGAAAAAAAAAATACCAGTAAAAACAATGAAGGCTTCATTGTTTGCTATGATTGGTATTATCCATTGGCTCCCAGTAGTGCATCTAGCTGGCCCTTCTTCCTGCTCTACAGATGATCTAAAGACACTTTTAAAAATTCCTCTAAGACATCCTAGCCCTCAAGTCCAGACAGGTTCAGTTCTGCTGATGTGACTGCTGCCACTTCTTGTAATAATTCTGACCTTGTTTGTCATGTCACTATTTTTCAACATCTTTTAAATATCTGGCTTTACCACACAGTCTGTTTTTAACTTTGTATTGTGAAATAATTACACAGATTCACAGAAAGTTGCAAAATACTAAAGGAAGGTCTTGATGACCTTTTCACCCAGTTTCCTTCAGCAGTAACTTCTTACATAGCTTTGGCATGTCACAGCCAGGAAATTGCTGTGATCCACAGTTTCTTCTAGCTTGTGTGTATGTCTATAGTTCTATGCATCTCTGTGCTTTATGACCACACATGCCCCAGTCCTCCACAGCAATCATTAACCCAAACAATTACTAATCAATTTCCCGTCTCTATAATTTTTCTATTTCAGAAATGGTATATAACAATATTGCAACAGTATATAACTTTTCTCAATGACTGATATTTTTTTTTTCCACGTAGCATAATTCCCTTTCGATCCATTCAAGTGGTTGGATATCAATAGTAGATTTTTTTTTAATTAATGAGTATACATGCCATGACGGGATTGTACCACAGTTTGACTGCTCATCCCACCAAAGGACATTTAGGTTGTTTCCAGTTTGGGGCTATTATAGATAAGACAGCAATACCATTTATGGAAAAGTTTTTGTGTTAACATGAATTTTCATTTCTCTAGGCTAAATGTCCAAAAGTATGTTGCTGGCTTCTAAGTGTATGTTTGGTTTTACAAAAACCAGTCAATGTGTTTTCCAGTGCAACTGTACCTGTAATGTAAAATTGACCTAGTTTCTTCACAGCCGTTCTGGTATTTGGCATTCTATTTTTTTTTGTTTTGTTTTGTTTTGTTTTGTTTTATCCATTCTTAGAGGTGTGCAGTGATTTCTCATTCTAGCTTTAATGTTGAATATTGTTTCAGGTGTTTATTTGCCATTTGTACACTCTCTTCACTGAAATGTCTTTTTATGTCTTTTGCCTGTGTTTTAATTGGATCATTTGGGGGTTTTATTGTTCATTTTAGGTTTGTGTGTTTTTTTCCAGTGTTGGGAATCAAACCCAGGGTCTCACACATGCTAGGCAATGGCTCTGCCACTGAGCTGAATCCACAGCCCCAAGAGTTCTTGATGCAGTTTAGATACGAGTCCTTTGCCAGATATGTGGTCTGTAGATATTTTCTCCCAGTCTGTAACTTGTGTTTTTATCTTCTTAACAGGGTCTTTTGAACAGCAAGCATCATTAATTCTGATGAGGTCCATTTAATTTAACAATCTTCCCTCTGTAGTTTGTGCTTTTGGTCCAATCTGAGAACTTTTTACCTAGCCCTAGTTCTGATTTTCTTCTATGTTGTATTCTAAAATTTTTATAGTTTTACATTTTAAAATTATGATCCATCTAGAGTTGTTTTTCACATGAGGTATGAGGAGGGTTTTGTTTTTGTTTTTTATTTTTATATTTGTTTTCTTGCCAATGGATGCCCAGTTGTTTCAGCATCATAGGTTGAAAAGGCTGTTCTTCCCCACATTGGATTGCTTTCTCATCTCTCTGGGATTTTGATAGGAATTGTCTTACACCTGTGTTACACCTTAGGGCTAATTGGCATCTTTACTATGTTCAGGCTTTTATCCATGAACATAGTATGTCTCTTCACTTATTTAAGTATTTGCTTCTTTTTTAAGTCAGATTTTTGTAATTTTAAAAAAGCAATTGGGCAAATTTGTGTGAGTCTATTTGTGGGTTCTTTATTTTGTTCCATTGACCTATGTGACTATCCCAGTCCCATTATCAACTGTCTTGATTAGCATGCTTATAAGACTTGATGTTAGGTAGATTTATTCCTCACATTTTATTCTTTTTTTCAAGATTGTTTTAGTTATTCCAGGGCTTGGCCTTTCCAAATAATTTTTAGTATCAACTTATCTATACCAACAAAAAACCTTTATGGGATTTTAATAGGAATTGTACTACTACATCCATAGGTAAATGTAGGGAGAATTGATATCTTTATAATATTTAGGCTTAAATCCATTAACATCATATGTCACTTCATTTATTTAAGTCTTGATTTTTTTTAAATCAGAATTTTGTAATTTTCAACATTTAGATCCTATACATATTTTCTTAGATTTACATCTCAATATTTTATTTGGAGTAATTATCAATGCTACTGTGTTTTAATTTTGGTTTTCACTTTTTTTATATATATAGAAATGTGATTGACTTTTATATGTTGATCTTAATCTTGCAACTTTGGTGAACTTATTTATTTATTTCGGGAGGCTTTTTGTAGATTCTTTTGCATTATCTATCTATATAGTCACATCTTCTGCAGATAAGAATATATTTATTCATTTGTTCCTTTCCAATATATTTTCTTTCTTTTTGCACTGGCTAGAATTTTCCAGTACTATATTGAGTAAGAGGAAAAGAATGGACATGCATAGCTTGGTCCCAATATGAAGGGAAAAACATACTCTGCCTGACATAATTATGTATAATGTTAGCTTTAGATATTTTGTACGTGCTATTTTTTTTAGGTTGAGAGTTTGTTGAAAGTTTCTAGCCCAGTTTTCTAAAAGTTTTTAATATGAGTTTATTTTTATGTATTATGTGTCTGAACCATGAGATTTTTTCTATGAATTATATTTTGCCAAGTGCCTTTTCTGCATTTTCTGTATGGTTTTTCATCTTAACTTGTTGATCTGGTATATTGTTTTGACTGATTCTCAATTACCAAATAAATGTCCAAAAATACCTGGCTTTACCACACAGTCTTTGCATACCTGAAGAGATCCCACTTGGTAATAACATAGGATTCCTTTTATACATTGCTTGATATGATTTATTAATATTTTTATGTCAAAGTTCATGAGCCATATTGGTATTTAGCTTTCTGAGGACTTTTTTGATGTACTGCCTTGTTTGATTTTCATACAGAATAATTCTGACTTCACAAAATGATTTGGGAAGTATTCTTTTCTCTTCTATTTTCTATACAATATTGTGTAAAATAGACCTAATTCTGCTTTAAATGGCTATTAGGACACTCAAGTAAAACCATCTGGGCCTGAACGTTTCTTTTTGGGGAGCTTATAAATTAAAAATTAAATTTATTTAGTGGTTAAAGACATTTGGATTATCTATTTTTATCTTGGTTGTAGTTTGGTAGTTTGTGACTTTTGAAGAATTGGACAATTTCCTTTAAATTAAGCACAAAGTTAGCAATAGTACATTCCTACTTTTTATTAATAGCAACATGGTCTGTAGTAAAATTCCATCTCATTTTTTTTTTTAAAGATTTATGTCTTATTTCTTTGTTATCTTTGTGAATCTTGCTCAAGGTTTGTCAGTTTTAGTGATTTTGTTCAAAGAACTAGTTTTTGTTTCATTGCTTTTCTTTTTTGTCTTCCTATTTAAAATGAACTGATATCTGCTCTTATCTTTAATATTTTTCCCCTGGAAGATTAGGGTTTACTTTGTTCTTCTTTCCTAGTTTTTTAAGAGAGGAACTTAATCCGTTGATGTGAGACCTTTTTCATTTTTAATATAAGCAATCAGTGCTACTAATTTCCTTCTCAGTGCTACTTTAGCCATATTACATAAACTTTGATCTATTGTATTTTCATTTTCATTATTAAAATTTTCTTTGAGACTTTCTCTAGGACTCATATTTTATTTAAAAGTACTTTTTTAAAATTTCCAAATATTTGGAGATTTTCCGCTTGTCTATCTGTTATAGAGCAGCCTTTTGTTATCCTATTGTAAAAGGATGGCCTTAGTCCCCACCTTCATCTTGTTGATGTTTGTTTTATGATTCACATCTATCTTGGTGGATGTTATGGGTGTGCTTGAAAAGGATGTGTTTTCTGCTGTTACTTCCTGAAGTGTTCTCTAAGCATTCATTAGGGCCTATGGGTTAATATCTGCAGTTTTTCTATGTCTTTGCTGACTTTCTATCAAATATTGACAGCAGGGTATTAAAAGTCTTCAATTGAAATTGTGCATTTTGAGGTTCTGCTTTTGAGTTTCTTAAAGAAAACATATATTTGGGTCTTGTTTTGTTATCCAGTTTGCCAGTACGGTCTTCCGATCAGAGTATTTAGGCCATTTACATGTAATTCTTGATATGATAGGGTTTAAATCTGTCACCTTATTCTGCAACTTCTGTTTTTCCCTCCATTTCTCATTCATTTATTTTTTCTTCATTTAAGCTTCCAATGGATCATTTGAATAATTTTTAATTTCACTTTGATTTATTCATAGTGTGTGTGTGTGTGTGTGTGTGTGTGTGTGTGTTGCTGGGAATTGAACCCAGGACCTTGTGCATGTGAGGCAAGCCCTCTACCAACTGAACCATATTCCCAGTCCCTATTCATAGTATTTTTGAGTACAGTATTTTGAATAGTTTTCTGAAGAGTTTCTCTAGGTATTGCAATATGCATACAGAATGTGTCACAGTCTATTGTTATCAACATTTTACCACTTCAAATGTAGAAATCTTATTTTCCATTGTGTCCTTTAACTTTCTCCACTTTTAAAATAGGATTTTCTTATTTCTTCTGCATACATTGCACACCACATAAGATAATATTATAATTTTTTCCACCATTCAATGTGATTTTAGAAACTCATGAAGAGAAAGATGGCTTAACATATATCCCTATTTTTACTATTCTATCGTTTTATTTCTTTTTTTGAAATACTGGGCATTTTTCAATTATCATTTCCTGTTTGGAAAACTTTTGTCATTCTTTAAAGTCATATCTGCTAGCAATAAAGTTTCTTTATTTTGCACCGTGTGATAATGTCTTTATTTCCCATTCATTCCTGGAGGGTGTTTTCATTGGCAATGGAATTCATGGTTGGCAATTGTTTTCTTAGAACATAAAATATTTTGTGCCACTTATGTCTAATCTTCATGGTTTCAGATGAGAAATCTGCTGTCATTCATATCAGTATTCTTTTATAGGTAATGTATCATTTCTCTCTGACTGCTTTAAGATGTTCAAATTTCTCTGTATTTTTTCATATTACAGATTACAGTGTTATTCAGGTATATTGTGTTTGGATTTTTGTTTTATGGTTTTTAGGTTTTTTTCAGCCCAGCTTCCTTAACCTGTAGTCTTGGGTGTTTCACTAAATTTGGGAAATTTATAAGCCATTATTTCTTTGAATACTTTTCATCACCACAGTCTTTCTGGACTTCAATGGTGTGTTTGTGCTGGGCATTTTGTTATTGGCCCAAGGTCTCTGAGGCTCTGTTTTATGAACTTTCAGTTGATTTTCTGTTTTATCTTCACATTGGGTAATTTCAACTCTTCTTTCATTGGGTTCATTGAATGTTCCCTCTATCACATTTATGATGCTATTCAACTCACCTAGTGAGTTAAAAAATGTTTTTTAGTTTTATTTTTTCAATTTGGTTCTTTTCTGTATATCTTGTACTTCTTTGGAAATTTTAAAAATTTATTTTGAGAGTATTTGTGATCACTCATTAAAACATTATGTTATGGCTACTTTAAAATTCTTGTTGAATAATACCAACATCTGTGTCATTTGCTGGCATCTGTTGTCTGTCTTTTCTTATTTGAATTATAATTTCCTCTGTTCTTGGTACATGGGTCAATTTCATTGTATGCTATACATTTTGCATAGTATGTTTGGAGACTTTGGTTGCTACTTAAATCTTCTAGTTTAGGTTTATTTTGTAGTTTCTGGCCTGCTATCATGGGCTGAAGTTCCAATGACAGTTTAGGTTTCAATGCCCTGTCTTGCTATTCATGTCTGCTGTTCACTGGGTGCCCCTGGCATTTCCCCCCACACGTTGCTGGTGCTGCTTCTGAAGGCAGAAGGCATTTCTGCACAATGCCTGGTAGTACTAGATGGAGAATAGATCGCCTTCAGGACAGACACCACTTCTCTGGGTCTGCTCACCAGGCAGCCCAGTGTCAGGTGGACTGGGCGGACAGCCTGACATCCACCAGTGTGTGTTAGGACAGTAGAACACCTACCAGGTCCTTCTACTATGAAGAGATGGCAGGTCTGGGAAGACTAGAGTCAGTGGGCAGCCATTTTTGTCTGCACTGGAATCTTTTATGGGATTGAAATACTTTCGTTTTCCTCTGGAGGCATATCTTCATGGTGAGTCAGAACATAGAGCTGTTAGATTTCAGAAAACTGCTTCCCTAAAATCCCTGCCCAGACCCCCTGGATTACTCCAGGGAAGCCCATTCTGAGTTACCAGAGGCTCTTCTCATTCTCTCATCTCATGCAGCCCTTCCCCCTTGGCCAAACCAGAATAGATACGTCCTTTGTAGTTTCTTCTACCCTCCAAGAGATGAAATGGTCGGTATAGAGGGTGGAGACTTCACCAGATCCTCCACTTTGTACGGAGTGAGTTAGATATGCCCACAGATCCCAAGTCCCCAGTTCCTAAAACGCCTTCTCCTAGGCCAGGTGGTAGCTCTGAATAGTAAAACCTTTCCAGGCCTGTGTGGACAGCCACCCACTACTCCAACAATACTACCTTTCCTTTTTCCCCTCACTTTATCTTTATTCAGATGCCTTCCTCTATGTTCCCACCATCTTGCTTTAGAATAGATTCCCACAATTGGTCTCCCCGCAACCCCAGCCTCTGTAACACCTGTGCCCATTCTCACCACGTGCTTCATCTCATCCGGTTTAGGGCTGGCTGTCTATGAGACAGTATCTTGTGTCAAAGGTGCGGCTTCACTGTCACTTCACCTGCCTCACCATGATGACACTGTGGCGCCCCAAGTTCCTGAGTTGCATTCCAGATGTCTTTCCAACATTTCCACACTGGCTGTGTCCAGCTCAGCACACGTTCAGCCCACCCATCTCCAGCCATTCATTTATTCACTCATCCATTCATTCACTCTGTCCTGCCAGACACCACGTGGATTCTGGAATCCAGAACAAGAGGCTTCCCAGCCATTTGCGAAGACCAAGATATGTACAGATCCAGTTCAGGGCGATTGGTGTCATGACAAAGGAAGAAAGAGTGATGTGGGGAAGCAGAAAGGGTTCCACCCAGCCCAGAGGACCAGAGGAAGAATCTAGAAGAAGAAAAGGCTCTACTATGCTCCCAAAGAATGAGCAGGAGCTAGTCATGTGGCAGGAAGGAGGAAAAGTCCTGCATTTAGAGGAAGTGTTTCCATTCCAAAAGTCTGGGAGGAGGAACATTGTTTCCACTTTATTTAAACACACGAATTCATTAATTTATTCCACAAACACCACTGAGAACACAATTTGGGCTAGGCATGGTCCTGGGACTTTAACAGTGAACAAGATGGTGTAACATCTCTTTCAGCTGGTGACACATAACATGGAGGCTTGAAGGCTCAGCCACACCAGTGACCAACAGTGGTCCTTGCCTTGTGGCAAAAATAAGGGGCCATGGGCAGATGTCATGTCTTTGCCACCTGACTTTATAGGGAGACTTCTGCACACATGAATGTGGCCTGGCACAGGCTGGATCCCCTGCTCTGTGCCCTCTGCAGCTGCTGTAGCTGCCTGGCTTGTGTTTCAGATTCGAAGCCCAAGAAGAGAAATGGGGTGAACTGCTTCATGGCCATAGTGGTCACCTACCTGATTCTGCTCACAGCAGGTGCTGCACTGCTGGTGGTCCAAGGTAAAGTCATCTTGATCCTGTATGGTCCCTCTTGGGAAGGTGGAACTGGCTACTCTGATGCAGGCTGACAGGAGAGTCCTAGAATACTGCTGCCCACCGGCTGGCCCATTGGGGTAGAGAGCTCAGCCCCTGGGCCACTACATTGATGGAGAGAAAAAAAATAGTGTGTGGGGTGGGTGAGAACGCAGTTGGGGACTTGTGTGTGTGTGTGAAGCAGTGAAAGACGTGATGACCTCACTGGGGGTTCACCACATGCACCTGACACAAAGGATTCCCAGCCTCTGGAAATCCAGCCAATCCAAGTGCTCATTAAACATGATTTTACTTTCAAAGTATCCAATTCCAAATGTTAAAGTCACAAAGAAATTCCATCCACAGACACTAAAGCCACTCAAGAATGTCATGTGCACAGTTGTCATGAACACTTGTCACAAACATATGAAGTTTACATTCGAATCACCTTCAGGTCCGACCGACTTAGTTGTCATGCATTCACACCCAGAGTGTACAAGAAGGTCTGGGTGAAAGTTGGAGATTGACAGTGGACACTGTGGGCACACTTTTAGTCCATGCAGGAATGTTCTGGGTATGTAATGCCATGCTGACATTCTAGATGTAGAAAAAGCTCTGTGCTCACACCAGGTCATGACGGCACATGGAATTTCTGTTCATGACTTCAGGACACACATGACACGAGAATGTCAGGGCTGTGTTCCACTGGTTGGGCTTTAATGAGGTCTCTGAAGGGATGATGTGGGGTGGGGGTCTAGTTCTGAATCTGCAGGAGCGGCTCTGGGCCCTGGAGATGTACTTTCCCAATAGAACGCTGGCGGCTGAGGACAGACAAATCTTCTCCTTGCTACCTTCGTCGCACTTCCAAATGCGCCTGGCTCCGAGCTCACTGGAGCTGCAAGACCTGCAGGCCCAGATGGTCCAGGTCCGAGGCAACCAGAAGCAGCTTCTTCAGCAGGTGGACAACTTCACTCGGAACCCAGGTTTGGGCTTCTCTCCTCTGGGTTGGGACTCCTCAGAGAAGGAGGAGGAAGGAGGAGCTGTTTCTTCATACAATGAGGCTTGAATTCCTTTTCCTGGCAAGAGGGGCTTCCAGGACCTGGGACTCTGGGGACAAGGCAGGGGGTGAGAGCCAGGTGAGATAAGCATGGAAACACAGGCTTCTGGGAGGCTGCATACCAGGGAACTAAGGGCACGACCCAGGTAAAGTGTGGCCTCCCAGAGGCAGAGACAGCAGCCACCAGCCCAAGGCCAATTCCGAGTCACCAAGTCCCCAGACTGATGCAGAACATTTAGGAAAGTAGGTAAGGTGCAATCTGGGACGATTCCCAGGACCACTCCCATGACGCTGCCTACCTTGACCTGTAGCTGGGGAGAGATGGTTGAAGACTCCAAGTTGGCCCAGACAGTGGGGACCTGGAAAGGGAGAGGGCTGCGGGACCTACTGGGGAAAATATGGGGGCTTGGACAGTAGAAGAAAGTGGAGCCAAAGGGGGACATGACAGGGATTCCCCTTCCCTCAGTCCTTCAGATTTGTGGAGTGGCATCCTCTACTCTCTTAGGTTGACCCACAACAGGAAGAGCTCTTCCCTTGACTGGCTTGGGCAAAACAAGTGCCTAGCTGTGACCTGACTGTCACAGAGTCACACTGTAACACAAAGCTCTGGACCATTGTCAAGAGCAAGCAGGAGCTTAGGAGGGTGGTCCCATGACTATGCCCTGGACACAAGATCCAGGAGGGTAAGACACTATTTTAGTCAGCTTTTTTTTTTTTTTTTTTTTTTTGCTGCTGTGACCAAAAGACCTGACCAGAACAACTGTAGAGAAGGAAAAGTTCATTTGAGGACTCACGGTTTCAGAGGTCTCAGTCCATTGACGGCAGGCTCCAATCCTTCAGGTTCAAGGTTAGGCTGAACATGATGGTGGAAGAGTGTGGCGGAGGGAAGCAGCTCACACGATGATCAGGATGATCAGGAAGCAGACAGAGACTCCACTCGCCAGAGAGAATACATACCCCAAAGCCACGCCCCAATTCCCACCTCCTCCAGCCACACCCCCACCCACTTAACAGTTATCACTCAGTTAATCCCAGCAGGGGATAAATTCACTGATTGGGTTAAGGCTCTCTCTTATCTTCTAAACCTTCTTGCATTGTCTCACGCATGAGCTTTTGGGGAACACACCATAATTGATGCTGTGGCCTCCCCAGGAAATGAAGATGAAGGCTGAGTCAGGATGTGAGGAGGGGCTAGTGGGCAGATGGATGGAGCCCAGGCTTGGACATTCAGACACCACGGGAGTCTCTCCCTTGAAACGTGAAGGAGCTTGTTTTGACTGACGTGAGGAGACCCTTCCTAGACCCCAGAACCTCTGTGAGCTGGTCTGGAGCCGAGCTGGGGTGTATAGGCGGCCTCCACCCGCTTTCCACAGTGCCCCCCAGAGATCTGCTCCCTGGGACACTACAAGTAGGATACACACTACTAGCAGAGTGTCTGTCAGCTCAGCATCTGCTTCCAAGAACTTTCTCCTGAACACATCCAGGGTTTGGATCTTCTCATCCAAACGCCCCCAGTCTGGTTGAAGCTCCTGCTCCCCACGTGGGTGGTCCCACTTTCTATTGTAAAACATAGGAGATCTCTGGGGGAGGTGGGGACAGAGCCAAAGGGGCCCCTCAGTTCAGTCTGCAGCCTTCTCTCCTTCCCTTGCAGAGCTGTTCGGGATTAAAGGTGAACAAGGCGCCCCAGGTAAGTTCACTTCCTCTCTGACCATCCTGCTCCACCATGAAGCTTCCCTCAAGAGCTCCTTGGCCTGTGGCATTCTGGGGCCATGTCTAATCTGACCCTCGCTTACCTTCCAACTGTCCCAAGCCCTCATCAACTAATTGCCTCCCTGCCCCTTGACCCTGCTTGGACTCCCAGCTCCTAGGCCTCTGCCTTGCTCCTTGCCTGAGATGACTCTCCTCTCCGCTCCACCCACCCAAACCTCACCATCTTCCAGACCAGCTGCTTCCCTAGCTCCTCCCGCCCCAGCCAGGAGCCCAGCTTTCACAGGCCTGTTATTGCCCACAAGTGCTCTTTCTAAGTGCCTTTTACCTGCCACTTACCATGGGAGACGCTGTGCAGACATCCACGGTGCTCAGCTCAGCTCCCCCAGAGAGCTATAGTGATGTGTGTGTGTGTGTGTGTGTGTGTGTGCGCGCGCGCACGCGCGTGCACCTGCACCTGCAAGTTCTAATGCCAGGTCTGCTGCTTACTGGTGGTGTGACTTTGGGTCTATAATTTTTTCCGGAACCTCAGCCTCTCATCTGTGTAGAGGATAATGGAGATTGCGTGGTTCACTTTGAAGGATAAAGAAGCTGGTTCACAGTGGGGTTGGGTTGGGGAGCATAGGAAGATTAGAGGAACACCAGAAAGGTCAATGGGGAGGGACGGCAAGGGAGGGAGCAAGGGGGTATAACGAGAAGAATAAAAAAAAAAAAGATGGTAGAATGAGAGGGTTATCATTATCCTAAATGCATGTTTGAAGAAATGAATGATATGAATATACTTTGTATACTAACAGTGATATGTAAAAAGGTACTGTTTTTGTGTATTACAAATTGTAAAGCATGATAATGTTATATATATATAAACAACACTGAATAAAAAAATTTAAAAATACTCAAAATAATAATAACACATAATTATTTAAAAAATAAAAAAAGCAAATGAGATGACATGCATAAAACATGTGACAATAGCAAGTGTTCATTAGGACAAGGCCTGGGGCTAATTTGCCTTCTTTTCCTCCCTCAGCCCACCTGTGTGTTGTGTTGCACACATGTGCACACATGCACACACACACACACACACACACACACACTCACACAATTCTGTCACCGCCTGAAGCGATTGTCGCTTGGAGCAACAAAGCCGCGGGAATAAGTTTAGAGGCAGACTGGAAACAAACAGGCTCTTTATTTTGTTAGTTTTTCTCTCTGGTACCAACAACAACTCTAACACCATCCACACTTCTACAATCACCCCCAAAATGGCACCGACCTGATCTACAATCTCTTTTTAATGTCTCGTACATTTGTGGGCCCCGGGGCATTGGGCCCCATGCCCCGTTTTTTGAATTTTTGAACAAATGATTTCTATAGATGTCAAATTTTGAATGGCATTTATTGGCCCAATGATTTTCTTTTTTATACCTGGGGCAGTGGCCTGGGGCACAGTATGAGCTTGGTTTTATTTTTGGGGGGGGGGATTTTGTCTAGAATAGCCTGATTGATTATGATAATTTTGCTTGGAATATCTTGATTGATTATAATGTCTAGGTTGAGCCCTTGTGAAATTTTTAGGGGAAGCACCTCTCATTGTGGCTGCAATCACATTTCTTGTGACAAAGGCATCATTTATATCTTTACATAGTTGTATATATACGGAAAGATCTTTTTTATTTCTCCATGGCCTGATGGCTTCTTGGCAGTATTTATTAGCATTTTCGTATGTTAATTGAACAACTAATGGCATAGCTTGATCAACATCTGTAAACACTCTACTTGCAGTTCTCAAAAGTCGATCAGCAAAGTCAGCATATGGCTCATTAGGTCTTTGAATCACTTTTGACAAGTTTACCTTGTAGATCCCCAGGTCCTTGTACAGTTTTTCATGTCTCTAAGGCAGCTGTGTTTATCTGAGCATATACACCTGGGTCATAATTTTTTTGAGTCTGTAAGTCTGTGAATTGCCCTTCTCCTGTGAGCATTTCTATATTATGGTCTCTAAATTCTGTAGCTGTGTTTCTTTTAGCTGTTTCTATACAAAGTTCTTGAAATTGTGATTGCCAAACTAAGTATTGCCCCTTCTTAATGTTGTTTTACATAGACTTTTTTAGTCTGAGGGGGTTAAGCTAAAGGTGTTAAGGGACTCTACCATACTCAACGTGAAAGGAGCTTGGGGTCCATACGTCATTACTGCCTCTTTGAGATTTTTTATTGTTTTGAAATCTACTGACTGGTGGACCCTTTGTCCATTTTTCTTTTCAAATACTGGCAGTTCTCAATGTATCTGTGAGTTACCCTCTAGAGTGCATAAGTGCTCAGAAAGACTTTTTATTTCTGTTTCTAGGGTATGCAAACGCCTAGTAATACCCTTTATATTTTCTGTAATGGATTCCACCCATGGGGGAGTAGAGGACACAAGTGGTTCTTCTACTTGACGGTCTTTTTTTTTTTTTTGGTCTTTTTTAGTTTCTTTTTCCTCATTTTTTCAGGATCACTTTTACTAGATTCCTCACTACTGTTAATTTCACTGACAGCAATATCCTGAGTCCCAGGTTCCATGAAGAGCAAGTATTATTTAGCTATCTCTAATAACTCTCAAATAGCTCTAATAGCTTGGATTTTTGTCATTTTGGGGACTCTTCTAATACTCTATTTACTGGTCTTAGTTGACCCAGTGGAAGCTACGCTTTCTTGATCACTTTCACTTTTTTCTAAATCTTCCTCACTGACAACGGAGTCAGGTATATCAAGGAGTCTTCCATAACCTCTATCATTTGGGATTTAGTTATATTTGAACCCATCTTTAGAGACCTTTCAGTTCTTACCTGTCCGCTCTGAAGTCCCCATACGGGCCACCACCTGTCTCCGCCTGAAGCGATTGTCGCTTGGAGCAACAAAGCCGCAGGAATAAGTTCAGAGGCGGACTGGAAACAAACAGGCTCTTTATTCTGCTAGTTTCTCTCTCCGGTACCAACAACAACTCCAACACCATCCACACTCCTACAATCACCCCCAAAACAATCAGCCCTGACCATTCCACCCGCTGAGTGGTTGAAATTTCACTCTGAGGATGACTATTCATGATGTCCTTGAGCAGAACTCTTTGGTCCCCTGACTTTACACCTCATGCCTCTGGCCAGGGAGACCTGTGGGGAAGCCTCTGCTGTGGCAGGAGCATGGCCGTGGACTGGCAGACCTGGGGACAACCCAGGCTCTGTCCCTCACAAGCTGGGTGACCTTGAGAACATTGCTTAACATTTCTGGGTTTTGTCCTGCCCTGTAAGATGAGGATAATGATAGCAAGAGTGTGGAGACAAAACAATAAATACAAAAGGCTTAGTCCCATGGCTAGCTCAGAACCAGCACTCAACAGCGTCATTATTATTTTTTGCTAGTGATAGTGCTGTTATGCTGTGGGCAGCTCCTCTCATCTAACGAGGGATGTTCCTGCCACTTCCATCTCTTTAGCTGAGAATCAATGTTCACACCTTCTCAACCCAGTGGGTCTAGTCTGACCTTAAAAATCTGCCCCATCACTCACCCAGGCTCAGCACGCCAGGTACAGACTGGGAGCCTTCCCACCCTCAGGGGACCAAGCCGGCTCCCTCCCCTCTCTCTCTGCATGAATATACAGTTGTCCTTTTATATCCCTGGGGAACTGGTTCCAAGACCCTCATGGGTATAAAAGGTCTCAGACGCTCACATCCCTTCTATAAAAATGCCATAGTATTTGCAAGTAACCTACACACATCCTTCTGTATACTTTAAATCTTCTCTAGATTACTATAGAAACTATAGTTCTATTTATGTAGCCTCTACATTATATTAGGTATTAAAAGCAATAGTTCTATTTAAGTAGTTCAACATAATAATAATATGCTGACAGTTTTTTTAGAGGATAATGACAAGACAAAAGTCTACATGTTCAGTACATTTTCAATTTTTTCCCCAACATTTTCTATCTAATATTTCTATCTAATATTGGTTGAATCTGAGGATGTAGAACTCAAAGATACAGAGGGCTGGTTGTATAGAATCTCCAACTCAATCTCCACATCTCTCAATTGCTCTCTGTCTTACCCTCCCCCTCCTCTCTCCTCCCCCTCTCCTTTTCCTCTTCCTCTTCCTCCTCCTCCTCCTTCTTTTCTTTCCCTGTTCTCTTTTGGGGCCCAAAAGCCAAAGTCAGGGCACCGCCATTCCAGGGCTGGGGTGCGAATGTCTGCCTCCTTCTCAGGCGGTGCCTGCCTGTCCAGGTCTCCCACCACCACTCTGACCCACCCAGGGCAGGCTCTGGTCTCTTTCGGGTCCCCATGGCTCGCCTTGCCTGGTCAGGGCTCCCCAAAGGTTTGTTTTGAGGCAAAACTCCCCAGAGACACACACAGGAGGACAGAGGGGAGCTGGATGTGGAGCTCAGACAGCAGCAACCACCACAGGCAGCTCTGCCCTGGGGCCTAGGCTTCCTGGTCACTGGGGGGAAGCAGGAGCTTGGGAGGCTGAGGCAGCAAGATTGCCAGTTTAAAGCCAGCCTCAGCAAAAGCGAGTTGCTAAGCAACCCAGTGAGACCCTGTCTCTAAATAAAATACAAAATAGGGCTGGGGGTGTGGTTCAGTAGTCCAATGTCCCTGGATTCAATCCCCAGTACCAACCCTCCCCCCCAAAAAAAGAAAAAAGAAATAAAAAAGGGAAAGCAATCCTTGGCAAAGGTGGAGGACCACGTGACTCGTAGAAATCAAAAGTCCCATTTCTCTAGAGCTTGCTAGTGTGTTTTCTGTGAAGGGTCTCCACATGGTGACCTCAGGACAGCCCTGCAGGAAGGGGCACATCAACTCCATTTTATTGACAAGGAAGTTGAAGCTCAAAATGATGAAGTAACTTGCACCAGGTCCCCAGGTCAAGGGCAGCGCGAGCACTTGAGCCCAAGCCTGTCTGACTCAGCCTCCCTCAGGAGGCTCCATCTCTGCAATTTTTTTTTTTTTTCTTTTCTTCTTTTTTTTTATTTTGCCTGTGAGGCCACAAGCTTCTCATAGGAAGGAGTTTCTCCTCTTTTCTTCTGTTTTACCCTCCATAAAGTTTAGTTTGTCCTTGGGGCTTCATGAAAGTTCTTGAGTGAATGGAGTGAGTGGCATCGCCACCCCACGTTCTTGGTCACATCACTCATATCTGTGCTCCTCTTCTTCTGGTCTTGCAGGTCAAAAGGGAGCCCCGGGTATGCCTGGCTTGCCTGGCCCGCCGGGGCCACCAGCTGAGAAGGGAGCCAAGGGGGCCCCAGGACGTGATGGAACTCCAGGTATGACTCTCCTGGCCTGGGGATCGTTTTTTTTTTTTTGTTGTTGTTGTTGTTGTTGTTGTTGTTTTCTGCCTTCTCTGGGCTATGCTCTGAATTCCCTTTCCCTCCAGGTCTCCGGGGACCCCAAGGCCCAGCAGGCATCAAGGGAGAGGCAGGTGAGTAGAGCCAGGGTGCAGAGGAGCTCACGGCAGTCTTCTCAGAGTGACACTCCGGCTGCAGACAGGGACCCATGGCAGAGTCTGATGGCCCCGAGGGGTCTGTGCAGGGGGCGGTGGCTGGCAGGAGGTCTTGGCTGGGCTGAGCCCAAGAGGCGTGGAGGGAGAGCAGAGCTGGGTGGCAGCTCTCAGGGCAGGTACACACAGGTGGACCCTGGGCCTGGGCGGAGCTGGAGGGGTGTGGATGCTCTGTTTTGTCCTCTGCGCTGTGAGTCCACACCTGTGAGCATCACTGGGGAAAGTCAAGATCCCTGGTTCAGCAGGCACTGAAGAAGAGTCTGGCTTGTCTGCTTCTATGGCCTTGGCAATGTCACCTTATCTGAGTCTCTGTTTGTTTGTAAAATTGGGTTGAGAGGGCTCCAAAGTGTTGCCAGGGGATTTGAGATAATGATATACACCCACGATGGCTGCTGGGAAAGTATTAGGTTCCGTTTTTTAGGCTGTAGTCTAGACTTGCCTGGCCATCTTGCACGTGGCACGGCATGTGTGTTACTCAGTTTTCCATCACTGTGACAAAAAACCTGAGATAAACAACTTAACACTTAACAAGAGGAAGTCTGGCTTGAAGTTTCAGTCCAGGGTCACTTGGCGCCATTGCTCCTACTAGGCCAGTGGTGAGGCAGAACATCATGGGGGGTGGGAGGGCAGGAGCAAAGATGCTTAGGGACAGGGACAAAATATACCCTTTAAGGTCATGCCCCCAGGGACCTAGGTCATCCACGCAGGCCCCTCCCTCTAAAGGTTCCACCACCTCAAAGTAGCCCGCTGGGTTATGAATCCATCAATGGATTAATCCACTGATGAGCTCAGAGCCCTCCGGACCCAGTCACTTCCCAAAGGCCCTGCCTCTGCACACCGCTGCTTTGGGGACAAAACCTTCATTCACCACATAAGCTTTGGGGCTGGAGGGCATTTCAGGTCTAAGCCATAACAGCATGGCTGGGTCGGAGATCGTGGGGACTCAGAGATGTCCCTCCCCAGGGAAGACTTTCAGCCCCCTCCGCTCTACTTTAGACCCTCCAGTTCCAAATTCCCAAAGGGCTAAGCCCTCTGAGATGTGAAGATGCAAAGTCAGTAAGACCTTGACTAGCAGAGAGCAGAACGGAGGATTTAGGATTTAGGCGGAAGAGGGAAGTAAACAAACCAAAGGTCTCTAAGCCTCCAGGCCGCTGAGGCAGAAAGAAAACCCAGCAGGCGGGAAAAGGAAGCCAGTCCGGAGGGAAAGCTCAGAGGGACTGACTTGAGGAAGGAATTTAATAGCTGGGAGCCACGGAGCCTATTATTCTAAGTCCTAGTGGGGTTTAAACCTCAGGGAGGAAAGTTTCTGATGGGGTGGTAGGGGGTCCGTGGGGGGTGGCACGCATGTACCCTCCACCACACCCAGGTGCTCACACACCTGCTCATATGTATGAATGTGAGACATCTGTGACATCTGTGCACACACTCAATTTCTCACACTCACACACAAGCACACTCAGACTCATGCGCTTGCATACACTTACGTACCCTGTGCACAAACTCTCACACTCGGCCTGCAGGAGCTCAGAGAAGGGCAGGCTCCCTCAGAGGGGCGTGGGTCTCCCTGCCTCCTCTTCCCTCCCAGAGACAACAAATGGGAGAGGGACACGGGTTGGGTTACAAAGCTCCCTGGATTGCAGCCAGTGAGGCCAGCTCAAAAGGACAAGGCAGAAACCTAAGGACACAGCTTCGTCCTCCAAGGCGGAACAGAGCCCATGGTCTTGCTCCTCTTTGGAGCTCTGACAGGCATGCCCACAGGGCTCAGAGCAGGGTGTGCTATACTACACCCCCACAACCGGTTGACTTTTTATTTTGAGACAGGGTCTTGCTAAGTTGCTGAGGCTGGCCTCGAACTTGCAATCCTCTTGCCTCAGCCTCCTGAGTCCATGGGACTACAGGTGTGCACCACTGCACCCAGCTTCTGCGATCTTAACAAAACCAGGCAACCCTGCTCTGGCCCCGTTCCTCCAGGGAACCACATGCCTGAAACAGCTTAAAGAAGCAACTTCAGTGGTGCCGGGGACAGTGTGAGCCCAGAGCCCACCTGCACCTCCCCATAGGACGCTGCTGCTTCCCCCAGGGAAAGGAGGAGAATCAGCTACTTGTAGGGTCTCTCACCCCCACCCCTAGTCTCTGTCCGCCCTCCCTTCCTTTCTCAGTCTCCCTCCTGGATCCCTCAATTTCCATCACACCCTCACTGCACAGGGCTCCCACCCTCCCTCCTGCAGGAACACCCAGCACCCCACATGCAGGCCTAGGATCCCCGGACCACACAGGAGGGCGGCATGATTTCTCAATTCCACTGCTATCCTGAGCACTGGGGCACTAACTACACACCTACTAAGAACCCAGTCATTAGCAGCCCCATTTTACAGATGAATAAGTTGAGGTGCGAACTACTTAAATGGTTTTGCCATAGTCATCCAGCTTGCTGGGTGTTGGAGCTACAACGCCAATGGGCTTGCCTTACTCTCTAGCCTTTCTTCTGCTGCCACTTGAGACAACCCCCAGGCACTGCCCAGCCTTTGGGAAGAGAACAAACATTTTCCAGACCCTTCTGGGACTCGGCCACCACATGTGTGTCTGTTCGTGCATTTGTGTGTGTGTGTGGGGGGGGGGTCTCTTGCTGGGCGTCCTGCCCCCCTCAGGGGCTGCAGATGTCAGCTGACTGCAGAGCCCAGATGGCACTGACAGAGCCTGAGCTCTCCCTCCCTCTCCACAGGCCTCCAAGGACCCAAGGGCGCGCCTGGGGAGCAAGGAGCCACTGGTAACTCGCGCCTTTCCTGCTTGGGATCAGTGATCAGGGCCTGAGTCCTGAGGCAGCTGCCCCCAATGTCCTCTCTCCAGAGGGCCACCAGGGCCTTCCCCACAGTCCTGTGTCTTGAGGCTTGATACACCTCATCAAGACCACCCAGGTGCCGGGCGCAGTGGCGCACGCCTTGTCATCCCAGCACTTGGGAGGCTGAGGCAGGAGGATCGCAAGTTCAAAGCCAGCCTCAGCAATGGCGAGGCACTTAGCAACTCAGTGAGACCCTGTCTCTAATAAAATACAAAAAAGGACTGGGGATGTGGCCCAGTGGTCCAGTGCCCCTGAGTTCAATCCCCGGTACCAAAAAAAAAAAAAAAAAAAAAAAAAAAAAACCACCCAGGACCTGAGCTAATGCATTCCAGGCTGTCTCTGGGGACCCCTTTCCCCTCTCCTCCAAATGCTCCCTGCTTCTTTCCCCAGGATCCGTCCCCAGGAGGACACTCTGAGCCCATCTCACTGACCCTTCTCTTTGCAGGCTCCCCAGGACTCCAAGGACAGAAGGGCAGCAAAGGCAGCGAGGGTCTCATGGGCCCCAAGGGGGACACCGGCGCTAAGGGGGACAAAGGAGACCTGGGCCTCCCAGGTGAGGCCATGCTGGGGTGTTGGTGTTTGTGGGGGGCCAGAGGGACTGGTTCTGTGCCACTGCATCTACTCACTGTCCCCTGGGGAGGCTCTGCCTGTAGGCGCCCCTGCACACTGGGTGTGGCCTCAAAAGACAGGGACGCAATGGGAGAGGGAGGACCAGGCCGTCCCAGGTGCACCTAGCGGGAGTGCCAGAGCCCGGCTAGGAGCTCAGAGAGGGAGGCGAGAGGTGGGCCTGGGGGGGGGAGACTTGAGAAAAGGGCAGACTGGCAGTGAGGGCACAGGATTTGATTCCAGGAGAGGGGACACAGCTGCTAGCAACCCCCATCGACAGAAGGTGCTGTCCTCAGAGCAGTGATCCTCAGGCACGGCCACGTGTGGGAAGCACTCAGGTGCTTGCGCTAAGTGCAAGTTGGGCCCAAGAGCCTGGTTTAAATGCCCCCAGGTGATTCTGACCTTGAAGGTCTGGGACCACGGCTGGAGAAGCACTGCTCGAGGGCTCTGGACTTGACGGAGAACCTTGGGATGAGAACGTTAAAATTCCTCTTCTCTAGCTTTTCTGATGGACACAACTCAACATTGTCAGGCTGATCTCCCTGCCGTGTGACAGTGCCCGGGATATTTCCCCCTCACTAGGACACTCTGTGTCCATGTGCCACGTCCCTTATGATGGACTTGTCTCCCATTCTTTTTAAGTATCCAACTATCTCAAAGGACCTAAATTCCAAGCCTTGCACGAACTTCCCTCCAAACCCAGGCCCAGCAAGGCCGGCTCTTTCTCTTCTCTTGGTAGCACTGTGTCCCTGATCTGAATTCACTGGCGGGAAGGTTGGAATCCTGCTTGAGCCCTCTAGAGCCATCGCACCAAAAATGATAAAACAGAGCAATAAATGCCTTTTAACAAAATCTCCTCCCAGCTGTCTATTTGAGAGCCTAAAAGGTTGTTTGGGGGTGAGATCGTCCTCCTTAGGCCTCTGTCCTGCTCTGTCCCAGGGGTGTGGAGGAGGACATTGCACTTGCTGACAGGGGAATGTCAGCAACTGAATAAACACCAGCCACCCAGTGGCCCTGTGCGGTGTGGCCAGGGAGGGCTGTGTGGCTCACTTCCCAACCAAAAGGCACTTGGGGAAGCAGTCACAGAGTCCTGCTCCTGTGAGGAGCCGCCCTAGATTGATATGCACCAGGCACTGCCAGGAAAAGGAGGAGGGAGTGATGGAGGACTCAGGAGAGGACAGGGTGGATGAGCCCCGAATGCTGATAGCAAGTGGAAAATTTGGAATCTTGAGAGCCAGGGAAGCCTGTGTCTGAAGTGCCGGTGGGAATAGGAGCCGCGGCGATGTTTTTCTCTCCATCGACAATGCCCCAGCGTTGTATTCTCAGCATTTGGGATCTGCTTTCTAGAATGTCCAGATTGAAGTTTGAGAGGCTCTAAAAAATAATTCCCCAAATGCAAAACTGCTGGTTGAACCTGGGCTGTGTCCTCCCCTAGGGAACCAGGGCTCTGACTAGAGTCCTGAGAGCTGGCTGCAGGGCCTTCTGACCACCACCAGCCATGCCAGGTCACTTTGCCAGCCACTCGTGAGTGTGTGTCTTGCCTCTGGGAAAGGCCACTAAGTAGGAGGCCAAGGTGTTTTTGAGTTTGGAATTTGTGTGGGATGGACATATCTGAAGGGGACCCCCTGGCTGGGTTTGCCATGCCTGACCCTGACTCCTTGTCTTTTCAGGAAGCAAAGGAGACATGGGCACGAAAGGAGACACAGGGTTCATGGGGCTCCCTGGACCCCAGGGGAGTAAAGGTGACTCTGGGAAGCCAGGCCTACCAGGTAAGGCGTGTGGTCAGGGCCACCGACCTGTAAGTGTGTATTCCCCTTTTTCATGGTGGGCCGAGCCACAGGGAGAGGATTCCTGAAAGTCCTTCCTTGTTTTAGGTTCAGCTGGAGTTCCCGGAGCCAAAGGCAATCAAGGTGAGGACTGTGGTGTGTGGGCCAGCTGGAGCCGGGGCAGTCATTCCAGCTGGGCCGAGTCACATTGAGGACCAGACTCCACCATTGATTATTGCACTGTATATTAGCCCAGAGGACCTGGGGCCCTGGACACCAAGCTCCTCCTACAAGGAACAGAGCAGCCGGTGAAGGGCCGGCTTCCTTGCTCATCCTGGTTAGACCTTCACCTCCCTCTGCCACACAGGGCGTGAGCTGGGCAGTCTCACTCAGCGTTCCTAGCACATCCATCTCCAAGTCCCAGACTCCACAGCAGTGAATGAAGAAAGGCCATTTGCTGGCCCTAATTTTCCTCCCACTAACAGGGCTAGCGTGTGTCTTCTAAGACAGCTGGTTAAAGCTGCAGAGGGGGCTCCAGGTGTTAGGAGTTGCGCGTCTCGCTGCTGAGAACTCAGGCATGAGAGGTGGGGGCAGCCAGACCCTCTGCCAGCCACCCCCAGCCTTGTGGTCACCACTTAACTTTCAGGACAACCTGGAGTGCCAGGTGTTCCAGGCCAGCCCGGTATAGCGGGACCATCGGGTCCCAAAGGTGAGCCTGGCAGGACTGGCTTGCCGGGAGTAACAGGTGAGGTCGTGCGGCCCGCGGTGGGCACGGGAGTGATGTCCACGCAAGCCCCCAGCCCAGCCCTTATGCTCTCTGTGGTATCTGTTGCCCAGGACCACCAGGGAATCCCGGGAGACCAGGTGACCAGGGTGTGAAAGGAAGCAAGGGAGACACAGGTAAGATGGGGTGGGGAGGTGGGGGGTTCTGAGTGTCAGGGGGGACAGGAAGGAGGACTGCTGGAAGAGTCCTCCATGGAAAGTGACAGAGGATCGCCTGTGCTCTGGCCCCTGAAAATCCCTGATTAAGGTGAGCAGGACCCCTTGCGCTCGAGGGCCCCAGGCTATTCTTTCTCAGCTCAAAGTTCCGGGAGGGCCTTGAGGGCCATGGCCAGACCCCAGCCTCATGGAGGAAGGAGGGCGCCTTGCCCTGGCACACGTCCCACACAGTTTCCGCTCCAGCCTGCTACCCTTCAGCGGGGTCCACTGAATTGGGGCAGTAGGATCAAGACACCCTTGGTGGCATGTTCCCCTGGGGGTGCTGGGGAGTGCTGGCCTTCCCTAACCTCATGCCAACGTTGGTCCAGGCTGTGTGCTGTCGTGGCAGGGTAGTCATGCCAGTTTGGTCTTGGCTATAGGCCCCGTACCAGTGAGGTCTACTTTATAAACCACTGTACTCCTTTTGTCCAGTCTCTAGGTTTAGGCTCCTGCATTGTGTCTACTTAAGTCTAAGAAAGTCCAGGCCAATGTGTTGGGTGGTGGCTATTCAAGATGTCCCCAGACACACAAGGTGGTACAAAAGACAGACTGCAGATGCGCTCTGGTGCGAAGAGCTGCATGCCATTTGGAAAGCTAGGTGCAGGCAGGGGTGCTGTGGGGGTGCAGGGTGGACAGAAGGGGCTGTGGGTCTCCTGGATGTCCTGTGGATGGTCTGCTTTGACCCTTTCCTCCACCGGAGTAGAAGGCGTGCTGTGTGAGGCCCCCTGATGACTTGCCCAGGCTGTGCTTCAGACCCAGGTCCGGGCGGGCCCTTCACAGTTCTCTTGATGGAGTAGGCGACTGACTACCTCATTCATTCACTCATTCACTCACTCCTCCATTCATCACTGCTACGTGGAAAGCCTTGGACTCTGGGCCTTTGATCTTTGGCGTTTTCCTGAAGGTTATTGGGAGCCATGACAAGGACCCCTTCTCTGTCCTTCTATTCCATCCAGCCTCAGAGCCATGATCTCCTTCATGGATTGTGTGTTGGTGTGGACAGGGCCCTGCCAGGTGGTATCCATGTAGATGCCACCTGAAGGCCACCAGCAAGTTCTGACCTTGAGAAAGTCTCCCTCCAGGTGTGGCGGTCAGGTGCCCCTCCCTTCCTGACTGCCCTTTCTGGTCTTACAGTTCCATCTCCTCTGGGCCCCTCTCTTGGGGTCCATCTGCCTTGGGGCCTGGAGCTCTCTTGCCCTGAGCTTCCTGGGTGGCCTCCTGAGGAGGACTGTTTTCCTCCCTCTGTTATAAATAGAAGTCACTCTCTGGCCCTGACCCCATGGCCAGACTCAGAGCTCTTGGCTAAGCAAGAATATTGTGCATAAAACATGATTTTACTCACTGAGACGCTGTGCTCACCCCAAGACTCCATGCCGGGGTCTTCCACTGTCTGAAGTAGGGCATCCCACCCAACACCCTGCGTCCTGGGACAGTGTGTGTGATAAGAGTGGCCCATGATAATGAGCATTTCCATGACAACCCCACCAGCTACTCACTCTATTTAGTGCTATTTTATGGTAAATTGCTCAAAGCCAAGGAGCCAGTTAACACGTGCACCCAGGGTTGGAATTTAGACTGTGCTGATTGGAAGTTGCTTGTGGTCTTATCCACTCCAGTGCATCGTGGGGTCTTCCTCTCCAACAGTTTCCATCAGGGGACTCTGACAGTGTCACCTTCTCCCTTCATCCTGGTTCAGAAAGGATCAGAACACAAGCAGTAGTAGCTTTTCCCAATCTTAAGAGGAGACCTGAAGCTCTAGGGCCCTGTAATGGTTCTTAGTCACCGATGCCAACGTTAGCATAAGATGCCGCAGTCGGAGGATCAAGTCCTCGTGTGTCTGTTGAGCATGTTTTTGGGTTCGTCACTCATCATCCCTAGTGATAAATACCAGCCAGCCAAACTCTAGGGATCACCCTTAATTCTGACTGTCCAGATAAACACGATGAATCACGTTTTCAATTTAGGACACATGGTAATGACCGTGTATATATAAAATCAGAAAGGTGGCCCACCCAAGTCTAAATGCTGGCCTTGATCAAGGGGCAGATGAACCAAGTGGACCTCTCAGAGGGGAATTCCAAGGGTGGGATATCTGGTCTGCATATCACTTTTGAGTCAATGGCTGCTGAATTTCTGGAGAGATTAGATATCTGAAGGCAGAAGGAGGGGTGGGGAGGGTGGGTGGGAGCCAGATCTTCCCAACATGAAAGACAATGTCCGCTTGTCAATGTCAGTATGCTGGTATTCCCCAAACTAAAGCTACCATGGTGATTGTCCCATTTTGATGCATCAACCAGGTTTTCAAACTGATGTGTTTCCCATTTTGTAAATAAAATCATTAATCTCTCAAGAGACTATCTAGGCATTTTGGATGAAAACAGAGAAATTAGAGTGTGTTGGTTTGACCTAGGTGACGGCTAGATTTCATTATTGTGCATTAATTATGAATAATAAGAGCTCCGTTTATTATGAACAGCGCCTCTGGGCCAGGCACTGTGTGCAGAACTTGACTCCTAGGATCTTAGTTCATCTAATCCTCACACTTGAGTGTTAGCCTTCCTACTCCGCAGCCAGGGAAGCAAAGACTCAAAGAGAGTAAGGCCTTTGCTCAAGGGCTCATAATTAGCATACATTGACTCTGGGAGTTAATCCTGAAGTCTGATTACCAAGTTGTGCTTTTCTAGATTTTGCTGTGTAGAATGTCACAATGTTATTCTAATTTGTTGAACAGAAGAGCATTGAGCTCTTCCTGAACATGTCATCCCATGATAGGCAAATCCTGGCTCAGTTGCCAGACCTCCTTCCTACCTTAGTGACTGTCACTAGCCACACTCAACCCTGGGAGGTGGAATGTTCCCACTTATTTGTACCTCCTGAGGGAGAGAAGCCATCTCTGCCTGATTAAAGAAAAAACAGGAAATTCCATTTTTTTCTGCTGGGAAGATAAACTCCACATTTTATTAAGTAAGACATTATACCCAGCGGAATTTTCTCTAATGTTAATTTCCTTCACCTGTCAGTAACAGGCTTCCATCCAAACCCCCAACTTAGTTTTCCAGCTTTTTCTCTTTCAAAAGATTGCAAAAAATAACTCAACTTTAGCTCTACATCCCTGAGCTACTTTAAAATTCTAGTTTGGAAACAAGGCAGGACTCAGATCTTTTTGTCGTTGTTGTTTGTACCGGGGATTAAACTCAGGGGCACTTGACCACTGGGCCACATCCCCAGCCCTTTTTTGTATTTTATTAGAGACAGGGTCTTACTGAGTTTCTAAGTGCCTCACCATTGCTGAGGCTGGCTTTGAACTCACAATCCTCCTGCCTCAGTCTCCCAAGTGCTGGGATTACAAGTGTGCACCACTGTGCCCGGCGCAGGACTCAGTTTTGACCTGAAATCATGGCATGACTCTTTCTGCCATCTCCCCTCTATGAAATGATGTTAAAAGAAGCTCCAAAATACCAACCCAATCAGAAAATTTTCATCTCAATGGATTTATGTCCAACACATAACAATTTGAATTTTCTAGGACCTTTCATTTTCATATTGAGGCAAAGCCAAAGTGCAAATAACTTGAAATCTATATTTTCTCATCTGCATGTTAAGATGTTTTGCCATAAAGATAAGCAACAAAGATAATCCATGATAATAATTAAGCCCTATATCCTGAACATATTTCTCAGTTCATTCCACTTCTCATATCTGAATACTCAGGTAGTTCAAGAATTTATAAAATTTTACCAAGTCAGATTACTAAACGGTCACTTAAAAAGTCCTCCTAATCTTCCTCTATGTTTCCTAGAGACATCTGAAAAGTCTATACACATCCTAATTTTAGGTTTCCTCTCCAACATATCACTTCTTAACACACAGCTCAATTTTTCCCTTATTAAATTAATCCTAAATTTGTCAGGCTGCACCCAGACTGTAAGTCAAGATGATATTTAAGGAAGTTTCCTAATGTATTGGGCACTTCTACATTTAACTCAGAATCAGGAGGCCTGACCTTCCACATGGGCTTGCCACTGACTAGCTGGGTAACTGTGGGCCAGCCAGGACTTGATCTCACTGGGCCTCGGTTTCCTCCTTGGTGGCTTGGGATTAGTGTCGAGTGTCCTGGTCCCAACCAGCATGACAGCACTCTGAGTGTGGAATAGCTATTTTCCCTCACAGAAGAGATAAGCTGACTTCCATCAGAGCACTGGTAGAACGCTAAGCTAAGGGAACACGTGTGCTCTAATCATTCTCTAGGGGTGGGGGGATCATTTCCCTAAAAATACTTTGCAAATAAGCCTTTGGGCCTCTCAGCTTTATAAGTTTGTGATTTCCACTTTGCTGAGGTTTATGCCCATTTTGTGGTTGAAAAGGAAGTGCTGGTATCAGTGGTTTCAGAGCATGTAGTTCCAGATCGACCTTTCCACTCAGCCATTCTTTGCACCTACATGTATTAGCCAACCTGCGTTGGTGGATAGTGAAGTGATTACTGTCCCGTGATCATTTAGTCAGTCTACTAACATCCACTCAGCCAGTGCTCTTAGGATCCAGCAAGGCCCAGAGAGAAATCACACAAAACAAAATTCTGATTTCCTCCCCTTGAAGGAAGAGCTTTGAAGACTAAATTGAAACTCATTAAACACGTCTCAGAAGGCATGTAATCAAGAGCCAAACTCTCTCCTGTGAACTGTGGTCCCTAGGAAAGCTCAGGAATGGATGGGGACAGCAGATCCTACAGGGACAGGAAGGCTGCTCCGAGGAGGTGGGCTGTGGACTGGTCCCTAAAGAATGAGTGAGATTTGCTTAGGCCAGTGCTACTCAAAGTGTGGTCCCCGGACCAGCAGCATCAGCATCCCCTGGGAGCTTAGGAATGCAGATTCTCAGATCCCCAGCCCAGTGCCACAGACTCAGCCTCTGGACGGGTGTATTATGTTGTTTTTTAAAACAAGTCCCATCCAGGTGATCCTGATGCACACTCTAGGTTGACTTCTCCTCTCTTAGGTGAAAGGGATGGCCCAAAGGAATTTGGAGGTATCTCAGGGACCAAAGGACGGCCTGAGTGAAACCTCAGGAAGGAGTGAACCTGGTGTGCTGGTGGAACAAAGGCAGGCAAAGGGTACAATGGGAGGCCAAGGCTGAGTAACAACGGGACTTCACCATTAAGTCCTGTGTGACCTTGGATAAATCACTTAGCATATCTGAATGTCAATTTCCTCCTCTGTAAGGAAAGGAAATAGCGCTACCATGTAGACGAGGTGAAAGATTGAAGGGGGTGGCATGGGTAAAACCCCTGGCACTGTGCCTGGCACAATGCAGTCAGCAGCCAGTGCTCAGCCCCTGAAGGTTAGGGGCTGGGAAGGAAGAGTGTGTGGAACAGAGTAGGGGGCCCTCAGATGGGCCTAATGAACAGGGACTCCTCTGTGGCTCCTGTCTTAGAGAGGTTGTCTGTTGTACAGTGTTTTAAAGGACGTATGGAGAGGTGTACGTCACTAAGTGCAGAAAATAGGAGCGGTTACAGTACTCTAGGGTCCCTGAGCCTTGCTTCTAGTGACAGGCTCTTTGTGGTAGATTACTGCAATATGGTGCCCTCTAGGATGGGGACAGAGCATGCCAGAGTCGAGATGTGGACCGTTTTCCTATTTAATGACCCCCTGGTCTTGACCTATGCTATTTAGATATAAGTTTAAAAATACAGATATTGGCCACCTCTCTGGGTGGCCTCCGCTCAGTACTTTGAGGTCAACAGCAACGATTTACCTGTGCCTATTCAGAGCCTCCACCCCAGTGCCAGACACAGAGACACTTGGCTCCTGGAGGGGGGACAGCATGGTCAGGGTCTGTGGGGGCCTCTGACACCACTTCTTTAGCACTGGCCTGACATTCGGCTCTGCCCTTAACAAACATGGCTCCACTTCGGCCTCACAATGGCTTCACAGGGCAATGGGAGACTCAGAGAGGAAACAGACTCCAAGCAGGGTCATCTGGTTCAAGGTCACAGAGCCAGGACAGGGCAGAGATGGACTCAACCAGGCTGCATGACCACTGGAGCCTGTCTGCCAGCAACTGACCTCAAAGGCACCTAGACCCCCTCTCAGCCTCAGTTCTGTCCCCATCCCTAGCATGAGGGGTGGAGTGGCTGCCCTCTGGGAACCTGCCAGGGCTTCCTGCTCCTCCTGGCTCCAGATGTTCCTCCTTGGGCAGCACCAGGCACTTGGCCACTGGGGCATGACATTCCTTGGGCTGCAGAGGGGCTGAGAGGCTGCTGGAACCAAGACTTCTCTGGCTCATCCCAAGAAGCAGCTCTCAGGATGCCTGCCAGGCCCTCTGCAACCAGCACACACCAGAGATGCTCAGCAATTCAGGCAGGGAAGTTGGCAGCAGGAGCAGGGCAGGGAGGAACGTCCCCCAGACACTGCCAGGAGGGTGACTGTGCTCCTTGGGGCTTCTGGTGCTCATCAGAAGGGTGCCTGGGGTTAGGGCCGTGTCTGGGGGGGGGGGAAGCTGGTCAAGGGCAGGGCATGAGCACAGATGCTTGTGCATAGCAACTGGCGTCCCCTCGGTACTCTCCAGTGACTGCTGCTTGGTTGCACTTCCTCAAGTTTGTGCAACTGTCTTGGGGAGTCCTGGCGCTCCAAAATGAATAAGTCAATGTTTGCACTGAAAATCGAGAGCCTACCATTTTGCTAAGTGAATAAATTGTGATCCCCAAGTGGCCCAGCAGCATGCTGGGGACAGGGGGGTCTTTTTGCGAAGTTAATTGAATAAAGGGATGAATGGGAAAGAAGGAGATAGAAAAGTAAGGAAAGAAGGGAGGCAGGAGGGAGGCAGGGAGCATCTCTCACATTAACCACAAATAGAACCATCACCAATGATGTGTTTATTATTTTTCTATTTTCTGAATATGAGACTCTTTAACCACATGAATCTTTACTCAGGGTGAGGACACCCAACCACTGGGTGGTCACTAAGTTCCCTCCACAGCCTTTAGGAAATGAAGATAGCTTTATTTCCTAACCTTCTCTCAATTCTCTTCAATATTTATTGACAATCTATCAATACAATATCTATCAATACAATATCTATCAATACAATGCAGCAGGCCTGGGAATGGAGAGAGACACCGAGTGAGGTACTGGTGGGCAGGGAGGGCCAGCTGGTGAGTCTGGGGTCTGCTAACCCAGGCCTTCATCCAGCACCCTACTATTGCACCCCAGCACCCCCAACTCCATTAATCTGCAGCCTGTCTTCTTTTATGTTCTGCTGAAGAGGGTTTTAAACAATCGTGGAGAACCAATGTATCTTTCCATCTGCATTAATCAGACAAAAGGTAGAGAGTGTCTAAGATTAAAAGTGTCTAATATCTAAGTTTTATTATCTTCTCCCCCTTTTCTTTGTTTTGATCTTAGGGATTCAAGGACAGAAAGGGACAAAAGGAGAATCAGGAGTCCCAGGTAAAGGGCTGGCTTCATTTTAATTTCTCAGAATGATGACTGGAGAGCCTTGCGTGCTTGCAAGTCAGGTCTTGCTGACTTTGAATGCACAGCTGTGACCTTCCCCCAAAGTTGAGGCTGAGACTCTAGAGTTCTGTCATCCAAGCCCTGATTCTTCTCCTGAAAAACCTGGGATGGACAGCAACTCAGAATCCAGAGGGTGTGGGGTGTGGGGCAGGGGCTGAGGGTGGCATAGGGTGCCTAGTGATGAGGCAGGTGCTGGCCCAGCCTGCGTAGCCCCCATGGGGCTGGGCGACCTCTCTCTCCTACTCATGGTTGGGGGCTTCCACGTCCTTGCTTTGGTCTTTTTCTTCAGCCCCTGAAGCCCCACAGTCCTCCCCCTGCTGCATCTTCTAGTCTGTCAGTATCATCCTCACATACTGAGGCCTTGCTTATAGTTGGTTACTGAGCTCAGCACTTACCACTTACTTAGTTTTCTCAACAGCCTGGCCTTAGTGAGTGCTGTTTTAATCCATTTTATTATCATAATGAAATACCTGAGTCAGGCCACTTTTCTAAAGAAAAGAGGTTTGTTGAGTTCACAGATCTGGAGGTTCAAGGGCATGGTGCTGCCTTCTGTTCGTCCCCGGTGAAGGCCTCATGATGAATGGTATCATAAGGGTGAGAGTGCACATGGGATGGAGAGGTCATATCTCCAGACAGGAAAAAAGAGTCTGGGGTCCCATAATCTTTTCTGAAGGCAGTATCCCCAGTTGGCCTAAGGACATCTCACCAGGCCCCAGCTCCCAAAGGTCCCCCATTTTTTTAACACCCTCACACTGAGGACCAAGTTCCCACACAGGAATCCTTGGGGAGCACACTCAAACCACACTTAATCCATAGCAAGTGCTGAAGCAAAACTTCTCAGACAGTTTTCCAGAGCAACTTTTCTTCTTCAGGAGCAACATATTATAGGACTATTTTAATTTACCGAAGGAGACACTGTGGCCTAGGAATGTTCTAGCAAATTCTTCCAGAATGGCTAGAATGTCCATAAAATTATGTCATCTGCTGAGAATGGACAACATCTGGAACTTGGCCAGCTGTTCCCACCTGCATATTCTCAGTAACATTCATTTAGGATCAGGGAGCCTAGAACAGCCTCCAACAGGACTAAGCCACTGGCTGGATGTTCAAGGAGCCATTCACAGGAAACCTGGTGGTTAAGGGTAACTCGCGGATGAAATACCAAGAACCTTGGGTCCACTTGGAGAAGCAGAGCAGGGCATCTGCAGAGTGATCTCTCTCCTCCCAGGCCCTGCAGGCATAAAGGGAGAAATGGGAAGAATGGGGCCGCCAGGTATAATGGGAGCACCTGGACCAGCCGGCCTGAAGGGGCGCCCAGGAGAAAAAGGTAAGTAAGGCTTGTCTTGTGATCCGTGGGTTCCTAGGAGACCGGCCCTGCTTTAAGTGCATGGGGGTTTTCAGAACCCAAGCAGGGGTCGTTTGTCTAGTCCATCATTAAGTGATGTGCTGGGGATGGCACTGGGCACATGGCAGTGACACCTGCCAAGAGGCAGAGCCATGGACACGCACTCCAGCCATGCCCAGCCATGCCCTCGGCCTCCCCAGCGTCCATGACCAACTGGATCTTTCCCGGTGCCTCATACCCATCAACCATCCTTCCACAACCCAACTGCCCTCCTTCCTACCATAGCTCAGGCCCATCTTCCTACCCAACCATTGGTGCAAGGGCACGCCCAGTCACACGATGCCAGGTCACAGGTGAAGTTGGAGGAGAGAACTGACCCCGCCCCTCCCCCACCCTCCTGTCCTGCGCCCTCCAGCCCGCTGCTGGCAAAGGACAGCAAGGACATCCTGGCTGTTGTGCCTTCAAATTGTGTGGGTTTCTCCTCACAACAGGATCTTCTGGGCAGCAAGGAGAAAAGGGAGAAAAAGGTCAAAAAGGTAATTGATATTTCCATTCTCTTTATGCTTTGGAGTAATTCCATATTGGAAAAGTGTGTGTGTGTGTGTGTGTGTGTGTGTGTGTGTGTGTGTTGGGAGATGAGAACTCAGTCTTCAAATTCCTTCTGTGGGGGAAAAGCTGCTGGTGTCTTGTTTTGCATAAGACCGTCCTTGGAACCCAGGCACAGGGGCCGTTGACCTCAGCCCCTTCCTCCTTTCCTTCCTTCCCTCCCTCCCTTCTCTCCCTCTTCCCTTCCCCACCTCCCTCCTTTCCTCTTTCCCTCCATCTTTTATTCCCTTCATCTCTCCTTCCACTCTTTCCTTCCTTCCCTTTTCTCGGCTATGTTTTCCTGCACAACACATGACGAGACAGGGTCTGTGGGCTTTGCAAGACCAGCCACACAGCATCTGCTCCTGTGGCCTCAGAGCACCGAGGCTGGTGCCAGGTCGTGTAGAGGCCAGGAAGTGGGATTTTCCCAGACTCCAGCCCGGGGGGTTCCTTTTCTATAGCTAGAGAACCTCCAGGAACGGGCAGGGAGAGCCTGCATTGACAAAGGCCCCGGGGGCTTCTTCACCTCTCCTCATGTATTTTCTCCCCCAGGCACATCCGCCACATACGCCACATACGCCAGAATCGTGGGCAGCAGTAATCGTGGTCGGGCTGAAGTTTACTATAACAATGTCTGGGGGACAATTTGTGATGATGGCTGGGACAACTCTGATGCCACCGTCTTTTGCCGCATGCTGGGTTACTCCAGTGGAAGGGCCTTGGTTAGTTTTGGGGGAGGTAAGTGAATCATCCAGCAGGGGCCTCTTCCTGAGGGTGCCGGAGTGGTGTGTTGGCGGCGCTTGACTGCAGGTGACTCAGTTAGGAGAAAAGTCCCAGCTCAAGCTGCAGAGGCTCAGTGCTCTGCACTTACCTTCTTCCGGCTTGGCCACCCCAGGGGAAAGATGCTGTCTCTTTCCCCGCAGTCACAGTGAAGGCTTTACAAGGTTTGGACCAGCCTGGCTGGAATCAGAGTGCCATGTGGGTGTTTGTAGGAGTTCACTCTCCAAAGAAGGGGGAAGATGGAGGCCGTGGAGGCAGAGGTTCACTGCGCCTGCCCAGGACCCGGAGTCCCAGCCATCTTGGCTGTGACCACCTTTAAGGAGTTCCTGAGGAGGCTGGGAGTAGCTCGATGCTTGCCTGCAACTTACTCATCGATTTAGGGAAGGTGTCTTGAGGTACTAGATATCAGCTTCTGTTTTTTTTTTGTAGTCGAAGGTGAAATTATCAGCAAAGAAATCAAGTCCCTGGCTGAGCCCCTTTCTTTGTCCCTAGGAGCTGACAGAGCATAGACACTAGGCTGGTCACCTCCCCTAAATGCCCTCTGCCTTTACCCTACCCCAAAGCATACACTTGCTTTTCAATCTGGATCCAGTTGGGCTATAAAACTCCTTTAAAATACACATTTTCCTCATATAGATTAACTTATATAAAGTCACGTTGGAGTATAAGTGACTGTAATCAGGTAATGTGACTGTTTTCAATCTTAGGAGAAGTGAGAGGGTTTGACGAGGTGTGGGAGCTTTAGACCCATGAGATGACATGGTTCAAAAGGCTTTGGGAAAGATGGAGACGGTAGCAGTGAATCCACAGGGGAGAGGCTGGGGGACACTCTGGGGGAGATCTCAAGTAGGCCGCGCATGCAGGATCACAGCTCTGAGTGAGGGTTCTGCGTAGAAAGCAGGATGGAATCAGAGTCACTGCGAAAGACCAGGCTAGCTCCTGACACGTTGGGCCTGACCTGCTGTGCAAGACCTGGCAGTCTACCCCAGGTGAAGCTCTGCCTTGACCATACCCCCTCTCTCCTCTCCACGCTGCTTCCTCTGTCTCAAGGAACTGGGAAGATCTGGCTGGATGATGTCACCTGCACGGGCACAGAGCTGACCCTGTGGAGCTGCAATAAGAGCATGTGGGGCTCTCACAACTGCAATCACAGCGAGGACGCAGGCGTGGAGTGCAGCTGATGGAAGCCCTGAGCTCCTGGCTCTGTCCCCAGGGTGTCTTTGGGCTCACACACGTGTGGAAAGGAGAAAGCTCTTGGATGGTTCCCTGGGCTTGGCTGGGGAGGGGTCATTAATAAAGCTGCCGGCGTGACCTGGCAATGCCAGAGGTAGTACCGCCCATCCCTTACGGATGTGCCCACTCAACACGCGCACCGTCTCCTGGCATTACCACAGGCCCGTGCACATGGGGTCGGTCTCAACTTACACACCAGGGGGAGGCTAGGCATGCAGGGTGCCTTGCAAAAGGTCGCCTATTGTCACAGTCAGTCCTGACCACCCCTTCAACCACCGCACCTCTGAGAGCCCCCCCCCCCCCCCACACTGGAGCCGTCTGCCCTGTCTTTGGACAGGCAGCACATGAAGAGGCTGACCGGCCGTTGGCGCCAGGTGGCATGATAAATACGAACTGTAATTCTAAGCCGGGAGATTAGTTCTCATTAGGATGGAAGCGCCATATATGCAGTGACTCTTGTCTGTTTAATCAACCCCAGTAGGGACTCTGAAAATATTTATTGAATAAATGACTAAATTAAACCAAGTAGGTAAGGAGCTCAGCCGAGAGCCTGGCTCCCCTCCCCTGCAGCAGTCTTCCCCGGGATATACGTGGAATTTCATGGTCTCTCTGTCTTTTTTGCTGGGTGTCGTCAATAGTGTATTTGAATGTGGAATCTAGAAGAGTGAACTGCATGTGTCACGTGACCCCACGGTCACCATTACCTCCTTTTTTTTTTTTTTGAGTTGTACATGGATACAATACCTTAATTTTATTTGTTTATTTTTTATGTGGCACTGAGAATCGAATCCAGTGCCCCACATGGGCTAGGCGAATGCTCCACCACCGAGCCACAACCCCAGGCCACCATTACCTCTTGATTGGTGAGGAAGCTCAGCCTCAGAGCCCTGGCAACGGTGCCCAAAGTCAATTGCAAATGGCAGAGCCAAGTTAGAAGCCAGGAAGGGATGAGAGATGGATTAACCTAAGTTTATAGTAACCGCTTAGCACCCCAGGCACAGGGTGAAAAAGTATCTCCTGCAGGGACATGTTGGGGCTCCTCCCTGTGAGACATCATCCAGCCCCCAGAACCCAATGGTATGTTCAGATTTCAGCGCCATTGCTAAAGTGGCAGGGGACAGGAACAGTTTGGCCCTTGATGGGGTGGGGCTGCCTTAGCTGGCAGAAACCTCTATAACAGTACACTTTTGGGGAACACATGGGATGAGGGAGTGGTAAATCGGAAAGGAAGACAGATATTTTAAGCCATTTTGAGGGTCCCTGGATTCATTGCATATTTTGCCAATGTATAGCTAATTTGGCTTATCAGCACCCACCTCCCCTTTAAAACTTGATGCCGGTCCAAGAGAAGGAAAGGGCAGGCACTGCCTGATGGAACAGCATCTATACCATCTGAACCTCAGAGCTGACTTCCTAAGCCTCTTTAGGGAAAGAGAGCCAGAGAAAGACTTGAAAGTAGAACCACTCTCCCATCAAAAGCCATGTCTGGCCGACTTGACCCTGGCTGTTTAAGTGAGGGCAGTCTGAGCTGAGCAAGCAAGAGGGGCCTGGAAAGTGGGGGGAGCCCCTCACCCCCACTGCTGGATGGTGGGAAGGGGGAGTGAGGAGGCAGACTGGAGGGAAGGTCCTTCGTGCAGACTCGGGCCCAGCTCCCCGATTCTCACTTCCTATCCCAGGATCTGCCTCCTCCAGGAATGACGGATAGGAGTGAGGGATTGGTTCCTGCCTGGGAAAACCCCTTCCTCCATGCCTAGGGATGCGAACTTGACCTTTGGCCCTGACAAGGACACCAGCCTCCCAGTTCTTCCCTTAGTGCACCTGGAGGGGCTTGTTCCTGAGGACAACGTGCTGTCAGATGAGAGAACCTGTGACCCTCACTCAGCGTTTTCGACACCAGGCTTGCCTGGCACCGCATGCGCTGTGCTCAGCTCTGGGAGTGACTCAGGGTTAATAACAGCCATGTTCTCTGTCACAGGGACCTTTCAGGATAGTGAGGAAACCAAATCAATCAGATAATTACAAATAACTGCAAACTAATGTGATGAATGCTAGGAAGGAGACATAAATGGCACGTTGGAAAGAAATGACTGGAAAGGGGACTTGGCTAGAGGATGTCGGGGAAGAAGGGCTGATGTTAGCTGGATGAAGGGGGAGGGATGGTGATGGTCCCAGGCAAAGGAATTGGCATGTGCAAGGGTCCTGTGGCAGGAGGAATGGGGTGAGTAATGGCATGCTGAAGAAAGGCTGATGTGGCTGAAGACAGATTGGGAAGTGAACACGGCAGGACACCAGACAGAGTACCTGGGGAAGTTGGGACCACAGATTGCAGGGTCTTTCACAAAACTTGTGAATTCTTTTTCAGTCTTAATCCCAGGAGCACAGGAAAACTATTATTGTGTTTATAACAAGGGAGCAGGATAGCATGTCAAGAAGAAAACGTCTTGACTGCAGGTCCTTCTAGAACATTTGTGTCAGCTCCTCCAAGGTGTGCTGCTGAGCTCTCCGTCTTGCTCACCGCCCTCCTCTTCTTCCTTCTCTTTCCCCCTCTGTACACACCCTCACACACTCAGACACACGCATCGACACACACAGGAACTGACAGCAATTGACAGGCAGAAAAGCCAAAATCCTCGGAGTGAAGGAACTGTCTGTCCCTTCTGTAGCCATGAGGCTCCCAGACACGGCCATGGCCCAGCCACGCCCGGCACTTCCTTTCCATGGCTTTGGACTTCGCCTCTGCTCCTCTGACTGCCCGACCTGTGGCCTGAGCGCAGCCCTGTGGTCTGAGACCCGTGGCTATCCGTCCAACTCCCACCCGCCCTCCACCTCGGTCCCTCAGGGGAGCCGCAGCTGGAGCCAGCCTCGGCCTCTGCCCCTCCCATTTCCCCGGCCACCACGCCTCCCCCACTCCAGCCCTCATCCCACCACCACCACGCTCTACTAATTCTGCCTCTCGAACATTTCTCCAGTGTACCCAATTCTTTCTCTCTGTGCCACCGTGATGGCCCGGGACATAGCATCACGGCCTGGGTGCTCTGTATACCTCCTAACTGGTCTCCCTCCTCCACGTTCCTCCATGTTCCTCCACATTCGTTTTCCACAAAGAAGCAGGAGAGATCTTTAAAATTACTGAGGTATATCGAAAGCCTTCCAAGGATCCCCATTTCCTTAGGTGTGGGCCAGACTTATCACCATGGCTCGTGAGGAAGGAGGTAGTCCTGACCGCCTAGCCCACCCAGTCCTGTAGCGGGCAGAAATGTTTCATTTCCTGTTCCATCTAGCATTTCGTTCACCCCTTTCTCCTAAGCAATGTCACATACAGTAGGCTCCTGAGAAATATTTTCAGGTGGATTTTCTAAATAAAGGAAGGATCAAATGAACAAATGAAAGAATGAATGGGCGTTGATCACAGTGCTCAGCCCTTCTGAGCTGGGCTGCTGCAGAGCCATTACTCATCTGGGCAGTGGACCCTGTCCCACGTGCCACTCTCTACATTTTTGTGACTCAAGATCCCTATTCACAGATCCCCAGCCCGAAGGATTGGCTTTCTCCTCTGCCTTTTATGATTTGTAGGTGAGCTTTCAAAACGGCATCATGGCGCCCAAGTTTGACTACGTAGAGGGTAAATTTTAAAACTGATTTCCTTGCTGACTCCACATTCCCACAACAGGGAAGCCCATGCAGGCACCAGGTGCAGTGGGACAAGTTGGCTCCTGCCTGGAGCTCCCCTCCTTGCCTCCTCTGACCTTGACCCAGCCACATCTGAGGGCACCAGTGAAATCCTTCCTGCTCTTTGTTTGTGTGCCCCACCCAGACCCCAGTGAAGCAGCTTCCTGGGACCTGGCTCACTCCCTTGCTCCCCACCTGCTGGGCTGAGCATCCTCCCGGGTGGCCGCCCACAGTGTGCAGCGTTTCTCTCTCCAGGATCTGTGAGTTTAATGAACTTGGTCATCCTCTCTTGTAGCTGCCCTGGACCCATCGTCCCCTAAAATATCACCGAAATGCTAGGGCATCACACGATGCAAATCACGTTATTCCCACCTTACAAAGGAGCAAGCGGCATTTCAGGGAGGGTGCATGATGTGGTCGCGTTGGCTCCACTCGGCCACCCTGATCCTGTCTGCCCTCCGTGTCCCTGGGTTCCACATCCACAGGTTCAACCAACTGCAGATTAACAGTATTTGGGGGAAATATCATATCTGTACTGAAAATGTACCGGGGTTTCCCCCCTTGTCACTATTCCTTAAATGGTACAGTATAACAACTGGTTACATAGCATGGACACTTTGTGAGGCATTATAAGTCATCTAGAGATTATTTAAAGCACACAGGAGGGTGTGCGTGGGTTATAAGCAAATACCACGCCATGTGTTGTAAGGGACTTGAGCATCTGCAGATCTGGGCATCCGCAAAGGGACCCTGGGACCGCACCCCCATACTGAGGGCGACCACAGTGTGACCTTGCAGCCATCTGAAACGAGGTTATTTTCCCCACACCTTGGAACTGAACTGGTCTCAAGGCTTGCTTTGGCCAATAGAAGGTGGCAGAAGTGCCACATCTCCAAGCCTGGGCCTCAAGATGGAGCAGGGCTCAGCTGCGGCCACCAAGGCCCTTCTCCATCAGCCAGCCACAGCTAACCACTGGGACACCAGGGAAGGTCGCCTCGACTAGCCACACCAGCTCACAGCAGAACTCACTGCCCCACCAACCGGTAAACGCGCGGGGAATTGCTCCTAGTTGTGGCTTCAAGCCACTAAGTTTGGAGGTGGCTTGTTATACAGAAGGAACCAGCTGATAAAATTAACTCCATTGACGACACACAGCTGGGAAGGAGCAGAGCTGGGACTGAACTTGGGTCTGTCTGGCACCGATAAGATTAAGAGAGGAAGGAGAACAGCTGCCACCAGGCACCTGTGCAGTGGGTCCCGGACAAGTCCCCAGGAAGTTTCAGATGTTTAGGGGCCGATGTAGCTGTCGTGGTATCAGCTCCCTGGGACCGTGGGGCTGAAGAGGGACTGGAAAAAACTCAGCAAAAGGACAACCTGAGCTGCTGCAGAGCAGGACTCGGGCTGCAGGAAGTTGGGCATGACCTCTGTATGACACTGTGGTAGGGCACTTGAAAGAAGTCTCCCCCCCTGCTTCCCCTCCCCCAGGGACACTGTGCTTTGACTCTGGCCTGCAGGACACATGCCAGCACGAGCACACTGGCTGGAAGGGACCGAGACAGCAGGACCTTCGAAGGACCCTCTATGGGACGCCCTCTCTGGCTCTTCTGTCTGGCAGGGCAAACTCACAGGGCATGTTCCTGTCCCAGGCCATAGAGGCATGACTAAGAAAGTTCTGGAACCAGACTCCTGGGCTAGAGTATTGCTGCTACATTCAACAGTTCTGTCACCTGGACAGTAAAGTCACTCGACCTCTCTGGGCCCTGGTTTCCTCTTCTGTAAAATATTCCCTAGTGTTCTTGTCATTTTCCATTGAAATGATACATAAAAAGAAAGTAGAGGGACCAGGATTGAGTAAAAGCAGTTTTCTTCTCCCTCACCAGCCCCACCCCAGATTCAGCCAATCACCAAAGACCTGTGAGCTTCCCTGGATGCTCCTTGGGTCTCTGCTTATTCCCAGCCCCAACCCACCATCCCTAGCTTCACAGTGGCCTAAGTCACACTGTCAGTGGCCTAGATGATTGCAATCACCTTTTTTTTTTTTTTTTTGGTATTGGGGTTGAATTCAGGGGCACTTTACCACAGAGCTACGTCCTCAGTTCTTTAAAAAAAAAAAAAAAAAATTTGGATAGGGTTTTGCTCAGTTGCTTAGACTGTCCTCGAACCTGTGATCCTCCTGCCTCAGCCTCCCAGTCACTGGAATTACCATCGTGCACCACCCACCCGGCTACAGTCACCTCTTAACTGGTCTCTGGACTTTCAGTCTTGCTTCCTCATATCATGTAAGAGCCCTAATTGAGGATAGCTAAGATGGCGGTTAGCTGAGAGCCATAAAGGTGTTCAAGTATTTTCACCTGATATTCATGCATTTATCTAAGAATCTTTTTATGCCCGTGAACACTGTGTGACGCGCCTGCAAGCTCGAGCTGTTAGCACTTGTCCTTATTAAGGCAAAATGTATTTAACCAGGTGAGGTTAGTTAGAGGGCGGTGGGAGTTGGTTGGAGTTGGAGAGGTTGTTGAAGCCGGAGAGAGAAGTTAGAAGAAAGAAGAATAAAAGAAACTTTTCATTTTCAGTCTGCCTCCGAGTTTTCTCCCGCGGTATCGTTGCTGTAAGCGGCAATTGCTATAGGCAACGACAATATCCATTCACCCAAAGAAGCCAGAGCGATGCTAGATCTTTCCTTTTCCTCATTTAAAACCCTCTAAAGACCACCCACTGCCATGACAAGGAAGTCCCCACTCCCAGTCACAGTGTAAGTAAGAGGGCCTGTCACCCAGTCCTGCTGACCTCTCAGTCTTTGAACTGCTGCTTTCCACCGAGCTAGGACGCACTCTGCAGCCAGAGGAATTCCATGCAGTTCCTCACCAGCTGCTGCCATCTTTCACCTCCCTCTCCCTCAGCCCCACTTCCTCCCAGGCCCACACGCCTGGGTGTGGCAGCATGACGCCCCAGCGAGGTTTGAAGAGCTGCTCACTGCCTCTCTCAGCTCTGAGAGCAGAAACTGGATGTGTCTTGCTGCACCCCATTTTTGAGCAAAATACACACACACACACACACGTGTGTGTGTGACGGGGGTGGGGAGAGAAATACCACCCAGGTGCCCCAAGAAATCAAGCACACAATCAGAAGTGGGTGGGCAAGGCGAACTTTACTTCTGCCAGAGGGCGTGCTACCTAACCTGGCCAGCAAATGTGCCTGGGCGGTCCACCTGCTTATACCCCTACCACAGCACTCCCCCTAGCCCCGATTGGAGGAGCTCAAGGTTACAATCTAGGCGATTAGCTAATTTTAAAATTGGGGGCGGGCAAAGAGAGAAGCAATAATTAAAATGGCTGCAATTGGATCCAATTAAGCCTAAATACTGTATTCTGAACATGGGCCACTTCACTTTCTATTTCTCTATTTCTATGTGTTAAGAAGTTATCTCGAATTATTTTCAAAATTTTAAATTGTTTTAAAAATGTGAATGCTTAGGGGAAAAAAATTACTGGAAAGAATAGAAGGAAACATACCAGAATGTTTGTCTTTGGTAGATTGATTTTTCTTTCATTTAAAAAATATTTTTCCATGATTAGGGGTTGCCCACTATGACTACACATTTAGAAGCAGAAAAAAAAAAATACCATTTGTTAAAGTAAACAATGAAAATAGAGTATGCATCATCAAAGAGGTTGGGCTGGGGCTGACTCTCCATCCTTGGTCTGAGGTGTGTCCCTGGTGAGCAGACCCCTCAGAGAATGGGAAGCACGGGGTCCCGAGGCAACCTCTGCTGGGTGGGCTATAAAAAGAAGTGGGTCTCAACCGCAGGGAGACAGGTAGGGTGCAGAGGAGGGCTTGGTATTTTATAACAAGATACAAAATGTCCTGTTTATATGTTGATAGCAATGGCCCAGGAGAGAGATTAATAATTCAGAAGAGAGGGCTTCATTTCAGGAGCCAGGTCCTTAGGAGGACTAGAGGGCAAAGGACTCAGCAATCGGTGGGAGCAGGAAGAGTTTTTCCATTATAGCAGGAAGGCAGACAAAACTATGAATAAAGATGCAGTAGCCGGTGGATCTAGTGGTGGGGAGGTGAGGGACGAGGGAGTTCTCATCTGATTGTCTCCGTGTTCTCTGAGGGCATGCGCCAAGGGCAGTTGCTGAGCATAGTGGAGCAGAAGAGGTGCTGGGGTTGTCGGGGGAGATGTGTGACTCTGGGGTGGGAAGGGTCTGTGGCTGCCTTTATTGGACATGTCGAGAGCAGTCGGGGGGACACCCATTGAGTGCTTACCCTGAGCCAGGCTCCCCACTGTCTCATTTAATCTTCAGACCAGCCTGCAGGCTGCATACCACAGGGTCATTGTACAGGTGAGGAGCTGTGTGTTTGAGGTCACACAGCTGGTGAGAGCTAGGGGTAGAACTGCAGACCAGGCATACGCGATAACAATGGCGGAGGGTCCTCCACATGCCTGAAGAAGACAACTTGCTGCCTCTTCATGCCCTACCTCCCCTTTCTACCCAGCCGGGCACCACTTCATGCCACTCTAACCTCCTAGCCAAGTCTCATTTACCAGGAATGGCAAATCTGGGGCCCCTAAATAAGCCAATGGTTGGGGAGCTTTAAATGTCCCACTACAAGAACCCCTCACTGCACTTAATCTGGTGCCACACTTCTGTTTTCCCACCCACACTGTCTCACACTTGCATCTTCCCCTGTGACTTCCACTGTGCCTACTACGTGTGAGGTGCTGCACTGGAAGCTGCTGAAACAAAAAGACCCAGTTCCCAACCCCCCAGGTCGGGGCCACTGGAAAGCACCAGGAAACCTGATGGATCATAGACAGAGGGATGGTTTGGGCTGGCCCTGGGCTGATTCTCCGTGCCCCCCTCCCGCTTTCATTTTTGCGGTGTCAGGGACTGAACACAGACAGGGCCTTGCATATATGTGGTGTACTTCTGAGCTATGTCCCCAACCCTGGTTTTTTAAAATTTTGAGACAGGATCTAAGTCACCCAGCCTGTACTGAAACTTGCAATCCTTCTTCTTGAGCCTCTGGAGTAGCTGGAATTGCAGTTGCGTGCCACCAGGTCAGGCTTCCGGCTGGCCCAGAATGTGTTCTGTGATCAGACCCTCCACCAGCCCCGGTCCAGATGGGAATGCTTCCTCTTGACCCCACTACCTAATTCATATTGTAAAACCTTAATGAACAATAACAAAACTGCTTTATGGTACCTCCTCAAAATATTACTAAAGAAAACATGCAATTTGCATGTGCAAACAGCACTTTTCTGGATTTCCTGACTGCAGTCCTCTGCTGAATCGTCCTCTCTGCCCTTCTAGGTGGGGGCTGGTAGGTACCTAGCAGGTGCACCCTGGTGCCGCAGTAGGTGCTGACTCCCGGTGAGAACTTGGTAGACCTTGGATGACGACTGGTCTTGACCGGTAGTGGCAGGGCAGAAGACTAAAGAACAGTCCTGGGGTGTGTTGCTTTCGGGTCCCTGGCCCCATAAACATAATCTGGGCTGCTTGCGCCCTTTAACCTGGGTTTCCTTCAAGGCAGAAGGCCTGGGGGTTCGTTACCTGCAGATCCGGCTGCGGTGGGAGGTCGCCATCTCTCTCCCGGCACGAGGGGGCGCTGCAGGCCGTGCTCAGCCTGCCCGGCGCCAGCCTCGCTCATCGCCGCTTGTCGGTGAGCATCCCGACCTGGAAGGACTGCAGGACCCCGCCAAGGTTCTGGGACTGCACCGCTCCGACCCAGCCCACTTCGAGAGAAATATCCCCCTTCATCCGCAGATGAGCAGCGGTCCTCCACCAAACCCTCCTTGATAATTCCTCAGAACAATCCCCTGAGGGTCTATACCTCCCATTCACCAAGAAGAAAACTGAAGCTCAGAGAGGTTAGGTTAAACGACCTAGGGCCCCAGGGTGAGCTGGCGAGCCGAGGGGTTGTCCACGTTCTCCTACCTGCCACCGCTTCCCATGCAACCTCCCTGGGGTGAGGACTTTGGGCCGGAGGAGGTGGCTTCTCCCGCGGGTTTGATGGGGGCGGGGTTTGATTAGCTTGGAGGTCTTGGGGGGTTCTCCAGCATCAAAGAAGTGAGGGGAACTGAATTCTTATCCTTATTGGGTTAAACACTAGCTTGAGATCTTGGATGGTCCTGGTTCTTCTCCCTGCCAGCTTGTTTCCTGTCTAGACAAGGAATGTTGAGACTAGGTCATGTCAAGATCCCCCGCTTTATCTGTGGGCCTCAGAGGACCAGAGCCCTCACAAATGCCCCTCACCCCAGGACTGCCTGAGGGGGCCAGATCGTCTACAAAGGGAGAGAGCAGGGCAGCAAAAACCCTCAGCAGCAGGGACCAGTTGTGACCTTGGAAGGCCCAGGGCACTGGCCGCACCTCACACTCTTGGACATCAGAAGACCCCCGGCTTTGACAGCCCACCCTTCCCTCGCTTCTCAGGCTCTTTCTCCTGTGAGTGTTTCTGGTTTAAGTCCCCTTCAGAAACCCTGCCCAGGCTCTTCCTCAGCTCCAGGCCCCGGGGCAGGTGCTGGACATTTAGGACACGACCTGGGCCAGTTCCTCAAGGAACTCTCTTGGCCCAGTTAGGGTGACGGAACCACCAACAGACAGCTGGATCAATGTGGAATCCAGGGACACAAAGGAGGACAGGGGACCCACGGACTGGGGGAGGACATGGGGAGTTTTCCATGGGAGTCCTACCTGAGCAGGGTAGATGAATGAAAGTCCAGGAAGGGAGAGGGCAGATCTGTAGGAAGAGCAGCCATAGGAGCTGAGTGTGGAGGAGGTGGGCAGAGTAGCCCAGCTCGGGCAGGGTGAGTGCTGAGACAGGGCAAGGGGCATAGGAAGGCAGGGACCCTCCATGCAGAGGTTGATTGCCTGGTGCCTGGCTGGCGTTCCCAGGCGTGTGTTGCATTATTTACTGCAAAGAGAATCCAGGAGGAGGGCAGGCCCTGGAGAGATGAGCTTGGGTTTGGCCTGTGGACCTGAGAAGAGCTGTCCAACAGCATGGACAGGACGGACACCGTGGGGCTGCCCAGCCTGTGAGGAGGCCCTCCCAGGGCACCTAAGGAGTGGAGCGTTCTCAGAGGCAATTAAAGCGATTCAGTGACGCTGATTGTGGCCCCTGCTGTCATTGATAAAAGAGGTGCAATTAATTAAAAATGAGCCTCCTCCCCTGGTGGCTGCGTCTACTGACACTCCCCTGTCTTGGCTGATGGCTGCTTATCTCCTGGGTGAATGGACTTGGCTCTTCAAGAATCTCATGGCAGACGGCCCAGTAGCCTCAGGCTCAATCCCCACTGGGCAAGGAGACCTAAGGTCACTGCTTGCATCAGATTGTCCCAAGAGCCTCCCACTCCCATCCATGTCCTGTGGAAGGCTTAGCTCAATCAGAGCTGAGAGGTTTGGGGCACAAGACACAGTGGCCCAGAGGCAAAGCTCCCTTCTCAAGCCTGTGGGCCACTCAGGGCTCACCGAGGCAGGACACCACGTGGAGGCACCACACGCCGGCCAAGTCCACGGAGCAGCTCCTTGGTGCCAGGCACTGTGCCAGGTGCTGGATCCAGGGGTGGAAAGCAGGACCAGGCACCCAGGGAGCTTGCAATCTGGTGGGAGAGACAGAAGCATCAGCCAACAGTTTTAATAAGCCATCATCACTGACATATGATAATGACAGTGACACAAATGCCCAGAGGATGAACATTGGAGAAGACTAGAAGGAAGGGAGAGGTAAGCCTGAGGTACTATCCTAACATACTTTCTGGCGCATTCACAAGAAGTTCCCTTTTTACTGAGCACCTACTGTATGCTGGGTCCCTGAGATAAAGCATCTCTTCTTTGCAGCACCACCTAGAAAGCACTTCAAAGAGGGAGAAACCAAGACCCAGCAAGCATAACTGGCCGGTTCTAGACCACACAGCTGGTGAAGAATGGAAATGGGGTTCTTGCCAGTGGGTATGTGACTCCAGGGCCCAAACTCTCCACCCACAGTGCCACCTGCTCCAGTTCTCTGCAGGCTCAGCCCTGCAGGAGGCACCACCAGCAAACTGAAGAAACGGAAGAAAATGTAGCCAAGGCTTGAGTTGGGGTCTGGGAAGAAATATAGAATAGTAGAAATCTGACTCGGGGAGATTACTGAAGGTCATGACTTGAGTTGGCGTCCCTCACCTTAGAGACACCTGAGCTCCAGAGATTGGCCCCAAATAGCAGGTCGACTGCTGGGCTGTATTGGAACTCAGGTCACCTGGTTTCTATTCCAGGGCTCCTTCACCCCACTCTGCTGTGTGTGCTGCTCTGTCTAGGAGACACACGTCACACACACAGAAATCTGCCCAAATTAGTGATTCATCTATCTTTGGGCAACACAATAATATTTTGTGATCATGATGAAACAGAGATTGCTCAGCACTAATTCCTGCCATGGCTGCAGCTGGTGATGGGAACTGACTGGGGAACTTCATGAGGGCCTCCATGAATAGATGCAGTGACAAACGGATTTCTCAAACTAGACAAACAATGTGGCCCTCAGGGGTGGCCAGAGAGACTCCCTGGCCTTTAGTGGCTGAGCAAGATCGTGATCATATGTGGGCCAGCAACTCGATGAAACAAATTTTATTTAAAATTATTCAACATTTCTTACAAAACAGTACTACATTCCCATGAGCAAAAAGTTTAAAGGGCACTTGGGAATATAAAACACATGATCCCAGCCTTCCTGCTACACTAGGGCCGGCCCACTCCTCCTCCCAGATGTACTTTAAACTCAACAGTCAAAAGCCAGACGCATTATTTCTACCCAAAGGCCTGCTCCTGCATTCCTTATCTCTCTTCGACCATTCATAAGCATCTCAAGCTGGAAGTGGTAGCTAGTTTCACATGTATCCTCCCTGCAAAAATCATTTAGCATAACCCATATACAGTATACGGGCTTTTTATTAACACGAGAGGCAGCATGCTAAGCACGTTCGCTGCTGCACCAGGTGCAGGAGTACCTCCTCATCCATCCCAATGCTGCGTGACAGTCCACAGCACAGAAGCAGCATAACCACTGACCCTGGCCCTGGTTGGGGAGTATTAGGTCGCAGGCAGTCTTTGTTATTCCCAACGGAGCTGCCATGAGCATCCCTCCCAAGACACCTGATACACCTCAGAAAAATCTCCTGGGCCACTCCCTGCTGCTGTAGGAATCTGGTTTAAATGGTACATGGGTTTAAAATGTTGACCTATTGCTAAATCGCCTTCTGAAAAGGTTATACCGGTTGACTCCCAGCTGCACTAAGAGATGCCTGTGACCTCACACCTTCGACAGCCCTGGGTAATCATGAGCATTTTAATATTTGCCCATCTGAGATGTGACTAATGAAGTCCCATTGTTGTTTTGAATTACCTTTCTATAATTATGAGTTAGGATGAAGGTATTTTCATACTAGCTTTCATATTTTTAAGAACTTCCTGTTCACATCTGCTCATTTGAGATATTTTTCTCAATGATTCTCTCAACATAAATTAAGGAAATTGGGCTTTTGTCTCTCATGTGCATTGCAAATATCTTTACAGTTTGTCCTGAAGCATCCCCCTCTGCCTTTATGAAGGCTTTTAATTTTTTGTGTAGTTGATTTTATCAGTCTTTTCCTTTGTGGCTTCAGGGTTAAGCTGTTATTTAAATATTTTATAACTCATTCAGTTTTCACCTGAATGAAGTGTTAGCTGCATAGAGCAAGGCCTGCGGATGCTAGCACAATGCCTCACGCTTGGAAGGCAGGCCTTGAAGTGTCTACTAGATGGGCAGGTAGATGGGTAGACTGATGATAGATGAATAGATAGTTAAATGATTTATAGATAGATAATTGGTAGTCAGGTAGATGAAAGATAGACAGATAAATAGATAAAAGATAGAAATCAAATAGGTAGAGATCAATGAATTTATAATTAAATAAATTTTTAGATGATAATTGATAGGTAGAATGGCTAAATAGATGAAAGATAGACATTAGATGAATAAATGACAGATAGATAGATAGATAGATAGAGGGAGAGATGAGGTATTTGACAGTGTTCACCGTTGCTCCCTTTTTTTAAATTTTTATTTTGATTCATTTATTTTATTTATTTATTTAATTCATTCATTTCATTATTTATTTGTTTTCATTTATTTAATTATTTATTAATTTATTTTATTTACTTATTTATTTTTTTAATTTTTATTTTTATTTGATTTTTAAAACCAAATGATTTCACATGTACAATAGATCACGTGCATTTGAAACATCCCCCCGTGTTTTTTTTTTATTCTAATGAAATGACAGCAGAATGCATTACATTTCACATTATACGTACAGAGCACGTTTTTACATATTTCTGGTTGTATACAAAGTATATTCACACCATTCGTGACTTCATACATGCACTTAGGGTAATGATATCCATCTCATTCTAACACCTTTTTTTTTTCTTCACCCTTTTCCCCCTTCCTTCCCCTCCCTCCCCATTGGCCATTCTAGTGTTCCTCTAATCCTCCTATGCTCCCTGCCCCAACCCTACTGTGAATCAGCCTCCTTATATGAGAGAAAATATTCGGCATTTGGCTTTTTGGGATTGGCTAACTTCACTTAGCATTATATTCTCCAACTTCATCCATTTACTTGTGAATGCCATGATTTCATTCTCTTTTATTGCTGAGTAATACTCCATTGTGTATATATACCACATTTTCTTTATCCATTCATCTACTGAAGGGTATCTAGGCTGGTTCCACAGTTTAGCTATTGTGATTTCTAAGACCAAGTGATTCCATGTGTACAATGGATTACGTGCATTTGAAACACCGCCCCCCTCCCCCGGGTTTTGGTGCCTCTTGCCCTCTCACCCACTGCCTGCCTCAGCTGCCTTCCGGACTCCTTTCTCACTCTTGCCCCTGAAGATTGACACGCACGCTCCTATGTCTTCACCATCCTGCTCCCTAGCAGGGACGATACCCCAGGAGGGAGTCAGCTCCAACTCTCTCCCTGCCTCCCCTCAAAGCAGATGATGAAGAAAGAGGAGGAGAGGAAAAAGATAAGCCAGGTGTGTGGCTTCTCACGCTTCAGCTAAGCGTGAGCAAGCGCATGGATTGAAGAGTGCTATTGCTGTTGATGTCACCTGAGGACTGGGCACCCTGCCCCTCCCAGCATCGCTGTTGCCGCCCCTCCCTCCTGCCGCCCAGGCCACCTCGCCCTCTGCTGCAACCTCACCTTTCTCTGGATGCCCCACAGGTGCTAAGCCAACCGTCCCAACCTAGGACGCCCACTTCCTTCCCACCATGGCTTTCTGCCTTTCCTGTGAAGATGCCTCCAGTCGTGTGGCCTCTCAGAAAGCCAGCATCGGGGCTTCCTCCAGTTCCCCCAGTTCCCCTCAGACCCCTCTGGTTGCCCAGCTGTCGCTGTCTTAACCTGTCCTCTGTCCCCTCCCACCCCAGCCAGCCTCCAGCCTGTCCCCTGCCTTGGTTCTTGCCCTCTGCGGGGTCTCAGCTTCCCTGCAGGCTGGAGGGTTTTCTCAGTTAAAATCCACCTCATCATTCTCTTGGCCCAGCCCAGCGCCAGGCAGAGCAGGCATCTGACAAACGCTCCAGGACCATAAGTGAGACCTGGGGACCGTAAGTGGTGGGTCTCCAGCAAATGTTCCCCATGACCCCAGGGCCCTGTCAAGGTCTCCATGCCGGTGCCTGCACGTGGCAGCGTCCTGTGTCCTGTTCATATGTGTGGAATGAGGGGCTGTTTCCTGGCCTGGCCTCCCTTCCTTCACACACTGCTTCTGGGCCCTGCTGGCTGCCTCGGCCCACAGATTCTGAGAACCCTTGGTTCTCTAGGAAGCCCTTCCAGGGTGGGGCATCTGCTGCTTCAAGCCTGGGCAGCAACGTGCCCTGGCCCAGGGCCCCTGGGAGGGGACATCCGGTAGGAAGAGAGTCAGAATAGGGTCTTTGGGACATGATGGGGTTGCAGTAAATTATCCAAAGACCTCACTTCCATTTTGGGGAAAAAAAAAAAAAACTCTCAAAAATGGGGAAAATGAGAGCAATATGACAGAAAATATTGAGAAATGTCACTCAAACTTCACTCAAACCCCTGATTCACATCCCTGGTCTCAGTTACCAGTTTCCTGTGTATCATCCCAAATGTATTCCGTACGTGTAAAAGCACACGTGCTTGGCTTCCACACATTGTCGGCTTCTGAATCATCTTGGCTTGTTTCAGTCAGCCTTTTCATCACTGTGACCAAAAGGCCTGACAAGAGCAATTTTAGAGGGGGAGAAGTTTATTTGGGGCTCACGGTTTCAGAGGTCTCGGTCCATAGACAGCAGGCTCCATTGCTCTGGGCCTTAGGTGGAGCAGAACAGCCTGGCAGAAGAGTGTGGTGGAGGGAAGCAGCTCAGGACGTGATGCTAGGGAAGGAGAGAGAGAGAGAGAGGGAGGGAGAGAGGGAGAGAGGGAGGGAGGGAGTGCTCCACTCTCCAGGGACAAAATCTATACCCCAAAGCCTCGCCCCGCCCCTAATGACCCACCTCCTCCAGCCACACCCTACCTGCCTTCAGTTACCACCCAGTTAATCCCTGTCAGGGGATTAATGCACAGATTAGATGAAGGCTCTCCCAACCCAATCATTTCACCTCTGAATTTCCTGCGCACTCTCACACATGAGCTTTTGGACACGTCACATCTAAACCATGACCTGGTCTCACCACTTCTCCCCTTAATAACATATCTGGGAGATTGATGCCTACGACTACACATCACTCTACCTAGCTCTGGTCCTGGGAGGCCTGATATTCTGCTGAATGGGTGTATCATAACCAATTTAACCAGTCCTTTATCAAAGAACAGTTAGAATTTCCAGGTTCTTTGTTGTTACAAATAATGCTGCCATACATATCTCTGTGTATCAGTGTCACCAGAATATGAACTCCATGAGGAAGGGTAGGCAGGACCACGGACCCCAAAGATGTCCGTGTCCTGGACCCCATACCTGTGAATGGGCTGCCTTACATGGCAAAAGGAACCTTTAATATATGATGATTAAAGATCTTGAGGTGGGAAGATGATCCTGGATTATCCAGGGGACCCAATGTAATCACAGGGTCCTACAGAGAGGAAGGGCCAGAGAAAACATGAAGGGAGCCACAAGCCAAGGAATGCAGGCCATCTCTAGAAGCTGGGAAAGGGAAGGAAAGAGATTCTTCCTGAGACCCTCCAGAAGGAACCCAGCCCGCTGACAGCTTCATTGCAAGACTCCTGACCTCCAGATTTGTAAAATAATACATGCGTACTGTTTAAAGTCACTAGGTTCGTGGCAATTTGTTACAGCAGCAATAGAGTATTTATACTGCTGGAACTGTATCATTGTACCTCCACTTTATATCCCCAGTGCCGAGTGTGTGGCACATCATAGGAGTTTGCTACAGACTTGCTGAATGACTAGAGGTGCGTATGTGTTACAAACATAAAATAGCTCCCATAGGGGCCACTGCCCTCTCAGAGGGGACATGCACTTAAGGCACTAAATATTGCTCCAGGATTCCAAAGAGCCTGACCCGGCCCACCTCCCATTACAGTACACTAGCATCTTCCTCCCGGTCCTCATGCCGATGCTGTATCTTGTCATTATTTTGCAGCTCATTGTGTGGCTGGTGTTTCTCAATAATGAGCCAGGCTGAGCGCCTTTTCATATGTTTATTGACCACGTGTGGCCTCCCCATTTGTAAATTGCCTATATGTGTGCATTTCCCTCTTTTTTTTTTTTTTTAGAAAAATCGAGTTATTGTTCTTTTTCGCTAATTTGTAAGAGCTCCTCATATCGCACTGCTATGAATATGCAAATACATTCCCTTGGTTTGTCCTTTGGCTTCCTTCATGGTATTTTTTGCCATAGAGAAAATTTTAATTTGACAAAGGCGTGAATGAGGTGCTCGTTGTCCCCGTTTGGCAGAGACGAGAGGGGATCATTCAGTCGCACCTGACAGGAGCCAAGACTCAGAGATAAGAAAGAACAAGGAAGATTAATATGACTGGAGCAGTTAGGGGAGAGAAGGATTGATGGGGTGTGTGTTGTCAAGGCGGGGGACAGGGGAGCGGCAGCGGAGCTAGCTAAGAGCTGGAAGGGGAAATTGGATCATCTACTCCTTCTAAGCAAGCGAACAATCTTTATTTAAAAAAAAACATATTTAATTCCTCTGTGTACTCTGTTCTGTATTTAAAACTGCCCATTTAAAACCTAAAGAAATGAAGATTCAGAGAAGTTGGGTAATTTGCCCAAGGTCACACAGCTAGTTAAGAGCAAAAGCACAGCTGTCTGACCTCCAAGTCCATAATTCCCATCACTGCTCTCATGATAGTTTTGTAAAGCATAAGCCTGCTATTTATAGAGGAGGAAGCTAAATCTCAGAGAGGTTAATTAACTTGTTCAAGGTCACACAGTTTGTCAGTGGAGGAATTAGGATTTGGATTAAGCCCTTGCTGTTCTTATTCTCTCTCTCCATCCATTTTCTGAATGCAGAAGTCTCCAGAGAGTCTGATTTAACGGGTCTGGCATGAGTTTACCATCTCCAGTTCACTCCAGCGTACTCTGTCCTGTCACAGGAAAGCAAGGTCTAGGGACAAGCGCCAGATTGCCAGACTGTAGAGTGACCTCTGCAGCTGTGGCCTCCCTGGGGGAGCTGCCATCACCACCCACACCAAACCCTTTGCCCAGCTGCAGACCAGCCCGGCCCACAGCCATTAGGCTGAATGCCGGACAAGGCAGAGGAATTCGGTTTTCCATTAATCACAGGTTTAAAATCCCCTTCAGTATTTTCTTAGACATGATGGCCCTACTGGCCCTGTGCCTTAGGCGTCCACACTTGACAATGCTTTCCCTGAAATCCCTGGGTACCTGGGGCCAGCAGGGGCTGGAGATCTGTCCTAGGTCCAGATGGCGTCCTGCATAGGTCCCACTTTCCAGAAGCACCTCCTTGATATTTTCTAGAGTTCCCTCTGGCACTCGAGACCTCCGTGGCTGGCAGAGCTGTCTGTGCAGGGCACCCCTAGCCTGGCTTGGCTCAGGCCTCTGTCCATTTCTCTCCCTTTCCAGGGACTCTCAGACCCTCGACCCTGCATGTGAAGTCTCCAAGACGCAGCGGGAGACCCAGGTCTTGTGCCTAGGGACTGTCCCAGGTCCCCTTGCCAGGCCCTGGTTCCAGGCAGGGGGTTTGCTGAGGGGACTCAACTGCTAGCCAGGATGCCATTCCTCTCACTGGACGGTGTGAGCCTGGGCCCCCAGAACAGTGCTGCCATGCTGACCGGGGGACTCTCACTCTTGCCCAGCAGAGGAGGAACGCAGGGCTAGGTGGCCCCCAGACCCATCCTCTGTGCGGATCTACCTGGGCCCTTGCCTGTGAGCCGCCTGGGTGGGCCTGTGTGCCGGTTCTTGCTGGGTGTGCCCACCATGGTGTTGCCTCAGGGCGCGGCACCCCGGGGTGGCAGGGTGGTGCCAGGCAGGGTTCGCCTCCTGCGCTCCCCACCCCTGGGATGGGGTGGTGCCCCGTCACAGCTGCATGTCGGGCAGCCTCTGTGGGTGGACCTGCTTTGCTCATCTCCTCAGAGGACTTTGGAGAGGACGCTTTTCTATCTGATGCGTCTCTTGCTGATGGAGTGGTGGCATCATGCTCCCCCTGGCCCATCTTAAGACATACCAGAGGGGGCATGGGCACTCCTGGCACCACAGACGCACCAGCCTTCTCTCTCCCTGCGTCACCTGTTGCCGATTTTCCACGCTGGTGGCAGTGTGTGGGGCAGGGGTGCAGGCCGCACTGCAATGACATCTAGGGGTGCTGTGTTCCCCGCCTGATGAGCTCAAGGGAAGACGTGGGTGGAAGAGGGACCCTGTGACACTTGTGCTACAACATTCCAAGTGGTACCTGTAACACCACAGGAGACGAAGCTGTCATTCACAATTCCCTGAATTCCTGGGGCGTGGCTTGCACACGTGACCATCGGTAACAGCACAACAAGAGCACGGAGAACATTATGGAAGTCGGTACTGGAGGCCAGTACAAGGGGTGACAGTCTCAAGAATAGTGACAACCAGCGTCAAATAAATAACGGGAGGGAGCTTCGGGGCAAAGGGTTTGTTGGTTTCAACACATGCAGTTTCCAAAAAGCCAGGGCACAGTGGGTTGATATGGCATCATCATCACGTTGCTGTCGTGGTGGGGAATAGGAAATGGGCCAGGAGTGCGCATCTGACAATAGGGACGCACAGCGGCGGCTCTTGCACCCAAACAGGGAGCCACAGCACCTGGTCAGGCGGAGTGACCTCGGCCACACTGATCGCACAATAAACCAACATGCAGTGACTCTAAATCTCCATCAAAAATTTATTTATTTATTTAATTTTTTATTTTTTGGTACTGGGGATTGAACTCAGGGGCACTCGACCACTGGGCCACATCCCCAGCCCTGTTTCTGTATTTTGTTAGAGACCGGGTCTCACTGAGTTGCTAAGTGCCTCCCCATTGCTGAGGCTGGCTTTGAACTCACGATCCTCCTGCCTCAGCCTCCCAAGTGCTGGGATGACAGGCATGCGCCACCGCGCCTGGCCTCCATCAATAAATCTTCATACTTCACATGAATTTGATAACACAGTTTTAATCAGGTTTTTTCCTGGGGCCTCCCGCACCCTGAGTTCTCTGGGCTGGTTCAACCTCTAAAGCCGCATGTGTGCGCATGCGTGTGATCCACCGGCAGCTTCCCAGGTTCACGGCGCGGCGCCTAGCTGGGGAGAGCTCCACTTCACGTTCCATCTCCACAGCAGGGAGAGCTCGCCCAGGGAGGAAGAGGGGGAGCCCGTGGAGTCCAGCGGCCAGTGCCAGGGGTTCCTGGAGCAGGGGTGTTCCGGGAAAGGTGATCTGCTCCCCTGCGCTTTGGAGAAGAGGGGTCCTTGGCGGGGTTCGGCAGGAACTCCAAGAGGGGAGGGGGATTTGGTGAGAGTGAGCATGTGAAGTACCAGGGACAGTACAAGCAGCCTGAGCATATCATGTGGTAGTGGGTGGCACATGTCACCACAAGCCCTTACTTCAGTCACTCCTCCAAGCCCCAATGACACCGTACTTGCTAAGGTTTTTCTCTTCCCTTCAATCAGCATCCACTGTCACACCTCCTCCCCATGCAGCCCCTGGCCCCGGACCTCCCGCCATCTGGGCTCCCTGAGGCCGCTCAGGTCTCCTTGTGCCTGGACTTGGTCTGCTGGAAAGGAGTTTAACTCCTAGTGGGAGGACTCCTCTCAGTCTCTGGAAACTGCAAAATCCTGCAAAGGCAGAGCCCAGGTGGATCCAGGTGACATCTGGCTGATGGCAGATGTGCCAGACTCGACACCTTGGATGCAGCTGGGAAGCCACTTCCAGGCTGCCTGAAGGCCAGTCCTTATGTGGGAGAGGACCAGCAGGAAGGAGCACCGGGTACTAGATATACAGTTAGGCGGGGCTCCCTGCTCTCACTGGGGAAGACCCCAGGCAGGGATGCCAAGCCAAGGCAAGAGGGGCAGGAGCTGGGGTGCTTAGCGGAGCCACCAAGGGAGCGCTCACAGCTGCAGCTTCTGTGGCCTCCTGGCCCAGGGCTCGGCAGTTTCCTGCAGCTCAGGAAGTCCTGGGCAGGCAACAGGAAGAGCTAGGACAGAGGGCGTGGTGTTGAGAGGGCTGGGGCACCCGGGGAGGGGCTTCTGTTTCCACACTGGGGGGCTGGCCTGGCTGTGCACTTGGCTGACCCACCAGGCATCAGCCATCAGGACCACCAGCCACAGCTGTTCATCCAGCGTTGCTTGAGCATGGGCTACAGGGCTGAGCAGAACTGAAGAGGAATAGACGTCCCTGCTTCTCTTGGGCAAAGAGGGTAATGAAGTGTGTGGGTGTGGGAAGCCCTTCCTTCTACCCCTGTGAACAAGAGGGAGGGAGATGGAAATGCTTTCATCAACAGGCACTTGAGCAGCCAAGACATGAGAACTGCTGATAACACACCCCAGAGCCGCAAGGTAACACCTAGCCCCTATGTGTCCCTGTGGCATGCTGCAGTCCCAGGAGCTGGCCCTCCCTGAGCCAGCAGAGCCTGACTGACCTCTGATGGGCCCTCAGCACTCACACAATCAAGGAAATCATCTCAACAAATTGATGACACCCTGCACTTACTTCTCTAGCGTGCCTGGCTTCTCTAAGCTCTTCTTTACATTGTTTAGAGTAGGCTCGTGTTTTACTGGCAATAAATGAAAGCTTAGTGGCCCTACACGCTCCATTTACTCCCTCACTCGTTCATCCTCAATGACTGAGAGTTTGCTCCATAAATAATACGTGACCGGCTCTCTGGAGAAAAAAATCTACACAAGAAATTCGTGCCCTCTGTAGACTTCTCGAAGTTGAGAATCATGTCACACTTACCTAATGGCACCTCGCCCAGAGCCTGGTGTGTACTAGATGGCCAATATGTGTGGCATGAATGTTTGTTATGGTGTGGATAACTGTCCCCAAAGGCCCATGTGTTAAGGCCTTAGTCTCCAGGGTGACACTAATCAGAGATGTTGAAACCTTTAGGAGGAGTGGCATCATGGGAGGCCTTTAGGTCATTGGGGGTGTGACCTCAAAGGGGATAATTGGATCAGCCTCCTCTTCTTCCTCTTTTGCTTCCTAGTCATGAGGTGAGCAGTTTGCTCCACCATGTACTCCCCATCATTGCCATCCAGCAGCCCCATCAGAGGCCCAAAGAGACAGATTCACCCAATCATGAACTAGAACCTCCAAAACTGTGAGCCAAAATAACCCTTTTCTCTTTATAAGTTAACTATCTCAGGTATTGCATTATAGTGACAGTAAGCTAATGAACACAGCATTGTTAGAGGTCTCTGGTATCCTGAAGACATCCTGGTTTGAAAGCTAGAGGTCTCTGTACCACACAAGAGTGACAAGAAAAATGTGGGTAAAATATGTCTTGGCCACCTTGTGCCTGAAAGGTAGAGATATATCTCTGTTCCTCTGAGGTGGATTTCCGAGGCTCACCTCAGAAGGGCTGCCTCACTTGATCTGAGATTAAAAAAAAAAAAATGCATCTACATTTTAGCAAGCATCCCTGGAGATTCCAATGCTGGCAGTCAGCAGAGCACACATTTCAACACACCACATTTGCCCAACCAAATTTCAGAAGTCTGTGGGAACACCGTGGCCTCTTCCTCACTCTGTGAGTGAGACAATTCCTTGACGGCTCTGGGTTCAAACATGAACATTACTCCTTTCTTCATAGACAGCCATCTTTGGACAAAATGGTGATGATAGTGGTTTTGATCAACCAGACTCTTCTCATCTCTTCGACAATCCCCTACCTGCCCCCGTCTCCACTGCTGCCCCACCCCACGCATGGTCCCTGGGGAAACTGATTTCCCCCATACCAGGTGCTCCACCAGCATGCCAGTCACAGTACCGCTATGTGGGGTCCCAGGGGTGGGCAAGGAACCCAACCTGGAAGGATCAGAACCAAGCAAGCTGGAGGGTGACAGCATTCATGGGTGAGGCCATCAGAAGAAGTGGGCAGACAGCAGGGTGTGCTGCAGGCTCTGGGCCCATGTCACCAGGGCTCACAAGTTTCTTGCTGCCTTTTAGGGAGATCGCTAGGCTTCTTCTCCTACACCTCCTTTCTTGCTTAAGCTACTTTGAGTTGGGCTTCTATCACGGGCACCTGGAAGAATTCTCGCCTCATTGATGCGCAGTGTCCTCATTGGTAAACGGGGATGGTGGTACCTGTGGGGTTTTCTTTTGTGAGAACCGCTACTCAAGAGCCCCTAATGCATAATGGCTGCCCTGGAGCTGTCAATTCCTTGCATTTCAGTTTTATATCACCTAGTTCTTCCTTAGGATCCAGCTGGACCCCTGGAACTTGATGAGCTCTCTGCGTCCTGTGTTGAGCTAGCCGTCCAGGTGGGCGTGTGACTTTGTCTCATGCTCAGTAGATGCTCAGCAAGTGAACCGACTGGGGGGTGCATTGGGCAGATCCAGCGTGAGTTCTGGGCCCTGCACTCTGCCCTGCCCAAAGCAGAGGGGAGAACAGTTTTCACATTTTAAATGTGCAGAGCCGTGATTTCTTTCTACTGCGGTCTCAATCTGTCTGCCTATAGAATAAGATTTGCACAGTGGTGTGGGGAACTGAGCTGCTTGTGATTTAAGGATGCAAATTGCTTTTTAATTTGGAAGGAAAAAACCGCTTGGTCTCGCGCAGGGCTTCTCTTTAGACGTACAGCCTGGCCTGGTGAATTACCCTTCCGGCTACTGGGCATCAGTTAAAGACTCTCTGGTGCACCCTATAACTCTGGGAGGTCGGTAATTGCCGCGCTAACTCCTAAATTTCCCTCTGGCCAGAGCACCACGATCCATTCTCATTTAGCAAATCTACTCAGGATTTATGACTTCCTTTTAGACTTACTTCAACCTTAAATTTTCCCCTTTCATGAAGTCCTTGATGTTCTCATACATTTGCACCCTGGAGGCCACCCCAAACCTGCCCTTTAAAGACAAGCTCTTGCCCCTGACTGCTGGAAGGAGAGGCGATGATGCCTCAAACAAATAGCCACAACCCAACCACCACCGGTTCAGGATTTACAGAACCCTACACCTCTGCTAAGTGTGTGTGTGTGTGTGTGTGTGTGCACGCGCGTGCCTATATGTGCATGTACATTAATTGTGTAGACATGTATATGCACATAACTGCTTATATGTAGATATTTATAAATTATATGCATACATCTATATAAAATATACAATATATTATAAATATGAAATGTGTATATACATGCATATAAACGTGCACACTCACATGCACATGTCTGTATAAATGTATAATTTGTGTGTGAGTGTGAATGTATCACTTTGTAAGTAGAGGTAGATGACCTCCCATTTAATAGGTGGGGACACCAAGGCTCAGAGACCGTGAGAGTGTTTTGTATGTGTGGTGCCGCTGGGAATGGAACTCAGGGCACCCTGCGTTCATTTTAAGTATGCCCTCCACTGCTGAGCTATTCCCCCAGCCTTTTTTTTTTTTTTTTTAACCCACTTGACAAGATAGAGCTAATATTTAAGAATAAAAAGTTAATTTGAATTAAAAAAAAACTGTGCTTTTAACTACTGTGCTCTCCTCTTCCCCCTTTGAGTCAAGCAGAGCCTGGGTATAAGCAATCCTTGCGGTGGACCACCAGGGACCCTTCCAGCTGACACAGGCCTACTCATGCACCTCCTCTGGGGCACCTCTTCGGGCTCACCTGGGGTCCTGACTGCCACACTGCCCTCATGCTTCCACCTGGTGGACCACATGACCCTCAGAGACTGGGAAAACACTTGGCTAAAGTCCAGACACCCTGACCAGCCAGCTCACCCTCTCAAAACCAGGTCGCCTGTAGGTGGCATGAATTTTCTTCTGGAGTCCTCAAAGGACAGACCGCTTTCTCCCTCAGGTACACTCAAATGGACCAACAACTGGGTTTGGAGTTTTTCCCAGGAATTAAAGTTAAGGTCAATGGTCTTTGACTCCCTGTTTGGAAACAGTCCTTGTTTTTTGTCTTCAGTGTTGAACATCAGGAGGGAGCGTGTTTGCCAAAAGCATTCTCCTCCCTGCACTGTCCCTTCCGAGTCCTCAGAGATGAGAGATAGGGGAGTCTTTGAGGTCACATGAGTGAGCGCTTTTCATAATTGAAACCCAGTCCGGGGGAGCGTGGCCCTGAATGACATCAGGCTCACCACCTGCCTCCTTCAGCGAGGGCTGGGTCCTCGCTTGGAACACGATGGGAAGGCGCACTTTCCCTCGTGCCCTGCTCCCAGTGCACCGCCACACACCTGCCTGCCCCGCGGCTGGGAACACCTGGTCACCTTGTAGCAGAAAGCCTCAGCCACCCCCCCCCCCAACAGTAGCTGCATTTATATTTTCCTGGCTCCAAACAAAATGAAAAGAGAGAGAGAGAGGGAGAGAGAGAGAGAGAGAGAGAGAGAGAGAGAGAGAAGAGAGAGAGAAGTTAATTTTCTCTTGTCCTTGGATTTTTCCTTCAAGACCTCGGCTTCTTCCTTGCTGAAGCTTTTCCTGACACTGTTCTCTCCGCCCCGGAGCGAGCGCGCCTTAGCATTCGTCCTTGGCTCCGCGTCCGCCTTTTGTGTCTTCTTCCTCCTCCGCTCTCTCGCACTCGGCTCCCTGCGCCCTGCGCCCCTCCCCTCCACCTCTCGGGTCCTCCTCCTGCAGCTCCCTCGGGATTGTGCACCCACGACCACCGGCAGGGCTGCAGTCCTGCCCCGAGCGGGGGCGGCGGAGCAGCGCTGCCAGGGAGTCGCCGACCCTCGCTGCTCCACCAAGGCGTGCTGGGTGAACACGGCCACTTCCAAGCCCAGGCACGGTGGGTCCGCGGGTTGTTGTTTTTTTAAGACAACGTCCTCGGCCTCAGTTAGGAGCCTCTGTGTTTCAGCTTCATGAATACGTTTGAATTTCAAAGGACCCGGATCACAGGGATCTGCAACCCGCACCTCAGGCTGCGCAAACACTTGCCCTGGGCACGGCACGGGCGCCCCTGAGACCCCAGGCTTTACTGAAATACACAGGATGCCCAGGGACCAGGGCAGAGTCTGCTCCCCACGGGTCCACGCCCAGGACTGGGGCCTCCCCGTTAAGGTCCAGTGACTGATTAAACTTTTCCTTTGCCCTGTGGGAGTGTGTTTGCCTCTTTTCTGCCTCCAGCCCCGTTTTTTACTGGCCCCCCATCACGGGCTGCTGAATTAGCGCAGTGATTTCAGCTACTTCACCAACAAACCATTTTTACATTATGGCCGTGGTTTGAATGTGGCTTGTCCCCTCCAAAAACTCAGGCTGGCGTTTGAGTGCCATGGTGGCAGTGTTGGGAGGCACAGCCTTTTAAGAGGCAATTTGGTTGTAAAGAAGGATGCTTTTCTCCTGGGAGTGAGTTCTTAGGTTAGTTGCAGTGAAGTGAGGCTGCCCCTGATTTGTGTTTTGTCTCGTCCATACTTACCACTTTCTGCCCTGAGTTGACCCAGCACAAGGCCCTCACCAGATGCAGGTGCCCAATCTTGGATTTCCCAGCCTCTAGAACCATGAGCCAAATAAACCTCTTGTCTTTATAAATTCCCAAGTCTCAGGTATTCTGTTATAGCAACAGAACACCATGATTCTCCTGAACTAGTAAGAAAAGTGGAAAGGAAGGCGTGCATCTCTCTTCCTCTCCACTAACAGCTCTACTCAATTTGACTCTCCCAAGCCAAACTGTCTCTGGGGTCTGTGGTGGCCTTTGTGAGCCTTTGGGTATCATGAGGGTCATGACCAAGAAAGATGAGGCAGGACTTTCTCCTCCAGGCACCCTATGGCAAGAATGGTGAGGCAGCTGAATCTGGTGTGTCACTCCTCAGGAATATGCCACCCCTGTCCCTGCCCCATTTTCATGTTCTCCCTATTCCAGTGAGTGGGAGAATAAAAGGAACCAGGGCAATGTCCTGCAGATGTCAGAGATGACCACCCTGGTGCGGCTGTAGCTGTCTCCCACAGTGAGGGCACTGCTGTTCTGCTACCCACCACTTTTAGAATTCCTGTCCAGAAACTTGGGTGGGGGGAGCACACACCAAAAATAACAACTCCTCTGTAGTGGATGCTGCTCTGCCACCCAGGGCACCTTCAGGGAGGAGGACCGGCTGACTGAGGGCTTGTTGGTGGACCCCACGCAGTGGTCGGCCTTCTTTGGGAATGGCCTCGGCATGGCCACAGTTGTGCCCCCTTTCCCAGGGCAGCGCACCTCCACGCCCAGGTGATATGGGGATAGGAAAGCCCAGCCCCTCACACAGACAGCTTCTTGGCTCTTCCCAGAGGCAGGCTTGGTGGTGAAGGCCACATTCTCACTTTCCCCATCCAGTTTCCTTGACTTCTCTGCCATGATCCAGGAGAACCTCTTGACAAATCTGCTGCAGGCAGATCTATCTCCTCCCAGGGAACCCTGCCTGCATGGGTTCTAGGACCCAGAGAGAGGATGACCCAAGAGACAAAATATGCACCAGTCAGAGAGAGCCGCCCTCCGGATCCCTGAATGCTAGGGAAGCTGGCCGTGAGCGCCTGGGCCTGGCTCCTCACTAAACGGCTGTTTCTGATCACTTCTCTCTCTCTCTCTTCTTTTCAAATGCTCCTCTTCTTCTGGGGTCAGTTTTGGAAATTGCTAGGAAATTATCCATTTCTTCTAGGCTTTAAAACGAATGCCAGAAAGTTGCATATAAGTATTTTAATTTCTCTTGTGACGGTGGCTCTGTCTGCTTTCAAATCCTCCTCTCCGAGAGGGAATGGGAAACCAGAGCACTTGGCGGTCAAGAGCAGCAAGCACACGCCAGGGACTTCCTGAAGGAAAACTGTGGGTTTCTCACCTCAGCGATGCCGTAGGCAAAGAGAAGGAAGAGGTGGTCCTCGCTGAGGCCTGGACAGTGTCCTCGAGAGTCAAACGAAAATTTCTATGGCCGTACACACAGAGAAAATGCTAGGGGGTGAGGGTCGTGAAGAAAGAAGCCGGAGTGGGAAGATGGCAATGCGAAATCTAGCCAGCAAATATTGGGGTTGTGGAAGGGGGAAAGGGAATCGCATAGAAAAAGATGATAACTAAACAAATAACAGGAGGAGATTTCCGAATGGGGAAAAATGGATCTCTGGAAATGCGAAATATTGATCTTAAATATAGAATCTGGAAACGGAAGAAAGAAAGCTCTAGGGGAGTTCTTATAATAGTCTCAAAGGAAAAACTGAATGAGTTCAGTGACTAAGTCAGCAGGGGCTGGGGTGGGGGTGGGAAGAGGTTAGACAGTCCCCAGTGCTCCTCCAGGATGGGGAGGGAGGGACAGATGTTCTCAGGTCATTCTGCTGTCCTAGGGGAAGGATGGATAAAGCTGGACTTGGTGAAGTACCCGGTGTCCTATTTCAAATACTAATAGAGAAGTAAGTGTTTGACAATGAGGAGCAGAAAAGAGGAGACCACTAGCAGGATGTGAGAGTTTTGTTACTCCCTACATATTAACAAGGGGGACAATAAATGGGTAACAGTTTGATAAATCATAAATGTAAAGTAATATAAAAAGGAAAGCAGCACATAAGTTATCAAACTATATGTAAACAAACTGAGTCACCACATAGAAAGATATATTTGTCAGTGAGGCCTAAAAACTAAAAATATTTAGATGCTAGATGCTGTTTGAATAAATACACTTAAGTGAAATTGTTAACAACTGGGTCAATTAAAGGTCTGGGAAGAAGAATAGCAGGCAAACACAAAGAAGCAGGAACCAAAAGGCTGAGAGTGGCCAGGCCACCTGCAGTTCTAGCTACTCAGGAGGCTGAGGCATGAGGGTGGGGGTTCATGGAGGCCAGCCTCGGCAATAGAGTGAAGCCTCATCTCGAGAAAAAAAAAAGAGTAGCAACATTTAATATTAGACAGGGAAGAACTCAAAGTTAAGCACGAAACAGCATAAAAGGGGGACATTGCATGACAAATGGTACAATTTATAACAAACATAGTTTAGAAATAGCATGTTCAAAATAATATGTAAACTGAACATATAAAGTCAAACCCTATTTAAAATATGAGAAGAACTTGATTTCTAAAATTATGGAGAAATATTTTAATATTATTCCTCTAGAATATTTCACATCTAACAAATTACATTAAACATGGACATGTGCAAATTTTTAAAAGTCAACCTTGACTTTATATACACATATATGATATATGATTGTTTTGAACATGCAATATATGTATTTTATTTTGATAAGTCATCTAAAATATTGCTTATTTTCTTTCCCTTAAAAGAAACATTATGAATGTTCTAAAAGCTAAAGCTTTTGTAGATATAAAATGGAAGACACATTCTATCTCCAGATCCCAGTAAAATTAGAAATAAATAACATAGATGGCCAAAATCTTAAAATACCTAAAATTTAAAGCAATCCTTGAAGATCCTTGGGTTGAGAAAGAAATCAAAAGGGAAACTATAAATTCTGTAGAAGTCCACGAATAGTCCATTTTTTACAAAACCCAGGGGTTAGAAAAAGCCTTGTTAATAAAAGTAATAAGTTAAATGCTTCTATTATTTAAAATTAAGACAATTCAGAGTCTAAGAAACTAAAACAAAACAAAACAAACAAAAAAAAAAAGACCAAGTATGGCAACTCACAAAAATCAAAGTTGAAGTGAAAGAACTAAGAAACTTTTCAAATAGGAGAAGAAAAAAACAAGCCTAAAAGCAGGTGCTTAGAACATAACAGTAACATAAAATCCATCCTCATAAGCTCGACTAAGGAAAAACAAAAGAGATCAGTAATGTGAATATAAACACAAATACAAAAGAAATAACAATACTTTTAGGATATTAATAGATGCAACTTTTGATAATTGTTCTAAATTTGAAAGAAATGGATGATTTTTCTTGCAAATACAAATGACCAAAATTGACCCCAGAACACGTGAACCCCAGTTACCACAGAAAAAAGTTAGGAAAGAGAATAGAAGGCTACCCTTTAGTAAATAACTGGCCCTGAAGGAATCACAGCTGGGTTTTACTTAATATTTAAAGACCAGATGAATCTAAAGTCAAACTTCTCCAGATCCTATAAAAAGATGAATAGGTTCTTTATGGAGACAGCATATCTTTTTTTTTTTTTTTTTTTTTTTTTTTGGTACTGGGGATTGGGATTGAACCCAAAGGCGTTTAACCACTGAGCCACATCCCCAGCTCTCTTTTTAAAAAATATTTTATTTAGAGACAGGATCTTGCTGAGTTGCTTAGGTCCTCACTAAGTAGCTGAGGCTGGCTTTGAATTCGCAATCCTCCTGCTTCAGCAGGGATTACCCGTGTGAGCCACCGTGACAGTATATGTTTAATGCCAAAAACTGAAAAGGAGATTATTTTTTAAAAGGGATAAACCCATTTCACATGTGTTTATAAATACAACCTAAGTATACACCAACAATGTTTCAAAGAAAACTATGCTAAAATCAATCAGGGTCTATAAAAGGAATGCAGACTAACTCAGTATCAGGAAATCTATTGACATAAGCCAGTGTATACATACACTGAAGAAAAAAAGTGAATAATCCCATTAATAAATGCTAAAGAACGTTTGCTATGTCTGCTGTGATTCTTAATTAAAATATACGTAAGATAGTAAAAGAAGAAAATTACTTAAATATGAATACAACAAAATAAAGAACTAAATCTAACAGCTATAATAAAAATTAAACATTAGAGTACAAAAACATGACAAAAAGCAAAAGCAAGCTGGGCACAGTGGCGCATGTCTATAATCCCAGCTTCTGGGGAGGCTGAAGCAAGAGGATCTCAAGTTTAAGCCCCACCTGGTCAACTGAGAGAGATCCTATCTCAAAATAAAATTTAAAATGGCTGGGGATGTGACTCAGAGGTAGAACACTCCTTGGTTCAATGTCCAGTACCACACATGCGCGTGCACACACACACACACACACACACACACACAGCAAATACTACTCTACATACCAAATTCTTAAACATATTTAAATTAGAAATCAGGAACTAAACAGAGATGCTCATTTTTATTATGCTTATTCAATTATTTTGTTCTGACAAGTGCAATGAACCAAAAAAAGTACAATGTAAATGTAAAATATTTAAAAATAAAATATTTAATATTTAAATAAAATATTTGAAAATATTTTTGCTGAGGAATTACTACATCTCTAGAAACTCAATATAGCCTAATTATAAAAAAGTACTCTTAGAATGTATAAGAGAAGTTAGCAAGGTTGCAGAATATAAAGTAAATGTCCAAAATCAATGGCACTGATAGATAACAAAAGAAAATGGAAAATGCATTCTATCCAGAAATTAGAAAATGCCTAGGAATGAGGTTACCAAGAAGGGCATAAGACAGACATGAAGCAAAAGATAACATCTTATCAAAATTATGAATATAAAATAAGAACTAAAAAATGGAAATAAATTTTAATTTTCAAATGAGGAGGCTTCGTACACCAATTTGGCATCTATAGATTTAATGTGATTCCAATTCTAATCCCAATAGTGTTGTTCAAAGTGGATAAAATTGTCTTATTCTTTGTATTTTTTAAAAGTCTGAGACTAGACAAGGTATTTTTAAAAAGAAACAATGAAGTGAACATTTGCCTTATCAAATATCATAACATACTACAAAGTCCCTAGAAACAAATTAATGTGTTATTTGTGTAAGTCCAACTAAATGGGTCTGTGGAACAGAATAGGAAATCCAGAAATAGATTTAAAAATAAGTGATAATGTGGGCATAAAGAAATAACATAAGACACATAGCACAATTTGTCAACCTAGGCTACTCAGAGAAGGGCAGGGACTGGGGCTGAGGGTTGTAATGAGTAGGTCAGGAAGGAGACAGGAGAGGCAAGGAAAATAGGGACTGTTCCATAAAATGGATATAGAACAGTTACATGTAAGTTAAGTATAAAAGTGTGGGGTTATTGTTGTTTGCTTGCTTTTCATCTTGTGGATATTGAACCAGGCCCTTGCACATGCTAGGCAATGTGAAAGTATGTCTCTTTGAAATAAATTTATGAACTGTCCTGAAATAACAAGCTTGAGAGTGTGCAGGAGGGAGAGGTGACCTGTGAATTGGATGAACAACCACAGGTGGGCCAACATACGAAATCAACTGGGTGTCAAGACTCAGAACTCAGCTGTTAGCCTGGTTCTGATAAGAGAGAGACCTGTGTTGGTGGCCAGTTGCAGATAAATGAAAGGCAGATGGGATCGCCAATGTTTGAAGACAGAAATAAGCTTCAAATCAAACCAGACGACTTAGCCCAAAGCTATAAAGTGAACATTAGTCACAATATACGATTTCAATTTCCATGGTTTTTTGGTTACCTGCAGTCAAACTTGGTCCAAAAACATTAAATTAAAAAATCTTGAAATAATTCAAAAGTTTTAAATTGTGTGCTGTTCTACATAGTGTGATAAAATCTCCCTCCATCCTAGGACATGAATCATCCCTTTATCCAGTGTATCCATGCTGTATAGGCTACCTGTCCACTAGTCCCTTAGTCACTGCAACTATCAGATGGATTGTCACTGTATGCTAGTGCTTATGTTCAAGTAATGCTTATTTTACATAATTATGGCCCCAGAGCACAAGAGTAGTAGAAGGCACCAGAGTATAAAGCAGGGAAGGACAAACTCTATGTATAGTGTATTGTAGTATATGTATATATTTTAGAGCCATTTTACAGATGAAGAAACTGGGAACCCAACCAGGTATGTTACTTGCCCCAAACTATAAAGTACCACAAAGAGCATATATTTGAATGCCAGGCATGCCTGACTCCAAACTTAGCCGCAGGAAGCTGATGGGAAAACAAGCATTAGTTTAAAATCATAGACACTTACAGCTGGAAGATTTCATGGGAAGGAAGTCAGAGTGGGCGTGAACCCAGGGTTGAACTCTGGGCACACCTTGGTTGCCACCACCACCACCAGCAACCAGAACAGCTTTACTCAATTGTTTGCAATATTCCATTTGAACAAAGAATTCCCTGGCTAAAGGGAAATCATTTAAAACCAATGATCTCATTCATCCCACCTTGGTCTCTGTTATATAAATGAGAAAAATGGGGTCCCTCAAAGGAATTCAATTGCTCCAATTCACACAGCCCAGTCAGGGTTGGCCCCAGACCACCTGTAGACTATTTCTCCTTTAGCCTGAGACCATGGTCTAGAAATTTCCTGGGGGTTGTTTTAAGATAGTACAGAGCCACTGCCTCCCCCTGCTTGGCCTAAGCGTGCCCAGTTCCTGACTTGCCTATGCCCACAAGACTGTTTTTCCTGGCTGTCCTCTGGGGCAGGGACGGGGAGGAGCAGAGACAGCAGGGCAGGGGCTTGCAGAGAGCCTCTCAGGGCCTGTCAATCTTTCCTCAAGTGCATCTGCTTTTCCAGAGAGTAGTACTACCCCCAGGTGCTTAAAAGCCCATTTGGGGCCCCCTGAGGGTTGGCAAAGCTGCCCCACACCAGGAAGCCAGTGAGTTGCTTGCTTGGCTGGTTTCTGGCCTATGCTTACTTGACTCTGTGATGCTGGCTTTAGTGCTGTTCCCCCGCTTTCCCTCCTGATAGGGGCTGGCCTGAGGACACAGTGTCCCTGTCTTAACCATTCCATTCCTTCAAGATAGGCAGCCTCAGACACCAGGCTGGACACCAGGTTGGGGACAGCAGGTTTGAAGTGAGGGGGGCTTGCTCACCCACATCCCCATTGAGGAGAAGATTTGTTGGAGTAAGAAAGTTTGTAAAATAAATGGCACAAGCCAGAGATGGTGGCCCAGTGATGGGGCATCTGTTGAGCTGGCCAGCATATGGGGCCACAAGGTGACATGGGCAGGACTGCACAGGCCTGGGGACAGGCAGCCTGGGTTCCAGAGCAGTGTGATCTGGAGCAAGCCACCTCCCATCTGTCAGCCTCAGTGTGTTTTTCAAGCTTCCAAAATTTAAGACCCTTATGAACAAGGGTGTGCAGTGTGTGAACTTGGAAAACCTCTAGTTATATACGTTTGGTGGTGGTTGTGGTATTTTTGGTGTGTTCTAGCTTAATGCAACGGTTTGATTTCTTGCTGTTTTGTGGTCATTATTTCAGAAAGGGTTCCACTAAGCTGTTCACCTCGCAATCTCAAGTGGGATTGCCAAGTCAGAGCTGGACTGGGGCAGCTGTCCCCACGGAAGGCTGGCCATGTTGCAGGCTCCAACTGCTCATTCTAAAGGCTGGCCGTTGCCGGGCATAGCTCATGACTGTGATCCCAGTGGCTCAGGAGACCAAGACAGAAGGATTCCAAGTTCAAGGTCAGTTCTCAGCAACTTAGCAAGACAACTTAGTGAGACCCTGTCGTCCCAAAATAAAAAGTCAAAAGGGCTAGGGACTTAGCTCAATGGTAAAGCACCCCTCAATTTGGCTCAATTCCTAGTCCCAAATAAATAAATAAATAAAATCCCAGCAGTTGATGCCAGTTGTCTACAGGGGGCTCATGCGGAGCTGACCCCTGACAGCCTCCACATAACCTCCCCTGGGGGCGGGGCTTCCCCACAGCACTGCAGTGGGCAGTTACCTCTCTTACAGGGGGACCATGGCTCCAAGCGCAAGTCATCCAACCTGTCACGTTTTCCTTCCTGAAAACTCTTGAAAATCTCAACAAGAAGTGAAATGATTAAAGGCTTTTAAAAATAACATGTCTTGCATTGCCAAAAAGAGAAGGCTATGGGTAAACACAAAATAAAAGCCCTGTGCTGCAGGGATAGTGCCAAGAATTCTAGTTATTTGGTTGAAAGGCAGTTCTGTCCTCCAGGGCCTCCACCCCAGTCTCTTTCGTTCATACCTTCTTGCTGGAATCTCACGTTTGTTTCTCCTTGCTGGCTGTCTACAGCCACTGAGGATAGACACAGCCAATTCCTCAGCTCCTCCTGGGCCAGTCTTGGGAGGGGACTTAGCTGGGGAGACATTCTTTCTTTGTCCGCTTGTGACTCAGGCTTTGGGGCGTCTGCAGGATGGTCCAGGCAGTGATGCTGAAGAGATCATTGACCAGGGCTCCTGTGTCCTTTGTTGTCTTAATCTATATTCCTGTGACCTGGCTGGGTCACCTTTGGTCCAGGTCCTATGCAGCATTGGTCACAGCCTGGACGCACACATCATGTAGGTGGTGTGCCTGGTTCTGCTGCTAACTGTGGTCTGCATCTTTCATCATAGCTTCTTCCAATTCAGGAAGGTCAGGATCCTGAGGTCAGCTGGGTGTCCACTGGGACCATGGCCTGGGGCCAGTTAGGACAGTGCCACTGGGGCTGTTCTCCTGGTGCACGTCCCCATCCCTTCTTGCTTTTCTCACTCTTATTGTTCCGGTATTCTGTTAGAGTCACGTGGAGAATCATTTCAACATAGTAATATTCACTTTACCTGCTGGAACCAGGAAGCCCTTCACCTGGACCTGCCACCTGTTCTTAGAAATGCCCAATCTTTCTGGTCCCTCCTGCATGGCAACAGCACCACTTAAGGGCTTCTTACTGTTAGCCAGGGATATGGCTGCATCATGGCCACTATTACTGGTTTCCATCTCTTCCAGCAATGACCCTTGGGTGCCTCGTGGCCACACCTAGGATGTATACCTCCTGCAACTGCTGCCTGGGGGCTGAATGGACCTGATGGGCTTTGAACATCAGTCTTTCAGCTCATGGTGACAGCCCATGACAGCTGTGTGTCCAGGGTGTGAAGTAGTTGAGCCATCAGGCAGCAGCCAGGTCACCCAAGGCTCTCCTGAGTTTGTCCTGTGCCCTTGCTACCAATCTGATTTCTTGGTCTCAATTTCTTCATCTACTCAATAGAAAACTGAACTAGATGAGCTCCTAGGTTCTGATGTTGCAAGATTATCAGGGTCAAGGGCTTTTGTCTGAGTAGTTTTGACCAAAGGGCAGATGGACCAGCCAGCTCCTTACCATTCCCAACTTCTCAGTTGACCCCGTCCAGCCTGCAGACATGGCCTTCTTTACTCTCAGGAGTAAACCTGGTCCATTTCTGGTGGTCCACAAAATAGTGTCCCAGCCATCCAACTTTGAGGATCATGCACAGTGCCTGAGATCCTGTAACTCACCCCTCTTGCACTTGATGGACAGTGACATTCTGAAGAGAACTGTTGGTGGAACACTCCTCCAAAGACATGCCCAGGCAATAATAGATATTCACCAGGGTTTCCAGAAGAGCAGAGGAAGTCAGGGGACCCTGCATGGTGATTGCAGCTGATACCCTGTGTGCAGATACAAAGGGGACAGGCGGTTGGAAAGAATGAGCAGAGATGGGCAAATGCAACAGGGGCAAAAACAGAAACTTAGAGATATTGATGCTGGTGTGATGGCATTTACTGTCTACCCACTGGCTTGTACCAGGGATGCCCTAGCCCCATCAGGGACTGAGTGTGTTGCTGTTAAAGGGCCAGGTTGTGGGTGCAGAGTATCTGCAGTGCTGAGTGTCAGATGAGCATGCGCTCCATTAGCTCACAAAACGAGAGCATTAGCTGCTTGCAGGAGCCCTGTTTGGGGATTGGCTTGAATTGCAGTTGACTATGAGCCGTGGAGATTTGGGCATTGTCTCCTCCCGTAGTCTCACGAGACTTGTTGCGGGATCTCGAGTGACTTGGCCGAAATTGCTGATCGGGTCAGCGCCATTTTAGTGTTTGTGTTTGGCGTGTGTTAGTTGTTGTTAGAACCAGAGAGAAAAGTTATCAGAATAGAAAGCTGTTTGTCTCCAGTTTGCTTCTGAAGTTCTTCCCACGGCTCCGTTGCTCCAAGCGCTTCAGGCGACTACAGCTGCTACTGCCTGGGTGCGAAAGAGGAAAAAAGGAAAGTAGAGAAAATGCTCCCTCATTCAGAAAGGACTGTGGCAAGGAAATGGCCCTGCATTCAGAGAGCAACCCAAGGAAAGGGAGAGATTGAGGTGGCCCCAGGTGTTGGAAAACTGTGGGAGCTGACATTACTCTTGAAGGACCAGCAAGATTTCATTACTTATTTTATTTTATTTTGCTTTAGGTACTGAGGATTGAATCCAGGGCCTTGCACATGCTGGGTAGCTCTACCACTGAACTACACCCAACTCCATTTTCCTATTTTAAATAGGAGCTTACCCAGAGAACATTGGGTGATGGTGGAGATGTCCTATATCTGTGCTGTTTACTATGGTGAGCACTAGCAACATGTGGCTAATGAGCCCTTGAAATATGGCCCAGTGCAACTGCAAAAGTGACCGTTTTCGTTTTACTTAATTTTAATTAACTTAAATTTACATAACCACATGTGGCTGGTATCAACCATGATGGACAGCACAGAACTAAAAGGATTTGTTTCAAAGATATACAACGAATGTATCTTTTTTATTCAAACAGTCTTTCAAATAAAAGCACGTACACAAATGTTCATAGCAGCACTAGTCAGAACAGCCAAGCAGTGGAAACAAGCCAAAGTCCACTGAAGGATGAATGGTAAGCAAATGCAGTACTCTGGTCTGGATATGAAGTGTCCCTGCAAAGACTCCTGTTTTGTAGACTTGGTCCCTGGGTGTAGCCATGTCCTGAGGGGGGCGCTTTGGGAAAGTGATTGGATCATAAAGGCTTTGCCCTCATCAGTGGATTAATCCACTGACATCTGAATGGACTGCTGGGAAGTGGTGGGAACTGCAGGCAGGTGAATCATGATTGGAGGAAGTAAGTGACAGGGCATGCCCTTGGGGACTATAACATGTCCCTGTCCCCTCTTCCCACCTCCTTGTTTCCTGGCTACAGTGAGCTAAGCAGCTTTTCTCAGCCATGCCCTTCCACCATGATGTTCTGCCCTGCCTCAGGCCCAAAGCCCTGGATCCCGCTGACCGAGACAGAACCTCTGAAACTGTGAGCCAAGATACATCTTTCTTTCTTTGAGTTGTTATTGTTAGGTATTTTGGTCAAAGCAACAAAAAGCTGGCCAGGCGCAGTGGCACATGCCTATAATCCCAGTGGCTCAGGAGGCCGAGGCCAGAGGATTGGGAGTTCAAAGCCAGCCTCGGCAAAAGCAAGGCGCTAAGCAACTCAGTGAGACCCTGTCTCTAAATAAAATACAAAATAGGGCTGGGGATGTGGCTCAGTGGTCGAGTGCCCCTCAGTTCAATCCCCAGTACCCCCCCACAAATAAAAAAGCTAACGTGCATAATATGTCCACACAATGGAATAATATTCAGCCATAAAAAGTGGTCACCATATTAAACAGCGCAGATATAGGACATCTCCACCATCACCCAATGTTCTCTGGGTAAGCTCCTATGTAAAACAGGAAAATGGAGTTGGGTGTAGCTCCAACTCAGTGGTAGAGCTACCCAGCATGTGCAAGTCCCTGCATTCAATCCTCAGTACCTAAATACTGAGTACCTAAATACCTAAATCAGTACCTAAATACTGATACATGCTATAGCATGGATGACCCTTGAAACGTGATGCTAAGTGAGAGAAGCCAGACACAAAAGGCCATATATTATATGATTCCATTTATATAAAATGTCGAGGATAGGTAAATCCATAGAGACAGACAGTGGATTAGCAGAGGCTGGGGTGGGAGGGAATGAGTGGGCACTGACTGCTAATGAGCACGGTGTTCCTTCAGGGAGATTAAAAAGTCCTGGAACTAAATAAAGGTCATCTCGGCACAATACTATGAATGTACTAAATGTCACTAATGGTAAGTTTTATGTTATGTGTACTTTAGCACAATCAAACCCAACAAAATAAAAACAGAGAAACAAAAGGCAACTTTCTCTCTGTTGGTTGCTTTGAAAAGGGAGTGAAGTCCTCTGGCTCCCTGGAATCGCGCCCCAAGCCCTGTTCATCCTCTTGCCACCTCCTCCCGACTCCCGGGGCAGAGGACGCCTCTCAGGTGACCTCCCCTGGAGGGGCCAGGGAGCGCTCAGCGAGGGCCAGGCAAGGATGAGGATGGCAGAGGCCACTCAGGTGCGGCCTTCCTGGTCCCCCTGGAGGAGTCGGGGGTGGGGGGCATGGAGTGGAGACATGCAGCCCTTCCCCCGGGGGGAGTTGGGAGCAGCGCGCTCCAGCCCTCCCGCGCAGCACACAGGGCGGGTGATGAACAGCCCCTCCATCCTGGTCCCATCCAGGCAAAGTGCGCAACGACGATTAATCAGGAGGGAGTGCTCTTCGCTCAGACATCCTGTCCTGTGAAGCGGTCCCAGCGTTCATCGAGAATGCCGCGTGGAGCTCCTAACCTTTTCCTGGCAGTCTGCTGGGAGCCCCGCCTCCCCGCACACCCAGTGTACCAGCCGAAAGGACAAGGCACCATCATTCAGCCCGGGATGCCACTCAAGAAGTGTTTTGCCTCAGAAATGACTCACAAATGAGACCACACTCCTGGCTCCAAAAATCAATCTTCACTGTCAGGGTAGCTCTTGGGACCACAGCGGGAGAGATCCCTTCCCCACCTGTCAGATGACATTAATTATGAAGATATCAGGTCAAGAGAGAAAAATGACCCCCAGACTAGGACATGTGAGAAAGGGGAACGTGGTCTCTGCAGGAAGCAAAAAGTCCGAGTCAGACCTCAGAGTCCCACGTTACCTCCTCTATACGCTCTCCTGGAAGCCACTGTGTCCCCAGGCAGACAGGCAACCTTCAAGCTTCCGAGCAAGTCACTGCTGTGGGAGCTTGCTGCTGCCCTCAAAAGGCTTCCCAGAGCAAGGCAAACAGACCCAAGTTTACATTTCAGCTCTGCCACTTATTAGCCAGGTAACCTTAGATATATCACTCCAACTCGCCCACCTATTTCCACATCTGTAAAATGGGCAGAAGAAAATGTACTCGATGAGATTGTCATGGATATAACAGAATGGCCTGTGAGACCATTAGCCCATTCCCGGCCCTTGGCCACAACTGTTGAATTAATGACAGCTATGATTATGATTGTGTACATAGCCAATCACAGCTCTAGATGGCAAAGCCGATTAAAAATATGTAGCCTGGGCTACGGTTGTAGCTCAGTGGTGGAGCGCTTGCATAGTAGGTATGAGGCACTGGGTTCAATTCTCAGCACTGCATATAAATAAAGAAAAAAATTGTGATCCTCTAAAATACAAAAGAAAGAAAAAATATGTAGCCTACTGCATGATGGTCAAGGGAGCCTGGAGGAGAGTGAGAAAAGTTAGGAATGAGTCTTGGGGCTGCTGCAGGCTAGTGGGACAAAGTTCCACTAATTTTTTTCTTCTTTTTAAATCCTGCATCCCATCTTGGGTGTTTAAAGAAAGATCCAGACTGCTCAAGGAAGCAACCTCAGAGTCCTGGGTTCCATCCTCTATGCACCACCATACTGCATGGATCCCCAACTCTTTCCTGGATCCCACACTTTCCTGGATCTCCAGCTACCCAGGAAAGTCGTTCTATGGACCCACAGGTTGCGTTGCTGGGTCCCCCGCTCACTGGCCTCGGGCGCCCTCTGCTGCCCTCACTGGCTCGGGCGAGTCCTCTGGACTTTCTGTGTATATGCCCACCGCTCAGTTTCCTGTGATCCCACAGGACGTGCCCTCTGGCTGCAGCTCGGTTCCAGGAGGAAGTCTGTCTCCTTTCCCACACCTCATCCCGCAGCACCAGACCGGGAAAAGCCAGCCTCACTGCTTTCCCACTACTGTCATTTGAATGTCCGTGTCCCTCTAAAACTCATGTTGACACCGAATCCCCAGAGCAACAGTATTAAGAGATGAGGACTTCGGGAGGCGATTAGGCCACAAGGGCTCCACACTCATGAATGAGATTAGCATCTCATAAAAGGGCAGGAGGGACCAAGCCTTGCCTTTTCCCCCTCCTGCCCCTCTGTCACGTGAGGACACAGCAGACTTCCTCGCTGGAGGACAGAGTGGTAAGGCAACGTCCTGGAAGGAGAGCCTTGATCTGGGACTCCAGCCTCCAGAACAAATGAGAAATGCATTTGTATTCTTTGTAAATTATCCAACCCCAGATATTTGGCTACAGCGGTGGAGGTGGACTAAGACTTCCATCTGACCTCAACTTCCCCACCCGTGGAGTAAGGATGTTGCATTAGACGCCCCCTCCCACTTTGACATTAATGGTTCTGAGCCTTATTATGGGTGTGCACAGAATTTTTGTTGTTATGCTTTTGTAAAATACAACCTGCAAAAGCAGCCAGAAGACAGGTAACTCTACAGGGATGAGTAAAGCTGGGGGAACCAAAACCCCAGATTAATTAATTCTACTCCAAGTGTCTCCCATTTATCTCACTTCCATTAACCTTTGGGTCTCTGATTGGGAGAAAACCGAGAGCAGGACCGTAGCAGGCTGGGTGCTGCCCAAGGCAGCTGCCAGCTGTCACACCCTAGGGTTGACCACTGGGGAGCAGGGTTGGGGGGAAGAGCCAGGGCTTCAGGTGACCAGAGCAGGGAACCTTCTGGAGTTGTCTCCAAGAAGTGGACAGTGAGACACCAACCACTGGTCTTTCCCCCAAGGCACCAGCCTGCCACTTCTACCGCGTGTTCCTTAGGAGTGTGCTGTAACATCAGAGGTTTGAGCTATACTGTCAGTACGGTAGCCACCGGCCACAAGTGGCTATTCAGAGTTCAATGATTAAAATGAAATTTGATTGCAAATTCAGTTCCTCAGTAAAATTAGCCACCTTTCAAGAGTTCGACCACCACATGTGGCTATTGGCTACCATATTGGTCAGCAGCACTAGAGAACATTTTCACCATCACACTGGAACACACCACTCAGAGCACAGAAAATGAGAAGAGCAAGTGCCACAGAAGGAGGTCACACGTCCCCAGACCTTGAGGACTCACATCAGTCACTCTGATGTCCTAGCATGTCTAAACACCCTTCCTTCCTCTTGCATCCTGGGGACCAGAGGAGTTGGGCCGGCTTAGGAGGGGGAGCTGTTCTTAATGTCCGTTTCAGAAGCCTAGAACAGCTCCTGGAATCCTGGGCATCTTCCTCTCTCATGGAACTCTCTGGGGGATGGCAGTGGGGGGTCATTGAAAGATAGCAACTCACATTTATTGAGACTTTTCTGCGTGCCAACAGTTCTGCTAGGTGTTTTGCTTACGTTGGTTTAATCATTACCGTCAAACTGTGAGGTCGGGTAAGTCACTGTGTTCTCTAATGGCTCCTTGAGATCAGGGACTGCTGAGTTAATATCTGCAAGTTTTCCAAAGCAGTTCCCCAAACATGGCAAGTGTTTGCTAAAGAAAAACGAATTCCCCTCAGATCTGGTACCCTCAACAAGTTAGAGGCCGAAGGGTGGGGAAGGTGGATTCTGCCCCTGCGTATTCTCTGGGGCTCTTTCTGAGACATCCATTGACCTTGAGCCTGACACAAGGACATGGATTGGGTTTTGGTCATCCTCTCCCATTCTCCCTTCCCAACAACACCCTGACTTCCCTTGTGGAATCTACTATTCCCCACGGTGAACGGTTTTGGTGAGCTATAAACTGATGTTTTGCTCTACCCTGACCAAGAGATGGGTCTTAAACCAGTGGGACTCTCTGTGAGGACTTTGGATCAATCCCAAAAGCAAAAGATGCCAGGGTGGGAACTCCCTCATCCTAGCATCAGTGCCTGGCCGAGTCCATCGAGTTCTATAGCCTGGAGCTCCAGAAACGTCTGCACCTGTTCTCTCTCTAGCCTGGTTCCCTGGTTTTGTTCCTAATAGCCCTTCATTCAATTCCCTTTGTGATAAAACCCACCAGAATTGCTTTCTGTGGCTTACAGTCACAGAAGTTTGACTGATACTTCTCCAAGGAAACAGGAAGTCACAGCCCTGATAAAGAATAGCTGGGAGGGAGAGAGAGAGATGAAAGAAATTAGAGTGGAAACAAGATTTGGATCTCAACAGCCATTTTTCTATCCCTGGCTGGTACCAAGTGGTTCTTCTTGGGAAGGCAAGAAATCTTGAAGAATGATGAGATAGTTTGAATAATCAGTATAAATTTTTCACCCTCTCCATATCCACACCCTTTATTATGTTATTTTCCAATTCTTCCCAATAGAGGTGAAGTGTATGTCTCTTCTCCTTGAGTCTGGGTTTGACCAAGTGACTTGCTTCTCCAAAGAGATTTTGGTGAGCATGATTTGGGCAGAGGCTTAAAATATGCTGGCCTATTTGGATCTGCCCTCTTGTACTCCTGCAGCTGAATGGAAAATAACATGCTCAGACCTGTGGAGCACATCTGGACCCAAGGGCATCCTAGTGCCACCCTGCCTAGCCCAACTTAGGTCAGCAGAACTCCGCTAAACCACAGACAAAAGAGTGAGAGGAAATGATTATTGGGTTAAGCCCCTGAGTTTAGGAGATTTTTGTTACACAGCATTCAACTATCACCGTGGCTAACTGATACAAGTAGGCTGTAAATCAAAGTGCTAAAGTGCCTTGATAGTGGCACAACTATAACAGTTGCCCTTTAATGAGTCTGTGCCAAGTTCTAGGTATTCATTTTGCATATCATCTCATTTACGCATCAACCTCAGGAAATAATCCTGCTACTTTCACTTTATAGACAAGGACACTGAGGCTCAGCCTGGATGAGTGACTAATTAACATTGAAAGATTAGCAGGTGGCAGTGCTGAGATTCAAAGCCAGGTGTGTCTGTCTTATACATCAAGCTTTTTAGTCCCTGCTCCCTCCTTTACTGCTTCCCATGGTTCTGGAACTGAGTTTAGATGACTCTACCCAGGACATCCCACGCATAGTACATAGAGCTTTAGGGCCAGAGATTTTATTCCAAGAACCAATAGAAGGTAACACAGGTCTGTGGAAATGTACTCCATTTCTAAGAATTTGTAGCCAGATGCTTAATAACAAGAAAAGGCCTTGAATTTCATTTCCTCCATTCTGTTTATATCCGTGATTTAAAGACATGATCCTCTTATTTTCTGTCTTCATTTCTCATGACAGTCTATTGAACAGTACTGCTGGGCTCCCTCTTTCCTCAATGTCTTGAGGATCTGTCAGTCTCTCTCCAGGCCACCACCGTCTCTCCGCCAGACCAAGCCATCATCCCCTCTCAGCTCCACATTTGTAGGCTGGTCCTCTGTCATCTGTTGTCCCCTCTGCAGCCAGAGTGATCTTCCCAAAAATGCACAACCGACCAGCTCCCTGCTCTGTTTCAAGCACTTTAATGACATCTCGCTACTTTTAAAATAATGGCAAATGGCCTGCCTGTGGCCTGCAGGCTCTGCACGACCTGGCGCCCAGCCTCTCCTGCCTCTTCCCTCACCACGCTCTTTCCCACTGTGTCCAGATGCGCTGCTCATCCTGCTCTTCCTCAAATAGTCTGGGTCCCCTTTGCTTCTTGTGATCACAGGACCTTTGTAAGTGCTGGTCGGTCCTCGTGCTGGGAAATTAACTCTTACTCATCCTTCCTATCACCCCGCGACCATCACTCTCCTCACCAGCATCGCCCTTCCCTGGCTAGGTTAGATTTCCTACCATACTCCCTCCTGAGCCCATGCTCTCTCCCGTGTGGACCTTGAGTTGGCTATTTGTGCATTCATTGTGTGGTTATGGGATTATGACTCCTCTTTCCTGATTTACAGCCTCCTCTTCCAGCGCTACTAGAGCCATGCGATGAGGGACCACGCTAATCATCAGTCCCCTCTGCACCCAGTCTGGGAAACTGTCCAGCACCTAGCATTGTTCAGTAAGTAGCTGATGAATGAATGAATGATCAGATTCTCCCCTTAATCTGCTCCTTCTGCATCTCCCTCAACTCCTGTGTTTGTTTGGGTTTGGGGACCTAAAATTCTGGAGCCATTCTTGACTCTTTCTCTCACTGCATCTGGCCATGAGACAACCCCACCAGCTCTACCTTTGCCATACATCTGCAATCAAGGGTTTCTCACACCGTCCCCTGCCCACCCCGCCCCACCACCTAACCTGCTCTTGCCCCTCTGCCGTCTCAACACAGCAACCACCGCAACCCTCTTAAGTTATTAGTCAGAGAATTTCTCCCTGCTCCGACGCTCCCATTGCCCCATCTCAGAATATAAGCCAAGTCCTTGCCCAGCCTACTTGCAGTCTGGCTCCTGACCTCACCTCCTGTTGCTCTCCCCTCACTCCTGTGCTGGCTATCAACCACACCATGCCACAGTCATTACAGGCATGCCTGCCACATGCCATTTGCACCTGCTACTGCATCTCCCTCAAGTGTTCTTCCCCAGATGCCTGCTCCACAGCCTTCTGCGCAGGCTTCAGATCTGTGCTCCACACTCACCTTCTCGGCAAGGCTTTCCCAAGCTCACTCCAATACCTCATTCCCCTTCCTACTTTCTTTCTTCTGACTCTGTATCCCTTTCCAAAGTGCTGTGTGTTGACTTGCCTTGCTTGTTGGCTGTCTCCCCCCTAGAACACAAGCTCCGTGAGGACAGTTTGTCTTTCTGTCCCCGGCTGTGTCCTCAGTGCCTACGCTATGCCTGACACATAAGTGGCGCTCCACAAATATTTGCTAAATCAGCTAATAAATCCCACAGCTCCGTTCACCTTGCAAATCAGGCAGCTCATGCCAGACACCAAGGAGCTTGGCCTCCCGGGCAGCCCGCTGGTCCCCAAGGGGGGGTCCAGCCTTCACTTAGCTATTTACAGCTTTTTTATGTCACTCCTGATTTGACTGCCTGAGGGCTGCGTAACCCAGAGGTGACCAGCCACGCCCCAGCCAGCTCCCTCCTGCTCCTCAGGACTTGACATCCTGTTCTGCAATCAGAAACCAGATTCAGAGTCAGTTTTCCTGGAGAAGGGGACACGGGCTTACATTGGGGTACAGATGAGGGGTTTCTGGAGCTCTCCAGAGAACAGGGGTGGGTGGAGGATTGCAGAGGGGCCTTGAGTTAATTAGGAAAAGTAGGCAGAGTGGGGGGCAGGGGTGGGGGTACGTGCCAGGGAGGAAGGGAAGAGGCTGACACTAGTGCAAAGAAGACACCCTCTGAGGTCACAGCTGTCCCCAGGCCTCTTGCTTGGAACACTCAGATCAGAAAGCATGCCCGAGGACAGGAGCTGGGTCCATGGGACTCCAAGTAAAGGCTGAAGCTGGGTCGGAGTGAGCCACAGCTGCAAATCAAGAGGCACCAGGTGGGCAGGAGGTAGGAGAGAGAGGTTGGTGGGGCAGGGGTGGGGACAGCACTGGTATTATGGGGTGGGTGTCAGTGGACCCACCACAAAGGAAAGAGGGAACCACCTGCTCCAGGCTCTCCCCTGGGAAGTGGAGGAGCTGATTCAAGCCTGCGGCCCCCCGCGGGCAGCTTCCCCGGCTGGGCTGGAGTCCAAGCAGCAAAAACGGCTCAGGGAACAGTCCTGCTTCCGGGTCCCTGGGTCAACCCAAGGCAGCTGCCCAGGTGGCTCAGGAAGACAAGAGGCAGGTCAGGAGACAGGGTGGAGAGTCAACCTTTCCGTGTCTGATTTGGGGATGTTGGCACCTTTTGTTCCTCGCAGTCTGCCTCCCTCCATCCCCCACCCCCCGCCACCTGCTGTGGTCAGAGCACCCAGCCTTCAACTGGAGTCAGAGAAAGCAAAGTCCCTTCTTCCTCTGGGCATTCCAGCTCATCCCCTTGGAAGCGTCATGGAGGAAACAGGAAGGCGGGGGTGTGCTGAAGGCCACAAAATCTTGGACTTGTGAAGCCATTTCCTGCTCCTGCCTGAACAGGGGCTTTGAAAGAATCCGTTCCTCAGGGTTAGACTTGGGGGCAGTCCATCAAATCTTTCTCATAGGAGGCTGTTGGAACTGTAGCAGGGGGTGAGCCAGAACAATCCCACACCCTTGTCTTTTCTACAGAACATGCAGCCTGGGTGCACAAAGAGGATCGGCTCCCATGAGAACCCAGGTCCCTCCAGGCCCTCTCTACAGGGAAAGCCGACGAGGAAGAGTTCCCCACCTTGGGGCCAGGTCAGGTTGTTGGGACAATGACTGGGTTCTGGGGACAGGTGTGGTTCTGGCACAGGCTGGGTGACCAGGGCAGATCGCTTCTCACTCTGGGCTTTGTCTTCTTCTCCATCCTTAAGGAGTTATAAATTGCCAGCCGTGGGCCCATCTTAGTTGGTAGACTTATTTCATTTAGCCTGCAAAGCACTTTCAAAAGATGGACCTTTCACCTACAAATCTGGATTTATTTGTTTTTTGAAAGTCAGAAGACTTGGCAACAACGGCTCTGATGCTGGCATGGCATCCGTTGGCAGAGACTGGTGGCATCACCTGCCCTGTAATCTGCCACCCTGTTCCCACTCACCAGGTGCCTGCACAGCTCACAACCACACCGGGGTCATAGGATTTAGAATTAGGCTGAGCAACCAGGCTGCCTGAATCCAAGTCCCAACTCATTATACCTGTGAGCTGTGTGACCTTGGGCAGGTCAGTTAGTCTCTCTGTGCCTCAGTTTCCTCATTTGTAAAAGGGGAGCTACCTTAGGGATGCCATGAGTATTAGCAAGGTCATACCTGGGAAGGACTAAGAAGGTACCATGCACACCTAGTTCTCTAGCAACACTTGTTCTCATTAATAATTCTCCTTCCACCTGTGTCCCATCCCTTCCCTGCCTTCTGCAGCCAGCCCCAGCCACACACCTCTAGCTCCCTGACTTACTCAGAGCAATTAGCTTAACAGCACCCATTGCATTTCAGAAGTGGGGAGGGGGAGGAGGAGGAGAGAGGACTACTGGGAGGGGGGGAGAGGGGTTTCAGAGACAACATTGTATTTGGTACGTATATTCACACACAGGCATTCTTCCACACAAGCATGCACAGACATGCCTGTGCCTCTGTGCACACTTGCATAGACACACGCATGCACACATGGGGCCATAAATGCACAGACACACACACTACAGGATCCAAACCAGTTTCCAGGACTACTCAGCAGGCGTGGGCATTTCTGCCACACAAAACAAACTGGATTTGAAAAGCAGACAGTTCTGCTCTATAGCAAGCTCAGGAAAGCCATGGCCCCCAATCGAGGACTGACCTCCACATCTTACACAGGCCATCCCTGGGGGACAGCTAGCTGCTCCACTGGCCAGCAGTAAGTGGTCAAGGCAGGATCCTGCCGGCGTGCTGAATGGAAGGCCCTGTTTTCTCTTCACCAGAGACAGACAGACAGGAAAGGAGAGAGAGGGGCAGCCCAGAGATTAGAGTCCTGGGACTTTAAAAAAATTACCTGAGGGCTGGGGTTGTGGCTCAGCGGTAGAGCGCTCACCTAGCACGTGCGCGGCCCGGGTTCGATCCTCAGCACCACGTAAAAATAAACACATTGTGTACAACTAAAGTAAATAAATAAATATTTTTTTTTAAAAAAATTACCTGATTTTCAATTCTTAGTTTCAGATCTATCATAGTTAATGTGGAAAGTGGCATTTTGTGTATATGTGTATGTGTATGTACTATACATATATGAAAGCGGGTGTTTCTATACACGTACTACACACATTATAATACCTCTTGATGCACACACACACGTTCGTGTGTAGGCATACCTGCGAATGCACTGGAAGATCCTGTGAAGGGGCCGTGTGACGTGCTCTGAGCAGCGCTGGCGCTGCAACTGCAATGGCTTCTTCTCTGCTCCTCCAAGCTGGGGCCCCAGCTTAGTTATGTCTGGAAACAGAGCCCCGCGAAGCACCTAGGATCGGCTCACAAACTGCAGTTGGGATTTCTTTACCACACTCCCCCGTGGAAGTGAGGACAGAGCACTGAAAATCTGGAACACCCCAATCAGAAAGGCCAGTGCTGGGCCAAGGGGGATGGTCCCCCGGGGCGACCTAGCCCATAATGCCAGGAAGTTAGCACCCGCACGCCGCATGCCACAAGGCTGAGATGCAAACCAACGCAGGACCCACGACCTGGGGTGGGGTTTGGCGGGGGTCAAGCTGCCGGCTTGAAAATTTGCTTGCTGGTGTGCATTTGTACAGGAGGGGATTTGAGCTCCAATAATTTAGACACCTTATAATTAGCGTTTGCCAGTTTGCACTTTATCCTTGTGAAACTATGGTTACCCTTGCCAGAGGAGGGGAGCGTGGTCCGTGTTTCCTCTGAACCAGCGCAATCTGGGCCTCAAAGGCACAGGCTACAGAGGAATGACAATGACTGCTCAGTGCTCTCTCATCTAAATAATCTTTGTGCATTTGGATTTCACATTTTCTTTCAAATTGGCGATGCAACTTAGTCTCCCTGCTAACAAAACACTTTCTTCATCCTACACCGAATCCCTCAGCAAATCCTCAAATATCTTTGCAAATCTCAAAGATATTAAGGCATTTAACTTTTTTTTTTTATTTAGACCTTTGAAGTATGCTGTGACTAGAATAATTTTAGAGTTAAAACCTGTCGACTGCATAGAAAATTAAGGAAACCGCCTGTCACCCTGGTAGCTGGGCTGATAACTAATTACTTATAGATTTTAAGTCAAATTTGAGAAAGATAAATATTTAAATAAAACGTATAATCATTTAGAAATACCGCTAAGTGTTTTGTAATTATTGTGTTGGAAGGAATCATGCTCAGATGGAGCATTCCGTCATCTGTGATGGGCTGGGCAGTGGCCAGGAAGAGGTGAGGCTGCAGACAGATGTCGACTGTTCTTGAGCGTGTGTGTGTGTGTGTGTGTGTGTGCGCGCGCACACACACACACACACACACACATATGTGTTTTCATAAAGGTATTAAAGGACAGTGTAATACTTGGAAATACTTACTTCCTCTCTCCACCTTAGGAGGTGCTGGGGTTCAAACCCAGAGCTTTGCACATGCTAGGCAAGCACTCTACCACTGAGCTACGTTAACAGCCCAATGCTTAGAAATACTACGTTCTGATCAGAAGCACTAAGTTTATCACAGGAGACTTCAGCTCTATCAATCGCATGTCCAGCTCTGCTCTGGACTGGAGCACCTCACACTGCACCCCAAAGCCAGAAGGGGGTCTTCTCCTGCCTGGACTAAGAGGTCTTCCTGGAGAAGGAGGGAGAGGAAAGTTCCCCAGAGGTTGTTGGGCTATCCACAAATGCATTGCCCTGTTTTTCTCTCTCTCCCAAGCTTTCTTCAATTCCTGGATCTTTTCTTTTTCAAATACCCTCACACTGCTCCCCATCTTCTTGCCCTTTTTACTTTTAATGTTTTAAAATCCTTCGCCCAGATTCATTCTCTCTCTGAATCATTTGCAATTAAGTTGCAGACACCATGACAGTTCAACCTTCCACATGCATCTGGAGATGCATGGAGAATAAGAATTTTCTCTACAGAGCCAACGCACAGCACTCACACCTTAGACAACAAACATTAACTCAGTAACATCATTTCCATTTTCTCAGTGCTCTCCAAAATGTCTTCTATAGCTTTTTGATCCCCCTCCATCGATCCAGGATCCAATCAAAGTTGACTTTTGACATCCGGTGGTTAAGTCCCTTGGAAGTCTTTTACTCTAGAACAACTTACTCACATTTTATGTCTTTCATGACAGATATTTGTGAAGTTTTGAGGCCAGTTGTCCCATAATATGTTCTATATTTTAGATTTGTCTCATTATTTCCTCATGACTAGATTCTTATGAAGCATTTTTTTTTTGCCAAAAATATGACATAGGTGTTGATGATGTTTCCTATTGCATTCCATCATAAGACCTATCATTTCAGGTTCCATCACAGGTGACATTGATTGCATGGTCAGGGTCAGGCAGTCATGTCCTTTTTTGGTAACCATTCACTTCCTACTTGATAATTACGTGAGTTCCCCATATCCATGGTTTCACTTTCTGAAATTTCAATTACTTGCAGTCAACCATGGGCTGAAATCATTAAGGGAAAAATAAACAATAAATTTTAAATTGCACATAATTCTGAAAAGCATGATGAAATCTCATACCATCCTGCTCCTTCCTGATGGGAATGTGAATCATTCCACTGTCCACCATATCCATGCTATATAGGCTATCTGCCTGTAATAATTCAGTAGCCATTTTGTTTTCAGATCAACTGTCCTGGTATCATAATGCTGCATTCAAGTAAACCTTACTTTACTTAATTATGGCCCTAAAGAGCAAGAAAAGTGATTCTGACAGTTTGAATATTCCAAAGAGAAATTATAAAATGTTTCCATTAGATGAAAAAGTGAAAGTACAATAATATATTTTGAGAGAGAAAGAGAGCATATTCACATACATTTTTATTAAATATGCTGTTATAATTGTTCTGTTTTAGTATTAGTTATTGTTAATCTCTTACTGCACCTATTTTATAAATTGAAATTTATCATAGATACATATAGAAAAAAATATGGTATAGCCAGGCACGGTGGCTCATGCCTGTGATCCCAGCACTTGGGAGGCTGAGGCAGGAGGATTGTGAGTTCAAAGCCAGCCTCAGCAATGGGGAGGCACTTAGCAACTCAGTGAGACCCTGTCTCTAATAAAAATACCAAAAAAAGGGCTGGGGATGTGGCCCAGTGGTCGAGTGCCCCTGAGTTCAATCCCCAGTACCAAAAAGGAAAAAAGAAAAAAGTACTATTGGAGATTCAGCCAGCCACTTGAAGTCATGAAACATATCCCTAGTGGATACTCTGGGACTGATGTAATAAATAAACTGGGGCAGGAGGTATGTGTGTGATAATTGTAATCCATATGAATATCCTGTTTTCTAATGACCCCTTATAAAATTCATTATTATGTTTAATTATTACATTTCCGTTATAATAAGGTGATTTTTTAAAAACTTTTATTGTTCTAGCTACTGTTTCTGGCTAGCCTTCTTCCAGAAAGACGAAACTCTTTACCCTCTTACCCTTTCATTCTCACTTCCCCTCCTCTCCCGTTCCTCTCTCTTCTCTCTCTCATCTCCATAAACTCATTAATTTTTCAATGTGCTAATATCCATTACTAACATTATCCTTTCTGAGGCTCAAATTGTCACAGATTTGTGCATTGAAGTCTCCTCCAGCTGGGTCCTGTGTCCTTTTTACATGACCCAATTAATCGTTAAGCTCTCTCTTGTTTTTCTGACAAAACACCATGTTCCAGGCAGTCCCTGTGCTTTCTAGCCACTTCTCTGTGAAATCTTTGGAGAGGAGTGATGGTTAGAAACCAAGATACGGGCACAGAGTGTGTTCAAGATTCCTGGGGGATCATTGCTTCTTGCTTCTAGACCCCATTCAGTGGCAAAATCGTAAATGCTTATGCGTGCATGCACACACACAATAATACCAAATTTCCTCTTTAAAACTTCACCTGTATTAAAAAAGGTAAAGTTTTATGTTGCTGTTTCAGTCCTTACAACTCTCTGTTTGGAGGGAGAAGATGTTTATCCCTGCTACCTGACATTCATTCAAAAGAATCTCCACCATGAAAGTACCTGAGCCAGACTCTGGGAGTCCAGTAGGGTTACTAGTTAAAATACAAGATTCCAGTTACATTTGCCTTTCACGTAAGGAACAATTATATAGTATTGAGTCTGGAGCAAAGGACAGATAGCCGGTTATCAAAGAGAAGGAAGTGGGTAGATAGCACTCCCCATCACCTGGTTGCTAACAGCCTCAGGGGAGGGGGAAGGATCATACTTTCCAACACAAGCCATCACCCCCCACCCCCCCACACACATGGCTTTCTTCCTGCCCCTTGGTCATTTTTGGTCATGTAGACAAGATAAGAGGAGGAGGGGACATGAGAAAAAAGGAAACTGAAATCTATAAAGGGGCAAGACACCCCCACTCCCTCAGGCGCCAGCTCTGGATGCCCCCTCCTCTAGAGAAGTCACTCCTTCTCTGTTCGATCCTTTAAATAAAGCTGGTTTTCTTGCCTCGGGTGTTTAATCTTCAACACGGGAGGAAGAGGACCAGATCCTGATTTTCAAGACTGGTTTCAGTATAAATATATGCCAAATCAGTGTGTTCCGGGGGACATACTTACACAAAAACAATGCATTGGGCATCTGTATTTTTATTTGCTAAATCTGGCTACCCCAAGATCCAAAGACTAATAAATAATTCACCATTCCTGCCTCAGGAGATAACCAGCCAGAGGAAGGAGATAAACTAGAAATAAATGGGAGCCATAAAGCGTCTCAAGCGCCGTGTTAAACCAGGGCGGGAACGGCAGCAGTGGAATGAGCCAGTGAGCAGTTTCCCACCAATCTCCACCCTCTCCCTGCCAATCAGCAGCCCGTCAGCAGATGGGGAAACATTCTATGCAGTTAATAGCGAGGCTGCAGGAATAAGGGAGGAGGAGGGCGGCGCTGGAAGGTCAGCAAGAGGAGATCAAGGTGGGGAAGTCCTGAGCCAGGTTGAAGAATTTGGGATTCACCCCGTAGACTGATAAACTCCAAATATTTTTTGTAGCCCATCAGAAAATGTCATAATGAGCTCCTCCAATGTAGGTACTGATAATGGAGTTCACGCACAGCCCTGGCAATGTTCTGTGCGCATTGTCCACATGAACCAGATAACCTAGAGAACGAGGAAGTGGGAACTAGCCATGAATATAAGCGCCAGCATTTTCGTCTCTTGCTCTGAAAGGTTGTCTTGCACATCGTCAGGACAGATGCAACTGCCAGAGCCCTCTGTTGTAAGCACTGGGAAATCTGGTTTCCTAGAGAGACCAGAGGATTAAAGCAGAATCAGAAAAAAAAGAAACATCTTCTATATGCCTCACTGTTAATGTCACATTACTAGACTGACTATGATTTCTCCAGTGGCGTGTTCACGTGTGGATGCTAGAGGGCCTGAATCAGGCCCACAATTAGGCTTTCCTGGGGCCATTTCCGGTGCTGTGCATGTGACCCTAGAAAAGGCTCATGATGTCGACCCTGAAGTTCGAGTTTGAGGCCTCTTGCCTGGACTCTGCAGAAGTTGCCATGCTGGTTTCTCCGCCTCCACCTTGCCTGCTATAAGTCACTTGTTCACGTGGCAACTGGGGTGACCTTTCTTAGGAAATTCAGGTTCTGGCACAACCCACCCAAAATCTTGCAAAGGGTCCCCTTATATTCAGAAGAGGAATGAGGGCTGGGATTGTGGCTCAGCAGTAGAGTGCTCGCCTAGCACACGCACGGCCTGGGTTTGATCCTCAGCACCACGTAAGAATAAGGGCATTGTGTACAACTAAAACAAATAAATAAATATTTTTTTTAAAAAAAGTATTTGAATGGGGCTGGGGTTGTGGCTCAGCGGTAGAGCACTCACCTAGCACACGTGTGGCCCAGATTTGATCCTCAGCACCACATAAAAATGAAGGCATTGTGTACAACTAAATAAATAAATTTTTTAAAAAATCGATGCCCATAGCATTTATTAGCACGTAATACACAATCTGTCTTTTACTACAATGGAAAAGGCATTCCAGTTGTTAAAATAGCTATTGTAAATAAATAAATTAAGGTAAGGTATTTAAAAAAAAGAAGAAGAAGAAGAAGAAGAGGAATGAAACTCCATGGGTCCCTATCCATTCTTCTGATGACACTTGACACTGTTTTTTCCTCACCCAACCAAACTGGCTTCTGTTATTCCACAAACTCTCAGACTTCTTTCTCACCTCGGGGCCTTTGCACTTGCTGCTCTCTGCCTGAAACACTGTTTTCTGACCCATAGATGGCCTGCTCACTTCAGGCTCTCTCAGAGAGGTCACTCTTCTTCCCCTTTTCTGTACTTCTCCTAGCCCTGCATCCTGCATCCTTGGCTGCTGTATTTTTCTCCTTGGCCCCTGACATCCTATGATGTGTCATATATGCTTGCTTGGTTGCTTGGTCTCTCCTGACAGACTGTAAGTTCCTTGGCAGCAGAGATTTGCTGTTGTATCCGCTGCAGTATCCCTAGTGTCTGGCCAGTGTTGGTGCTCTACAGCTATGTCTGGAAGAAAGAATAAAAGGAGAGCGGGAAGAGAGGAAGGAGGGAATGAAGGAAAGCAAGGAGGGAGGGAGGGAGGAAAAAGGATCTTCTTCCAGGTCAGATAAAAGGGCAACCACCCGGCACCCAGTCAGCAGTCAGGAAGTACCTTTGGTGTGTGGACACCCGCGGGAGGTCAGGTGAGGTCCCTCTTATGGTCCAGCCAGGAAGGTAGGTGTAACAAATGTAGAGTCTGAGGACAGGGTTCCAGGCACCCAAATTCTTCTTTAGGAGCAGGGTAGCTTCTGTCCTGCTCACTCTCTCTGCACTCTGACCTCCGTCCACAAAAAAAGAGCCTTTCCTGTCCCCTCCCCTGCTTCATGAGCATCTCCCAAGCATGAAGACTGTGCTGCTTTAGCTCCAGATGGAAGAGCAGTGTGTGTGCAGGCAAGGACATGGACAGCTTGGCGGTGACCTGCCTTTGTCCACTGCTAGGACTGACTTCAGGATGAGTCTCAACTATGGGGAACTGGGCTGTTTTCTTCTGGGTTCGCAGTTGGAGGAGTTTGTTCCTCAGGCACACTTGGACGTGTTTAGCCTTTCTGTGCCTTTGTTTCTCCACCTGGGAAGTGGACCTGGACACACCTGCCTTGCAGACGCTCATGAGGAATGAATGATAGGACCGCATGAAGAAGTTAGCCCAGAGCAGTCACATGGGCATAGGAGAGGCTCGACAGATGTCCACTATGGCATATTATTGTCAGCATTGTTCAATTTTTATTGAGGTATTGGGTGCATGTGATAACATGCATAAACCTGAAGTGCAAAATTTCATGGCTTCTCCCTGCACATGCACCAGGCACATCAAGTTGTAGATCCCTGTCCCTCCTCACACACTGAAAGGTAGCCCTTCTCCTGACCTGTAGCACCTTGGACCCTTTGCGTGCATGTGAACTTTATGTGGATGTTTACATGGAATACAGTGCGTGTTCCCTGGTGCCCGGCTTCTTCGGCTCAGCCTCGAGTTTGCGCGATTGCCCCAGCTGTGAAAGTCATTATTGCTGCCACTGTGGCTTTTTCTGCCCTGTTCTTCTGCACCCTGGCCATAATCTGGAGTGTCCATATAGTGCCTGGCCACCCTCAGAGAGAGGGGTGCAGATGCTCCACCTTAGCTCTGGTTTTGAATCTCCCTTGCTAACATCCCTCTGGCAATCTCACAACAGACCCTCCAGGCATCCATTTACATTTTCTTACAATTCCTTAAACATGTCTTATACAAGAAGGTTGTATCTGTCGTGGATTCAGCCACAGGAGTCATAGATGAGACAATTAGCCGGTAACTCCAGAAGGACATAATTAAGCCCTTGATTGCCCGGTCCCGGGAGCCCCGAGTTGAGAGAGAAGAGAGCTCAGTGGAGCAGCGAGAGCAACCACCAAGAGCAGGTGATTCTGACAGCTGATGCCACTTGGACAGGCAGGGGAGGCCACTGAGGGGCTGGGTGGCGTGGGCAAGAGGAAGACAAGAATTAATGAGAAATAGAAAATAATTTAGCAGGACAGCAAGCCCCGAGAGACAAATTCCTTCTCCAAACGTCTCATTTGTCCACAGGAGATGAGGAGGGTCCACGGCAGAAAGTCTGGCCTCAGGAATTTCATTTCCCTGCTGCTATTCAGATTCCCAGCGCGATCGATGAAAGTACAATTAGCGCACCAGATCGCATCCGATGTTTTTAACCTTTAGGTGGTGGCCACACGCATATTAAGGCCCTACCTCCTCGGTGCCACCTCTCACATGGGAAGGATAAGTCATCGCCACGTTTGACATTTGATGCTATAATTTTAACATACCTTTAAAAATTCAGATAAAGATTATTTCAATTTTTTAAAGCTGGGAGCCAGATGTAATTGCCTTGCCCTGGACTTCAGATCTAAATCATTCTGCCAACTCATCCTGTAGTTATTAAGGACTTTATCATCGGGATGTGTATGGCATACAGTGCAGGCTAGAATGCCCCAGAGGACTGGAAGTAAACTTTTAAATTCTCCTAAGATGAGGAATGGCTTTTAATATAGCAACCGTGAAAGTTTAGTTTAGTAAATTGTTCAATCAACTAATTAATTCATCAATCGACAAATCTGCTTGGGAAACTACTGAATGTCCAGGACATCTTGTCCTCTGTATCAAACAGCTTTCTATCCAAATGGGAGGAGGTAAGAAACAGGCTCAGAGCTCTGTGTGTCTTGGTGCCTGACACAAGGTATACAATGGTGCTCAATAAATGCTTGCTGAATAAACATACAGTGCAAAATACAAAGTGGCTCAGGACCAGCTAGCCCTATGCAGCACATGGCTTTAGTGGGATGAGCCGTCCCCCCTCTGCCCACCCCCCTCTGATTTGGGCCACAGTTGGGACCTGCCCAGGCGATCCCAGGCTCCTGCGGACATGTTGCTTTCAGCACAAGCATCTCTCTGAAGGGGCTCTGAAGGGCTTCCATTCAGTGACAAGCAAGTGCAGCCCAGATGCCAGCAGTGAGGACCACCAGCCCATGGGCAGGGAGCAAGTAGACAAGTGCCCCAGACTTCATTGTTGGATGGACTGTTCTGGAAGTCCAGAGGAGCAAAGCCCTGTTGCCTCAGCTGCTCCCCTTTGTGTCGACCTTTCCTCCATTTCCACCGCCCCCTCTCCCACCCTCCTGTTTCCTCCAGGGTCACCTCTCCATAACCTTCTTGCACCCAAGTCTTGTCTGGTTTCAGGGTAGCCCAATCTGGTCACTGAAAGAAGCTAATTGCCATCAACCCCTCAAGAAGGTTGTCCCTGTTCTTAGAAGGGGCTCGGTGATGTGCCACCTGTTGAGCACAGCCTCTGAGCACTGCAGCCCTCAGGGAGTGTGGCTCAGAGGCTGGGACAGCTGGCGTGTCCTCAGTTGGGAATGTGTGGGGAAGACAAGACTGGGAACAGGAGAACCATTTCAGGAGAAAGGAAGCAAATAAAAGCTGGGAGGTAGAACATGCACGTCAGATAGAGCACTAATCTCTAGAATATATAAAGAACTCAAAAATCATAACACCAAAAAAACAAATAACCCAATCAATAAATGGGCCAAGGAACTGAACAGACACTTCTCAAAGAAGATATACAATCAATCAATAAATACATGAAAAAATGCTCAACCTCTCTGGCAATTAGAGAAATGCAAATCAAAACCACTCTAAGATTTCATCTCACACCTGTCAGAATGGCAGCTATTAAGAACACAAACAACAATAAATGTTGGAGAGGATGTGGAGAAAAAGGCACACTCATACATTGTTGGTGGGACTGCAAAATGGTGCAGCCAATATAGAAAGCAGTATGGAGATACCTTGGAAAACTTGGAATGGAACCCCCTTATGACCCAGCTATACCACTCCTTGGTCTTTACCCAAAAGACCTGAAAACAGCATACTACAGGGACACAGCCACATCAATGTTTATAGCAGCACAATTCACAATAGCTAAACTGTGGAACCAACCTAGATGCCCTTCAGTAGATGAATGGATAAAGAAAATGTGGTATATACACACAATGGAAGATTACTCAGCAATAAGAGAGAATAAAATCATGGCATTTGCAGGAAAATGGATGGAGTTAGAGAATATAATGCTAAGTGAAGTTAGCCAATCCCAAAAAGCCAAATGCCAAATGTTTTCTCTGATATAAGGAGGCCAATTCACAGTGGGGTTGGGATGGGGAGCATAGGAGGATTAGAGGAATACTAGAATGGCCAATGGGGAGGGAGGGGAAGGGAGGAGGCAAAAGGGTGAAGGAAAAAAAAAAGATGGTAGAATGAGATGGATAGCATTACCCTAAGTGCATGTATGAAGTCACGAATGGTGTGAATATACTTTGCATACAACCAGAGATTTGTAAAAAAAGTGCTCTATATGTGTAATATGAAATGTAATGCATTCTGCTGTCATTTATAACATCTTAGAATAAAAAATAATTTTTTAAAAAAAGGTGGGAGATAGGAATGGGTAACCACGCAGGGACGGTGAAGAGAAGCCAAAGGTATCCAGGGTGTGAGGCGAGGCTAGATGAAGGTGTGAGGCCTGGCAGTGGGAACTGGCTGTGGGCTCTGGTTCCACATGAAAAGCTCATCCCAGCACTGAGGAAGAGGCACACACGTGTGTGCGCACACACACACGCACTCATTCACACACACACAACACTCACACACACACCTTTAACACTTATCTATGTGAGATGCACTCATTGTGAGTGGATGTACACACAGGTGCCCACAGAAATTTGCCAGGGCACAGAGAGGTGAATTGCAGTCCTAGAGCAATAAGGAATCTTGGAGAAATGTTGGCCAACACCTAGCAGGAACCCCATCGCTCTCCACCCTGCACACACAGACATCCTTCTGTGATTTGCTGAGCCCAGAAGCATCCTCCCAGGCTAGATGGCCACTGCCAATCAACTACAGTTGCTGCCAGTCAACGATTTCCCAGGTCAAGTTCCACTCAGGGCCATGGTATCTGTCCTCCATGTGGGAACAGGAAGCTTTGCCGCAAACCTTTCCAGCTCCTGGGAGCTCAGTTCTCCAAGGCAGCTGGTGCTGCAGGTGAGCAACTCTTTTCAGAAACACTCGAGCCACCAGTCTGTCTAGTTACTCTCCCATAGGAAGCTTACCCCATAGATCAAGGCCACCATCGGGCCCCACTACCACTCCCAGGCAAAACATCTCTTCTCCCGGGCAAAGCCTTGGTTCTTTCAAAATGCCCTCAGGTCATAGGGATCCATCGTGCCAGGATCTCCAAATTCCCCTTCTCGGAACATAATCCCATTTCTCAACTCCTGCTGTCAGTGCAATCTCTCGACCTAAGGGACAGTCCTTCAGATGGTTGCCATTGTGCAGCAGCTGTTCTACCCCAAGGGATAATCCAGATGTGCTCTGACCATTGACACATCCTGAGATCCCCAGAGCTCTGGGGACACGCTCATCTCTCAGTGGCTCATGGGGACCACAGTCCAGGCAGCTTCCACCATCTTTGTCAGAAAAGCAAGTTTCCTCCGATCTGTATTGCACTTATTGACTTTCTTTTCTTTCTTCTTTTTTATTCCAGTACAGAGGCTTGACCCCAGCGGTGCTCTACAAGCTACACCCACCCCCACTGAGTCCTTTCTAGATGTTATTTTGAGACAGGGTCTCATTAAGTTGCCCAGGCTAGCCTGGAACTTGTGATCTTCCTGCCTCAGCCTCTCAAGTAGCAGGCATATGCCACTGCACCCAACTGGCCAATTGACTTATAATCTGAATATATTCGGTTACACTTACTGTTTGCCATAATTTTACCTGGTTTTAACTTAATCATCCAATTGGATGAGGTATTTTTGATCCCATCATACAGAACATTAGCTGTTCTTATAAATTTTGTCTCAATTTCAGCTTAGTTAATTGCCTTATATTAAATCACTGATTTACAATAATATGTTATATAAAACAAGGCCAAGAGCAGGACCTCATGTTCCCCACTTAGACTTCCCTCCAGGGTAATAGTCTTTTGTTAATCAAATCTCTTTGAAGATGATGTTTTTTTTTTCCACCAGCTCTCAAATTATTTAGGTCCTGCTTTAAAAATGAAATTAAAAAACTGTGTTGCATGGTTGGGTGAAATCCAACTTTACTTGTCTGAGAGGTTCTTAACTTGGAGTTCATGTGCCTGGGCTTCAGAGATTCTGTGAAACTCCCTTCCAAAAGAGAATGCAAATGTGTGTGTGTGGACATGTGCGTGTATGCACACTCCTTGTCTCTTGTTCATAATAGGGATCACATATTTCTTTAGATTTGCAAAAAAAAAAAAAAAAAAAAAAAAAAAAACTTGCAAAAATTTCAAGGATAATTGGTCAGTGGCATTCCCTTGGGACTCTAGGTTGTAATCTTTTCCATCATGGAACCAGAGCAGTTCGTTGTGTGAGGGTGTGTTGTTCAAGAACCACTTGCTGGTCCCTAGTGACCAAGGCTTCACTTGCTAGTTGTTCGTAAAGCACTGGAAGAAGACAGCAGTTCTGAACTGCACCAGGCCTTGGAAAGCTTCCAGGGAGACAGAGAAGAATGGCATCTTTGGTCAAGGAGTGAGGGACTGAGAAATGTGTTCTACCACTTCCTCAAGATCCCATTGAGAGATTTGCTTTATATTAGAGATGATCAGTTTCTCTATCTGTGGCGTGGGATGCATCTGGAAGCCTTTTTTAGTCACCTGGTTCTATGCCATGATAGTAACTGTTTTTGCAGGACTCTGAGGGTGCAATGCATTGACCCAGGTTCATGGAGCATGACTCCCGCAAATAACTCAAACATTTTGTCCTGATCCCAAAGGACCAGTGTGCTGGTCTGTGATCTGTAGTTTCTTAACCCAAACTCCACAACTCAAATTTGTTTCAGCAAAGAATTTTATCAAAAAAAAAAAAAAAAAAAAAAAAAAAAGAGCTATCTCAGGGAGTTTAGGGGGCAATAGCAAAAGAGATTAGAAGCTCCCATAACACGGGGGTGCTAAGTGCATACTTTGGTTTCAGTAAGTGTCCACTAGAAGCTCATGTGTCAAACAGTTGGCCCCCATGGTGGGGCTATCAAGAGGTAGGAGAACCTTGAAGAGGTAGGGCCTTGTCCTTATGTCTTTAGGTCATTGGAGGTATTCCCTGAAGAGGACTGTGGGACTCTAATCCCTTCCTCTTTCTCTTTTGCTTCCTGGAGCAGTCTTCTTCCACCACACACTCTTACCGTGATGAGCTGCCTCATCACAGGCCCAAAACAATGGAGCCAGTTGATCATGAACTGGAATCTCCAAAACTGTGAATCAAAATAAACCTTTTCTCTTCAAGAATTAATAATCTCAGGTATTTTGTTACAGTAACAGGAAGCTGATTAACATGACATATTCTCTCTGAGGGGATGCTTGATTCTGTGAGACTGGACCAATCTTTTCATTTCAAACCCACCAAATTTCTCTCCTGGCCTTGGCAGAAAATGACCACCCAGAACCACATTGCCTTTTAGATTCAAGACACTGACCTTGGTGTGCCACAGTTCCAAACTTAAAATCCCCAGAAAAGATATCATTTATTGGTCCTGTATCCATACCTGCTATTATTGGCTGTGGTGAGGGAGCATGAGGGTCACATATTACAATATGATCATAGGGACTCATGCCTATGGGGAATGCAGTTTAGGAGAGAATAAATCTATAGGCTACTAAGTCCCCCTCCCCATAAAAAAAAACCAGACTATTCTATTCTAGATGTGAGAAAAATTGTACATATTTCCATGTTAACTTAGTTCATCAATGAAATAATTTTCTTAAAGTCATGAAAGGATATTTTAGAGAGTTGATAGGTAAGGGTTGTTGTCGGGGATACAAGGGAACTTGAAAAGTTCTAAATTTCTTTGACAAGATTAAAAGGGTGAGGATAGCAAGCAAAATTTATTTTTAAAAAAGTATAAGGCAGGAGCTGGGGTTGTGGCTCAGCGGTAGAGCACTCACCTAGCGTGTGTGCGGCCCGGGTTCGATCCTCAGCACCACATACAAATAAACGCATTGTGTACAACTAAAGCAAATAAATAAATATTTGTTTTTAAAAAAAGTATAAGGCAGATGAGTTTGCCACATCATTTATTAAAACACCATTATAAGGCTATCAAAGGAATAATGGATTAATACTAATACAGCAAACCAGTCCAACTGAAGACTGTATTTGTAAAACTTCCCAAGTGCAGAAGCCAGACATACACATATGTATGCTTGTTATATCATAAAGGTATCATTACAAATTAATAGAGGTGAAGAAATGAGAATTTAATAAAAGAAGTTGGGATTATTTGGCAACAGTTGGGAAGCAGAGTTAGATCTCAATTTAATGTAATAAACCAACACAAATTTCAGACAAAAGAAAGATAAATTTTAAGTACAAAACCATGAAACTAGGAGAAAATATACAGAGGTCTTCCTAAAGATTAAAGGAAGCAAGAAGCCACAAAACAAAATCAATAGATTTGACTACATACAATTAAGAACCTCTGTACTTTAAAAGAAGAAAACATTAAAAAAAATTAAAATAAAAGTGGACAAACTGAAACAATGTTTGCACAAACCTCTAATATCTGAATATATAATAATTATATATAACATATAGTGTTCTCACAAATAAACAAAATATGCATGGGTCAAAGATAAAATCAATCAATTCACGAAGGAAAACATGGACAAATTAAACCAGTATATGTTTGAAAAAAATTATTAACCTCACTAGTGAGTAAAACAAAATCATTTAAATAATCTACCAATTTGTCCCCCACTGATCTGGCAAAGATGTTTGCGCTTACCTAATAGTATCCCATGTGGGTGAAGATATGAGGAACTGAAAGTCAAATTGGTCAACGATTTCTGGGATAACTTGGCAATTCACAACAAGTATCTTAAATCATTTAGGTATCTTAAATCGTTTAGGTATCTTAAATCGTTTAGGCATCTATCCTAAGAAGACATTAATTGACACACATGGCATCTATGTTGAAGGACATTCCTCTCCATACCGAGGACCGGAGTATAAAACAAATGCCCAGCAATTAAGTTTTGACTAAACAAATTATGTTTCACTCACACAGTGAAATATTGTGCAGCTGTTATAAATGTTTTGAAAGGATATTTAATAGCCAAAGAAATTTTCGCACGATACATTTTTTAACAGCCTAATTAAGATACCCTTCACATATGACACAGTTCATCCGTTTAAATCACACTGGGTCCTCCACAGCCACGGGACCCACGTCGGCAGATTCAAACAACTGCTCCCAAAAAGTATGCCTCGGTATTGAATGTGTACAGAGATTTTTCTTGTCCTTATTCCCTAAACAATACAACTATAAATAGCATTTACATTGTAATCAGGCATTACAAGCATCTATAAATGATTTAAAGTAAACAGGAGAAGGAGCAAAGGTTATGCAAACACGGTGCCATTTCACACATGGGACGAGAGCATTCTCAGATTTTGGTAACTACAGGGATCCTGGAACCAATCCTCCACAGGTATCAGCGATGACTGTGTACAAGTCAATAAGTATTTTTCAAGATTGTCACAGAATTGTGCAACAATCCATTTTTCATCTAAAAAAAAAAAAATCCCAACCTCATTATGAGTCACTCCCCATTATCCACCTCCCACCCCCCCCAACCCCAGTAACACTTATGTGTTTTTCTGTCTCTGCAGACTTGCCTTTCTAAACATTTCATATCAATGGTTGTAATACGTGGCCTCTTGAAAATGGCTTTCTCACATACTGCAGTGTCTTCAAGGTTTAGCCAGGGCATAGCATGTGTTGTACCTTTTATTGCTGAATAATAGTCCGCTATATGAACGTACCACGTTTTATTTAAGCAACCATCTGTTAACGGGTACTTGGACCGTTTCAAACGTTTGGCTATTATGAATAATACCACTATTAACATTTGTGTACAAGTTTCTGTATGGATGTAAGTTTTCCTTTCTCTTGGGGATGTGCAGAGGAGTGGAATTGCTGGGTCACATGAGAACTCTGTACTTGACTCTTTGAGGAACTGCCGGACCGTTTTCCACGGCACCTGTGCCATTCGGCATCACCACCAGGCATATATGAGGGTTCCGATTTCCTCGTATGCTCAGTGACATTTATTGTTTTATTTTTTATCATCGCTATCCTGTCTTACTGTGGTTTTGCTTTTAATTTTCCTGATGACTAATGATGTTGAGCATTTTTTCCCTGTGTTTATTGACCATTCACGTATCTTCTTTGGAAAAACAATTCTTCAGACCCTCAGCTCATTTTTTTTTTCCCCAGAGATTGAACCGAGCACCTTATGCATGCGAGGCAAGTGTTCTTATCACTGAGTCATGACCCTCAAAATGCCTATATTTATTTATTTTTTTAATTTTCTCTATTAATGAGTTCTGAGAGTTATTTATATATTATAGATACACATCCCTTATCAGATATGATTTGAAAATACTTTCCCCCATTCTCTGAGTTGTCATGTTACAAAAAGGCATAATATCTAAACATTTTCTGAGTACCTCCTGTATGCCATGAAGTTGTAAAGCGGCCCAAAGAACACAGAAGACAGATCCTTCCTCCCAAGAATGTGCTAATCAAGCATTTAAGAGGCAGTGTAGGATAAAGCACTAGTAGGAGAAGATTCCGTGCCTGAGATAATACTCAGAGTTGGCAGAACAAGCAGTCAGGTCTTGTTGGGGAGGTGGGCCTCAGGGAGTGGGCTGCAATAGACAAGGAGTGGACAGGGAGGACATTAGGCAGAAGGACTCGATGGTGGTGCTGGGAATAGGTACAGTGAGAAGATCAGCTGGATTCATTCAGTCAGAATCAGAAGGTGGAGATGCCACGCAGAGAGCTTTGCTCTTAAACCCACCTGCGCCACAGTCCCCGATAGAGCAGGAGCGGTGGCCATTGTGAAGAAAATTACATTTGGAGAGAGTATACCAGGCACCAATGGCAGAATCAATTTGGAGGGTGGGGGGCTGACACAGACTGGAACCAAGGCATGGCCAGACTGGATGGTGGCCGTGAGGTGAGGGAATTCAAGGAATCGCCTGAATTTTGTTAAGGGAACTTACCATCAGCCGTGTGATCTTAGGCTGCTTCTGGCCCTTGCTGGGCTTCAGCATCCTCCTTGTAAAGCAAGCGTGCACCTGTTAGGACTGCACTCAGCTGCAAGCGGTAAAATACTAGACAGCTGGGACTTACGCACTGAAGATATCAATGATCTCTCATAACAGAAACGCAGAGGTAGGCTGCTTTGGGTTGGGTGCAACGTCCCAACGACACCATCAAAGATTACAGTCTTTTTCCATTTTTTGGCTCTGCCACCGTGGCTTGCATCCCAGGGCCACACCATACCTGCTGCCATCCTAGGAGCCCCACACGTGCTCAAGACAGGAACCAGGCAGCAGGTTGGTCCACCACACCAGGCTCCTCTGAACTGTCAATTAGGACAGCAGAGCTCCCCCAGCATGGCTCTGTGTCTCATTGGCTGCGACTAAGTCACGGACCCCAGCTAGAGGGCCCCTAGGAAAGTGGGACTCAGAATCATCCTGACTGGTATAGACATTGCTGAGCAAACTGCTGCCCAGCATTAGACTAGAGTGAGCACAGGTTTAGGGAAGACAGTCACTGACCCAGAGAACTGGCCACGGCCCGCCAGTGTCCACAGTGGGGTTCTCTTGTCCCCAGCTGTTCTGCTCACAGTGGCTGCTCTCACGCACTTCCTTTCCTTCCCACCCGGTCTGGGGAGAAGACCACCATCCCGACACTCTCTGTTTTGGTAAACTTGGCAATTCAGTCAAATAGCCCCTTTCTCCCATCAGTTCCTGTCAAGCTGACTTTCCTAGTGTGGCTAGTCTTTTTTTTTTTCTGAACCAGGAATTGATTGATGGAACCCAGAGGCATTTAACCACTGAGCTACATCCCCAGCCTTTTTGCTTTTTAATTTTTATTTTGAGGCAGGGTCTTGCTAAGCTGCTTGGAGCCTCACTAAGTTGCTGAGGCTGGCTTTGAACTTGAAATCCTCCTGCCTCAGCCTCCAGAGCCACTGGGAATGGCTAGTCTTTTGACTGGACAAATGTTGGTGATATGTACCATTAGCCATCAGGGACACACGCGCAAATCAAAACTACACTGAGATTCCATCTCACTCCAGTTAGAATGACAATCAGCAAGAATACAAGCTTTAAAGAAGAGTGAAATTATGGCATTTGGAGTGGGAAAATATCATGCTAAGTGAAATAAGCCAATCCCACAAAACCAAAGGTGGAATGCTTTCTCTAATATGCTGATGCTGATTCACGATAAGGTCGGGGGGCACTAGGGAAAATAGTGTTACCTTTGATTAGGTAGAGGGAAGTGAATGGAGGGGAAGGAGGGGATGTGGGGATGGGAAAGATAGTGGAATGAAACAGACATTATTACTGTATGTATATATGTGACTACATGACCAATATGATTCTGCAACATGTACACTTTGAAAAATGAGAAATTATATCCCATCTATGTATAGTGCATAAATGCATTCTACTGTCATGTGTAACTAATTAAAACAAATTTTTTAATTTTAAAAATAAAAAAATAGATTTTAAAAAAGAATACAAATAACAATAAATGCCAGTGAGGAAGCAGGGGGAAGAGGACTCTTACACAGTTTCGGTGGTAATGTAAATTGGTGCCTCCCCTGTGGAAATCCGCGTGGAGACTCCACAAAGAGCTAAAAATAGAACTACCATATGATCTAGCAATTTCACTCCTTGGTATTTTTCCAAAATAATTAAAATCAGTACACTAGCGATACATGCATATCCATGTTTATCATAGCACAGTTCCCAACAGCCAACCATCTAGGCTTTGGTCGACAGAGAATGGATAAAGAGTGTGTGGTGCAAACACACAATGGAGTTTTATTCAGCCAAAAGAAGAAGAAGGAGGAGGAGGAGAAGAAGGAAGAGGAGAAAAAGAAGAAGAAGAAAATAATTATGTTATTTGCAGGAAAATGCTTAGTACTTTCTGAGATCATATCTTTGGAATAATTCCACCTCAGAGAAGTATGATATGTCTCCTCTCATGCGTGGAAGCTAAAGGGGATGCCATGGAAGTAGAAGGGAGACCATTAGCATAGAGGAAGGGGATCAGAGGAAGGGAGGAGGGGAGGGACTGCAGAGTGAATTTGATCTAATTACTGTTTGTATGTATACATAAAGATGCTACAATGAAACCACCACTCTGTATAAATAGTAGGCACCAATAAGAAAGCAAAACAAAAATACTGCATTCTACAAAAATAAATAATTTCCAAATTAAAAACAAAAAAAGTCGACACATTGTTGGGACCTGTATTCCCTGTGTGTCCCTCTGCCTGTCCCTGGCCTCTCTGCACATGCTCAGTCTCATGCTTTACTCTTCCTTCCTGAAAGTTGTATTTTCCCACCAAATGTGGGTGTTCCTCAAGTGTGCAGGCCTTCCTGCTTCCCACAGGCCTGTCCCCTCTGTGACCGATGTCAGAGACCTGGAATCAGCTCAGGTCCCAGAAGGTAACTAGACAGAGACTCCTCCGTCTCCTGGAGTCCTGACAGTTGCTGCTCAGGGCCCATCAGGTGAAGGACCAAGGCTGAGGAACGTCACAGGAGGAGTTGTCCACGTGCCGCCAGCCATCCTGGTTCCAGAGTTCAGAGGTGCTGAGGCTCCACGTCTGTCCCCAGGGTGAAGTCAGAGTCACACGTGAGTGGCCCAGCTCAGGGAGAGAGAATTTATCACCCGAGTTCCTCCCTACAACTCACTCCCCATAATTCACTCCATGCGTGCCCAGCAGGTCCCCACGGCCCCCACCTTACCTCTGTGACAGTGCAGTATTTTGATTCAAATCCCTTCTTCTGACCTCTATTTCATCCCTTAGGATCACCCAGGGTGAAACCTCCCACCTCCCGTTGTTTTCCCTTCCTGGTAGCATCTGTACAATTACATCCTTTTATGTTTAAATGGACTATCTGTTCTTGTTAAAGAGCATTTTTTAAAAGTAACATTTTTATCACTCTCCTCCATGGAAAACAAACATTAGTTTCCCTAAATAGACAGTGACCATAAAAATAAACACAATGAAAACAAAACAACGGTAACCCGACACGGTGTGATAAAAAAAAAAAAAAAAAATGTGTGGGTTGGAGTAGGTGGAAAAGCGTGAACAGTTAAGAAGATGTAAGGAGATGTGGGCCCCTGACAAGGCGATGAGCAGCCACATCCGGGAACGAGGGTGTGGGGAAGGACTGAGCTTCAGCGGCTCCGCTCAGAGGCCTGTGGCTCCGAATCGAGTTCCATGAACAGCAGTTAGAAGAGTTTCAAGCCAGACTCCACAACCCAGCATTTTCTGTGTTTGCATTTTCGTGTTCTAAGTGTCCTGGGCTCTGTGATGCCCGGTGCCTTGGTCTTTGAATTCCTGGTGTTTTAGGGAGCTAGGTGGCAGTCACAGGGGTGCTTTTTGACACTGTCAGCAAGGAGTGCCCACCCATGTTGACGTTGGAGCCAATTCTAGGATACTTAGGCCAAAGGTGGAGAGCAGGAAATGTTAGGCCACCACTTGACCCTGTCCCCGGGTACCGCACCCACGTGTTTGGGTACGACTGTGATGCCTGTGTTTTCCTGAGGCCAAAAGCTTGCAAGGCACGGCTGGGGGTGATTGATGGGGCTTTTCCACAGAGGTGATGAAAGAGAGGAGAGGGGTGCTGAATGGGGGTGGAACCCAGCACATTAGTTGTAACCCTGAGGATCACCGGAAGCCTACAATTAAGACAGAATCCAGTGAAATCCAAGGGAAAGGCTCAGAAGCACGACACTTTGCTGTCTTGAGTCCTGCAAGCAGGCAGCTGTGAATGTCCTGGGACATGGGCCAGGGGACATTCACTATGATAAGGGGTATCTAAGAAGTTCTCACAATTGAGGCATGAGGGGCTGGAGCAGGAAGCAACCTATGTGAAGCCCATTGGCCCTGGAGGTCATAAGATCTTGCTTAGGATTCATTTGACTTCCAGCTTTGGCATCTATTAGCTGTTTGACCTTGGAGGGGTTGCATAACCTCTCTGATCCTCATCAATAAAAGGAGGCTGGTAATCCCTGCCTCATAGGATTCTTGCAGAGTAAACTGAGAAGTACATGTGAAATAAGGACAGTGCCTGGTTCATAGTAGGTAATAACCATTAACAGTCATCTTTAAGAAGCCAGACTCAGAAAGTCAAGAATTTATGTTTTCTCTCATATGTTGAAGCTAGAAAGAAAAATGAGGGGAAGGCAAGGAGGAAATCTACTGAAAATAGTAGGAAGACCAGTAGACTAGAGGACAGGGACCAGGGAGAGGAAGACCGGGAGGTACTGGGGAATAAAATGGATCAAATTATGTCATGTGCGTGTGTGAATATATAACAACAAAGTCCACCATTGTGTATAAATCATAAGACATCATTTAGGAATAAAAAATTAATAAAAAGAATTTAAAAAAAAAAAACAAATATTTTAACATTATTTTTTCTTGGATTTGTCTGACCAGGTGGGACTAAATTAGTCATATTTTTCTAAATAAACCAACAAAACAGCAAATAAAGAGAAACCAAGAGCAATCTGTCCCATAACAAAGAGACAAAACAAAAACCAGGGAGAAGAAATCCACCTCTGGCCCGAGATGGCCGAGGGGACCAAATCCCATTCCAGTGACACACTTCAGATGCCAGAAGGACCTTCATGGGTTAAAAAAAAAAAAAAAAAAAAAAAATGGAGGCTTTCAGGAGAGGTAACCATTAGAGTGGAGATGGCATTTTTAAAACATCACTCTTGGTTTAAAAAAAAAAAAAAAAGACAAGAAATTAAAGCATTTGTGTTTAGGAGGAAAAAATAGCTAGTTTTATAATCTGCCATTTGGAAAATCAAATCTATATTAAGAAAGAAAGCTGTGAGCTGAGGCAAGAATGAGGTTTCCCGGCGACAGCTTCATTTGTAAGTTTTGTGCGGCTCTTGAAGGTCACTCATTCCAGGGACTTCATCCCACTTCGCAAACAGAAGACGAATCTGCAGTCCCTTCCCTGGAGCAGGTTATACAAGGAAACAATAAATGTGAGAGGCAGCAGCACTCCTTAAGAGGCCTAAATTGAATTGCATTGACTTTTTACAAAGCCACAAATTGCTTATCTTATTCAAGTGCTTGAGTGTTTGCTTTTTGATGAGCTCGGGTACGAAGATACCTTGAAGTTCCACAGTGGCGTCAGTCGCCCAATTTGAGCTGTCAGTGGAGGGGCTGGGGCCGGGGCTGGGGGGCAAAGTCGAGGGCACAGGTCTTCAGAACCTCCCCTGCCTTCCAAACCCTCACCAAGACCAAGGGGAGCAAATGGGAATTATCCCAGAAGATGATCTAAAAAGATCCAAGTCCTATGAGGATGGGCCCATTCTACCCCTAAGATGCATCTGCCTCCTCGCTCACTCACACAGGGTGACAGATGGGAAAACCAAGCCATTTCTAGATTCGGGGAAGTGAAGAAAGGAGAGAAATAAAGAGAGAGGAACAGCAATTTCAGGCAACATCATGGGTGTTTGAATCTTTGTGAGCAGCATGCATGTGAGTGCTGGAGTCACAGCGGTCCCCAGCCCTGGCTGCACGTAGGAATCCCTGGGACAGCTCTTTGAAGCTCTTTTGAAGCTCTCTGGACCCTCTGGCCAGTTCAATCAGAAGCTCTGGGGGTGAGGCTCCAGGAATCCTCGTTCCTACGGCCCCTTCCCCAGGATTCTAAATAGCACATGAGATTACACACCACTGGACTAAATGACTAAGGAATAAAAAGAGGACATTGATGTTACTGAATTTTATTGAGATGATGGCTACCATGTTAGTGGTGGGCAGGGTCACATCAATGACAGGTGCCAACAATGTCCTTCCCCATCCATCAAAGAAGAACCAGTGCTGGAAAGACAGCTTCTGAGAAATTGAACAGGGGACACTCTGAATTTGAACTTGAGAACATCAGGGTGTTTGGGAAAACCCGTGTGAGTGAGGGACCCAGCACTGGCCCTTGTCAGGGACCTTGTGATTTGCATTGGCTACGGCTGCACCAGGGGTAAGGGACCAGCTCTGCTTGCTCCATTTCTAGGTGTTTCTCCAGGGAGTTAATGCAGACACCTCCTTCCAACCACGGGGCAGGGCCAGCACCCACTTTCTGCCTGGGTCAGTCCCTCTGTCCCTGGCCCAGAAGCACTCGCATGCCCTCTCCTTTGAAGTTTCCTGCCCACCTTAGGTTCCTACCTGGAAGTCTTTAGGCCCCAAAGTGGGACATCTGTTTTGCTTGCCAAGACAAGGCATTTGAGCGATGGAATGGACTCACCCTCGCAGGATCTCATTCTTTCAGCTGTCAGCTATTCCTTTCCTCCCACCCTGTGCCCCCCTCTTCCAACACGCATGCACACTCAAGCATTGGCTAACAAACCCTCCAAGAGAACACTTGCATCAGTTTGAAAGCCCTGTAAGGGTTATGCCTAAAAATGTGAATCCTTAGTGGTGGAATTCCATGCACTTTGCTGGAAATCATTTGCATTCAGAGTTAGAACAGAATCCCTCTTGAAATAAAGAGCAGAATCGTCCAGTAGTCTAAGGAAGCAACTCAGAAAGGAGCTAGATCACAACCCAGAGGTCTCTGGCACATGCTGGAATTTTTCTTCCCCCTTTGCAAAACCATAGGAGAACTATTGGTCGTGTCCAGGCTCCACATGGAAAATATCCCAACAACCACTGCTGTTAGTGCAGTGATTTGTGGTCCCCTAGGTACCACAGTCTCATTTGATCCCAAACATACATGACTGGTCCCATTTTACAGTGGAGGAGACTGAGCCCCAGAGAGGTTACAGGTCCTGCCAAGACACACAGCTGGTAATTCTTATGCAAGCCCAGATCTGTGTGGACCCATGCAATGAATCAGTAATTCCTGAGCCCCAACATGGCTTCTGCCGGGCAGCACCTGTCTGCTGGGGTGTTGGCAGGCCTTGCCCAGGGGGGCATACTAGCAGTGGCAATGACCATTCCCTTCCCCAAAAGTTTTGTGGGCATTCATTCATTTAAAAATATCTATTGAGTCCAAAATTTGCACCATCACTCTGATAGATGGACAAGATGGGTGGACCCCAAGGACATAGCCATCTCTGTAGCAAATCCTCCTTAGTGGCTATAACAAACACCTGAGACCATCAGCTTACAAGAGAAAAGGTTTATCTGGCTTACACTTTCAGAGGTTGCAGTGCATGGGTGCTTGACCCTGTTACTTGGGCCTGGGCAAGACAGCACATGGTGGCAGGAGCACATGGTGGAGCAAGTTGCTCACCTCAGGTGGCCAGGAAGCAAAGGGAAAGAGAAAAAAAACCAGTGTCCCACAGTCACCTTCAAGGACACTTCCCCAGTGATCTAACTTCCCTCCACCAGGCGCCACCCCTTAAAGGTTCCACCACCTTCCAATAGACCTGGGCACTAGAGCACTTTAATTCATGAGCCTTTGGGAGATATTCTAAGTCCAAACAACAGTAGTGGCCAAGCCCCCTGAAGTTGGTCCCAGGGCTCCCCCAGCCATTTCCATGCTCATCCTCAGGCTCCAGAACCCACCTGCCAAAGGAAAGTGTGATTGATAAAAATTGCACAAATGCAGTGTTCTTCTTGTTCATCCTGTCTGTTGCCTTTCCTGGGTGGGGTACCTATTAGTGATGCTGAGAGACATTAGTACTTAAGTCAGGAATGCATTACTAGTGTCAGTGAAATGTCAGGCACTGTGTGAGTTAGGCAAGTTCTTTGGAAACAGATCTGCTTTGGACCATGACATTAAGACTTGTAGAAATGGATGGATAGATGATCCATCACAGGAAGTAGTTGGAAGGATGGCAAAAGAAACTAAGTAAATCCATGAAGAGAGAACAAGAGAAGATGATAATGGGTAGATGGCAGCTAGAGACATGATATAGTTCAAATATTCCAGTTGGGCCAACCCACCTACTGTTCCCCAGCTCACCTCTGGGCCTTTGCATGGGCTGCCTCTCTAGTGAAGTGCCTCTTCTTCAGCTCAGTGTCCCACTCCCTACAACTCTGGAAGCTGGGATATTCCCACACATCCACATCCCAGAGGCCTTTCATGACCTTGCCTGGCAGGGTTAGATAAGATCTCTGCTGTAACAAAACCATGCATGAACCTCTGTTCTAGCATTTATGGCATTACTGGAAATTATCCACGGACTTGTCTGCCCCCTGACTACTAGGTTGTGAGCTCTTGAGGTCGTGGTCTATTCCCCACTTTATTCCCAGTGCTTGGCATGGCCAGCGCTCCTGAGGTGAGCTCACTGTACTATACCCGTGCTGGTGGGAACATGCATGGGAGACAGAGGGCAGGGTGGGTTTCTGCCTGCGGGTTCCTCCTGCATCCAGGATGCCCTCCCCAGGGGTTCCCTCACATTCCTGCTGGGCTCCACTGAGCTGATTTAAAGGGCCAGGTGAGAATGTGCCTAGCGCCTTGCAGGGTAATTGTGGAGGGCCTGTGATTGCCGGGAGGGCCCCAGGTGCAGCCTCTGCGGGGAGGCCTGCACAATAAGACTCCATACCCACCTCCTGTTAGCGCTAACAAAGACAAATCGGAGGCAGCCGCGGGAGTGCTTTGCCTGTTAAGTGTTAAGTAGCAGACTGATTGCTCCAAAGTTGACAAGTGACAGGGAGTGAGATGCAGGTGCTTCCGACAGCCCTCCTGGGATAGCGAGGACCAGGGCTCCGTCTGGGCGGGGTGGGGGTCCTCTGATTGAGGGGCTCTGTCACATCTCAGAGACAGAGAGATTGCTGTCTTGCTCGAAACTGACCCCTGGTCCAGGCCCTGTTCCCTGGGTCCCCTTAAAAAAGTTCCCTCCAGTTCTCTGAACCATTTCCAGGCTTCACCCCAAACCTCAGCTCTCCCCCAGAAGGACCATCACAATGGAGAGCCCCACCTGGAAAAGGGGGAGGCGTCTATCAGGGGGTGGAGAGCGCTGTGTTTCTGGGGGGAAATGGCATCTTTCAGCCCAGCCTGGCTCCTGGTGGGTCCCTCCATCCTGCCAGTGCCCCGTTCTCTGTTTCAGCACCTGCACACAGCCAATAACACAGGTCTGCACAGCACCTCCAATAGCTCGCCATTTCCCCCTAGTAGAACAGGTTTACGTGGAGGGCTGGGGATGTGGCTCAGCGGTAGGGCGCTCGCCTAGCACGCGAGCGGCCCTGGGTTCGATCCTCAGCACCACGGAAATAAAATAAATGTAAAAAAAGAAAAATAGGTTTGAGTGGAATCTTACCTGAAGTCTATGCCTTCCCAGCAAGGTTATGGGCAGTAATCGCACTCTCTGGGCCTTTTGAGTGCAGTGCTGTCAATGGCAGATTCTAGGTGAGAGCGGGTCCCCTGATTGATGGGGAGACCTGGGCTCACACACATGCAGTGCTCCCTTGCTACCACCAGATGGGTGGCAGTCATTCTGTACCACCCCGCCCTCTTTCCCTGGTAAGTTCAAATAAACGGATGCTTCCTGGCAGGCCAAGGTGCTCACCAATTTATATCCGTGACAAGATCAGTGTTGAGGAGCTGCATGAGACTTGCTCCTGAGCTCTGTGTTGGAGTAGCTCAGGCTGCATTTTGTGTGCACACGTGTGTGCACAGATGGAGTGGCGGGAGGGCAAAGCTGGGGACTGCCTGGGGCAGCTCTACAGCAGAATGCCTTTGTCCACGGCTATGGTTTGCATACAGTTTCAGTGTGTCCTTCAGAAATTCATGCACTGGGGCTGGGGCTGGGGCTCAGAGGTATAGCGCCCGCCTAGCATGCAATGAGGCACTGGGTTCAATCCTCAGCACCACATAAAGATAAAATAAAGATATTGTGTCCACCTATAACTAAAAAACAAATATTAAAAGAAGAAGAAGAAATTCATGCACTGGAAACTTGCCCCATTGTGGTGTCAGGTGGTGGGAACTTGAAGAGGTAGGGCCTAGGGAAGGGTTAGGTCATCAGAGGCCCTGCCTTCTGAAAGGATTGATTTAGTTCTCATGGGACCCTGGGTAGTTCCTGATAGAGAGGATTATAAAAAGAGAAAGCTGGCTCCTGAATCTCTCTGGCTTCATGTCTCACCAAGTGACTGCTGTCTCCCTCTCACACCCACCTTCACCAAGATGCCATTCGCCATGTTTTGAAGTAGCCAGGAGGCCTTTGCTAGAAGTTGAATCAATGAAATCACCTGACTCTTTTCTTTTTTTTTTTTTTTTTTTTTTTGTGTGGTACTGGGGATTGAACTCAGGGGCACTCGACCACTAGGTCACATCCCCAGCCCTTTTTTGTATTTTTTATTTAGAGACAGGGTCTCACTGAGTTGCTAAGTGCCTCACCATTGCTGAGGCTGGCTTTGAACTCGCGATCCTCCTGCCTCAGCCTCCCAAAGTGCTGGGATTACAGGCGTGCGCCACCGCGCCCAGCTGACTCTTTTCTTTATACAGTACCTAGTCTCAGGTATTTTGTTATAGCAATTGAAAGACATTCAAATGGATTCTTCTACACTTCCTGAAATGATAATATGGGCATCCATATAAACCACATACTTTAGTCAATAGCAGAAAATCCTAAGTGCTCCTCAAATATCAGCAATAATTTGTCATTCTTTTGTTTTGTTTTGTTTTTTGTTTTCTTGGTGTGTGTGGGGGGGGGTGGGGGGTGCTGGGGATTGAACCCAGGGCCTTGTGCATGCAGGGCAAGCACTCTACCAACTGAGCTGTATTCCCAGCCCTAATTTGTCATTCTTAATATAATGCTGTCCTGACACCCCCCTCACCTAATTTCTACCTCCCTTTCTTTTGAAGCCTTACTCCTCCAGAAAGTCCTCCAAACTAGACCTGCCTTCCTTGATCTCCCCTTCCTCTCTATTTGCTTTCGTTGACTCTCATTCAACACTGCTCCTCCCAAATTGCTTCAGGAGCACATGCTTTAGCTCCTGTGCTGGCTCAGGGTTTGTGCCCCTGTCCTATACTTCTTGTGGTACCTCCTTCCTAGGCTACTGAGAACTGAGCAGGCAGGAGACACGGAGGGACTGGTGGTTTCTCCCTGAAATACTTATCTGGGATCATTTCCTCGGTTCTCCCCCCTCAAAGTTCAGTGAAGAGGAGGGCAGGATCCTTTTGTGGATATACATCGGCTCATCCAGGATGAGAGAAAGAGGGAGGGTGGCAGCTGAGGTTGGCCTATCTGGTCTACCTCACCCTTCACCAACCAGTGATTATATAATCGTTCCCTTCTCTGGGGACATTGCTGTGCCCAGCCCTGAGGTGATGGTGACCCAATAGTCATGCAGGCAGAAGGAGACAATCTCAAGGGAAGTGTCCTTCAAGCCTCCTTTGAAAGTCTCCCAGGAACAGCCACCGAGGCTGGCCTGGCTCTGTGCCCACACAGCCCCCGGGACCTTCCTTACCCTGGTAGGCACGTGTGGGGTTCTGCTGGCTGACGCCTCTGCTCCTACTTCAGACTGTGAGCTACCTGAGGGCAGGAGCTGGCCCTCACCTGTGGTACCTGATAAATGCTGAGTGATAGGGATGGATGGGGAAGGGGCTTGGCAGGCAGGCGAGTGGGGGAGGGGATGATGGGGACTGGACCCTGTTCAAAGTCTCATGCAGTCACAAAAATATAATTAAGTGTCTAAGAGCATTGATTTTGGGACAAAAACAGAAGTCCCAAATGTAAACTTTTTAAGTCCAACAGTTTCCTGAAGTATCTATCCAGGTATTTTGCCACTTTCATTGGATTTCTTACGGTTGTATTCTTGATGGTAGGAGTTATTTATATCTTCTGGATACAAGACATTTGTCAGATATATGTGTCATGATTGTTTTCTCCCAGTCTGTAAGTATTCTTCATTTTCTTAACATTGTCTTTCTGCCAGAAGAAGTTATTAATTTTGATGACATCTGATTTATAAACTTTTTTTTCTTTCTTTGAGGAGTGCTTCTTGCATCTTAAGAAACTGTGCCTACCCCAAACTGTCAAAATATTTTCAAAAAAAGAGAAAACCATTTTCCTAGACATAGTTCAGTGTTTGCTTTGATGTTTGGCTCTATGACCCACCTCAACTTACTTTTTGTGTGTGGTGTGGAGTAAAAGGGGTCAAAAACTTTTTTTTTTTTTTCTGTTTTACATTTGCCGTCCTGCCACAAAATTATTTGTTCAAAAGACTTTTATTTCCATTTACTGGATTCTTTTGGTGCCTTATTGAAGATCAATTGACCACATATATAGAGATCTGATTCTTCTTTATGCTGTTTCATTGATTCTTTTAGTACATGCTAATGCCAATGTTACATTGTCTTTATAATGTAGTTACAGTATGCCTTGATATAAATTAGAGTAAGTCCTTCACTTTCATTTCTCTTTATTTTAAAGAGATTTTTGGCTATACAAGATTCTTTTACTTTTTAAAAAATTTAATCAATTTGTCAATTTCTTTTTTTTTTTTTTTTTTTTTTTTTTGTGGTACCAGGGATTGAACTCAGGGGTACTCACCCACTGGGCCGCATCCCCAGCCCTTTTTTGTATTTTATTTGGAGACAGGGTCTCACTGAGTTGCTAAGTGCCTCACCATTGCTGAGGCTGGCTTTGAACTCGCGATCCTCCTGCCTCAGCCTCCCAAAGTGCTGGGATTACAGGCGTGTGCCACCACACCCGGCTAATTTGTCAATTTCTATGAGAAAACTTTCTGGGAATCTGGGTAGTTTAAAATCTATCAATTTAAAGAGAAATTAAATCTTAATACTGACTCTTCTGATTCATAACTACAGAATACCTTTTTATTTACTGTAGATCTCTTTAATTTCTCACAATATTTTACAGTTTTTAGCAGTCCTATGTGCAAATGTATCCCTAATCTTTCATATCTTGATACTATTACAAACGGTATTTCCTCAAAGTTCAATTTCAAGTGGTTTATTGCTGGACATAGTAAGAAAAAGATTTCTGTATATTGACCTTGTATCCTGCAAACTTCATTAAAATTGCTTATTAGTTCTGGTAGAACTTTTAAAGTTTCTGTTTTAGTCAGCTTAGCATCACTGTGACAAAAATACCTGACAAGAACAATTTAGAGGAGGGAAAGTTTATTTTGGCTCTTGGTTCCAGAGGTTTAGTCCATGGCCAGCCAAGTCCCTTGCTCTGAGCCCAAAGTGAGGTGGCACATCATGGTGGAAGGGCATGGTAGAGGGAAGCGGTCCCCTCATGGCATCCAGAAAGCAGATAAGGGGTGGGGAGGCACAGGGAAGATGAACCCTTCCAGGGCATGCCCCCATAACCCCCTGCTCTAGTTAGGTCCTGCCTGCCTATAATTCCCACCCAGTCAGTCCTCTCAAGCTAGGAGGGGCTGATTAGACTGCAGCTCTCACAGTCCAGTCATTTCACCTCTAAATATTCCTGCACCAACATGGGAGTCTTTGGGGAATAACTCATATCCAAACCATAATAGTTCTTAGGGTTTTCTACACAGTAATGTTGTCTGCTAAGACAGATTTGCTTCTTCCTTCTTAATCATTATATCTTTTAATTCCATGTCTTGCCTTATTTATTTCTTGCTATAACTAAAATACTGAATATATATGGTCCAAGTGGGCATCCTTTCTTTGATCTCAGTTTTTTGGAATACACACACACACACATACACACACTTTTTTTTTTTTTTTTTTTTTTTTTTTTTGGTACCAGGGATTGAACTCAGGGGCACTCGACCACTGCACCACATCCCCAGCCCTTTTTTGTATTTTATTAGAGACAGCGTCTCACTGAGTTGCTAAGTGCCTCACCATTGCTGAGGGTGGCTTTGAACTCGCGATCCTCCTGCCTCAGCCTCCCAAGTACTGGGATTACAGGCATGCGCCACGGCGCCTGGATACACACTCTTTCTTATTAGGTACAAAGACAAAGATTGATTGCTAAATTAGCCTTTAAAAAATCGTGAGAAAAATTCTTTCTTCATTTCTGGGTAACATTTCTTATCTTTTAATTGATTTTGATATTAAACTAGCCACACACCAGATTTCTTATACTTATCACTTTTGTTACATATTTTTTACCATTTTTATTCTAATATATGTGTCTTTATACTTAAAGTGTGGAGGCTGAAAAATGCTGGAGAGTGATAGTCACCAAATTATGTTATATTTTGTGCATGTATAAATATGTAACAACAAATCTCATCATTATGTACAACTATAATGCACCAATATAAATACAGAAAAAATAAAGTGTGGAAATTCTTGTATATGTAATATAGGTGGGTTTTGTTTCTTTTTCTGGTCTAAAAGTATCTTTCTATTATAGGCAGAATTATACTGTTATGTAATTACTGATATAGGTGGGCTTAATTCTATCACCTATTTATTTTCTTTGTTTTATCTTTTTTTCTCTACTATATCTTTCCTGCCTCTTTTGTGTTAATCAAATATTTTTTAGCATTTCATTTTATTTCCTGTATTGGCTTTTTAGCTTTACTTATTTAAATTTTTTAACAACTTCTCTAGGTGACAATGCACCTCTTTATCTTTTCACAGTCTATTAAGAACCAACCATTTTAGGCAAAATGTTCAACTCTTAGACAGATGTCTTTCCACATACACCCAATATTTTCTGCTATTGTCACATATTTATTTCTATGTATGATACAAATCCCACAATACAATGTTAGTGTTTTTGCCTTGAAGCTATTAAATCATTAAGAAAAACAAAATGATAGGCTTTTATAGTCACCCACATGTTGCCCATGCCCATGTACTTCTCGGAGACCTTAGTGTTTATCTGATACTATTTTTTTTTCAAACTAAAGGATTTACTTTAACACTTTATGTAAAAAGTTTTCTGGTGATGAATTGTTTATCTCATTTTGACTTTTGAAGGACATTTCTCTTGAATGTGAAAACCCATTTACAAAAACACTACAAAAATAGTAACACCAATATTCCTAATAAACATTGATGCAAAAATCCTCCACAAATGCTAGGAAAACAAATTCAGTAGGACATTTTGAAAATTATACACCATGACCTAGTGCAATTTATTCTTAGAACGTGAGGATAGTTCAACACCTTAAAATCAATCAATGCAATATACTACATTAATAGAATGAAGAAAGAAAATACATGATCATCTTAATTGATGCAGAAAATCATTTGAAAAAATTCAACCTCATTTCAAGACAAAACACTCAATAAACTAGTAACATAATGAAATTACTTCAACATAACAAAAGCTATACATGAAAAGCCCACAGCTGACAATATACTCATTGGCGAAAGACTGAAAGCTTTTGCTCTAAGATTAGGAACAAGGCAAGAGTGTTCACTTTCACCCATTCTAATCAATAGAGCATTGGAAGTTCTAGTTAGATGAATTAAGAAAAAAAAAAGAAGAAGAAGAAGAAGAAGAAGTAAAAGTTCTCCAAATTGGAATGAAAGAGGTAAATTCACCTCTATTCACAGAAAACATGATCTTATATGTAGAAAACCTGAAAGACTTCAAAAACTAAAGACTGTTAGAGCTAATCAACAAATTCAGAAAAATAGCAGAATACAAAAACCAACATACCAAAATCAATTACATGACACTTCTCTGTGCTAATAATGAACAATCCAAAAAGGATATCAAGAAAATAATTCCCTTTACAATTACATGAAAAAGAATAAAATATTCAGGAATTAACTTACCAATGTGGAAAAAATCTTATGCATTGAAAACTAAAAAACATTGTTGAAAGTAATTATAAAGGATCAATAAATGAAAAAGCATCCCACATTCATGGGATTTCAGATTTAAAACTGTTAAGATGACAATACTACCAAAGCCATTTACAAATTCAGTGGGATCAAAATTCCAATGACATAGCTTGCAGAAATAGAAAAATCCATCCTAAAATTCATGTGGAATCTCAAAGTGCCCCAAATATCCCAAACAATCTTGAACAAGAATAACAAATTTGGAGGACTCACGCTTCCTGATCTCACACTTTGCTGCAAAGATGCAGTAATCAAAACAATGTGGCCCTGTAATCCCAGCTCTTGGGAAGCTGAGGCAGGAGGATTGCAAGTTCAAAGCCAGCCTCAGCAATGGCGAGACACTTAGCAACTCAGTGAGACCATCTCTAATAAAATACAAAAAAGGGCTGGGAGGATGTGGCCCAGTGGTCGAGTGCCCCTGAGTTCAATCCCTGGTACAAAAAAAAAAAAAAAAAAAAAAAAAAGACTGCAATAGAATAGAGTCCAGAAAGGACTAAATGATTAAATGACCATTCAGTCAAATGACCATTCCGTTTAAGGAAATGACAGTCTTTTTAACAAACAGTGCTGAGAAAACTGTATATCCACATGCAAAAGAATACAGACCGTTACCTAGCCTCACGTTTTAAAAATTAACTAAAAATGGATTAAAGATTTAAGAGTAAAATTTAAAAACTACAAAACCCTCAGAAGGAAACATAGGGGAAACTTCATGACATGGAATTTGGACATGATTTCTTGGATATGACCCCAAAGGCACAGACAGTAAAAGAAAAATTAGAGAAGCTGAACTCATAAAAATTAAACACTTTTGTACATCAAAAAATATCATGAACCGAGTAAAAAGACAATGCATAGAATGGGAGAAAATATGTGTAAATATGAGAGGGGGTAAAATGGAGCTACCATTTAGTGGGTAGAGTTTCAATATGGGATGGAAATAAATGCTTGGGAGATTTGATAACAGTGATGATTGTACAATAAGGTGTTATCTGCTTAATGTCACCGATCTGTATGCTTACAGTTATTAAAATAATGAATATTCTGCATTTTTACCATAATATAAAAAGTTAAATTTTTAAAATGTAGCCTGTTGACCAATGCCCATTCAATTTTTTCCTTTCAATTCTTTAAAGATATATCATTGTCTTTTGGCTTTCTTCATTATGTCTTTAAAAATCTTCATTTTATCCTCACATTTTCTATTGTTTTTCTGTTTAGAAGTTGAGCCTAATTTTTATCATTTTATCATTTTTCCACAAAATGGAGTATGTCTTTTTTTTCTTTGACTGCTTTTATGTATTTTTATCTCTGGTTTTTAGCAGTATGATTATGATGTGTGTACAGGGAATCTTGTTCCAATTTTTTCACTTGTGGATCATTGGGTCCTTTGATGAATGTCTTTCACTAAATTGAGAAAATTTGCAATTAGCATATTTGTTCAAATGCATTTTCTTCTCCATTATCTCTCTCTGTCCTTCTGGAATTCTAAATTATATATGTGTTGGATTGCTTGGTATTGGCCCACAGGCCGATAGATTAGAAGAAAATTCTTTCCTGCACCTCCTCTGGACTGACTCCCCGTGTCAGAATACAGAATATGGGGATTGGTGAAAAAAGTACAGGCTGGTTTCCAGCACTCAGTGAGGCCTCCTGGGCTTGCTACTTTAATGTAATTCACAACCTACACATAAGTAATCAGCAGCCCCAGGAGAAAGATTATGTTTGGCTACCAAAGTTTGCTCAGAGAAGGTAGTCTATGAAAGAACTTCAATTTGACTTTTTCTCTTGGTGATGGATCCATTTATATTTCCAAACTATGGATGTATAATTCTTTTCCAAGTTGGAAATATTCTTCTGAAGGAAGAGTCCCCAAGGAATGTTATGAAGAAGAACCTGAATAAAGAGGACAGAGCTGAGAGCCTAGCCTGGGACACGTGGCACATACATTCTGCAAACCTGTTGAGTTGTTTGACTGAGCAGGGGACCTTGACTAGGGCCCCAAAGACCCAGACAAGAAACTAGGCTCAGGGATATTACCGCCTCCTCTGAAGTAATGAGACAGTTCTCACAGGTAAAGCCTTTCTGATTTCACATTCAAGCTCCCCAGTTTCATGGCAAAAGGTGCCTTCACTTCTGAAGACAATATTATGACATGATTTTACCTCCTTACAGAAAGAACACAAGCCTTGGAGACTGAAGAAATGGGTTCCTTGCTCTACCACTTACTCACTGCATGATCTTGCATAAGTTATTTAACCTCTCCCAGCCCTAGCTTCTTATCTACAAAGTTGGGGATTAATAATGCCTCCTTCTCATGGTCTTTGTGAGGATTACAGAAGACACAATATAAAAGCACATATAAATACTCCATAAAGGGTCTCTGATCTCGATAATGGCAGAATTAGATGCAGCTAGTTGGAAAAGAAGGGAAGACTTGGGTGGTACCATACACACGCCTCACCTCGGACTCACAAGGACAAACTTTCGATAAAAAGATAACTGTTGCCGGGCGCGGTGGCGCACGCCTGTAATCCCAGCACTTTGGGAGGCTGAGGCAGGAGGATCGCGAGTTCAAAGCCAGCCTCAGCAATGGCGAGGCACTTAGCAACTCAGTGAGACCCTGTCTCCAAATAAAATACAAAAAAGGGCTGGGGATATGGCCCAGTGGTCAAGTGCCCCTGAGTTCAATCCCCGGTACCACAAAAAAAAAAAAAAAAAAAAAAAAAAAAAAGATAACTGTTTGTTTCCATCCTCCAGAGAGCAGGCCTTCTGCCTATGCCAAGTTATCAGGTGACCAAATGGTGTCTGCAAAATCCGCTCACTAGGTTCCTGACATTTCTGAAAAAGGCAATGTTTTTCATATCACAATCATGGACAAAGATTAGAGGACAGTAGCAAGTGCTTCCAGGAGGTCAGGACAGGAGGATGGAAAAGAGTGGCTATGTGGAAATGAGGGAATCTGACCATAAAAAGAACTGAGGGCTTTTTTGGACTTGCAAGGTTTCATGATGCTGTAACAGGTGAACTTGATTGTCATCCTTCTCCCTGACCTTGCTGGACCTCAAGACCTGAAGCAAGGAGAGAGCAAGCTAGGGACCGCTTTAGATCAATTTAGGAGAAACATGTTGTCAGCTCCCTGCTTCACAGCACTGGACCTCTTTTGACACCTCCTCCTGGGCCTCCTTGGCGCTGTCCACGGTGCTGAAGGTCTGGGGCTGCACCTCCCTGTCCAAGAGTCAGAAAGACTTTGTCTTTAAGAATGACAGCTCAGAGCCGGGCGCGATGGCGCACGCCTGTAATCCCAGCACTTGGGAGGCTGAGGCAGGAGGATTGCGAGTTCAAAGCCAGCCTCAGCAATGGTGAGGCACTTAGCAACTCAGTGAGACCCTGTCTCTAATAAAATACAAAAAAGGGCTGGGGATGTGGCCCAGTGGTCAAGGGCCCCTGAGTTCAATCCCCAGTACCAAAAAAAAAAAAAAAAAAAAGAATGAAAGCTCAAATCCATCTGTCACTGTGTGCCAAGGACCATGCTAAGTGCTTGCCCACATTATTTCCCCTTTCCTTACTACCTGGAAGAGGGAATTATTATCTCCATTGTATAGATGAGGGAACAGATGGTTGCTTGAGTTGACATAGCTATTAAGGGATGGAGATGGAATTTGAACCCAAGTCTTGCTGATTCCAAGGTCCATGCTCTTTCTATGTAATACTGTTCTGTCTCTTGAATCCTCAGCTTACCTCTGGTTTTCTAATTCCTAATTTCCCCACAGCATCCATCATCTCCTACTAGTAACCTGTGTGACCCCAATCAACAACCAAGGCAAGCCAGGCAAGAATCACCTATTGTGTGTTTGCTGATTAGTGTTCCCATTTCCCACAGCCATATTATCAGTGTATTGCAGGCTATTGAACTTGTATCTATGTGAATTTGTTTCTTTAGATAAACTTCAGGTTCCTTTGGGGGTAGAGGGTAGTATAATTTATAAAGTATAATTTATACTTTATAATTTATAGTTGCTCATGAGATGGAATTAATTTCTCTTCTCCCTTTAATAACATTTCCAATGCTAAGAACTTGTCTCACCCTGCCATTGTTTCGTTTCCATAGGTGTTTCCATCTCCCTTACTGGGTCGCTGTCATCCCTGCGTACGATGCGTTGGCCCCTCTGACTGAATCTGTTGGTCTGTTGATAGGAATTCACTATTCAACCACTTCATTGAGCACCTCTTATGCCTAGTGTGTTAGCTGGCTTCCTGTCCTATAACAAAATACCTGAGATAATTAATTTATAAAGAGAAGTGTTATTTTGGATCACAGTTTTGAAGGTTTTGGTTCACAATCAATTGGCCCCAATTGTTTTGGGACCATGGCAAGGCAGCCTATCATGGTAGGAGTGTGCTGCAGAGTAAAACCACTCCCAGTGGCCAGAAAACAAAAGAGAGAGTGGGCATGGTAGAGTCCCCTGGGCACTCCTCCAGTGACCTATGGACCTTCCACTAGGCTTCACCTCTTAAAGGTCCCACCACCCACCAGTAGTGTCATGTCACCCTGAGGACCAAACTCTTTTTTAAAAAAACATTTATTTATTTTAGTTGTACACAATGCCTTCATTTGTTTTTACATGGTGCTGAGGATCGAGCCTGAGCAGCACACATGCTAGGTGAGCGCTCTACCCCTGAACCACAATCCCAGCCCCGAGGACCGAACTCTTAACACATGGTCCTTTGGGGACATTCAAGATGCAAACTACATCACCTCACCCTATGCTAATTGGGAGCAAAATTGGGGAGGGTGGAAGATGGTGGAGGGTTTTGAAAGCAGACAGAGCAGTTTGTACTCAATGTAGTAGAAAGTAGAGAACCACATAGATGCTCTGAGCTGGATAGTGATGAGATCAGATTGTTTCTATACAAGTGTGCCTAGCCTGGTCGCTGCACTTGAGGTAGGCACAGTCTGCTGTGAAAACACGATTAGCACACATGACACGGGTAGTGAGAAAGTGATACCAAACTATATTGGGGTCAGAGCACATGCTGTAAATACTTGTTATAGGGATAGAAAAGAGAGTCTTGAAGAATAAACAGGACTTTTACTAAGAAGATGGTAATGGAAAATACTCTCGGTAAGGCAATGGTGTACTCTACACTCCCCCCACCAAAGCGTGGACTTAGCATGTGTGGTTGTATGTGTGTCTGTGTGCACATGTATGTGTATGTGGTAGAAGGTGGAGAACGTGGGCAGCAGAAATGAGGGTACTAATAGTCAAAAACAGAGATTCCTTTTGTTAAGCAGTGCAGGGTAAGGTTTAAGAGAGAGGGGAGTGTGAAAGATGGTGGAAGCAGATAGAACAGTTTTTACTTGATGTGCTAAGACACAGAGAATTATAAAGATGCTCTGAGTTAGATAGTGATGAGGTCAGATTGTGTCTTAGAAACATCTTGTTGGTAGCATATACGGTCAAAAGGAGAGGAGTTACATGAATCAGAAGGTTATTTGTAGGAATCAGAGGGGGTGGGATCCCAGATTCAGAAAGGCAGTGGAGAAGAGATGAGAAATGTCTACAGTGGGCAAGAGATGCCACAGTCCAGTGAATTTGGGTCAAATTGGTAGTAACAATGAATAAACATCTAGAAGCCTCCTGGAAGGCTATATTATCTTGCCACATGTCCCACAGCACTCCTGGTCTCCATGAGGTGTCCTAGCTGCAAGAGGTGTTGGAGAGTCTGATGAATAAAGAGGTATGAAAGAGCTTGCCTTTGCACCTGCACAGTAACAGAACTTACCTGTCACCTGCAGGTCACCTCATGCAGGCAGCTTGGGCCTAGGCTCACCTGCAATTTCAGGCTTTACAGCCTGGGCTGACTCAGACACACCTCCAAAATTCCAGAGCAGTTGGTGGGTGGGTGACCCATACCTCTCTTTGCTATGTTTCCAGGGTCCCTCTACAGACACCCTCCAGAACTGTGTCATTTCAAGGACTATGATATATGGAGGTTCTATATAAAATGAATTATGTTGAAAAACCACACTCTTCTAAGTGCCTATGTGGGTACAGGGGACTATGGAGAGTATCAGGGTTAAATTTAGGGCTCCTGATAAAAGCCCAAAGCAATTGGGAGCAACCTGTGCTGCTGATTCAGTCCTGTTGACATGCCTGACTGTCAGGTGGATCATTGGGTCCAATTACCCTTCATTACCCTTCCACATGTGACATTCCTTCAGAATATACAATTTTGCACAGCCTCCACAAACCCATTGTCCCATGTGACACTCATCACACACCTTATGGAGGAGAAAGAGAAGAACTGTTATCTCCATCTGTTGTGGTTTGGATATGAGGTATCCCCCAAAAGCTCCTGCAGGAATGTTTGGAGGTGAAGTGATTGGATTGTGGGAGCTGCAAACTAATCCATCCATCATTGTTTGAATGGACTAACTGGTAACTGTAGGCAGGTGGGGCAATACTGGAGGAGGTGGCCACTGGAGGTATGCCCTGGAAGGGTGCGTCTTCTCTGTGGTCCCTTCCCCTCCCCTTTCTGCTTCCTGGCCACCATGAGGGGAGCAACTTCCTTCTGCCACACTCTTCTGCCATGACATCCTGTCTTACCGTGGGCCCAGAGCAATGGAGTTGGCCCACCACCGACTGAACCTCTGAAACTATGGGCCAAAATAAACTTTCCCTCCTCTAAGTTATTCCTGTCAGGTCTTCTGGTCACAGCAACATAATGCTGACTAACACATTGACCGCCTGCTCAGTGAGGAACCCAGAACATTGTCTTATGCTTTCTCTCTCATCATATGAATCATACTCTATGCTAATTACTAGCTTAATTATCTGAGTTCACTGCTGTCCAGGGTAGGGATCAATTTTTCTTTGTTCATTCAACATATATCTGTATAAATGAAGGAATGGCCAAAAGGCATAGAGATGATTCCTTTCCAAACTAGAACTGGGTCCCACCGTCTCCTTCCTTCCATAATCATGGTATCTTCATATATCATAACCAAAAGAACAAATCAAGGTCAATTAAGCAGGATTCTTCCTCTGAAATGCCTTGTTTCCCAAGGGCCATCTTTTCCAGGAACCTCATCCTTCCGCTCACCTAGAAAACAATTCTTCATTAACACCGGATTTATCTGAAAGCTTTAAAAATTACTGATTCCAACCCCAGAGCTTCTGACTGACCTGGTCTGGAGATCAACCTGGGAATTGAGACACAAATGCACAGCTGGTGTTAATTACAGCTGCTCCAGAGTGTTATTAGTCAAAATGTGGATTAGCAACAGGAGAATTATCTGCACTCCTGTTAGACATGTAGATACTAAATGTTCTTACAATAACAACAAAATATTGTAACTGCGATATGATGAATATATCCATTAGCTTCATTGTGGTGATCATTTCACGATGACTATGTATGTCAGAACTTTATGTTGTACACCTTAAATATATAGAATTTGTATTGCTAGGTATATAATCATGTTCTATTTGACAATGGGGATGTATTCTGATAAATGCATCATTGGGCAACTTCATCAATACACAAATATCACAAGAGTCTATTCACACAGATCTAGATGGTATGGCCCATTGCTCCTAGCTACAAACCTGTCCCGCTTGTTACTATAATGAATACTGTAGGCAACTGCAACACAGTGGTAAGCATTTGTGTACCTAAATATAGAAAAAAAAAGTATAGTAAAAATACTGGGGTATAGTAATTTTTCAGCTCCTTTGGGACTACTATTGTACATGGAGTCCATCATTGATCAAAATGTCATTGTGATGCACATGACTGTACCTCAATAAAGCTGAAAAATGAATTGGACTGAAAAAAAGAAAAAAAATAAATAAAAGTAGCATGGCAGTCCCACCCAAATCAGTTGAATTGGAGTTTGCATTTTGACAAGATCCCCAGGAGATTCAAGCACAATATTGCAATGGGTCCCAACCCTGCCTACCAGTAGAATCACTTAGAGTTTTCTAAATTACCAGTTGCTGGGCTCCACAAGAGACCAAATAAACCAGACTCCCTGAGGATAGCACCCAAGCATGGTATTTTTTAAAAGCTCCCCAAGTGACTCTCATTTGCAGTCATGGCTGAGAACCATCAAATAGAATAGTTAATCTGTACCTGTGGTGGCATTTTGTGCTTTCTGCTTTGCATTGTAATGATAATTATGTTTGTGTATGACTTTCTCTCCTCCCTCAGACCATCAGTTCCCTGAGGGCAGAGACTCTGTTGCATTTATTCATGATACAAAAAAAAAAAAAAAAAAAAAGAAAAGAAAAGAAAAGAAAGAAAGAACAAAATGTGAAGCTCCTACTATGCAAAAAGCACTGGACATATCGGGGAATATTTGTGGTCTCTGTTATCAGAAGAACAACCCCGTTGTCAAGAAGTTCACAATTTGGAAGGAGAAAGACTTACAAGCAAATGATTAACATGTGAGGTTGGAGGGTGCAGAGAGAGAGGATGGAAGAGACACCAGGCACTGGAGGAGAGAGAGCCCTGTACCCCATCCAGAGAGGCGACATGGGAGCTGTCCTGAGAGGTGGATAGGATGCCCTCAGTGGGTACAGAGGATGAGGAGAGGAAATTCCCAAGGGAGCGAGCAGCTGATTCATAACCACAGAGGCATATGGACAAAACACTGAGTGCACAAAGCTGTTTGTTGCAGCATTATTTATAGCAGCGAAATATTGTAAACACCCCAAATGTCCATCAGAAGAGGATTGCTAAATAATGAATGGTCCATCCTTATAAAGAAAAACCAGGCAAACACAAAAATATCGATGAGACTTTTTAGATACTACTGTAAAATATTCCAAGAGAGAATGTTAAGGTGAGAAGAAACAAGGAGCAGAAAACCTGCCAGTTGTTAAGCCATAATTTAAGATACACTTTAATATACACTTACTCTACCTAAATTCCCTGTGTCCCATTTTGTAGACAAGGAAACTGCGCCTCAGGGAGATGAAGTCACTTGCCCAATGTCATGATGTAAGCTGAGAACCAGGGCTGACCCTGCATGGGTCTGTCCGACTGTGAAGCTGGCAAAGGTCCTGCCGGCCCCCAGCTGACCATGAGCTCTCTGCACCAGGTTTGGAATAATGGATGGAGCTGTAGACAGGAAGGGTGGGCTTGAGGGCTAGGGCTGAAATCCCAAGGAAGGCCAGGGGGACAAGGCCAGGCAGAGAGAAGGAACAGGCTCCAGGGGTCACAGCTTTCTGAACCTGGACTTGTCACTTCCTCAAGGTGGAGGAAGGCTGGAGCCATGGAGCTAACACTGGATGGGGCAATCCTGCAAGGGGAGGGGTCCTAATGCAGTCACAGCCGCTGCTGCCACATCTGGACCAGATGTTTGTAAAAGAGTCCTGTCGTCCCATAGACGCTAATAGGCAGGGATGATCCAGAATTTTTCTTCCAAACCCTCCATGAGAAAAGGGCCCAAGGAGCAGGTGGAATGGCAACCGCACTCTTGGCCACCATTGGAGCACCAGTCCCTGCCTTTAGAATTCCCTGCTGATTGTTAAGAAAACCAAAGCCCTGACTTCTCCTTTTCCACTGCATGGGGTGCCCACATCAGCCATGCCACACACACACATTCGAGGACATGCATTATGCAGCAGTCCCACCCACGGAGACCCCCAGTGTAAGATGACTCATGGGAAGGTCTGAGTCACCATCTTAGAAAAGGTGCCACGTGGAGAATGTGGGCTTTGGGGTCCCATTCAGACCCTGCTTCCCTCATTACCAGCAGATGACTTAGCCAGTCACCCCACTGCTCTGAGCCTCAGTCTCCCCTTTGATAAGGGGGTGCTAGGTCCTTCCTGCTGTAACTGAGGAAGATGGGGTGTCCGTCATGTTCCCAGTCCAGTATGGCGAATGGGAGAAAATGAGTGACACAGTCACCACATCCCGCTCACCTCCACACACAGTGGGCAGCTTTCAAAGCACCTTCACCTTCTTCCCCAGATTCCCCACTGACCCTGGGAAAGCAGGGGTCTCTAACCAGAGTATCCCTGGGGGCAGGAGTAAAGCAAATGAATAAGGCAGATGGGGATAAGATGAGTGGTGAGCTGGAGAGCACGGGTCCCAACTAAAGGGCCTCATAGGCCCAATTTTTTAAAAGAAAATGAAAAATAGGGTCCTGAGTTGGCCCTTGGATCATCCATTAAGAGCCCCCAAGATGGAGCCAGGTGAAACCCAACAAGTACCACTAAGATCTTCCAGGGAACACACACCGTTAGCAAGAAGATGAGACTGGTCTGGAGCTCGTGCTGTCCCAGAAGCCTGTCTCAGGGCTCCTGCCAGGCCGGCCTCAGCCTGAGCACTGGAAGCAGGCAACTGGGGGTGCTCTGGGAACCTTGGGGAAGGCCCCTCCAAGCCCTCTCCCTGCAGAACCTGAAATGCCAGCATTAAATATTCATTCCTCTGGGTTAAGTGTTTCCTTGCTGGGGTCCTCTTTTAAATTTCAAATGCTTCTTTGGAGAGGAAGAGCCACTTGTGGCTCTGAATCAAATGTACTGGAATTGAGTGAAGGGAATGGCAGCTGTGCTCTGGAAAGGGAGGGGGCCACCCGCTGCTCCTGTCATCCCTCCCAGGCTGGCTCCCTTCCACACTCCTGTGCTTCTCTGCCCCCAGTCTGGGGGCCAAGTGTGTTGGGAAGGGGATACTGGGATGGGATGGGCTCTTGGTTTCTGTTCTGGGAGACCAAAGAAGAGATTCATTCAAAAGAGCCCTCAGCCACTGCAGAAGCCTTGGTCTCCCCTTTGGGTCCCAAGTCCTCCTCCTGGGAGTTAGGGGAGGGTGCACCTGGAGCTGAGCTTTTCCAGTGCAAAGACAGCCAGGAGCAGCCTGGCTCTAAGCTGGGGAGCAGCTTCTGCCTCCAGGTAGCTGGGGATGCAGGCAGAGCAGCTCCCGGAGGAGGCTCTTGGGCACAGTGCCGGCATCGCTGCCTCTGAAGCCCGGTTTGTCATTCCACTCAGGCTTGCGCGTGACTGGGATGCAGAGAACGGCAGTGTGTGCACCCCAGCTAATGAGCGAGGCCTCAATTAGTGCATTAACTAGCAAGTAGTATGGGGGACACACTGTGTACCCAGCCCCACACTAGGCAATGCCTTCCACTGCAGGACCCCTAACCCATCCTCAGGTGTCCCTACTTATTTCTTATTATCTTCCCAGAGGATTCACATCTGTCCCTACTACAAGTCCCCTGAGCTACCTGTGGGGCCATCATTTGTCTCTCCTATAAGTCTGACTTCTTTTGGAAAAAAAGATACCCCGAAAACAACAAAGAAATATTTGCTCCATTGCCCCAGCTACTGGTGCCACCTTCATTGCTTCTGTTGTTTTCTGTCCCCTGGAACAGCATGTCAGGTGCCCCAGGCAGAAATGACCCTCCTGAGTTAGAAGAAAGCTACCCTCACTCTGGGCAACCTAGCCCAACCACCTTAGGCTATAATGACCAGCCACAGTATGTTCTAACTCTTGGGCCCTTGGCTTAGGTGTCAAATGATTTCCAAATTTTATTTACTGATCCTCCATGACAATACATCTCTTATTACCACCTTCATACAGAAAAACGTTCAGGCTTTGAATGAAACACTGAGCCCAGGGTTTGGTGCTTGGAAGGAACTAAACGTTAGTGAGGTTTTGGACAAAAACAATTTTCCAATATTTATCAAGAAGTTTGTACACCATAAAGAGAAATGAAATGGAGCAATATATGGTTATTGCAACCGTTTCCAGTCCTGGAGGCTCACGGGAGGCCCATCCTCCCTGACCACCTACCCATGGCTCTTTGTGCTTCTCCATCTGAGCTCCTGTAACCTGAATTGTCTTCACACATCTCATCCTGAGAGGCTCTCAAGGCCCAGCCAAGGGTTCCCAAGTTTAAAGTCATTGTCTTTCCCTCTAGCTCCTTCTGTTCTCCCCAACCTGAGTGACAGACCTCTAAATGTTTGATGTCAGGGATCTGAATCTGATTTAATTTTTTTTTTTTGCCCCTGCAAAAGCAACCCATAGTTGACACACAGAGTAGACACCCAGTGATGTCTGTTGAGTTGACTACGGTAGATACTTTCCTACTTAGGGGAATGTTCCAGTTCTCAGCTGTGAATGTTGCCCTTTTAAGAATGAGGACCATGCTCCATGGGCAGACCGGTCTAGGCAGGAACAGAGGTAGGAGCTGATTCTAGCACTTCCTAACTATGTGACCATGGGGGAGTTACTTACTTTTCCAGAGCTTCAGATTCCACAGCCAAAAATACAAATACCCCTTCCATGTGAGTTGTGAGAATTAAATGACGTCCTTCAAATGACAGAGCTAACTGGTAGGTAGAGGTCCAAACATTATCTGCCATGTCTTATGCCTTGCAGTACAATCTCATCCAGAATATTGCCCTGAATAAGTGTGGATCTTTAGTGTTGGCAAGGGAATGAATGAATGAACTTACGTTGTATTAACTCTAGGTTTTGGAGAGCAGAGAGATTTTTGCAGCCTACTGGAAGAACTTGAGTTTGATGTGAGTAGCAAATAACAAATGCCTTCCAGCAGGAGGCAGTGTGTGAGCAAAGGCAGTGGACCACTGCTGCCCCCAAAGACAGACCTCAGTGCTACCTGCTTCTCCCTCCCTATGACCACAATTCCAAGGGAAGCCTCTAACTAGTCCACTCCTTGAGTTCAGCACCATGGCCAGAGGAATGGGGTGCTGTGGGGCAACTTCCTTGGTGTTACTGGAGACGCCTGAGGAGGGATGGGATATGCTAAAAGTTTACTGTTATTCCAGACACATTTGGTTGCAAGTTTCTGGAGCATTCCTTCTTCTACCACAGAAGAAAGTGAAGGGACTTATTGGCTTACACGGCCAGGAGGAACGGTGGTTTAGCTGGTGTCGAATATAGGAGCATCCAGAAGCTGCAGCACCACCATTAAGGTTTCTCTGCATTGGTCAGGATTCTAAGTTGCAGTCAACAGACTCCCCTCAAGCTGGTTTGAATGTCAAGTATTTTGCTAAGCATTAAGTAACCCACAGCATCCTCAAGAGGGTTTCAGAGTGGTAGTGGACACCATTAAACCAAGAACAGAGGGGGCAGGGCAAATACCCATCCACATCACAAGACTGTTCTAGGGGACACAGCTCCGCAGCTGATTGTCTCTCAATGCCAATGGCACTGGGGCAGGAGATCAGAACACTGCCACTGCTGCCCCAGAAGAGATGTCTGCAACCCCTGCTTTTCTCTCCTTGGGGCCTCTATTCCAAGGGAAGCCTCTAACCAGCCCATCCCTTGGGTTCAGCACCATGGCCAGAGGAATGGGGTACTGGGATCAGTGGGACACTGGTGGGCACCAGCAATGGAGGCAAATGAGACCTCTCCAAGACACTGAGCTGCAAGAAGGTCACTCTGGAGAGGTGTGTGGTAAAAATAGAGGCCACGGCAGAAATTCGGCAGGGGGGATGATGTGTGACCAAGGTCACAGTCCTGGGACCACAAAGGGAGGGATGGAGCCAACAGATGCACTGGACAGAAAAAAAACAGGCTCTATACCCGAGAGCCTGGTGTCACGCGAGAGAGGAGGGAAAATGCGAACTGTCCCTGGGCACTTACAAAAGGATGCCTCATCTCGCAGGAAGAAATTGACTAAGTAGGGGTTAATGGTGCTGGCTTGGTCTGACAGCCAAAAAAACAGCATTTTCTCAATGTTACCCTTCTCTGTGTGTGCCCTTGCTATGATGGAGGGGAAGAAAACAGTTGTCGATTTAAGCAGAGAAAAGCATTGTTATGATTTGAAATCTTTTTAAAGTTCCTTCCCCAGGGGCCCTCATTGAACTAGAAAGCAGGGGGCCCTCCTGGCGGGTTGACTCAAATGCTGGGGCGGGCAAGTCCCTGTGACAGAGTCTGGCAGGGGCCTCCCTGGGGCACCCGCAGGCTGGTCTTTCATGTAGGTCAATGTGGGGGGGTGGCCTCATGGGACCCCTCCACCCAGAGCCTGCCACACTGCCTGGCACTCCCCAGGAGCCTCCTTCAGTAGTGCCTTGTTTAAGCGTGGCTCTCAGCTGTGCCTTATGAGGCAGTCACCAGGGCTAGGAACTGCCCTTGAGTTCACCTGGCTGAGGCCAGAACTCACAGCTTCTCCACCCCAGGAGGCCTGGCCCTCATCTTACCAGCTGGGCCATGCTGGCTTCACCAGCTCCCGCCTGCTGCTGGCTGCCCACGCCATCCCATCTTGGCCTTTTCTGCCTCACTTTCCTAGTCACCTCTTCCTGTTGACCGGTCCCCTCTCCTTGAGAGACTTGGAGGAGTGCAGGTGAGAGGGCAGGCCTTGGGAGCACCAGAGCTGGGGTGGACTCCTGGCTGCTCCCTTTCCAGACACTGACCTTGAATAAGTCGCTGCACCTCTAGGAAGTGGTTCACTCACCTGTGAGTATCAGTGCCTGTGATCTGGGGAGTTGACAGGAAAATCCTGGGGCAGTGCCCCATGCACGGAAGCTATCCCATAAAGGAAAGGGAATGAGCCCTGAGACCCGTGCCAACGCCACCTTCTGGACATCCCTGTCATGGACACACCTCCCACCTGACCTCACCTCTCAGCCCACCCATAAGCTCCTTCCTGCTGCTGTCCTGCCCCCCAAGGTCAGGCCCCTACTCAGAGAGAGGAGCAACTAAGATGGACAGGCCAGTCCCCATTCTGCCCTTGACACACAGACATTTGGACACTGGTTTACTCTACTTCCACCCATAGAACAGCTCCAGAGCCAGTTTCTGAGTCCCAGCTCCTCCCCTGACACCAAGGGCCCAGCATGTCTCAGAGCTATATGGATAAGGCAGGGTAAAAGTCACTGTGAGGCCAAGTGTGGTGGCACACACCTGTGCTCCCAGAGGCTTGGGAGGCTGACGCAGGAGGATTTCAAGTTCAAAGTCAGCCTTAGCAACTTAGCAAGACCCTAAGCAACTCAGCGAGACCCTGTCTCTAAATAAAATATAAAAAGGGCTGGGAAGGTGGCTCAGTGGTTAAGTGCTCCTGGGTTCAATCCCCAGTACCAAAAAAAAAAAAAAAAAAAAAAAAACCAAGTCAGAGTGAGGCTTTGGCAAGGCACCTCCTGTCTGCTCCTCATCTTCCTCTGCAGTCAAATTGGGGGTGGGGTATCCCACAGGCAGATGCCCTCTGCTCTACAACATGCATTCCTAAATGCTCCTAAAAGGGATAAGGTGGCAGAAGCCATCCTACCCAAGATCCAAGACAGGTAGGTTTTGAGGGAGGGACTTCAGAAGGAGGGCAGAGCAGAGCAGAGCTTCTAATAAATGTGAGAAGCAGCTTATACCCTTCAGAGTCCTAGTTGCCCAGAAGCCAGGGAGGGTGTCTGAAATGGGAGCCATTGGGCACTGGCTGCAGATGGCACCCACCTCATCACAGCATGGAGGGGCAGCAGAGCTGCTTCCTTGGCTGGGCAGCAAGGGAGCAAGCCTGCCATCCTCCCCCAGAGGCACCTTCTTTGGGAGTCATACTTGTGTGACTTTGATTGTGACCGCCAGCCAAGACTCCATTTATTCAAGAAGGGGAAGATGAGGCGATTTAGAATGTGGAGCCATCATCCCTAAACCTCACCTGGGTGTGAGCGCGAGAAGCTGCTCCCACCATCAATTATTTACAGTGTGAGTTGTTGTTGTTCGGCTGAAACTAACTTCACAGCATCTATTCTTTTTTCAATGAAGCACCTCCATGACATTTGCAGCTCAGCATTCCTCAGCAAGAAATTGTTTATCCCTAATGATAACCGGCCCATCATCTGCTATACACCTACAGGTCCCACAGATGCATATTTTCCCTTTAACCCTTAAGTCAAACTCTATAAGAATGGTACTAATGGCCCCCATTTTCAGGTGAAAACACTGAGTCACGGAGAAGTCTAGGAACTTGTCCTACAAGACCCAGCTAATTAAAGGCCATGTCAGGATTGTCTCCCCACAGGGTGAACATAACATGTTGATGCAGTCTCCCCAAAACAGCACAGGTGCGTCCTCAGAGGGCTTAAGGTCTAAAGTCAGCAGAGCAGGGCTGGTGGGAATTGCTTAGAATGTGAATTTTGCATGAAAATAAATGCCTTAACACTGTAAAAAAAGAATTGAGGGCTGGGGTTGTGGCTCAGCAGTAGAGCGCTCGCCTAGCACGTGGGCGACCCGGGTTCGATCCTTAGCATCACGTAAAAATAAACGCATTGTGTACAACTAAAGCAAGTAAATAAATATTTTTTAAAAAAAAAGAAAAGAAAAGAAATGTGTTGGGAAATATATCAAGATGACACATGGCATTTTCCTGGAAACTGGACTCTGTCCAACTTTGCCCCAGCACTCCTCTTTGGCTGAGCACCGATCAGTGATTGGCATGTGTTTAAGGGCTCAGATACCTGTCTCCAAACACTAGAATCTGCATTGAAATAAAAGATGCTGGCACCAGGGAAGCAGGTAGGAGCTGGGACACAGTGGGACGTAGTACATACGTTTAGACTTCCCCTCACTCTGGGCTGGATGTGGGGGCCCATGAAATAGAATCACTGCCCTGTGAACAGCTATGCACTTACCAATGAATTGGTGGATTGGTTATTGCATGCATATAGTTAAGTTTGCACATTATTTGCATCTAATTATGATACAACTTCACTATACAGACCCCTAGTGCTCCAGTCCTCCCCCTTCACCCCCACCAATCCCTTAAACTTCCCTCAGGGAAGCATACCAGATTGGAGGGGACAAATTAATTACAGTGCAATTGTGCTGGAATAAAATGGGCAGCCTACTTTTTTCATGCGTCTTCCTTTCAGACCGGGCATCTTTCACCTGTGCCGGAGAGTTTAACAAAGGATTGGGGCTCACGCTGCAGTTCATAGTAGGAGATGTGTCAGGGGAGAGCAGAAGGCAGGAAAAGACCAACACTGAAGGAGAGGTTTTAAAACACATAATGATTTCATGTCAAAACACAATTTCCCAGTGTCAGTGCACTGTTCTGCAAGCACGAGGGGAAAGGGAAGTGATTGAAAACTCCTGGAATGAGAACGCGGCTGCGGATTCTGGAACATTGATGGATGGTCTTGAAAGGGGAGATTGATGGATTATGATTTTCGGAAAGGATCATTACACGCTAGTCCATGAACAGAACTGCCTGGCATTTGGACACTCCGGTGCAGGAGAGAAAACCATTTGGATGATCCTGATTCATTAGCCCATTATCTAAAACCGATCCGTGCAGGCACCGCCAGTCAGATAGGAGACTGAGGGTAGGTCCAGATTTGGTGCTCAGTGAGCATTTGTTGGATGAATGAGAAAGAACAGCTGGCCCAGACCAGCAGTCTCTGGGTTTGAATAGCTATCGTAAGCCGGCAATAGATCACTTTCTCTGCCAGTGTCACTCGGACTAAAGCAATCAGAGAGGAGATCTGGAGACAGTCTTCTCACCCACTGGTGGTGTCAGGGAGAAGCCAGGGGGCTGACATCCCTACAGTTGGACAGCATAGGACTGTGGAGGGGGGTGGCTTAGAGAGGCCAAAGCTGGGGCAGGGAGAGGAGCACTGGGTATATGGCCATGAAAGGAGAAAATGTTAGAGAACAGAGACGCCATGCTACAGTTCAGGAAGGACGTTGGAAATAGGTTCCTCAGAGGCTGGGAGGATTAGGGGCGTGGGGGGCAGGGCAGGGGAATAGTTTGGCCAAGAAGTTCAGATTAAAGGCTGGGGAATGTTTGAGAGCATTTGAGAACTGCTCCTACGTAGTGCCAGCTATGAACCTCAGAGGGTGGTCTTACCACTTACCACAATGCCAGGCGAGACCTGAGGGGCCCCCAGCCTGCCTGCCCCGCAGGGCTGGGAGCTTGTGTGTCTGAGCACTTTACTGTCTGCTGTTCTCCCAAAGGAAGCTGAAAGCCCACGGGGTAGAAATCTGAAAAGAGCACCCCACTTTGTACATCTCCTGGACCCACACACAGCTCACCTGTGCGCATTCCCCTCACCAGCCAGCAGCTCACAGCAGGGTCCCAGGCATGCCAGACCCGAGGGCGCCCCCTGCAGGTAGACGCGGTTTTCTGTTCCCCTCCATTCTGCTCTCACAGCTCCTTTATCTGGCCCAGCTCCCGTGGCCCCCAAGGACCCCTGATGTCCTTGCTGCCCCCACCGCTCAGCACTGAGCCTGGCAGAGCTCTGAGTTCCTGGCCTTTCCTTCCACATCCTCTTATCGTAGTTTTGCTGTCATCTGTCCCATTTGCTCCTGACTCTACTATGAACCCATGTGACCAAAATGATGCATACTAAGGTGCTAATGCCAGATATGAGGTAACTGCATGAACCTTCCCTAGTGACACATTTACCTTATCTATTTGGTGAAACATTTACCCTATTTCTTTGAGGCTATGGTGCATGGATGTTTTAGGAGTAGATGGTCTTGGGAAGCTCCAGTCACATGGCTCATAGAGAGAGATTTTTGCACTATTCAAGTTAGTCAGGGGACGGTGCTTTCTCTACTGACAGATGCACTAACAAAAGGGTCACCAGGGATAGAAGGGACAAAGAAGAAATAAAGGACAGGGTCTCTGTGCCCAAAGAATGACCAGGCTATTGGTCCAGAACAAATAGCACTTGCACAGGCTGAGATATTCATGAACTAGAAAAGATAATAACAGTGTCCAATATGAACCTGGGTCCTAGAGATGTCTTCGTGTCCGCAAGATTTGTGGCCAGCCTAAGGATTCAAATTCTCAGTTAGAGAGCTCTAGAGGGCATTAGAAGACACATAAACGTCCTTTGTAAGCCCTAAAGCACTCCATGGAGACATGACAATGTGATTCTGCCGAGAGGAGCCTTTTCATTTGAAATAGTTTCCCATATTGCTGGGTATTTACCTGGCATCATATTGGGCAGGGCACGTGTGTTGAGCCCTTGGAAGGGGCTGGTTCCAACTGGTACCTGCTAAAAGTGTTAAACACACTCCAGATTTTGGAAACATTGTACAAAAAAAGGAATGCAAAATAGCTCATTAAATTATTTCATGCTGAGACACCTGTTTGAATGTATAGGATTAAATAAAATATGTTATTGAGATTAATTTCATGAGTTTCTTTTTACTTACTACATGTGACTATTAGAAAAACCTTAATTACATATATGACTTGCAATCTCTGTCCATTGGACAACTCCAGTCATGCAGCACTCTCCGAAAGAACTTTTGTAACAACAGAACTGTTCTGGACCTGTGATGTCTCATACCGTGATGTCCTAGCCTCTAGTCATCCCTGGATATTGGGTACTTGAAAAATGGTTTGTGTGACTGAGGAAATGAATTTTTAATTTTATGCTATTTTAATGAATTTAGATTTAAACAATCACCTGTGTCTACTGGCTGTCATATTGGGCTACAGTACAGGTCAGGATGGATACAGATCTGGATGGATAAGGAGTTCCATGCCTGGGCTGCATTTTGGGACCTTTTAGGGAGCTTTAAATGTCTGTCATAGAAGCAAACCTCACCCTTGGAGTTCCTCTGTCATTGGGGTGAGGTAGAGTCTAGGCACTGGTATGTTGGAAATGCTCCCCAAGGGATCTTATTAAATAGCCAAGATGGAGAATCAATGTTACAAAGAAAGAGAGAATGAGGATGGGGGTTGTTACTTACTGAGACACTGTTTGTGCACAAGCTGGACCAGAGGTTTGAGTTGCTCCATTCGATTTTCACATTAACCCTGTGGGCTAGGTATTATTATTACCACCATCATTCCCATTTTATAAATGACAAGAATAATACTTCCTTAAAATCACCCAGCTGTAGAACAGCAGAGCTGGGATTAGAACCAGCATGTGCAGCTGGGTGCACACCTTTAATCCCAGCGACTCAGGAGGCTGAGGCAGGAGGATTCCAAATTTGAGGCCAGACTCAGCATTAGAAAGATCCTGTCTCAAAACAAACAAAAAAAAAAAAAAATAGCAAGGGCTAAAGATGTAGCTAAGTGGAGGAGTACCCCTGGCTTCCATCCCCAATACTAAAAGAAAAAAAAAGAAAGATAAGACAAAAACAGGATATACAGAGGCCCCAAGTGTGAAAGCCCCCCACAAGAGCCTCTCAGTGTTCAGAGACCAGAAGACTGAGCTTCCTGAGTCTTGCGGAGGACTCTGGGTTCCCAAAATCCAGTGCAGCCTCGGGCAAAGCAGGGCTCTCACGTAGAGGGACAGACCCAGCAACTGCCCTTCCCCTATGTGCAGCTGGGCTGGGCTGGGCTGGGCTGCACTGGCCTGCGGCTCTGCAGGTCCCCAAGGAAACACTAGAGAAGCCGGCGGTGGCGGCAGCTCTGACAACAAAGACAACCACGTGGAGCTGAGACAGGACACTTCAGATGGCCAGAAGTGCTGACAGCCGGGCACTTGCCCCTCCCATCGTGTCTGCAGGGAGCCATCGTCACCGATGCCTCCGTGATGCCTGACTTTGTCATTTAGGACATCAAAGTGTTTCTTTGAGCTAAAAACACTGGAGGGTCTTTGGAGGATTCTAAGAGCCAGAGGAGCCCCGCGTGCCTTGAATAAAGATGGTAGTGACTGTCAGTGGCAGGTCCCCGCCCTGAGGGCTCCTTCTCAGAGGGCAATAATGGAGTCGACCTCCCCTCCCAGGCCCTGCACTCCCAGGAGCCCAGTAAGCCCTGCAGTCTACCAAGTGCACAGAGGGTGCTGGATGAGGTGGGGGAGGGAGGAAGGAGGGGAGAGGATAAAAGGTCCTTTCTCAATGTTGGCTGGCTTCTCAAACAGGGTCCCTTGTCTCCCAAGTTAGATTTTTGAGTCTGTGTGCCCTCTGCCTTTCTCTACAATGCAATGGGGAGATGCAAGAGAGCCTGGTGCAGTCTCCATTCTGGGGGCGTGCCTGGCACACCTTGTATGGGAAGCTCCCGTGCTAGGCACCATAGAACACAGGAGAAAACCAGCAGGGAACACGGGTCCCCCGGCCCCTCTGGCTGCAGGCCATTAATCCTGCCAGGGCTGGGAGTGTGGCTTAGTGGTAGACCACTTGCCTGGCATGTGTGATGATGCCCTGGGCTCATTCCCACCACTGACAAAAAAAGAAAAACGTGTCCCTAATTCTGCCACTCAGGACAGAGACTGAGCCATTTGCAGGACCCTCAGGGACTCCCTGCATAGCAGTGTGTGAGCAAACTTTGTGAGGGGAGGCAGGGGGCAAGGTTAGAAGACACCTCTAGAAGGAGGCCTTCCAGAGGGTACAGGCCCAGCAGGGCAGTCTACACCGCCCAGGTGATTTTTCAGGTTATGCCAATTTTGGTCAGAAGGAAGCCAAGCTGGAAACAAACCCCAAGGGTGCAAAAAGGGCCCTTTATGAGGCCCTTCCCTTGGTCTGTGCTCATGCTGGCCGCATGGGGACAGGATTTCTGAGGAGAGACAGGTGGGAGCTCCTTGAGGGCTCCCATTTCACAGACGAGCAAAGTGAGGTCAAGAGACACAGAATGACTTCCCCTTTTAAGGGACCGGAACTCAGCTAGAGACCAGAGCCTGACGAGGAATTGTGGGAAATAGAGGAACTGCTGATGCTCTGAGCTAACTCTGTGGACCAGGGTACCCTGGGCTCCTCCAGCTGGTGGAGGACCAGGAGGCCCGAGGTGAAGGCCCACATCTAGCACAGGTGGGAAATGCAGCCAAAGGCCAGAGGAGGCAGGCCAAGATGGTTGAGCTGAGGCTCCAGGGGCCTGTGCTTCTCTGCCCAGGGCTGCGACCGGCAGGAGCTGGAGAGTGAGTCTGGCGGCCTCTCCACCTGATCCCAGCTCCAGAAGACCGTGAGAAGGAGAAAGGCTGGCAGGAAGGAGGAGGAAGGAGGCCTCCTCTCAGTGACCTGTGTGAGTGACAGCCTGCACAGAGCTGCGTGGTGGGGAGCTGCTTGTAGCACTGATGTTTGCCCAGGTAGCTGAGGTGCCATGCCACCCTGAGCTGGGGGCTGTGCCCTTGGCTTCCCGGCTGGAGGCAGAGTGATCATTAGGAAGAAGTGCCCAGCCTGGCCCCAGCTCTGCCAGCCTCCCCCTGCCCACCCCCGGATAGCACCTGGATGGGGCTCTGACCTTCTCCCAGCCTCCCTTCTCCTCTTGGCACAGGACGAGGAGGGACTGGGTGGCCCCTGCCCCCCACCACTGCAGCAGTTTTCCTTCCAGAAAGGAATATTTTTGGAATGCCTGTCTGCACCAGAGGCTTTGCAAATGTTTCATCATCCTAATATTCATGTCTCACCTGGAGCCTGTGAGATAGGCACTGCTTTCCTTGCATTTTAAGGAATCTTGGCTCAAAGAGGGTAGGAGACTCACCCAAGGTCACACAGCTAGACAGAAGCACAGCCAGGATTCTAAGTCTGTCTGAATCCACCGTGGATGCCCTTCCTCCCAGGAAACCCCTCCAGTGAGGGTGAGAACTGTGGTGGGAGGAGGCTAGACCACAATTCTCAGTGTGTAGTCCCCTCTATGAGCACTCTCAAGTTGGGGCCCAAGAATCTCTGCATTAGCGAGTCCCCAGTGATTCTGATGCTCACTAAACTTGGGGGAGTGCTCGGCTAGACCACACTGTAACTTTTGTTTTGATTTGGTTTTGTTTGTTTGCTGTTGTAGTTTTGTTTTGTTTTGTTTTGTTTTGTTTTTGTTTTGTGCTACTGGGAATCAAACCCAGCGACACTACCCCTGAGCCACACCCCCAGCCCTTTTTATTTGTGATTTTGAGTCAGGGTCTCACTAAGTTGCCCAGGCTGGCCTTGAACTTGTGAGCCTCCCACCTCAGTCTCCCAAGTCACTGAGACTACAGGCACGGAGCTCCAAACCTGGACGAACCACACTATTTTTGAAGAAGGGCTTAGAACAGGCATTAGGAGACCAGGATAGACCACTCCAGCTCCTGTGGGCAGACAGGAGGGGACAGTGGCCCTCCAGATACCTCTGTGCCCTGTCTTTGACTAGGCCTCTCCTTGGACCCTGTCTGGCCTGCCTTGTCCAGTTGTAGCATATACCGCCCCCCTCTGATATCTCCACTTAGTGCTTTTCCGTTCATTGATCGCCCCCCACACACAGCTCATTGGCCACAAATCCCCACTAGTCCCTGCTGTATTCAGAGTTGATCCCCGTGTCATTCCCCTACGGCGGTAATCTTGACACTTATGGAAATAGTCCTAAATAGTGTTCCTTACCATTTTAACAAGTGTCAGAATGAATTTTTCTTTGGCAGAGGGAAGGAGAGGAGTCTCAGATCCTACATCTCCAACTGCAGGAGCTCAGAGGATAATTCACCCAAAGTCGCCCTGCAGAGAAGGCCTGGTGGGGTGGTTCTGAACTATCCCACCCTCTGAAGGCACTTGGGGGTGACAGATGAAGCCACCAGAGACACACATGGGGGCTGCCCTGGGTGTGGGTTCTAACCCCAACTCCACCCGAAGCCCTGCTTTTGACCCTGACCTGGTCATCAGGACTCAGGCCCATGCAGGCACCTGCAGGGCAGCCTCCCTGGGGATTCCTGGGCTATTTGCTGTGACCTTTAGCTAAAAACCAATCTCCCTCAGACACTGCGTGGGTGGCCTGGCCCTTGGACAAGGGCACGTGAGACCGGCAAGCTGGGACTGGAGGTGTGGCCCAGCCATGGCCCCTCAGGGGATGGAGGCAGCTCCCACAGTAAAGGTACCTACAAAGCCCAGAAATCTCCAGATGACAGCAGGGAATGAATCAGTGAGGTCATGCCCAGAGAGAGCAAGGACGTTCCAAAACAGTGCTTGTCTCCCGACAGAGACTCATTCTCTCCCCAGGCTGGAGACCTGGGATGCCCCCAGTGATCTGGGACTGGATTTTGTGTTTTCCGGTTGCAGGCTGTGTGGGACCAGGGTTCAGGGCCACGGGCTCTGCTTCTGCCTCCCACACCTACTGGCTGAATACCCTTGGCCAACTCAAGTCACCATCCTTGAGCCTCAGCCATCCCATCTGTAAAATGGAACTGTTGATTACCCCTCAGAACCATGGAATCTGCTCCTGTCCAAGTCCATAGTGGCCTGGACCAGCCTGCTTCCAGATAAGAACATGGGTAAGGAGTGGGGAAGGTTCTACAGACTAATATCTGGCAGGGGAAGGCCACCAGTACAGTGGGATTCAAGTCTTGGTACTAACAAGTTCACTAACAAATACGGAACACCTATCATGCCAGGGAGTGGGGAGAAGCAGTCTGAGTCTTCAGCGTGCTCTTCAGCTGCTGGGGAGGGGACCCATGGTCATTGAACCCACCCTGGACATGTGTTTTGAGGACTGAGGCAGTGCAGTAGTATTTGGGACTCTTGAAGGAGGGTCACTACGGGTAGAGGGAGCAGGGCCAGGGATGAACACCTGGCTTCAGGGAGTCCCTCCCATGCACAGAGCCCCGAGGCTGCCTCCTGCAAACCCTGGACCCATCCCCAGTGCCCTGTATCCCTGCCTGGTGATTGCCCGCTGAGCCCTCCAGTGTGGCACCTGCTGAGTGTTTTCACCTGCCCGGCATCCCTTGCAGCTGGGAATCTACTTCTAGGCTTGCCTGTCTGTCCCCTCTTGTTCCAACACACACGGCCAGAGGAAAATGGTCCAAGGCTCTGCTGGCTTTATGACACCACCACTCCCCTCCAAAGACAAGAAGTCTTGTCCCTAGCCAGTTCGGAATGGCTGGGACAGACCTTAAAAGGACAGACACCACACAGACCCTGTGCCTGAACAATTGAGTCAGACCCTCTAAGGGTTAGACCCAACTTCTATATTTTTAAAAGATCTTCGGGGGACTCCGATGTGCCAACAGCATTAAGAACAGCCACTTTAGAAACTCAGAATGCCAGGCTTAGAGAGACCCCATTAGAAATGATTGCATGAGTGTGTGCACACACACTCATGGGTGTGCACTTTTCAGATAAGGAAACTGAGGCTCAGAGCTTTGCTCAAGAGCACCGAGCTGGTCTTTCATGTGCAAGCTTCGACTCCTTGTTCAGAACCACGTTGTTTATTCCAGAACTATTGTTGTGTCTTATTATTATGCACCGGATCATTACCCTTTGGGTCTTTTTAATGACCTGATGAAATCTCACCTCCACTTCCCTAATTTCATCACCTCCCAGAGCCCATATGTGACATCTCTCCCCCATCAACTCAAAGGTCCTGAACAGCTTTCTTGTAGCCCAGGATCAGGATGGAGGGTGTCTTTTCACACCTGTCCTGAATCTGACAGTGCATCTGTTATGGTTTGGATCTCAAATGTCCCCCAAAACCTCATGTGTTGAAGGCTTGGTCCCCAAAACATCAGTATTCAGAGGTGGAAAGTGACTGGATCATGAGGACTCTTACTTTGTCAATGGATTAATCCATTGGTAGATTTATAACTTAATGGGCTATTGGAAGGAGGTGGAAACTTAGAAGGTGCAACCAAGTTGGAAGAAGTAGGTCCTTAGGAGCGTGTCCTTGAAGGCTGTACTTTGTCCCTGGTCCCTTCTTCTCTCTTTCTCTCTCTTTGCTTCCTGGCCACCATGAGGTGAGCAGCCTTGCTCTGCCTATGGGACTGGTGCTCCCTGCTGTGATGTTCTGCCTCACCAAGGGCCAGAAACAATAGAACCAAGCGACCATACATTAAAATCTCTGAAGCCAGGAGCCAAAATAAACCTTTCCTCCTTGAAGTTGATTTGTCTCGGGTGTTTTATCACAGCAATGGGAAGCTGACCAACACAGCAACCTTACCAGGAGGAGGTTAAGGAGAGATTTTATTTCCCCCCTAGGTAAAGTAGGGCAAAAAAAAAAAAAAAAAGAAAAGAAAAAGCAGGGCGGGGCCCTGAGACAATCTCTTCTCAGAACAAGATGCTCTGCTCATGCCATTAGAGACACCACTTGAGTGTGGGGCCAGGGCAGGGGTACAACAATTGTTTTCTCCTTGGACAGGCCCCCGCCTTCCAGCAATATACCTGAGAGGGAGGAAGGCTGGTGCAGCCACTTGGGGGCCAGGAATCTGCTACCACCCTGACCCTTCTCAGCCTTCTTAGGCTGATGTAAGTATCAGGCCACCCTCACCTCCTCCCGTCACCCTTCATCCTGCTGTGTCAGCACTCCCATGCTGCCCCCCAGCTCTGGTGTGGCAAGAATCCCCAATGCCCTAGGCCCCCCGGGCAGCTGTGCATGGACGGGCTCCGTGTTACAGATGCAACTTGCCTCCCAGAAATGTTCCCTGTTCTAATCACTTTTTTAAACTCCACAAACACAATCTCTGCACCGTGATCAATTATTTAGCAGAAAATGATGCATCGTGTTAGCAGCTAGATGGCATTTAATATGCCCCCAGAATTCTAATGACGCACTGTCACCACGGGCCTAATGCAAAGTTTCCCAGGCCCATGTTTTTGAAGTCTTCCCGGAGTGGAGAGGAGCCAAGATCTATATGCTTTCGGTTGATGTCGGACTTAGGTGGCCCCCGGAATGTAATCAGCCCGGCCGCTCCTGCCACACAGTGTCCTTGCGACTTATTTGTTTTCTTTCTGCCTCGCAAATTACTCCTTTTGAAAGGCTGTTTGTTTAGTGTCAGGAGGTTATTAAGCAAACTAAAACTTGGGACCTTAGTCTAATCAGGCAGAAGTGGGGCCGGGGAGGGGTGATTCAATATTTAAGAGGCCACTCCTTCTGTTGCAATACCCCAAAGCCAGCAGCCCTGCAGTTTGGAGGTCCCAGTCAGAGGGGGAGGCATTAGCTGCTTAGAAGTCCTGGCTGTCCCATATTCCAACAGGCGAGCCCAGGTATGCAGCTGGACAGAGGCCTGGAGGTGACCCAGGAGGAGCTCCTGGGCCCCTGCAGGACCCTTGGCTCCAGCTGCCTTTGGCCTTGCTCTCCTGGTCCACTAGTAAACACTGGCCAGGACGTCTCCACTCGAGACCTGCAGCCTCCCTGGGACTCAGACTCCAGGATGAACCCAGCTCTTTCCATACAAACCCATCGTGGAGCTGTCTCCCATGGATGAGCCGTGTGGAAGGCTCTTTGCTCATAACTTGCAACGGGGCTACCATGGGTTGAGCGCCTTCGCCGTGCCCGTGCTCTGCCTGGCCTTTGCTGGGGGTACAGTTATTCCTCAAAGTTCATAGGAACGTGTATGCTTTCCCAAAGAAAACCCAGAGACTCAGAGAAGTTCAGACACCCACCCAAGACCCCCAGCAATCAGGCCAAGCTGGGCCTCTATTTCACATAGCAGAACTGACTCGGCATTTGAGATAAGAGAAGACCCCCCCCCCCCACAGATGACCAGCGGGTCATGGCTAGTGCTTATTTTCTGAATAAGGAAGCTGAGTTCTACAGATGACACTGAACTGTCCAGAGCCAGCCAGTCAACCCACCCCACTGTGTGTCCCGATGGTGGGGTTGGAGGAGGTTCTGCAGATCTCTCCACATGCTAAAACCCACAGAACTGCACACCCGAACAAGTCACTCGTCACACGATCACTTAAAAATAAAAGTGATTTCTAAAAGGCAATATGTCTGACAGGAGAAGCATTTTAAGTAAAACGCAAAACCAGGTTTTAGAAAAGGACCTTGCTTATGTTTTTAGAAGACTTTATGTATGCAAGTTGATACGTGTTGTATAGATAGTTTGAAATATAGAGAAAAAAAATGTTGGCGAAATGAAAGCTGCACTTATTAACCATGGAAAAGACTGGAAAGAGGATAGAGAAAGTTTGCATCTTTCATTCGGTATACCATAGGTTGAATTTTTTGTACTGACCAGACACTCTACTATCACTTAAAAGAAAAATAGAGATGCTGGGTGCAGTGGTGCATGCCTGTAATCCCAGCTGCTTGGGAGGCTGAGGCTGCAGGATTGCAAGTTCAAAGCCAGCCTCAGCAATTTAGCAAGGCCCAAGGTAACTTAGCAAGACCTTCTCTCAAATTAAAAAAAAAAAAAAAAAAAAAAAAAAAAGTTTTTAAAGGTCTGAGGAGGGGGGGTCAGTGGATCAATGTGCCCCTGGGTTTAATCAATTCCAGTACCAAAAAAAAAAAAAAGGAGAAAAAAATGCAAGTAATCTCTCATTATTATTTTTTTAGTGTTTTACAAATGTGGGGTCTTAGAACAGTATATCCTTATAGTCCCAGATATCCTTACATTGTTGTAAGCATGTGCCACATATCCTTCAAAGTAGGATACATAGTATTTGTCAACACAAAGCCAACAACTAAGTCCCCCTGGAGGAGGGATCCCCTGAGCCGGGGATGAGGCTTGCAGACAGACAGACCTCATAGAGAGACGCCTGTGCCCGCCCAAAGACAAAAGGCAAATAGGCACTTCTGTCTCCAGGACTGCGCTGAGCAGCAGTGGAGGCTCTGAGAATGCACAGCACCATTCCTGCCCTTGAGGCGGACCTGAGGATGCCTTTGGGAGGACCAGGTGAGCGGATGGAGGGTGATTAATACTGATCATCACAGGTGACAGGAAGAGCAGGTGCACCAGGGTCGTCGAGTGCCCATCTCTCCAGCTCCTCTCAGGCAGGTGCTTCTAGTCATTTCTTTTACTCCCCTGGCAATCCCAGGAAGCGGCTCGCATTCGTTGTGTTTTATGCACGAGGAGAGGGAGGCTCAGCGGGGTTTCCTATCCCACCCCCAGTCACACAGCCATTCAGGAGAGGAACCTGAATTCAAACCAGCATTGTCTGAGGCCAAAGCCGCGGCATCTTTATGAAGATCACTCCGGTCACTACTGTGTCTCTTAACTAGTATCTGGTCAATACACATGGCCTAGGAGACTAGAGCTGCCCGTGAGGTCATTAAAGGAACCAGAACAAAGTCTCAAATCTTTCCCAAAGACCAACAAACAATTGGTCATGAACATGTGTGGCAAATAGAGAGAATTTCAAAACACTTAAGAAAAGTCATGACACAAAGCTCCATATGGCATAATCAGATTAAATATTAGTAATTCGGAAAAATACATATCTTTGAAGATCTCTAAAAGATACCCAATTCCCTTTCAGGTGAGGAAATTGGGCTCAGAGAGAGCAACTGTTTGGTCCAAGTCACACAGCAAGTGGGTTCCAGACCGGGCACCCGAGCCAAGGCTTCAGGCTCGCCTGAGGTCTCTACATCCCACTCGACAACCTGGAAGCATTGGAGCTCCGTGTTCCCAGGCTCAAATCTTCCCTCCTCAGCCCAAATCCGCAGTCCTTGCTTGCCTAATAGCATCATCTCAGCTCTTGACGTGTTGTTTAATCACCCTCGTCGTGTTGAGCGGGTGCCCAGCCGAGGCTTCTGATCTCAAAGATGGCTCCCGGAAAAGATGACATGTTGCATTAATGTAAACTTTTTCAGATAATCTCTCTGGAAAAAAAAAAAAAAAATCTTGGTTTCGTGCTATTTATACACTGGCATAAATCCTGGGGCCATTCAGATATATTTCTGTTCACTTTGGCCTCCTCACAGCCAGTCCCTCAGCCAGGGCAAGAGGCCCACCTCTGGGATGAGGGTGGGACCCTGTGGTTCCAACTAGGGGTCTGTGGAATCATAGGAAAGGGCCTGTGTGGCCTTCTTGTGTCCAGGAGGGGAGCCAGCCTGGCCAGACAGATGCCCACTGTTTTGTGGGCTGGTTAAATGAAGGGTCCCCAGGCATCTCAGATCCCCACCCAAGCAGAGTTCAGAAGACACCCCCTCTCTTGGACCTGGACCCTCTCCCCCCTAGATTCAAACACACGTGATAATTACAGACCCTGCGAGGGTGGTGAGTGGGTGCTGGTGGGTGCTGGTTCGAAGGCCAGATCATCCCCTCGGGATCCTCTGAGGCATTGGCATATCCTCTGGGCCCTCTTGAGCCTGTCCTGTTTTCCCGGGTGGCTACCTAATGATTGGGTGGTCAGCTCCAGTTGTTCTGGACTATTACGCTCCGTGTAGGCTCTGCCACCACCGTCACCATTAGCAGCACAGTGACTAAAGGCGCCAGCCTTAGAAGTGGCACGGCCCACGCAGGTTCCAGTGCCGTCCTGCCGCTTCCTGACGGTGTGCTTAACCACTCGGCACCACCGCTCAGTGTCCTCTCAGGGCAGCAGATAGGCAGTGCTTAAGAAGTGGAGGCTCGTAACACTGGCTGTGGTAGTCAGCGTAGGCGGCCATAGGCATGCGTGATCCGTTGTTGCTGCCTGAAGCGATGGCCGCTTGGAGCAACAACGCCACGGGAATAAGTTCAGAGGCAGACTGGAAACAAACAGGCTCTTTATTCTGCTAGCTTCCCTCTCCGGCTCCAACAACAACTCCAACACCATCCACACTCCTACAACCACCACCACACCACAAAAAATGGCGTTGACCCCATCCGCAATGTCCAGGGCCAAGTCTCGAAAGATCATGCAAATGGCGCCGACCCTACCCGCTATGTCCCGGGCCAAGTCCCGCGAGACCATGGAAGGTGGCAATGCTTGAATATCTCTATGGCTCACAGCCAACCGCAATCTTAGCCATCTCCTTAATTAGGGCTCCTACAATCCGTGTCCCAGCAAATTCTGTGTCTGGTGAGGGCTGTCCTCCTGGTTTGCAGGTAGTGAGTGTTTTCTTGTAGCATCTTCATATGGCGGGGGTGGGGGGGGACATGCTTGTCTCCTTATAAAGGAGAACCCTATAGGTTCAAGGCCCCACCCTCATGACCTCATTTAGTTTTCATTATAAACCCTATCTCCAAATACAGCCACGCTGAGGGAATTAGGAATTTGGGAATTTGGGGGAATGAAATTAAGTTCATAGCACTGATTAAAGAACCCAGGGGGCTTCTGTGGGTTTCCAGGAGAATCAACATCTTCCCCCAGACGCAGCCAGTGGCCTTCTGGGCTCTTCTGCTGTCATTTCTGCTCCTTTATAGGGCCGGACCGGACTACTGGTTCTCTGGCTAGGATTTGCCCAGAAGTGGTGGTTTTGTGGCTGAAGACCACCCACAGTGGCCCAGACTGGCACCCTGGTTCCCTTCTCCCATCACCTTCCCTCCCTTGTTGTCCCTGGGAAGGTCAGAGTGGAAAAACCCACAGTCCTTTGCAAAGGATTGGGGCCAAGAGCCCAAACCATAGCCCTGATCCCAGTTCATGCACTCCAGCTCAGTAGACATCAGCTAAGCACCTGCTGTGTACATGGGTTCTTCATTGGCTCCTTGATTCCTGGTCCTGCCCCTGGTTTGAGTTGATGCTCCTACCACTCTCAGCCTGAGAGTTCCAATGCCTGGGGAAGCGGGCAGAAGGGCAGATGCTTCAGGGAGCATCCACCCTACTCCCAGACGCCTCTCTACCCTGCCCCTCCTGCCAGGGCGTCCACACCGCCCGTGCAGGGAGGGCAAGGTCGGGCCTGTTGGTTCTTACCCATACTTGAACTTCACACCCTGCCACTGCCCTCCCTGGCCACTTCCATTTCAACCTCTTGAGGAGATTCTACTCCTGCTCCAAGCTCCAGACCAGGGCACCAATTTCCAAATGTTTACTTAATGATTTTAATTGAAAAGTAAAACCACTCAAAGCTATGTAATTAGGATCTCCCTACTTGGATTTATGGGATTAAGGTTTAGAGGGGAAACAATTCCTCTTCCTTTCTGTTTCTCTAAGTCTTGGCATTGGCCATGGTCCTCTGGATGGGGTCCCAAGAGGGCCCATGCTTTTCTCACCCTTCCCACTTCCCGTCCACATCACGGGGCGCGAGCTTAGGGTATATCGCTCACCCACTCCTCCCTTCAGTCACTCTCTCCATGAATATCTACCACGTGTTGGTGCCATCCAGGCCACAAACCTGACAGACGTGGCTCCCAGCTGCGCCCTGTGACGGGGCTGCCTCAGCATCCCAGGACCTCAGGGTCAGAGCGGGGTGGGCCCTTCCAGCTCCCTGGTTCCAACCCCTCCCTCATCTTATGCAGGTTATGGGCATCCCTGAGCAGCCAGAGCATGGCCAGAGGCCATGGCCGAGACCAATCCTCCCCAACTCCATGGGGAGAGTGGCAGCATTAAACCCTCCTGAGAGCCAATCAGCGACCCTGCCCCAGCTCCACTCCGCAACCCTCACCCAAAGCAGTTTCTCTGTGGTGCTGAACTAAGTTGTCAATGTCCCCCCCCCCACCCCCGGCACAAGTTCTGTGCCCCCAGCTCTTCCGCCTGAGCAGGCAGTGCTGGCTGCCTGGAGGGCAACAGAGGCAGCCTGGGAGGGGCTTCTGTCCTGAAGCCAGCTCTAGATTCGTCCTTTGCCTCTCTGTAGAGTAGGAGAGAGACATGGCTTTGAACTCCAGCTCTGCCCTTATTTGCTTCGAGTCCTTGAACTAGTCTCAACTTTGCTGGGCCTTGATTTGTTCATCTGTAAAATGGAATTAATAATAGTTACTCACCTCATAGGTCACTGAGAGCATCAGAAGCACTTAGCACCACATCTGGTAAATGCCAAATCCTCAGATAACATGAGTTCTTTCCTCTGCCTGCCGTCCATAGCCTGCAGGCTCTCGCACTGGCTCAGGCTTACTCAGGACACCTGGTGCTCAGTACTGGTGACCCAGTGGCCAAACTGGGCTAGGACAGGGCTGCACAACCAAGCAGGCTGGCGAGGGGACATGCAGCAGCTGCAGCACATGCCTCTGGGAGCACCCTCCTCGGCCTACTCCCTCCTGGACCTCTGGCTACATCACCCTCCCCATGATCCATCAGTTCCTGACCCACACCCCATTGTGCATGTCCTTAGGAGATGGAGATCTCACCCTCACATTGCAGCCTGCCCCACATCCTAGGCCTCCTCCTTCCCCTAGCCTTCTTCAACCCTCCCTGCTTCCCAGTTATGGGATGATCTGCTCTTTTAGCTCTGTGTACTCAGAAATGGGTGAATGCTGTTTCTTAAATCCAAGGGCATCACAGAGTACTAGGGCTCAGAAGCAACCATCCCAGAGGGATGAGTGGGTGTGTGTACTAGTTTCCTGTTGCTGCTGTAACAAATTACCCCTATTCAGTGGCCTAAGACAGACAACAAAACTTCCCTTAAAGTTCTGGAGGTAAAAAGTCTGAAGTGGGGTGTGGGGGGCTAAGATGAAGACTTCCACAGGACTGTTTTCTTCTGGAGGCAAAACAGGACCATGTTCCCTGCCCCTTGCAGCTTCTGGAAGCTGCCCAATACTCTCAGCTGATAGCAACAACACTCTAATCTCTGTCCCCATGGGCTTCCTCCTCTCCCTGGTCAAATCCTCCTCTGCTTCCCTCTCATAAGGACACCTGTGATGGCATTGAGCCACCTGCATGGCCCAGGATCGTCTGTCTCCCCATCAGCATCATTAACTTAGTCACATCCAGGAAGTCCCCTTTTCCATATAAAGTAACATTTACATGTTCTGGATTTCCAGGTATATTTGGGGGGGCATCCTTCACCACCCACAGTGAGTCATTTCTTGGGCATTGATTGGGTGCCGCTCTCCGGGTTAGGGATCTTACAGTGAACAGGGAGCCCGGTGCCTGCCCTCAGGGAGCCGTGGAACAAGGCCCTGGGTCTGCCATGCCTGTGGGGCGGGGCATGTCCAGGATGTGTCCTTGGCCATCTGCTGAATGGCTGCCATTGCATGCCGTGCAGAGGAGGGAAGGGCACGGGTGTGAAGTGGGGGAGGGGGATTCTGACATACTTAGAACCTGCGGCTATCCACACTGACCAATCAGGAGAGACTCAGTGCCACACTGACCAATCAGGAGAGAGTCAGTGCCACACTGACCAATCAGGAGAGACTCAGTGCCAGACCTCATCCTCAAGGACCCCAGCTGTGCCAGTGGTTATGCAGCACGAGAAGGTCCAGGGTCCTGAGGGAGAGGCCAGGGCAGTGGGGTGGCTCTGTGGCTACTCACTAACCAATAAGGAAACATTTAAATAATTAAGTTTTTAAATAAAATATGTAAATATCTTAATCCATCAATATGATGGGCTGAACATCAGCTCCAGGTTTGGGGGAAAGGGGCCCGGGGTTTGTTTTGAATGCTGCACTTGGGGTGCCAGTTGAACTGCTGGGTGGAGCTGGGCAGGAGAGAGGGAGCAGAGGTTTCTGGCATGGAGTGGGGAGGGACAGCGCATGCAGCAGAGGCGGCCGTCCCACCCCCACACCGCCGTCCTAGTACCTGGAAGAGTGCGTCATTGAACGGGTTCCTCTTCTTGGGCATTGACGGAGTGTGAACAATTCCATCGCCTTCCTTTCTTTCCCCTTAACTTTCCCCTAAGCAGTTCTGTATTTTTCTTAAAAGCCCTTCTATTATAGAATAAAATGTACCCGTCATCTAACTGCGTTGACTGGAGCCAGCTCTCGGGGCTGCAAATCAGCTAGCTCCTGGATGGCTCCTTTGTCCCTTCACTGTGGTTATCAAGATCTGGAAAGGGGTCTCAATCCCAGGCCCTGGCCGCTCTGGAAACAAGGGCGAAGGTTCCAGCATCTCCTGTTCCCCCACAGAGCTGGAGATATCGGTGGGCAATAGCCATACAGGGAAAAGACAGGAGTGGAAACTGCAGCCTGACCTCCACTAGAAGGAGGGAGGGAGTGTCACAGCTTCCTGAGCTAAGTAGAACTGGGACTTTTCTACCCACTTTGTTGCTGGGTAAACTGAGACCCAGAGCTGTAAACATGGCCAAATTTCCTAGAGTGTTCATAGTGAAGATTGATCTGGCCTTGCGAAGGTGCCATCAGTACGTCCTCCCTTGATTTGTTTTGGTCATGCATTCATTCTAAAATGCATCTAAGGGCTGGGAGTGTAGCTCAGCCTTGGAGCCTTCCTCTAGCATGAGTGAGGCCCTGGACTCCATCCCCAGTCCTGCAAAAATATAAATAAATAAACAAATAAGAGGCACCTGAGCCTACTGCGGGCCAGTCAGCTGTCACAGCCCAAGCTCTCCCCGCATTTCCTTTCCTTCACCCCCAACTACTGTCACAGTTCAAAGCACTCCAGGCTACACACGGCTGTGAGTTCAGCTCTCACTTACCTACATGAGTATGGCTTTGCCACGCTGGCCCGCGGCAAGGACCCGCGCTGAGGATCCGCTAGCCCGCATCTCCAGCACACCAGGAGCAGCTCTGCGTGGACGCAGCTCATCCACAGCGCCTCGCGTTCCGGGGACACGCAACACACATTCCCTCCACGAGCATGCGTGATGTGCGTCCCCCACGACCAGGCAGGAAGCGCGGTGCAGAAGCAATCCCTCCGACCTCCAGGAACGTTCTAGTGCAGCAGACAGGCATGCCGGCAGGCAAGGAAGACACAGCAACAGCCAGGTAAGGGAAACTAAAGGCAGAGAAGGGGCCAGAGCCGTGGACGTGCTGTGGGGGACAGGAGTGGAGGGACGGGCTCTCTAAGGTGACGCTTCAGTGGAATCTGACCAAAGGCGGTGAGGATGTCTAGGGACACAGCACTCCAGAGAGAGCTTCGGAAAGGACGGAGGCCTAGGGAGTGCTAGGCTAGCCACAAAATATCAGGCACCCAGAGCACCCACGAGGAAGGGAGGAGGTGGGCCGGGTGGGATGGCAGCCGATGTCACGGAGGGATGAGGTTGGGGAGAACAGACTCTCGGCTCAGACCCGGAGTCTGACTCAGCAGGCGGCTCACCCCTGTCTCCCATTACTCATACATAAAGGGGAATCATCAGAGGTACCCAACCGTATGGCTTAGATCTCAGATGCAGCGTTCCCAAGGGCCATGTGTTTAAAGGCCTGGCCCCAAGCTTGTGGTTTTTGGGGAGGTGGTAGACCCTTTAAGAGGTGGAGCCAACTGGAAGGAAGTCAAGTCACTGCGGGAGGTGGGGGAGTATCCTGGAAGGGAAATCTAACCAGCCCCTTTTTTCTCCTCTCTCTTTCTACTTTCTGGCTGTCAGGAGGTAAGCAGTCTCTTCCACTACATGCTCCCACCCACCATGGCTGGCTCGCCACAGGTCCAAAAGCATCAGGGCCAACCATAGACTGAAACCTCAGAAACCGTGAGCCAAAATAAACTTCTCTTCTTTATAAGCCATTTATCTCGGGTATTTTGTCGCAGTGATGGAAAGGTGGCTAACACACCAACTTGAGGATTATGCCCTAAAAGAGTCTGGACTAGGAATCAAGGGCACTTAATGGAATCGGGACCCCCTTCCAGTGGAACAGAGGAACGGGATTGAGGGAGCAGGAGGAGGGATGGGATAAGGGAAGAACAGTGGAATGAATCTGACAGCTTCCTATATACACATGTGAATATACCACAGTGAATCTCAGCATCATTTATAGCCACAAGACACTAATTAAAAAAAAAAATAACTATAAGTAAATAACACAAGGATCAGTAGACAGAGGGAACAGGGGAGGAAAGAGGGGAGGAAGGGAACTGAATTAGAGCAAATTCTATTCCATGCTTTTATAATTATGTCCAAATGAATCCTAATGTCCTGTGTAACTAAAAAGAACCAATTTTTTAAAAAAGCACTTGATCTGAAGTCCCATTTCTGCCATTTTCCAGCTGAGTAGCTTTGGACAGGTCACAGCCTCTCTTTGCTCAGTTGTAAAATGGGAATCATGCTGCCTGCCCTGCCCATCTCGAAGGATGGCAGCTCGTGTCCAGTTACATAGTCCCTGTGAGTGGGAATGGCTTTTAAACCACATGCATCATACACACAGCAGGGTTGGTCAAATACCTGTCAAGGTGAGACCTGAGATTCCCATCCACAGGGCTCAGGTCTGGGGCTCCCACTGCCCTAACAGACCTTCCTTTTCTCTTCTTGCCCTCAAATTTCTCTGGTTCCTATTTGTTCTGTGGCCCCTGTGTCGTGCATCATGGGATGGGGCACTCACTCCTAGGGGCAAGGAACCATCCTGCCCTCTTCCTTCCAGCCTCTGCCCTGTGTCCAGGAGGATCCTTCTGCATGGAATTTGAGCCCACCTCTTCCCTGCTTCCGCCCCTTCACTGACCCCCCCATGCCCTTAGACATGCCTGGAGAACTCCTATTCATCCTGCAAAACCCAATATGTATGTCACTCTGGAGAACAAGACTTTCTGAATCATGTGCTCTTTCTTTGGCGATGACACGGGTCCTTCCCTCTAAGGTGCTCTCCTGGATGTTGTATGTATGTACTTGTCTCGTTTAGACCGTGAGGGTCCTCCACCAGGATGCATCTGTCCCTCCACCATGACAGGCCTCAGCAGCTACCTTATCTCTGCTTCCCCAGAAACTACCTTAGGACCTGGCACGCAGTAGGTGGTCATGAAAGTTTTACTGGGCGGAAATGGAAATGTCGTGGAGGAGACAGCCCTTTTGCCTTGAAATTCAAAGGGATTCAGTCATCTCCCTAAGTTGGGCAGGTGTCGGTGGGGGAGCTGCCACTGTGTGTGGCCGCTCTGGAGTGAGAGGAAGCCGGGTGGTGACACCTCCAACTCAGTGAATATTACAAACGACCACATTAGTGAGGCAGGCGTTTTAGAGGTTCTCCTATTGACCCGCCTGAGAAAGCCTCTAAATTTAGTGCCCCAAAGACCCAGGCTAGTGAATTTGCAGCCTCACAAATGGCCCACATTGGGGAGGAAGCTGAATTCGATTTGCATGTCAGAGAAGCGTTATCTGGTACCTGATGTAAGACTAATTTTATTATTAAATTATCAACACTGATTTACTGAGAAATACGGTACTGCCGGGAGCTATTTTTAACCTCCCGCCTCAGCCCCGCTCAGCAAACAAATCATCCTTTGAAGGACACTGCATTTGCAAAAGTGAATTAGGTGAATAAATATCCATCTATTCATGAAGTTTCTTTATTGAGAAATAAATAAATAACGGCCTGAATGCCTTCATTGTCCCCCGGCAGTTTTCCAGGAGGATGACGACTTCTGCGGAGCCGGAGCCGGGCAGCCAGCGCAGGGCGGCCGTGGGTGGCGCTGCCGTGGAGAGAGCGGCGGCCGGGGAACCTGGTGGGAGGCGTTGCGGAGGAGCCCGCGGCCTCGGAACCTGGTGAGGCCCGGCTAGACAGAGCAGGTGGGACTCCCTCTGTCCTCCCCAAGCCCGGCACGCGGGCGGGGACAGTCCCAGCCCGGCTCAACAGGGACCATGCAGGGTCCTGCTCTGACACTTGCCCATCTCTGGGTCTGCAACTTCCTCTCTGTGGAACCTGGGCTACTTCCTTCACCTCGCTGTGCCTCAGTTTCCCCATATATGAAGTGGGGATGATTCCGACCTCATCTTTGAGGGGTTGGGAGGATTAAATGAGATATATAACACAATATCAAGCCACATAGCAAGAGCCCACTAAATGTTATTTATTGTTATAGTCCTCATTTTTGCTGAAACTGGGAGAAAGGTAAAACCAGAAGTCTCCAGGGGGCAGTCATGATATCTTGGAGAGGGGGTGGGCCTTGGAATCAGACCCGGATTCCTGGAGCTCCACTCAGAGCTGTGTGCCTCTGGGCAAACTACTCAACCTTTCTGTTCTTCAGATTCCAAGTCGATGAAACAAAAAAATGACACCTACCTCTGCAGGAAAAACTGAGATCATGAGTGTGGGCCACACAGTGTGACACCTGGCAGGAAACTGGTATGGTACCTGCTCAATAAACTATGGGGGCTAGTAACAGAGGGTCACTCTTATGAAGCTTAACACATTCGATCAGCCACTCAAATACTTGATCGCATTTTTAACATTCTTTTTCCTCTCCTCTTCAAAATTGGTGCTCATCTTGGCTACAATGGGAATCAAAAATCATGCCTCAATAAAGTTTTCTTTTTTCTTTTTTTTTGTAAGTAGAAAAAAAGCAAAGAAACTACCCTGAAGGACAAAGATGTGCTCAATTTCTGATTGGCAGCATATTTAATTAAAATTGTGATACATTGTTTATTATGGATTATATTAATTTTATGTTTTAAAGATTGCATTATTTATCTCAGCTAGTGAGTGAGTGTTTGGGTATCCCCTTCATTTTGCATTTCACCCTAGTCCTGGCCCTGCACGCAGTCAAGAAGAAACCTCCTGGTCAGGAGACAGGAAACTCCATGTGGCGGCAGAGCCAGGCAGAGGAAGAGAGCAGGCTGGAGGCAGCAAGGTCAGATCACAAAAGGCCAGTCCTCTGGGTTTGGGAATTGGAGGTGATTATGTGAGTGCAGGACAGAAAGTGATGAGTGATTGGATGTTGCTCAGCATTCCTGTGCTCCAGGCTTCTGGGATGGGAACAAGGGAGAGTTAATCAGGAAAACCCTGGCTGAGCCCCTGGCCCCCAGCCGCTGCTGGCAAATACCTATTAACTGCTGGCTTCTCCACAGTGGAAGCAATTCCTTGCTGTTTGAGGGCTTGGACCGCGGGGTCCGTATCTTGGCAGCCCCATCATCCCAGCAATGTGAATGGAGGCAGCTGACCTAGGCAATGAAGACCAGCCGGTCAGCTTACGGGTCTTCAGACCAGCCACACACATCTTACCCAGCAGCCGCCCTGGCAGGAGCTCAGTAGTGAACTTGAACTCTCCACATGCTCCAAGCTGGTTGGTGGACTTGCTTCTCCACTTCTGTAAGACCCTCTTTCATGAGTTCCCCGCAGCAAGAGAAGAGCAAGACACGGACCCCAGTTTCTCCCTCTGCAGCCACATCTCCCAACAGCAATGCTGACTACTGCCTGGAGACATAAAAGTCCTTCCAGAAATCGGGCTGCACATGCCAGGTGGCCAGCTGAGCAGAGGGTGCAGCATCAGGCCGGGGACCAACAGGAACTTAGACAAACTCGCACACATGGCTCACTCATGATTCAATAAACTCAAGCACAAGACACACGCAGTCCCAGACTCCTGCCTTTTTCTTTCTTTTTCTTTTTTTTTTTTTTCTTTTTTTTTTTTTTTTTTTTTTTTTTTTTTGTGGTACCTGAGTTTGAACCCAGAGGCATTTAACTACTGAGTCTCATCTCCAGCCCTTTTTGATATTTTTTTAGAATTTTTTTAAATTTATTTTTAGAGACAGGGTCTTGCTGAGTTGCTTAGGGCTTCACTAAGTTGCTGAGGCTGGCTTTGAACTCACGATCCTCCTGCCTCAGCCTCCCGAGCCACTGGATTACAGGCATGCGACACCAGGCCTGGCAAGGTCCTGTCCTTTTTGAATGGGTGTCAGGATGCCTTTTTGAAGTGGTGGTAGCTCATAAAAGGAGACAGCCCCCCAACCTCCTGTGCTGTTTATAGAGGGAAACTTGAACTTAACTCAGGAGTTCAGCTTCACCAGTGGGGAACTTCTCATTCTCTGATGCCAGTCACCTGAGAGTGGGCCTCTGACAATCAGAGGCTGTCATGCTAACTACTGGGCCTGGCTCACTCAAGGGAAAGCTGGGTGACCGATGGCTCCACCCCCATCTCTCTCAGCAAGTGGCTATTCAGAGAAAGCAAGGAAGGGGTGGGTAGAGGCTGCGGGAAGCTCTTTCACCTAGCTGGGAGCTCTTTGGGTAGAGATTGGCTCATTTCCAGCACCTACATAGGCCTGGCACCCAGGGGTGCATTGAATGCAGAAAGGCGTGAGGGACGGGTGGACAATGGGTAGATGGATAACAGATGGAGGGATGCATGAATAGATGGCCGATGGATGGGTGGATTGCTGTGGTTTGCATCCTGTCACCCAAAGGCGCACATGTTTACTTGGTCCTCAATGTGGCAGTACTGGGAGATAACAGGACAGTAAGTAGATGGGGTCTAGTGGAAGGAAGTTAGGTCATTGGGAGCGTTCCCTAGGGGAGGATATTGGAACTCCAGCCCCTCCTCTCTCTCTCTCTGTGCTTTCTGGCCCCCATGAGGTGGACAGACCTCTGTCCCAGAGCCACAGGTCCAAGCAACCATGAACTGAAACCTCTGAAGCTGTTGCCTTTCCTCCTGAGCCTCCTGTACCTCATCACAGTGATGGAAAGAGGATTCTCCTTGATGGGTGGGTGGAAGAATGGATGCTCAAATTGGTATATACAGGCGGTTAGGAGGGCTGGGTATGCCAGGCAAGTGACATGTCTGGGTGACCCCACACAGACACGGGAATCTGCCTGCTTGCTCCCTCTCCCCTCGTGTCAACCACCTCAGACCCCTCACTTAGAAGCCCTTTGAAGCTGACAAGATCGACTGAGACCAGTCGCTTCACTGATCTTAGCCTGTTCCCTGTGCTGGTAAGTGGGGATGTTAGAACTGACCTACCCAGTGACCGACCGGGGACACTGCTGGAATCAAATGGGAAGGAGCACAGAGCTCTCTGTGACCTCACATGCTGGTGAGTGCAGGGACCGACACTACCAAAAAAAGACAGAATGTGGCTGCCAGGGCCCTTCAGAGAGGGTCAAAGTGGAGCCAGACGTGGGGCATGTGTCTGCAATCCTAGAGCCTTCAGAGGCTGAGACAGGAGGATCACAAGATCAAGGCCAGCCTCAGCAACTTAATAAAACCCAGTCTCAAAATTAAAAAAAAAAAAAAAAAAAAAAAAAGCACTGGGGATGTGACTCAGCGGTAGAATGCTCCTGGGTTCAATCCCCAGTATCATGAAAAAAAAAAATTGAAAGGCTCAAGTGGCATCAAAATGCTGCTACAGCCGGGCGCAGTGGTGCACGCCTATAATCCCAGTACTTGGGAGGCTGAGGCAGGAGGATCGTGAGTTCAAAGCCAGCCTCAGCAATGGTGAGGCACTTAGCAACTCAGTGAGACCCTGTCTCTAATAAAATACAAAAAAAGGGCTGCTGCGGATGTGGCCCAGTGGTCGAGTGCCCCTGAGTTCAATCCCTGGTACCAAAAAAAAATGCTGCTGCATGCCTAGGCGGGTGCATCTGGGTTTCCAGTTACCAACCAGACTGAAAGAGGGCAGCCACCACATCCCCTGCCACAGTGCTGGGAGCACAGGGGACACCCTCTAAGTAGGTCTTGAATGGAATACCTGGTGGCAAAAACCCAGAGGCCAGCCAGCTGCTCCTCTTGGACCCTGTGCCCTTGAACAGGGTCTGCGTCTTCCAGGAGAGCATCTTGGAGCTCAGGACAGAAGAGCCTTCTTGCAAAGACTTGCAAGTTCCATACTGATTCTAAAGGGGCGGGGTTGGGGGTCTTGAAGGAGGGGTCAGCCTGGGCTGCACGCCCACCCAAAGTCCCGCTGGCATGGCCCATGCTGAGCCACGCCCCACCCCCACCTTAAGTCCTGGGAGCTTTGGTAGGATTAGTAGGTGTTACTGTGCATGGCAGCCAGAGGCCCTGAGCCACAGGGCTGTGTGTGCTAATTTGAAATCAGGCCTGGCGGAGCGGGGCTGCTGTCAATGGGAGTTTGCATATTCATGTGGCAGAGCCCAGAGACTTAAGTCACAGGACTCCAGGCTCAATTATGCAGGGGCTTATTCGCCTGGGAGCCAATAAGGAAGCCCTACCAGGATCTGACAGTGATCTGAAGTTGCAGATTCTCCAGGAATGGGATCCCAGAGGGACAATGCTTACCACCATGCCGCCTGGCCTCCTCCCCGGGAGGCCAAGGCAGGAAGAGTGGAGAGAGCACTGGGTTGAATCCTGACTTTGACAACCACTTGTTACGGCCACACCTGTGAAATGGGTACAATCAGCTTTGTCTCGTAGGGTTACTGAACAGATTAAAGACACGTTTGGGGAAAAGCTCTTGGTTGCTCCTAACACATGGACATGCTCATAAATGCCAGCTGTTGACACTGAAATCCAGCCCCCCTTCTCCTTCCAAGTGGCCTTGGTCTCATGGTTCCCGAAATGTGTTGGCTCAGAAGAGAACAAAGTCATCCTGATCATTATTTCAGTGCCACCACCTGCTATCTCCAGGTCTCAGATGCTTACTCTGGGCCTCATGCGGTGTTACAGCATCTCATTAACCCTCCCAAACGCCCCTGCGGTGGGAGCGCTGGCTTCCTTCTACAGATGGGAAAAGAGATGTTCAGCAAGTCAAATGATCGGTTAAATAATCGCAGAGCAACTTCAAGTTCAAAGACGATAGTTGGGTTCCACTGGACGTCACTAGCTCAGAAACGTAGCCAGGTGGTGGTGTCCACAGAAAAGTGACTTTTTTTTTCCCCAAAAATATAAGTGTTTGAATGCTGATGATAACCAGCTATCATAGAGCACTTCCCAGTAATGTTACAGACATCCAGGGGCTCATTCACTCTTTACACTAGCCTTGTTGAATATATGGCATTTTACAAATGAGGCAAACATGGCTCCGAGAGATTAGATGGACTGCAGACAGACAGTTAAATGGTCTCTGAGAAGTAGGGCCTTTGAAGTCAGAGAGACCAGGGCTTCATTCTTGGGGTACTTCTTTGCTGTGTGATTTTGTTTTTAAATATTTATTTGTCTTAGTTGTACACTGCAGGAGCCCTGTTTGGGGAGATAGCTAAGATTGCGGTTGACTACGGGCCATGGACATTTTTGGGCAATGCCGCCTTCCGTAGTCTCACACGGGACTTGGCCCAGGATCTCGAGAGACTTGAGCCATGACTCAGCATATCGGGCTAGCGCCATTCCTGCTCGGGCGCATGGGATGAGACCTGAGAGAGAACGGACGGGGTTATCGCTATTGTGTAGATATATTGTAGTTTCTTGTAAGAGTAGGTGTCTTGGTTTCTTGTGAGAGTGTGTACGTGGTGTTAGAAATTACAAGAGACAGAAAGAGAAAGAGAAAATAATTTTTTCATTTCCATCCTGTCTCTGGGCTCCTTCCCACGGCGCTGCCGTTCCGGGCTGCTTTTCCTTTTTCGGCTGCAACAGTACACAATGCCTTTATTCTTACATGGTGCTGAGGATTGAACCCAAGCCGTGCACATGCTAGCCGAGCGCTCTACCACTGAGCCACAACCCCAGCCCCTGCTGTGTGAGTTTGGATGAATTGCTAGCCCTCTCTGTACCTCAGTTTCAACCCTCTCACCAAGTTGCTGAAATATCTATTAAGATATTTAACTTGCTGAGTCTCGATTTCCCCCATTGTTGAGATTAAGCAAGTGAACATAGATACACGGTTCAGCTCAATACAAAATTTTTAAAAATTAAAAGTTCAAAACCACTTTTTCTTTTCCTCTCTCCATTCTGTGTTGTGACCTGGTTCCTTTTAAAGGGCTGCCCTATTGGGGGCACTTATCTGCTGCCCACTGCTCAGTCTCCTTGCAGGGCACCCGTCAGCTACCCAGGGTGGCCTGGCATTCTGGTGCCTGCCTCAGTCTCTTCAGCTGGCCTGGGGTTACCAGGCATCAGAGCAGAGCCTCGGCCTTCCTCCAGCTTCCCCAGCCCAAGTGCAGTGCAGCAGGAAGGAGGCGTCAGAGCCCAACCTGGACCCAGGAACTGGGAGGCCCCGGGGAAGGAAGGGGAGAAGGGAGTCCTTCTCCAAACCTCGGGCCTGGGGCCCTGGGTGGGCATGCAGGGGAGGAGTCAAGTGGGAGCTGAGTTCCTAACTGCTTCGCTGAGTCCCTGCAAAACGTCACATCGAGCTCCAGGAAGAGGCCTTCTTGCCGACCCCCACAGAGCACCATGTGTGCAAGCAGACACACTCCACTAAGAAGCACAGTTCCACCAGGCGTGGGGACGTATACCTGTAGGCCCAGTGACTCAGGAGCCTCCTGAGGCAGGAGGATCACAAGTTCAAGACCAGCCTCAGCAATTTAGTGAGACCCTGTCTCCACATAAAAAATAAAATGGCTGGTGATGTGGCTCAATGGTAAAGTGCCCTGAGTTCAATCACCAATAAGAGAAAAGAAGGAGGAAGGAGGAGGAGGAGGAAGAGAAGGAGGAGGAGAAGGGAGATAGCTCTGCCAATCAATTGCCCAAAGGTCACAATCAAGAGTGGTGTTCCGGGCTGGGGTTGTGGCTCAGCAATAGAGCACTCGGCTAGCCCGGGCACAGCCCAGGTTCGATCCTCAGCACCATATAAGAATAAAGCAGAATGGCAGCTATCAAGAACACAAGCAACAATAAATGTTGGAGAGGATGTGGGGAAAAAGGCACACTCATACATTGCTGGTGGGACTGCAAAATGGTGCAACAGTTATGGAAAGCAGTATGGAGATTTCTTGGAAAACTGGGAATGGAACCACCCTATGACCCAGCCATCCCACTCCTGGGTCTATTCCCAAGGACTTAAAAACAGCATATTACAGTGACACAGCTATCTCAATGTTTGTAGCTGCGCAATTCACAATAGCTAGGTTGTGGAACCAACCTAGATGTCCCTCAGTAAATGAGTGGATTAAGAAAATGTGGTATATACGCACAATGGAATTTTACTCAGCAATAAAAGAAAATAAATTAATGGCATTTGCAGGTAAATGGATGAAGTTGGAAGACATAATGCTAAGTGAAGTTAGTCAGTCTCAAAAATCCAAGTACCAAATGTTTTCTCTGATATAAGGAGGCTAGTTCACAGTATTGTTGGATGGGGGTACATAGGAGGATTAGAGGAACACTAGAATGGTCAAAGGGAAGGGAGGGCAATGGAGGGAGCAAGGGGGGATGGAGGGGGAGAAAAGAAAAAAAAGAAAAGGTGGTTGAACGAGACAGATATCATTTTCCTAAATGCATGATTGAAGACCTGAATTGTACGAATATACTTTGTATACAAACAGTTGTATCTAAAAAGATGCTAAATACATGCACTATTAGTTGTACATATTAAAAATTATAAAAATAAAATTTTTTAAAAAAAAGAATAAAGGCATTGTGTACAACTAAAACAAATAAATATATATTAAAAAAAAAAAAAAAAGAGTGGTGTTCCCCCTAGGAAATTCTCCAGATGGCCACGAAATGCCTCCCTCTCAAACACATTGCATCTCTCGCGAGGTTTGGAAATCTTTTTTTTTTGTTGTTTTATTTTGGTACTGGGGATTGAACTCGGGCACTAGACCACTGGGCCACATCCCAGCCCTTTTTTTTTTTTTTTTTTTTTTTTTTTTTGTATTTTACTAGAGACAGGGTCTCACTGAGTTGCTAAGTGTCTCGCCATTGCTGAGGCTGGCTTTGAACTCGCGATCCTCCTGCCTCAGCCTCCCAAGAGCTGGGATTACAGGCGTGCGCCACCGCGCCCGGCTTGAGATTTGGAAATCTTAACAGCAGCTAAATCCCATCCTTACTGGAGTCCCTTATGCCCAGAGAATGGGGTCTCCACACTCTGACACCCAACCAGGGGTCCCCTCCTTCCCCCTGTACCAACAGGAGTAAAACCTGGCTAGTTGGAGCTGATCTCTTTCTTTGATTCACCCAGTCCTGTTGCCGCCTGAAGCGATGGCCGCTTGGAGCAACGAAGCCGCAGGAAGAAGTTCAGAGGCGAACTGGAAACAAACAGCTTTTTATTTTGATAACTTTTCTCTCTGGCTCTAACAACGACTAACACGCACCACACACACCACCAAAATGGCGCTGACCCGATCAGCAATCTTGGCCAAGTCACTCGAGATCCCGGGCCAAGTCTCACGAGATCCCAGGCCAAGTCCCGTGAGACTACGAAGGCAGCAATGCCCAAAACTCCATGGCCCATAGTCAACCGCAATTTAAGCCATCTCTCCAAACAGGGCTCCTGCACAGTCCCAAGGGAGGGGCTGCTGGGTGTAGAAAATATGCCAAGAGGTAGAAAACAGGGACAGAAAGAGTGGACGTGCTGAAATAATGTAAATTGGATAAAGATATTGTTTACATTGCTTTGAAAATAAGGAAGGATTTTGCCACATGAGGGCAGAATCTATAAGTAAAAGAAGACTCCCATATACAGAAAATGTGATGTGTGTGTATATAATGTAAGACTATATACAGATATATATACGTATATATATATATATACATATATATGTATATATATATACATATATATATATATATATGATGGAATATTACTCAGCCATAATAAAGAATGACTTTATGACTTCTGCAGGTAAACAGATGGACCTGGAGACTATCATGGTAGGTGAAATAAGCCAATCCCAAAGAACAAAAGACCAAATGTTCTCTCGGATATGTGAATGCTAGCACACAATAAAGGAAGCAGGAGGGAAGAATAGAAGTTCAGTGGATTAGACAAAGGGGAATAGACAAGACAGTAGAATGAACTGGATATAACTTTCCTATGTTCATGTATAAATAGACAACCAGTGTAACTCCACATCATACACAATCACAAGAATGGGATCCTAATTAGAGTAAGTTAACTCCATATATGTATAAACCAAAATATACTCTACTGTCCTGTATATCTAAAAGGAACAAATTAAAACATGAAAAGAAGAATCCTGGCAGCAAAGGCTCTTCCTCTGTAGGGAATGCTAGAAATAGGTGACAGATCTGGTGGTGGGAAAATTGTTTAACCAATCAAAGCTATCTTCACCTTTATTTAATTATTTATTTGCTTATTTATTTACTACTGGGAATTACAACCAGCAAGCAAGAGCGCTTTACCACGTAACTATGTCCCCAGTCCTTTATTTTATTTTCAGACCAGTTCTCACTAAGTTGTTCAGGTTGGCCTCAGATTTGCAATCCTCTTGCCTCAACCTCCAGAGTCACTGGGATTACAGGCATGCCCCACCATGCCAGGCAACTGAGGCCATCTTCAATGGAACCATCAGACACAGGCATCTCAATGGGAAAAGGAAGGGGCTCAGTCCACAGTGCCCCTAAGAACTGCTGCAGAGAGAACACAAGGGAGGAAAGCAGGTACGAATCTCCAAATGTCCACGTACACATCCACGCAGACGTGCATTTGAAATGTCGGGAAGAATGCAAGCCGTGCTATTACAGACATTATCTCTGGGGAAGGAAATTGCCGAGAGGGAGGGGGGAGTTTTTCTTTCTGTTTTATATTTCTCTATGTTATTTACATCTTTTTATAAGTGCATATTATGTCAACGATTTCTCAAAAGATGTTTTCCATTTGGAGAAGATAAAAGAATCCTGACAGCAAAAGCATCAACCAGGGACCCCACTGGAAATGAAGCTGGCCTACGGGCACAGAGGCCACCCTGGGGAACAGGGCTTCGGTCAGCCCAGAACTGCCGTGTGGCAGTGGGCATAAGTGTGTGTCAACTAGAAGCTTCTGGAAATTCCTTGAGCTGTGACCAGGACCTCAAGGGCTGTAATAAAGGCTCCTTTGCAAATGGTCCTCCTCATTCTCACACACCTCACAAGCTGTGTGACTTGATCAAGTTCACTGGGGGTGGGGAGGGAAGGCAACTGTTGGTTAACAGCAGTGACTCAGCTTCCTGGGAGACCCCCTTTTGGCCCCTGGAAATCTTTCCAAGATTTACCTTCTTGGGACTGCCTCCAAGGATGCCCCCATCTATTCATCTATCCATCTGTCTGTCCATTCAATAAATATTAATTGAGCACCTACTGTGTGCCTTGCACCATTCTAATTGTTGGGGGCGAGGGGCATTCTGTGGTGACCCACATGGACGCAGGGTCTGCCCTGTGCTACTGTGATCTGCCATCCTTCAGGGGAGCGCTGTCCTCCGTGGAAGGGAATTAGAATGTGACAGTAACCCAACCAGAGGCCAAAACATTCCTGAGAAGTTCCTCGTTTCCATTTGCCAGCTTTTTGGAGGGCCCCCAGCAGAGCCCCAACACCAGGGTCTCCAAAAATCATTTCTTTTTAATCTAAAGAGAGAAATCAGGCATCGCTAAAACTTAAAGCCTAGACTGAAGGTAGGTCCTGCGAGAGTCAAAGTGTGCAGGGCTGCCCAGGCCTCATGAAAGGACAGATGTTCATGCCTGCTAGTCTGGAAAAAATGGCAAGGTGGAGGGAGAGACTTGAATTAACCCTCTTTTTTTTTTTGTTGCTCCAATGAAGGGAAGCCTGTTTCCAGAATTGGTTAGCCAGCTGGAATGTAGACACTGACTTGAATGTGCTGATCCTGGGACGAATATAAATACAGAAAGATGGAAATTTTTTAAAAGTATAGATTGACAATGGTCTACATAAATTATTTATCAGTCAAATATATATATTGGAGGTGAGTGCTCAAATAATTTTTAACCAATAAGACGACAGGATCAGAGAGGTCTGAAGCAACTAGGCTGTGCAGTGTGTCCTCTGTGGCGTGACTGTAGCCCCGTGCAGAGGGGGCCTGGAGTTGTCTTGGGTGCCTAAGAAAGCCATCTAGCTGCTCATGTAGATAGGAGAGAAACAGAGCAAAAGGTATAACCTCTATCCTAATTTCTGGGACCCAGGTGAGTATCTCATGCACTCAGGCATCCCTGAAAATAGCACGTAGGTGTTGTGTCTGGGCATAGGAAAAGACCCTCCCACGTCAGAGATGGCTGATGCCCACTTCAGCTAAACTCTCCCCACCTACAGGATACCCCCTCTCCCCGAGAGAGAAAGAGAGGTCTGTCACAGGAGAAAGTGGTCAGTGAGAAGTTGCTGGTGGAGACAGGTCCACTTAGAGCATTTGGAGTTAGAGGTTCTCCTGGGCCACCCACGGATCCCACAGCCAAGGTGTTCAACAAAGTCCTCAGGTGTGGGAGTCCCTGTCTGCAGGTAGCCTGCGCACAGAAGCAGAGCTGGCTCTTCTCACCTGGCGCTTCTTATACCAAAGGAAGGGGTGACACGTCTGCTCTCCGTTTGTTCTCCTCTCAAAGGCCTCAGGACTCTGGGAAGTGGACATGCCCCCTCTGTGCAGTCAGGCAGGACAGTATCCCGGAGCTCTGCGTTCAAGTCCAAGTTCAACTTCTCATAAGCTTTGTGAACTTGATCAAGTCATGAACCTCACTGAGCCTCAAAATTTCACCAGCTGTCAATGGGATAGAACAATGTATTGCCTTTTTGCTGGGCAAAGCCAGGATGCTAATCCCAACCTAGGAAGACAATTTAGAAAAGATACCCAAAAAAAAGCAATTAGGGACACTAAAGCAAGAATTTCTAATTACAACTGATAATAATTCCCGACTCAACCAGAGACAAGGGTAAGTGTCTGGGACGTAGGGTTTCTTGTATTCCACATGCACCCCAAGACTGATGGCTCCACAGGGGAGGCAGTGGTGGGAGGAATGGTGTCCCCACCCCAATCTTCCCCTTCTCAGGGAGTCCTCCAGAGACATCGTGGGGTATGGACCTTGGTGGTCCATGAGGGGCCTGCCTGGGACCTGGAGCGTGTGCAGATGCAGAGAGATTGCTCCCGAGCAGGCTCGCTCCTGTCTGGCAGGGCTCCCGCCGCTGCCTCATCAATCTATCATCCTCTTAGCAGCTGACACCTCTGGCAGCACCTCCCGGCAGCCTGGGCATTAGAATTGCAAGAAGCCTGGCTGCACCAGGGAATACAGATGGAGGAATCTCAGATTCAAATTTGTCTAAGTATTGTGAACAGTCAGACCTGGGCAAGGCGTCTCCACTGCCCTTCCGCCAAAGGGGAGTGGCAGGGGTTTTGTTAGAAGTACAAATTGCTTCTTAATGCAGAGGATAAAGCTGGGCTCTCTGGCACCTCCTTAGAAATTCCTCCCGCTCCCAGGAAAGCCACCGCTGCATGTCAATTTTAATTTTTGAAATTTAAACCGAGGGCTTTGTGTCTAAGCTCCATCTCATCTGAGGAAGGGGAGGAATAAGTCAAAAAGGATTAGGGGCCCGCTGGGGATTGCAGATCCATAGCAATTAGACTTCATTTGGGTCTCAGACATTTGGTTTTAATCGCATTTCTGGATGATACAATCAACAAGGCATCAGAAAGTGATACGTATGCAACTGTAGATGAGCTGATTCTGCCCTCCTTAGTTCCTGGGAGCAGGTGGGCTCAGCTGGGCTTGGTCTCCACATTCAGTGCGGGTAGAGTGGGGCTGGGAATTAGGGTTCTGTTTGAGTCAGAAACTGGGGGATGGTAAATTGTATATATATTTTTCCCTACCTCTCTTTGAGCACTTTATCCCTGTACTCGAAGCGGACATAATCATTGCTCATATTCGAGTGAATGACAATAAAACATTATTCAAATAAAATAAGAGCATAAAGAGGAACAGCAACAGCCACAGGACTTGAGGCAGGGGGTATAATTGTCTTTTAAATGAGAATCACAGCTTTTCAGCTCCAGGAACTGAAGTTCAGCACAACGCTATTTGGGGGCAGAGATGCAGTCAAGAACATTGTCACACACCATACTGACATGGACCCTCATCATGGGCCTATGAATACATGCATGTGCACATATGTAACCTGAATTATGTGTAGAAAAGATAGTATCCACATTGGAGATGTGTGTGTATCCAGCTTTACATAGATACACACCCTCCGGGTCACGCACACACATTTCTTTTCAAACAACTAGCCAAAATGAGCTCCGTAAGTACTAGGGGTTGCCAACCCCGTTGTTTCGTAGAAAACTCACTGTTTGTTGGACCTCAGTGTTCCAACAACAAAAACAAAAAAGTAAAGGGGGGTGGGAAGGAAAGCAGATGAGGTGTTCTGCTAACTTGTGTGTGTGGAATGCTGAAGGGAAGAGAGACTAATAGACACCCCACTCCAGAGCACCCCACCGACACACAGGAAGGGCTGCTCCTCTCAGAGGCTGTATCTCTCTCACTCACCAGATGTTCTGGTTCAATTCAGGGAGCTGAATGATCCATGAACTGCCTCAGTTTGCCAGCTCTTTTGAGAGATGTGGACCCCCATACAAGGACTGTGCCCAGGAAGCTGAAGGCATAGTGAGGGTTCTGCTTGGGGGTTTTGCATTTCCCTCTTAGAGCCCCAAGAGTCCACAGATCCTGCACCAGCCAATGCCTCGCTTGCCTCTCAGTTTTGCAGAAGACCCCTCTGGCTTCCTCCTTGGAAGTCCCGCCCCTTTGGCCTCATCCCAGCCACTCCAGGAAGCCAAATTACCAGACTAGAGGCCAGTTACTATTGTCCTGCCTTCCTCTAACTGCCCCTCCTCGGCCAGGCCAGGCCAGGCCAGGGCTGCAGTGAGGTGGAGAACCCCAGGAAAAGCGTGCCAGGCCCGGGGTCGCCCCACATCTTTTCACCCGTCCCAGGTGGGAAGGACTTGGCAGTGACAGAGAGCAAAGCATAGATGGGGCTACTGGGGCCCCAGTTCAACCTTTCAACCGAGGTGGAGGTTTGGAACCCCAGTCCAGAGGCCGTGAGGACAAAGACGACGGGAGCCCATAGTCTAAAAACATAATTTAATGCGTCGCAGTGGGTCTGAGTTGGAAGTGAGTGCGGTGTGGAAAGGTGAATTTTCCTTTGCTGAAATTCTGCTGTGGGTGGGTTTTGGCAGATGGGCAGGAAAATCTGCACGAGTATTTCAGGTCACAAAGGAGGCAGTGCTCCCTTTGGCCAATCTCCCTGGCCCGGGCCTAGAGCCCTTGGCCTGGGGGCACTGGGAGGAGGAAGAGGAGGTCTGAAAGAGGGCAGGCTCTGGCGCGGCCTGTCCAGTCCAATCAGGTTTGCGAAGTCTGAGCGCAGCTGCCGCTAGGGCTCGGGTTCTCGCTCAGCTCGCCACTTGGGCGTCCCCTCTCCCTCCCCGGGTTGGGCACAGGAACCAGGGGTACCGCCTGCAGCATGGTGGTGAGATGCAGCCACACTGAGACTGGGAGCAGGGCAAGGAGGGCAGCAGGGGTGTGTCTTTTCCAACGGAGATGTCAGGAAGTGTCATGAAGCGAAAAGTGGCCCTCACCAAAGAGCCGCGCGCCCGGGGGGAGATAGGGCGGCTTGAAGCTACCCCACCTCGCGCCCTCTGCGCCCCTAATCCGGGTACAGAAGAAAGCCCGAGAACGTGCTGTACTTGTTGTTATTGCCTCCGTGCGCCTTCCCGCCGTCCAGCTTCACGTACACCTCGTCCCCTGAATCGAGGTGCAGCACCACGCTGTTACTGGCATAGTCGTAGTTCTGGTCGGCGTCCTGCGCGATGGCGCTGGCCCGAACCTGCGGGAAACCGTGGGAGCGGATGAACCAGAGCACCTCTTCCTGAGCCCTTGCCCGGCCCCCACCTTGCGCGCCCCTTGGCAGGCTTTCTGGGTCTACAGTCCCACCCCAGCTCCATGCTCTCTCCAACTTAGTGACTCCTTCCCGGTCCTCTCTCCCCCCCTCCCCCCCGCCCCCCGCAGCTGGCAAGTCCCAGAAGGAGGGCGTAAACACTGACCCGGTGTGGAAGGGAGGGAACCGAGGGCCAGGGACTAGAGGAAAGGAAGCTGGAGGGCAAGGGGCGGTTTATGTGCAACCTGGGAGCTAAAGAAAACAGTTTTCCAAAGAGCCTGTGCGGCTGCAGGCGGGGACGCAAGTATCCGGGGAAACGCAGTCTGGTCTCCGGGCGCTCCAGGCCCAACCTCCAGCGCTAGGTTGGCATAAGTGCTGCCCGAAAATGTTGGGAAAGGGGACGCAGTGGCCCAGCAGCGCGCTCCTTCCCAGGGCTTGCTCCAGCGCTCGAAAATAGGGAGAAAGGGGACCGGTTTCCTGGGCGGTTCGGGACGCGGGCGAGGGTCTGTGTGGGGCCCAACACGGGTGGCAATTACTGACCTGCCCGTTCTTGCAGAGGTCCGCCCACATGCTGGTGCCGTCGCCGCCTCGCATGAGGATGTGGTAGGTGAAGAAGTAGATGCCGCGAACCTGGCAGCTGAACTTGCCTGTGGTGGGGTCGTAGTGATTGCCGAGATTGGTGACCACGTCGTCGAACTTGAGCACCTCGTAACCCTCGTGGGGGCTCTTGAGTCCCACGTAGAAGGCGATCTTGGGACCGCTGAAGGCGGCGCTCAGCGCGCTGGTCACCTCTCCCTCCGAGTCGCCGCCGCCGCCCCCCGCTCCGCCGCCTACCACTCCGACGCCGCCCGCCGCTCCGGTGGTCAGCTGCAGCCCGGGCAGCCCTGGTCGTCCCGAGTCGCCCTTCTCCCCCGGGGGACCCCTGGGTCCCGGTGGACCCGGCTCTCCAGGGGGACCCCGCGGCCCTGGCTTGCCGGGTCGCCCCGGGTCACCCTTGGGTCCCTGGATAAAGGGAGGTGGAGGGTTGGCGCTGAGGTCCTGCATGACTTCCAGGGCGGCGGTGCTGGGTCCCGGCGGAGGCGCCTTGGCGCCCGCGGGTCCCCCACCCGGTGCGGCGGTGTATGGGTCGCAGATCATGCGGCAGGTGCCCATCATCTCGTAGTGCGCTGCTCCGGGGGGCGCCGCCTGCAGCAGCAGCGGCACGGCGATGAGCAGCCCGAGCGCCATGGCCAAGAGTACGCCGACGGCCGCCAGGCAGGCGCGCCGCCGCCGCTGCCACAGCCGGGAGGCAACCGCCACCAGCTCCTCCTTGCCTCCCGGGGAGGTAATGGTGGGGCGGCGCGGGTGGCCCCGCTCCCCGAGTTCGGGGGCCAACTCCGCGGGTCCGGGCCGCGCACCCGACGTGGCGACCCCCTGCACCGGCCACCCAACTACTTCAGGAAGAGGCGCCCCGGCCTGGGCTCCCGTGCCCACCGCACTGGGGCTGCTCAGGAGACCCACGGAGCCCGACGCGCATGACGGGGGGCGCACAGAAAGAGCCCGGCGCCCCACGGGTCCAGGAGGCAGGGGCCGGGGAGTGCTGGATCGGAGTGTGGCGTCCGGCGACGAATCCGCGGCGCTTCTTCTTGCCGGGTTAGGCTGGGCTGGGCTCCGCACGCAGTGAGGGCGCCCCGGTTCCGCGGCGCGCTCTGCTCTGCTCTCCCGCTGCTCGCTGGCTCCGCGCGGAGGGGGGACCCAGCTACCCTGACGTAAGGAGTCCGGGGCTGAGCGGCGGAGGCGGCGAGGCAGCGCGCGCTGCCATCACTCGGGAGACGGCGCCCTCATGTCATCAGCCTCCAGTCCTCCTCCTATCCCGCGGCGTCCTCTGTAGAAGCGGCAAAGGCTGGGTTCCTCCTGGCGGCGCCCGGGAGCCACAAGTGGGCGCAATGGGCGCAGCCCCCAGCTGGGGCGCCACAGACACACCCACCGGCGGCCACACTCACGCGCCTCCCACCGACCGGGGAGCACAAACACCCACTCGCGCTGTCGCGGGGCGCACACAGGCACCCCCACATGGCCACGCAGTCACTCAGAATCTTGAAGCCTACAAAATCCTTTGGAGGTGGGGATCACCTAATCTACCCCCCTGCCTGAACAGGATCAGACCTCCACCTTAAAAGTCCAGGACCCTGGTCCCTGCAGAAAAGGGCCTTCTGAAAGCCCCTGGAGTTACTTTGGAACTGAATGAATCTTGTCCCTGGAAGACTCCAAACTTAAAGCAGGCCTCAGCGCTGCATCCCCACCAATTCTCCAAAGAACACTTTGAAAAGCTCAAAGCCCCCAAGTACAGAATCTGTGAGCCTCCTACCTTATCTTCCATCGGAAACGTCTGGCATTTGTCCTGTGTATAAAGTTCGCTTGCAAATGCAAATATTTGACACCAGCACTTGGTGATGATATAGCATTCAAGTTTGGTGCCTGCAGTTCCACTGGGAGCCCTGCCACCAGCCCTGCCTATCTCTTAGGTAGATAGATACATGGACAAGTTCCCTTGAATATTCCTAGCTTCCTCTTCCTGGGGGCGGGGGGTACTAGTTATTTTAAGAAATAGTCCCAAACCATTTTCAGCCAAAGTTTTGAATAAACTGTGGCTCCAAATTAGAGCAGAATTATTTCTCTCCAATGCAGCTGTGAGAATAACGGAAGAAAAGGAGACCTTCCCTGTGTTGGGAAAACCCCCAGACCAGAAATGAAAGGCCCTGGGACTGGGGCGCTGCTTGCCTGGTGCACTCTAGGTACAGAGTTCACCCCCAGCACCAGAAAAAAAGGAAGGGAGGGTGGAAGCAAGGAAAGAAGAGAGATAAGGAAAGGAGGAGGGAGGAGAGGAGAGGAAAGAAAGAAAAACCCAGCTTCTGGTTCTGCTTGTGCCCAGAGGAGCTGTGTGACTTTGGCAGGTCATTCTCTTCTCTGAGACTCTGTTTTCCTAAAAGGTGAGTTCCTATTCCAGCACCCTCTGACAGGAGGGAAGCCCCAGGCCTAGGAGGGGCATCCAAGGGCTGTTGTCAGTGTCTTTGGACCTTGACCCTCTCTAGAACCACCGTGAACTCTCCTGGGGCTGTTGCTTTAAAAAGAACATTCATTAATTTATCACTGTGCTCTCCTGGATTAGTTAATCCATTTCTGTCAGTCTGGGTCATTTCCCCACCCCACTTCAAGTTGCTACAGTCTCTTTCTTCACTTCCCAGGAAATAGCAGAAGGTGGGACAGTTGGTAAGCCTTCAGTAAATACTCATGGAAAGAATGACTGAGCCTAGCCTGGAGCCGCATTGACCTAGGAGGAAGGGAGAAGAAATCCTTATTTATTGGGCACCTACTATGCATCAGGCACTTTGCATGGGCTTTTTCATTTATTCCTCTCCACAGTGCTATGGATTAATGAGCATTTTCACACCAAACAGATGAGAAAACCAAGGCTTTGAAAATGTAAGGTGCTTTCCCTGTGTGCTCCACCCATATGTGAGAGCTAGAATCTTCCACCAGAACTAGGGACTCTCAGAGCCTAGCACCATGTGGCTCTTGGCCATATTCTTCACTGGCTTCCTGGGTTTGTTTGTTTGTTTGTTTGTTTGTTTTTCTGTACCAGGGATTGAACCCAGGGGCGCTTAACCACTGAGCCACCTCCCCAGCCCTTATTTTATTTTGAGACAGGGTCTTACTGAATTGCTTAGCACCTTGCTAAATTGCTGAAGCTGGTTTTGAATTGATAGTCCTCCTGGCTCAGCCTCCTGAGCTGAGCCACTGGGATTACAGGTGTGTGCCACTGTTCTGGGCTGGCTTCCTGATTCTTGAGAGTTCCCCAAACACCACCCCAGAACCACGCCTAGGAAGGATAATTTCAGGAACCACACTGCTCAGTTCCAATCCTGGCTCTGTAAATCCAGTCTAGGTGTCTTTGAGCAAAAGGCTCCACCTCTCTGAGCCTGTAGAATGCATATAGAATGGGAGTAAGAAAAGTACCTACCTCAGAGTTACTGAGAGGATTAAATGAGCTAGTTAACATAAAGGGCTTAGAACAATAGCTGGCTCAGAGGAAGGTTAGCTATTATTATTAACGATTGTTGCTTTAGACCTTCACTGTCCCACTGATGACCACTAAGATGAGACAGGTGGACAGTAATGGCATAGAGCGGTTTGTGGTGAAAAGAAGAGAGAGACATCCTGTCCCTCCCTCACCTGCACCCAGACTGTGCTGCTCCCGCTTCCCACAGTCTATCAGTACAGCTCAGAGAATTGCCAATCGCCAGTTCCACCCAGATAAACTTTTTCCAGGCAGATACTCTCTCCCATTTGAATTCCCAGGCCTGCAGACCACAGTCCAGGAATCGGAGTGGTGTTTCCCTTTGCAGGATCTGGGGTGGGAAGAAGCAAGGTGGGGCAAATGGCAGAGAGCCAGGCTTTCACCTGTGCCGAACACGGCAAAGCAGTGCCTGGGCATCAGCATCCCGGGCCCACCTTCCTGCTCCAAGGCCAGCCCTCCACCAGGTGGCGGTTCCAGCAGCAGCCAGGGCAGGGGAGGGCGGGCAGGTTCCTCCCCACAAGCTGGGAGTCAGGAGGCCCTCCCCTGCCCTCCCTGGCATATGGCAGGCCCAGACAGAGTGGCCAGCTGGAAGGTCAGACACACCTCCTTGTCCACCTGCCTTCTGCTCCCCCTCAGTGATCTGCGTCATCAGTGACCATCTTCTCATCAATATTAATTATGACCTTTATTAGCATACTGCCTTCCATTTAGACCACAAGTTCACATTTCAAGGCCCAGTCGTGACTCATTTCTGTCTTAAATTGCCTTTAGTAACCCAGTGCGCATCCTTCTATTAACATCTGTTGACAACCTACTGTGTGCCAGTCACCCCCACTTCTCCCCTCACAAAGCCCCGTGGCTATGACGTGTAGTTTAACATTCAGTCATACACCGGCAGGTCTGGGAGCAACGAGCCCACTCTTGGTTCACCAGTGCTTTAGAATCTTCAACCTGGGGTGTCTGTCTCCTACTTAACCCTAATTTTCCTTTAAGTCCCAACAACATGTCACCTCCTTGTCTGAAGTCTCTCCTGACTCTTCTCTAAGCAGAGCTGGCCATTCCTGCCCATGTACCCTCTGGAGGACTTAGAATGTGACCCTGCATCACATGTCATATGACCAGCCGTTCGTTGACTTGTCAGCACCGTGCACCAGGCTGTGAGATCCAGAGGACAGGAATCTTGTCGTTCACTATGTATTATGTCATTCATTTGTTTAGTAGCATTGGTGGACCCAACTGTAGGCCCAGCCCTGTGTCATGTGCTGATGTGAGCACTAGAGTCGTAGTCCCTTCCATTCCAGCGGTCCCACCACAATCCCTCCATTCCCAGCATCTTTTTCCTCCTGTATCACTTGGGTTTGCACTAAACAGTTGCTGTTGAGCATGAGTGTTTGTTGACATGCTTTCATCAAATTAGAACTGTCCTCCCAACTAGACTGCAAGCTCTCTAGAGGAATCATCTGGAATATACCCCCTGATCCCCTACTCCTATCCCCAAGGGGAAATGTGGCATGAGGTGAGGTCAGGGAGCTAGACACAGACAAGACCATGTGAGCCTTGGAGTCTGGTATGGCTGAATGTGCAGCCCCACGAGGCCCATGAGTTACCAAGGGTTTGGTCCCCAGCCCTTGGCGCTGTTGGGAAGGGGTGGGAACTTTAAGAGGTGGGGCCTAGCGAAAGGTTTTAGGTCATTGGAAGGGAATATCCTTGAAGGGGACTGTGAGATGAAGATCGCTTCCTTTTTCTTTTTTGCATCCCAGCCATGAGATGAACAGTTTTGTCACAGGCTGCTACCATGATATGCTGCCTCACCCTCCAAAACAGTGAGCCAAAATGAACCTTTTTTCTTTGTAAGTTTGTTTATCTCAGGCATTTGTTACAGTAATGGAAAGCTGACTGAGACAGAGTTTGTGATAAAAGGTATGGATTTTATTCGGAATGCAACCGAGAACGCTTGAAGCAGCTTAAAAGTGTGTGTGGGGGAGAGGGTGACATGAGGCCATTTACATTTTGCAAAGATCAGTTTGGCTATTGTGTGGTTAATAGATGTGAGGGAGGGAATGAAAATGAGGAATCCAGTTTGAAAGCTATCACATAAGCCAGACAAAAGATAATTAATGAGGGCTTGGTTTGGGATAGTAGAAGAGAAGTAGGTGAATTCCAGCCATGTTTTAAACACAGAATTCAAGAGTCTTGCTGATAGATTTGATATAGAAGCTTTAGGAGGGAAGGAGGAGGAAAAAATATCAAGGTTATCTTTTAAGATCAGGCATGAGCACAGTTGGGTGAGTAGACATGGGAAGGAGATATTTGGGGAAGAACAAATTGCAGGAGCTGGATGGTGAGCTCCATTTGGCAAACATTAACTTAGAGATGCCAGTGAAATATCTGAATGAAGACATCACGTGGCCAGGGGACCTGAGCCTGGAACTCAAAGGTGAGGTCACAAATGGAGATATGCACAGAGAGTTTTCAGGATAACAGGTAATATTTGTAGCCTTGGGAGTGGAGGGTGGAGGGGAAGAGGGGAAGAGGGGAAGAGGGGAAGAGGGAGGGGCAGCCCTGGCTCTGAGGAACAGCCTTCGGCCTCTACCTGCCCCAGCCATTCAGAAGATGTGCAGAGGAGGAGAAGATGCAGCCGTGGGAAAGAAGGGAAAAGGAAAGGAGGGAGGGAGGGGCGTGGCTTACAGAGGAGAGTGTTTCAAGAGGGGAGATAGAACCAGGTGTTTGGAAAGCTGCCAAGAGGAGGAGGAAGATGAGGACAGAAAGGAATCCACTGGCGAGGGCAAGAGAGGCGTCATTAGGTGTGTGGCAGAGAGAACCTGTGTGCTCGCCCGGGGGGCCACCCAACACAGAGCCCTAGCAAGACCCCTTTCAGTTGAATGGTGGAAACAGGCTGGAAGGTGGCAGATTGAAGAGTGAGGTGAGGTGAGGGAATGGAGACAGGGCGTGCGCACCAAGCTAGAGAAGCTTGGAGAAGAGAGGGGAGAGAAATGGAGTGGAAGAAGATGCTGCTAGGAGATGAAGGAGGCGAGTTAAAGCTAGGAGAATGGAAAGCGCATCTCTGCTCGTGGAGAGGAGGCAGCAGAGCACCACAGGTAAACTACGAGAGATGGCTGGGGCCGCCCGAAGCGCCTAGAAACTGATTCATCGCAAGTTCAACAAAAGTTTAATGACTTCAACAGATCACAATGGAACATGCCTGTAGTCTCAGCAACTCTGGAGGCTGAGGCGGGAGGATCCCAAGTTTGAGGCCAGCCTCAGCAACTGTCTCAAAAAGTTAAAAAGAGCTGGGAATGTAGCTCAGTAGTAAAGTGCCCTTAGGTTTAATTCAAGTACCTAAAAAAAAAAAAAAAAGTGGTAATATCTATTGAGCACCAACTATGTGCCAAGTACTATACCAAGAGTGTTTTAGACCTATTCATTCTTTTCATGTTCACTGCACTCCAAGATACGTGTCCCTGTCTTACAGATGAGGAAATTAAGATTAATCTGTGTTTTTGCAAAGGCCACCATTGTATGTTAGTTTTCCCAGGCGTCGCTCCAGGTCATGCTGGCACCCAGACACAGGAGGCCCTGCAGACCTGGAGCTCCCAGCCACTAGGGTGCAGTGATGTCCTCATGTCACTATCTCCCCACCACAGCTAAGCCTCCCGAAGGACAGGAACTATTGTGAGTATGTAAGTGTCCAGCAAATATTTTTAATTTCCTGATTATTTTATATAACTTGAAAATTCCATGTATATGATCTGATGTCACAGTTTGAACAAGAAGCATAAATCTTATATGCACTTATGAATATGTAGCAATGATTCCCACCATTACACATAATTCTAGTGCACCAGTAAAACTATGGGAAAAAAAAAAATCTTTAAAAAGAGCACCAATTTCATTGGTTCAGCCTTAGCTAGAACAACCAGGAATTGTTTAATTATTTAATTTAGAAAAAAAAAAAAAAAGAATTTTATTGAGCACCTAGCATATGCAGAATGTGCATGGGATGTGGTGAGAAGCCTAAAGATTATGTCTTTCCTAAGGAGCTTGCAGTCTAGTTGTTGGAGAAACTAGAGAAACTGAAAGCTTTGAAAGCACCTAAGCTTTCTGGTTTTGACTTTGATTGATTTTTAGACAGTGTCTCAAAATTTTTATTTTGATTTTGACTAATTTTTAGACATGGTCTCAAAATTTAAGTTTCCTAGGCCAACCTCAAACTTGCAGTCCTCCTGCCTCAGCCTCCCAAGTCACTGGGACTGCAATTGTGTGCCACCGTGCCCAGCTCAGACACGGCGAGTTCTGAAAGCCACAGCCATTGAGGAAGCCTTTCTTGGGGGTAAAGAGATCAGAACCTTAAGGGACAGGTGAGAGTTGAACCCGGCCAGAGGGTGGAGATGGAGCTGCACAGGTGGTGTCTGGGACCCAGGGAGAGGGTGGTCTGTACAGGGCAGAGGGTTTGCGCAGGCTGGCATGAATGGGACGTTGCATGGGCCACTCTCCCCATCAAGCCTTCTCCTGTGTCCCCACCCCGTGGGAATAGCACTCCATCCAGTGGCTGCATTTTCTTTGCATCCTTTCTGGGCTGTTGGGACTGTGCTAAGCCTCGCCCTGCACCTCTCCTGTTGAGCCAACCTCCTGGCCCATCAGGCTTCATACAGCGTATTGAATGATCACCCTGAAAGAAAAGGAAAGTCATATTTTCTTCTCTGTGCTGGGAAATGAGCTAGTGTCTTTTGGGTGTGGGGACCACAGCCTCTCCAGTCCTTTCAGGCAGGAACTAGTGCCCCACCGTCAACAGCCAGGGAGTGGCCAAGACTCAGCTCTCAGGCCCCTGTTGCTCTGCAAGCCTGGGCCACCGTGACCCAACCATGCATTTCCATTCCCAGCTCCTGAGATGCTCGCAGTGAAGGGGCTGGGGAGAGAATGCTCCGATCTCAGCTCCTGAGGATGCTCAGACGGCCTGCTCAGTGGCCAATGAGGAGAGGCCTCCAGGCCCATTAGTCAGAAGCAGCGCTAACACGTTTAAGTCAAGAGGGTCAGCCCGCCCCAGAAAGCGCTCACCTGGCCCTCTTAGAGGCTGCAGCGGCTAATTATCTCTCCTCTGAGGAAGTGAGTCTGCTGGGTCTTCATAAAGAGTGGGTCTGTGCTGTCCCTGGGCCTAGCTTTCTCCAGGGCCCAAGTTCTCCATGATGCTCCCAACTGCAAATACAGCTGTCTCAGAGCCCCCGGTGACAGCGATGGAAGGTGGTCCCCCACATGGTGCCAGTCTCATTCCCATACTCCGCCAGACACTCTGCCCCCCCACCCCAGATTTTCCCAGCCCCCCAGCAGGCAGGTGGTGGTTGTTTAATCACCCATCCAGGTGGCAAGCTTTCATTGAGCACCTTCTTGTGCAGGACACAGGGGATCTAGCTGGGAGCAGAAACACGCTGTGCCCCGGATGGCTGAAAAGCACATGCAGTGACTTTTCCGAGTTACCCCTTTGCCTTCTGGGTAATAGCTGCCAGCACAGACCTTGCCTCTCCCAGATCACCTATGCCCCGGAGCTGGGTGACACATGTGACAAGTGGTAATCCTCAGATGGCTCTTGCAACATCCTGTCTCCCTGGAGCGGCTATTCTGTCCATGATGCTGTATGTTCTTCAGGCAAAGACCCTGTCATTTGGTGTCCTCGTCCCCACAGGGCTGGCTCTGGGATGAACACTCAATGTGCATTTGAGGGATGGAGCAAAATGAGACTGGAAAGTCCAGTGCTTTGCTGTTTTACTCTGGGCAGCCCCAGAGGCCACCAGGGGAGCGTGGCTATTTGTTTGTTTGTTCTTGACAGTCCTGTTAATAAAGCAGCATCTGTGTTTTGACGACACACCTGTGGGTTTCTGGGGAAGCAGATTTTTTACTTGAAAGCTCCTCTGAGACCACATGGCCTGCTCCTAGAGGGAGGCTCAGCTCTGGGTCCAGGCCTTGGCCTTGGGTGCGGCCTCACCCTCCCACTGCACTAACATGAGCGGGGCAGCAGCTGTGCATAAGGCACAGAAGGCACGTCCTGGCCCTGAGACGCTGACAGACAAGGCAGGCGGCTCAAGCCATACGGTGCCACCACCACCGTGTTGGTGGGCCTCAGTTGTGTCTGCACTCCCGGGGGCAAGGGCACACCATCTTCAGCACTTATCACCACCCCCTGCGACCCTCTGTCTATTTGGTGGATCAGGGATAGGCAAATGGCAGTGAGTCCCTCTAGGATCCAACTATGCATACAAGAACACCTTGTGATCCTGTAAATCTCAGCCCACCCCCACCCCTGCTCCCCCAGCTCCCCCAGCCCCACCCCACCCCACCTGCCTCAGAGTAACTGAGGTCCGGAGGGCAGACCCCTGCCAGGCCTGCCGCTGTCCGTGGTGCTAAGAGCTGGGCTGTAGGACTTCCTTTGGCAGGAAGGAATCGGGAATCAGGTTTCAGATATCCAAGAATTAGCTCAGGTTGCCTGGCTGGGATGTGAGGCCAAAGTTGTGTGGAAACCTCAGGCACTCCATATGTGCGTTCTCCCTAACTACACCTCCTCCCTGGCTCAGCTGAAGTTGGGACACTGAGAGGGACCGTCCTTACTCTCTGACTCCCTATTCCTACCTCTTGGCTACTCTGTGCACCTACTCTGCCACACACACACACACACACACACACGCGCGTGCGCGTGCAAGCACACACATATGTGCACACATATGCATCTAGACACTACACACATGAACATACACACATGTGCGTACACACACACACTTCCCATGAAACACTGCTATATAATGAGGGAAACACTAACCCTCTCCACACTCAGTTTTCATCCCCAGCAGGAGAAAGAGAAATCAACCACAAGGCTTGAACATTCAGCTTCAACAACATCAGAGTGCCTTCCTCAACCTCTACCACAGTTGGCATTTTCTTGGTTTGTAAAGTATTGGGGAGGACACATGATCCTTGCAGATTCATTTTGGGGGTCTGCAACTCTATAAGAAGACAGCCACCCAATGGCCTAATTTGGGGGCTCTCAAGAATCAGAAAAACTCACATCCCAATCAAAGGGTTGAGTACCACGGGAATCCCTCTTGGGGATGAGGCAGCAATGCCCAAAGTGTTTTCCATCCTTGAGAGAAAAAAAAAATTTGAGGGCAATATTAGTTTTGAAAACTCTGGGTCAGAATGTTTTTGTTTGTTTCACTGCTGAAGTTTTCAGCACTGTGACCATGCTGGGTTACTGCTGCTACTTTTCCCTGATGCCTCTGGAGGCGTCTTCTGGAGCAGGAAGCATTCTTGCCAGAGTTCTGAACTTGACTCTGCCATTGACCAGCTGTGTTGCCTTCAGTCAGTCCCTGAATCTCCCTGTGCCACTGATTTCTGATCTGTGAAATGGGGACAAAGTTAGCACAAACCCCACAGACCTGCTATAGAAGGTAAAGCACTTAGAAAAGTTCCCAGCATGCTCTGGAAGTCTGTTGCCTCGCGTTATGACGAGGGCCTGATCATTGTGGCACCCATTTTCAGAAGGCCCCCAGTGGGTGGAGCAGGTTTGGGCAGGAGGACGTGCTTAGTTGGTGCCTCTTGGATTGAGAACAAGGAATGAACATGGAGGGAAGCCCCTCCCCACACCCTGCCCTCCGCTGCAGGTGCGGGCCCTAGCAGACTCTCCAGCCCCTGCCCCTCTCAGGCCTCAGTTCCCCTCTTTGTCAAATGAGTCTATTGACTGGAGACTTGCTTAACTCCAGGAAGGGGAGTGGGAGAAGTGGACAGACCCTGGACAGACCCTGGGGACGCAGAAGGAGCAGAGGCCTCCTCTTTGTCCTAGGCCCTGGCTCTAAGGGATCTTAGTCACCTCCAGTCCCCCAACCACTCAGCCAATTCCCAAGTCCTGAGAAGAGGCCCTGCCTCTGCTCCTCCTCCTCCTTGCAGTGAAAGCAAAAATGGACTCTTGCCAGGCGCGGTGGCGCACGCCTGTAATCCCAGCACTTGGGAGGCTGAGGCAGGAGGATCACAAGTTCAAAGCCAGCCTCAGCAAAGGTGAGGCACTAAGCAACTCAGTGAGACCCTGTCTCTAATAAAATACAAAAAAAAAAAAAAAAAAAAAAAAGGGCTGGGGATGTGGCCCAGTGGTCCAGTGCCCCTGAGTTCAATCCTCGGTACAAAAAAAAAAAAAAAAACGGATTCTTAACTCTAGGCTGTGGGTTCTGTGACCCTCCCAGAAGAAGGGCACTACCCAGTGGCCATAGTGGTCTAATCATGAGGACCTAAGACTAGGAGGTGGGACCAGTGGGGGCAGCTTAGGCCAAAGAGCGTGTCAAGGGGGTGGGTATCATCGTGGTCCCTCCTGCCCACCTGCCCACACATCTCCAAGCTCTCAACTCAGCCTCACACACCCACCTCTGAAACTCCAAATGATTCTGGTCCGTCTGTGTGTCACATGATAAAGCCATTCTCTGAGAGTCGAGCACAGCTATCTGTCTGAAGCCCCTTTAAGACACAAATACCCAAGGAAGAGTAATAGCCGCAGCCTATTCAGTCACCCACACTTTAGTCTGAATTAGTATGGTAGCTGATTTCTGAATGACAGCAGCTGCCCTATGCAGCCTGGGAGCTGAGCACTAGGGATAGGTCAAGGCTGACCAGAGAAAGACAGCATGGAAGCAGAGAGCGACCCTGGCCTGTCATTGCTGGGTGGCATCCTCTCTGCACCTGAGTTTCCTCACCTATGCAGCTAGCATTATAGAATCATCTTATTGGGTGCTGGTGAGATTGGGTAGTCAAGTGCCTGGCACGTGATGGCATTTGAGCATTTGGGTTCCTGTGCCCTTCCTTATCAGAGAGATGATGGCAAAAGGCAGGGGTGGCGGGAGTAGGGCTGCTGTGCTGGGAGGTTTCTTTTCATCGGGATCGGCTTGGTTGTTTTGAGGGGAGAGAATGTGGCGGTGCAGAGAAGCTCCCCAGCTTCTGTACGGGGCCCCCACCTCCAGATGGATGGCAGGAACGGGGTGGGCAGCAAAGCGCCCAGGGCAGCCCGCCTTTCTCCCTGGCCCTCCCAGGTCCTCCGCCCCGAGACACGGCCTTGTCAAGGCTGCAAGTCAGTGGCAAAGCCACTCTGCACGCAGGAGGGAACGGCTGGCCAAGCATGGCCACGGACTCAGGGACACAGACACGGGAAGGTCTACAGGAGCCCAGGCAGCCACGGCCTCTGCTCCCGGGAGCAGCAGCAGGGCAACCCCAGAGCCAGGCCTCTGAATGTCCCCAGGGACGTGCGGAGAACACCAATGCCCAGGCCTGCGTCCACGAGAGTCGGAGCAGGACGTCGGGACCGGCAGGAGCAGGAGGCTGCGCTGGGACCCTCCCTCCTCGACGGCTGGGGGCCTGGGGCTTCACTCCTGTCCATGAACTTGGGCCACAGCAGCCACACAGAGTAGCCTCCACAGGCGTGCTGGAGGGGCCCAGGTCGGGGATCACCTGGGTCTGCAAACCTGGGTGGAGGAAAAATACATTTTTATCCTCATGGACCTCTAACATACCTTGGCATTTCCTTCCATTAGGAAGGTAAGCAAGGGGCCCATGCCGGGTCATCGTACACGTGACTTTGTCACTAGGAAGAATCAAAGGCAATCTCATGGCTGGGACAATAACTATAGATACATGACATGCAGACCCTCCACAGTCTGATGGAATGTATTAATAAAAATCATATGAGATCTGGGGGTGCAGCTCAATGGTAGAGAGCTTGCCTGTTAGGAAGGAGGCCCTGGGTTCAGGCCCCAGCACCACAGGAAAAAAAAATAGATAAAAAACATTGCACAGGTTACCTTGTCATAAATGTGTGTTTTAAAATATATACATATAAGCCTGGTATAGTAGTGCATGCCTGCAACCCCAGCTACTCAGGAGGCTGAGGGAGGAGGATTACCAGGTTCAAGGCCAGCCTTAGCAACTTAGCAAGATCCCGTGTCAAAATAAAAAGGACTGGGGATGTAGCTCAGTGGTAAAGTGCCTGTGAGTTCAATCCCTAGTACTGCAAAATATAATAATAACAATAAAATTAAGTATGTATTTTTAATTTTATCTTTTTTTTTTTTTTTTTGGTACCGGGGATTGAACTCAGGGGCACTCGACCACTGGGCCACATCCCCAGCCCTTTTTTGTATTTTATTAGAGACAGGGTCTCACTGAGTTGCTAAGTGCCTCGCCATTGCTGAGGCTGGCTTTGAACTCGCGATCCTCCTGCCTCAGCCTCCCAAGTACTGGGATTACAGGTGTGTGCCACCGCGCCCGGCTAATTTTATCTTTTCTTTAGCCTCTCAAATAACTGGGATTATAGGTGTGTGCCACTACACCCAAAGTGTTTTAAATATTTTAATAATTTTTAATTGATTTCCTTTGTAATATTTACATTTTATTTCATGCATTTGAAAGAATCATTCAGAAAAGGGATCCATGGCTTCACCAACCAGTAAGAATTCATGCCTTGCAGCTCAGGAAGCTGAGGCAGGAGGACTTCAAGTTCAAACAAAGCCAGCCTCAGCAACTCAGCAAGGCCCTAAACAACTCAGCGAGACCCTGTCTCTGAATAAAATACAAAAAAGGGATGAGGATGTGGCTCAGTGGTTAAGTGCCCCTGAGTTTAATCCCTAGTACCAAAAAAAAAAAAGGAAGAAAGAAAAAAGAATTTAAAACAATGTATGCCTCAAGCTAGGAGCTTCTGATCCAGACTGCAGCATGCTGAATGATTTCAGTCAGATAACGCCTCTGGGCCTCAGTAGCCTCATCTATAAAATGGGGATGATAATTCCTATGATATCTGATGTGAGTTAAATATGACAAATGTCTCAGCACCCTGCTTGCCATGAGAACACGCCCACACACGGACACTGCCAATCCTCCTGATTCCTCCTGCCTGTCCCGGGCACAGGAGCTTCCCCAGCCCACCTACCTCCGATAGAATTCCACCCAAGAAACAGAACCAGGAGGAGGAAGAGACTGAGAGATTTGTTGTAAAAAATTGGCTTACATGACTGTGGGGGCTGGTTAGGCAAGGCAGGAATACACGGCGTGGGCTGCCGGGAGTACAGACTGGCACTCTCTGGCAGAGGCTGCAGTCTACAGGTGGAATTTCTTTTTTTTCAAGGAAGCCTCAGCCCTATTCTTTTCATCTGATTGACTGAGGCCCACCCAGATTGTTGAAGGTAATCTTTATTTAAGGTCAACTGATGGTAGACATTACGGTCAGCCCTCCGCAGGTTCTGCATCTGTGGATTCAACCAACTGCAGGTAGAAAATATTTGAAAAAAGGCCAGGCACCATGGCACATGCCTGTAATCCCAGTGGCTCAGGAGGCTGAAGCAGGAGGATCTCAAGTTCAAAGCCAGCCTCAGCAACTTAGTGAGGCCCTAAGCAACTCAGTGAGACTCTGTCTCTAGATAAAATAGTAAAAAGGGCTGGGGATGTGGCTCAGTGGTTAAACAACCCTGGCTGGGTTCAATCCCTGGTACAAAAAAAAAATTATTTTTTTTGAAAAAATTTTTCTGAACAAAACATGTACAGACTTTTTTTTGGTTGTTGTTCCCTTAACAATACAGTATAACTATTTGCATAACATTTACAATGTATTGGGTATTATAAGTCACCTAGAAATGATTTAAAATATACCAGAGGGTATGCACAGGTTACATGCAAACACTATGTCATTTTATATAAGGGATTTGAGCATCCACAGATTTTTTTTTTGAGGGGGGAGGGAATCCAGGAAACAATGTCCCACCAATGCCAAGGACTGACAGTAATGACCAGTATCTGCACAATACCTTCTCAGCAACTCCTAGGTGAGTGTTTGATTGAATAACTAGGGACTATAGCCTAGCCAAGGTGATATGGCCCTGAAGAAGCCTTGCTTTCATGTGGGGGAAGTGACCCGGGGAGCAGAGGGTAGATGCAGACCCCTTGGCTAATTCCCCCATTTGACCCCTTGGCTAATTCCCCCATTACTCAGTGGAGCCTGCTGCACCTCTCATCAGAGCCCTGCCCAGGGCCGGTGCCCTCACCTCTCTTGTGTGGAACATCCGGGCCTCTCCCGTGAGGTCCCAGTGGTTCAGAGGAAAAGAAACAGAGCATGTGGCCCCAGCGGAATGCTGTGTCCAGAGGGAATGTGGGGAGCTCCGTGGGCCTGCAGGTGCCCTCCCCAGGACGCTCACTTGGACCGGGTCTCCTGGGAAGCCAAAGCAAACAAGATAGGTCCGTGCCCTTGTGAGGTCCTCCTGGTGGGGTGGCAGGCAGGTGTGGGGACAAGAGAACCTCAGAAGCACAGGTCAGGTGCGGCACTCACCCAGCGCCAAGATCCTCTCCAGGAGGGAGTCTGGGGAGAGTCTGCTGGACCACCATCGGGTTTGTGGCTGGCATTGGTTGTTCATTTGTTTGGGTGGGGGGGTCGGCTGGTTTGGTTTTTCTTGCTGTGTAGGGGGTGGAACCCGGGCCTCCCACGTGCTAGGCAAGCAGCTACCGCTGCGCTCACCTCCCGTCCCCAGAATCTTGATTCTGATTTCCAGATGGACTCTACCCTGTCTGGCTGGAGACTTCATAAATAAGCAAAAGCGTGTTTTAAGCATCACTGACCCGCCCTCCCTGCTGGGAGGGGCTCCTGACAGGCTGCATTTCTGCTTCAGCCCTTCTCCGGGTTCTACCCGTTGCTCTGGGAACTCCTGTAGGCGCTGGTGGGGCCTCAACCCCATCTCGCTGGCTGAGGACGGTGCCTACTAAATTCTGCCCGCTGTCCCCACCGTCCAGAGTGCTCCGCACACGGGTGAGGGCAGGGGATTCGAACTGGAAAGAGCCCCCACGTGGTGCAACCCCTGGACACGTCCTTGTAGCGCCGCCCCCTTGTGGCCGCGGGCGGCTACTGCCGTCCCATCCTCCCTGCCCGGTTTCATGTCCACAACAGGGAGGGTGGATTCTGTCTGGAAAGGCCAGGGAGGGATCCCAGAGAAAAGGGTCCTTCGGCTCTGGGTTTTATAAAGCGGAGGAAAAAGAAAGGAAAGCATATGCAAAGTCACTAAGGAGAGAGAATCATGAATCCTGCAGACCGGCACAACATGGGAAGTCTGAGGGACCAGGGGACTCGCTTCCTGTTGGTGGAAAGAAAGAGGGTAGGAGGAAGAGCGCCAGGATCTGATGACAACGCTGAAAATGGGAGCAAGCTTTTGTCAGATCCTGGGTCAATGGGGGCCTCATTAATTGGAAAACTGGAGAGTCTGATCCTCTAAAAAAAAGTGCAAAATTTTTGTTCTAAAGGACCCCTGCCAGGGCCCTGTTTATGTGACTCATAAAGTGGCCTTCAGGCAGAAAAGAAACCCAGCTCACCAGCAACTGAGAGGCTCCTGGGAACTGCCACCCACACCAAGCATAGGACAGCGTGGGCCTGAGGGGGGCCTCTGTCCCAGCAGCATTCCTGCCTGGAAGGGCATTGATCACGGTCTGAACTCCCCACCTCTCTACTAAATCATAACAGAGTCTGAAGGGACAAAGGAGAGCATGTGAGGAGGGTATGAGACATCCCTACAGTCCCTTGGGGACACCAGCCATGTCCCCTGGGTTTTCTTATGTAATCCCCATAATGACCCCTCCAGATGCATGTGATTAGCCCCATATTACAAAAGGAGAAAACTGAAGCCCTGAAAGGCTAAGCAACCTCCCCAAGGTCACATGTGAGTTAAGTAGCACAAGTGGTCTTTGAACCCAATTCTGCGTGGAGCCCTCACAGGCTTTTGGCTGTGTTCCATGGGTGTCTTGGACATTTAGAAGCACTTTTGCAACTGCCATCAGAATCACCTCGAAGCCCCCTTGCAGGTAAGAAACATGGCCATCATGCTGATGGTAGATATCATGATTTCCATTTGACAGATGGAAAGACTGAAGTATGGAATGGAGTTACTTGTCTCTCTGTGATGGGGCTGGACCATCTTCTCCATCAGCTCTTCCCCCAACCTAAGATCCTCCAGGTCTGTGGTGACAGCCACTTCAGCAACTTCTTGCTGTCTCACTTTCCCAGTCCACAGCCCAGAAATCTGATCCTGGTCCCAGGCTCCTCCTCAGAAGGGAATCAAGGGCACTGATGGGGGTCTGGTGTCAACCAAAAGGTGGTGTGCAGGAGTACCTTGGTTTAAGTACACCAGGTTATGAAAAACTCAGTTCCTGTTCCTAACTCTGCATGCATCTGAGTACATTAGGTCTCTCTCTGGATCTATCACTTCTGCGGTAGAAGATGGGAAAGAAAATCTTAAAGCTCAAACATTCCATATAAATCCTGGTGAGTATAACAGATTGTATTAGTCAGCTTGGGCTGCTGTAAAAAATACCACAGACTGGGTGGCTTTCCACAACTGAAATTTATTTTCTCACAGTTCTGGAAGTTAAAAGTCCAAGGTCAAGCTGGGCACAATGGGGCACGCCTGCAATCCCCACAGCTTGGGAGGCTGAGGCAGGAGAATTGTGAGTTCAAAGCCACCCTCAGCAACTTAGTGAAGCCCTAAGCAACTCAGTGAGACCCTGCCTCTAAATTAAATACAAAAAAATGGCTGGTGATGTGACTCAGTGGTTAAGTACCCCTGGGTTCAATCCCTGGCTTAAAAAAAAAAAAAAAAAAAAGAAGTCTGAGGCCAAGGTGTCAGCAGGAATATTTCTTCCAACACCTCTCTCCTTAGCTTGCAGACAACCATCTTCCCCCTGAGTCCTTACATGGTAGTCTCTGTGTGTGTATGTCTGGGTCCTAATCTCTTCCTGTAAGGACACCAGTCCTATTAGATTAGGGTCCACCCAAATGACCTCATTTTTCCTTAATCTCCTCCTTAAAGGCCCCACCTCCCAAAACAGTCCCATTCTGAGGTACTGAGGGGTCAGTCTTCAACTTCAAATGTTGAAGACATTTGAAGGGAGACACAATTAAATCCATAACACAGATGGAAGACACTCCTTATTTTATAAAAGCTGTCTCAGCCACAGCCCTTTCACAACAAGCTCCCTGGTGCATTTGAAAGAAAATTTGATTCTTACATTCTTTTCCAGGTCCACATCAATGTCATTAATGAGACTTAGCTGTCTGCAATCAGATACCAGGAGCCAGAAATAATCTTTCCACTGGCTGCTTACTGCGCACCACCACCCCTTGTGCTTGGTACATGTGAGGCATGAGCTGGTAAAGGGGTAGAGTCTCCCCCATCCCCAGGGCCCACCATCTTACAGGGAGAATGAAATTTATTGGGGTTAGAGTAGAAAATGCTAAAATAGGTCGGGGTTAGGGTTGAAAGGGGAAAATATTTTTTTTTAAGGAAAAATAAAAGTGCATGGGCTTTGGTGTCAGATCCTAGCACAGTGATCGCTTTGGATGAGAGACCTCTGTGAGCCTCAGTTTTACCTTCTGGACAATGGGAACTGACGGTACTGCAGCAGACATGATGGGCCTGCCCCATGTCCACACACACGGCCACCCTTCCAACTGCCAGCACCTGCCTCTCTGTACTTGAGGTGTGGAGAGGGCTGGCCAGCCTCCAGGACCTGCTCTGCACTCCAGGCCTCTGCACAGGAGGCCAGAAGAGCCCTGGCATTGACCACTCAGCAGAGTAGCCCTTCACCAGTGGCCCTGGGAGTAGGCATGTAAATCCAGCATCCTCGTCCTCCAAGAAGGACCCTCTGAGATACACAGTGCACACTTGACCTTGCCTGTCTCACTCCAGAGGCCTCCTGGCCTCCCCTCCCAGTTGAACTCCAGTCATGTGATGCTGAGCAACAGGACACTTCTGAGAGGTGTGCCGTTGGGCCATTTGTCATTGTGTGGACATCAGAGTATGTACTTACACAAACCCAGATGGCCTAGGTCAATCACCCAGTGTGGTCTCGGTGCCATCAAGGGACATGGCAAACACAAGATGTCTGGGCTGTTGTTGGAGTGACACGGCATGCTGTTTTACAGTAAACTTTTTAAATATGAGTAGGAGGTGTGCGCTCTAATGATAAAGTATAGTAAAAAAAAAAAAAAGCATAGTAAAACAGCACAGTCGTTTCTGATCAAGTGCTACGTACGGTACGTGATTGTGTGTGCCGTACTCTTAGATGACTGGCAGCACTATGGAGTGGTTTACATCAGCATCACCACTCACACAAGGAGCATGTTGCCCCAGACCTTGAGAAGGCTACAGTGTCACTAGGTGATAGGAATTTTTCAGCTCTGTTATATGTGGGACCGCTGCTATCATATGTGCTGTCGTCGGTCTGTCATTGATTGAAATGTCACGATTCAGTACATGGCTGTACTTGAACTTGCACTTGACCTCTCACCCCAGCTCTGCTCCCTCATAGTCTGGGAGGATGTGTGAGGTCAGGCAGGTATTTTCCTGCCCGCCTGTAATAACTACTCAGGAAATACTGTGGAATGAAATTGCTCAAATTATGTTGTTATACCACGTGCATGTACGGATATGTAACAGCAAATCTCACCATTATGTATATTATAATGCATCGATGAAAAAAAATGCTAAAAATTACAGAAAAAACATTTCCAGCAAAAAAGCCTGCTTGGTATTTCATGGGTGTGAGGGAATATTGATTGATAACCCTTTCAAGCCAGGAATTAGCATTTCCTCTGTCCTCCCATCCTCCCTGGTAGCCACTCGCCCCTCATCCAGGCCCTCTGACAATCCCCCGCAGGACTCTCCTCCTTCCTGGGCCCCAAGCGGAAGTCCAGCCCCACCCAGCTCCCCAGTCTGTCTGGCTCCTGGGCTGCCATAGGGTTAGGGCCAGAAGAAACAGTTGGCCCTGGCGCTGGACTGGGACCCAACTCTCATCTCAGGGGCCCTGCCCCAGACATCCCAAAAGTCCCAGTGGTGAGTCTGCCCACAGTCTTTTCCCTAGGCCCACAGAGGCCCAGGCCCACCTTCCTCTCCTGTACAGTCTTCCTGTCTTTAGCTGCATGAATCTACTCCCTACTCTCACCCCAATTGCCACTCATACCCCCCACCCCCAAGTGACTTTCCATAGTCCTTCACCCTGTCCTTCCAAAACAAGACGAGCTCTCACAAACATTGTGAATTTGCAGTTTATTAAAGAGGGTGGAGAGGGCGCGGCTCCAGCAAAGGGGTGGGCCACCAGTTGTGGCCCTTGATCGTGGGCTGCAAGAGGATGCACAGTGTTATTCAGGTGCTGCGGGGCCAGCATTCTGCCAGAGGACAGGCCTGCTTGGGGCAGGCAGGGCAGGCTCGCAGTAGAGAGCCCATGCACGTGTTCTCCAAGGACCCCAGACAGCCCCCTCTCCTCTACCCTAGACGCCCAGGATGGAAACCCAGGCTAGTCTGATTCCCCAGAATGTGGGATTTTCATAAGTTGGGGCTCAGAATGGGAATAAGCCAGGCCTCTCTTCCTCCTCCCCTCTCTTCCTTTGCCTAGGGCTTGGGAGAGGCTGCAGAGATCTCAGCCTCTCTGAGCTCCAGTTCAATCTGCTGGACTGGACTCCGGCGGGCCAAGCAGGGCTCCCTGTAGACCCTCCCCCAGTCAGCAGACTCCTGGCTGCAAGGGCCAGAGAACCCAGCCAGCCCCGGCCAGCCCCCTGCCCACCCTGGGCCCTGCTCAGAGGACAGGGCTGAACTGATTCTGTCAGGAAGGGTTAGTCTTGTCTCCTGGCTGGCTGGATGCGAGGGGACGAGACAAATGCATTCGGACAGGCTCGATGCAGAGAGCTATCTGTCAAACGTGCTGGCCACCTCTCCTGGAAGTCTTGCGGGCTCCCTCAGTCCTATCTTAAGAAGACTGGCAGGGTTGGGGCCTGAGGCTCCAGGGAGGAGACAGGAGAGGCCAGGAGCTTGCCAGCTCAGGGCCCTCGGGGGAAGGGTGTCAGGATCTGCTGTCTCCAGGCTCTTGCAGAGAGGCCAGCAGCCAGCTCCCTGTCCTCCCTAGGTAGAGTCTGATCAGACACCCGATTCCAAGATGGTTCCCACAGCACGGGCCCCACCTGGCCTTGTAACAGATTCCAGCCAGGCCTTCCCCAGTTGGCCAGGCAGATAAAGGGAGAGCTGACGACTAGGCGAACACAAGGCCTCCCCGTTTGAGGGCTCTGGCTTGTTGTCACACACTTCCTGCACAGACAAGCTGGCAGTGCAGCCGGTAGCAGGCACTGCAGATGGAGGAGCAGGATGACGCAGCCTCTGAGCCCCTCCCCAGGAAGAGCTTGTGCTGGGCAAGTCCAGGGAACGGAGCAGCTCCCCGGCCCTAGGCCTGCCAGCATCCACACTGTGGTCACTGCCCCCTCCCCAGAATTCCCGACGGCTCTCCTGCTAAATGCATGAACGGAAACCTTCACCGAGGGGATGGAATCTCACTAATAAGAATTTCCATGCATTGGGTCATCTCAGGGACACAAAAAAATCTTGAGCATCCCCCACGGCATCAGGCAAAGCAGATTTCTCATCAATTAGCTCTGCTGGTTGAAGCTGCAGGCGTGAATGGTACGGACACAGGGTCTGCAGAACACAGGCAGGTTAGGGAATGAAAATCAGACCAAGGTTCCTAGCCAAGATTTTCAACCCAGCCTAGCCTTTAATTAGCTGTGTGACTTTGGGCAAGTTACAGAGGCTCTCTGATACTCACTGGCCACCTGTTCATCAGCTTTGCCCAAAAGATGATTTGAGAACAGCTATTGCCAACTTTTCCTAACATTGCCTCCTACATGCTCATTTAATGACCAACTGCTCTGTGCCTGGTGTTTTTCTAGGTTCTGGGTAGACTGAATCCAGAACATGTTTGCAATTACAGCAATTTGTCAGGGGAGGGGTTGCTGAGCATGGAACCCAGGTCCCTGTACATGCTGCACAAGTATCTGCCACTAAGCCACACCCCCAGTCCCCAAGGTTGTTGGAATACAATGAACAAGGCAGACAAAAATGTTGCCCCCCAGGGAGACCTCATTTGAGTAGATGTGTCCCAAACATGTTCCTTCCTCTGCATAAGGAAATGTCAAATGTCAACGCCCACCCTGAACTCGATGTTTCCAGTGATCAGTGGTGACAGCTTGTGCAACCCACTATTGAGAAGTGGGCCTATCCTGTAGGGGTCCTCCAAACCTTGAAAGAGCCAGAGCAATAGGAATGGGAGGGGTGCGGATGGCAGGCCACCATCAGCCCACACAGGTATACCTACATGTCAGCCCGTACACACTAGATGTCTTTGGGGCCTTTCTTGAAACTTTTTTTTTTTTTTTTTTTGTACTGGGATTGAATCCATGGGTGCTTAAACACTGAGCCACATCCTCAGCCCTTTTTATTTTTTATTTTGAGCCAGGGTCTCCCTAGGTTGCTTATAACCTCACAAAGTTGCTGAGGCTGGCCTCAAACTTTCAGCCCTCCTGCCTTAGCCTCTAGGCTGCTGGGATTACAGGCATGCGCCATCATGCCTAACTCTTGAGCCCTTTCAAGGAAGTGCTTCCTCTAAAGTAGACCCTCCAAGATTGGCTCTGCAGGAGGCTTCTGAGGTAAGAAGGACTGCTGCCCCTACCCCAAGGTCTTATTTCTTTCCTTCCCTCTGGTGACCTCGTCAGTACCAACAACTCCCAGCACAAGGCTATAGGTGCTATTTCCCCCAGGAAAACTGGCAAAGTCAGCCATAGTGGTGCTCAGTTGTAATCCCAACAACTGGGAGGCCCAGGAAGGAGGATTGCAAGTTCAAGACCAGCCTCAGCAACTTAGTGAGGCCCTAAGCAACTTTTTAAGACTCTCTCAAAATAAAAATGAAAAGGGCTGGGGATATGGCTCAGTGAAAAATTACCCCTGGGTTCAATCCCTAGTACCATAAAAAAAATAAATTAAAAAAAAAAAAAACAGCCAAAAAGCATAGTCTGCACCCTTCCTCCACCTCCCCACACACACACAACACAGTACGACAGCACTGGGATCTGTAGCTAGGACCTCATAAAGATGTGGAGGGTAGCCAGGCATGGTGGCACACACCTGTAATTCCAGTGACTCAGAAGACTGAGGCAGGAGGATCACAAGATCAAGACCAGCCTGGGCAACTCATGAGGCCCTCAGAAACTTAGCAAGAATGTGTCTCAAAATAAAAATATAAAAAGGGCTGGGGATGTGGCTCAAGGATAGAGCACCCCTGGGTTCAATCCTCAGTACCAAACACACACACATACATACAAACTAGGAACAAGAAAGGGGGAATTAAGAAGCCCCAGGACCCGTGTCCTGGCTTACAAAACAGTGACTTTCTTTCTTCCTACATCTCAGCCTCTTCAAAGGCCCTGCCTATGCTAGCTCAGCCACCCCTACCCAGGAGCAGATCAAGTCCCACACATGACTATTAGACTCCACCAAGTCAGACTCGGAGAGAAATCCTGACACCCATCCTTCTTACCGGAGTGAGGCCTGACTGAGCATTCAGGGCTCTCTGACTGGCTGTCCTGCTACAAATGACTCCCTTCCAGAAACCCCAGGCCTTACAAACAAGCCCACGGCCTCTCTGCTGGGCCTCGACAGGGATTCAGCAGGAAGGAACCTTCCAGAGCGGTGAGGCTGCTGGGGCTGCAGTGCAGCACACACTGTCCTCCTTCCATGAAGAAGCTGCACAGAGAAGCCTAGCGAGATATTTCAGCCAGTTCTGGAGCTGGCCCACGAGGCTGAATGGGCTGCGTCAGCTTCACCTGGGCCCCACCTGGGCCTTTTGTGGAGTTCCGCTTCCCCAAGGCCCACTGGCTCCTCAGCAGGAAGTCTGAGTGGTTATTTCCTTACAAAGCCAAATGTGTGTGCCATGTTTCTTAATAAAATGCAAAGGCTGTCTGAGGCGCCCCAGCCCCCTCATTTAGCTCTGAGGTGTAATTAATACATAAATTAAGCTCCTGCAGACTCACAAATGCCCAGGAAAAAAATGAAAAAAATATAATTAGTTTGCCCATATGACTCCATCTGTCAGCTCTGAGTTCAACACCGCGTAGCAAATCCTGAGGGCTTCAGCGGCCTACTGCCCGTGCCCAGCGCCTGGGGCTCCGGGGACACACGCTGCAGGCTGGTGGCCAGGGCAGGCTGCCGGGTAGCTGGGGACCTCCGATGTGGCCCTGGGATGGCCAGGGGTGGTGAGGGAAGCCCCAGGGCATCTGCATGTGTGTCTTGCAGCCATGTCCTTGTCTGGGCAGAATTTGAAATGTGGGGAGCAGGCAGCAGAGCCCTGGACTGGGTCGAAGACTTGCCCTCCTCCAACCTGTCACCGCTGTCACATGTCATCTACAGGAAAAGAAAGGCTGGAAAGGGGAAAGGGAGCTGGACGGGAAGGTGCCAGGGAGAAGGGTGGAGACAAGAAGGTGTAGGGGGAGCAAAGGGGACAGTGACACGGGAGGCGTAACGCCCAGGGCTCTCCCCTACAGTACGTCACTTGACATTCAGCACTCTGGGAAAGGACTAACAGGGGATTTTCCTTCCCTTCCAAAAAATGACTTCTATTGGAAAGTTAATACGCATTCATTTCAAAAACATTTAAATAAGACACAAGAGTAGGAAGTCAAAAATCACCCCAAGTTCTTCTCCCCATTACTCTCAATCCCTGAGGGTGGACACTAATAATGTGTGTATCCTTTAAAGTGCATTAATATTTGGTACGATGAATGTACCCCGGGGGGTTGTACTGTACAAACCCACCCACGGTTACCAAGTGCCATACTGTGCACAGCTTTCTGTAATTGGCACACAGCTTCGTCGTACTCTTTTTAACAAACTCAGGCTACTCCAGTACATGACATGACTTATGCAGATTTTCTTTGTATTTACTACTTTGTCCGTACTTTCTCCTATTGATGGAGATTCGGCTTATTTCTAAAATTTTACATTTATTTATTTATTTATTTATTTATCGGCAGTACTGAGAACTGAACCCAGAGCATTGTACCACTGAGCAACATCCCCAATCCTATTATTTTTTGAGACAGGTCCTCACTAAGTTGCTGAGGCTGGCCTTAAAACTTGTGACCCTCCTGAATCAGCCTCCTAAGTCTCTGGGATTCCAGGTGTGTGTCACTCACAGCATGGCCTAAAAGTTCACTCTAAAAAACAATGTTGAGTGGGGCACGGTGGTGCATGCCTGTAATCCCAGCACTTGGGAGGCTGAGGCAGGAGGATCGCGAGTTCAAAGCCAGCCTCAGCAATGGCGAGGCACTTAGCAACTCGGTGAGACCCTGTCTCTAATAAAATACAAAAAAAGGGCTGGGGATGTGGCCCAGTGGTCGAGTGCCCCTGAGTTCAATCCCCAGTACCAAAAAAAAAAAAAAAAAAAATTAAAAAAAAAAAAAAAAACGTTGAGGAGCTGTTTAGGGCTGGTGTTGCTGTTCTTATTTTGAAAGATGTAAATAAGACATAATCTGAGATCATGTAACTTGCCTGGGGGTTACACAAGTAGGAAGCAGCAAAACCTTCCTCGGATTCACCTCTCCCCGCCTCCACTCCCAGTCTCTAGTGGCTAAGCCATGACAGAAGGCAGAGCCAGACAGGACAGGTGGAGGCTGGTGGGAGAGAAGGGGAAGAGATAGGTGGGAAAGAGAAGGAAAGGGACAGGCAGGGAGAAGAAGGGGGAGGGGATTGTTGGGGATAGGAGTGGGGAGAGGTCAGGTAGAAGGAGAGAAGAGGCTATAGAAGAGGAAGGTAGGTGAGGAAGTCTGAAGAAAAAAGAATCAAAGGAAACCAAGGGCTGGGCGCAGTGGTGCATACCTGTAATCCCAGCAGCTCAGGAGGCTGAGGCAGGAGGATCATGAGTTCAAAGCCAGCCTCAGAAACTTAGCAACGCCCTAAGCAACTCAGTAAAACCATGTCTCTAAATAAAATATTAAAAAGGGTTGGCAATGTGGCTCAGTGATTAAGCACCCCTGGGTTCAGTCCCTGGTACCAAAAAAGCTGGGGATAGGGTAGTAAAAGAGGCAGCAAGTAATCATCTAAGGGTTAAAAAATTCCTCAAGCCAGGCATGGTGGCGGGTCATACCTGTAATCCCAAGGACGTGGGAGGCTGAGACAGGAGGATCACGAGTTCAAAGCCAGCCTCAGCAAAGGTGAGGCACTGAGCAACTCAGCGAGACCCTGTCTCTAAATAAAATACAAAATTGGGCCTGGGATGTGGCCCAGTGGTTGAGTGCCCCTGAGTTCAATCCCTGGTACAAAAAAAAAAAAAAAAAAAAAAAAAAAAAAAAAATTCCTCAAGGCCACCTTTATTAAAGCAGTTCCTTATAACCTTGTGCCTAACTCCACAGGACCACAGGACCAGACCAGACCTACAGGCCCCTGGCCTCATGCTTCATTCAGGGTCCTAAAGGCTCAGCCTTGCCAACAGTGGAATGCTCCTGTCTTCACCTCTACTCTTGGCCCAGTCTACCAGGTGGCTCCTGCCCATTGATACCATGGAAATGGCTCCCCCAAGGACCCTGGCACCTCTAGGTAAACCAAATCCAATAAAAACACCCATGCCTGAGGTTTCCTGAGCACTACACCTGTATTGGTAAGCTGTCCGTTACTACAGCAAAAATACCCAAGATAATCAATTTAAAAGGAGGAATGAGCTGGGCATGATGCTGCACACCTGGAATCCCAGTGACACAGGAGGCTGAGGCAGGAGGACCGTAAGTTCGAGGCCAGTTTGGGCAACTTAGTGAGATCCTATCCCAGCTCAGTGGTAGAGCACTTGCCTAGCAAGTGTTAGGCCCTGGGTTCAATCCCCCACACAAAAATAAAATTTAAATAAGAGAGGAAGATTAAAAGATAAAATAAACATTTTCAAGGCATTGTTTTAATTGTAATTGTTTGTGGTATCCAATAAAGCCTTTTCACATTCTGACTAAAAGAGATTAATAATAGCATTGTTAGTGAGAGCAAGATATTTGAAAGTGACAGGTCTGATTCAGGAGTCTCTTCTTATTCCCCTTCTTGGATGTGACAAGGAGTTCCTCCCAGGAACTGGGTGTCCGTCCCACCACGTCCTCTGTGTTCACGTGTGTTCTCCCTGTCATCATCATAAGCCACTCTGGCTAGACCTTTCCAAACTTGTGTCCACTTTGTGTAGATCTGGACCAGGTCGCCCCACACCTGCCCCAGGAGGCTTTAAGGTGAGTGAGTAGGGGCTCCACTCTCCCTCCAGCCCAGGGAGCCCCCTTCCCTGCGGGCACCTGAAAAAGGGCACTGTGAAAACCAAGTGACCATGCAGCACCCAGACCAGGAGCGCCTGGTCAGTCTGTACACTAAATATTGATGAAACAATTTCTTTCTTCTTTTCAGTTAAAAAAAAAAAAAAAAAGCGGAGCCGGGTGCGGTGGCGCACGCCTGTAATCCCAGCACTTTGGGAGGCTGAGGCAGGAGGATCACGAGTTCAAAGCCAGCCTCAGCAATGGCGAAGCACTTAGTAACTCAGTGAGACCCTGTCTCTAATAAAATACAAAAAAGGGCTGGGGATGTGGCCCAGTGGTCGAGTGCCCCTGAGTTCAATCCCCGGTACCAAAAAAAAAAAAAAAAAAAAAAGCTATGGAAATAAAAGTTCTAATCTTCTTCCCATGTTCCAGGCAAGTTTTCTCATACACCCCAATGAATTGTGCACCCCACTGGTGAAGTAGTTAAGAGGTTGGATTCTGGATTTGGACCACCTGGTTCAAATCCCAGATCTGCTACTGCATTAATTCACTGTTAGCTAAGATTTGTAGAGACTTGGTTTGACTGAGCTCCTGCACTAGGCCCATGTATGACTGACCCAAAATGTAGCCAGTCACTCATGCTAAGATTCCATGTCCACAGGCCCAAACTAAATGGTTTAGCTAAACTTCTGTAGCTAATAGCCAAATCTCGAGCAAGCCAAGCTGGTACAATAAAGTCCTTCTGTTACAGCCTTTCCGAGGAAAATATGTTTTGAAACAGCCCGTCCGGTTTTTCTTGTCGGTTTCTGCTCTCCTCAGCCCTTTTCTACCTTCAAGGCCAATCTTTTTTGCTAAGCTCATTAGGAATACTTGATGTGTTTTACAGAATGAGGTATTGCCTGCTTCTAGAATCACAAATAAAAACCAATTAAGATATCTTAACCAAATGCGTTGTACTGGTGTTTTTGGACATAACACCGTGCAGTAAATTATCCTCTGAGCTTGTGTCAGAACAGCCACAATCATGTATTACCACCCACAATGTCTGCAGGTCAGGAATTTGGGAGAGACTTGACCAGGCCCTGCAATGTGAGGCCTGTCACAGGGTGACATTCAGACGTCAGCTGGGCTGCTCTCATCTGAAGCATGGTGGGGGCTGGGGAGTTTGGCTCTGTGGGAGCCAAGATATTGTTACATAATAAAGAACATGTATTTGGTCTCCACCTTCATTTCCTAACACACAGCTTGGAAAACCTTTCGAATCTCCAAAGTGTTTGTCAATGTAAAATAATTCTGCTGTAAAGAAAATAGTTTATTCTTAGCCAAATATGAGTGACCATGGCCCTGGAACACAGATTCAAGTCACCCTGAACAAGGCATTCTGCCGTGAAAGAGGGACATGAGCTTCCACAGCCAAAGAACAAAGTCATAACTCGGTACATTTAGTAAACATATTGGTGGGGCATTAGATTGGGGGTTAGATAAAAGGGGGAGATCTTTCCTTTAAGTATCCAATGTTATCTTATGGCTTTAGGAGTGTGGAGACTAGAGGTCTCTTAAGCCTGAGAATATCGTTGGAGAGGTTTATCTAACAGTCAGATGCACAGGTTAAAAGTAAATGATTTTTTTTAAGCTTAAGATAGCCCAAGATAATTTGGTCTGTGGACCCACAACATTCCATCTGTCCACAACATGATGTTCTAGTTAGTCAAGGTCAAGGAGTCTGCAGGATCTTGAATACAGAAACAAATTCTTCAGAGAACTGCAGCTCCAAATGCTAAGTGTTTGTTTTTTGTTTTTTGTTTTTTTGTTTTGTGTGTGTGTGTGTGTGTGTGTGTGTGTGTGTGTGTGTGGTGATAAGATTACTGATGTTTGGGACCCCTAGATAACCACAGCCTGGTCATCAAGGAAATCATCTGTGTGTTAGAGGGTTAAAACTTGAATCCCTCCCCTCCCAACCCACCACCCATCTCCAGGGAGAGGATAGAAGACTGAAGGTTGAGTTGATCACCAATGTTCAAAGACTTATTCAGTTCCTAAGTAATGGAGCTTCCATAAAAACTCAAAAAGGACCAGGCACATGCTTATAATGCAGCAATTCAGGAGGCTGAGGCTGGAGGATTTCAAGTTCAAGGCCAACCTTAGCAAGACCCTAACTCAAATAAAATAAAAAAGGCTAGGGATGTAGCTTTGTGATAGAGTACCCCTGAGTTTGGTTTCTTCCCCAGCAACCCCCACACACACACAAAGATGGGGTTCAGAAAGCTTTCAGGAGCCAGGTGCAGTGGTGCATGCCTGTCATCCCAGTGGCTCAGGAGGCTGAGGCAGGATGCTCGTGAGTTCAAAGCCTGCCTCAGCAAAAGCAAGGTGCTAAGCAACTCAATGAGACCCTGTCTCTAAATAAAATACAAAATAGGGCTGGGGATGTGGCTAGGGGTTGAGCCCCTGAGTTTAATCCCCGGTATCCCCTCCCCAAATAAATAAATAAATAAATAAAGCTTTCAGGGTGGTAAACAAGAACACATTGCAAGCCAGGACTATAACATGCCAACTCCAAGAAGACAGAAGTTCCTGCACTTAGGACCCTTCTGAAACCCTCCCTATAAATCTCTTTATCTGGGTGTTCATCTGTAATGAAGTAAAATATTTCATTAAATATTTAAAATATCCTTTGTTAAATCCTTTCATTAATTATTTAAAATATCCTTTGTAATGAGTCAGCAATAGTAAATAACTTTGTTTTGCAAATTCTGTGAGCCACTCTAGCAAATAATTAAAACCAAGAAGGGGATTGTGGGAATTGTCCATTTGTAGCCAAATGGGACAGAAGTGGTAGGTAACCTGGGGCCTGTGATCTGTGATTAGCATTTGAAATTGGGGCAGCTTTGTGAGTCCTAGCTCTTAACCTGCAGAGTCTAGGCTAACTCTGAACTAACAAGGTACAGTGGCACACACTTGTAATCCCAGTGACACCAAAGGCTAAGGCAGGAGGATCACAAGTTCAAAGTCAGCCTTGGCAACCTAAGACCCTCAAAATACAAAAATAAAAAAAATGAAACTTAAAGGGATGGGTGTATAGCTCAGTGGTAGAGCACCTCTGGGTTCAATACCCAGTTACACACACACACACACACACAAAAAAAAAAAAAAAAGATGGAGAATTGACCTGGAGGAATCCAGGTGGTATCTGCAGAGAATTGGAGAAAAGGTTGTGAGTGCAAAAATCCCCATGCATTTAGTGACCTGAAGTGCTATAATAGGATGGAAGAGCAACGCTTGTTTTTCCCTATAGTTGCTGACAGGAGAGGTAGGATTGGCTACAACAGCCTTGGCTCACAAAAGGGTTTGGTAAATGACCAGATGAAAGGGTAGAGGGCAAGGAACCTTTGATTCCATTCCCAGCAGCGTAGCCGAGGCCCCTGTCTGGATCCGCTGGTGGATTTGGTTGCCTACCCAGTATAGGAGGTAAACCAAATGCCAGGCAGGATGCTGTGGTGCATGCCTGTAATTCCAGAGGCTCAGGAGGCTGAAGCAAAAGGATCGAGAGTTCAAAGCCAGCCTCATTAACTCAGCAAGACCCTGTCTCTAAATAAAATATAAAAAGGGGGCTGGGGATGTGGCTCAATGGTTGAACACCCTTGGGTTCAATCCCTGGTACCAAAAACAAACAAAAGATGGAAAAATAGTAAACTTGAAACAGTTTTATCAAACTGGAGGGAGCAGCTAGATTGCTTCTCCAGGCCTATCCCCCAGAAACAGTTACAACTGACAGAAATGAAAGCCCAATGATATACATATGTAGATTTAGTTGGCCCTAAGGGGGGCACAATGGGACAAAAGGCAAAAAAAAATTGCATTAGGCAGATTTGATATACTGGGTTCCACTGGACTGTGTTGTAGGGCAGGTCGCTCAGAAAATATACCAAGTCCCAGTTTTATCCAAATTGAAGAGTCTTTATTTAGCTGGCCCGCTGGTGACTGCTTCCCACAGGACCCATAACTGCCTCTGCAAGGAACAGCCCCGAGCCTGAGCATTTTAGGATATTTAAAGGCAAAAATCACATCAGGGTTGACATAGCTGCAAGCAAGCAGTTACAGAAGCTGAATTGGGCAGTTAGCAAGACTATGCAATGGGTAGGTACATTGGTATTTCCCACAGGACTTTCCAGGTTGGCATAGCAGTAAGCAAGCAGAAGAGAAGGGGGTCAAAATGACCCTAGTTCAGTACATGTTAGAGAATGGTTACTAAAGTCTAGATAATCAATCTCTGCCAAGTACCTTGCCCAAGAAAAATGGAAACCAAAGAAAACAATTTTATATTGTATAAGGATTGCTATTTTGTGTTGCCAAGTATGCTATGCTAGGTAACTATTAATGGGTACAGAGGCGAGACTTTCCCAAGGGAGGAACATTTCTTACATGATATGGAGTCTCAGGGTACAATGGAGTCTGTTTGGTCATTGCCCATATAGCCTGGCCCATAACAGACTGGACTTAGGCCAGGAGCCAAGCTCTTCTTTGGCACCTATAGGAGGAACTTCCCAGTTTGCAAGCCGGGGGGCAGGGGAAGCATCCCCAAAATTAAAAACTTCAGTCTGTTTCAGTTCCTGGTGGCCACATGATGTCCCATGGTGAGAGCAGCAGTCGTCCCTCTGGGGAATCAGTTCCTGAAGGCGAAAGTTACCAGTGGAATTTAGAGGTGGCTCCAACTCCCCAGAAGCTGGATGCATAAGCAAATGCAAACTACGTGAAAGTGCAAAATACTTGATCTCTTGCCTACTGGCACCTGTAACAGCTACAATAAAACCGAAATGGAGCGCTGGGTCAGGCTCTGACCAAGGTAAGCGTGAGTTCCTCTGCCACTCGCCTCAAATCTGCCCACCCCCAAGGGAAAAGCTATGCAAGGACAATAGAAAATCCCTCGAAGACCTGTGATCACCAAAAAGGCAGTCCTTGTGGAGGGAGGGCAAAACCAGCCAATCTTGAAAGCAGCAGGCATAGCAGGAAAGAGTTGCTGCCTTCCATAGGTGGGTCTCCTCAGCTTCCTGCCAAGCCCGGGCTGGCGTGGATGGAGAGTATAACTGGGGGGCTGTGTCGCTGGCTGGGATGCTGCCGAGCGGGAGAGCGAGCTTGACTGACGCAGGACCCACAGCTCTGTGTGGCGCAAGCTCAGAAGACTGTACGTGATCCAGCTACTCAGGAAGTTACTGCATAAAAGTCACCGTAAGGGCAGAGAAGGGAGACTGTCACTCTCCCCCTGTAAATGTCAAGTGGAACACCCAAAATGAAGCAACTGATACGCTTCATACACAAGCCACGTGGGACTGGCCTTCCAACAATCGAATATTCACCCACTGGACGTGCCTGTGACCTGGGTCATAGGCTGAGGTTAAGGGTTTCCTTCACATGTGATGGGGCGGGGGTGGGCAGGGGATAGGAAGTTAAGGGGATAATTCTACAAACTGGGCCTGCTGGGCTGACCCCCACATGCTTTCTTTTAAAAAGCAATTTACCTGCAGCCCTGCCTGGCTTAAATCAATAGGAGATGTTACATTCCTCAGCAAGTAACCTGTTACCTGCAGGAGAAATTCAGGTCCAAAAGGCTTCTCCCTGACGATAAGGAGCCCACAAGTCAGCCTGAAGGGTGGACTTTTGTGATCTGTACACAGACCAGATTGCAAAACTCAAGGAGATAGGATAATTAAGAGCAAAGCCCCCTAACCACAAAATCTGTAAGAACAAGTTCCAATTAGAACAGGTCTGCATGGGCCAAAGTGACCCAGAGTGAACTTGGATCTTTTTTTTTTTCTCTTTCCATACTTTTTATTGGTGCATTATAGTTGTACATAATGATGGGATTTGTTGTGACATATTCATACATGCAAAAAATAGAAAAATATCATTTGGCCACTACCACTCCCCAGCACTTCCCCCTCCCTCCCCTCCTGTGACCCCTGGTCCCATTCTTCTGCTGATCTCTCTTTGATTTTCATGAGTGCCTTGGATCTTTACTATGCACAGAGTGGAGCTGGAAGTCTGATGCAATCCTGCTGTCAGGCAAAAGTGAAGAGGTAAACTTTGAAGGGACTCTTTGGAAACTTCCCTGGGATCACCTATAAAACTGGAGAACAGGAGGGGTGCATGTCCCCTCTCTTCCTGAGAGTATTCACTTTCCCCCCCTGTCCTTTTGAATAAACTCACGCCTGTTTCTCTGAGCCACACCTTGGAAATCTTTCTGGAATGATCACAAGAACCTGTAACGGGGCTGGGGTTGTGGGTCAGTGGTAGAGCGCTCGCCTCGCATGTGCGCAGCCCGGGTTCGATCCTCAGCACCACGTAAAAATAAAATTAAAAAAAAAAAAGCATTGTGTACAACTAAAGCAAATAAATAAATATTAAAAAAAAAAAAAAAAAAAAGAACCTGTAACCTGTAACCTGGCTGGTGGTGGCTGCCTCAGACATGGACTCCGCATATTAACTTACTGCTGTAAAACTGAAAGACAGTTCAGAAAGGCTTACCAAATTTGCTTTCTCTGCTTCCTTTTGTGGATCTTACACACACAAATAAAAACCCACGAGCTTAGTTAACAAGAAAAAGGGAAATGAAAAGGGGAGAATCAAGGGACTTTCCAGAAAAACTGCATGCTGTCTTCCTAGCAGTAAGGCAGGACTGAACTGTACTGGAAGCCTCTATGTTAGGGTTTCTAGTGTCTCATGGGCATTGGCACTTGACCCAGCCAAATCATCAGACAGAAGAACAACAGAAATCAGCTAGCTATTAAAGGGATGTCCAGGCCAGGTGCAGTGGCGCACACCTGTAATCCCAGCGGCTCCAGAGGCTGAGGCAGGACGATTACAAATTCAAAGCCAGCCTCAGCAACTTAGCGAGGCCCTAATCAACTCAGTGAGACGCCGTCTCTAAATAAAATACAAAAAAGGGCTGGGGATGTGGCTCAGTGGTTAAGCACCCCTGGGTTTGATCCTTGGTACCGAAAAAAAAAAAAAAAAAATGGGGAGATGCCCCAAAGAGGGGTCGGTCTTGTGGAAATCACTACGGAACACTGATGGTGCACAATAGTGGGACGTGTGGATGCCCATCAGAAGAACCCTGTTCCAGGTTCAGAAGGTGATTGAAATCGACAACCAACCTCACCAGGTGCTCGGCACCAGAGTCCATGAAATGAGTGCAGCAAAGCAGAGCTGGGCTCAGTCTACAAAACCTGTTCCACTGGCCCTTTCCTAGGCACAAGATGCCAGTATGAAAGTACTCTATCTGCCAGCAAAAGAGAGAAAGACTGCAGATGGCTGTGCTGTGCGGCAGATTCCCTGCTGGGAAGGCCTTGATCCTACTGTCAAGGTAGATTGATGTTCAAAACCCTGCAGGGTTACGTGGCTACAAATGGGGCTAAGGCAGGTATAGACACTGACCTGGGCTGAGCTTTTCCGACCTTTGGAAAATGCATATACTCAGAGTGCTATTTAAAAAAAAAAAAAATCAGAATACAAGATAGAGTGCATGGATTTGGATAGCTGACCTTCATTTCTTCAGATCAAGGAATGTACTGTACAACACGTAACGTCCACCCAAGGCAGAGAGATATCCTCTTCGGCGTAACCATCTGAGAGGAAATTGGAACAGGCAACTACAACTTTGTCTAAAACAGGCAAGCCTTGAGGAGTGGTGGAGTGGCAGCATGCTTGTCTAGCGTGTGTGAGGCCCTAGACTCGATTCCCAGCACCACAAAATGTAAAAAAATAAAATGGGGAGATAAAAGCAAGGGGTTGTGGGAACCTCTGAATTGTAGCAGAGCGGGACAGAAGTCATGGGTAACCTGGGAGCCTACTAACCTGAGACTGGCACCTGAAGTATGGAACCAAGCCCTAAGCCTACGAGATCTTCGTTAACTCTGGGTAGTTAGCGTCCACATTGAATTGAACTGAACTGAACTGAATTGACACCCGGATGGTGTCAAAGAAATTTTCAGTGTGAGAAATACCCAACACATCTGGTCACAGAACTGAAGTAATGAGACTGATGTGAGCAGCAGTGGGAAACCAGCTGTTTGCTTTCACATAGTGTTGCTCACACTCGCGCGGCCGGGGGGGGGGGGGGGGGCAGGGGTCTCCTTCCCTCACCATGTGCTGCTTGAGGTGCCTCGTGTCATGATGGTGGCTTTCCTCAGAGGAAGTGATGCAAGATACCAAGCAGAACCTGCAAGGCCTTTCCTGGCCCCTCCTCTAACATCACACACTGTCACTTTTGCTGAGGTCTCTGTGGCCATGCAGGCCATCTCTGATGGGCCAGGGAGGAGAATAGGAAGTGAGAGCCACCAGGGCCATCTCAGAAGCTGCCTCCTGCAACACTGACCAGCTGTGTGACCCCAGGGGGGGTTGCTCCAGGTCTCTGACCTATTTGTCCTTGTCCACAAAATGAAGGAGATGGGGATGGATGTGGTAGCACACATCTGTAATCCCAGCAGATCAGGAGGCTGAGGCAGGAGTATTGCAAGTTCAAAGCGAGTCTCAGCAACTTAGTGAGGTCCTAAGCAACTTAGGGAAACCCTGTCTGTAAATAAAATATTTGAAAAGGTCTGGGGATGTGGCTCAGTGGTTAAGCATCCCTGGGTTCAATCCCTAGTACCAAAAAAGAAGAAGAAAACAGAGGAGGAGAAAGAGGAGAAGAAGGAGGAGATGGTAACTTGGGTTCATTCAACAGATTAATTGCACCAGAGAGAAGTATTGAATGGCACTATTTGCTCCATCCTTATCTTCAGTCAGGCTCTCTCAAAACCCCTTTTCCTCCCCCTTAAGGATGTCATAGGCAAGTGTCCAGTTTTGTTGGAAGCTTCTGTTGCATATCAGATTCATCACTGGTTTCCCTGGTCCTCAGGCCAGGCCACTGGGCCCTACACAAGGTGAGGACGGGGTCTGCTACCTCAGCCCCCACTTCCCCTTTGTGAAGTTCTGTCTCCCATGGGAGGCTGGACTGGGAGGAGAGGGAGGGAGAAAGGGATGATGGTCCCTTACCGTCTAAGTGCTGCTGCGCCTTCACTCAGTGGTCACTGCCTCTCTGGGGAGGCCATCTATGTGGCCACCCTTTCAGGGCTCTCTGGAGCGTGGGTTTTCCGAGAGCCATGTGGCTGCAGAGTTTGCCGACATGGGCTATTCCTGCCACGTACCCTCGCCTGCCACCTGCTGCTCTATCTCAGACAGACACAGACAAGAGCTTAAACCAGATCGTTTCTGCAGAATCCTGACAAAACCAAACATGGCCGCGGCTCCCGGCCAGTGCCTTCCCACCTGCTCTGATTGTAAACACCCCAGCACTGAGAGGCCCTCTCCTCAGGCCCCTGCGTGGCTTCAGAGAGGCCAGCCTCCCCTTGCCCTTCCCTGAGGAGAAGCAGGACAGCAGTGCTGCTTTCCCTGGGCCAACAGCTCTCCGCCTACCCTTTTCTGTCTCCTTCTGCTCGCCTGTTTTGGGGGAAGCTGACAGAATCAGCTTGTCCCCTCGGTGGTTTGGTTTTATATTTGGTTTGGTTTGGTTTTTTTGGTACCAGGGATTGAACCCAGGGGCACTTAACTACTGAGCTACATCTCCAGCCCTTTTTATTTATTTATTTATTTTTTATTTTGAGAAAGGGTCTCGCTGAGTTGCCTCGATAAGTTACTGAGGCTGACTTTGAACTGGCGGAGCCTCCTGCCTCAGCCTCCTGAGCCGCTGATATAGTCACTGGTTAACAAGCCCTACAGGAACTCTAGAGTCCGTGTCCTTGTGTTTTCTGTTCTATTTATTTAGTTTCGTATTTATTTCGCAGTGCTGAGGATGGAATCCAAGACCTCGAGCACACTAGGCAAGCACTCTGCCACCGTGTCACACTCCAGCATTTTCTATTATTTTTAACACTTGGTGGCCCTTGGTCTTTGGCTTTCATTCACAGGAGTCCTTTGTGGGGTTGTGGGGAGCCCCATGGAGTCCAGTAATGCACCCCTACCTCAGGAAGCCAGTTGAGGGGAAGTGGGAAGCAGGTTCCCATGACAGTGCTGCTCCCTGTTGCTGCCCCTGTTGCCACCCGGGGCCTTTGAGGTCTTGTCGCTCTTCACACCCATCCCTTTCCATCCAAAATCACTGTTTTGGTTTGGTTTCAGTTGCCATGTAATAAGCAGAGGCGACTTAAACTGTCTCCACCTGAGGGCGTATTGTATTAACCACCCTTAAACCCGTCTCCACCTGAGGGCATAACCCACCTTTTTTTTTTTTTTTTTTTTTTTTGGTACTGGGGATTGAACTCAGGGGCACTCGACCACTGGGCCACATCCCCAGCCCTTTTGTGTATTTTATAAGAGACAGGGTCTCAATGAGTTGCTAAGTGCCTCGCCATGGCTGAGGCTGGCTTTGAACTCAAGAACCTCCTGCCTCAGCCTCCTAAATGCTGTGATTACAGGTGTGCGCCACCACACCCGGCATAACCCACCCTTAAACCATCTCCATCTGAGGGCCTATTAACCCTGTGCTTTATAAACCCTGCCCTTGCTTGGCGCCATTTTCTACCACCCTGCTTTGTGCGGGTAGTAGTTGGTGGCCCCAGCTGGAATAAAGGCTTCTTTGGCTGTTACGTGAGTGGCTTGAGACTTTTTTCCTGCAAATTGGGTACAACAGCCATAATGGAACGTCTGAGTCTGGGTAATGTAAAAAGAATAGAAGTTTATTTGGCTCGAGGTCCTGGAGGCTGATAAGCCCAGGTCCGTGGAGCCGGCATCTGCTCAGGTCCTGGTGAGGGCCTCATGCTGCTCTGGCTCATGGCGGAAAGCAGACAGGCAAGCTGGCAGGTACGGGAGGGAAGCAAGAGACTGAGGAAGCCAGACTCTTCACAGTAAGTCGCTGTGAGGGAACTAGTCCATCCCAGAAGGAGAAAAACTCTCGCTCCCCAGAGAAGGCACAATCTGTTCCCTCATGACCCAAACACCTCCCGCCAGGCCTCACCTCCCAACACTGCTGTTGAGGAACTGGCCCTTAGCATGAAATTTTTGTTTGGGGAATTCTTTTTTTTTTTTTTTGGTGTCATGGATTGAACCCAGGGGTGCTTAACCACTGAGCCACATCCCCAGCCCTTTTTTATATTTGATTTAGAGACAGGGTCTCACTGAGTTGCTTAGGGCCTCGCTAAGTTGCCGAGGCTGGCTTTGAACTTGCGATCCTCCTACCTCAGCCTCCCTAGTCTCTGGGATTACAGGCCTGTGCCACTGCGCCCGGCTTCACCATGAGTTTTGGTGAGACAAACCATATTCAAACCATCCCCCTCTCCAGGTTCTCCCTGTCCCCTCTCCCCTGCTACCTGGGTAGTCCTTCAGAGGAAACTTCTTTCCAAAAGGGAACTCTGCCCTGCACTCTTCAGCTTAAAATGGTGCCCTTGTGGGTCAGGAGCACACATCGCAGGATGAGCCTCAAGGCCCTCCACCGTGAGAAGGGGACAGGGGAACTAACTGCCAATGACCCTGAGGCTCTCCAGGCCACATGACAGCGAGCCAGCTGGGGCTGCTGCTGCCCCCGACCCCGGCTGGAGTAGGTGCATATGGTGGTTTCGTGGGCACTGTAAGATGCATTGCTCACAAATCACTCCACAGAGGAGGAGCAGTGAGCCCTGATGTGTGGACAGCTGCACCCAGTGGAGCAGGCCTCCCAGGACGCTGGGAGAGTGACCCTTGTCTTGGTCTGCAAGCCAGAAACTGCACCAGTGCTGCCATGGTTCATCCCCGTGTTCCCAGAGTCACCTCCCAGAACCCAGGTCAGCGCTCCCCTCTCCTCCCGCACCTGCCTGTGTGCACACGCTACTCCAGCCACGCAGCGCTGCTCAGGGCCTCCCATTTCCCCCATCACACTCCTCCCTTCACCTCCTCTGCTTTCCGCAGGAGCTCCAGGTTAAAGACACCAGCAGGTAAAGGATGCAGTGGGATGATGCAAAAGCAGGCAGTCCTGGACTCGCGATGATTCAACCTAGGATTTCTTCAACTTTACAATAATGCAAAGGCCAGAAGCACTTGGTAGAAACTGTACTTCAGGCTTTGAATTTGGGTCTTTCCCCAGGCTAACAGTGTGCCTGGGTGAGCCCGCTGCCCCCCAGCCAACCCTGGGTCACCTGGGAGGCGCTGGAGACACCACAGGGCCCCGTTGGCTAAGCTAGGATGTTCCACAGGTTTATAAGGATTCGGCACACTTTTAACTTACGGTGGCTTCAACTTGCCACAGGTTTATCAGGACATAGCCCCATTGTGAGAGTAGGGGTGTCCCTACAGGACACTGCACAAGGTCCACGTGGGGCAAGCAGGAGGAGTCGGCCCTGTTGACGGTGGAGGGAAGCTGTTGTCAAGTCAGGGCAGCTGGATCTGGTGGTGCTCAGAGGATGGAGTCGAGTTTCTCCTTCCCTTCCTTAGGCCCACCTGACCACACTGGCCCCATACCATGGGCAGAGGGCTGCCTTCCTCTCACACCACGGCCCCAGCGTGGAGGGTGCAGCCTTCACATCTTACCCACAGTACTGGCAATAAGCCTGGATCGCGAGAGTAAGTCTCTACTGTAGGCTGCCAGAGGGGAGCAGCAAAACAACCTTAATCATAAGACACAACATGCATTCACTACCTGCTTGACATGTTCTAGGCACTTCTACACGTTTTATAAATACTAATTTACTTAATCTGCTCTAATAACACTGTGGGATAGACACTGTTATTACACCCATTTTACAGATGAGAAAAGAGGTTAAGAAAGGGTAAAGAACTGGTCTGTGGTCTCATGACCAGTGCGCAGAACCAGGGTATCAACCCAGTTAGTTCAATGCCAAGTCTTCACCTTTCTTTTAATGGAAAAATCCAAACATATACAAAAATAGAACTATATAACGCAACTTCCTGTACCTCTCTGGCCAGCCTCAATAATTATCAATGTACAGCCTAACTAGTCTATTATATACTGCCACCCATTTTACTGTTATTTTTGAAGAAAATCTCAGACCTTATTTCATTCCATTAATGTTTCAGGAGAATTTCCAGTAATGCCAAAATAATTTCCCTCCTCCTTCTCCGACGGCTCGAGTCATCTGAAATAAACCAACAATAGACTAATAGGGGGAAAAAAAAGACACCCAAATTTATTACATGCATGTGGGAATCACAGGAGAGTGAGTGTTATGCCCTAGGGAGGTTCAGAAGTTTCTGAGCGCTTGGGCTGGGGCGGGGTTGGGGGGCTCAGTGGTAGAGTGTTTGCCCAGCATGCATGAGGCCCTGGGTTCCAGCTGCAGCACTGCAAAATAAAAATTTTAAAAGTTTATACACAGCCAGGCGCGGGTGGCGCACGCCTGTAATCCCAGCACTTTGGGAGGCTGAGGCAGGAGTATCATGAGTTCAAAGCCAGCCTCAGCAATGGCGAGGCACTTAGCAACTCAGTGAGACCCTGTCTCTAATAAAATACAAAAAAAGGCTGGGGATGTGACCCAGTGGTCGAGTGCCGCTGAGTTCAATCTCATCTGTAAAATGGGTGTAATAACAGTGTCTATCCCACAGTGTAATTAGAGCAGATTAAGTAAATTAGTATTTATAAAACGTGTAGAAGTGCCCCAGTACAAAAAAAAAAAAAGTTTATACACTATCTTCTCAGGGTAGAGGGATATGGAGAAGATAGAAATTTACAGGATTCGTAAGTGGTTTTTAAGGGAGTTAAATGGACCTAAAAAACAGACGACAGCTTGTGGCACAGTCTGTGTACGTATGTGACTGACATTCCTTAGTCTTTCTTCCTTCCTAGGATAGGATTTTAATCTTCCCCCTGAGGGAGGGGACCAAGGCAGTCAAGTTCCTTCTGGGGACTTTCAGAACTTTAGAGAAAGCACTCCACCCTGAGCTTAGGGGACAGGAGACAGGCAGATAGTCCTCCGACCTGAGGTTGCCTCTAAAACCTTTTAACTTCCTTTAGTTCAAAGTTCTCCCAGTGCCACAATGCCATAGTTTGGGGCATCATTTTCTGGGCCCCAACTTCTAAAAGATAAGAACTCTTTCTCAAACTAACTTAGGCAGAATACTTTTGTCTTGCCTAAGAAGATTAACAGTAATTGCTCAATGTCATCAAATTTGGTCACTGTTCAAATTTCTAATTGTCTCATAAATGTCGTATTATTATCACCGTTTGAGTCAGAAACAAAATAAGGGCTTCCAGGCACAGTGGCACATGCCTGCAATCCCAGTGACTCAGAAGGCTGAGGCAGTACGTTCGAGGTCAGCCTGGGCAATTTGGTTAGACCTGCAGCAACAGTAAGACCCTGTCTCAAAATTTAACACTTTTTTTCTAAAAAAATGGGTTGGGATAAAGTACTCCTGGTTCAATCCCTGGTACCAAAAGAAAAAAAGAGAAAGAAGAAAAAAAAAGGCCGGGCGCGGTGGCGCACGCCTGTAATCCCAGCACTTGGGAGGCTGAGGCAGGAGGATCGCAAGTTCAAAGCCAGCCTCAGCCATGGCGAGGCACTTAGCAACTCAGTGAGACCTGTCTCTAATAAAATACAAAAAAAGGCTGGGGATGTGGCCCAGTGGTCGAGTGCCGCTGAGTTCAATCTCATCTGTAAAATGGGTGTAATAACAGTGTCTATCCCACAGTGTAATTAGAGCAGATTAAGTAAATTAGTATTTATAAAACGTGTAGAAGTGCCCCAGTACAAAAAAAAAAAAGTTTATACACTATCTTCTCAGGGTAGAGGGATATGGAGAAGATAGAAATTTACAGGATTCGTAAGTGGTTTTTAAGGGAGTTAAATGGACCTAAAAAACAGACGACAGCTTGTGGCACAGTCTGTGTACGTATGTGACTGACATTCCTTAGTCTTTCTTCCTTCCTAGGATAGGATTTTAATCTTCCCCCTGAGGGAGGGGACCAAGGCAGTCAAGTTCCTTCTGGGGACTTTCAGAACTTTAGAGAAAGCACTCCACCCTGAGCTTAGGGGACAGGAGACAGGCAGATAGTCCTCCGACCTGAGGTTGCCTCTAAAACCTTTTAACTTCCTTTAGTTCAAAGTTCTCCCAGTGCCACAATGCCATAGTTTGGGGCATCATTTTCTGGGCCCCAACTTCTAAAAGATAAGAACTCTTTCTCAAACTAACTTAGGCAGAATACTTTTGTCTTGCCTAAGAAGATTAACAGTAATTGCTCAATGTCATCAAATTTGGTCACTGTTCAAATTTCTAATTGTCTCATAAATGTCGTATTATTATCACCGTTTGAGTCAGAAACAAAATAAGGGCTTCCAGGCACAGTGGCACATGCCTGCAATCCCAGTGACTCAGAAGGCTGAGGCAGTACGTTCGAGGTCAGCCTGGGCAATTTGGTTAGACCTGCAGCAACAGTAAGACCCTGTCTCAAAATTTAACACTTTTTTTCTAAAAAAGGGTTGGGATAAAGTACTCCTGGGTTCAATCCCTGGTACCAAAAGAAAAAAAGAGAAAGAAGAAAAAAAAAAGGGCCGGGGCGCGGTGGCGCACGCCTGTAATCCCAGCACTTGGGAGGCTGAGGCAGGAGGATCGCAAGTTCAAAGCCAGCCTCAGCCATGGCGAGGCACTTAGCAACTCAGTGAGACCTTGTCTCTAATAAAAATACAAAAAAGGGCTGGGGATGTGGCCCAGTGGTCGAGTGCCCCTGAGTTCAATCCCTGGTACCAAAAAAAAAAGAGAGAGAGAAAGAAAAAAAATAAAGGCGGGGCCCGGGCGCCGTGGCACACACCTGTCATCCCAGCACTTGGGAGGCTGAGGCAGGAGGATCACAAGTTCAAAGCCAGCCTCAGCAATGGTGAGGCACTTAGCAACTCAGTGAGACCCTGTCTCTTATAAAATACAAAAAAGGGCTGGGGATGTGACCCAGTGGTCGAGTGCCCCTGAGTTCAATCCCCTGTACCAAAAAAAAAAAAAAAAAAAAAAAGAAAAGAAAAGGTGTGGGTGGGGGAGGCAGGGAAGCAATGAAATAAAATCTATGCAATGCTGCTAAATTGGATTTGTTTGTTTGATACTGGGGATTGAACCCCGGGGTGCTTAACCACTGAGCCACATTGCCAGCCACTTTTTATACTTTACTTAGAGACAGGGTGTCACTGAGTTGTTTAGGGCCTCGCTAAATTGCTAAGGCTGGCTTTGAATTTGCAATCCTCCTGTCTCAGCCTCACCAGCTGCTGAGATTACAGGCGTGAACCACTGAACCCAGCTGAATTTGTATTTCTTGTGCTTCTTTTAATCTACACATTCCCCTCAACTCCCCTTTTCCCTCTATCCTCTTCCTTCTCTTCCTCCTCTTCCTTCTCATTCTTTCTATCTCAGCCCTGCAATTTAATTGCTGAATAACAAGAGTGATTTTCCTCTTAAATTCATCACAGTCTGGATCATGTTGATTGCAACACCACAGTGTAGACTACTCATCCCTCTGTGTTTCTGAAAATTAGGACTTGGAGCTTGATCGGATTAGGGTTAGAATTTTTGTTTCAAGGGTGGTGTGGTATTTTTCCCCGGGAAGGTACATTTTGTCTACGTGTTCCTGTTTTGTGATGATAGACTGGTTGGTGCTTGATGCTTAGATCTCTAATTCGCTGACTGTTGCTAAATGGTGATATTTCAATTCTATCCTTTCTTCTTCATCTGCTTTTCTAAAGAGAGCTAATTCCCCTCCACTACTATTTGATATTCAGTGGTACCATTTAAATATGAAAGGATGTTACTCTTTCCCTTTGTTTATTGTTATTATTAGCACATTTATTTTTCTGCAGTGCTGGGGGTTGAATCCAAGTCTTCATGCATGCTAGGCAAGTGCTCTACAGTGAGAAACACCCTCAGCCCTTATCCTTGCCTTTATTTACCAGTTTCACTGTAAAAAAACTAATTTGTTAGCATCCTCTAAAGTGATTGAGTAGGTTTGGGTTTCTTGGGAGTTCTGTTGGTATGGTTTTGGTTTTGCAACATGGGAAGTTTCTGGAGGCCTGCTGCATAGTCATGTGGATTTTTCCAATGCCACTGGACCGTGCACTGAAAGCTGGGGCAGTGGAGTTAATGCTATGTGTTTAGCAACACAATTTTTAAAAACTTCACCACCATGATCTCCTCTGAACTCTGTGGATCCCTGTCCTTTCCCTGAGGTCCTGTCTTTGGTGGCGCTCACTCTTCACATCGCTGCTGGGTCCCTCCTTCTGGGAATCCAACACAGTCATGCACACGATTGGCGCACGAGCCTGGAGTTAGCTCTCACACCAGGGCTGTGCCACAGTGTCTGTGAGGCCCTGGATCTTCCCTGACATGATGCGGCCATAGCTCCAGGTTGGCACCGAGACTCCCTGCTGGCCAGCACAGTGGGATCTGTGGTCCCCAAGAGGCCAGGCCAGCCGCTTGGATCCCCCACCAGAAAGAGATCAAGGACAACTTTCCAACAGAGGGAAGAGAGAAAGTGGAGACAGGGAGAGCTGAAGAAACTTGGCTAGGTACAGCAGGAGAGGGATCAAGTGCAGCGGGGGTGGGGGGGTTGATTTGTTTTGTTGCAGAGGTAAGGATGGAACCCAGGGCCTCACATGTGCTAGGCAAGTGCTCCACCACAGAGCCAGACTGCAGGAGCCCTGTTTGGGGAGATAGCTAAGATTGCGGTTGACTATTGGGCCATAGACATTTTTGGGCATTTCCGCCTTCTGTAGTCTCACGGGATCTCGTGGGACTTGGTCGAGGATCTCGAGAGATTTGAACGGTGACTCAGCAGATCGAGCTAGCGCCATTGCTGCTCGGGCGCATGGGAAGAGACCAGAGAGAGAAAAGACAGGGTTATCGCTATTGTATAGATATATTGTAGTTTCTTGTAAGATTAAAGAATATTTTCGTCTCCATCCTGTCTCCGGACTCCTTCCCGCGGCGCTGCCGTTCCAGGCTGCAATCCTTTTCCAGCGACAACACCAGACTCCAGCCCTGATTTTATTATTATTAATACATTTTTTGGTGATGCTGGGGATTGAACCCAGGGCCTTGTGCATGTGAGGCAAACACTCTACAAGACTGAGCTATATCCCCCCCCTGATTTTATTTTAAATGGGAGAGTGGTGGAGGGAGGGGAGAGGCTTAGATATCTACACAGAGAGGAAGCCAAGGCTCTGAGGGGCAAAGCAGCTCCAGGTCCAGGGTCTCCCTACACCCCAGCCCCAGCCCCAGCCCCCTCAGCAGAGCATGCACTGGGGAGACGGATCCAGGCATTCACTGCTCAACAATTCCCCGGGCTTCCAACACCAGCATTGCCCACATCTCCCTCAGCCAAGACTATATTCCTAAAAGACACCAATTTTTATTTCGATAAAGGACATTCCACAGTTAAAAATCGAAAGTAAGATTACAATGTAAGAAATAAACAAAGGGCAAAATTATTAACACAAAAAGTTTCCCACCTGCCACATACAGTAGTGCAGGCCTATAATACCAAGCCCAGGAGGCCGAGGCAGGAGGATTGCAAGTTCAAGTCCAGTCTCAGCAATTTAGAGAGATCTTCAGCAATTTAGCAAGACTCTGTCTCAAAATAAAAATTGAGAAAGGGCTGAGAATGTAGCTCAGTGGTAGAGCACTCCTGGGTTCAATCCCTAGTACTAAAAATAAAAAGCTTACCACTTTACCAGACTGAAAATTAGTCTTCTCTAAAACTATCAAGGATTCTTGTCTTCCTAACTCTATAATCACTTGACAAGAAAAAAAGAAAAGGCCAGGCACAGTGGTGCATGCCTGTGATCGCATAAATTTGGGAGGCTGAGGCAGAAGGATCACAAGTTCCAGGCTAATCTCAGCAATTTAGCAAGGCCCTAAGCAGTTTATGGAGACCCTATCTTAAAATAAAAAAAATAAAAATAAAAGGGCTGGGATGTAGCTCAGTAGTAAAGCAATCCTGGGTTCAATCCCTGATTCCCAAAAAGAAAGAACCCTTGATATATGATGCTATACCATGCACATCTATGATCCCAGAGACTCGGGAATTGAGCAGTAGGATTGAAAGTTTGAGGGCAAACTGGGAAGTTTAACAAGATCCCGTCTCAAAGTTAAACATAAAAATGACTGGGGATGTAGCTCAGTGGCAGGGTACCCCTGCATTCAGTTCCTGGTACTGGCAGGGGGCAGAGGATGAGTTGTGGCTGGACACTTGTAATCCCACAACTCAGGAATGAAGGGCAAAAAACCCACACCAGAAACTGTGGTGTAGCAAAGAGGTTTATTAACCAGCCATAATGGCCAGTTGGGACCGAAGGGGCGCATAGAGGGAAGGGGAGCGAGGGGAAGGAGAAGGAGGGAAGGGGAAACCAGTGAGGAGGAGAAGGGAAGGGAGGCAAGAAGGGGAAGGAGGAAGGCAAGAAGGGGGTAGGGGAAGCCGGGGAGAAGAAGGTGAAGGGGAAAAAAAGGGAGGAGTTCCAGCCTGGCAGGGTTTCAGTAGCAACTCCGGTGATCTGAGGGACCCCTGACTCCATAGGCTGCTGGGGGGGTTGGAAGGGGGACTTGCACGCTCGGGATTGGCTCAGAAAGAGCGAGCCCGCCCCCAGGTGAATTCCCATGAGAGGCGAGTATTCCCAGGATCAGAAAGGGTGGGGACTCGGAGCCAGCTAAATGTGGATTCCAACAAGAGATGGGCACTTCCGGGAAGTTAAAGCTCAAGCTCACTGGATGACCTAAGTCACCTGGGGCATGGCCAATTTAAGGCACCTGGGGGGTGTGGCCTATTGGCCCGAATTCACCTAACAAGGAAGCTGGTAAATTTGAAGTCAACCTGGGCAACTTAGTGAGAACCTGTCTCAAAATTTAAAAAAATTGAGAAGGCCTGGGGGTGTGTCCCAGTTGTAGAGCACCTGGCTAGCATGCACAAGGCCCTGAGTTCTATCCCCAGCACCACAAAAATAAATAAATAAACAAACATGAAGTGTGTGTTTGCATGTATACACATGTCTATACAAAATATGTGTTGAAAGTCCCCAATTTACTGTGGTTCAGATTTTGAGTTTTTGAGTTTGCTGTGGTAAGAAAGGTATATACACTCACTCAGTAGAATCCTTAGCTTGAATTTTGAATTTTGGTATGTTCCCAGGCTAGAAATTTGCAGTACAATCCTATCTGCAGTTGCTGAACAGCAGCAGCAAGCCTCAGTTCCCAGGCAGCACTGAGATCAGGAGAGGAGAGAACAGTCCACAGTGCACTGTTTTTTGCCTACACACCTTCGATACAAGTATTCAATAAATTCCATAAAATATGCAATACTTTATAATAAAATAGCCTTTGTGTTAGATGACTTGCACAACTGGAGGCTCACATCCATATCCTCAGCAAGTTCAAGGTGGGCTAGGCTGAGCTACGCTGTCTAGTTAGTAGGTTCATCTATGAAATGCATTTTCCACTTCAGGATATTTTCAGTTTAAGATGAGTTTATCAGCGTGCCACCCCAGTGTAAGCAGAGCAACCATTTGTATCTGTACTCGTGTGTGTGTGTGTGTGTGTGTGTGTGTGTGTGTACACACAGGGTGTTTCTAGAAAAATGCGCAAGGAAGCAGTAGCATTTGTGGCCTCTGGGAAACAGATCGACAATGGGTTGAAGGAGACCTGGCTTTTCATTATAAACATTTTGTAGCGTGTTTAATTTTCTTTCATGTGCATTATTACTTTTTTCCTTTGGAAGGGATTTGGGTTTGTTAGTTTTGCTTTGTCTGGGGAAGCAAGTTCTAACGATAACAAAATCAAATGGCACTGACATCCAGTCCTAGTCCCATCTCTCTGAATTACTCATATTGGCTGATTTACAAGAAGATTAAATGAAAATGAGGGGTGGCCCCAGGATGGGTTGTTCAGCAGCTCAACAATATGACCAGTGACCTGGTCCTTTCTCCTTAAGCCCAGTTTGTGGACTTTGTCTTTGGTCTTCCTAATCTCAAAGGTTATGGAAGTCAGGCATATGGTCAAATCAGGACAACACCAGATGTAGAGAAGAGGCTATCTCCTCCCTTTTTTTGGCACCAGGGATTGAACCCAGGGGTGCTCAACCACTAAGCTACATCCCCAGCCCTTTTGATTTTTTATTTTGAAACAGGGTCAAACTAAATTGCTTAGGACTCAGAAGTTGCTGAGGCTGGCCTTGAACTTGCGATCCTCCTGCCTCAGCCTTCTGAGTCACTGGAGTTGCAGGAATGTGCCATTGCGCCCAGCCTTTTCCTTTCTATTTTAAGAGTAAACATCCCCAAAGTTGAGGATTGAACCCGGGTTGCCCACGTGCTAGGTGAGCGCTCTACCGCTGAGCCACAATCCCAGCCCAAGATAGGGTTTTCTTAAATTGCTGAGGCTGGCCTAGAATTTGCCATCCTCCTGTCTTAGCCTCCTGAACCACTGGGATCACAGGCTTCCAGACTTCCTGCATGCATCTCACTGGCCAGAATTGCATTACATGTTCACACCCAAACCAATCACTAGCAAGAGAAAGAAGTCACCTGGACCTTGAACTTCTCAGAACAAACAGGCTTGGGACTGGGGTTGTGGCTCAGCAGGTAGAGCACTCGCCTAGCATGTGCGCGGTCCGGGTTTGATCGTCAGCACCACACACAAATAAACGCATCGTGTACAACTAAAGTAACTAAAGCAAATGAATAAATGTTTAAAAATAAAAAAAAAAACAGGCTCCTCAATCCTGTCAGAACAGTTACCCTTCTTGCAACCATTATCCTTTTTCTTTTCTTTTTTTCTTCTTATTTAAAAAAAAAATTTTTTTTTACAATTACCCTCCTTCAGCCAGGTGCCGTAGCACATGCCTGTGATCCCAGTGGTTCAGGAGGCTAAGACAGGAGGATGGCAAATTCAAGGCCAGCCTCAGCAACTTAAGAAAACCCTGTCTCGGGCTGGGATTGTGGCTCAGCAGTAGAGCGCTCACCTAGCATGTGGGCGATCCGGGTTCGATCCTCAGCACCACGTACAAATAAAACACATTGAATAAAACGCATTGTGTACAACTAAAGCAAATAAAATAAAAATATTTTAAAAAGAAAAAGAAAACCCTGTCTCAAAACATAAAAAGGGCTGGGGATGTGGCTCAGTGACAGAGCACCCCTGGGTTCATTCCCCACTACATCATCATCATCATTGTCGTCATCATCATCATCATCATCATCATACCATCCTTCATTCCATAAATGAAATTCAGAGATAGCATAATTAACCTACAAGTAGACATTTCAAGGGAAAAAAAATCAAAAGGCTCTCTAGCAATGGGCCACAGGATGCACACCTATAATCCCAGCTACCTGGGAAGCTGAGGCAGGAGGATCACAAGTTGGAGGCAACTTGTCTGAGCAACTTAGTGACACACTGTCTAAAAATAAAAAATAAATAAAAAGGGCTGAGGATATAGCCCCCTGCTACAATGCCCTGTGTTCAATCCCTAGTACTGAAAAGGAAAAAAAATGATACTCTAGATGTAATGAAAAGGAGAATTAAAAGCAATTGCTGGGCGTAGTGGTGCACACCTGTAATCCCACCACTTGGGAGGCTAAGGCAGGAGGATTGCAAGTTCAAAGCCAGCCTCAGCAATGGCGAGGCACTTAGCAACTCAGTGAGACCCTATCTCTAATAAAATACAAAAAAGGGCTGGGGATGTGGCTTAGTGGTCGAGTGCCCCTGAGTTCAATCCCCTGTACCAAAAAAAAAGCAATTTATGGGAACTGGAGACAAAGCTCAGTGATAGAATCATGGCCTATCATGCTCAAAGTACTGAGTTCATCCCTAGTACCACAAAAATTAATAAATAAAAGCAATTTGTGGGCTAGGGATGTAGCTCAGTTTTACAGAGTCTAGCATGTGTGTGTAAAGCCCTTGATTCAATCCCCAACACCATTAAAAAAAAAAAATAGGGATTCCACTTTTTGAGTCCCTTCTTCTTCCGGGGAGAAGTCTGTTCTACTATCCTTTAAATAAAGCCTCTTACTTTCTTAAAAAAAAAAAAATTATATATATATATATATATATATATGGCCTTGAACTTCCCATTATATATAAATATTAAAAGAACATGTCAAGGGCAAGGAAAGGGAAGGTACTAAGAATGAGGTTGATCAAATTATGTGATGTGCAAACAAATGTGACATAATGAACCCACTATGGTGTATAATATAATGGCACCAAAAATGTTTTCTTAAAAACAGAGGGAAAAGAAAAAAAAAAAAAAACAGAAAAAAAGAAAAAGAATCTGTCTTTTAATAAGCAAATGTTCAAGCCACGCGCTCTGCGGGACACATGAAGTAGACACGTGCAACTACACAGGGAGATGCCCAGGCTGCTCTAGCCCTCACGCAGACGGATGAGGGGATGACTCACTTACACAAGGCCATTGCCACTGACAACACCATTCTCCAAAATGGTGAATCCATGATAAAGTTTTGAACAAAACACAACGCAATCTTCCCTCGATTGACACAGTGCGTATGTTCCTAGGAAATGCAGGGTATATTAAAAGCATGCAAAAGGATAGTTGGAGCTTGTATGTTGAATGAAATGAAATTTCTAGCGTAGAAAGGTTTTCCACTCCCTCGAAGGTCTCATGGAATGTCAGCAAGTCAGGTGGGATAAGGGGCATTTTCTCTAAGACTTCCCACACATTGTAGGGCATTTAGCATTCCAAGACCCCACTTATCAGCAGGGCCTTTCCCCCCAAATGTCACAGCTTCCATTGATTTCAGAACACCTTCTCACACTTAGGGAATGGTACTGTCTCCTTGAAAACAACTGGCTTACACCAGGCATCTTCTCCCTGCCCAAGTGACTTCACAGAGTTGGCTGGATACCTGCACTAAATTGGGATTCTTGTAGAATATGCGCAAGGTGATTTGAGGTGGAATAATTAACAGTCTCTTCACCACAAGAAACATTTGGAAGCTGGGCGTATTGGCGCACACCTGGAATCCCAGCAACTTGGGAGGCTGAGACAGGAGGATCGCAAGTTCAAGACCAGCCTCAGCAATTAAGCAAGGCCCTAAGCAACCTAATGAGACCCTGTCTCAAAATAAAAAGGGCTGAGGATGTGGCTTAGTGGTAAATCTCCTCAGTACCAAAAAAAAAAAAAAAAAAAAAAAGAAGAAGAAAGAAAGAAAGAAAGAAAAAAAGAAAAAAAAATGGATATATTTGAATCTGGCTTCTTAATATATACATATTTTCATTTTAGTGCTCATTGATTTTTAAAATTTATTTGAGACAGATCTCACTACGTTGACCAGGCTGGCTCCAAACTCCTGGGCTCAAAAAATCTTCCTGCCTCATTCTCCCTAGTAGCTGGGACTCCAGGCACATGCCACCACACCCCAGCTATATATATAAATATTCATTAAGTACAAACAAGAATAACTGGTTTGCTAGATGGCAGAACTCCCTGGGCACATTGAAGAAAAGGCTTTATCTTTCTCCCATCACTATTCTTCAACTCTGTGCAGTCAGCCCTCCTTCCCAGGCCCTGGATGACAGCTGGGGCAGTCCCTTTACATTTTCAGTCCCTTTGTGCTGTCACAACCGTGGTAGTATTTTCAAGCATGGGAGCACAGGCTTGTTTAAATCAAAATTCAGTCTCACATGAATGTCTTCCCTCCCGGGCTCAGACCTGCCTGTGGACAGGGGGAGGATGCGTCCACCTGTCCCACTCCCTCCCCACACTCCTCCAAGTTCAGGGTGAGGGAAGAGATTGGTGGGAGGAGCCACAACTCAGGACAGCCCAGGGTAATCTTTGCATATATCAGTTCTGTCTTGGCTTCCAGGGTAGGTGTTGAAGAGGCCCCCTCCCCACGAGTGTTTCTGCACCCCACAAGCGGTTCCTGGATATGAACAAGGTGCTCATCAGCTAAGTCATCTTTTGTGACACCTTTTATGGCCTCCCCGTGATTCAGTCTCCCCACAGACTTTCTCTGGGGCATCCCTTCCCAGGACAGGTAGGTCTCTTGGGCGGGCGTCTTTCCAGATAACTTAAGCCTGACTTCTGTGGGGTTCATTTGGCTCCTTTGCATTGACTAAGAATGGCAGAGTGGCTTCCAGACAACCTACCCCTAGAGAGAGGGGGGGGAAAGTGAAGGTGCGTTTCCTACTTACATGACACTCAGCACAGACCTCCCGACACCAGAGGCACGGGGGTGTCTCCCCGCACACCAAGCAGTTCGTTCCCCAGCTGACACCAGCTGCTTGTCCTCCGGCGCCATCCCGACACTTTCCATTTGGAGCTGGGTCCGATCTCACAAGCTGTGGGTTCAGTTCTCAAGACTGCCCCCTTCAGATGGCAACCTAAGCCTGCGCCTTTGACCAACTGCTTACGTGTGGGGGTTCCCCCAACACCCTTTTGGATTCAATTAATTCCCCAGAACCGCTCACAGAATGCTGTAGTTCGATTCACTGGTTTACTAATTAAGGACACAGATGAACAGCCAGATGGAGCGGTGCTTCCGGTGAGGTCTGGAAGGGTCTTACTTGCAGGAGTTTTTGTCCCCTTGGTGTTGGGGCAAGCCTCCCTGCCCAGCACGCAGATGTGCTCACCTACCCAGAACCTTTCTGGACCCTATAGTTCAGGGATTTTTATGGAGGCTTAATAGATTACTAACTCTATTCCAGCCCCTCTCCCCTTTCAAGAGAATGGGAGAAGGACTCAAAGGTCCAAGCTTAGCTGTGCTAGTGGCGCACGCCTGTAATCCCAGTGGCTTGGGAGGCTGAGGCAGGAGGATCGCTAGTTCAAAGCCAGCCTCAGCAACAGTGAGGCACCAAACAACTCAGTGAGATCCTGTCTCTAAATAAAATACAAACTAGGGCTGGAGATGAGGCTTAGTGGTTGAGTGATCCTGAATTCAGTCCCCAGTAACCACCCCCACAGCCCCCTCAAAAAAAAAAAAAAAAAAAAAGCTTCAAGCTTGCAGTTATGGCTTTGACTTTCTGGTGACTATCTGGGCTCCACCCAGGAGCCCACCAAGAATCTCCTCATGAGAACAAAAGATGCTTCTAGCACCCCATCACGTAAAATTTCAAGAGTTTTAGGAGCTCTGTGCCTGGGACTGAGGGTAGAGATCAATATGTGTATTTTTTTATGATTTCACACCCCTTCTGCCTCCCCTGACATCATAATCTGCTCCAAGTCAGTGTCCCGCCTGGAGAGTTCTCCACAGAGGAAGAGTTTGAGTTTGTTCATAGCTGTGACCAAAAGACCCAACAAGAACAATTAGAGGAGGAAGTTTATTTTGGCTCAAGGTTTCAGAGGACTCAGTCCACAGAGAGCAGACTCCATAGCTCTGGGTCTGAGGTGCAGCGGAACATCATGGTGGAGGGGTGTGGTGGAGGAAAGCAGCTCAGGACGTGGCAAACAAGAAGCAGAGAGAACTCTGCTCCCTGGGGACTAAAATATGCACCCCTAAGGCACAGCTCCAGTGACCTGCTTCCTCCAGCCAACACTTCACTTCCGCTGTGAACAGTTACTACCCAGTGGATTCATACCAGTGGATCAATCCACTGATTAGCTTAAGACTTTTTGTTTGTTTGTTTTTGGTACCAGGGATTGAACTCAGGGGCACTCCACCACTGGGCCACATCCCCAGACCTTTCTTGTATTTTATTTAGAGACAGGGTCTCACTGAGTTGCTCAGAGCCTCACTTTTGCTGAGGCTGGCTTTGAACTCACAATCCTCCTGCCTCAGCCTCCCACGTGCTGGGATTACAGGCGTGTGCCACCGCGCCCGGCTAGTTTAAGACTCTTATACCCCAATCACTTCACCTCTGAGCCTTCTTGCATTCTCACACGTGAGTTTAGGGGGATACCCCACATCTAAACCATAACAGATAGCAAAGCTCCTCTCTACTCACCTTGAATTCCAAACTCACAGAACCCTTCCCACATCACCCCCGGAATTTCCTTATTGACCAGTCCTTCTGGTGCCCTGGGGGAAGCACTCAACTAAGGGAGAGATGCCAGAGTCTCTCTCTTACAGTGCTGCAATTAGGCTGTGAGAGCTCTGCTTTCATGACTGGATTGGTGTCTTAGGAAAGGGGGGAAATCCGCTCCACTCCTTTTGTCCCTTCTGCCATGTGAGTACTTTTTTTTTTTTTGAGACAGACTCTCACTAAGTTTCCCAGGCTGGCCTTGCCCCCCATGTCACCTTACATGGTCAGGTATCTCCCATGTCAGAGGATGCTGGAAGGCACAGCAATAAGATACCATCTTGAAAGCAGAACGTAACCCTCACCAGACACCAGACCTGTTGGTGCTTTGATCCTGCACTTCCCAGGCTCCATAAACTGGTGTGTGTGTGTGTGTGTGTGTGTGTGGGTGTGTGGTTGGGGGTGGGGTGGGGGTGTCTATTGTTTATAAATAACCCAGTCTCATGTATTTTGTTACAGCAGCATGAATGGACTAAGACTACGTAGGTACCCCAAACTCTACAAGCCATTCCCTTGAAGCCCTGTTGCTTGGCATGATGTGAGTACCCTGTCTTCTCCCCTGGGAAGAAAGGGATGAGCAGACAAATGATATGAATTAACTTCAGTGAACTCTTTAAATTTCCAATCTTCAGTTTGCACAGCTTGAGGGAGAAAGAAAGTAGAAAATTACAGAAAAAGTTAGCATGCTCTTAAATGACCCACACCTCCAAGCCAAATCTCTTCCCTGGAAATGTATAATGTGTTAATCCAAAACTTTAAAATATATGTACACATGTGTATGTATTTAACATATTTGCATATGTAAATATATGCACATACACACATGTAAATGGTACAATGTATATAATTGTAAACATGCATGTACATAGTCATGCATCGATTGATGACAGTGATACATTCTGACAAATATCTTGTTGGTAACTTTGTTATTGTGTGACTATCACAAAGTATGCTTGCACAAACTAAGATGGCTACAATGGTACTTGGCCATATAACCTTATGGGACAGCCCTTGTACGTACTGTCCTTCATTTTAATCAAACATTGTTTTGGCTTTCCCAGGCAGTGCATGAAAATACATACTATTATTTTAGTGGTTTGCAAGACCCAGGGTCTTGCACATGCTCCAATTAAATGTAGTCCTAATAATTGGCTGAGCACTAAGCTACATCCCAGCTGCTTATTTTAAGGATTTTTATTTTGGACAGGGTTTTCATCAGATTGGACTAGAACTTGGTGAACTTCCTACATCATTCTCCAGATTCACTGGGATTACAATGCTGGTATGGGGTGAACTACCATACCCAGCCTATCTCTTAATCTGAAATGGAAGTCTTAGAGTTGGCCTGTTAATTGTTCAGCACAGAGCTTGAAAGATGCAGAACTTCTTTCCTCATCTAAGATGTCTCTGTATTCCTCAATGCCTAATACAAGGCCCCATGCTTGAAGGCATGCAGTAAATTTGAAGCAAGAAAATACTGTATAGAAGTTGGGCATGAGCCGGGCGCGGTGGCGCACGCCTGTAATCCCAGTACTTGGGAGGCTGAGGCAGGAGGATCACAAGTTCAAAGCCAGCCTCAGCAATGGTGAGGCACTTAGCAACTCAGTGAGACCCTGTCTCTAATAAAATACAAAAAAGGGCTGGGGATGTGGCCCAGTGGTCGAGTACCCCTGAGTTCAATCCCCAGTACCAATAAAAAAAAGAAGTTGGGCATGGTAGTACATACCTGTAATCCCACCAACTCGGGAGGCTGAGGCAGGAGGATTGCATGTTTGAGGCCAGCCTCAGCAACTTAGTGAGGCCCTAAGCAATTTAGAGAGAGCCTGTCTCAAAATACAAAATTTAAAAAGGGCTGGGAATTATTCTCAGTGGTAAAGCACACCTGGATTCAATCTCCAGTATCAAAAAGAGAAAAGAAAATAGTGCCTAGACACTGGGTGAGCAATTGCTCCACACTGCCAAGGACTGCAACACTACAAGCCTTTGGCAGCACTGGCAGCAACACTAGTGGAGAACTGAGTGCCTTCCACTGTGGCCATGGGAGTCCCTGGTGCCAGCAGAGCTCCTCCATCAGGAAGTGGCTTCAGGCCTGGCACAGTGGCACACACCTATAATCCCAGCAGCTCGGAAGGCTGAGGTAGGAGAACAGCAAGTTCAAAGCCAGCCTCAAAAAAAGCAAGGTGCTAAGCAACTCAGTGAGACCCTGTCTCTAAATAAAATAGAAAATAGGGCTGGAATGTGGCTCAGTGGTTGAGTGCCCCTGAGTTCAATCCCCAGTAACACCACCCCAGCCCCCAAGAAAAAGAAGTGGCTTTGGAGATCCACCCTGAACAGTTACAACATCAGGGCCCTTATCTCAGCATCCTGGAGCTTAAGAAATAGAAATTTATAAAAAAGGAAGAACACCAAGCACATGAGGAAACTATCACATGTATGGGCCACCTCCTGGAGACTGCTGTGGTTTAGATGTGGTCCTGTGGGGGAGGTTGGGCCTCAGTAGGGTGATGTTCCGAGGCGGTGGGCCCAGTCAAGCTGCATGTAGAATCGCCCCTCGCAGCAGTTGTGTCTCCCTGTGTGGGAAAAGTGAGAGGCAGCAGCTTCGCCTGGCTGTTCTTTCCCCTTCTAGGAGAGATGGCTGTGGAAGTCCACGGACTGAGAAGAAAGGAAGCTGCTGGGAAGGAGGTTGAGGGTGAGACGGGGCAGCAGAAATGAGATTGGCCCAAGCGGGTTCCTGACTCCCAGAAAGCAGAGCCGTCCCTGCCCGTGCTGCTGCTGGGCACCCCTGCTGTGGAGCCCCGCCCTCTGCTTTGGATGCCGAGGAGAAGCCAGCACTGAGTGTTGCCCAAGAGAAACTAAAGGAAGGGTTCTGAAAATAATGCAAAAGGGCAGGACGGGGAGGTCCTAAGATGAGACCTCAACTAGGAGGCAGGCAGTCCTCAGGACACCTGCGGTTCCACAGAAAAAGACGCAGCTTCCATCATCCTAAGAGGACAACCATGTCACCGATGCGTTCTAGCCGCTGGGAGGGCTCTGCCACATCCTGATCACTCTTGCCTGCTTTCTCTATCCTTTCATTTCATTAACTATGTGCAAAGTCACTAATGTGTGTGCAAAAGCATATTATTTTGATTTCCCTCCTTCCCTTTCTTTTTATAACATTATTTTTATTACTCATTTATCTATTTATTTTGGTACTGGGCATTGAACTCAGGGACACTCGACCACTGAGCCACATCCCCAGTCCTATTATGTATTTTTTATTTAGAGACAGGGTCTCACTGAGCTACTTAGCACCTCGCTTTTGCTGAGGCTGGCTTTGAACTCAGTGATCCTCCTGCCTCAGCTTCCTCAGCTGCTGGGATTATAGGCATGTGCCACCATGCCCCGCTACAATTATTCCTTTTTAAATAACTTTATTTTATTTATTTATTTTTGTATGTGGTGCTGAGGATTGAACACAGTGCCTCACATGTGATGGGCGAGTGCTCTACCACACCCCAGCCCCTCCCTTCTTTTCTTCCTTCCTTTTTTTTCTCTCTCTCCTGTCGACTAATGAGGTGTTTTGATGGGCATTGAATAAAGATGGGGTAAGGAAAAACTGATTTTATGAAAAGTTCCCCTTCCTCCATTCAACTTTCATCTGTACTAGTAAGCTGTTGGGCTCTTAATGTTGAATAAAACAAAACAAAAAATCCTTGCATATCTTATTCAGAGAATTGCAATGTTTTTCGTTCTTTGTAAAATCAAGGACAATTTTGTAACAATTTCTGCATATAACTCTTTCATGCAGGGCAATCTATGTTTGGGTAGAGGTATAGCACTTTATTTTATTATATTTTTTTCAGTGCTTGGGATTGAACCCAGGGCCCACACTGAGCTATATTCCCCAGCCAGGAATATGGCACTTTAAATAAAGTTTTCCCTTCAAGTCAAGCATCTGGTTATTTCATTAAAGTCCTTGATTGTAAGGATTTTGTTTCTGTGGCCCTGGATGAAGGCCAAGAAACTTGTATTTTGCACAAGTGAGTGAAGTAAGTCTGATGCGACAGACCTCCCCTACCACCAAGCTTTCACAGTATGCTCTTCCAGCCTAGATTAGAGAAACTGAATACAGTCCCATTCATATATTTGACTGAACCTGGGAAGCTCCATTTGGGACTGACCTTGACCTTTTACAAGAAGAGAAAACTTTTGAAACATTAGCAGGTGCCTAATACAGCACTTGCTGCCGTGAAGTCACAAGGGGAGGAGAAAGTACCATTTCTACTGGTGCATTTCACAATCAGGTATAGGGAGGGCTGTGTGTGTTTGGGGGGGGGGGGGCATTGAGGTTGCTCTCCTTGAGTGCCCCTGGAGGTGAGGGGAGAGGCCTGGAGCCACAGAACAGTAACATCAGATTATCCCCACCCCCAATACTGGGGATTAAATCAATGGGTACTCCACCACTGAGCTACTACACCAGCCCTTCTTTAAATTTTTTATTTATTTTGAGACAGGGTCTTGCTAAGTTGCCCAGTCTGCCCTTGAACTTGCCATCCTCCTGCCTCAGCCTCCTGAGAGCCACTGGGATTACTGGTGTGCCCCATCAGGTTAGCATCTTTATACAACACCATGAATTCTTCGTAAAGCATCTGAAGGGACAGGAAAGAGGTGGTGCCCATCCATCCTACCCATGCTCTCTCCGTCAGAAAATTCTCCCCACCCCTCCAGTATCCTAGATAACCATCCCAACTTTCTGCCCACTGTGGTCCAAGAAGGAGCTCTATCTGGTTTGGTGGGCATGCTGACGGCTGAACTTGAGATGTCAACTGCAGAGAACACGGCTGGGTGGAAGGACTTGCAGGCAAAAGCACTGCAGCCCACGCAGCCCCCTCCAGCCTGGGCACCCCTTCACCTCCCCCCCCCACACACACACACACAGGGCATGGATCCCCACCCCCACTCCTTCCCATGTTTTTGGCCTCTGGGAACTCACTGTAACCATCTTCCTCCCGCCCCCAGGGAACACTCAGCCTCTTTTCCTCCTGTTCAGGAGACAAAAGCTCTTGTTACTGCAGCAGGTAATTTCCGGTTCTTTTCAAGGCAGAGTTTCTCTTTGCTCTTGATCCTGACGTCCTTTTTTGCCTGGCTCAGGCAGATTACTCAGAGAGCAGGACACCGACAATAGCCCAGGGAACAATTCCACTCCTTCCGGACAGGGATCCATTTTCCAATTATTTCTTTATCCCATTTACTTAATGACCAAATCTACCATCATCCCGTATTTTCCAGTCATAAGCAGACCCATGATGAGGGGAAATGGTTCATGCCACTGGACCCACTCCTGCCTGTCCAGAGAAGCCCAAGGAAGCTTCTCTCCAGGCACCCGTGCACCAGCCTTTGCCTCCAGGGTCAGCTTCCCCTCAGCCCACTCCTGGACCCAACCTCCAGAAGCAAACCCCAGTGGAATGGGCCCCAGCCTAACAAGGCTCTTCCTGCCCTCCCCTCCCGGCAGTGACAGCAGCTGTGGGCGACGGGTCCTCCCAGTGGCCAGGCAAAAAGCACTGTGCCACGCACTTTTTCAGATATTGCATCCTTGTGTCACAGGCACAGAGTCGGTTGATTCCTCCAAGGTTACACCGAGGCAGCAAGTGAGGGAGCTGCAGCCTGAACCCAGCTCAGACCCTAACCCTTACACCAGGGACGGGAGGCAGCCTTTGCTCAAAGCACTGACTCTTCCCTCGGGTCTGCAGATGCCTGATAGGTAACTAAAAGCAGGATAAAGCCGGACATCTCCGCCTTCCTTCTGCATCTGTCCCCTTTGTCTTCGACTTTGGTTCAGTTCTCTTTCAACTCTGCACGCAGGCATGTTCATCATTTAAGGAGTGTTCATCTAGAGCAGGTCATCCACCTGCCTCCAGGCTGAGCATGCAAGAGCAGCGAGATATTTTCAGCTTTGCAGGAACCTTCAATTGCCAGCTTTCACAATATCCTGTTCCAGACTCCTGGAGTGGCACCTGGAAGTCTCCAGTTGAAGTAGGATAGAGAAGTTTTTAAAAAGAAAAAAAAAAAGGTAGAAAGAATACATAAAGGGAAGATGAGGAAATATGCGCACACGCACACACACACACGTGTCTCTATATATACACATACATAATATATATGTACATATATGTCATATATACATATAATATAGAAATAATTTTTTTGTACTTAAGATACGCTTTGTACTTAAGATACGTTCCCAGCATTTTTAAAATATTTTTACTCTTTTGCTTTTTATTTGGACACAAGGTCTCACTAAGTTGCAGAGGCCGGCCTCAAACTTGCTATCCTCCTGCTTCAGCCTCTGGAGGCTCTAAGATTACAGACATGCACCATCACACCTGGTGGAAATATAATTCTAGTTCAAAGTTCCACATGTTTTTCCAGGCCCATCATTCCCTAAGCCAGTCTGTCTCCCAGGCCTGTCACTCTCAAATCTCTGGAAAATCTGTAAATCTTCAAATTAACCATAAATTCACTCATTTATGATAATTACCTTGTGCACTGTTAATTAGCCTACCAATAGATAGATCAAGCAAATAAATAGATTATTTTGAAAAACCAATAATTTAGGGGAACTTTCCAACATTACCTACCAATCAGATAATGGAGACCACATCAGCCTAAGGAACTTGAGATTGACCAGACAGACCACCATAACCCCTCACCAAACTGATGTCATGCCTACATGCCTTCCCATACCCATCCCTCACCAATTTTCCTTTCAAAGAAGAGCCAGGAACCCCCAGAACATGTCTCTCACTCTTGAAACAACCCACCTTCTCCCTTGAGCGTGTACCCCCCTGGCTTTCCTAAGAAAATCTCTGGGCCTCTACCGACATGTGCTAAAATTCTTTTCTGCCATGTCTGAGAAGGACCCCACTTGTCTTCTTGAGTCAAGAGCCCCCCTCTCTCTGGGAACTCCTCAGGACCTCCTTCAGGGATGTCTCTTCTCCAGTGACACGGCCATTGCCCAGGAACAGCAGAGCCTTCCAGGCAGATCACCCCATGATGACAACTGCCCCCGAAGCAGGAGCAATCATCTCGTGGGAACCCAGTTGTCCCCTTCTGGAAGCACAGGTCTGGTGACAAACATCCTGTGAAGCAAATGGAGACTGTCCCCTCCAGTGATAAAAGTTTCTCCGGAGCCACCTGCAGAACCAGAGCCGAGGCAGCAATCAACCAGACCGCAGTCTGACCAAGGCTGGTTGACCAGGTATTCCCCTCACCCTCTGCCCCACTCCTTCCTCTGCATAACCCTAAAGCTCTGTCAGTCTCTGAAGACAGGGCTGAGAGGTTAATCTCACTCCTCTTCCCAATGTGGCATATTGATTCAACTTCCTTTCCTGCTCTTTACCATTATTTTTTCCACTTGGCTTTGGGGTGTGTGGCTGGACCTGATTGGTCGGAACCCTCAGAGTCAGGCCTCTAGCCTGGGATTCCAGTAACACTCCCAACTGATGCCGTAGCCAGCCTCCCAAAGCCACCAGGGGCCTCCCCACCAGGCTCCTTGTGGCCCAGGCTTCCTTGACCTCCAAGCAACACTGACTCCCTTAATGAGCCCTCCCTCCCTGTCTCACACCCTCTGACTCCTGGCTCTCTGCTGTCTCTGCCCCCCCCCCCCCACCCCATTCCCTACCTCAGAGTTGGATTTCAGGCTGATGTCTCCCTCCACATTATCCAGTTGACACCTGTGGTTTCAACTTGTACTTCCCCCTATACCTGCCAAGTCTGTGTGTCCATCCAGCCCTCTCCAAACTCCTGCTCAGCCCCAGAGAAGTGTTTGCAAAGGTTTTACGCATTCTCCATATGCTCCATCCACCAGAAGCAGCATCATGGACCACCGTTCCCCACCCTCCTGCCCACTCAGGCTGCAGCCTCCAAGGTCAGCCTTGGTTCCTCCTGCCCTGCCAGACTTCCCACTGACGGGCTCAACTGCCCACACTTTTCTCCTGTGGACTTTCATCCTCACTGAAGCTTAGGAATTCCCTTGCAGGGCATTGGGAGCTCATGATGGCCACTCTCCTTGAGAGCCTGATGGATACCAGTCTTCTTGGAGTCCTTCACCTGAGCCCCTGTGCATAGCCAGCCAGTCAAGTGGGTTCATGCAGGGTGAGCTCTGGTTTCAGCTCTGAAGCCACCTCCACCAGGAAACCACTCTTCCTAGCTGGCACTTTCTCCTCTGGACTACCTTAAGACTCTGTAGTTCTGGGCCAGGTCCTGGGGACCTAGTAAAAACTCATAGTCCCTGCCCTCAAGAAGTTTCTAGAACTATTGGAGGATGTGAATGAATAAACAGATGTGGAGAAAATGCCGAAAGTATATCTTAGATGGGGTTTGCATGCAGGGGACAGACATTTGCAAGGGAAAGACCAAAACAAGACTGGGAAGAGGAAAAACCTAGACAGAAATGTAGCCATAAGCCGGGCGCAGTGGCGCACGCCTGTAATCCCAGCACTTTGGGAGGCTGAGGCAGGAGGATTGCGAGTTCAAAGCCAGCCTCAGCAATGGCGAGGTACTTAGCAACTCAGTGAGACCCTGTCTCTAAATAAAGTACAAAAAAGGGCTGGGGATGTGACCCAGTGGTCGAGTGCCCCTGAGTTCAATCCCCGGTACCACAAAAAAAAAAAAAAAAAAAAGAAATGTAGCCATAGCCGGACGCGGTGATGCACGCCTATAATCCCAGCACTCAGGAGGCTGAGGCAGGAGGATCAGGAGTTCAAAGCCAGCCTCAGCAATGGTGAGGCACTTAACAACTCAGTGAGACCCTGTCTCTAATAAAATACAAAAAAGGGCTGGGGATGTGGCTCAGGGGTCGAGTGCCCCTGAGTTCAATCCCCAGTACAAAAAAAAAAGAAATGTAGCCACAACTGAGGCCTCAGCTGACCCCATGAGTGCTCTGATACTGGATGGCCCTTTAGTGTTGTCCCAAATTGAGGCACGTGGAATGACCCCCGACCCACTGCCAGAACGTGGGCTGCTCCCAGAGGGGGCTGTGGGCTGCCACAAGGCATCTGTCTTCAGCGGAAGGCAGTTCCCAGGAGGAGCTGCAGCCATCGCTTCATCCACAGCTGACACCAGAGGCAGCTGGGGAAATGTCCAGAAGGAGGGTCGGGGTGGCACGCCACAGCGTCCACTGTAGGCACATGTAAGGACGCCCAAAGGAGGGACTGGTTGAGTCTCTTGCCTGAATGCTTCCCTGGGGTAAGGCCTGCCCCGACCTGACAGATACAGGTTTCTCATCTAGCTTGACCAATGGCGGCTTACGGCCAGTTTAATTTGTTTTTAAGTATATAGAATGCTGTGACATTCTTCCATCCCCCCAGCAAGAGCTAACCCACTTTCTCCAGTGCTTCTAGAGAGCGGAGGGCATCTCCCTGATATGGGCCCTTTGCATGAACCTCCTTCCTCCCTTGAGACTTTGATCTCAGGGGAGACACGGTGGGATTTTCAGCATGTCTGCAGCCCAGGTGAGGCCTAGCAATGGCCCAGAACCCAGTGAGTCTGCAACAAATGATATCTATCGTAACCAACCCTCCTTTACGTCAGCGCATGAGACGTGGAAGTGTTGTTTGTTATTTGCGTTTCTGCACCCCCGTCTTTCCCTCGCCTCCCAGGCCTCCAGGCACATATGAGCAGGTGTTCATTAATGATGCGTGAAGGAGGGATGGATGGACAGGTGGATGGATGGACACACGGGACAGTAAGCAAGTGAAGGGATGCTTGTCTCAGAGTGATCTATTTGGGCCACTGCCACTTCCTGTTGGCTGAGCAATGAGCATGCCACAGGGCCAATCGGCTCCAGACGCCAGGCAGGACGTGGTCAGGGGAAAACTCCTGCCGTCCCCCCACCCCCAACAGCCACCACCCCAAGGGCTAACAGAAGCCCTTGAAACTAGTTCTGCCATCAGGAAGGAAAAGGCCTGGCACAACATTTTGCATTCAGAAAATTAACATTTATAACACAGGCAGGGAACTATGAAAAGATCTCTGCAGCCAAGCGCGGGGCAATGTCATGCCGGTGGGCTCTGATGACCACTGGCAAACTCGTTCCTTCTACTCCCTCCACCTCCATACAACAGCCCTGTGTGAAACAGGTAGCCACAGAGAGCCCAGGAGGTGCAGAATACGCAGGAGAGGCCCAATTTCAGGAATGGGCCTTGGAGGGTGTGGGGGAGGGGTGGGCCCTGCCTCCTCGAGGGAGGCTGGGGAGGCCCTCCCTGCCTTGCTCTCCGTGGCGTGGGCAGCAGGCAGCAGGCAGCAGTCCCACGTTCCGAGTCAGATGCTCCAGCCAGGGATTGGGGTCTACAGTGACACCTAGCAGCAGGGCAGGGCAGAAGTCCTGCTGGCTGAGGTGGCGTCACAGCCCCCAGCTGCAGAAGCAGCAGGGTACATGCTGGCACCTGATGTCCAGGTCAATGGCCACAGTGTCCCTGCCCTGTAACCTCATCTGTCTTTCTGACTGCCTAGAGCCCTTGCATGTTCCCCTAGGTCTCTCTCCCTAAATTCTGGGAGAGGCCCTTCTCCAACTGGTCAGAGTCCAGGTCCCCTGTAGGCCGAGCCCTGATGATCATCGAAGGGGAGCAGGGATGGGCACGTGATGCTGGCAACAGCCCCTGTGACATCTGGGAATTTAAGGCTGCTTTCAGCCCAGTTCCCTCATCTGAAGCCACCTGGACAGACTTTGCCACACAGCTCTCAGGAGTGCTTGGGTTCCTGGAATGCACCCCTACTGTGGCATTTGTCCTCTTGTGGGTGTTTGCAGGGCCCGCCATATTTGCTCTCTGCGTGCCTCTGTGTCCTCATCTTTACGGAGGAGATTGGGTTTGGTTATCAGTGAGGCTGCTTGCACCGTGGTCCTGTCATGGAGCACGTCTTTGGGCGAGGCTGTGACAGGGGTTATGTATGTGGGGAAACTGAGGCCCAGAGAGAAGAAAAATCAATCACCCAAGGTCAAAGAGAAAGAACAAGAGGTTAAGGGCAGGAGTGTTCATATTACTGTAGGACTCCAAATTCCACCACAAAAAATAAAAAAAAAAAAATTGATGCCTGCTCTTTAAATGGAGCCCGTATATTTTGCATTTCAGCATTTATTTGCAAATCAATATCCATTAATAATTGGAGGAGATGGTCAAAGACTTTAACAAAGGTCCCCGGAGGGCTTCCGAGATGTGTCCAAAATAATGGGGACTCACTCATCCGTGGTGCCCTAAGTCAGCAGAGGTGTTTGATGGAAGCCGGCCTCGCCCGCCCCCACCCCATCACATCCAGACCCATTCAACCGGCCCTCCTAGGACCTATCGGTTCATCACACAGGGGCCACCTTTGGAAGCTGCTTACCTTCTCTCCCTTTTCCTGTCATAAACTGTTGAACAAATTAATCCATGTATTACCAGAGGGAATCCATTTACCTCTCATTGCTCCACTAAAAGCCCTGGAGGCAGTTTGGCATGAACATAGGTTTATTCAAAGCTGACTTTGAGACACGTGCAGTGCACGCCTATAATCCTAGCAACTCAGGAAGCTGAGGCAGGAGGATCACAAGTTCAAAGCCAGTCTCAGCCACTCCATGAAACCCTGTCTCAAAATAAAAAATTAAATTGGCTGGGGATATGGCCCAGTGGTGAAGCTCCTCTTTGTTTAATCCCTGGTACCAAATAAATAAATAAATAAAAATACTGGCTTTGAGGAGGCTATTGAAATTTTTCTGTCACAAAGCTCATTTTTAAGTCTTTAAGGGGCTCAAGGGAAAGTTTTTATAAGAAAAGTCTAGGCAAGCCAGGTGCGGTGATGCGTGCCTGCAATCCCAGCTACTTGGGAGGCTGAGGCAGGAGGATCCAACCAAGCTTGAGGCCAGCCTTGGAAACTTAGTAAGACCCTGTTTCAAAATAAAATTTAAAAGAGAGAGAGAAGAGAAAGGAAAGTGGGACAAAAAGCAGAAAATAGACCTATATATCTTTAACTGGTTCTGTTAATCAGAAACCAGTACTAGTCAGGCCAGAAGTGCAGCACTTCAGCCTCTACCTTCAGGATGAAGAAATACAGATGCAGAAAAACAGTTATTAGGACATTGCCTTTAATTTCAAAAGGACTATTTCAAATGGATCTCAATTTTCTTTTTTTATTTATTCTTCTTTTTGTCATTGTTGTTGTTTTATTTATTACTGGGGATTTGACCCAGGAGCCCTTTGCCACGGAGCCACATCCCTAGCCCTTTTAATTGTTTATTTTGAGTCAGGGTCTCACTAAGTTGCTGAGGATCTTGTTAAATTGCTAAGGCTGGCCTCCAACTTGTGATGCTCCTGCCTCAGCCTCCCAAGTCTCTGGTGGAGCCACCACACCTGGCTCAATTTTCTTATCTTGAAGTGAGGAGATTGGACTAGAATTAACAAGAGGATCCTTGGAATTCCTTTCAAGCCAGGCAAGTAGTGTGCACCTGTAGTCCCACCTGCTAGGGAGGCTGAGGCAAGAGGATCACTTGGGCCTAAGAATTCAAGGCCAAGGCTGGGGTAGTGGCTCAGTGGTACAGTGCTTGCCTAGCATGTATGAGGCCCTGGGTTCCATTCTCAGCACCACGTATAAATAAATAAAATAAAGGTCTATTGACAACTAAAAAATATTAAAATTTAAAAAATAAAAAAAAAAATTCAAAGCCAGCCTGGACAATATAGTAAGACACCCCCCCAAAAAAAAAATAAAACAAAAAACAAAGAAAGAAAGAAAAGAAAAGAAAGGCAGACATTCCTTCCAGCTCTGGCATCATCATCTACTGCTAAGTGGTTGTGAAAGTGGATTTGGTAAGATTCTCTAGCCTCACAAATTGTTTGGCACCTTCAGGCTTTTTCCTCAGCCTGATGGTGAAAGATGTGCCCAAGGGCAGGGGTTGTGGTATCTGTGAGTTGGTCTAAATGATGTGGTCCTTCTGGGACTGTCCCTTGCCCCATCTCACACCCTCTCAGCCATCTCTAACTATAGCCAAGTCACCTACAGGCTTTATTTTATTATTTTCATTTTTGGTACTAGGAATTGAACCCTGGGGTGCTCTATCACTGAGGCACATCCCCAACTCTTTTGATTTTTTATTTTAAGTCAAGGTCTCACTAAGTTGCCCAGGCTAGCCTTGAACTTGCCATCCTCCTGCCTCAGCTTCCCAAGTATCTGGGATCAGAGGCCTGCACTGCGCTCACCTCCTACGGACTTTTCACGGAGCCTGTGCCTTCTGCATGTTTTCACTCCTTCTGTAGCCCCAAGACTTTTCCGGTTTTGTGAGGCATCACCGGCAGCACGCAGGACACTCCAGGGTCCCTGTAGCAGCCCTTGGTCAAGGTGTGTGGCGGCAGGGCAGGAGGCAAATGCCTACACCCTCCCCAGAAGCTTCTAATGGAGCAGAGATCAGCTCAACAAAGCCCCTGGGACTTGACTTCTCCTTCATCCCTGTTAGAAAACTGCTGAAACATAGTTAACTTAAATGGGAACACTGTGTTAGTGAAATAAAAAGGGTTTATTGGGGTGCCACGTGGGCAAGGGTAGGGAAAGGAAGGGAAGGGAAGGGGGGGTAGGGAAGGGATGGACGGGAATAGGGGCAAGCAGGAACGGAGAGCAGGAACAGACAGCAGGAACAAGGGGAGAGCTCAGTCCGGGGCTGGCTTAAATAGAGTAGGGGCCATAAAACCCCCTTGGAGTGAGTCCTTGTCCTATAGGCCAGCAGAGGTCAGGGGGTGGGGTAGTGGACAGGGGACTTGCTGGTCAGGTTTTTGGTCACGCTGAGGATCCTGGGAGCTGTAGTTTTTCACAAGGCACCTGGGGAGGTGTGGCCTTCTGCCTGGGAGGTGCAGCCTCTGCCTGGAATCCAACAATCCCGCTCCCAGCAACCTTCATTCTGCACTCATGCGCACACCTGCCTCGAACACAGTGCACGCTGGGGCTGGGGCTGGGGCTGTGGGCTTAGTGGGACTCCCGCGAAGACATCACTGAGAATTTGAGCTTGGGACAGACAAGCCCTTGGGTGCAGGGCTCCAGCTTTGGGCCACAGGGCTGAAATAGCCAAACAAGAGTTGGGTCTCAGACTACTTCAGAGGCCTTCCGAGACCCCACTGCAGCTCCCAGAACTCGGACTCTACGTCCTGCACTCCTAGCATGAACACAGCCTGTCCCCTTTCCTCCCCCTCGGATCACAGGGAAAGAGCTCAGGACCACAGTCCTAGGGAAGGCTGGGCACCTTGGTGCAGAAATGACATGTTGGGCTGGAAACAACTCCTAGCAGAACATCTCACACCATGGTTTCTAGAAAGAAGATGCTTGGTGCCCCGAGTGTAAGGGACCCTCTGTCATCACATCCTTCTACCTGGCTTTGAGCACAACCTTCTCATTCTTTACCAGGTGGCCTGAAATTCAAAATTCCTGTCTTTTTTTTTTTTTTTTTTTTTTTTTTTTGGTACTGGGGATTGAACTCAGGGGCACTCGACCACTAAGCCACATCCCCAGCCCTTTTTAGTATTTTATTAGAGACAGGGTCTCACTGAGTTGCTAAGCGCCTCGCCATTGCTGAGGCTGGCTTTGAACTCGCGATCCTCCTGCCTCAGTGTCCCAAGTGCTGGGATTATAGGCGTGCACCACCGCACCCGGCAATTCCTGTCATTTTAAGATGCAGGACAATTTATGTCCCGTGTGTCTGGCTCTCTGCCCCAGGTGTGGGCTGAGGGCTTGGAAGGAGTCTGCTTTTTCAGCTAAATGACTCCTTAGAGGCCTTGTCCCAAAGGAGCAGGTTTCAGCCTCTCTCTAAGGGATTCTGCGGTCTGCCTTCTTCCCAGATCCAGGAGCTCAACTTGCTTTTTAGAAATAAGATTACAGGGCTGGGGATGTAGCTCAGTTGGTAGAGTACTTGCCTTGAATGCACAAGGCCCTGGGTTCAATTCCCAACACCACAAAAAAAAAAAAAAAAAAAGAAAAAAGAAGAAGAAGATAATAAGACTAAATCTGTCCTCATTACAGAAACATCTACCTGTACCAATACAAACAAGACAGACTGTCTGCTCAGTGGTGACGTGCTCTGGGAAGAGCAGGACAGTTGGAACTAAAGCTAGGATTGCTGCTTGCTCCTGACCATCATGTGAGTGGTGGCTTGGGCAGAACTTACTTGTGTAAAAGTTCTGGTGCTGACATCTGAGGGCCTAGAGAAGGCCCAGCAAGGAGGGGCATGGCAGGTGGTGTGGTGACCTCTCCTCTGCAGCAGGGCTCCACACCTGTGATGCTCCCACTGAGTCCCCAGAGTACCTAAGGCCAGCCTGCCTGTCCCTCCTCTTCCCCGAGACCCAGGCAGCTCCAGGCAGCCCTGCCACACACACCACCCCAGCCTCTAGTGGCTCATCCACCATGCTTCTGACCTCTAACTGGGCAAGGTATTTTATTTTAAATTACGAATTATTCCTTTTTTATGTATTTCCAAGTTACTCTGGGCAGGATATTTTAAAGACTGGAAAGGAAAATGGAAAATGTTCAGAGAGAAGGAAGTCAAGTTCAGGTTGGGACAATCCCAGCATGTCCTGGCTGAGGATGTTATTGGCTCCACATTCCCAGTGTTTAGATAAGGAGTTTGGAATAGAGTAGCTAAGTCAAAGACATCATGCCTTTTTAGGAATCCTGGGTCCCTTCAGGATGCAAAGTGGATACCTCTGACCTAAGTGACCATTGCGTTAGCTTTTCATGCCAAAAGACCTGGCACTTAGAAGAGGAAGTTTATTTGGGCCCACAATTCATAGGTTTCAGTCCATGGTCGGCTAACTGTGTTGTTCTGGGACCAAGGTGAGGCAGCATATCATGATGGAAGGGCTTGGGGGAAGAAAGCTGATCAGCTCCTGGTCTCTAGGAAGCAGAGAAAGAGAGAGCAGGAGGCACCAGGGACAAAATATAAACCCCAAAGGCAAACCCCCAGTGATCTACTTCCTCCAACCATGCCTACCCGCCTACAGTTACCACCCAGTAAGTCAATTCAAATTATTAATCCATCAGATGAATTAATCCACGGATTAGGTTACAGCTCTCATAATATAATTATTTCAGCTCTGAACATTCGTGCAATAACATGAGTTCTGAGATGTTGTTGCATATCCAAACTGTAACACATGCCCTTGGGGTACATGCTCAAAGAAAGTGTGCAGTTGGGGCTGGGGCTGTAGCTCAGTGGCAGAGCACTTGCCTAGCATGTGCAAGGCACTGAGTTCAATCCTTAGCACCTCGTAAAAATAAGCAAACAAAATAAAGGCATCTGTCCATCTACAACTAAAAAAAAGAAAGAAAGAAAGTGTGTAATTGGCCCAGTGGCTCAGGAGGTTGAGGTAGGAGGATCATTAGTTCAAAGCCAGCCTTAGCAAAAGTGAGGTACTCAGCAATTTAGTGAAACCCTGTCTTTAAATAAAATACAAAATAGGTTGGGATGTGGCTCAGCGGTTGAGTGCCCCTAAGTCCAATCCTGTGTACCAAAAAAAAAAGTATGCAATTGGGAAAATTCCCCATCTCTGTTTCTCACCCACCCAGGCTCCAGTATACACAACCAAAACGCTAGAACTAACCCAGCACCATAGTTGCCATGATGCATGTCACAGGTGGCCACAGCTGGATTTGCAAGCTTTGGTAACTATTAGAAAATGTGACTGGTCAAAGCTGGTTGTAGTGGTGCAAACCTGTAATCCCAGCGACTCAGGAGGCTGAAGCAGGAGAATCACAAGTTTGAGGCCAGCCTCAGCAATTCAGTGAGACCCTCAGCAACTTAGCAAGACCCTGTATCAAAGTTAAAAATTTAAGAAAGGGCTGAGGTTGTAGCTCAGTGGTAAAGCACCCCTGGGTTCCATCCCTAGTATAAAGACAGAAAGAAAAAGAAAGAGATGGACTCACAATATTTCCTTTTATTGAAAAAGAATAAAGTTTTATGGCTGGGCTAATGGTGTATGGTACTCATATAATCCCAGCCACTCAGGTGGCTGAAGCAAGAGAATCACCAAGTTTGAGGCCAGTCTCGAAATTAAAAAATTGAAAAGACTGGGGATGTGGCTCACTGGTAAAGCATCACTGGGTTTGATCCTCAGCACAGGGTCAGGGAAAGTCAGATCATATCATGTATCATAAGAGTAAATGTAGGGGGAGGGAGCAGGGGGCAAGAGGATAGGAATAATGGCAGACTGAGTTATCCATGCTTACCCTAAATACATGTATGAAGACACAATTGTTGTAAAAATACTTTATATAAAACCAGTAACTTGAGAAATTGTGCTCTTTATATGTAATATGAAATGAAATGTACTCTGCAAACATGTATAACAAATCAGAATAAAAATAAATAAATTAAAAAAAGAGTAAATGTGTCTCATGCCTTTTATTTTACTTATAGGTACATAACATATATTTGATTATGTACATACAGGATCAGGTTGTTCAATCACATGACACGAGCTTGAAAACCACAGTTTTATACACATTTGATAAACCAACCACCCAACAAAGGCTGTGTGTGTGTGTGTGTGTGTGTGTGTGTGTGTGTGTGTGTGTATGAGAGAGAGAGAGAGAAAGAGACTGGGAATTGAACCCAGGGCGTCATGTATGCTAGGCAAGCACTGAGCTAAATCCCCACCCTTTTTATTTTATTTTGAGGACAGGGTCTTGCTAAGTTGCCCAGGTTGGCTTCGAACTTGCGACGTTCTTGCTTAAGCCTCTCTAATAGCTGGAATTACAACATGTACCACCACATCCAACTCTAACTTTCGTTTCTTTACTGGTTGCAGTTCACGTTCTACTATGCAATCATTTTTAATTCGTGTTTCTTTAATTCTTTAGACTTTCCTGGCTGCACAGTTTAAACAACTGAAAACCTATTTAAAACTGTAGCAGCAGGTTGTAGTCTAGCAAAGAGGAAAGTGGTGGGATTAAACTTTGTATTTTCTTTCTTGTTGAAGCTTATAACAGGGTATTTTTATGTGGTCCTTTAAAAAAATAGACTGTGTACAACATGTAAAGCATCACTGTTGGGATCAAAACAAAACCCAGCTCATTTTCTGCTTGCTATAAATTAAGCAAACATGCTGTAAAGAAAACCATTGCTGCCTGTAATCCCAGCACTTGGGAGGCTGAGGCAGGAGGATCGCGAGTTCAAAGCCAGCCTCAGCAATGGCGAGGTGCTAAGCAACTCAGTGAGACCCTGTCTCTAATAAAATACAAAAAAGGGCTGGGGATGTGGCCCAGTGGTTGAGTGCCTCTGAGTTCAATCCCTGGTACCCAAAAAAAAAAAAAAAAAAAAAAAAAAAAAAAAAAAAAAAACATTGCTCTGAGTTGATGGTTCATAAGGTGACACCATCACAGGACTTCCTTCCCTTCTCACTGCAGGAGATCAGTATTCTCAGCTGCAAAATGGGCACACGGAGGGTCCTCTTACAAGGGTGCAGAGATGTTAGTGGGGATGAATGTACAGCCTCAGCTCACAGGAGCAGCAAGGACTACCTACACACCCAGAGGAGCCCAGGGTCGGTCAGAGGGAGAACCAGAGCCTTCAGCCCCTCACCCAGCATCTTTCCCGCCTCTGCTCCTCTCCCTGGTGAGGCTTCCGCCGCAAGAAAGAGCATGTTGAGGCTGAATGGGGAACGTGGGCCTGTCAGGTGGGAAGCCCTTCCAGTGAGAGGACAGACCCACAGGCAAGGGTCAAAAATGGCTCCCGGGCCTGAGATGCAAGTGGGTCTATGCCAGAGGCACCCCAGTCCTCGGGCTCACTGCCCAAACACACCCTTGCGGAAGTCTGTGTAGGGCAGGCTTCTGGTTTGCCTCCTCACTCTCCTTTTCCAGCAGGCAGAGAAGTCCCGCTGGCTCTGGGTGAGGCCCTGAGGAGAGGCCCGTGTCCAAGGAGCGTTCCCAAGGCCTGTGGTTCCTCTGCCAGCATCCGCTCGCCTCCTCAGCACTAATGGACCTGGGAAGCGACCGAGCCTCCCTCCTGCTAAGCGCTCAGGCCTCCCCCACCTCTGCCCTGCAGCCCAGAGCGCCACACTGCCCTCAGCTCTGGTTCGCCCTCTGCCAAGGGCTGGAGCGTCTGCCCTGGGGTTGGCGTCTGATTTTACTGGCAATTGTACCTGCTCCTCGTGTGATAGCTCCGGGAAGGGAAAAGGATCCAGTCAAATCCTGAAGTACAGGGGACTGGGAAGGACCCCCAGGGCTCGGAGGTTGGCGATGGAGGAGGCTAGAGACCCACATCGCCATGGGGATCCTGGGCCCCTGGCCACCTTCTGCCATTTCTGCCCACCACACTGTCCGTGTGGTGTTGTTCCGCCAGGCTCTGCCTGGCTGGTCCTTGAGACAGAGGGAAGTTAAGGTATGTGGGTCCCTGACCCTGCCACCTTGTGACACCCTCATGAGATTACTCTTGCCTTTGAGGCTGAAATCTCTATAACACAGGCCCTTCCCACCATCCACCCAGAAATTCCTCCCCTCCCAAGGCACAGTGTCCCCCACCACCACCACTGTGATTTCTGAATATTTCTCAGAAAACTGTCTCCCAGGGCTGAGAGCAAGGAGCCATGCCCCCCTGCCTCGGGTCTGGCCACTGCAGTGTTGTCTCATTGATGTTGATCACATGAGGTGAGTTCTATCCACTGGGGACCACTGATGCCCCTGCTGGCTTTGGAGAGGAAGGAGATGAATCCCTGACTGCAAACCAAGCCCAGCTGTGACTTTGAGCAAAACACACTTGAAGCCCAGTCTGGTCCTCTGGGCTCACATTGACCTCAGCCTACCTGCAGGGCTTCCCTCAACCTGTGCCTGTGCCTACATGGTGACTCCCTGGGCCTGAGGGCTGAGTGACATGAACAGGGAAGGAGGAAAGGTGGCAGCTCTGTCCCCATGAGGAGGGACACTTCCCTCTCCACACCTGAGTGTTCGAGCCAAAGCTCTACAGGCCCCAAGGGACCTTGCTCCCCAAGTCCAAGGCTCCCCTACCATGGCTCCTACCACCATTAAATGACCAGAACACCCCTTCCATGCAGTAAGAAAACCCCACCCTACCCACCAGGGTACATTCTGACCTGGACCTGGCTGACTTAAGAAAATAGCCACCGCAGGAGTTTCTGGAGAGGACCTCCACTCAGGACAAGCGGGGTTCTTGGCGTATGTGACAGAAAAGAATTTTAGCATGAGCCAGTTAGAGACACCGACAGATTTGTTTAGGAAAGCACATACACATTTGAGAGAAATTGTGGGCTACCTCAAGGAGGAGAGGATGTCTTGGGGAACAAGGTAAGAAATACACATTCAAGGGAGAATCTTGACTGCAAAGGAGAATGCCAGCCATCTTCAGAGTGAGAAGCTTTGGGGATAAAGCAAGGAAGAGGGGGGTCATCTCCAGAGGGAGAGGCAGCAACCCATGGGTGTGGTGTGTTAATATTTATAGAGGAACAGTTGCAGGGGCTGGACGAGAGGTGGAGTCGGGGCGGAGTAATGCAGTTTTCCTGCCAGTTTTCCCTGTGCTTGCAAGTTGCCCTCCTGTCACTTTTTGCAGGCAAGGGCACGGGCCAAGAATATGATACCACCGGTTACTGGTGAGTTCTGCTCCCCCAAATGTTGAAGTTTGAACATTAGAGAAGCACACTGAGGCAAGCATATATGAAGCAGGGTTTATCTCAAAGGAGTAACATAGACTTCTTCTGGGAGGCAGAAGTGGGCCATAGCTGGTATCCTGGTAGCTCCAGAGGCAAGGTGTTCTGTCTTTTTTATATGTCTTAGGCTTCCTTTGTTCTCCTGCCCTCTTCCCCTTATCTTTCTCCTTCCTGCTTACATGACCAGGCCCAGGAATGCTCAGTGGGCTGGCCAATAGGTGGGCAGCAAGTGGGGTGAAGGGGGAAGGGCAGTTTGGTGCAGCCCAGGACACATTAACAACCCTATAGCACCTTGTAGGGAGGGGCAACTCCTGGGACAGGTTACCTTAGCAACAGGTTGGGGCAGGGACAGGTTCTTGATAAGGGTGGAGGAAGGGCTCTGAAGGAATTAACATTTCAATCCCTCAGGGGACAGACTCCAACTTGCTCAGAACTGGCCTCTTTCATCTGAGCTGACTCAATTTACCTATCTACACTGACTGCCTGTCTAATTCTGGCTTCAGTCACAGGCTAAAGACCTGGGCTAGGGTGCTCAGGAATGCTTATTTGGCATTTCAAAGGTTCATGAGCATTTCTCGCATTCCAATCATGGGCACTTCTCTCAGTTTATGGGTTTTTTGTTTTATGTTATTTACTCATTTATTTATTCATTTATTTATTTATGGTACTGGGGATTGAACCTAGGGGGCACTTAACACTAAGCTATATCCCCAAGCCCTTTTTACTTATTTTATTAAGACAGGGTCTCACTACATTGCTTAGGGCCTTCCTAAATTGTGGAGACTGGCCTCAAATTTGTGATCCTCCTGCCTCAGCCTCCTGAGTAGCTGGGATTACAGGTGTGAACCACCATGCCCAGCACTTCATCCTTTTTTTCCCCCTCTATCACCAAATTTCTATCTCAGAATCAAAACCAGGCTGCTGTGGATAGGAGTCCATTTTCTCTGCCTCTGGCTGTGGGACAGAGAAATCCCCTACACCTCTCCCAGCCTCGCTGGCATCCCCTCAAGGCCATGGTGCTTTCTTGCTCAGTGGCACCTGTTTCTAGTTGGTGCTCCAAGGCTGCTTGTTGTCCTGCTGAACCCTGCTGAGAAGAGGAACCTGGTGGAAGGAAAGCTGGTGTGCCTGTCCCTGCCAAGTCCTCTGAGGCTTAAGGCAAAGTCGGAAGTGAAAAACTGGAAGGGAGCACCCCACCCCCAACCAGCTGCCATCCCAGGGCACCCAGCCTAAGGCCAGCTTCATTTGCATAAATTTGCATAAATCTGCATAAATTCTATATTCCAAGTGCATCCTGTAGCCAATTATTGTCTTCAGGCAGCTTTTAGTCCCAGGAAGGGGGCATCAGCAGAGAGGTGGACCCCTGGGCTTCATGACAAGTGGACTCCCAAAGCCCCTCTCCTACCCTTAGCAAAAGTGTCTCTCCTGAACCTGTCTTGTGCTCGTAATCCCAGGATTATGCCCACTGACTTTGCTCATTTCCATTTGGGTTGGTAGGGTTTTGGCATCTTTAATACTTCAAAAAAAAAATCTTAATTTGCCCAGATTAGACTGGGTGTGGAGGGGACTTTGGGGCTGTTTAACTTAGGGTGGACTTTTAAGACAAAATCCCTGATCTGGATAGGGTTTAAGTCCCACCCTTGTTCAATACCCTTTCCTCCAAGGGCATCTGCAAAGGCCTCAGACACCTCAAAATATTCAAGACCCCCTCATTTTATCCCCTCATTTTATACCTGGGGACGTGGAGAGGGTTGAGTCTCAGAAGAATCAGAAAATGACCCCAAAGGTTAGTGTGCTCCAACATGCTAAGAGGCAGTGGACATTGCCTCAGAATCAAGGTCCCTCTGACCTTGTTTGGAGAAACTCTCTGGAATTTTCTCCTCTAAGGAAGCTTCTTTGAAAAGAAAAGCAGTGGCTGGGGTGTGGCTTAGAATTTGCCTCACATGTTTGGGAGGCCCTGGGTTTCATCCGGAGCTCTGCAAAAAACAAATGAATAAATAAAGCCTGTTCTTTCTAGGTGTCAAAGTCGGCCTGGGGTCTTGAAATTCTGATGCTTAATGCTTAGAACAGACCTGGTATGTGGTAAGTCCTCAAACAAGTGCTTGCCATTATTATCAGAGACACTCTTAAAATATCCCTGGGCTCCCACTGCCAGCATCATGCAGCCTGGCTTCTCACCAAGGAACCGAGGCCTCCCCTGGCTCGCCCCTCCCTTCCCCTCCCTGGCTTCTGCTGTGCCTCTCAGGCCCCCAACCTGTGCCCAGGCCAGAGCCTGTTCCCAGCATCTCTCACAGCAGGGAGGGAGGTTCCAACTCTAAGACCTCAGCTGCCCCAAGCTGGCAGGAGAGAGAGGCCCAGCAAGAAGAGCGCCTGTGAGGTGGCCAGCCACCACACCAGGGTGCCCGGTGGTCACTGAGGCTGGGGGCCATTGCCTGCCTGGAGTTCCTTGCCCTGTAAGTGGAGGGGAGCAAGTTCCCTGGGCTTCTCCCAGGAAGTCCTCTTCCTAGGGGAGGAACGGGATGGGGGTGGGGGGCTTCGGGGAGGCTAATGTCTTCAGGGAACTGACTTTTTCAGCAGTCCTTCTTCTCCAAGGGACTTGATACCAGTCTTGGAAATCAGGATCAGGTCCTGGTTCCCCAGTTTGAAGACTAAGCAGTCGAGAAACACCAAGGCAAGCGTAGAAAGCAAGTTCTATTTAAGAGAGAGACAGAGATAAACTTCTCTGGAAAGAAGGGGACCCAGAGCTGGGTAGCCCCAGGAGTGGATCTCAGGTGTCCTCTCCCTACCCACCTGCCTATGTGCCCAAGGACAGGAAAAGAGCAGCTGGGGGGGGGGGTGATCATTAGCAACCCCTGGCGGTGGGAGGAACATTCTCAGGTGTTATCAACCTATTTCCTTCTCCTTGATAATTAGCCAATTAACCCTCATCTTTCCGACCAGATCATTTAATATCTAGGCTGACCACCTGTCCTTGCTTCGGTCTCAGTCTCACTGCTTTTTTGTTACTGTTGTTGTTTTGAGATGAGGTCTAGCTACACTGTCCAGGCTGGTCTCAAATTCCTGGGCTCAAGCCATCCTCCTGCCTCAGCCTCCTCAATAGCTGGGATTACAAGGCACATAACACCCTGCTTGGCTTAGTCTGACAGAGTTTTAATGAACACCTACCAAATGTCAGGCACTTTCCTAGTGATGTTCCACTTAATGTTCACAACCAGCTCAAGACGTATATACGCTCCCATTTTGCAGGGGAGGGGACCATGAGGCTAGTAGAGAGGGTGAATTTGAACCCTGGTTTGTTTGTCTCCAAAGTCCACACATGTTTTTTTTTATTGTTTTATTTTTTTTTTTTTTTTTTTTTTTTCTCTTCCCCCCTCCCCTTTCCTCTTGTTTTCTTTTCCTTTCTCTGCAGTTCTGGGCATTGAACCCAAGGTTCAATGCATGCTAAGCTAGCTCTCTACCACTGAGCTCCATCCCACCTACTGCACATGTTTCTTGACCCTGTGAATGCCTCCAGAGGCTAAAGTCTTGCCCCTCCACTTCCCTGGAGACTCCAAACCTGGTTTGCTGTGACCCAGGACCCTGGGCACAGAAGCAGGTCCTGGGCCATTATTTCCTCTTCGCCCCCACCCCCCTCACACACCCCTTACAGGGACTTGGCTTCACCCATGCTGCAGTTGATATCTGGCCTTGGAAATCAGGATTGGGTCCTCATCCCCCACTCCCACCCACCCCTCGTTGAAGATTAAACACCCGAGAAACGCCCAGGCAAGCACAGAAAGAGAGTTTTATTTAAGAGAAGGAACAGTGATAGTGAACTTCTCCAGAACGAAGCCGGGACCCAGAGCTGGTACTTACGGGAGTGGGGGTGTCTTGCTTTTTTATAGACCCCCACCTCCTTTCTTTCCTGCCTATGTGTCCAAAGACAGGAAAGAGAAGCCCCAGGAGGTAATTGTTGTGTTGGAAAGTCCAAGTCCAATCCTTCCCCCAATGAGGTATTAGTATTCCATCTCCTTTTCTCTGATAATTAGCCTCCATCTTTCTGACCTGATAATTTATTATCTACGCTGACTTCCTGTCCTTTGTCCCTGTCTTACAGTCACCAGCAGTGACTACAGATGGCTCTGAATGATGGCCCTCTTGCCTGGTATCAAGAAGGCAACCAGAACACCAGACAGAACCAGACTCTTGAGAACTTACCTGACATTCCACACACCTGCCTTCTGGCTGGACAGGTCACAGGTAGACGCCAATATGGAGCACTTCAAAATGCAATATGTCCACTTCATGCTTTAATACAGGCCTTGCTGCTCTGCCACCGCAACTTATTTTTAAAAAGAGGATGTTTCTCTCCCTCCTCCTCCCTAATCTTTCCCCCTCCTAATCTCAGGGGAAACAGGATTACCTTTCTTTCCATCCTAGGCAGAGTTATCTGTAAGGGGTGTGTGAGGGGGGTGGGGGGCGAAGAGGAAATAATGGCCCTGTAAGGGGTGTGTGAGGGGGGTGGGGGGCGAAGAGGAAATAATGGCCCAGGACCTGCTTCTGTGCCCAGGGTCCTGGGTCACAGCAAACCAGGTTTGGAGTCTCCTGGGAAGTGGAGGGGCAAGACTTTAGCCTCTGGAGGCATTCACAGGGTCAAGAAACATGTGCAGTAGGTGGGATGGAGCTCAGTGGTAGAGCTCCCACACACACCCACCACAGGCATGAAGTAATCCAGATTAGGGGATGACACCAGAAGATCTCAGAAATGACTATCTCCCAAATTAACCAGTGACTTACCACTCCAACAGAGAACACATGGAAGGTAGCCTTTGAGTCACCTCTTTAAAAGCCTCCTGTTGGGGGGAAGAATAGAAGTTCATTGGATTAAACAACCGGGAATGATGGGAAGGGAGGGGGCATGAGAATAGGAAAGATAGTGGAATGAGTTGAACATAACTTTCTTATGTTAAAATACGAATACATGACCAGTTTAACTCCACATCATGTACAACCACAAGAATGGAAAGGTATACTTCATGTATATATAATATGTCAAAATACACTCAACTGTCATGTATAGCTAAACAGAGCAAATTAAAAAGTAAAATTAAAAAAAAAATAAAAGCCCACTGTTCCCCCAGAAGGGTAGAATCACAGCCTCTGGGACAGGAGTCCCCTGTGCTTCTCTTTTGCTAACAAAGCAATAAACCTTCTTTTTCCTTTTTCTCAAAACTATGTCCTTGTTACTGGATTGGCATCAGGGACAAGGACTGAGCTTTTGGCAACAGCCTTGCTAAGAGACTGGGGACAGATGGAGAGATCTCCCTAAGCAGGGTGAGGTGCGTTGCAGGGAGTGTTTGGAAGAGAATTGTCTCCCTCTGGTCATTCTGCATGCACCACTCTTGCTGGGCTCATGCCACACTGCCCCCAGTCCTCAAGCTGTCACCAAAGGTGTGCAGGCCACTCCCTGCAGGAGCCTCTACTTAGCTTGTGATTAGACCAAGGTGACGAGCCCAAGTGCACCTGCAGGAAGCATTTGCTGAGCCCGGGAGCAGCTGCTTCACGTCTAAGGCAGACATGGCATTGCCTTTCCAGTTGGGGGAGATTAGGGAAGGCAAGGTAGGGGAAGATCTGGGAGTCAGGGGAACCTGGTTAGAATTCCAGATCTGCGATGGGCGCGGTGGCGCACGCCTGTAATCCAAGCACTTGGGAGGCTGAGGCAGGAGGATCGCGAGTTCAAAGCCAGCCTCAGCAATGGCGAGGCACTTAGCAACTCAGTGAGACCCTGTCTCTAATAAAATACAAAAAAAGGGCTGGGGATGTGGCCCAGTGGTAGAGTGCCTCTGAGTTCAATCCCCAGTACCAAAAAAACGAAAAATCCAGATCTGCCATTTCCTCATTATGTGATGCTAAGCAGGTAACATCTTCATCTGAAAAATGGGGCTGGTCCCATTTATTTTGCAGTCTCAACGCAGCAAGGTGCTTGCTGCCAGATGAGCAAATGTCACTTCCTTCCCTCATGTCCCCTGGGGGGCCAAAACCAGGGGAGCAGAGAACTGGGCAGGTTAATCACAACCCCAACCCTGGAGGGGAGGGTTTATCTCTGTCCTTGATCTCGGTGTTTGCAGATGACCCTGAGGCCACTGACCTGCACGCCCCAGCTGTAATCTGCCGGCCCTTAAGCCTCTGTCCACACTGGTCTCCACCACTCTGGCTGTGCTGAGTGAGCTGCAGCCACCCAGCCTGGGTCCTCGCAGCAGAAAGAGCAGCGCTCAGAGACATGGCAGCTGAGATTCCGGGTGACCAGGGCTCCTGCCCGACCATCACTCCTCAGGACTGTGGAAAGTCACCTGATAAGGACAGCACCTCCCACTCCAGACCTGGTGAGCTGGGCTCTGATGGGCAGGGAGGAAGCAGGAAGTGGCATGGAGTTACAGAATGAGCAACCTGTTCAATTCCCCCGCCAGCTGTTGGGGTTTCTAACAACTTCTGGCAGGTGTCCAAGGAGGCCTGCTTCTTCCAACCCCCTCATCCTTTTTCTAGAATTCAGTAGGAGTCAGGCCATGACCATGAAAGGATGACAGTAGTCAAAAGGAAACAGAGGGCTGGGGACGTAGCTCAGTGGAGAGCACTTGCCTAGCATGCAGGACACCCCGGGTTCAATCTCCAGCACTGGAGGGTGGGGGTAGGAAAGGGGGAATTTGCCATTATAGTCCACACAACTTTCCCATTTATTTTGTTCCTAGTGTTGGCTTGGGATAATTCACAATGGAAAGCTTAACAATTAAGGCGATAGTAAACTAAACATAGAATCATGGACTAGGGAAAAAGAAAGTAGACATTAAACGTGTTTAATATCGATAACCTAGTCAGAAACATGGTCCTGAGTATCCTAGCCACCACGGCGGGAAGAAAAATAAGATCCGTTATCGGAAAGGAGCCCTGCCAATGGCATGGCTGAGCTGTCTAAGGAACTGCGGTCAGGAAAGAGTAAATGTATTTGTCTCTCTCTTTTTTTTTTTTTTTTCCTTTGAATTTTTGTGTAACAGGCACTAAGTACTATGATGGGTAGATTCATATTTATAGAAATTCAGAATCAGATTAAATGAGGCTATCTGGCTCCCGAGGACCTTCAAGAAAGCAGAGTATGATATTGAAGCACCTGGGGAGGGCGAGGGTCATTCAATCAGAGGCTTCTGTTGACCCGCCTTGACCCAGGTGTGCAATGAGCAGTCAGTTTCCTCAGTTGTACTATGAACCAGGGCTCTCAATCTTGAATGTGCATAATGTTCTGGGGGGGGGGGTGTCTTGTTAAAATGCAGTTCTAATTTGGGAGCTCTGGAGCTGGCCTGACACTGCAGTTCTAAAACCCTCCCTGGGTGTCAGGGAACAGAAAGGAGCTGAAGCCCAGACCCCTCTAGCTGTCTAGGGGTGCCATTCTAATCTCCCCCAACCAGAAAGGCAATGCCATGTCTACTGTAGACACAAGGCAGCTGCTCCTGGGCTCAGTGAATGCTTCCCAGAGGTGCTGGGCAGCTTCCCTACACTTGGGCTGGTCACCTTGGTCTAATCACAAGCCAAGATCCTTGATCTAACACAAGAGTTTATTTAGTACTACTAAGTACCAGAAAGGTCCCATAGAAAAATGGGATCCTTCCTCCCCCACTCAGTCCTTTACCCACCCTCCCCCACAGCATCTGCCTGTAGAACCTTCCTCGTGCTCTTGCATCAGCCACTTTTAAATCTCCCTATGGACACACAGGCTGGTTACCCTGAGCTCAGAGAACTTATCTTCTCTGGACAGCTCAAGTTTCAACAGAGGACTGGAAGGAGGGCCACCTTGCACCACAGCAGACTACTGACCTTTGGGGTGAGGGGAGATTTGGGATGTGGATGGGGAGTTTCCAATATCCCATAAGCCACACCATACAATGCCATGCAATGTACAATACTGGCTCACAATCATGTGCTGTGGAAGCCATCTGTGTATTCGTATATTTTTAAAAGATTTTGTTGTTGTTATTTTGTTTTTTTTGTGGTTCTTATTGTCATTGTTCATTTGTTTGTTTGTTTGTTTGTTTGTACCAGAGATTGAACCCAGGGGCATGTAACCACTAAACCACATCCCCAGCCCTTTTTTTAAAATTTTAAAATTTAGAAACAGGGTCTCACTGAGTTATTTAGGGGCTCACTAAGTTGCTGAGGCTGGACTTAAATTTGCAATCCTCCTGCCTCAGCCTTCAGAGCCACTGGGATTATAGGCATGCGCCACTACACCTGGCCTTGTTGTTTTATTTTGTGGTGCTGGGGATGGAACCCACGGCCATGTGCATGCTGGGCAGGCACTCTACCACTGAGCTATATCCCTGGCACCACCACCCATATATTTAAATCCCAGGGCCCAGCACATTTCTGCCAGCCTGCCTCATGGTCCAGTTACCTGGCCCTTTCTTGGCTCTGGGTGTGGCCAACATAGGTGACACTGGGTCTTCATGAATGCAGAGACAATTCTTCCATTTGCCTGTCACCCAGAGGACCCTCCTGCATGGGTACAGCCTCATTCCCTCCCTCACAGAAGGGAACAGCTCCCTGCACTCCCAAAGCTTGGGGGAATCTGTGGGTGCTTGGTCTGCCGGGAGAAGCACACAATTCTGCAAGGAACGCTAGCTTCCTTGGGACACAGCCCACCCCATCCAGCCAGGCAGGAACAGATCCAGGTGGCCTGGCTCCTGGCCAGGGCTGTCAGAGTAATTGAGGCCCATGGCTTCCTGTGGACATCTCATTTTAATAGCCAATTAGAGGATTTATTTGGTGAAATGGATGCACTCTGTCCCAGACTACAAATGCTGGGTCAATCCAAGAAGCTGAGCGTGAACAACATTCCAGTTTCCTCTGGTCCAAGTAGAAGATGAATCTAGATTATTGCCCTAGATACTCTTGTTTATTTAGTGGTGCTGGGGATTAAATTCGGGGGTGCTCTACCACTGAGCTATATCCCCAGCCCTGTTAAAATTTACCTTGAGACAGGGTTTCACTAAGTTGCCTAGGCTGGCCTTGAACTCCTGCTTCAGCCTCCAGAGTCACTGGGATTACAGGCATGTGTCTGGTGTCATCTGGATACTCTTGTCCTCATAGCCAAAGGGCTAGTCTCCTCTTCAAGGAAAAGGTGCTCCCAGGGCCTCTGTAAACAGAACATTCAGCAACCCCAAGCATAGAGCCCCATAAATGCAGGTAGGACTTCTCTATCAGCAGCACATGGTCGCTGAGCACGAGGGACAGCAGGGTGGGCAGGAACCTTGGTGGAAGCTTCCAAGAGATGCTGAAGGAGTTGAAAGAGGGCGACAGGAAGTGTGTTCATTTAGCAAATATTTGCTGAGCACCTACTACATGCCATGTGCTACTTTAGGAGTGAGTAAGACAGACGAGAATTCCTGCCCTGGAGGAGCTCCCATTTCTGTGGGAGAAAGTTACCACACAATAGACAAGAAAAAGTATATGCTACAGTGTGTTAGAAAATGATAAAGCCTATGGAAAAGAGGAAGGAAGGAAGACATCCAAGGATGCAGGATGTGGGAGATGAGGGGTAGGCTCATGAAGGCCACATTTCAGCAAAGACTTGAAGGAGGAAGGGAGGGGTGGTGGGGATTCCTGGGTCAGCAGAAGGAACAGCAAGGGCTATGGCCCTACCTGATCTATTTGAGGAAAAGGGAGAAGGCCAGCTTAGCAGGGTGGAGCTTGAGTAGATAGGGGGATGGAAGATGGGGTCCTGAGCCATTCATGCAGGGCCTTGGAGGCCATTCCAAGGATTTGGCTTTTGCTCTGAGACACCCTTGGGAGCCAAGGGATGGTTTTGAGCAGAGGAGTGACATATCTGTTAAAGGTCTTGCAAAGGTGGCTCTGACTGCTGTGCCCTTGGGCTGGTTCAGGACACCAGAGTCTGACCCAGAGAAAGTGCTCAATGCCCTCCTCAGCAGATGCTGTCAGTGCATTCCTTGAAGAAGACAGGTGAGAGTGCAGGCCAGTAGAGATGGGGAGAGGGGGACACTATAGGTAGGAGGAAGCCCATGGTGGTGAGAAAGTACAAGGTGCTCATTGTGGGTCTCAAGGACTGGTGAGAGGGTGGGAGTGGGGTGCTCACAGCAGCCTTTAGGGCAGAACTCTGCCTTCTTGGCTCTGCTGCACCTTTTGGGGTCCTATGGTAGGGTCATTCAGGCCTAGCACCCCCACCTCTGGTCTCCCTAGAGCTTATCTCTCTGATACATTTTGGCTTCCTGGAAAACAGGAGTCTTACACTTCCTAAGAGTAACTTGAAGCAGCTTATCAGGGGCTGGTGAAATATGCCCCCACCCCCACCCCCAGTATTCTAGAAAAAGTCCTAGGGGTCAGGAAACCCCCATTCTGCCTTCCAGGTGCTGAATGAAGTTGCTATCCCCCCATTACCGTCAGCCCCCATTTCCTCACCTGTAAGGAAGAGGAGGCGCTGTTAACAGCTGATGTGGCCTCGGCTGAGAAAGGGCTTGGGAGAACACACGATGGTACCTCCACCTGTGATCCACCTCCCTGTTGTGCCATAAAGCCTGTGGAACGAGGGGTGGGGACAGCAGTGGGCAGTGTCCTGGGGCAGGGGACTAGGCAGGGCTCCTGCACATCCTGGGGTACTGAGGCTGACCCCCAGCCCCGCCATAGGAACTGCAGAAGGGTCAAAGGTCCACCCTTAAGGTGGACAAGAGACAAGGATATGAGAGGACCACAAACGCCTGAATGCAACCTTCTTGGAGGGGGCGGGGCCTCCTGCCCTCACTTGCACTGGAGGGGAAGAAAGGGGTCCTTACCCAGCTGGGGGCGGGGGGGGGGGGGGGGGGTAGTGGGGCTCTGCCCACCTGTGCATGCTTAACCTGCCACTTGGCCTGCCAGTATGACCTCGGCCATGAAATGGACTTGGATTTGAGCTGGCCCTCAGGTTGGGGCTGGGGACGAGGTCACTTTGTCCTCCACGCCCTGCTTGTCCTGGTTAAGAAGCTCCCGGAGTCCCGCTCGCTTTAACTGCGTGCCGACAAGGAAGCTGCAGGGCTGGTTCCAAACCTCCCGCCGAGGGCACGAGGAGGAGTCTGGTTGGTCGCTTCCTCCGCTGCCCGGGTTGCAGGGCTGGGCAGGGACCCAGTACTCTGCCGCTCCCTGATTGCGGCCCCGAGAGGTGGCCGAGCCGGATAAGCAGTGGCGGGTTGGCGGGCGGCCACCTCCCGCGCAGCTCCTGCCCCCGCGGCGGGCGGGGCGCGGGCAGAGGAGGAGCCTGGGACCGAGCCACCGCCTCCGCCTCGGACCTGCAGCCACTGCCGCTGCACGGAGCGGCGGGCCGCAGAGGTGAGTGACCTTCCCTGTCGCCACGAGCTGCGCCGCGTTACCGGGACCCCAGCCCATTTCCCACCCAGTTGCACCCCGAGCCATTGCCACTCCCCTGGCAACCTCCATGCTTTAGGACCGAGCCACGTGCGACGGGTGGTAGGAGAACCCGGTCGTGGTTCCCCACCCGGTGCGCGTCCTCTTCTAGGGACAGGAGCCGCGCGCACCGGGCGGGGTGGGCAGGCCAGGGACAGAACTGGGGAGAAGAAGGCGTCCAGAGTTCGGGGTGCACCTCTAAGCGCCCCTCCTGGCGGCCCCCGCCTGGAGCCTTCCGCGTGCGCTCAGGCTCTGCGCAGCCGGTCCCAGGGGAGGGCGGGCAGCCGTGGGCGGGACCTTCCTGATCTTCCCTCCGGGCCTCCGGCTCCAGCACAGACCCAGCAGGGGCGCGGGACCTGGGTCCAGAGGAGGCTGGACTGCGTACCCGCCCCTGCCCGCTGAGCCCTTGCCGGGAAAGTTCCCCCTCCTTTCCAGTTCCCCGAAATTTGGGGGCAGGCTGCCGGGAGAGGTGTGATCGGAACTTTGGTCACTCTGGCTAGATGAAGGAAGGTGCGACTGGCTGTTTTTTCGTGTGGGAGTCAGGAAAAGGAAAATGCCCACGGGTTCTTTTGGAGCCCTGACACAGGGCAGGAGGGTGTTCGGAGCCACTTCTGCCACAGCTCCAGAAGTGGGGTTCTGGAAATGCCCCAGGGAAGTATTTCTGTCCATCAGAGTGCAGTCATGATATAATTAATAGCAAACATTTATTGCACATTTATGTCTTCCAGCCTCTTGCTAAGGGCTCTGCACACAGTATCCCAGCTAATCATCACAGCAGGAAGGCATCATTATTATCTCTTGTTACAGATGGAGGTGCTGAGCCTCAACCAGCCTGGGTATTTTGCAAAGATACTCAGTTAGCAAGTTGCACAAGCCTTGAACCCTGATTTATCTGACTTGGGAGCCAGGAGGAGCCTACCAGTGGAGAGGGACAGGCTGTGTCCTCAGAGGATCCTGGCAGTCCAAAGAATGCAGTGCTGGAGGCCAGCATGTCTACAAGACCAAAGGGTCTCGTCTGGGTGTGCCCCCCTCAGTCACCTGGAAGCTCTGTTCAAGTCCAATCCCGGCTGGGGCTGTAGCTCAGTGGAAGTGCGCTTGCCTAGCATGGGTGAGGCACTGGGTTTGATTCTCAGCACCACATATGAATAAATAAAGGTCCATCAACAACTAAAAAAATACGTTTTTTAAAAAAAAAATGCCAATCCCCAGGTCCCACATTCAGTAGATGGAATCAGTCAGGTGCCCCTGGAGGGCCTGGGCTCACTTCTGCAGCAGCTTGCAGAGGAGCTGTCTGGGAGCAGGTGCTTCAATGTCTGATGGATAAGTGGGTATAGTGGGGTAGAAGGTGTCTCTGGAGGGAGGGGGAGGAGGGGAAGGTTCTCTGAGAGACCTTCAGTGGTGCACAGGTGGCCTCAACCAGGTAACCTGGGAGCAAGGTATGGAGTTGACATCAGGTAATGCTGGCCTTAGAGCCTGCAGGGAGTTTGTAGCCCAGGTGCCCTGGCCAGTCACTTGAGAGTTGAACAGACGTAGTCCAAGCCTGCTGAGATCTTTGGGGATCCTGCTGAGGTCTTGGTCAAGGTGGGCCCACAGATGTGCCTTGTCCAGCCTAGAGACGTCAAATAGGTGGGTTCCTCTCCCATTCATGTTTCCTGTCCTTTGTCCCATAGCCCTTTCCTCCCTGAACTTATCAGAGACCAGGGTGCTAAGCAAAGTTTCGGGGAAATTAAAAAGGGAAAGTTCCTGATGGAAGTCCAGAGAGGCACACCTGAGTGCCAGATTGGGCAGAGAGCCTGAGTCTCAGCTGTCATTGAAATCTTGAACTTGTTTCTTCATCTCTAAACCTTGCCAAGAGCTTTGAATGTGATATCCCCAGCAAGCAGGGATGATGATGGCTTCCTGGGGGTTAATTGTGTGGAGCGCTGGTTTGTAGAAATGTTATTAAATATTAGGCCCTCTCTTCCCCTAGGGTATGTGGGTTAATCTAATGGGACTTTACAGGCTCATTGCTTTTCTAGTTTGAACACTGGGTTCCCTGGAAAAGGTAACTGAAGCCCAGAGAGTGGCCTCCAAGGTCCTCTTTGTGGCAGAGCTGGCTCTGGCTCCAGGGCCCAGGGTTCCCAGCTTGAAGTCTTGGCCAGTGCCTCACAGCCTGGGGAGAAGTCTGCTTCATTCCTCATCTACCCTGCCGAGGAGAAGCTCAGTGGGCTGCGGTGGTCTTCAGACAGTCCGGGTGGAGTAGGAAGCAGGCCATTTAGGAATCAGCTAAGACTGGAGCCACCTTTTCTTGCCCTCTCTACCATGCCTAGTTGCCAGGAGGTCCTGGGCTAGGCTGGTGGGAGCTAAGCTAAGCACTGTATGTAATTGTTTTCTAGTATGGGAACCAAAAATGGGCCCCTTGATTTAAAAGGAGGAAAAAAAGTCTGCCAATTTCAGTAGTTATTAAAATCTAAGGCCAAGTTGGCTGTATTCCTCCTCCTGGGAGTTAAAGGGGCATGTGCCCCCCCTTTTCTACCCCCCACCCTATCCCATTTCAGGAGACTGTGGAGATAACAGAACTTGGAGACCAGAAGGCAGAAGGTAGGGGTCGGTGCTCTAGGTAGATGCAGACTTTTGGCTGTGGAGTTTCACTTCCTCCTCGCTGCCCCCTGCACCTGGGCCCATCCACCTGTTCACCTCTGCCTCTCATGGTTCCCAGACCTCTGTGCATTTCACCTGTCAGTCCTGCACACACCACCAACATCACACCTGAAATGACAGTCCTCACCCCTGTGCTGGGCCCTGGACCAAGCAGAGAACAGGCATGAGCTCATTTTACCTCCAAACTCTTAAAAGATGGATGATGTTGTCCTCCCAGCCACATAACTTTCTCAAGGACAGATGAGATTCCAGTGTCTTCTTTCAACCCCAGTCCTGAGACTCCTAACCACTAGCCATATGCCTATCCAAATTCTGCTTCATCTTTTATTCATTCAACAAACACTTACTGAGCACTCACTTTGTGCCAGGTACTCTGCGCCCCACCACTTCTGACAGGGTGAATGTCACAGCCGTCATTTGTCACTCCCAGAGGCCCTTACCATCCTCATATTTCTGAATACAAGCAAGGAAACAACCTCAGAGAGGCCCAGGACCCACAGCTATTGTGAGCCAGGATCCAAAATCAGAGACAGCACCTCCCCACCCCCATGTTGGAGATATCGACTGCTGTGCTGCTGCCAGGGTTGATGGGCAGCTGCTAGTGAATCATAAACTCCTGCGTGGTTTCTCAACCCAGGGCAGAGTGTCTCCCTCCTCTTCAAGTGTGGCTAGCTCTCCAGAAACATTGCTCTGAATTGACGATGGTTCAGTTGCTTCAGTAACATACAAACCCTGTCACTGGAGAGTTCCTCTGTATAAACTATTCCCAGTTAGTTTGCTCTCATACATCACATTGTCACCTGCAACAGGTGAGCACAACTTGTTCCGCAGTCAGGTGGTAAATTATTCCTTCCTCCGTCTTCCACTTCATGACAGGTAGTTAGATTCTAACCGAGCAGGGCAACTTTGTGTTGGGTACTAAAATTTAACTCAGGGGTGCTTTGCCACTGAGCTACATCCCCAGCCCCTTATTTTTTATTTTGAGGCAGGTTTTCACTAAGTTGCTGAACTGGCCTTGAACTTGCAATCCTTCCTCTCTGTCTCCCAAATTGCTAGGATTGCAGGCATGCACCAACCATGCCTGGCTGCATATTTAAATAATTTCTTACTGTGCTGGGGATGGAACTCCAGGCTTTGAACATGCTAGGCAAATGCTCTACCACTGAATTCACACCCAACGTCAAACAGCTGGTTTTTAAGCCTTTTTGAGCTGTAAGATTAGGAGATGGAGATTAAACTGGGGGAAAAAAGTTACAGCATTAAGATTATAACACCAATTAGTGGTATAAATGTAATGGAATGTGGGATTGGTGAAGGGGCCTGCTAATCTTTTTTTTGGTACCGCCAATTGAACCTGGGAGCACTTAACAACTGAGTCACATTCCCCAACCCTTTTTTTGTATTTTAATTAGAGACAGGATCTTGCTGAGTTGCTGAGGCTGGCTTTGAACTCAAAATCCTCCTCTCTCAGCCTCCTGAGTTGTTAAGATTACAGGCATGTGCCACCAGGCCTGGCCCTGCTAATCATTTCATGGTGGAGTGAGCTGTCTAGGTTCACTTGTAGACAGTAGGGCTCCTATGGCTGGTGGGCAGGGGTCCAGAATGGAGAGACCCCTCCTGCTATACTGTAGGCATGGTGGTTGGCTGTCAGGCTGTGGGGAGGTGGTGGCACCCAGAACTGGAAAGGAAAGAAGCAAGATGGGGCTAGACCTGGCCATCCAGGATTGTGATGGGAAAGTCAGAGGTGGGCCCGGCCCTCCTGGTGTCCTAGATCAGAGAGCTGGAGAGCGGAGACCACAGGCTCTGCTGTTGTGAGTTCCAGTGGTTCCTGCTGCGACTCTTTTGAACATCTGGCATGGATGCGTGGAATACCCACGGGAGAGGGCTCTCAAGATTGGGGAGGTCAGAGTGCAGCAGGGTCTCAGAGCCCCAGGAGAGGTGTCACAGCTGACCTGGAGCTTGGAGGGGCTGCGGGGTGCTTGCAAGCCCCTTTCCACTCACGTCTGATGGCTTCTGCACAGGGTGGCTTCTCCAAGGAAATATGGAGAGCACCCAGCAGCTTTGCTAGGAACACAAAGCCCCTGAACCCCGCCCCAGTCTACTGAATCAGGGACTCTGGGCTTGGAATACCTGCACACCTGCCACTGAAGCTCCCTGGGCAATTCCAGTGGATTCCAGCATTCTCTAATGTTTGAAAGCCCTGCCTGGGCTCCGTTGGCCCAACAGGCATCTGCCGACCTCACAGGGAGCAGAGCATGGAGGGAGGGCTGGTATAGATGTGCAGGTCCCTGCCCTCCGCCACACAGTGGGGTGATTATAGTGCACCCACAGCCACAGACGGGGAGGAGTTCCGAGCCATAGATGGTGGTAAGTGGTCCCCGAAGAGCAAGGGGGTACCTTTCTGGGGGGGTTCTTTTTCTTTCTTTCTTTGTTTTTTCTTTTTTCTTTTCTTTTTTAGTTGCAGATAGACACAATACCTTTATTTTATTTATTTTTATGTGGTGCTGAGTATCAAACCCGGTGCCTCACACGTGCTCAGCAAGCACACTACCACTGAGCTACAGCCCCATCCCCACTGGGGAGTTTTCTTGTTTTCTTTTACTTAATCATCAGAACAGAGAGGGAAAACAACCTGTGCAACATCACAGTGACAGGTGGCTGAATCAGGTCTGTCTAGTAGCCACCAACGGACACAGCTGCCTCTCTGAATTCAGAGTGGGAGAGATTGCTGGGCGGCTGTAGGGGACTGGTAGGTACCTTAAGTGCCCGAGAGCTTGGAATGGATCTTCAAGGAACAGGGATTGGGATGGGCCAGGAAGTAGAAGTAATGGGCTGAACTGGGGAGGAGGCAGGGGACTGGAAGGAGAGTAGTGCTGGACTCTAGGGAGATTCCAGAATTTACCCCTGCCCTCAGAAGGTTTCACTACAGTGGGAGAGACACGACAGAGGAGGCCATGGCAGTCAGAATGATGCAGCCTGGTTCTGGTTGGTTGTCATATAGAGGAACCCTGCCTCCACCCCAGCGGGATGTATTCTGGTTATCAGATATCCGGGGGTTACTCAGATTCTGTATTCCAAGATTGCTAGTTGTCAAACAAATTGAAAGTAATCAAATATACTTGTCTACAAGACAGGACTGTCTGTCCGTCTGTCTTTTTCCTCCCCGTGGGCTCTGTCTGGAAAGTAAAGATGACAGTGAAGCTTTTGTAAATACAAAATGCTTAGAGAATCATCACTAAGCCAATGACAGCTAGGGTGATTGCAATAAATTATCCCTGCAGAAACTGATAAATTGCCATGTTCTATAGCCATTAGGTTTGGCTTTGGATCTTCAAGAATCTCAACGCTTCTCTCTTTCTCCCTCTCTCTTACTGGGAGGTAGTCTGCCTTGTGCTGAATGATGACATTTATTCATTTTATGCATCTTGGGTTCTGCTGGCTGTCCCGCCTCAGTTCCTGCAGCAAAGGCACCAGAGTCTGAGCCACTAATTATCCCCAGCAAGGTTTCCTGCCCAAACAGGAAGTCTCAGGCCAGACCTGCTCTCTCTCAGTGCACTCTCCAACCGAGCAGCAGTCACCACTCCCGGGCCCTGCCCTGTGGCCAGCTGGAGTGCAGGCTGAGGGGGAGGCAGCGCAGCTGCCCACACCCCTGGCCACAGGTTGGAGATCCACAGGAGAAGGGGTGGCCCAGCTTGCCGTGGGGCTGCCAAGAGCTCCAGAGCTCCAGACCCTCTCCTCCAGATGTCGCACCTGCCTGCTGTTGGTAAGTGCTGTTAGGGTACTGATCCTGGGGGGAGGTGGCGTGGGCAGAGGCGGGCTCCCTCCCAACCTGCCAGCCCCGAGCCCGCTGAACTGTGCCCCGTGCTTCTCCAGGGAGTCCAAATAATTCGGTGCCTCTTGAAGGGCTGGAACTGGCAGCAAAGAGCGCAGTCTAATAGGTTCCCAGAATAAAGTGGGAGATCATCTTGTGTGCACATCTTTTGAGGGATGGGCCTCTAGGCAATTGTCAGGAGCGCTTTCAAAGTAAAGGGTTCAAGTATTTATCACACACGGGGCCCACAGGTAGCTAGAGCAACAGCTCTGTGGGTTCGGGTGTCTTGTTTAAAAAAAAAAAAATGTTAATGTTTACGATGCATTTCTGTAGCATGCAGGCCCATTGGGAATTATAAATTTTACTTCTTGGTATCCATTTGTGTGTTGGTTTATCACGGAATTGCTGCTGCAAGTAATTGAACCGGATTTTTCTAGCATGAGTTGAAAATCTTGATGTTTGTAAAAAGCCCTATCAATTATTCATTCACTTTTATTTTGCAAAGTGGTGTGGGGATAAAAAAATTCTGTTTTCTCTCAGACTGAATGCGCATGTATGTGTACGCGTGGACTGGCCTACGTGCCCGCCTGAGCTTTCTGTCTTCTCTCTGGTAGGAACATATCCGCCTTCCTTTTAAAAATATGATGATTTTTTTATGATGTCTAAATAACGATTCCAGGCAATATTACAAGAAATGTAACAGTAAAATGTTTGTAAGAGTCCCTCAGAAAGGGAAAAATGCCCACAGAGAAAATAGAAATGCACCGATTAAGTGAATGTGGCTATCGCCCGGCTTTTAAACCCTGATTTGAGACTGGCATCCTCTGTCCCCTCTCCCCTCCTGTCAGCTAGGGGATGTTGGGGGTCAAGTGAGGAGAGGGACCCGGGGCGCTGGACCCCTAAGCCTGAGAGGGTCCAGGAAGGACAGCCTGGGGCCGTGCTGCCGTGGTCCAGGGTCGGGGATAGAGGGCAGCTCCAGGTTTGCCAGTTCAGCCTTGAACGTGAGGCTGAGGAGCATGTCAGGCAGCTCAGTGAGGAGAAGGGAGCAGGACAGGAAGAGAGCAGGCCTGAGCCTCATGCTGACCAGGTGACCGCCTGTGACGCCCACCTAGGGAGCTGCCACCCTCACCACCACAGAGGCAGCCCGAAGCAGGGACTGGATGGGGCGAGGGTGCAGTCAGTCCAGGTCAGGCAGGAGCCAGCTGGGACCTGGAGGAAGTCCCTTAACCTGTTTGAGCCTCTGTTTTGAGATCTGCAAAGTGGAAGTAATGATAGGCTCCCGCAGGTCACACCTGCAAGCCCACAGCCACGTCCTGACATCCCTGTGGGTGAGTCTGGCCTCGCCCCGGAGCCACTTCTGGCTTTTGAGTCCCCGTCACTGTGATTGATGTTCCTGTGCCAGGCACTTGCTAGATGCTGGGATGTGCCAACCCACTGCCTCTGTGCCCCCAGGGAAACCCTGGGTTACCACACAAGGGCAGTCATGTGGCAGAAGCTGGCAACTAGGGGACTTCCCTAAGACCTGCTTCTATCTGCATAGCAAGGGCCCTCCCTAATGTTTACTTAGATTGTATAGACAGCCCCCAACCTACAATGGATGGTTTGATTTAGGACTTCTTGGCTTTACAGTGGGGTGAAAGCAATGCACATTCAGTAGAAACTGTACCTCACGTTTTAGATTCAGATCTTTTCCCAGGCTAGCAGTAAGCAAGTTATAATGTTTTCACTTTTTGATATTTTCAACGTATAATGGGCTTATTGGATGTCACCCCATCATTAAGTCAAGGAACATGGGTATGTTTCAGGTCAATAAAATGAGAGAAACTTTCTAGAAACTATTATTCATTTTACCTGACTGGGGAAATGTGAATTATTTATATCAAAGGGCGTCAGGTCTGATATTCACATTGGCATGTGGGAGGGCTGATAGAGATTATGGGGTAGGTGCGTCCCCTCCCCCGCATCTTCTTGGACCGCTAAAGGAAGGTATCTGGCTTTATCCTGTCACCTGTGTGCTGAAAGCCAAGAGCAGGGAGAGGGGAGATCAATCTGTCTTAAAGAGGAGTCAGGCTTTCCAGTTGGAACTTGAGCTTCATTAATTGGAGGGAGGGGACTTCCTAGGAAAAAAAGAGTAAGTCAGAGAAAAGGCAAGGGGTCTAGGTGAACTTAAGGCTGTACACCAGGCCGGCCCCTGTGGGGAAGGGTCAAGGAGACAGCACGTCTGCCATGGGCCACAGCCACTTCCACACCCCCGCCTGATGGGGCTGGGCTCATCCCTCTGCATGGTTGCTCTACCATGGCTCAAGAAGCCCTGGGGCCCTAGAGCCACTGACCCAGCATCTCTAAAGCCTCCTTCCTTGGGTACCCCCACACCAGGCTGCACCTCAGTGCACCTCAGATCTGGTGTTTGATCTTCCACTTTGCCCAGAGCTGCAGGAGTCTACGTAGGTTTTTACACTTATTGGCAGTATTTAAACTCACCTGCACATGGGGCCTCTGTGTTCCTAAGTTTATCAAATAGTGAAATGCTTGGCCAGGACCAGAAGTACCTCCAGGCTGCAGAGAAGCTCCTGATGTCGCCTCACTGGGTGCCAGGAGACCCCAGCTAGGTTCTGAGAGAAGACCCACAAGCACACCCTATCCTCAGGCACAGAATCTGCAAGTTCTGTCATTTAAACTGCAAACATTAATTGAGCACCTACTGGGTCACAGATGAGGTGCAAGAGGCACAGAAATGAGAAAGAAGCTGCGTCCATCTGCTGAGGTGACCGACAAGGGAACCAGGGAGCATAGTCAATGGTGATGGCACAGAAGAGCAGAATGAGTCTCAGATTTTGAGGTCCCCTCTGTTCTGGCCTAAGGGGAAGCCAGGGGCTGCTTCTGGGTCTAGGCGTTTGAGCTCTGTGGGGCTCTTGGAAAAGTCAGAGCTGGCCCTGACAGGGATTGGGAAGGGGCTGCATGATGCTCCCACGCAGAGCAGCTGGAGAGTGGAAGCCAAGTTCAATGTCCCTGTGAGTCAAGAAGAAGAGGCTGCCAAGGGTCAGGGGAGGGTCCCCCAGAGGCTTACTGGAAAAGGCAGCTCATGACTAGGCAGCCCAGGGGAAGGCGTGCACCTCCCAGCCCAAGACCCCGGTCACGGGAGGCAGGCTGAGCTCCTTGGCAGATGCCCTGGAGCTGCCTGTGTGTGGCTTGGCCGCCTCTGCCCTTTCTTTGCTCCCACATCTACCCTGCTCAGGAGCCGGCCCGAGCTCATTCCTGATTCTGCAAATCCTGCGCCATGGTGAAGGGAGGGGAGGGGAGGGACAGCCACAGCCCACAAGACCCATTGCCCAGGCTTTGGAGCTCCAAGTCTCCCTGGAAAGCAAGAAACAACCCAACCCCAGACGCTGAGGCTACAAATTCAGCCACCACTGCTGATGGTCTCCAGCGCAGCTGGATTAACCAGCCCACTGGGAGCTGGCTGTCCCCACATGCCTGTCCCTGGGTGGAATGAAGCCCTTCCTCCCTGGATCCCCCAGTGCCTGCACTACCTTAGTTGGAGCACTTTACTCCCTGCTGCACCTTGTAGCAGACCTTAAGAAGGCCTGTAATCCCAGCAGCTCGGGAGGCTGAGGCAGGAGAATTGCAAGTTCAAAGCCAGCCTCAGCAAAAGTGAGCTGCTAAGCAGCTCAGTGAGACCCCATCTCTAAATAAAATACAAAACTAGGGCTGGGGATGTGGCCCAGTTGTCAAGTGCCCCTGAGTTCAATCCTTAGTACCCAAAAAGAAAACGAAGGCAGGCTGTCATCTGGCCACCTGCATGGCCCCGGTGCCTTGCTCCCTCCTGGGAATACAGGAGGTCCTCAGGCAATTGTGAATCAGGATATTTCATGCAGAAACCTTGGAAGGTCTGACCATTTCTTAAAATTGCACAGCTGTGTGCTGCGCACCTACATAGGCACCCCCTACACACGGATTCTAAAGTGAAAGACAACAGCACAGTTCACAATAGCTAGGTTGTGGAACCAACCTATATGCCCCTCAGTAGGTGAGTGGATAAAGAAAATGTGGTATATATACACAATGGAATTTTACTCAGCAATAAATGAGAATAAAATAATGGCATTCGCAGGTAAATGGATGAAGTTGGAGAATATAATGCTAAGTGAATTTTGTCAATCTCAAAAATCCAAATGCCGAATGTTTTCTCTGATATAAGGAGGCTGATTCACAGTGGTGTTGGGTTGGGGTACGTAGGAGGATCAGAAGAACACTAGAAAGGTCAAAGAGGAGGGAGGGGAAGGGAGGGAGCAAGGGGGTATGGAGGGGGAAAAAAAAAGAAGGTGGTAGAATAAAGTGGATATCATTATCCTAAATGCATGATGTAGACGTGAATAGTGCGAATATACTTTGTACACAAATAGTGTTATGTAAAAAGATGCTCTATATGTGTACTATGAATTGTAATGCATGCTACTGTTATAAACACAACTTTGAAAATAAATAAATAAATAAATAATAAAAATTAAAAAAAAAAAATAAAGTGAAAGACACCCTTGGGGGCGTGTAGCAAGGGGACCCAAGGGCTTGAGCATCCTCTGCTGCCTGGAGCTTCTGGCCTTGGTGCTGGGCACTGGGCCGGCCTCCTCCCCTCCCCACCCTGCACTGGCTGCCCTCCTGCTCCTGTGGGTAGCAATGGAGTGTTCCAACGAGAGCGTCTTCCAGCTGGTCTGTTGGATTCTCGTTGGGAGAATGTGAGGAGCTCCCGAGCCCCCAGGATCTTCATGATCCCCCAGTACCACTCTTCTCCCCCAGCTTACTGTGGGCCTGGTGACCACATGTGGCAGGGGAGGGGGGTGTAGAATTGGCCATATTGGCTCACCAGAAAGACCCTTCTCTGGGAGGCTGGGGCTGTGGCTCATCAGTAGAGCGCTCATCTGGTGATGTGACGCCACATCTGATGTGTGAGGCCCCAGGTTCGATCCTCAGCACCACATTAATAAAATAAAGGTATTGTGTCCACCTACAACTAAAATATATATATACATATATATATATTTTTTTTTTTTACAAAAACGACCCCCCTCTGGGCAACCAAGAGGGTATAGGAATAGGGCACATGCACCTGACCCTCAAGATCAAGAGGAGCATAGGGGGATACAGGGGGTCCGCATGGTCAGGGAGGGTTTATGGAGGTGGTGGGCTGGGAGCAGGGCTTGACTGCAAAGGCCCAGGAGCACATCCAAATCTAGAGTGGCTCCTGCATGCAAGTGGTTTTAATAACTCTTCCCCTTCCACGGTCCTTTACTGAGCACTTACTGCGGTAGGTTTCAAAGTGTGGTCCCAGCCGGGCGTGGTGGCGCACGCCTGTAATCCCAGCACTTGGGAGGCTGAAGCAGGAGGATCGCGAGTTCAAAGCCAGCCTCAGCAATGGCGAGGCACTTAGTAACTCAGCGAGACCCTGTCTCTAAATAAAATACAAAAAAAGGCTGGGGGTGTGACCCAGTGGTCAAGTGCCCCTGAGTTCAATCCCCGGTAACCACAAAAAAAAAAAAAAAAATGTTGAACCAAAGTGTGGTCCCTGAACCGGCAATGTTGGGAGCTCAGGGAAGGAGCCCAGCAGCAGGTTTCACGCCCCAGGTGATGCTCATGCACCTCAATTGGACCTGACGTGTGCCAGCCAGCACGCTGGGTGCTGGGGTCACAGAGGTAAATCTTGCTGTTTCCTGTCTCTGAGGAGCTTGGAGGGAGGCCTAGGAGGAGACCGACGGAAAAGTGGGGACAGAGGTTGCTCTTGAGGGCAGTGGAGGCACAGGGGCAGCTGGTACAGGCTTGATCCAAGAGCTGGAGACCCTGCTGAGGAGGGGCGGCCTGGGGACCCCGTGGCATGAGGACTGTGCCTGGCAGGGATCTTGTTGCCTCAATGCCAAACCACCCTGGTATCTGCCCCTTACGCTGCCTTCACCTTGTACCCCTCCCCCCTGGCTCCATTGTCCCCCTCTTCTTCCCCAAGTCCCAGACATCTGTGTCTCCTCTCCTCCAGCTGTCATGGGGGAAATGAGTTTGTACCAGCTGCCTCCGTGCTCTGGCCTTGCTTGCAATTTACTAAGGCTATGGATCCTGAATGATCTATGTTCAAATGCTTTCCTAAGCTCATGTTCTGATGGCTATATTGCAGGCAGCAATGTGGCCTGGTTGGACAAGCTCCCAAGGACTGATTGTGACTTGGGGGTGTGATTTGGAGAGTCCCAGGGGCTGGTCTGATCCTCTGCCTAATTAAGGAAGATATGAATTGGGGTAGAAAAGGAGATGTCTTAGTTCATTTTCTGTTGCTATAATAAACTACCTAAGGCTGGGTGCTTCGTAAGAAAAAGAGGTTTATTCTGGCTCACAATTCTGATCTAAGGTTCAGGAACTGCATCTCATGACAAGTTTATTGCTGGCAGTGTCCTGAGGGGTTGCAGGGTATCACATGGTGAGGGACTTTTTATAGCAAACCCTCTGGAGTTGACCCATTAACCCATACATTCTCTAATTGCATGAGGGGATTAACCCATCCATGAGGGCAGAGCCCCAAGTTCCCACCTGATCCCACCTTTTAATGTCTCATAATGGGGATTAAATTTCAACATGAGTTTCAGAGGGGACCAACCATATTCAAACCACAGCAGGGGAAGTAATCAGACCTATAGCCCCAGCAAGCAGATGTGCATCTGTGGGCTGGCTTCCAGCCGCATGCCCTTACATAACCCACCGGACATTTGGGTGAATAGAAGATGATGCCTCCCACCTCCCACCCACCCACCCACTGGGACACATCTGTCCAGTTCACTGACATCCTGGGAACGGGTGGGTGGACCTCAGCCCTTAGCACGTCTCCAATCCACATGGCCCTGGAAGAGCTGTCTGCTTGTGTGGGTGGAGCAGAGAGAGAGTCACCAGCAAAAGCTGCAGCGCCCACCAAGGCCAAGAGGTACCCAAGGTACCATCCCCCCCCGCATCAGCAGCCCACAGGAGCCATTACGTGAGCCTGACTTCCAGAGGTATGGGCTTAGAAACCTCAGCCACGTGCAAAACAGCTAGAGCACAGCTTTAGAAGCCGCAGAGCCACAACACTGGTGCTACAAAGTCCACGCACGGAGCTCACGGAGCCTAAGGGCTCACCAGTCGCGCTCAGTGTATCACACACTAAGAACCGACGGTGACATTTCAGTTTCTTTCTTATATATACATATATATAAGAAATATATATATATTCTTTCTTATATTTATATATATATATATTATTTTTTTCTTTCTTTCTTTGCGGTGCTGGGAACTAAACCCAGAACCTCGCACATGCTGGCAAACATAAAAAAACTTTTTCAATAGCAATGTTTCTTTTTTTTTTAACTTTATGGAGTTATACTTCACATACTATACAATTCACCCATTTATAAAGTCTGCAAGTCAATGGGTTTTAGTCTATTCAGAGCTATGTAACCATTGCTACAATCAATTTTATAATATTTTCATCACTGCAAAAAGAAACCCTAGACCGGTGGGCATTTGCTCCCCGTTTTCTATGAGTCTCACATTCCCTAGCAACCACTAATCTACTTTCTATCTCTATGGATCTGCCTATTCCAGACTTTTCGTGTAAATGTAATCGTGTAATATGTGGCCCTTTGCAACTGACTTCTTTCACTGAGCATAATACATTCAAGGTTCATGCATGTTGGAGCAGGTATTAGCACTTAGTTCCCTTTTATGGTTAAATGTTATTCCGTTATTTGGATAGGCCATTTTGTTTAACCATTTTGTTTAATTCATTAGGTGATGAACATTTGGGTGATTTATACTTTCTGGGTATTATGAATAATGCTACTATGAACATCGGTGAACACTTTATTTTTGGTGGTACTAGAGATTAAATCCGGGAGGGTCTTCTATGACTGAACTACTCTCCAGCCCTTTTTAAAAAATTACTTCCTATTTTGAGACAGTATCTCATTAAGTTGCCTAGGCTGGCCTCAAATTTGAGAGTCTTCTGCCTCAGCCTCCCAATTAGCTGGGATTAGAGGTACATACCCCCCAGTGCCCAGCTCATCCTTTTTTTTTTTTTTTTTTTGGTACTGGGGGTTGACCCATGAGCCCTTTACCACTGAGTCATATCCTCAGCCCATTTTATTCTTTTATTTCAAGACAGGGTCTTGCTAGGTTGCTAAGGGTCCTGCTGAGTTGTGAGGCTGAGGCTGTCCTCCAATTTGTGATTCTCCTGTCTCAGCCTCCTGAGTGACTGGGATTACAGGGATACATCCCTGCACCTGGCTCATTTTCACTTTTTTGATGGTCTTCTCTGGATATGTCTTGTCTGTAGCAAGTTGGAGGTCCTGGGGGTAGGTGTGAGGGGAAGGTTTACAGAGTCAGGCAGGTAGCTTTGGCAAAGTCCTGAGAAAGGAGGTGGAGAACCTACAAAATTGTTTTCTAGAACCATGAGGGATGAGGGGTGTTGTTCAGTGGTAGAGCACGAGCCTAGCATGCTCAAAGCCCTGGGTCCATCCCCAGCACCAAGAAAGGAAAAACAAAAAAATTAGGTACAGTGGCGCACTGTAACCCCAGAGGCTCAGGAGGCTGAGGCAGGAGGATCGCAAGTTCAAAACTAGCCTCAGCAACTTAGTGAGGCCCTGAGCAACTTAGTGAGTCTGTGTCTCAAAATAAAATATAAAAAGGGCTGGGATGTGGCTCAGCGGTTAAGGGCCCCTGGGTTCGATCCCTGGTTTAAAAGAAAAAAAAGATAAAAAACGTAAAGGGGAAGGCCAGCAGTTTGGGATGATTGCTGGGTTCTGGGTAAGGGCTTGGCTGCCTTCTCCTCAAGTGCTGTATATATTTTGGAAGGATTTCTGCTCCTGCGCGTGTCTGAAGGGCCCTGTGTGCTGTCATTATGACAGTCACTAGCCTGCCCCGGAGCATGGGAAGCTGACAGGCAGCCTCTGGGCCAGGCCAGGCTCCCAGCCCTGCTAGGAAGCGAGAGGACAGGCAAGCCCGGGCAGAGGTCAGGACACGGGGACGCCCAAACCTCTGTGCCTCTCCACAGACCAGGCCTGTGCGGGCGCAGGCCTCCACCCAGCAGCTGCAATTTGATCCCCTCCCTGCTCTCACTGGACCTATAAATAGAACCTCAGAGAGCCCAGGCCCAGGCCAGTTGATCCACCCTCACTGTCAGGCCACAGGCACCAGCGGGAGGGGGCAGACACCTCCACGGGGCCTCTGGGACCTCCAGACCTGTCTCACCTATCCTGCCCCACCCCCGCTGGCCTTCAGACCTGCAGCAGGCTTTCTGCTGGGCACCAGGAGGGCCGAATGTGATGTGGCCACTGCCCACGAGGAGCTTGGAGGACAACACAAGTGCACGCGCACACACCACACACACACACACACACACACACACACACACACACACACACAGAACTCTGCGCTCCTCCACACATTAGCTCATTCATCCTCACACAAGCCTTAAGGAAGTCAATCAGTGTCCCTGCCTTGAAGTCGAGGGGACTAAGGTCAGGGAGGCTACATAACTTGCCCAAAGATGTCCAGCTAGCTCATGATCTTATGGCCATGACTTGACCCCTGCAGCCTGGCCCAGACTCCCTAGCCACCTGCCTAACAGCTTCCGCCACTCAAGTGGCTTTGTCTTTGCCTCCAGAATGTAGAGGAAGGAGCTTTCCCTGGGGCAGGGAGGTCTCACAGGGTGACATGTCAACCATAAGTAGGGGACGTGTGTGGAAGGGGAAGGGAGTGGTACTGGGAATTAAACCCCAGGGCGCTGTGACTCTACATCTCCAGCCCTTTTTTTTTTTTTTTTTTTTTTTTGAGACAGGGTCTCTGTAAGTTGCTGAAGTTTTCGCTAAGTTGTTGAGGCTGGCCTCGAGCCTGTGATCCTCCTACCTCAGCCTCTGGAGTAGCTGGGATTCCAGGTCCACGGCCAGCTGTTGTAAGCTACCTGGTACCAAAAACCGGGAGGAAAACTCTCGGAGGCAGAGTAAAGCTTTTACTACTTTTACTTCTACTTTCTTAGAGAGAGCTTAGAGAGAAAAAGAAAGATTTTTCTTCTTCTTAGAAAGAGCTTAGAGAGAAAGATTAGAGATAGCTTTTTCTTCTTCTTCTTAGAGCTTAGAGAGAAAGATAGAGCTTTTTCTTCTTCATCTTCTTAGAGCTTAGAGAGAAAGAGAGAGAGCTTGAAAAGAGAGAGATTTCTTCTTTAGAGAGAGAGAGCTTAGCTTTTAGAGCTTCTTTCTTCTTTCTTCCTCGGGAGCCTCGGCTTGACTCTGACCAGGAATTACTTCTTCTATCTGGTTTCTCTTCTGTAACCGCTCTGCCTACGTTCTGGCCGCTCTGATTCTTTTCTTCTTCTCCAACCCGAACTCTTCTTCCGACCGAGCAACTGCATGACTGACTGAGTGAATTCATTCTTCTCCTGACTCCTACCACTTTCACCCGGTTATATACCTTTAGCTTTGCAGGTGCCTCACGTGCATTTACAGGTGCATTTACATACATACTTATTATCAGGTGGAACTTATGGCTTCCAGCTGACTACAATAGCCATCTCCCTAATTGGGGCTCCTTCAAGCTGTCAGGGACTTTTTCTTTTTTGGTACTGGGGATTGAACTCAGGGGCCCTCGACCACTGGGCCACATCCCAGCCCTTTTTTGTATTTTATTAGAGACAGGGTCTCACTGAGTTGCTAAGTGCCTCGCCACGGCTGAGGCTGGCTTTGAACTCGTGATCCTCCTGCCTCAGCCTCCCAAGTGCTGGGATTACAGGCGTGCGCCACCGCGCCCGGCTTGTCAGGAACTTTTAAATGGATTGCTAGAATGCCAGGACTGGGAGGGACTTGGAGATGATCTAGTTCAATGACTTGTGTCAGAGAAGCCACCCAGAAAAGCTTGGTGATACTCCAGTGTCCCAGCACCAGTTGGGAGCAGAGATGGGCCCAGCCCCAGGTTCCTGGCCTCCGCCACAGACATCCCTTTGCTGTGGCTGACCTTCAAACTCCCTAAAAGGAAGAAGACACCAAATTTGCTGAGGTTTGGAGCAATGACCTTGAGGGCCATCCCATACAATCCCTTCCCACCTGTGATGCTGAGTCTGGGGTACAACGTGGGTAAGACGCTAGGTCTGACTCTGAGAGCCTTCCCTGACTTGGGGTTGGCTCCATTTGGTTTTAGGCAGTAAGCCAATCCGGGCTTCTTCAAGCACCATCGGATGGCACGTGCATGCATAGCCTTCCTTGGCTTCCCCTTGGGAGGTGGTGTCAGTCCCCTGGACAAGAGCCCCAGCCAGGCCTGCACCCCTCCCGAACGGCCAGCTCCCGTGTCCAGTCCTGGATGAATGGTCTTATCCGAGCCCCCCTTCCCCACATGCACAGATGATACTTAACCAGCCAAGAGTGGCAGGCTGTGTCTTGCCGTGCTTATACTCATCTGAGCATTCCGCACAGTTACTTAGGAGATGCGAGGAGCGAGCAAAGAGTGAGCCCAGGCTACTGTCCAGGGGGGACCTACTTGGGATCCACAGGCTGGCAAGTGTGGAAACACACCCATCTGGAAGCCTCTGTGTGGCTCCCCTCCCTCCCTATCAGGGCAGAACTGCCCCTGGCTCTACGTGGCTGGGGTGCCCGTCCCAGCCGTGCCTGACCACGGCGAAACCTTGATCCTCCCAACCACAGGGACGCTGGAATCTCTGGGAGGGTCCCTGATGCTGATCTGTGGAGCCGCTGCCCTGGCTCCCCTCCCACCCAGCTCTCATCCTCTCCCTGGGGCCAGCGGGTTCCGGTGGGGTCTCCACCCTCCTCCCCCACCCCCTGCCTGCTGCTGGGGCAGAGCTCGGCTTTTGCTGGCAACCAGCGTGTGCTTAACAATCACTCGACCTTTGCCAAACGCTGATACGGGCCCAGTGCTGTTCTGAGCTGTTTGTTCCTACAACCGCCATAGAGAAGGAATAGGATTGTGTCCCTTTTACAGCTGGGGAAGTTGAGTCACAGACAAGCACTAGGCACTCAGTAGGTGCTGGAGTCAATCAGAACCCAGGCAGTCTGGCTCCTTCTGATTTTTTTTGTTTGTTTTTTGGTACCGGGGATTGAACTCAGGGGCACTCGACCACTGGGCCTCATCCTCAGCCCTGTTTTGACAGGGTCTCACTGAGTTGCTAAGTGCCTTGCCATTGCTAAGGCTGGCTTTGAACTCGAGATCCTCCTGCCTCAGCCTCCCAAGTGCTGGGATTCAGGCGTGCGCCACCACGCCCGGCTGTCTGGCTCCTTCTGTACCCCATGCCGTGCACAGTCACAACTTGGTGTGTGACTCTAAGTCTGCAAGGTGGGGTGAGTCAGGAGGCCCATGAGTCCTTACAAAGAGTAGCTCATATCCCTCACTGGGGAAGGTCCCAGAAGAGGGCAGAAAATCCCCTTTCCCCCATTTTGCAGGGAGGTCGAGTCTGGTGAGAGGGGTGTGGGGAGTGTCTGGTACCATGTGTCCTGTGTGGGCGTGACCCGTCCATCTGGAGTCAGGAAGCAGGCATGGTCCCCACAAAGCCACCCACAGGGCTTAGCTTGGCCAGTCCTATAAGAGAGAAGGGCATTTAAAAACCACTTGAAAGTGTTAGAGGTTAAGGGAGCAGAGGCAGAATGGGAACTGTGTCCTGCGACTCAGAAAGCACAGTCACTGCATTCCCTTCCACCCTCCCCTCTCCTCTCAGGCCCAGGCCCTGTGTGCCTGCTCCGCCTCTGCCAGCTTCCCCGCACAGCGCGCTGTCCTCTGGGGAGCAGACTGAATGAGGCTCAGGCCACGGAGGCAGAAGCACCTGCATCCTGTTCTCCCTTCCTTTGCTGTCCTCTGTGCCTCCTGGAACAAGGTCCTCAACCCCTCTGAGCCTCAGTTTCTCCAGTCTTAAACTGGGACACATGTCTGTAATCCCAGTAACTCCAGGGGCTGAGGCAGGAGGATGGCAAGTTCAAGGCCAGCCTGAGCAACTTGGTGAGACCCTGACTCGAAATAAAAAGTGCCCAGGATATAGCTCAGTGGTAAAGTGTGTGTGGGTTCAGTCCCCAGTACCACAAAGGAGATGTGTTTCAGTAATATGCATGCTTATTTAAATGCATGCACGTAATATGCATTCACATAAGGAACAACATCTAGTAGCAGGCCTAATATCTACTGTAATGTGTGTGTGTGTGTGTGTGTGTGTGTGTGTGTGTGTGTGTGGTTTTGCAGATTGAATCCCCACTCTACTGTAATTTGAAATTAAAGGTAAGTTAAACTAGTACGCAGAGAACTCTTTGACAATTAAATTTGTGATTTGACATTGATCAGTACTGGTGACACACAGGTCCTGTCAATACTCTGTGGTTTGTTGCTTCATACATGAAGAAAAGAGCCAATTTCAATTACAAGTTGGTGACAATTAAAATGTCATTTTTCCCACCTGCTTTAGTCAGCTTTTTCACTGCTGTAACTAAATGACATGACCAGTACAACTGTAGAGGAGGAAGAGTTTATTTGAGGGCTCACGGTTTCGGAGGTCTCAATCATAGATAGCCGGCTCCATTCCTCAGAGCTGGAGGTGAGGCAGGACAGCATGGCGGAAGAGTGTGGCAGAGGGAACCAGCTCACATCATGATCAGGAAGCAGAGAGAGATTCTCCAGATACAAAATATATGCCCCACAGCCACGCCCCCAATGAGCCACTTCCTCCAGCCACAGCCCACCTGCCTCCAGTTACCACTCAGTTAATCCCATCAGGGATTAATTCACTGATTAGGTTAAGGCTATCACCCAATCACTTCTCCAAACCTTCTTGCATTGTGAGCTTTTGGGGGTCACCACAGCTAAACCCTAACACCACCTAAGGGCACCCACCGTATCTCAGGGTCTCATTCATTCCCACGTCTCCCCAGACCCTCAGAGGAGGGTTTCAGTGTTCATCCATTCATTCAGCAAACATTGAGCACCGCGTCTGTGCCAGGCCCAGTGACAAACAGGGAGGTCCAGAGTCGTAAGAGGGGGCCCTGCACGGGAACATGTTGGCCTGCCCGCGATCACAGACAACAACACTCAGCCGTGACAAGGCTGGGATTGAATGGCCACTCCTGGCTGGGGATACTGTACGGGGCATCATCCTTTGGAAAAGAACTGTGTTCCTGCACAGCACTGGCTTGTGGACACCATGCCCTCCTTCCCAAGACTCTCACCCCTGCCAGTCTGTCCTGAGGAGATGATTCTGCGGGAAGGGCAAAGGGTGGAGGGCGGGAGTCCTTCACCCTCCTGTCTGTGCCCTCCTCAGGGCAGGAGCTGGTCTTGCTCTGGCAGCGCTCAGAGAAGGCCCGCTCAGTGAGTGTGTGGCCCTCTGCACTGGACCAAAGGAGGCAGGAGGCGGGAGGGAACACTCAGTGATGGAGTTCCTGCTTTCTCTTACAGCCACCAAAATGTCAGGAGAGATGGACAAGCCCCTGATCAGCCGCCGCCTGGTGGACAGTGACGGCAGCCTCGCGGAGGCCCCCAGCGAGGCCCCCAAAGTGGGCATTCTGGGCAGTGGGGACTTTGCCCGCTCCCTGGCTACACGCCTTGTAGGCTCTGGCTTCAGCGTGGTGGTGGGGAGCCGTAACCCCAAGCGCACCTCCGGGCTGTTCCCCTCCTCGGCCCAAGTGACTTTGAGGGAGGAGGCGGTGAGCTCCCCCGAGGTCATCTTCGTGGCTGTGTTCCGGGAGCACTACTCCTCTCTGTGTGGTCTCGGCGACCAGCTAGCGGGCAAGATCCTGGTGGATGTGAGCAATCCCACGGAGCAGGAGCACCTCCGGCATCGCGAGTCCAATGCCGAATACCTGGCCTCCCTCTTCCCCACCTGCACGGTGGTCAAGGCCTTCAATGTCATCTCTGCCTGGACCCTGCAGGCTGGCCCGAGGGACGGGAACAGGCAGGTACGTTCAGGGAGAATAACAACTATCACCACAATAAATATAAATGGCTCATTTTCTTTGAGGGGCTATCAGCATGCCAAGCTTTTTCTGTACACTGTCTTAGCCAATCTCACATTACTGCAAAATTTTACAGCCAGGAAACTGAGGCTTAAAGATGTTACTGATCTTATTTCAAAGCATATAGCTGGTAAAGGATTTGAACCCTATTCATATGGGCCTGAAATCTATTGTGTTGCTCAGCTTTTTGTCACTGTGACAAAATACCTGAGATAAATCAGCTTAAAGGAGGAAAGATGTGTTTTGGCTGATGGTTTCAGAAGTTTCAGTCCACGGTCAACTGGCTCCATTGCTCTGGGCCCATGGTAAATCAGGACATCTTGGCCAGGAAGGCATGGTGGAGAAAAGCTGCTCACTTCATGGTGGCCAATCAAAGAGAGAGAAAGGATAGGACAAAATATACCCTTCGGGGATACACTGTTAGCTATTTACTCCCTCCTAGGGTTTCTGCTACCTCCCAACAGTGCCACCCGCTGGGGACCAAGCCTTCAACAGGCCTTTGGGGGAGTTCTTGGTCCAAATCAGAACGCCCATGTTCTTTCTCTTATGGTGATAAGGGGATAAGGAGAAAAGGGTGGTGACTTTTTAGTATTGGGAGCCAAGAAGGAGAGACTTTGCTTGCAGAACTGGACTCAGAAAGAAAAAAGGAACACCCTTCCATACCAGGCCCTGAGAAGACAAGCAGGTCCTAAACTTCATCTGGTTTATGCCAAGGACTTCTAAGAACTGAGTGAGTTTCTTAGAATAATCAGCAACAGGTTTGGGGGGACTGGAAAATAGGGCTCTGCAGAGTAGCCAGAGCTGTGTGCATTTCTTGGCAGGAGGAGCTCTTACCCAGACAAGGTGGATTTTAATGCCAAAAGGCCACCTGCCCCTTCATGGGGGAGAAAACCAGACTCCACACGTGTGGGAGGTGTGGGAGAATGCTCACCGTTGAGTCCAGCCCAGGTGTCAGGCTCTGTAGGAGAGTCCTGAGAGCCCGGCCAGCCTGACTGCAGGCCTTGCGTGTAGTCTGCATGGTGGAACTCCTGCAGTGGGCAAGAGAAGGGTGCAGGGCCTGGAGGGATTGGAGCAAGAGAGCTGGCTGGAGAAGAGTGAGGTGGGCTTTGACCTGGACCTACTCATATTAGCAGAGGGGGATTTCCAGGCTGAGGCGCCAACCTGAAAAGTTACAAAGGCAAGTAATAATGCTCTCAGACCTCAGTATCTTCATCTGAAAAATGGGGACAGTAGTACCTACCTGCAGGCTTGTAGCAAGGCCGAGGATCATGTGTATAAAGCCGGCACAGACTACGTGCTCAGTTAGTGCTGGGGGACCAGAATGACCCCAGGAGTGCCTGGAGATCGGAGGACAGACACCAAGGTGCCTTCAGTGGCAGCTCACAAGAAACAGTTGGGCCAGGGGCAGAGAAGGGAGGCAGGGCTGGCATGAGAAAGGCCTTATGAGTAGGCTGAGGTCCCTGTGGAACCAGGGGACATCAAAGGGGACACTTCCATACTGAGGGATGGAGCTGAGGCCAGGAGTACACATTCTAGGCCATGTCTGGAACCTTGTCACTGAGTAACTCCCAGGGCAGGCTGCAGTCACAAAAGCAGCTCTTCCAGGAGCCCAGGGGAGCTGCCTAGGTGGGCATTTGGCCTGTGGCTATTGATGTCCAGGAGCTGGGCAGGACGCTCACTTGCAGTTTCCTCCTTGAGTGGTGGACCTTGCTCTGCATGCTGGGCCTGAGCCCGGGAGGCCACAGGGGGCCCTGAGAAGACCCTGGCCTGGGAGTCAGCCACCTTATGCTGACTCTTGACTGACCACTCACTTGGATAAGCCCCCTGTGCCTCATTTTCCTCAGCTGACAGTGAGGAGTTCGGCCCAGGTGGTCTCTGAGGTCTTGCCCACTCCTGTGGCCTGTGGCCTTATCTAACTGTCTTCCTTGGTCCTCACAGGTGCCCATCTGCAGTGATCAGCCAGAAGCCAAGCGTGCCGTCTCAGAGATGGCGCACGCCATGGGCTTCATGCCGGTGGACATGGGATCCCTGGCGTCAGCCCGGGAGGTGGAGGCCATGCCCCTGCGCCTTCTCCCGGGCTGGAAGGTGCCCGCCCTCCTGGCCCTGGGGCTCTTTGTCTGCTTCTACGCCTACAACCTCATCCGCGACGTGCTGCATCCCTACGTGCGGGAGGGCAAGAACAAGTTCTACAAGCTGCCCGTGTCCGTGGTCAACACCACGCTGCCGTGTGTGGCCTACGTGCTCTTGTCCCTGGTGTACCTGCCTGGCGTGCTGGCGGCCGCCCTGCAGCTGCGACGAGGCACCAAATACCGCCGCTTCCCCGACTGGCTGGACCACTGGCTGCAGCACCGCAAGCAGATCGGGCTGCTGAGCTTCTACTGCGCGGCTCTGCACGCCGTCTACAGCTTCTGCCTGCCCCTGCTCCGCTCACACCGCTACGAGCTGGTCAACCTGGCTGTGAAGCAGGTATCGCCCCACACCCTCCCCTCCTGCCCCTCAGCGTGCACTGTCTGTCCGGCACGGTCTGTGTGTCTGTGCTGCTGTGCCAGTGGCTGCCTGCAGAGCCTGTTCCACTTGTGCAGTGCTCACGCCGGCTGCCCATGATTTTGAGTGTCAGGGAGCAGAGCAGATGAAAGCCCCCCTTATGGGCATAGGCTTAATTAAACAAGAAGGAGCTGAGTGAGGGCAACCCTCGGGAGTGGTGAGTGCCAGGGAGCGAAGCCAAGCAGCGGGCCCTGGGGCACTGCCCTCAAGGTGCTCCGAGAGGCCTTGCTGAGCAGGTGAGAGGTAGCCGGGTGACAGCTGGGGGCGCCACAGGCCACGGGGGCAGTAACAGCAGGGCCCTGAAGAGCAGGTCAGGCATGCCTGAGGGACAGCCAGGAGGCCCTTGAGGCTGGAGCCAGCAGGCAGGAGGTGCCCAGGCCCGAGAGGAGGAAGCCAGATCCCAGGGCCTTGAAGGTCGAGGAAGGGCTTTGCCCTTGGCCTTGAGGGGAGCAGGGAGCCTGTGAAGGGTCCAGTGAGTCGTCTTGCTGGCCATCTGCCTGATGCTGCACCGCTAGAAGTGGAGGCCGGGAGCCGGTGGAGCGGCGGCGGAGGGGAAAGGGATGGAGGCGGTTGTGAAGCTGGAGGCAGAGTTGCCGATGACATGGGCTCGGGGTCGCGGGCTGAGGGGCAAGGATGTCCCAGGGTTTTTGGTCTGAGCACCTGGAAGGATTCGGTTGCCACCAGCCAAGACGCGGAGGCCTTCAGCAGCGCGTGTTTCTGGTTTGTGGCTTTTTTTTAATTTGGGGGGCTGGGATTTTTATTCATTTGGAAAAGCCATATGGTGTTCCTGTGCCAGCAGCCTCCTGGGAAGGGGAGGGCCTCTGGGACAAGCCAGGGGAACAGGGGCGGCGTCAGCTGGCAGCCGGACTCCCAGCTACCGGCCCCTGGTGCTGGCCGCCCTGGCCCAGCGCTGTGCCTGCTCCAGCTCCTGAACCCCGCCTCCAGGCCCACCCCTGGGCTGGCTGGAGCGAGGGTCCTTCCCACGCCAGGACAGATGCGCAGCAGGGCTGGCCCAGGCGCCTGGGACACTTCTCGTCCAGCCTGGGGGGCCCTGCCGCTCCTGATCCTGCTCTCCTGCTGGCAGCTTCGCAGGGGCCCTCGTCTTCCCCACCCACAAACACCTGGCACCATCGCCTCCGTGGGCTCCATCTCTCCTAAGAGAGAGGAAGAACCCCAGACTTCAGGCAGAGAAGCGCGATGCCTGCTAGAAGCGAGAGGCAAGGAAAAAAATAATAGTCACGAACCCTTAAAAAAGAGCTTGCTGTGTTCCGGGTACCATTCTAAGAGTGTTACATACATACCCGCTGTGAATTCATTTTATCCCTGTCTTATCCCTGTAAGGCAAGTACTATACTAACCTTATTTTATAGATGAGAAAACTAAAGCACAGAGAGGTTAAGTACCTGGACCAAAGTCACAAAGCCCATAAGTAGCAGAGCTAGGATTCAGACTTAGCCATTCTACTCCAGATCCATTGTTGTACCCATGAGCTTTTTACTGGGAAAATAGCCAAATTAGCACTAGAGTATATGATCTCAGAACTGGGTCATTCATTCCTGTATTCATTCACTGAGCACCTACTCTTCCAGGCCCTGGGGGCTGGGGTACAGAGGGAAGTAAGACTGACCTTAGCAGGTGTTGTGTGCAGGCCCAAAGGCCAGAGCCCTGGACGCTTATCCTCCAGTGTCACTGATTAGAACAAAGATCGTGACGTTGAGCAAATCCCAGGTCCTCCTTTGCCCTGTGTTGTGGTGTGCAGATCAAGGTCTCTCCTACTTCTAATATATGATGCTCCTCTATTTTTTGTCTCCTCGACACTGGGGATTGGATGCAGGGTGCTGTACCACTAAGCTACAGCCTCAGTATGTTGAGACAGGGTCTCTCTAAGTTGCCCCGTCTGGCCTGGAACTTGTGATCCTCCGGCTTCAGCCTCCCGTGTAGCTGGGACTGCAGGGGTGCACCTCGGCGCCAGCTGGCAGATAGTTTCCTACTTCTTTTTTTTTTTTTTTTGTGGTACCGGGGATTGAACTCAGGGGCACTCGACCACTGGGTCACATCCCCAGCCCTTTTTTTTGTATTTTATTTAGAGACAGGGTCTCACTGAGTTGCTAAGTGCCTCGCCATTGCTGAGGCTGGCTTTGAACTCACGATCCTCCTGCCTCAGCCTCCCAAAGTGCTGGGATTACAGGCGTGCGCCACCGCGCCCGGCCCAGTTTCCTACTTCTGAGGAGCTGTTCCTCTCCACGGGAGGCTCTGTGGGGCTCTTGGGAGGACAGTGCTACCCAGGAGGGGCCAGGCCCCGAGAGTGGAAGAACCGGAGCCCTGTGTTTGGGGAGTGGGGAGCCCTCTCTCCGAGTGGCAGTGTTTCAGGTGTGATGGGGAAGAAGGCGAGGCCCACTCCCCCGGGGCTTGAGGCAAGCCCCTGCTTCCTCTTTTCCCCCACCCCCACCCCTCAATTGGCCTACTGCCTCTCTCTAAATTCCTTTCTTTCTCTTTTTTTCTCATTTCGGCAGTATTGGATATTGAACCCAGGAGAGTTCTACCCCTGAACTCTCCCCAGTACCACCACCACCCCTTTTTGAAAACTCTGACACAGGGTCCTGACAAGGCTGGCCTTGAACTTGCAATCCTCCTGCCTCAATCTATTAAATTGGGATTACCACTCTGTGCCACAGTGCCCTGTGCCTTTCTCTAAATTCTCTACCTGGCTGAGGCTCTCCTTGATGTCATGTTAACCAATTTTGCTTTGATGCCAATACCAGGGCACAGAGGGGCACAGGCAAGGTAATTTCCCCTATGTTCCAAAGCCATCTAGGGCTGTAGGCTCTGTGGAGGTTGCTAGGCAACCATCACTCTGCAGGATGGGATGGCATCAAAGGCTGGCCACGCAAAGGGGCTTCAGCTTGTTCCACGGAGTTCTCAAGAGTACAGCCGGACTGATGGGCTATGTCTGGGGGCGTGGTCAGAGAGAGGCTGGGGTTGATGTGAAGCCGCCCAGAGCATTGAGTCGCTCAGCCTGGAGGTGCTTAACTAAACCTGTTGAATGCTCTGGGTCCCGTATCTGGGCATATGAGCCTGTTGTGCATCCCGTCCGTCAGAGCAGGCCTCCCTGGTGGCACATGCCTGGAGTGTGACTTCCCCTGCCTGCCCTTAGCTGCCTCCCCATGGCTCCTCACTAATGCTGCTCTGCACCCCAGGGCCCACTGTGCTCTTTTGGTTAAGGAACACATAGCCTGGCCGCAGGGAACTCCTTCGGGGTTTCCTGGAAGCCCTAGAGTCTGCAGATTTGGAAGCAAAGCAGATTCCAGGTGTCAAGAGACCTTTGAGACCATGTTTGTTGACAGGATCAGCAGCAGCAACAACTAATATTTGAATAGTGCTTTCTGATTTGCTTGTGCTATTCTCTAGAGATACATTTCAAAATCAAAATAAAAAATCAAGATCAGTGTTTAACCCACCCACTGTTTCCCTAGCCCCCTTGCTGCAAATCTAATTTGCAAGTGAGCATCAGAGAACAGCCTAAACCTCTCATCTGACCACATCACTGCTGAAAGGTGACTCCCCCATCCTTGGGTAAGGGTAGATGGTTCACCATGTAGCCACACCCCCTCTCCAGCCTCCTCTATCCCACTTCTGTGACACATCATGCTTGGGTCCTGTATTGTCCTCTAAATGGGCAGAACTCATTCCCCGTGGCCCAGAATACCCACCCTGGGACACCTTCACAGTCTGGCAAACTCCTATTCCTCCTTCAAAACCCTACCTCTTTTAAGCTTTCCCGGCTTTTCCCCCTGCTTCCCCATACCCACCTGCTGTGTTTTGTACACACCTCTGTTATTTTTCTTACACACCACTTCATCAACTGGCTCTTCCACACCTTGAGGGCCATGATTCCTAACAGAGTCCCTATGCACATTCACTGAGCGACCCTGAAAATGGGCCCAAAGCCAACGCCAGCCATCTCCTACGAGGAGTACATGGAGAGCTTGGACAAGAGTTCTTTTTCTTTTTCTTTCTTTTTGGTACCAGGGATTGAACCCACTGACCACACCCCCAGCCCTTTTTTGTATTTTATTTAGAGACAGGGTCTTGCTAAGTTTCTGAGGCTGGCTTTGAAGTTTTGATCCTCCTGCCTCAGCCTCCAGAGCCACTGGGATTACAGGTGTGTGCTACCGCGCCTGACTAAGAGCTCATTTAATTGCCCAGCTGCCACTAAAAACCAGAGCCCAGCCATTTATGATATTAAGCATCCCCTACATACCAGTCACATGCTACTCATTTCACAAACACCCTCCATTTAGTCCTTGAGCAACAGCCAGAGATACAGTGGTGCTCCTAGCAAGGAAGGCACTGCCCAGGGTCTCATGACTGTCCCCAAGGCAGAGTTGGCATCGGAGTCCAGACCTATGGGGCTGTGAGGCTTCGACTGCACCAGCTTGCTTGCCCCTGTCCCTCCCTGGTCCTCATCTGATTGGCAGGCCATGGGCATCCCCCTTTCCCACCAACACCCACCACCATGGAGGTTTGGAGAAGGGATAATGCCGCAGCCTTGCTGGGCCTCCTGCCCTGCATCCTACAGTATCTAATCTACAACCAGAAGGGAAAGAAAATCCCACACCTGAGTCCTTTTCTGGCTGGTGACCACTCTCCTTGGTACCCTCAGAGTGGCCATAGAGATAAAAATACCCCTCTGTGGTCTCCACTTCTGACTACCCAAAGCCCACGCAGAGGCCCCAGTTGCAGGTCTGTAGTCCTCTGATCACACGCGGGAGGCTTCCTAGGGGAGCAGAGAGCCCTTGGGCCTGCGCAGCACTCGGGCCTTGGAGGTTGCCTACGCATCTCACAGGCTGTCAGGGTGACCAGGATGCGGGTCCTTGGCTGTCCACTGCTCCCTTGCCCCGACCTCTCCCTTGCCAGCATCACCACAGAATGGAAATAGCCAAGGAAAATAACAAGACATTTTGCAGGCCGGCGTGGTGTGTGCAGTCCTCCAAACCCTGACTTGTGACATTAACTGTTTGGTCTTACCCAGACACAGGAGGGAGTGACTAATGGAGTGGAGTTGAGGAACAAACAGCTTGCCACGTGGAGATGACTTATTTGGCAGCCTGGTTAACACTGCCAGGAGTGAGTCAGTCCCCTTCAGCACTGCAGTGGAGGGGACCTGTGCCCAACTAGCTAGTGCGGCCCTGGCAGTTTCTGCCCTACCTGACGCAGGAGAAAAACCACGGTTTCAGACATGACCTCATTCATGTCTCTCAGATAGAGATATTGAGGCCCAAGACAGTTTTCCAGAGTCACGACCAGTGGTCAGGACAGGAAGCAGGGTCCCCAGACTCCTGGTCCTTTCAGTGGTAGAGTGCTTGCCTAGCATGCGCAAAGTCCTGGGTTCCATCCCCAACAGCACATGGGAAAAAAAAGAAGAAAGAAAGAAAAAGCAAAACCTCCAACATGAGCCATCCCACCCTAAAATCCTTAAATAACATGGAGCCAATGATTTTTTTCTCGGTTTCTTTAAACTTTCCCCCAATAAGCTTTTCAGCCGTTTTCCACTCAGCCCCTGGATTCATTTTTTAATATTTTATCTGGTAACTGGGCTTACGTTATTTTTTCTTTTTTTCCTAGCTGAAGCAGTTTCTCAAAAAACCTGTATGAGTCATTCTGTTTTGAGAGGCAGGGACCAGCCTACTGAAGCAGAGTCAGATTTTCTGTCACATTTACTGCTGCTTGTTCTGCTGGGAGAATAAAAGTAACAAGCATCTCTTGGGGCTTCTCAGAAAACACAGTGCCTTCCAGGAACTCGGCCACCTGGGCGGGCTGGGAATGATGATCCTAATGGAAGGACCTTGACACAAGGTCTTTCTCTTGAGTGTGCTCTGCCTCTGGCTGTCACTGGGCTAGGAGGGGCTCCTCTGCAGGGGTGGGCCAGGTGGGCGGAGGAGGGGGCATCTTCAGGTTTGCAGAGAATCCCCAGTTGATGAGTCCCTAGAGCTTAGTAAGGACCACAGAGCTCTGTGAAAGCAGGTGTCCTTGTTTTCTGCAGACCAGGGCTCAGCACACAGTAGGTACATCCTAAGTGGTTGCTGAACTGCTCAGCAAATGGATGTCAGTCTCTGTTGCCTGGCAACAGTTGGACCAAAGCTGTGTGCCTCAGACAGAAATGAACAAGTAGGTGGGAAGATGGGGACCTGGGGACTTGAGACAGGAAATGTTGGGGTGGGGGTCTGTGTGTCCTGAGGGGTGAGCCAGGGGCAGACTGGGGGACCTGGGGAAAGTGACTTGACCTTTGTGCCTCCATCTGTAAAATGGGTTAATAGTGATCTCCATCTCAGGGGATGATTGTGCGGGTAAATGAACTGGTAATGCCCGAGAAGCTCTCAGAACACCACCAGGCACAGGTGGGTGTCAGGAGGGGTAGGGGCGGTAGCAGCGGCCATCTTTCTCCTGATCTTTAGCACGTGCTCACCCATGTCTTAGGGCACCACCTTTGCCACTGTGTTCATGGTTTCCTTGCCTCCCTGTCAGGTGGCCAACAAGAGCCACCTCTGGGTGGAAGAAGAAGTCTGGCGAATGGAGATATACGTCTCCCTGGGAGTGCTGGCCCTCGGCACGCTGTCCCTGCTGGCCGTCACCTCTCTGCCGTCCATCGCAAACTCGCTCAACTGGAGGGAGTTCAGCTTTGTACAGGTAAAGGAGTGATTTCTCAACAGTGAGCCTCAGCGGCCACCTGTCCCCACAAGCACCTTCCTTCCACCCACTCGGGTGCCAGGGCCCTCCTACCCTGGGGACCCTCCTGGCCTCCTGACGACAGGACTGCCAATGAGAAGCTCACCTTTAGACATCAGAGGAAGCCAGGTAAAGGCATGCACAAAAAAAAAAAAAAAAAAAAAAAAAAGAGAACAGAACTACCCAAACAAAATTCGTGCTCCACAGTCACTGGACATTTTGCAGGTCTAGATGTGAATCAGTGAAGCCAGCCCACCACACCACCCCCCACCCCAACCTGGCACTGTGGTTCCTTTTAACCCTCTGATGCATGCAGGCAGGTGGGAGGTGAGCTTTGGGATCACTGTACGTGAGGGATGCGTCACAGCATCTCCCAAAGGACACCATTCCTGGGAAAATCTCGAGAAAAGGAGGTCTGAGGAGTGGGGTATTGCTCAGTGGTAGAGCGCTTGCCTGGCACACATATCCCCAGCACCACCAACAAAAGAAAAAAAGAAGAAGATCTGTCATCAAATAATTTGAGAACTGCTCCCCACTAGGAGACTCACGGCACACTTTGGCACATCAAAGATTCCAACAACGTGTACCACACACAACCTCTGTTAACCAGACTGATGTGAGCTTTAGTGCCACCCCTGCCCTGTTTTTCAGGTGACAGCTATCAAAGCTATCAGCCCTCTTCAGAGTATGCTCTGGGAAATGCTGCCAGTGGCAGAAGGGTTTTTGTATATTTGTTCAGGCAGCAAACATTTATTGAGCACTTGCTGCATGCGGGCATCACACAAAGCCTAGGATGAGGTAGGGAGAAGGCAGGCAGAGCCTTGTTCCAGTGATAATGGAGACAACTGAGATGGGGACCGTTCTTACATTCCTCGGCATCTCCCACCGTTCTCCACAGAGTGCCTGGTCAGTGCTGGTGGATTAGCTTAGTCCCCTCCTGGGATGGGCGCTGACTAATGCTGGATCCTGCCTTTGTATCAGGGCAGAGAACAGCAATGGTATCCGCCCCCACTGTCAACAAAAAAAAAAATTCTGTCAAGTGCCTATCTTCCCCGTGCAGTGAGGACTCAGGGACAGTGACAGTGTGCTGCTTTTATGTAATCGCGATTAGTTATTCGTGACTGGGGATCCTTAGCGTACCTTAGAACAAAACGGTTGTGGTTGTTTTTGAAAGCGTTGTCTGTGAATCTCCAGGGCTCTGCGTATCTCAGAAGTCCTGGAGGAGGCTCAGGCTGACACATGCTAGCCGGGAGGGCGGAGGGAAGGGAATCTGACTGATCTGCCACTAATCCCGTGTGTCTCACACTCAAATCTAGGATTTGCCTGTTCCCGCCTGGAGTATCCGGGCTACATGGCTTGTCCACAATTAAAACAGACCGCAGGTTGCTCCTCTCACCAGAAAGTGGCTCCCTTAAGCAGCCATAGATTACATGCCCCGGCTCTGGCTGCCAGAGAAAGCCTATGGATTTGATTTTGTTAGCAAAAGCTGACTGAGACCCCAGCAGCCGCACCCTGCTTTACATTTTGACAAGAGTCAAAATAAAAATACGAAAGTCCTTCTGCCACTGCAGGAGCTGGGGATGGGGGTCGGATGGGTAGAAAGGCAAGATTTTGTTTGTGGAAATCAAATATCCTCACTCTGTCCACAAAACCCAGCCTCTCTGTTTCCCAAGAGAGCTGACATGGAAGATGCGTGGACCCAGGGAGCCTGGCTTCAAGCTCCACCACCTGTGTCTCCACTCTGAGCAGATCACATCCACCACCTGAGCCCCTGAGCTGGGACTACAGTCATGCACCACCATGGTGGCTCCCGACCACCCCCCTTCCGATTGGAGGTAGCAAGAGAGAGGCCAAGAGTCTTCAACCCTGGGATCAAAGCAGCTCAAGTTGGAGTTTGCCAACTACAGTAGACATTTTGAGTGGGTGGTGTAATCCATTCAGTGGGTTACTCCCTGCATTTACTAAATGAAATAGAATAGAATGACAAAGAAAACATTTCAGTGCTTGCATGGTGTGAGGATAGATGTTTTCAGCTGTATTGACTCAGGAACTACATACATGTTGTCTCCTGTGCAGTAATGTAAAATGCATTTCTTACTACAAAGCCACCATTAGAAAGGTTTGAAGACACAGAGCACTCCTGGAGAATAGGGATGCCCAAACTTGCTCCTGACCTGTGAACTCATACTGAGGGATATCTGACTTGGAAGTCTGGTGCATGTGCTACAGTGTGTGGCGCCCCCCTGGTGGTGGTAACACAAGAAGTGGAACCACAGACCTGGGTTCAGTGCCAAGACCCTCCCCGGCCCTGCACCATCAGACAAGTTTCTCAGACTCTCTTGAGATTCTGCTCCCTCACATAGTGCTTAAGTTCACTCATGTGGTCATTGGAAATATGTGAGCCCAGTACATGTAAACTCAGGACCCATGCACCCCATAATAGTTGGGTGATTTCTCGGGGGGGTTACTATAATTTGAACTCAGGGGCACTTTACCACTGAGTTACACCCCCAGCCCTTTTTTATTTTTCCTTTTGAGGCAGGGTCTTGATAAGTTGCCGAGACTGACCTTGAATTTGTGATCTTCCTGCCTCAGTCTCCTGACAGTCACTGGGATTATAGGCATGTACCGCCAAGCCTGGCTGGCTGAATGAATGATTTTTTTAGCAGAGTTGCAATCCTCTCCTGTCAAGTTGGAACAGCGAGTAAAGAACTACCCAGATTCTATCTCCCTCCCCCCATGCACCTTCACACAGCTGCCAGGGCTTAGAAACCACCTGTGGTCTGAATGGGCCTGGCCTGACCCCTGGGTCTAGAATATTTTGTTTATCTAAAAGCCACTGGATCAGTGCAACTTGTATTTTCATTTATCCTTTTGTTTCCAAGGCTGTTTTCAAAGTTTTAATTTTGGGTTGTGTTTCTTTGGGTGGTTTTGTTGTTTTGGTGTGGGTTTTGGCTGCATTAAAGCCTTCCAATTCAGTCAGCTAAACATCTTTAGATTGCAAAATTCCCAGGTTGGAGCAGCTCACTTGCACAGAAAAACTAGGGTTCAGCTCTTAGCACCTCAGTTCTGTCCCAGAGTTCGAGGAGCTTCCTGTGACCTTGTTCACTCCAGCCACTTGCCTGAAATAATGACAGAGGACAACCTGACCCCAGCTTGATGAGCGATTGTCCAAAGCCCCTTCACGCTGCAGTAATTGAGCACCAGCAGGAGCCACCAAGGACCTGGCTGTTTCTTTTTTGCTAACAAGCTTCCACATAATAAAAATGGCCCTGGCTTGGGGGGTTATTAATTGCCCTGTGACAATCCCTCCCCTTTTTCAGGTTTCCTTTGGCCATTCTGGGATTATTAAATTGCTCCCAAGGAGAGAAAGTTTTAGGGACACAAACTCACTGGAATCATCTGGGCTTTCCACCAGGATTGGGAAGTCAAGAGGCCCTTCATTATTGGCTGACCTTTGGCCGTTGGCCCTTGCTATGAAGTCTTAGCCCGAGGCTAGGGCTTCCTGGCACCTGCATCCTGGGATTTGGGATGGCATAGCATGAGAATGTATGAACAGGAGGATCTGGCTGCCTCTGGTGGGCCTGGGGGCTACATCTCCATGCTGCCCTAGTGCAAGGCCCCATCCCTCCCTCTCCAGATTAGAGACTAGGAATGGTGGCCCACGTGTGTCAGACTCTGGCGTATAGGGCATGTCACCCAAGGGAGATGCTAATGCTAGTGGGGCCACCATCCTAGACCTGGGCAGCTTCTTGCTGCTGCCCCATGTAGGGGAAAGAATAATACAGCATACAGGCACTGAAAGGCCCTCAGAGGGTCTTTGTCTAAGGAACAGATAGGTCCAGGTCCTCCCCAGTCAGACTTTCTGGGCACAGGGACCTATGTGGACTTTTCAACCTCAAGTTAGAAAGATGTGGGTGATGTGAGTTTCCAGAATTAGTGCTTTAGTCCTGGCTGCACATTAGCATCATCTGCTGAACTCTGAAAAACAACAGATGCCTGAGCCCTGCCCCAAACCAATTTAATCTGAATTCCCAGGGGGCGGAGCTCAGGCACTAATATTTTTCTCTGACCTCTCCAGGTGATTTTAATATGCAGCAAAGGTTTGAAACTAGTTTTGGACTGGTCAACTCAGGGATAAAAGACACTTTCCAGCTATCTCTGCAACTACGGTGCCTCCTGTTGGAACTGGGCCTGTGTCAGTGGGAACTAGCAACCAGGGAAGAATCTGCATCTCCCCTGTGTGGTCCATGGGAATGCTGACATGCAAAAGAGGCTGAAGGTGCAGGAATCAGCACTTCCTGGGCATGCATTACACCTGGCAGTGACCCACAAAAGCCCACCTGTGGCTCAAGGGGTGGAGCCCTATTATAAGAAGGCTATTTCCAATTGGAGCTAGAATGGTCTTCTCTCCCTGCATCACTCTGCTCTTTGCAGGCAGGCCAAGGCTAAAGCTTGGGGGGTTGCACCTGGGGTGCTCATAACTCAGCATGGCAGGAGGAGAAAGACCAGCCCGCACTGAGAGCATCGGTCTGGTGTCATGAGGCTTTCTGTTGGTGCCACATCCACCTACCATCTGCAAATTATTTACTTTAAGCCAACTCAAAATCAATTTCATTTTTTTTTAATCCAGCCTTAACTTAAGCCAACTATTTGTAAAATTATGATTTTGGTATGCTGGCAGACACTTGTTACTCTTCATTAAAATATACACAAAACTACTAAAATATTTTTCAGTTCCTTTGAACATAAGTCCACCTAAATTGTCTGGCAGGTGTCGGAAGCACAGATAACAGTTGGGGGAAAGCATCCTTGTCTCCTTGAATCTGCATGAATCAGCCCTTATATACCTTCAACATAGAAGCGATAGTCCCATTTTTCTGCTAGTGCTGCGTCAGTTTGGGCAGTAATCATGGACTGCGCATGTGCGGAGCGGTTGGGCTGGGACGGGAAACCACAGCCTGGAGTTCCACAGCCCCGTCCCGTGGCCAGGCACGCAGAAGCCTCCGGTCCTCCGCAGGCGCTCATTCCTGCCTCTTCCTCCCACAGTCCACGCTGGGCTTCGTGGCCCTGGTGCTGACCACGCTGCACACACGCTCACCTACGGCTGGACCCGCGCCTTCGAGGAAAGCCGCTACAAGTTCTACCTGCCGCCCACCTTCACGCTCACGCTGCTGGTGCCCTGCGTCGTCATCCTGGCCAGAGGCCTGTTCCTCCTCCCGTGTCTGAGCCGCAGACTTGCCAGGATCCGCAGGGGCTGGGAGAAGGAGGGCGCCGTCCAGTTCGTGCTTCCGACAGACCACATCCTGGTGGAGAAGACGAGCCACGTGTGAGGGCGAGTCGGCGGCCCCAGCCCCGTCCCGTTTTCTTTTCTGGATGGGGCACAGTGTGTCTATGCACAAAGCGGTGGTTTGAGGTTGGAATTCCCTAGACGGGAATGGACGCAGGAATATTCAGGATGACACACACGTGTGCGTGTGATATATAGATAGGCACGTTTATTTCACATATGTAACAGGATTTGCCATTATTTACTTAGCTTCAAAAAATTGGGTCCCTGAGATTTCAACTTGTAGATAAAAGCAAGTGCCAGATGTTAAACAGCAAGATCATGCTATTGTGACCTTTGCAAAGATATACACACTTTTTGTACAGAAGAGGCTTTGGCCTTGGAGAGTACCGGCCATTATCCTCCACCCTAGTCCCCCTTTAGCTCTCCCAAGGCTCATGCGGAGCTGGGACTCATAGTGGCAGAAAGACAACAGCCCTACCTGTAGCCTGATGGGGTCCCTGGAGCTGAGGAGATGTCAGTGGGCAGGGGTTGTGGGTCTGGTCCCTTCTCTTCCCGCATGGGCAGTGGAGATCCTGGTGTAGGGAGGGAACCTGGAGTCTCTGCTGGGAGCCAAATGAAGATATGCCCATTTGGGGGCGGGTGGGGGTTACATTGAGGCTGAAACTGCCCCACCTGGTTCTCACTGAGCCAGGGAGATTTTTTTCCCCCCTGCAAATGGATCCTCCTGTGAGGGTGTGACGTCACCTCTTTGTGGAGCCAGTAATGAACTGTCTTCCAAACAAGTGTGATTGCTTTCTCTCCATTAAGTAGGTGGTGACTGTTCTTAAAACCACTGTGCCTTCTCGCCTTTTCATTGTTAATCTGAATGTCCCCCTGGAAGGCTTAGAGTAGACCCTTTACAGATCAGTCCCAGGAGGAGGGGGACCCATACCTGCTCTCGGAGTATCATGGCTGAGCCTCTTCTTGGACCTGCCCTCAGGGCTGAAGGACTGTCTTCATTAAGTTGGCTCTGTGGAAAAATAACGAGGACCCTTCCAAATGTCCTCCATTGTCATGAGGCAGAGGAACTGCCTTCCCAGCACCCTGAAAATCACAGTGGCTCTTGGTGCCCCCTCATGGGGTACAGTGGTCTCCTCTTACCCATGGTTTCATCTTTCTTAGTTTCAGTTCTCCATGGTCAACTGCAGTCTGAAAATAGTAATACTTGTCTTGACTTTTAATAGAGAGGCCGCACATTTTATTATAGTTCTGTTGTTATAATTATTCTATTTTGTTTTTATTTCTGTTAATCTCTTCCTGTGCCTAATTTATTAATTAAATTTTATCGCAGGAATGTATGCCTATGAAAGAATGTACATTTAGAGTTCATTACCATCCGTGGTTTCAGGCATCCACTGGGGGGGGGGGCGTGTCTTGTAAGTATCCCTGAGGATAAGAGGGGTCTACTGTATTATGTTTCATAATACAGTCCCCTAGGAGGGACTTTTCCATTACAGTTACAAATCTAAAACATTGCTGCCCCAAAGCACAAGAGGCCAGACCAAGTCACAGGACATCTGTCCCCCAGTCCCATGCCATCCATCACTGATTCAGACTAAAACTGGTTTACTCTCTGTTCATAAACAGCTGTTTTCTGTTGAGTCTCCCCTACAGCCCCCTTCCCCCAGCCAGGATGATCAGCCACCAAAAAGTCATCTCTGAACCCAAAGGTCACTGTGGGCTCCTGGACCAGGAGGCATATCTTGATGCAGCCAGAGAGTAGGGCCTGCAGAGGCCAACAGAGAGTGCTTGAGATGCCCCTGCCAGCCCGCAGAGGCTTCACCTGCTAATGTCTCCAGACTGCATTAGGGTCCTTAAGTGTTAAGGAAAACTCAGTGTAGGAGCCTCTCATTAGGCCTGTGGCTGATGGAGGAGGGCTGTGTAGGGGGGCTGTTTTCTAAGGTGCTTCCCCAGGCGGCAGGCAGAAGCTTGTCACATAAATTGGTCCTGATAGAGTGCCAGCAGTAGCCTATGAGAGGTTCACCTAAAGGCGTACAAGCAGAGCAGAGATTGGCATTTGCTTGGCACAGGGAGGGCCCGTGGACTCCCTGCTAATGAGAAGCAGAGAGAACACTGGCAAATGAACCTCCGATGATCCCAGCCCAGTGAGTGTCAGCTGCCTTCCTTCTCCATCCCTCTCGGCTGGGGATGCTTCCTTATACCAAAGAGGATGACACCGAGCAAAGTCCTTCGTTCCTTCTCCACCCACCTCCTGCCGAAGGTGTTCAGGAGAGAAATGGTCCCAAGGTGGGTGACAGGAAGAAACAGGCAGTGGTGTCATCTGCCAACCAATCAGCTAGTGAAAGGGCCCTGGGCTTGGCCCTGACCCATGTCTGCTGCTGTTCCTCCCTACCTCACCAGGCAGCTGGCCACTGCATCCCCAAGAGAGCGGGTCACTCCCTACATACAGCCTGGGAAAGTCCATGTGCCTCCGTACAAACTGCCTCAACCCACGTGCTCTGGAAATCCTACACGCTACGATCCAAGGTGGATGTTTAATGTCTATGTCATTCAGCCTCTGTGTTTTGTTTCCACCTTATAGAGCTTGTCTTAAGCAACAAAAATAAACACCTAACCTTCCAAGAACTTCAGGCTTTACTTTCTGGTGTGTGGACCATGTGTGAGCTGGTTCAGTCGTGGGCTTGGCCAGCCTTCTGAATGGAGCTGGCCATCAGACAGTGCCCAAGGGCTTGGGGCTACCGGGGTGAACACAGAATGTTAGAGCCAGCTGCTGAGGAGGGGCAGACAGAGAGACCCACAGGGATGGGCCAGTGGGAAAGTGGCCCAAGTCTAAGCTGGATGGCAAGGGAGGCCTCCTGGAGTGGTCTGAAGGCCCAGGCCCTGAGTGCAGGTTAGAACAGCAGTGCTTCTTGCATGACAGTGTGCCTGTGACTGGTTCAAATGCAACTTCTCCTGCCTGGTCTGGGGTGAGTCCTGAGGTTGTGCATACCTCATAAGCTCCCTGGTGACACAGATGTCAGTCCTTGGACACTCTGAGGAAGAAGAGCTTGGTTAGCTTCCTTTGCTTCTGCTGCCTATGGCACACTAACTGGCACACACATCTCTCAGCGCTGTCAATCTGCCCCATGATCCTGCCTCCTCTTGGTGGCCCAGCCAATGTGCCTGTGCACACCACCCATGCTGTTCCCATAAAGGCAGAGAACACACCCCAGCCCCAGAGCCACCATCTTGCACTTTTGAACCACATGCACTACATGCCCTGGGTGCCCTGGGCCCGTAGAACAGAGGTCCTCTCTTCAGAGACCACCCACTTGTCTCACACAGCCAGGCCTTTCTGTGGAAGTCACTAGATAGTCTTTCTGTAGCCAGAGGAAAAAAAGAAACCCACAGGCAGAAGCCTGTCTTATAGCTAAAAACGTTTCCAACAACAACCAAAACATGGTTTCTCCATCTTGAGTCCATGGTATGTGCTATTCATGGAAAAAGCCATGTCTGGGAAATAACTTCACTTAAAAAAATGTGTAAGGAGAAAGAAATCTCATGCTTGGGACTTTTCTCTTCTACTCTCTGTCCTCTCACACTTAATGCTGGGAGAGTGATGTTTACTAAGAAGTAATAAAATCTGTGGGAAATACCCACTACTCGGTAGCTCACACCAGAACTAAGGAATTATCACCATGCTCCTGTCAGCTGGAAAGGAAGTTACGGTTGGGCTTTTGGGAAAGTTGAAACTTTCCCTAGAACGATGGAGTTGGCCCTTGGGAGTGCAGCTAGCCTTCAGGGGCTGGGTTGTTTCCCTGGACTCTGTATTAAGAGTACTTTAGGACCACCAAAGCAGAAATTCTCAGTCCCAACAGACCAGCACCAACCTTTTCTAACAAACATTGAAAACCGCTGCTTACTCACCTGAAGAAAGTAATATAACTTAGAGAAATAATATAACTTAGCTGTTTATGTAATTTTAATCGAATGTCTAAATCATAAGCTAGAAATAAAGATGATTTATACTAAACTGTGCTTTTATAATAGTAATAGCAATTATTATATTGAGCAATAATCTTACAGTAAGTTGGTTTTAAGATAAATTCAATGATATTCAACTAAATATCACTGATCAACCTAGAGGAAGAAAGTTAGGTCATTGGGGGCATGCCCTTAAAGAATACTATTAAGGTCCCAGCCCCTTCCAGTCAGCCCCATCCCCACTCTCCCTCTCTCCTGTTTCCTGGCTGCGGTGAGGGGAGCAGCCCCCTTTACCACATGCTCCCATGATACACTATGTTATCACAGCCCCCAAAGCAACAGTCAACTGACCATGGACTGAAACCATGAGCCAAAATAAACTTTTGCTCCTTATAAATGAATTACCTCAGTTATTTTGTCACAGTGACAGAAAGCTAACACAACCCTCTTGCTCTATAACAGAAATTTTAAGATAAAGGCTAAAGAAACGTGTGTGTGTGTGTGTGTGTGTGTGTGTGTGTGTTTGAAAGTTATGAAGAAGTCAAGTAGAGCAAAAACCAATAAATGTCAACTGGATTTGGAAATACGAAAACTTAATAGTACGGAGTTCAACAGATCATTGGGGGTAAAATTCCAGATTGGAAATGAGTAATAAGAAACAAAGAAATGAAGATAGGAATTCTGGACATCTCTTTTGTAATTTGGCTGGAAAAAAGGGGAAAGAGAAAGGATGGTAACAGGAAGGTTAGAGGGTGTTGTCGCCTGAAGTGCTTGGAGCAACGGAGCTGCGGGAAAAACTTCAGAAGCAAACTGGAGACAAACAGCTTTTTATTCTGATAACTTTTCTCTCTGGTTCTAACAACAACTAACACACGCCAAACACACCATTAAAATGGCGCTGACCCGATCAGCAATTTCGGCCAAGTCACTCGAGATCCCGCAACAAGTCCCGTGAGACTACAGGAGGCGACAATGCCCAAATCTCCACGGCTCATAGTCAACCGCAATTCAAGTCAATCCCCAAACAGGGCTCCTACAAGAGGGAAGCTGAATGGTTGGTTATGTTTTCCATGGTTCTAACCTGAACACATTTTAAATGTTTCTGGAACATACAAGATGAACAGGAATGGTTGAAGACATAAGAGACAGAGACAAAGAATGAGAGAAAATGTCCTAGAGGCCACTGGAAAGGCTGAGAGCCAGATCGCAGGTGACAATATATGGAGGGAGGGGGTTGACAGCTTGTCCTTAAAACTAGGAAAGAAGCCAGGCGCGGTGGTGCATGCCTGTAATCCCAGCACTTGGGAGGCTGAGGCAGGAGGATCGCGAGTTCAAAGCCAGCCTCAGCAATGGCGAGGCACTTAGCAACTCATTGAAACCCTGTCTCTAGTAAAATACAAAAAAGGGCTGGGGATGTGGCCCAGTGGTTGAGTGCCCCTGAGTTCAATCCCTGGTACCAAAAAAAAAAAAAAAAAAAAAAAAGGGAAAGAAAGAGAAAAGGGGAGGTGTCAATGAGGGAAGGGACTGGCTTTGACTATGTGGCAGTTCCCTTCCAATGGCATCTATATCCTTTATGGAAAAATAATGCATCTGCCAAGAATGACAGGGAAAAAAGGCTGGGCTTCAAGGGTTGAAAGATTAAAGATAATTGTTGGAGAAAGTGAAAAGGGAGCTGATGAGAGACACAGAGTAGGGTTTTTAAAAAACTTCATTATAGGGTTTTTTGTTTGTTTTTGTTTGTTTTTGGTTTTATGTTTTTTTTTTGTTGTTGTTGTTGTTTGGTCTAAAGAGAAATGCATCTACTTGTGTTTCCTGGGAAGTGTGCAAAAGTGAATTTTGTTCAGTTAAATTGTTTTCCCCCATGAATTACCATAATTCCAGAGAGTTTATTTTTGCTGGGCTTAGTCTCTAATAGTTACTCAAAAACACTTTGGCTATGTTTTTGTTTTCCTAGCTCAGAAATGAACAATCACAAATGCACCCTTTGATGTGCTAAGCAACCAAAACCTCCACTGCCAGCTCTCCTGTGAAGTCAGCCACCAACCCATGTTTACTGAGTGTTCATATTATTCATGGGACCAAAATCTAGCTTATTTCTATAATTCCCATCCTGTGCAGAACCTACTCTTGAAAATATAATTTGATTCAATGGTGAAAACTTTTCCCTGCCCAAAGAATTTCATTTGGGCTTCCACTTCCTGGAGGGTCTTCCTGCTGCAAAACAGCTAGTTTCTGGACAAAAGGCATATTTAGAAAGCACTGCTGAACTCTCAGGAGGTAAGGGAAATCACCAGGGCAGAAAGTGAATGGGAACACACAGATAAACAAACAAGACAAAGCTCCCTTGGCTCCTGGCAGGAGCAAATTCATGTCCTTTCTGGTGAAAAACAACCTCGGTTCATGCCAAGTGCTGGGATTACAAGCGTGCGCCACCGCACCCGGCTCAACTAAAGAGAACTTGGCATCTATGATCAACAAACCGTAGGTGAGAATCCACAGAAACCACCACTGAGGACTTCAAAGGAGAACCTTCACATCCAGATTGATGATATACTAAATAGCTAAAGAACTAGAGTCTTGAAAAGTAAGTATTGATAAGACACTGTGAAGAACCAGGCATGATGAGAAATAAAAACCTTCAGAAATGAAGAATTGTTGGAAACAATCCAAATTTGGTGAGTTCAACAGCGGACTGGAAGAAATTAGTGTGTTCAAAACTGGAGCTGAAGCCGGGCACAGTGGCCCATGCCTGTAATCCCAGTGGCTCAGGAGGCTGAGGCAGGAGGATCACGAGTTCAAAGCCAGCCTCAGCAACAGCAAGGTGCTAAGCAACTCAGTGAGACCCTGTCTCTAAATAAAATAGAAAATAGGGTTGGGGATGTGGCTCAGTGTTTGAGTGCCCCTGAGTTCAATCCCCAGTAGCCCCCCCACCCCAAAATGGAGCTGAATAAGTAGCTCAGAATACAAAAAAGACAAATATAGAGAAAATATAAAGAGAAAGTTAACAGAAAGAGCTATTAGAATGAAATAGTCTAATATAATGATAACTGGAGTTCCAAAAGGAAGAATAGGGGACAGGCAAAGTTTAGAGAGACAAAGACTTAGGATTTTCTAAAGCCAACAAAAGACTGGAATCAAAAACGTAGAAAGCACAACATATACCACAAGGTGGAAAAGTGAATTTAAAAGTAAAGCCACACTGAAAAGCTTTTAAAGGCAGCCAGCAAATTAATGACAGATTGCCTGGTGCAGTGGTGCACGCCTGTAATCCCAGCTGCTCTGGAGGCTGAGGCAGGAGGGTCACGAGCTTGAGGCCAACCTGTGCAATTTAGTGAGACCCTGTATCAAAATAAAAAATCAGGGCTAGGGTTGCGACTGAGTGGTAGAGCACTTGCCTAGCATGTGTGAGGCACTGGGTTTGATTCTTAGCACCACATAAAAATAAATAAAATAAAGGCCCATTGTCAACTAAAAAATTTAAAAAATAAAAACAAAAAAATAAAAAGGGCTGGGGATGTGGCTCAGAAAAAGAGCACCCCTGGTTTCAATCCCTGATACTGCAAAGAAAAAAAAAAAATCACTATTTCAAATAGTTGAGGATGCAGCCAGAATTCTACTTAGAAAGAAATCAATAGGTTTGCTAGGGATCAAGGCACAAAGAACCCAATCCAGAGAATATAAATAGAAAGATATACTAAATATAAGAGCAGAAATTAGTGAAATAGGAAACAAAGATAAGATAAAGAAGATAGCAAAGTCAGAGGTTGGATTTTAGATATCTGATGGATGAATCTTTGATAAGGCTGATCATGAAAATAAAAGAAGAGAAGAGGACCAAATAAATAATTTCAGGTATAAAACAAAGGTAAAATTATAGAAGAAACAGAACTTTAAAAGATAATGAGGATATTACACATGATATTATTCAAATAAGTTTGAAAATTCAGGCAGAATAGACAAAAATATAACTTACCAAAACTGTCTCAGGAAAAAATAAAGCTTTAATATCCCCTGAAACCACTAAAATCTTAAATCAGGAATTTTAAACACACACACACTCTCTCTCTCTCTCTCTCTCTCTCTCTCTCTCTCTCTCTTTCTCTCTCTCTCACACACACACACACACACACACCCCTAAGGCCCAGATGATTTTGCAGCAAAATTCTACTAAACTTGAAATTAATACTTCTATCTTTATAATCTCTTTTCAAATATGTGTGTGTGTGTGTGTGTGTGTGTGTGTATTTTTTTTTTTTTTTTTTTTTTTTTTGGTACCGGGGATTGAACTCAGGGGCACTTGACCACTGGGCCACATCCCCAGCCCTTTTTTGTATTTTATTAGAGACAGGGTCTCACTGAGTTGCTTAGCACCTCGCCATTGCTGAGGCTGGCTTTGAACTCGCGATCCTTCTGCCTCAGCCTCCCAAGTGCTGGGATTACAGGCATGCACCACTGTGCCCGGCTCAAAAAATATTTTTTAAAGTTGAACTATTCCCCACCTAATTCTAAGAAGCCATGAGAGATAATAAAACTAGACAAGAAATACATGATAAATGAAAAATCACAGGCCAAAGTCACTTCTTATATAAATCCAAAAAATCCTAAACAAAGATATTAGCAAATTTGATCTTGTGATAAATATAAAAGATCACAAATTATGACTAAGTTTGACTTAAACTCTATGAATATCATTAACCATATTCACCACATTAAGATTTTTGATTGTTGCAATAACTAAAAGAAAATAAAATTCAATACCCTTTTGCTAATGGTTTCCATGATGTGAATGTGTCTCCCAAGGGTTCAAATGTTGGAATTGGTCCCAAATATGGCAGTGTTAAGAAGTGGTGCAGAAGGGCATGGTGGCACATGCCTGTAATTCCAACAAATCTGGAGTGGGGAGGATTACAAGTTTGAAGCCAGCATGGGCAACTTAGCAAGGTCCTAAGCAATTTAGTGAGACCCTATCTCAAAAGTAAAAAGTAAGCTGGGCACAGTGGTGCACACCTGTAATCCCAGCAGCTCAGGAGGCTGAGGCAGGAGGATTGTGAGCTCAAAGCCAGCCTCAGCAAAAGCAAGGCACTAAGCAATTCAGTGAGACCCTGTCTCTAAATAAAATACAAAATAGGACTGGGGATGTGGCTCAGTGGCTGAGTGCTCCTGAGTTCAATCCCCACTATCCCCTCCCCCCTCAAAAAAAAAAAAAAAAGAAAGAAAGAAAAGAAAAGGAAAAAGGGGTGGGGATAACTCAGTGGTAAAGTGCCACTGGGTTAAATCGCTGATACCAAGAAAAAGTGGTGCAGCTTGTAAGAGGAGAGGCCAGGTGGAAGGTAGTTGTATCATCACTGGGAGAATAGCTCTTGGAAGGAACTAATGTAGTTCTTGGGGGACCCCATTTAGTTTCTGCAAGAACAGGCTATAAAAAGAGCCTGTTCTTATTTGTCATGAGGAAGCTGTACAAATATGTGTGTATTCTTATACACACATATATACACACACATACATATTATGAAACAGGTTTAGAATCCAGGTATGTTTTCTATGGGTTTCCCTAGATTTCTCAGCAAATAATAGTGAGGTTTCCCCTCCCCCCTAAAAAACTGGCCCCTTCCAAGTCTCTGGCTTCCAGTCTTACAATGGGATACCTCCCTTCACACATGTTCCTGCTATTGTAATGCCACCCATCTTGAAACCAAAATTGATGGAGCTGCCCAATCATGGACTCAGTCTCTGAAACCGTGAGCTAAACAGACATTTTTTTATGTGTAGATTACTGAGCTGTGAATATTTTATTATAGCAACAAAAAATAGACAAAGACACAATCGTGATTTTTTTTTTATAAAAGCCTCTTAACAAATAGGAAATAGAATGCAACTTCCTTGACCTGATAGAGGTAATCTATTAAAAACTTATAGCAAATACTATTCAGTTGGTGAAATGTTAGTAGCAGCTCACCTAAAATAAGTATTGAGGACTGAGGATATAGCTTGCTTAGCCAGTGAGAGGCCCTTGGTGTGATCCTCAGCAGCACAACAATAAAAACTACAACAAAATCGGGAATAAGACAAGGATGCCACTATCACCATTTCTACCTAATTATACCAGAGAACTTATCCAATGCAAAAGAAGAACCTAATAAAAAATAAAAGATAGATAGAACAGGAGAGAAAGTCACAAAACTGTCATTATTTACAGATAACCTGATTACCTACATTGAAAACCCAAAAGAATATAAACCTTATTAGAAGTAAAAAGAGAGTTTAGACAGGTAGCTGCTTTAAATGAATATGAAAATATATTGAATTCTAATACACCAGCAACAATTGGTAAGGAAACATTAAAAATAAATGCCTGTTGGGTATAGTGGCACACACCTATAATCCAAGCAGCTCAGGAAGTTGAGGCAGGAGGATCACAAGTTCAAAGCCAGCCTCAGTAACTTAGCAAAACCCTAAGCAACTTACCAAGACTCTGTCTCAAAATAATTTTTTTTTTAAAGGGAGGATGTGATTAAGTACCCCTGGATTCAATTCATGGCACCCAAAAATAAATAATTAAAGTAATTAATTAATTAAACACCTTTTATAATAGCAATAAAAATACAATTCCTAGAACAAATCTAATACATCTGTGGGAGGACCATAATGAGAAAATTATAAAAATATACAAGTTATGTAGTTTTATTATAAACAGTGAAGAAGAGGAAGATATATATACCATGGAAAGGAAAACTTGATACTTTAAAGTTCTCAGTTTTCATTAAAATGATCTATAGATTTAATGCAATAAAAAACCAATAAGCTTGTGTGTGTGTGTGTGTGTGTGTGTGTGTGTGTGTGTGTGTGTGTGGTGATGGGGATTGAACCCAGGATCTTGTGCATGCGAGGCAAGCACTCTACCAACTGAGCTACCAACCCAGCCCCAAGTAAGCTTTTTTTTTTTGTACTGGGGATTGAACTCAGGGGCACTCGACCACTGGGCCACATCCCCAGCCCTTTTTGTATTTTTTATTAGAGACAGGGTCTCACTGAGTTGCTAAGTGCCTCGCCACTGCTGAGGCTGGCTTTGAACTCGTGATCCTCCTGCCTCAGCCTCCCAAGTCTCTGGGATTACAGGCGTGCGCCACCACACCCGGCTCCCAGTAAGCTTTTTAAAAAGAAGCTGGTAAGCTATTTTAACAGGCTTATTCATTATTTAGGTACAGCACAGCCAATAGAACAAGAGAACTGCTGTTATCCTCACAGATCCCATGGGGGCCCTCTGAGTAGCACTGGGGTGGGTCATGGGATGAGGGGAATGTGGACAAGTGCCCTCACTGTGGTTCCTGTGGGATGGAACAGGCAAGGCAGGGCAGGTTCAAGATTGCAGTGGGCTCTGGGGTACCGAGGCTGTCTCTGGTTGTCTGGTACCTGGGCCGAGGTGACTAGAGTGGTTGTACAGTGCCCTGGACTGTGAGAGCCCAAGAGGGGAATATCTGGGGGTATGCCCTTTTCAATGTGTTTTAAAAGTACACCCCCAGGAGGAGAAGTCCTCCCAAGGGACAGGTGACAGACAGGCAGGGGGCCAGTGCCAGGTGACTCAGTCATATCATCAGGTTGTCCAGAATTAGGTGTGTCAGTCTTATGTGTGTAGGACAGGTGTGAAAGTGCTGGGTTTACACAAGCTAGAAACATAGCTAATGCTAGGCTTCTTCCACAATTTCTGTGAAAAAGTGAAATCCCAAGACAAGCTAAGGTACTTATGATGAATAAGATGTGGAAACTTGCCCTACCAAATATCAAGATGCATTTTAAAGTTATACTGATTAACACAATATGGTAGAAGCCCAGGAATAGACAGAACAGAGAACCTAAAAACAGACCTGCATGACATGGAAACTCGAGACACCATATTTTATTGATTTTAAGACACACATTTTGCATATTTTAATTTCTTTGAAATTGGAATGCCACTGACAATTGATAGCATCTATCATCACTACCGGCCAGGGAGCAGATGCTTCATTGTTATGACCCCACAAATACTCCAACTAGACTTTGATTCCCATTGACGTACTTGATCTTTCAGCCAACAAATGATTTAAAGAATATTAGAAAAAGAAGTATGAGTCCTGGTGGTTTTTATAGCTACCTTCTGGTAAAACTGAGAGAGTATTTTTACTACAGCTTACAGAATAGGTACCAGCAGCATGGAAGAAAATTCCAGAAAAAGACACTGCAAGCATTCTTCTAAAACGTCCCACATTATAAAAAGAATTGGACTATTGATACACAACAGCAGCTTTGGTGGTTCATCCACAAAAAACTTCATGCTGATCCAAAACAAAATCCAGACACAGAAAAAGTACATGCTGTGAATCCATTCATATAAAATTCTTGAACAGGTAAGTTTAACCTATATATAGAAAAAATGTTAAGGGAGTAGAACTCAATGGTGAGAGAATGGAGGACAACTCTGGGAGTGGAGATTGATCAATGGGAGATTGATCAATGGGAATGAGCACAAGGGATCCTTCTGGGGGGAAGGAAATGTTCTGTATATTGATTAGATTGTGTGCCATATGGGGTATACAATTGTAGAGAATCAATAACTTGTAGATTTCAGATCTGTACATTTCAACTGTATGCTTATTGTGCTTCAAAAATAAGCTTGAAAATGATGTATCAACAATGTTCTTGATGGTTCAAAGTTTCATATTCTGTGGAAAAACACGGACTCAGTTGTAGGAGCCCTAATAAAGGAGATAGCTAAGATTGCGGTTAGCTGTGAGCCATAAGCATTACCACCTTTCATGGTCTCATGAGACTTGGCCCGGGACATTGTGGATCGGGTCCGAGCCATTTGTATGATCTTGCGAGACTTGGCCTGGGGAATTGTGGGTCGACCTTGTGGCCATTTTGTGGTTGTTTTTAGAGGAGCGTGGACGGCGTGTGGGGGTGTTGTTAGAGCCGGAGAGAGAAAGCTGGCAGAATAAAGAGCCTGTTTGTTTCCAGTCTGCCTCTGAACTTATTCCCGCGGCTTTGTTGCTCCAAGCGGCCATCGCTTCAGGCGGCAACACTCAGTTACTCTAAAGAGTATCAGGGAGGGGCTGGGGTTGTGGCTCAGCGGTAGAGCACTCACCTAGCACGTGTGCGGCCCGGGTTTGATCCTCAGCACAACCTAAGAATAGGCATTGTGTACAGCTAAAACAAAGAAATATATATTAAAAAAAAAAAAAAAAAAAAGAAGTATCAGGGAAATGGTGGATAAGGACCTCTGAAATTCTCTCTCAATAAAAGCAAGGGGATATGAGTAAATATGGTCAGAATCAACATTTTTCTGGACTCTAGAAATTAACCAAAGACTTACAACAATCTGGGGAATATTTACTTATGGAAATAGCTGAATCTCAGTAAGAACAGAGAGCTGTGTGGTATTTGGACTTGTCTTCTTCCCATCCCTGACACCCCAACACCGCACATGAAAATCAGCAGCCCACAACCACAGTGAAACCAGCACCCAGCGGCCACTGGAGAGCCCGGAAGAAGAGTGGAGCTCCTTCAAAGCCACATTCCTGGAGAGCAGTCAGGAACTTGATGAAGACCTCCAGACTGCAAGACTGCCTTTACTTGACCTGACTTCTGAGTGCACTCCGTGAAAAAAAAGCTCTTCCCGGGCATTTGTTGAAACAATTACAGGCAATTATTTAACTTTGTGGCTGCCTGAGGAGTTGGATAATAGTTGGAGCAAAAAAGACACAAATCAAAAAACTTAGATGGAGCCAGGCATGGTGGCACACACCTGTAATCCCAGCAGCTTGGGAGGCTGAGGCAGGAGGATCCCAAGTTCAAAGCTAGCCTCGGCAAAAGCGAGGTATTAAGCAACTCAGTGAGACCCTGTCTCTAAATAAAATACAAAATAGAGCTGGGGATGGGGCTCAGTGGCTGAGTGTCCCTGAGTTCAATTCCCAGTACCTCCTCACCCCCAATAAAAAACCGCCTAGAAGGAAAAGCTGGATGATCAGATGTCCACAGGGGCTTTGAAAAGTTTCAACATGTTCCTTGGAATTTAGAAGTCTGTGACATATGCATAGGGCTGTGCACATGCACCGGGCTGTACAAATGTTTAGGAAAGAACTGATGAAGTCCTACTCCTTCCCCTCTGGCTGACCTTGAGGCACTGTGCAAGAGCGAAGCAAGGGTTAAGACTGGGCTATCTGACTGGGAGACTTATTGGTTCTGGACATTTAAACTATTCCCTGTCCAATCGTTAACTGACAACTAAGCTAACCAAGCAGAGACTAGACGTGCAACAAAGGATACAGTCTTTACTGAGTTAATTCAGAAGGACCACCAAGTGAACAACAAGAAGAAATAGCAACAATAATAAACTATAGGGAAGGGGAGGAATCCTGTCAGTATATTTGTGCTACTATAACAAAATAACAGAGATTGGGTGGCACACACCTGTAATTCCAGCAGCTCAGGAGGCTGAGGCAGGAGGATTGCCAGTTCCAAGGCCAGCCTCAGCAAAAGTGAGGTGCTCAGCCACTCAGTGAGACCCTGAGTATAAAATACCAAATAGGGCTGGGGATGAAAAAGAGAAAAGTAAAGAAATTCATCTCTCACAGTTCTGGAGGGTGGGGAGTCCAAGGTCAAGGTGCCTGCAGTAGCTGGAGAGGGCTGCTCTCTGCTTCCAAAATGGTGCCTTATTTCTGAATCCTTCAGAGGAGAAGATCACCACATCCTCACATGGCAGAAGGCAGAAGGGGAAGAGGGCTGGGTGCTCTGTGAAGCCTCTTCCCTTAATCCCACTCCTGAGGGAGGAGTCCTCACTTCTAATCACCTCGTCAAAGCTCCGCCTCTCTATACCATCACACTGCCCATGAAGTGTTACCACTGAATTTAGAAGTGGACACATTCAAACCAGAGCAAAGCCGACTTCCAGAGTTGGCACATTATGTTACTTAAAATATTGAATCTTTGAGAAAAAATTATGAGACTCATAAAGAAATGAGAAAGTATAACCCACAGCTTGGGGGCGGGAGGCAGTGAATGGAAACAGTGCTTGAGGAGGCCCAGACATTGGACTTAATAGTCAGGGATATTTTTTCCCCTAGTGCTGGAGACGGAACCCACACCCTGATGCATGCTAGGAAAGCGTGCTACCACTAAGCTGCATCCCCGGTGCATAGACAAAGACTTTAAATCATCTATTTCTAATATGTTCAAAGAACAAAATAGAAAACAGTTTGAGCTATTAAAATAAGTTTGCACACACAAATGTGTGTGCACATCGCATAAAACAAAAGGAAACATTAATGGAATTAAAAGATGAAGGGCTTAAACACTCTCATGAAAAGGAAACTGTCCCTGACCCCATAAGCCTGCCACCTCCCCTTCCCAAACACAAGCTTTCTTCTCCACCAGGAGTCACCGCTAGCCTGGCCTTTCTGCCAGTCACCCCTTTTTCTATGCAGTTGTGCCCCCCATTTCTAAATCAGTTTCATCCTCCCTGTCCTCTCTTTTCTGTCTCTTAGGTCTCCTGTCCATCCCCCTCCCTGCCCCTTGCTATTCCACAGTGTTCTGAGCAGAATCGTTCCTAATTGCGCCAGACTGGAAACCTCCCAGGTTCCATCAGAAGGATGCTATTCAGATGATGGCCCGTTCTGCAGCAAGGAGAATAAACGACCTGTGGCTTGAAACCTGTGAGCTGCAGCAAAACTGGAAACATGGCACAGGATGGGGAAAAAGCAACATGAAACCATTGCTATAAACCACAGTCACCGAGCCAAAGCTGACAATATCTTGCATAGGAGAGATAATTTTTTAAGTTTTTGTTTGTTTTTTTGGTACCAGGGATTGAACCCAGGGGCACTTAACCACTGAGACATATCCCCAGCCACCCCCTTTTTATGATTTTTTTTTTCTTTCTGCTTCCTCTACCTCCTCCTCCTCCTCCTCCTTCTTCTTTTGACATAGGATCTCGTTAAGTTGCTCAGGACCTCACTAAGCTGCTGAGGCTGGTTTTGAACTCATGATCCTCCTGCCACAGCCTCTCAAGTCACTGGGAGTACAGCATTTTAAGAGCCCAGCTTTTAATGATTTTTAAAACTATGTTTTAAGGAAGCAAGACTGGCGAGGACAAAATTTAGGATAGATAATATACTGATGATTCTGTTTTTATAATAATCTTAGAAACAAGAAAAGACTGATATTATTTAGGAATATGCATATGTTATTTTTTAAACTATATAAAAGAAAGGGAATGACAGACTCAAAATTGAAGGCAGTGTTTATTTCTCGGGAAGCAAGGAGGATATAATAGGAGAGCTACACACAATGTTGTTTTTCTTACAACGTACATTTTTTTTTAAGCAAGAATTTTATTTCTTTCTTTATTTTTATTTATTTTAATTAGTTATACATGACAGTAGAATGCATTTATGCACTGTGATATATCATACATAGATGGGATATAATTTCTCAAAGTGTACATGTTGCAGAATCATATTGGTCATGTAGTCACATATATAATACAGTAATAATGTCTGTTTCATTCTACTATCTTTCCCATCTCCACATCCCTCCCTTTCCCCCTTCACTTCCCTCTACCTAATCTAACGCTATTTTTCCCTAGTGCCCCCCCCTCACTTTATTGTGAATTAGCATCCACATATTACAGAAAACATTCAGCCTTTGGTTTTGTGGGATTGGCCTATTTCACTTAGCATGATATTCTCCAACCCCAACCATTTACTAGCAAAAACCATAATTTCACCCTTCTTTAAAGCTGAGTAATATTCCATTGAGTATATATACCACATTTTCTTTATCCATTCATCTGTTGAGGGACACCTAGGTTGGTTCCATAGTCTATCTATTGTGAATTGAGCTGCTTATAAACATTAATGTGGCTACAGCACATTTTTTTTATTATCGTGTTTCAGAATATTCAAATGTGTTTTACAATGAAGAATTTATTGGATCTGCGCACAAATCATAAAAATTAAGTTCCCCTTTTCACCAGCCATTCAGTTATTCACTCAACAAACAGCTCTTGTGGGCCAGGCACTGTGCTGGGTTCTAAGAGCAGGTAATGAAACAGTCACCACTGTTGCCCTCCCAAAGCCCACAGCCACCTGGACTTAACTGTGCTGCTGGAGATGGTGCTGAGCGAGAAGGAGCTTTTTAAAAGTAAGAGCCAGGACAATTCATAATCAGAACCATCAGTTTCAGGAGACTTAGGAGATAGATACCTTCTTGGTATCACTTGAAGAAGATAATTTTAAAATTAAGATAATTAAGGCAGCCAACAGGAGACAGCGGAAACAGTAGACAAACATCTAAGACAGGAGTTCCCAAACACTGCCAATTCACTTCCATGGAGGAGTCTTAATTTGTCTAATGTCTGTATTTACGAAGGCGGGATCTTGCAGTGTTGCTCAGAACAGCCCCAAGCTTATGGGCTCAAAGAATCCGCCTGACTCAGCTTCCCCTGTAGCTGGAACTACAGGTGTGTGCCACTGGGCGTGGCTTTCTTTGTCTTAAGCAACATGAGATACACACACACACACACACACACACACACACTATTCCATATTTATGGTTTCTCAGTGTCTCTTCATTGATGCATTAATAGTAGTAATAGGTGGTTGGTTTAGCAAAGTAGAGTTGGTCTCTTACTGTCCTTACTTCCTGGAGTGCCTGTGATGGAATTCCTCAATGTAGCAGGGTCAGGATGCGGGCCTGGTGGGAGGCGCTTGGGTCACGGGGGCGGAGCGTTCTCCAGGGAACCGTGGGTGTGGCAGGAGTTCCGCCCCCTTCTCCTCTACCCCAATCCTGCCTGCCCTTTCGCTTTTTGGCTATGCGGCCCTAGCTGAAAGCTGTGCAGATGCAGCCACCTGATCTTGAACTTTTCAGCTACCAGAATCTTGAGCTCAATAAATGTCTTTTCTTTATAATTACCTAGTGTCAGGTTTTCTGTTGCAGCAAAAGCAAATGGATTAAGACACGTAGTAAATTAAAGAGGAGGGAAACCCAAAGCTCTATGATTTAAATTCTTGATTATATAAACCCCAAAGTCTGAGAACCATGGCCCAAAGTCACGTTCAGACCCAACACTTTCTATTTTGAGAGAGAACACTGGAAACCTGAGTTCCCTTTCTAATACTGACTGAACAATGGGTAAGATCTCTCTTCCGCCATTCCTGTCAGCGGGTGGCCCCAGACAAGTCCTGCAGCTTAACTCAGACCAGCTTCCTGGCCCCCAGGGGGGACAAAAACCAGCCCATCTGCTTTCCTGAAGACTGACGGAGGCCACGGTGCATTCTGGCTCAGTTCCTGGTACCTGATAGTAAAAGCAGCAGTGTCTGTGTATGAGTGTGTCTGTGGCTGGCACATATGTGTGCAGGCACGTACAGATTATTACAGATATGGTGACTCCAACCAGATGTCTCTACAGCGGACTCAGCTGCAGGAAGGTTGATCTGAAGCTCCAGGGACCCTTCGGGGAGTGTGCTGTGGCTAAGATCAGTTAAGCCATCCCCTCCACCCTCCCTCATTCTATTGGCCATCATGGCCACTGGCTACGCACCTGTTAGTTGGTCTCCACAATGCCTGCCATTTCCACCAGGTGTTTTCCCTTATTTTCTTAATATCGGTGATCCTCCAATCAACTCACTTTCCCCCTTTCCTGCTTTTGTCTTGAAGGTTCCTTGTGGAGAAGCAGGTGGCATGGTCAGAGGAAGAGAGCACAAAGCCTGGAGCTGCTTCTGCCCCTTCCTAGCCTGATCTCACCCCCTGCTGCCTCAGTTTCCCCATCTAGAAAATGAGGGTGACTACAGTTCTTACTGCAGAGACTTGTTATTAGCATAAGAGAACCATAGTTTCTTTTCAGAAAGCATTTAAAACAGACCTTTCCCTGAGTAAGTGCTGTAATGTAAATGGAAACCATATTCTTTGCCACAAAACCTTAAAAGAAATACAATCTTAAAATGAATTAAAAATTCTTTGAATCTGCCAGGAATGGTGGTGCACACCTGTAATCCTACCGCCTCAGGAGGAGGAAGCAGGAGGATCAAAAGTTTAAGTCCAGCCTTAGCACCTTAGCCAGATCTTTAGGAACTTACCAAGACCCTGTCTAAAAATAAAATAAAAATAAATAAAAAATTTTTAGAAAGGACTGGGGAATGTAGCTCAGTGGTGAAGTGCCCCTGAGTTCAATCCCCAGCATCCCCCCCACACAAAAAAAGTTATATGAATTTATTAAAAACTAAATTCTAGCTAAGTATTTACCTACTTGGGGGGGGGCGTGCCTTGAAGATCTTTTGTCTCTTTTAAAAAATAAAACAGAAAGTAGAAGGCTAGGCAAGTCTAAAGATTTTCCATCACCAAACTGAGATGGCCTTTAATCTCATCAGGAAAATCTGCAAGAGAATTAACAAGAGTAACTTTTGCACTATACCAGCACCCAAATCACCCCTATGCTCACTGGGAGTAGGTAGTACATGTTCTGGAAAATTCTAGAAAGGCCATTAAGATGTAAAAAGTTGGTGAAGTGAGAGGTGTCCCCGAGTAGCCTATATAAATGAAAAATGAAAGCTGGCATCCTGTGTCGATCTATTTATCACAAACATCCCTGAGTTGAGAGTGAAGTATCTTGCACTGGGAGGTTGAATCTGTTTTCACTTTGAATTGAAGCTGTGTTGTCCTAGGCACTGCCAGGGTGGGACTGTCACTCACCAAGCCTCCTTTCTGTCCTTGATCTGGGGTGAGTCAGCGCTTCCAGGAGGTGATTCCAGGTGACAGCCTACAGCCAACTTGCCTTCTATTCTCTTTCACAGACAGAGCTGGCTCTTCATTTCCATGCATTTATTCTTTAGCCACCTGAGACAATGGCTAGAGGGGTGGGAGGCAGATTTGGGATCTTGGCCCCTCTAAGCCTCCTGTCTGGCCTGTTCCAGGTTACAAGCACCTGTAACGTGTCAGTCTTGGTGCGCCCTGACGGACAGGGTGAGCACCCCAGTGCATCTTCCTTCCTTAAGAGGATTAAGGGGGATGTTTCGAAAGCAGAGCTCCATCCCTGGAGGGCAGGTGCCACAGAGCCATCAACACACAGTTCTGCATAATCAGTTCAACACCAGAACAACAAAAATGGGATGGGAAGATTAAAAAATAATCCAGATTTCATAGCACTGAGGGGTATGATGAAACGGGGAATCGGTGGAAGCGTTAAACCCAGAATCACAAAACACCCTCATTTCACTCTCTTAAAACCTCAAAGCTGAGATCGGAAACAACAGGCTTGTCCTTGAGAGAATCCTTCTCGGTCCCTCCTGAAATAAAGAAGGTCCACTTCTGAGGTCCTCTCTGAGGATGAGCACAGGAGAAGCCCGGAAAGCCCAGTCACCTTGAAAGGGTGTCACAAAACCTTAGCTAGGCCGCTTTCAGCTCAGCAGGGCCCTACTTAGTTCCCCCTTCCCAAGGGCCCCTTGTGAGATGCTGCTCAGGTACCTGAAAGGCGCCACCTGCCTTGACGTTTTGTCTGGGTGCCAGAGGGGGCACCAGGGAGCTGCTCAAGAGCCAGGGCACACAGAGCGCCCAGCCATCTCTGCTGGCCAACTCTTGCCCTCCTGTTCTGTGGTTTATGTAATGCGCTTGGCCCGGGAAGCTTGGAGCCCGCCCCCCAGCGCTGCAGCCTCCCCACGCTCCTGGGCATCCAGCCCAGGGTCTGCCTCGGTTCCAACTTTCTCCTCCCTCCATCATCCTTCTTGAACTCTTTTCTCCAGCTCCCATGGCTCCCTCTTCCTCTTCCCCATGTCCGTTTCTAAACACCCAGACTTGAGGATTTTCCCACCTCTACCTACTTCCACAACCAAATCCAAAAACCAGAAATGGGGCTGCGACAACAGGTCTGAAGCTTGGCCACTGGGTCTGCCCAGAAAGTCCACGTACAAGCTGGTCCCCAGTGAGGACGTGATAGAGTGACCCAGACATTAGGGAGCACTGCTGGGATGTTCTGTGTTGGCTTCTTGGAAGAATCTGGATTTCAACCTGCTCGTTTGTGAGAGGAGAGCAGTTGCAGACACCTGGCCTCTAAGCCACGTACGTCCTTTTCTCCCTCCAAACACCGAGGTTCCAGAAGCTTCCATGATTAGCCAGCACCAACAGCTGCACGTCCTCAGTCTTCACAGCCAGGAGAGTGAACCTCGTTAACCACGAAGGGTACCATCCTGCCATGACAAGAGCTCCCGTCCCTGGCTGGGACATGCGGTGGACAGGAACAGTGCCAAGCGCTTGACAGACATCCCAGGATTCAATCCTGACGCCCCAGGAAGTAGGAACTAGTAGCTTAATTTCACCGATGATGAAAATGGGGCTCCAACTCAATTACCCACAGTCATACAGCTCGTTAAGGGCAGAAAACATTTCCGCAGCAGGTCTCTAGCGACCCAGGGCCTCTGCCCTTAATTACGGCACCATTGTGTCATTGTGCACATAGGATCCCCAAGGGGCCCTGCTGGATCACTGGGTGGGGTAATTTTGGTTTAGGTATATATGGCCAAATTACCTCTACCCCTAAAATATCGTGGTTTCCTGGAGCTGTTGCTGAATAGAAATATTGATGTAAATCAGCCTGTGTTTATTTTGTATCTCCCCCCTCCCCCGTCTCTCTCTTTTGCAATCTATCAGCTACAATATTTTTCATGTTTAAAACTGAAATATACATGCATGGGTAAAAACATTTTTAAAACAAATATATCACAGATATTTGCCAACTGAATCTTTTAGCTGACAATTTTCTAAAGAATTTAACCCATAATTTCATGCGAATGGATTTAGATTTGAATATCTATAGGTGGCATATTGTGGAAAACCTAAAATTTGAACTCATGCTCTGTGACATGGGCTGTGGAAGGGACCTTAGGCAGATTAGCCTGTCTGAGTTTTGGCTTTCTTACCGGCTAGGAGGGGACATAGCATCTATGGAGATCAGACAAGGACATAGACAAAAGCCCATCACAGTCCCTCACTGAGCATCATTACTCTTCTCAGGTCCTTCTCGGGTTTCCTTAAGTAGGGAATACAGACTTATTTACATGCTCTTACTAAATTCTTAAAAATTGAAAATGTGGTCAAATCCAAATTATACAAATATATATAAGATAAAATTATCTACCATGCATAAAATCATTTTAAAAGAACGACACAATAACTATCAACTGACATTTTATTTAACATGATATAGTGCTGTGGCCTCAGTACAAAGTGACCTTAACTGCTTCCAAATTCCTTCCTTATTTTTACTGCAACAAATCATATGGTGAAGGAAGACCTTCATCAGGGTCACACAACTCGGAAAGGCTTCTTGGAGATGTGTGTGGGCATCTCTGGGGATGGTGGAGAAAAGCCTCGTTAATTGACTTTAATTAGGCTCCTCCCCCCACAGGATCTGCCCTGTCTCCCTTCTGACATGTCAGGTCCTCCATAGCCTCGGCATTTCCTCTGTCTTTGGTATCCTTCCCCCAACACCCAGCCAACCCAAATCAAATAAGCTATAAACAGGTATCAAATACCCGACACTATATCAGGGCACACAGAGAATAAAAAATCAGCAGCAATTGTGGTTCTACCTAGAGGGACAGATAATCCTGTCAAGCACTTTGGACAGAGGCTGAGCCTGGATGTGATCGCTGGTATCTGAATTTTTTAATATAAGTTCTGCAAAGCCCAGAAACTTTTAGAAGACTACACAACGCAACAGGAAGAGCCAATCCACTCATTCGTACACAAATAAATAGAGCTGTACATTTATTAATTTCCAATATGTGCCAGGGAGTGGAGAGACGGTAGCAAATAAGGCTCGAACCCCCGACTCATGGGAAGAGAGGAAAGCAAGGTCACAGCATGTTACAAGTGCTATGACAGAGGGCCCAGAGCAGGATGAGGACCCTAAAGAGAGATGATCCTTGGTCCCAAGATAAACTGGAGTCTGAAGGGACAGGGATAGAGGGAGAAGTCCAAGGGATGTGAAGGCCTTGTATGTCCAGAGGGGGCAGTAGAGAATGGTGGGAGGCAGGAGAGGAGCGCTAAATCACAGAGCAAGGGGGAAAGGTAGGTGCCGTGCTCCTGGCAGTCCCAGCTACAGGGGAGGATGAGGCAGGAGGATGGTGAGACCCCATCTCTCTCTCTCTCTCTCTCTCTCTCTCTCTCTCACACACACACACACACACACACACACACAAGGCAGAGGAAACGGGGGAGATCTGACTACAGATTAAGTCAAGCAAGTCCCCAAAACCCTGCGTGCACTCCATCCATAAGGGAACAGGGATGGTCAGATGGTTTTCAACAGAGCGGGACAGTTGAAGCTGCGTTTTTAAAAGATGGCACCGGCAGCAAGCATGAAGGATGGACCGGCCAGAGGAGTCTGCAGGGAAGGAAACCAGACAGGAGCGTGTCTCCATGGTCAAGATGAGGAATGAGGAGGCCCAAACCCGGACAGGGGAGGGGGAAAGAGAAGGGAGGGCGCTCTCGGGAGACGTTAATCTGGCATGGAGGTACAGCAGGTAGTGAAAGGCAAAGGAGGACAGAGCTCGCTCCAGCCACAACTAGGGATGTGGTTCTGGCACCCCTGCAGTCCCTCCCCGTCGCTGGTCATGAACAGGGCTCACTCGCTGGGCAACCCTGGGCAGGTCCTCGCCTCGCAGTGCCGGCTCTGCATCTGTGGGATGGAGGCAGTGTTCAACAGAGCCCACCTCACAGGGGGGCGTGAGCACTAGTGAGTGTGCGCTCTCAGCCTTAGGCTGCGCATCACTGGATCCCACCAACCACAGATGGAAAACAATATTTGTAAATGTGTCTTTATCAAATATAAACAGACTTTTCCCCTTGCCATTATTCCCTAAAATGATACAGTATAACAATTATTTACCTAGCATTTCCATTGTATCCGCTACAGGTGGATTAGAGTGGGGGGAGGATGTGTGCAAGTTCCGTACAGACACCACAGCCTCTTGTAAAGGGATTGAGCAGCCACAGATTTTGGTATCTGTGTGTGGGGGGTGGGGGTCCTGGAACCAATTCCCCTGGACACTGAGGGACATCTGTATGCACAAGGGCTTTAGCAAGGCCGGGCCTAGGAAGCACTCCGTAAATGCTGCATGTTTTGCCTCAGTCTCTCTTCCAGTGGCTTAGCCTGTTAGAGCTTGCTGAACTTCATTGTGGGACAAATATTAGGTGTTAAAATACATCTTTGGTCACTCTCGAAAGGTCTGTCCAAGGAGGTCCCCCCATAAAGGGAGAGAGCCTCAACTCAGCCCGGTATGTTCTTGACTTATGCAACAGAAAGGAATTTCAGGACATGTCTGAAGAGGCACTACAGTTTATTTAAGAAAGCAAAGCTATTTATTCAGAAAAGCAAGCAATAGGGCAGGATACGCACACAAAGGGAGAGGGCAGGCCCTGCAGAGTGAGAGGCACTCTTGGGGTCCCAGGCTCTTCTTTGTAAAGGCAGCTTTGTAAACAGTGAACCTGGGAAGCACACAGGGCGGCATCAGATGGCTGAGCCCAACTCTACAGGAGCACTGGGCGGGCCACGGACGGACCTCTGTTCTCTCAGGATCTCTAGGTTGACATCATCCAGTCAATTGACAATGTTTGGAACATACCCACATCATAAGTCTCTAAAGATACTTTCCCTTGGCCTTATTTAGTCTAAAGAAAATATGTTGCATGGACTAGCAATGTATGTAGGCATCAATCATGATGGGAAGATTGAATAGTTTTTTTTACAAATACAGGCTTGGGGAGTAAGGTGTGATATTCATGAAGCTTCCTACATTTAAAGGTATGGCTTCTTTTCCCTTCGCTTTAGTCTCCTTGCTACCTATCCTTATTTCTCTGTCCTACCTCGGTCTACAGGAACCTGGCAAGTGGGACACCTCAGTCCTCAGAAGGTTACCAGTTCTGGTTCTGTCTCACGACCCAAAACCCACTCATCCAATGGGGGCCCTATACTCACATTACCCAGGCCGCACACACAGTGCAGATGGTGGTTTAAAGGGAGGGCTACTAATGTGGGTTTGGGGGTTTTATTTTTTATAAGAAGTCAGATATACATTTGAGTTTGATCTTTTTTTTTTTTTTTCTCCCAGTACTAGGACTTGAACCTAGAGGTGTTCTACCACTGAGCTATGCCCCAGATCTTTAATATGTGAAGAATGAAAGTGATTGGAGGAGTCAGAATTGACAGAGCTGGGAGAGCTCCAATTACAATGCCACAGAAAGCCACTTCTACCAGAAGCCAGCCTCGGGCCCTCAGAATCCCAGGAGCTTCAGGCCTTGTGTGGGTCAGAGCCTGGAGGGCTCTTCTCTGGACTTCAGGACTGAAGCATATTAGAGAAAAGAGGTAAATCCTGTGCCACTTCCCTGACCCTGTTCTCAGGAGGTAAATAAATAAGGATTGTTTTCTGGAGAAACTGATTAATTGCTGGGGGAAAAAAAATCCCCAGACATGAACATTAAAAAAATCTATAAGTTGATCATATGTTAGTCAGAGTAGTCTTAGCTTTGCTGTGATCATAGATTTTCAAATCTCAATGGCTTAATCAGCAGATGCATTCAGTGAAAGCATAGGTCTCCTCTCTGCAGCAGATGTCTTTGTCCATGTGGGCCCTCAGGAATTCAGGCTGCTCCATCTCCTGGCTCTGTCATCCTGTATGCCACTTCCATGACTGACAGGGAGAAGAAAGGACAGACATGGTCCCACCCAGCCATGGTCCCGCCCACCAGCAGGGAGGTGGGGAAGGGGGGAATCCAGGGAAGCAAGTGGACATGCTCACGGTCACCATCCCTGGTGAAAGTGTCCTGGCCCCAAGTGCCCTGCAGCACACCTGCCCTGCACCAGCCCACCCCTCATCCTAGTGCATACACAGACCAAGTTCAAGCAACATTTGAGAAAAACCCTCCAGTACAACAAAAGAAGTGACCAAAAGAGAAGGAAAGGGAACCCAGAAGAACAAAGGTAATACAGGAAGCAGATGAAAATAAAAAACAAATACTGCAATCAGCAGGTCCTAAGGAGCATTTTAGTAATTCAAGCTTAAATATAAAGAGACAGACATTTGAGGATTACCTCTACCACATAACAAAAAAGCCAAAGCAAGCAACTGGGAAAAGGAACCCAGAGGAAACAGAGAAAACACAAGGAGCAGAATAAAGTGTTTTAATAAAACAACATCCTTAGAAAAGAAATTATAGCTGGGTGCAGTGAGTGGTGCATGTCTATAATCCCAGTGGCTGGGGAGGCTGAGGCAGGAGGATTTTGAGTTCAAAGCTAGCCTCAGCAACTTAGCAAGGCCTTAAGCAACTCAGTTAGATCCTGTCTCTAAAAAAATATAATAAAGAAGAAAGAAAGAAATTATTCCTATAAAATAAGCAAATGATCTTCTCTCTCTCTCTCTCTCTCTCTCTCTCTCTCTCTCTCTCTTTTGTAGTAGTAGTAGTAGTACTAGGGATTGAACCCAGGGACATTCTACTACTGAACTATATCCCCAGTCATTTTTATTTTTTTATTTGGAAATAGGCTCTCATTAAGTTGCCCAGGCTGGCCTTGGAACTTGCAATCCTCCTGCCTCAGCCTCCTGAGCCACTGGGATTACAAGTGTGTGCCACTGTGCCCAGCAAAACAAATGATACTTTAAAAATTTGAGAACTAGAAAGAAATTTAAAACCTTAAAACAGAAACATTTACCAATCAATGGAAAAATAAGAAAATAAAATTCAGTAAATTTCCTAGACAAAAAGGAAAACCAGAAGACAAAATTAAAAGCTCTACAGGAACAATCCAGGAAGTCCAACCTCTGGTGAACAAAGTAAACACAGAAGAAAGAAATCCTCAATGAGAAATTTCCTCAAACGAAAGCCCTGTTTCCAGAGTGAAAGGGATCACTAACTACCAAGTTCAAAGCCTGAAAACACCCCCTCACTGAAGTATACTTCAACACCCAGAAAAAAGAGAATATCCTAAAAGTTCTTAGGGAGAAAAAATTAGTTTACATACAAGGAAATGAAACTAGAATGGCCATGACCACCTCAGCTGCTTCCAGTGAGCAATGGGCCAGGCCTTCCACCTCGAATTCAACACCCACCAAAAGTGTCCAAGAGGAACACACATTTCAAACACGTAGCTCCCATCTATTCATTCTTAGGAAACAACTAGAAACTAGATCACAGCAAGTCAGTGAAACAGCCAAAAATGCAGGACTCTGGAAACCAGAAGCCAAGCAAGGAAGGGAGGCCCCAGAATAAAGGGCGACACAAAGTCCCAGGGCAGTCTGGTCTTCCAGCAGACCAAAGGACCAACTCATCCAAATGGGAAACAAGCAGACATTTCCAGAAAAGGGGGTAGGTGGAGTCTGATAGGCTTCAACAGCTGGGGGTAAAAAGTAAAAATAGTCTATATGACCGGTCTCCTGGGAAAAGCTTGTATAAGTATGGAGACAACTATGCAAGTGAAGGAGAAAGCTTATTTTTTAAATGTCCAAGAAAAGGAATAACCATAACCTGTAAACACTGACTATGAACTGAAAACACCTTCACAGTGTAGGGTGAGAGCAGGGGACAGGCTTAGGAAAAGAGTGTGGGCTAAATCTTCACCTGCTATAACAGGAAGTCAGCAGGTTCCTCCTAGAATGGACAAGTCAAGCAACAGAAAGGTATCAGATAAAATATGGAGAAAGCAGAAGAAACTGCTGAGAGAGTATAAAATAGTTGCTTTGGAGCCCCGAGACCAGGGAAAGGAGTTAAGTCAGGAAAATTATTTATTATTATTATTATTTTTGTGATGCTAGGGAAGGAATCCAGGGCCTGGCACATGCTAGACAAGCACTCTACTGCTGAGCTATATGTCCAGCCCCAGGAAAACCATTATATGAGACTTTTAGTCCTATTGGATTTTTAATTTGGTAAAAATAAAAAGGTATTTTTTAAATTCTTAAAAAAGAGAGGTAGATCCTTTTGATAATTTGGAAGTAGAAGTTTGTACTACTCATCATTTTTATTATTCTTTTTGTTCAAAAGTGAATCCATGTGTATATGTTACATTGCCCTCTCCTAACTATTAGGTTAGGCCAACTGGTACCTTGTATGTGAATTTTGCAATTATAAATACATGTACGAAAGAAAATTTGTATTTTTTTTTTTAATCTGATTTCAAGTCCCCATCTAATTTGTAACTCAATATGGGACATTATTGGGCTTCTCTGTGCACCGGCACCTTCTGGTTATGCAAAGGTCCTGGGGGAAAGTACTCCATGAGACTCTTAGCTTCAGTTTAATTTCCCAGAGATGCCTGTGGTCTCAATCCACAGGCTGCTCCCATGCTGAGAGAGGCCTGGGGTCTCGGGCTGAGTGGAAGCAGCAGAGGGGAAGATATTAAACCTCTCTGAGGTTGGGCCACTTCCCCAAAATGCAGACAATCACAGAACACCATAGGCCTCCATCCCCTCCCAGCCTAGGGGAACTATTCCAGCTCCCACCCCCTCCTGCCCATCCCCTCTACCCCAAGTCATTCAACAAAATCTCCCTCACTAAGTAAGGCTTTCAGGAAAGACTGAATTTTCCTTTGAGCTGCTTTAGCTTTCAGCCCTACAAGTACCCCTGGGCTAGGACTCCAAAGAGCCAAACTTCTTGCAAAGACAGGAAGAGAGAAGGCAGAAAACCATATGCAAATTGCTGTCTCATTAGCTACTCTGCCCCCATGAACTGGGGACCCAGAAGAAGATCAGGTACCAGGAACTTCGCCCAGCAGGGCCCAATACATTCCTGTCAAATACTGGGAACTTGAGACTGTAGAATGTGCACTAGGTCAGGGGAGTCCTCTTCAACCCAGGATGGTAAGAATTTGGAAGACAGGGACCTGGGGGGAGTTTGCATACTGTGTTCTGCACCTACCACAAATAAGCCTTGTGTGATTCTCCTCTTCCCTTTTCAGCTTCCATGTTTTGTTTTACATTTAATCTTGTCTCTCCACAACATCTTAATCTAGAAGCATATCTAGCTGTGGAGCATGCATTAAACAGCTTTGTGGCATTGCCAGGATGGGGACTGAAGCTAGATACCAAGGAACCCTCCAGAACTGTAATGAGACCCTGCCACCTCAGACTTATTCCCAGGTTCTGCTCCTAGCCTCAACTCAGCTCTCTGCCTATAATAGTTCAATACCATGCCCAGAGTCCAGCAGAACCAGGCAGAGAACCCAGGGAGGCAATATTTTGCACTGTGGCAGATTAGTATTTATTGTATTCATTGCCTAAAGTGAAATTGCTTGATTTTTCAAAAATAATCTAGAAATAGACACAAAGTCTTATGTACTATGCAAAGAGTTAATGACATTGCCTGATCTCACATGAAAGCGTCCAGTCTTCAGAAGGAAAGAGGAATATCCCCTCCTGCAGAGTAAGTCCCATGTCCCTGCAGTGGGAGTCACTCTGCTCCCAAAGCTCTGACCACTGCTTGGAGGCTTACTTTGCTTGTGCAAAAAGACAGCTCCCAAGCCCCCCTGCCACTGCACAGAATAGATTCTGCAATTGGTTTGGGACAGAATTTATTTAAGCATCTCACCCAGGCCAAACAAAGCAAGCTGCATATAATGCAGTGTATTTGGAAGCATTTAGCAAAAGATCTATTAAAATTTGCTCACTGCCTTTCAATCCTCAGCTTTGAAAAATAATCCTCAACAAATAAGCAGGGGCATTCTCTGAAGTGTTAACATGTTATTGGTATTCTAGAAATAAATAAGATGATAGAGGTACAATGACTACAGTCAGGTATTGGATTTGAAGTAATTAGGCACTGACTTAAATAAGATTTTAGGCAGTAGCAATCCACGATCACTTTAGAGCATTAGTACAACATGTCACACCATTTATAAGCTGAAGGCTTTGACTTTCAGCTTAAGGACTCCAAGGCTGACTTGCAGGTGGGACAAACTTACCCCACCACGCACCTGCACCGTCATGAACAAATGACTCACCATCTCTGCCACCCCGTCCTCCAAGCCTCGGCAGACTCTGCTGCCACCTGGTGGTTGAAGTTAGTACAAGAGGGTGAGGCCAGAGCCGATTTCACTCCACCCTGACCTGCTTGCCTGGACGCTATTGTCAATGAACACTGGCTACAACGCCAGGAAAGTTGTCATATTGGAGGAACAGCCAATTTACATGATCTGCAGGTTAATGGCTGGGAGTTTGTCAGCTGGTGTTTGGGCAGGTATCTGGAAAATTCAGGCTGCAAAACCAGTCTTTGCAAGACTTTTCTTCCCAAAGAGTTTATCTGGACTCCTCTGTATCCATTCATTCTTCCACTACACTCCGCTCTGGTTGAAGCAAGATATGCCCAAAGAATAAAGAGGTAGCAGGGCATGGTGGCACATTCCTGTGATCCCAGTGACTAGGGAGGCTGAGGCAGGAGTTCAAAGCCAGCCTCACCAATTTAGTGAGGTCCTAAAGCAATTCAGTGACAACCTGTCTCTAAATAAAATATTTAAAAGGGCTGGGAATATGGCTCAGTGGTTAAGCACCACTGGGTTCAAACCGTGGCACCAAAATAAATAAAGAGGTGACTTTACTCTTACAAAAAGGACATTTAATTGTTCTGCTGTTGTTAACGAGCCCATTAGTCCTAACTGGGAAACATTCCAAGCAGAAGGGACATGTAAGAGAAACATTTGACAGGTAACGTGTTCCTGGTTACCCTCATCCAATAACAAGCCACCTCGGCAAAAGAAGTGGAAGGGAGGAATTCTTGGAAAATAAAATAAGTCCTTCCCTGGGCCCCTGAAGCTGACAGGTAGATGAGAAAAAATTGGCAGGCAGCAGAATGCACCTGCCTGGTAGGAGAAGGCCTGTCTCCACTGCAAATGTTCAATGTGAGCTATAGCATCTCACTCTGCATCTAAATTTTCTGTGTGATGGGATTAATATTCTTTCTTAGTGACCCATCATTGTAGGAGGATCACAAGTTCAAAGCCAGCCTCAGCAACTTAGCAAGACCCCCAGCAACTTAACGAGACTGTGCATCAAAAAAAAAAAAAAAAAAAAAAAAAAGGAGGACTTGGGGATAGGCCAAGATAGGAGGACTCAGTGGTAGGCCACTCCTGGTTTCAATCCCAAGTACCAAAATAGGTAAATTAATTAATTTTAAAAACCTCCCATTGTGATAGGAACTCTCCCCAAAATAGAGCATATGCAAGTTAGGCAACCTGCTAAGTCATTCTGCTGTAGCCTCGGAGCAACTCTGTGAGGTCACTGTTATCCCCATTTAATGGAGCAAGAAACCGAGTCCTGGAGAGGCTGGGCCGCCTGCCCAAGTCAAACCTCTAAGCTGGCGATGGTGTGTGCAGGCTTCCAACCCAGGGCTGTCTGATTCAGAGCCAGGGTTCTTTCCTTCTCATCACGCCTGCCTAAAGCAAACACGCTAAGATAAATAATTCCAACCCATGCAGAAGCGCACCATTTGCCTTTTCCAATTTGTATAATTTTAAATGTCACCGCAAGTTCACTTCTAGGTCACTTTTAAAACAAGCAACTTTGCTTTAAGGCAAGTGGAGAAAAAAAATTCTGCTGTAATTTGTACGGTTGTAGAATCCACTGTTCAGTTTTCTACTCAGCTTTCCAGGGACAGTTCAAACAGAAACAAATGACAATGTAGGACACTTATCTTGCCTATTGTGAATAACCACCATAGCGGGATTTTTAGGTTTTTTTTTTTTTTTTTTACTAGCTGGTTAAAAAAAAGCCTTCACAAAGCGCAGGATTGCCTCTGGGCATACACAGGAACTCTGCAGCAGAGAAGCAGTCAGACAGACACGTGAAAGTGCAGGTGCCAGAGTACAACTGGATTTAGAACAATACAAACCAGCTTTTAACATGATTTTAAAATCTCATTTCCTTAACTCTGAACACGGGGCTGCTGGCCCATTTATTCCAGAGCCCAGTCTACATCAGTTTGCAAAGCCAATGATTATGAATTTATCCAATGTACACAGACCTACTGCATGTACTTGGCTATGCAATGAGCTTCAAGAATCTGTAAAGTTTTGCTTTAAAATTCAAATACAACTTATTACTGTGGTGCATGCCTGTAATCCCAGGGACTCAGGAGGCTGAGGCAGGAGGGTTATAAGTTCCAGACCAGCCTGGGGGAATTTAGTGAGACCCTGTTTCAAAATAAAAATTGAAAGGGCCGAAGAGGTAGCTCAGTGGTAGAGCACCCCTAGGTTCAATCCCCAGCACCCCCCCCACACACACACAAATTAAATTCAATGTCAAATACAATAGGCCAGCATTTATCTAAGAGATATGCTGGTCTATTAAGGACCAGCCACTGTCTTATACACTGGGAACATTGTAATAGCAGAAGTCATGGCAGAAAAAAGATGATTTTTTTTTTTTTTTAAATTTTTGTACTGGGAATTGAACTCAGGGGTGCTTAACCACTGAACCACACCTCCAGCTCTTTTTTAAAATATTTTATTTAGAGACAGGGTCTTGCTAAGTTGCTTAGGGCTTCCATAAATTTCTGAGGTTGGTTTGGAACTCACAATCCTCCTGTCTCACCCTTCTGAGCCGCTGGGATTATAGGCGTGCACCACTGCATCCAGCCAGAAAAAGATTTTTAAAGAGTAACACAGAGTTAAAGGACCAGGAAATCCTGCAGGAGGTGGGTGTTAGCTATTTTATTTAAGGTGAGCAGGGAAGGCCTTTTGATGGCATTTGAGCAGAGAGACAACTGACAGAAATGAGGCCACAGCTTATGCAAATAGATGTAGAAATGGCCTCGCAGGCAGAGAGAAGAGCAAGTGCAAAGACCCTGAGGCGTGAGTGTTTGGTGTGTACTGGGCACGAATGAAGGCCGGAGTGTTTAATGTAGGGCAAGGGGAGATGCTAGGAGATGAGGTCAGAGAGGTGGTAAGGGCTGGCCACCTAGGACCTTGTAAGCTCAGCAAGAAACTGACCTTGCCTCTGGGTGAGAGTTCTGAGTGGAGGCAGGATGGGCTCTGACTCGTGTTCTGGAAGAGTCACTCTGATGAATGGGGAGAACAGTAGTGGGTGGGGTGGAGTGAAGAAGCCCAGCTAGAAAGCAAGCTATGACCATAACCCAGGGTGGGATGGTGAGCCTCAGGCCAGGTGGTAATGGTGTCAAGGCTGGACACTGGGCAGACTGCGACAGTGGAGCCAACAGGACTGGCTCATGGACTGGATGGGGTGGGGGGAGGGGAGAAAAAAGAGAAATGGCTCTAAGGTTTGGGGTCTGAACAGAAGGAAGACTGCAGGTCATTTCCTTTCATAGGGAAGACTGAGGAAGGACCAGAGGGTGGGGTGGATGTTCAGTGGCTCGGTATTAGTGGACACTTAATAGCCACCTTCACAGAGACTCAGCGAGTAGCCAGAGGGACACAAGGGAGAGATCTGGGCTCTGGTATGAAACAGGAGTCCACTGCATCTCGTTGTTATTCAAGGATGTGAGACTACATGAGGCCATCTAAGGGGTAGATGCAATTAGAGAAGTCGGAGGACTTTGGGGTGGTCCAGAGTTTAAAAGTTAAGGAGATGAGGAAGAACCAGTAGGGGAAATGAGGACTGGCTGGTGAAGCCAAGTGAAGAAAGTCTTTGCAAGAGGAAGGGTGTCTTGGTTCATTTTCTGCTGCTGTAACAAAATACCCAAGACTGGGTAATTTATAAAGAATAGAGGCTTATTTGGCTCATAGTTTTGAAGGATAGGCAGTCCAAGAACATGGCCCCAGAATCTGCTTGGCATCTGGTTAGGGTCATCTTGCTGCATCATAACATGGCAGAAGGCAGCACAAAGCAAGACAGAGCAAGCATGCCAGCAGGGTCTCTCTTCCTCTTAGAAAGCCACTAATGCCATCACGGGGACACACCCTCATGATCCCACTTAGCCCTAGTTACCTCCTAAAGACCCCACCTCCAAAAAATATCAACATTATGGTTTTGGAGATTAAGTTTCCAACACATAAACTTTCGGGAGACACATTCAAGCCATAGCAAAGAGTGTCCAGTGATTCTGACAAAGCTGCTCAGGGGTGAAATATGTGAAGCATATTCCTGTGACAACATGGGTGACTTTGGCGAGAGCTGTTTTAGTAGAGGGATGGGGATGGAAGCCCAAAAGGGAGAGTTTAAGAGATCATGGGAGGAGAAAATGGAACAAGGAGTGTGAGGATAACTCTGTTAAGGAGCTTTGCTGGGAAGAGGGGCACCTGCTGCAGGGGGTTAGGATGGAAGACACTGCCTTGCATGTGCACGCTGAGGGGAGGGAGGGGGAGGGGAAGCCCTAGGATGCAGGAGAGAGGGAGGAGAGTGCTGGAGGAGTGCCCAGGCATACCCAAGAGGTGGTGGCCTCTGTTCATATGCCAAGGCTAGATTTATAAACAAGCACAACCAGTTCACCCAGTGGCACAGGAAGGCAGGCAGGGAACACAGGTGCCACCACAGGAGGGGACACAGTGGTGGAGCAGAAGCGTGGCATCTCCTGATGGCCTCCACATACTCAGTGAAATAGGATGCGAGGATGGCAGCTCAGAGTGACAGGCAGAGGGCTGATAGATGAAGGCCCAGGAGAACCCAGGACAGGGAGACGGAACCAGGGGAAGACAGCGCCACTGGGTGGCACCAGGAACCCCTGGGGCTTAGTGGAAGCACCACTTCAGCATCTTGGCCAGCTGATGTATTCTTCTCCAGCCACGCGCAGCCCCTCCGTGGCGGGCGTGATGAAGACTGAAGACCAAGAGCAGCAGAGGAGAGCCCGGGGCAAGGGGGGTCAGAAAATGAGGGTCCACACAAAGGAATGACAAAGGACCAGCCACTCAGTTAGGTTAGGGGGAAGGAGAGCGAGATGTGTGAACTGCAGGTGGTTGGGTGAGGTGGAGGAACCACTGGAGGAGGAGCCAGAGGTGGAGGAACGGGAGGTGGAGGCAGTGGGAAGAGAAGAGGCCTGATGCTGAGGCCATGCTGTGGATGAGGTGTGGTCAAGGGAGGTGACTGTGTGTAAGGTGTGACCTAGGGAGCAGATGGCCAAGATGGAGGAGACAAGATGTCACAGTTGAGCTGTCAGTGACCCAAGAGGTCCCAAGACACAATAAGGCCTGTCTCTGTCCACCCTGAATTACAGCAGGAGTCCTGTTGAAGAGAGTGACAGAACCATCATCAAGCCGTGGGGAGGTGCAACAGAGTGGCAGGGTGGGTGGGACGATGTGGGTGGCATGATGATGGCATAAGGCTCAAAGCCAGGGCTTAGAGCAGGAGGAAAGGCTCTAAGATCAGGAAATCAAGTGAGGCAGTTGATTTTTTTAAACTTTTAAAAAAAATATTGATTTATTTATTTGCTTTAGTTGTACCCAATGCGTTTATGTTTACGTGGTGCTGAGGATCGAACCCAGGCCATGCACGTACTAGGCGAGCGCTCTACTGCTGAGCCACAACCCCAGCCAGAGGTGGTTGATTTCTGCCAAAAAGAATTCAAACTGAATTGAGGATGACTGTCCCCATCCTCCCTGCCCTACATGCCAGAAATGAGGGGGAGAAGCCCTCCCAGTCCTCAGCTTTGCCATGCCTTCACCCCATGAAAGAATGAGAGGCTTTGCCAGGCCTGGTGGCTCACACCTGTAATCTCAGTGACTCGGGAGACGAAGGCAGGAGGATCACAAGCTTGAGGCCAGCCTGAGCAACTTAGTGAGACCCTGTTTCAAAATTCAAAAACTAAGTAAATAAAAAAGAGCTGGGGCTGTAGCTCAGTGGTCGAGCACTCCTGGGTTCAATCTCCACTACTAAAAAATAAAATAAAAAATCAGAGCCTTAAGAGTACTCTGGTCACTGCAGAGATTGATGGGATCATCAATGGTGGCGTTCTCCCTGTGTATTGAACTGAGTAGCAAGAAGGCCAAAATCAAAAGTGTGAGTCTCTAAGGTGGCATTCCCCAAATAGTCCGCCTCTACTTATTTCCAAGGAGTCACACGACATCCTTGGGGACCTGAAATGGATTTTTCTCTTAACTTAAACCTTGCCTATGAATGACTGAACACCCACAGGGAGCGCACAAGTGCGGGACAGAGAAGGGTGGCTGCCCTTTACAAAACCCACGTGGTGCAGCAGCATGACACACCTCCTGGATGTTTCTTTTAAATCATTACATGTTATATGATCCTCTCACTGAGTAACGATCAAAAAAAATGAGTCTCCAAAGGCCATTATCTAAATTCTCATGTCCGTATTCTAACCCAAAATGCACATCTGGGGATGGGAGGGATGGATCTCAGGTCTGATTCACTGAATAAATGCGTCTCCTTTGATGGACAGAAATGACCAGGCTGTGCCTTCCTCCTCCACACCCACGCCACTGGAAATGCTGGAAGTGCAGAGTGGGTTTCATGCTCTGGGGTCACCTTGAGGCATGGGTACTTTCCAGAGTACTTCCCAGAGCCCCCAACCCTCTGCCAGGATGGTGGAGTTCAAGAAATTGACCTCAAACCCCTTTAGTACCTTCTGATTAATCAGGAAAGTTTCTGAGTAAAATAAGGCACTGCCCGAGCAACCCATCATCAGCACTCGGCTCCCAACACGCATGTGCACACACAGTGATAAAAAGAGGAGTCCAGTTCTTGGGACACTGCTGTACCTGGACCCCCTCTGCCCACTAAAGAAGTGGCCCAGCAATCTCAGACCCCAAAGTCACCCACCCACACACTTCAGCAGAAATGAGGAAGCTCCACTCCACTCTCTCTTTCCTGTCCTCAGCAATCAACAGCCGTTTCCCAAAGGGGTCCAGGCCAAGCCACTTCCCTGGGTGTCTCCTATGGGGGGCATCATCAACCTCCTGCCCGTGTCTGGAGCAGAAAGAAAAGGAAGGGAAGAAAGCACACTTTCCATGGCAGAAAACTTCCTCTGCCTGGCTAGTCTGGGCCTGTACCTTCCCATGGCACAGGAAGAGAGCTCAGGTTTTCTGCAACTGAGAAGCACAAAAATGCACGCAAAGATACCAGGCCACACAAACAGGGACCTATCTCTTGGTGCATGGAGACAACCTTCCTACCATGCCTCTCCAATGCCCTATGCCACATGTTTTCAAAGAGTAACAGGAAGTGGAATTCAAAGCCAGAATAAAAAAATCTGCTCTTTGACTTAACATGTTAGGCCTTGGGCCAGGGGCTGATCAACGGGGAGGGTCAGAGTTCTTTGCTCAGAAGCAAAGTGGATGCTGTGCACTGCCCTGCTCTCTGTGAGCACCACAAGTCAGGTAAGGAGTGCTCACTCTGCACCAGGCCTGTCTATCAAGTGCCTCGCAGGCAATGTCTCATTCGATCCCCAAAATCAGTGAGTGGCCTTGTCTTCTCTATGGGGAATCTAGGCTTCCCCAGGGCTCGACCACAGGTCTATGTGAGAACGGAATCAACAGCACCCTGGCACACAGTGGCAACTGGAAAAAGAGAAGACTTCTCATATTTAAGATTATGACGACTGCGGGGCACAATGGCACACGCCTGTAATACCAGGGGCTCCAGAGGCAGGAGGATCTTGAGTTCAAAGCCAGCCTCAGCAACTTAGCAAGGTGCTAAGCAATTCAGCGAGACCCTGTCTCTACGTAAAATACAAAAAGGGGCTAAGGATGTGGCTCAGTGATTAAGTGCCCCTGAGTTCAATCCCTGGTACCAAAAAAAAAAAAAAAAAAAAAAAAAAAATTATGACAATCCTTTATATCCACAGAGAGAGAGAGAGAGAGAGATTTTTGTTTTTGTTTTTGTTTTGTTTTGGCTTTTTGGAGAGGAAATCTCCTTTTGTTGCCCAGGCTGGTCTTGATCTTGGGTTCAAGTGATCATCCTGCCTCAGCCTCCCAAGTACTGGTATTACAGGTGTGCAGCACTGTACCTAGCTCATACCTATAGGTATAAATAATAATATATGTGGAGAAAAAAATCTGAAAATATTTACATCAAGCTATGGAATGGAGTCATCTTTGATGAAGGGGATTTTTACTTTTTTTTTTTTTTTAACTTCCAAGTTGGTCATTTTTAACAAGCAAATACTACTTAAAACATCAAAAACACTAAAAATGCAGAAAACAATCTAGATGCGAATATGATAAAACGTTCATGGCAATTGCCTGATGGTGTTTTTTTCCTGCTTCTTTTGATTTCTATATACACATCAGGTTTGTTTTTATTAATTTTGGACACAACTACATTCTCCTGATAAAGTTAAACATTATAGCAAGGCTTCCTACCACTGCACCTCCCGATCCTACTCTCCTCCCTAAAGGATCCCTGTGATAAGTTTGGAGTGTACCCTTGTGTGGGCAGGTACCTCACTGTGTGTATTCATGCTCACATGTCTGAGTCCAATACAGCTGCAAGCAGACCACCATAGACTGGATGGTCTCTAAACAACAGAAACTTATTTCTCACACTTCTGGAGGATGGGAAGTCTAAGAAGGCAGCACTGGCAAATTCAGGATCCAAAAAGGGCCAGTCCTCATAGAGAGCCAACTTCCCACCCTAACCTCACACTTGGGCCATAATAACATACATTTCTATATACATGTATTTACCATTCTGTGCTTTCTCTTAAACAGTGACATCACATTTTATAAGTCCTTCTGTCATTTCATCCATCCATGTCTCAAAGTCTGTGACAGGGAATGATGTGGATGTCCCTCATTGTTTTAGATTAGAAATCCAGAACACAGACATACCATAGTTTATTTAACCTCTCTTAGTAATATCATCTAGGTTGTCTCGGTGTTTTTGTAACACCATAGTGAATTCTCTTATAAATGCCTCCTTCTACAGGCATAAGAGGGCTTCTTTGGAATAAATCCTAAGAACTGGATCTGCTTTGTCAATATAACACACACACCTGTTATTTCAATGGATAGCATACCAACTTGCTTGCCTAAGTGACTGTGTGTGATTCGTGCCCCACTGGCATGCAGGCACAATAGCACTGCCAACACTTTCTGCCAAACCCTTCACTTTTTGCCAATTTGATAACTGAAAATGGTACCCTGTACTTCAATGTGAATTTCCTGAACAAACAGGATGTGCATCTTTTCATATATCTGTAAGCCACGACTGTTTCCTTTTATATGAATTTCTTTGTAAAATGCACTTGTTCTTCTGTAGCATGCTTGTCTGTTCTGCATTGATTTGTCAGAGTTCTTTATACATTCCAGAAATTTATCCTTTGTTTGTTGTATGCATGCAAGTAGTTTCTCCAAGTTTTTACTTGTCTTTTAGCTTTTATGATTTTTTTTTTATCTAGTTTTTCAAATTTGGCAAATTACAGCAGTCACATCTTGTGTTTTGAGAAGCCCTTCTCTATCCGAAGGTTATGACATAATCCATATTGTAATAAGCTCATCATTTTTTTTCTGCTTCTTTAATCCATCTGAAGTGATAGGGAATGATATGAAGTAGGGCCCTTTACCACCTTCTTAATGCCTAGCTGTGTGCCAAGTTGTTTTCTTTTCTCCACTGATTGCAAATGCTACCCTTATTATAAATTGTTTCCATATACAGTGGTCAGTTTCTATGCTCTATTCCGTTGATCTTTTTATTTTTTAAATTTGTTTTAATTAATTAGTTACACATGACAGTAGAATGCATTTGTGCATTTTGATATATATACAGAGATGGGGTATAATTTCTCATTTTTCTGATTATACATGTTGTACAATCACATTAGTCTGTTTCTCTATCATTACCAAGCTCTTTGGATTACTATGACTTCAATGTATATTGTGACCTCTGTTAAGCAACACCCTACCCCACCCTGATTTTTGTTTTTGCAAATCGGTCTTGGCTATTCTTGCACATTTAGTTTTCCAAATGAATTCTCAAATCCATTTGTCAAAGAGCATGGTAAAGTTCCTTCGGGATTTTGATTAAGATTGTACTAAATTGCAGATTAGGTACAATTCTGTATCTTTATATCTTTCATCTATGAACATGTAATCTCTCTTTCTCTTTATTTAGGTCTTTTATAGCCCTCTAATAATACTTGATAGCTTTTGCGAACAATTCATTTTAGGTTCATTAGCTAGCGCTCCTGAAGTCTCCAAGTTCTAATAACTTGTTACTTGATTCTCTTGCAATCACGTTGTCTGCAAATGATTGTTTTGTCTCCACCATTCCCACCTCAATACATTCTTATTGTATTGGCTACACCGAGACCCACAGAACAACACTGAGTAGCATCAGCAGTATTGGTCACCCTTGTCCTCTTTGTGTTTAATAGATTTGTTTAACCACTTCTTCATTAAGTAAGTTTTCTATGCATAACCTTGATCAAGTTAGAGACACTTATATCCATTGCTAATATGTATTCTTGAATGGAGACAGATATCAATAGATTTTTTTTAATGAAGACAAGCATAATTTTTTTCCTCCTTTAACCTATAGATTTTATAAATTACATAGGTAGGTTTTCTAAGTTTGAACTAGTCTTCCATTCCTGGTAAAAGTCCTTTTTGTCATAACATATTTTAAGTCTCTGTTTATAAGTAAAAACAGTCCACGTTTCTCTTTCATAATAAGGAAAATATACACCAAAAAGATTGTTTATATACACACACAAATTTTTGCATTATTTCTTAGAAAGAAAATATACAGGTAAAGAATATGCTTAATGTCACATAAAAAGAAAAGACTGTACGTAAACTGAGTATCTGCAAAATGAACAAATCATATATTTGAACTTGTTCTACTTATTGAGTTCCTGTTTGGGTTCATGCTGTCACCATCAATCCAGCCACGCACTCTAGCAAGTCACTTGGTCTCCACACCTCCCTCCCCACTGTCCACAGGCAGGAACTCACCAAGTCCCAAACTTTCCAGGTCACTCTACCTCACATCCCGACCATGGGCTAGAATGGGAAAGGTCAGAATTTTAAGGCAGACTTGGCTCCAGTCCTCCCCATCCCCAATTTCCCCATCTACAAATAAACATGCTACTGTCACTTTTGGAGAACTGAGGTTAAAGTTATATGAGTAGTTAACATGTTAAGTACTTACTACCACCATCGCTGTCCCATGCATGATCCAATGTGAGCACTCTCAATATCATCTCCTCTCCTCAACTTGCCCTCTGTCCCAGCCCTAGGCCAGGCCCTCCAGTCTTTACCTTGTCTGTGACAACTGTCTTCTAGTCTTTTCACCATTTGACACATCTGACACTGCCACCAGAGCTCACCTTTTTTTTTTTTTTTTTTTTCTTTTCCCAGTACTGGGATTGAACACAGTGGTGCTTTTCCTCTGAGCTATATCCCCAGCCCTTTTTATTTTTTATTTTGAAACAAGGTCTCGCTAAGGTGCCCAGGTTGATCTTGAACTTGCAATCCACCTGACTCAGCTTCCCTAGTAGCTGAGACAATAGGCAGGTACCACCGTGACCAGCCCCAAACTCACTTCATAGAATTAAAAACTGAATCATGTAATCCAGCTGTTTAAATCTTGCCTTGGCTCCCAACTACCTACCAGTTAAAGTTCTAAGTCCTCTGCATCACTGGAAAGGCAACTTAGAGGGAAAATGGGGTAATTTCAGAGCCACCAATCTCTCCAGGAGATCCCATGAGACACATGCTGGCTGAGAGGCCTCTGTAGAATTACTACTGCTCAGACACTCTCTCTGTCACCAGCCACTCAGGAACCAAAAGTATTATATTATTATGAAAGATTGCATCTTCCAGGATGTAGACTTTTTTTCTGAACACTTTTAGCAGTAAAATATCCAGCTACCTCCTCTCTGCAAATAAATTGTATTTGGCTGTATTAGAGTTGGCTGTAATGAAAGTCAGAAAACATACCTCAGGAAAAAAAAAATTTTTCCAGCACTGTTATTTGTACAGGCCCAGCTAACTGTTATGTTTTGGCTATAAGGCGTCCCTCAAAAGCTCATGTGAGACAATGCAGGAATGTTCATAATATTTGGAGGTGAAATGATTAGATTGTAAGAGCTGTAACTGAATCAGTGGTTGAATCCACTTGGTGGATTAATAATTTGAAAGGATGTCTGTACAGGGAGGTAACCGTAGGCAGGTGGGTGTGACTGGAAGAAGTAAGTCACTGTAGGCATGCCCTCGGAAATGACATTTTATCCCTGGCACCTCACTGCCTCTGCTTCCAGGTGGCTGTAGCTGAGCAGCTTTCCTCCACCACACTCTTCGCCATGAGGTTCTGCCCCATCTCGGGCCAACCATGAACTACACCTCTGAAACTGTGAGCCCAAAACGATTTTTTTTTTCCCCTCTAAATAAACTTTTCCCCCCTTTTTTCTTCTCATTAGGTATTTTTTAAAAAAATATTTATTTATTTGCTTTAGTTGTACACAATGCAATGCATCTATGTTTACGTGATGCTGAGGATCGAACCCAGGCCGTGCACGTGCTAGGCTAGCGCTCTACCGCTGAGCCACAACCCCAGCCCCCTCATTAGGTATTTCAGTCACAGCAACAAAAGCTGACTAACAAGATAACTAAAAAAGGTCTTACATCATAAGACCTCCCTCACGTAAACACTATTCAATGTTACTTGTGGCAGGAGCATCACACACTCCCTAAGCTAAAAGATGGCACCATCATCCCAAGAGCCTCTTAAACAATTTCTGGCAGCCAGAGAGAGTCACAGCTGTGCTAGCCAGAAACTATGAAAAAATATAAAATAAAGAGTATGACCTCTTTCTAAAGGACCCAATGTGCAAACCACTAAAAGAATCACTAATTCAATAACAACTTTTTTTTCACTTAAAAAAATCGAATGTTTTTCTCATAATATATTATCAAAAGAAAGACGGGAGGAAAGAAGGAAGGCAAGAAGTCCAGCCTGGCTAAAGACAGAGAAATCACTAAATTTCAGTTCAAATAGCAGAGCCTGGGATTAATTTTTAAAGATTTATTTGTCAATTTCAAAAACTCACTAGTGGAATAAGGAGCTTAATACAGGTATGCAAAGAGGAAGCCCCAGAGGCGAGCCGTTTTTCACCAGGATGAAACGGGATTAGCTTTGTAGTTCTTATAATCTTCTTCACAGAAGAATGCAATTTCTGTTTCGCTGGCTGAAAAAAAGAGAAACAGAAAATGGAAAAGAGATTTTAATGTAAAACTAAATTTTAAACAAGTATGGAAATCCGCATTACTTTGGTTTGGCATTTTGGAATGGTTTCAGACGCCTGAAATGAAAAATATCAGTTAGTTGTTGGGTGGCACAATACATATTTCAAGAAATCAGCAAGAAGTTTTAGGTATAGTTGTAAGAATCTAAAAATCAAATAATTTAAAAGTCAAAAGAAAAATAGCCTGCAAAATTAAAATCGAGAGTTAACCCAAGAATTAAGATCTTTCAGAAAATCATGAAATCGCTTATTTATGGTCTTCTTTACAGTCCTAGAAACTAACAAACCTTGATATTTTTTCCAATATGCTACTCAGTTCCTGAGGGGGGAGGGACTCTTTTCCCTCCCTGAAATTAGCCCGTAGGTATAATAATTTAATAGTTAGAGGATCAGTAGAATATTTTACAGATCACTTTATATTCTCCCTCATGACCCATCAAAATATGTGTCTGAAGAAGTTAATTTTTTGCCCTGCTTATGATTAATTCATGAGGCTTCAACAATATGCAAAGTGAAAGACACAAATTGGCTTCTACCGCAATACCTTCAAATACCTCTAATTATTCACTGGGGAGATGGCACAGCTAAAGGACCCACAAGGTTCAGAGCAGTCACAATTCTTTCAACCTAGCAGGTCAAGGACTCCGTCTTCTAAAACAATAAGTCAGCAACATTATTAATTCAGACTGGAGACAAATCTGATGGAAAGCCTTCCAATTTATTAAACATGCGATTCTTTAAGGTGTTGCACCAACAAGTTCCGCATTGGTTTTTTAAATTAAACCAGAAGTTAATACAGTCTGCTTGGCTTTTATAGAAAGAGCAAAAGGGCCTTTAGAATCCTGAGGAGAAAACAGAAGAGATTATTTGTAATGAATACTGAGTACGCAATTAACATATACTTTAAAAACAGGCAAGTAAAACTCTTCAAGACAAATAAATACGATGATAAGAAGGATAAGAAGGGTGCCCTGGATTACCACTGGTGTGTGGTTTACAGCTCTAATCTCATCATTAGAACTTATCACAAAAGAAGGAAATTAACGAGATTAGCCTGTCATCTCATTAAAAATGTTTTTGCCATTTGCAAGAATATCGAACGTAGTCTTTCTCCACCATAAGCTACCGTGCTCACTACAGAAAACAAATGTTCAGAGAAGAAAATAAAATGATGTTCTCAGGGCCTACTATGTCTTCAAGATTAAAATAAATCTGAGTGGATGAAAATCAGATTGCAAGCTCTTGCCACAATGAGCCTGTTTGGGGACACAGAGAGACTGGGAACCAACGAGGAGGGCCTGTGGACAGAGGCATCCTGAGCAAGCAGGTAAGTGTGCAGGACAGTTTTACAAGAAAGAGCATTTAAGAGAAGGGGGATAAGGCTCCACACCTGGAATCCACAACATACTGAAAAGGGGCATCAGAAAATTCAATATTCAAAGAAGATATTTGGAGAGCTATCCTTTTAACAAAAAGCTCCATGGATTTCGTTTTTGAAAGGAGGTGTGCTCAGAGGTAGATGTGGGTAATTTGCAGTAGCAGAGAACGCAAGAAGGATCCTGTACCTGATAATCACCAGCGAGGCTTTATCTGTGATATGCTATTTACAGACAGAACTTTACACAGTTTTTGCCCGGCCAGCACTTGGCTCAAGCCACGCTCCCTCTAATTACAATTTTCACTTACTGCGGTTGACATTTATCTGTAGTCCTTTTGAGAAGCTAATATGTCACGCAGATCTGCAGTACAGGGAGAGCAGGTTCAGAATAAGCTGACAGAAAGCAAAGACTGACAATGCAGTTTTGTTGCGATGAGTCTAATTAACTTAGAGAGCGACTTGTTATTTATATAAAGTATTGAGGCCATCTCTCATAGGCTCCAAATGAAATCATCCAGGGTAATGATTTTATTTTCATGTGATTCTGTTCTTTATCAACAAAGCTAGTTGACAAATGGGTTAAACTCAAATAATTAGAGGTGATTAAAAAAAAAAAACCCCTGCTCACCCTTAAATTGGAAGACACACAAATTCCAAGTTTCTCTAAACATTCATTTAAAAAAAAAAGCAAAACAAAATGGATTTTAAATCATTGATGTAGCATTCAAACAGAAGTAGTAATGTTTTTGAACCCTCGAAAACTGTTGAAAATGTTACAGAATGATTTCCTGGATGTAATACTGCAAATCGATTTGCCAATTTAAGTGGAAACAAGTTACAAATTATTTTCAAGACCTTTACACAATCGCTCTTTTCACCATTATCCCTTACACTCCTGCTGCCCAAATTCTATTTAAAATGGCTTCTTTAAAAATGGCGGGGGAAGAACCCTCAGGAAGTCTAGCATGTGCCGGTCCCCTCGGGCACCTGGTTTTAAATTAAATGTGCTGCAGGCGGAAGTGCGGTCAGGTGCAGAGCGCTTTGGCATGGGAATCTGAAATGAATGTGCAATCTAAAATCCAATAAATACATTGCCACTTCATCCCTTCGTCTTACTATCAAATGAAATCAAGTCAGAACCCTCCAAATGCATCTGTGGATCAGTTTAATACTGATGTTCTAGTTTAATGAAATTAACACCAGTCAGGACATTTGAACTTTGGCTATGAAATTAACAATTTTATAATGCTTCCTAATAGGTCAGACAGACAGGCGCACACACACACACACACACACACACACACACACACATGCCCTTTAACAGGAAAATAGTTAACAATGACTTGAAAACAAGAAAAAACAATTTTAAGTGGGAAATCCCAAAATAAATAAAATGCAATGTTTTTAAACTCCTTAACTATCTCAGTGAACTTATCTACTGACAAGGGTTCATTGCTTGCTTTTCAAGCCTCAAGCTGGTTGGCCCCAAAGTAGTATAAGGGGCATTCCCTGTGGGCTGGGGTAAGGAGATAGAGATGTGTACATTGGTTTTGTGGTGTGATCAGAACAAGCTGTCATGTGACAATCACTGCAGATTTTAAAAAATTATATATATATATATATATATATATATATATACACACACACACACACACACATATAAATATACGTGTGTGTGTGTGTGTGTCTGTCTGTCTGTGTAAAGGAGATTCAAGGGACAATCTGAGACCAAATCTGAAATAAGGTTTTGTCCTCTGTCCTGTTCCATATCTGTCCAAGCTTCACAAAACCCCAATCTACAAATCAAAGGGGTGCTCCAAGTTGAGTTCTACTTCAAAGTTTTCACCAAAGAAGCTCATAATCCAGTAAAGAGAGCACCTCCTGTGCTCTTCTTGTCATACCTGCTTCAAACGTGTTTTGGACCAACTGGTAAGAGAGTCCAAACTACAGACTTAAGAAAACAAACAGTAAAAACTGACCCGAGTGATTGAGCCTGTGCCTGCAATTTCCACAGTGGCAAGAGGAAAGTAAGAAGGGAAGGACAATCATACACACAGTGGAATATTATTCAGCTGTAAAAGGGTGAAATCCTGTCATTTGTGGTAACATGGATGGAACTGGAGGACATTATGTTAAGGGAATTAAGCCAGGTCAGAAAGAATATGCAGACAAACACTGTATATTCTTACTCATGGCAGAAGCTTAAGAAAGTTTTTATAGAATTAGAGAGTAAAACTGGGGTTACCAGGGGCAGGAGGGCAATAGGTTAGGGAGAGATCCATCAACGGGTAAAAAGTTAGTTAGTAGATGAAAAATGTTCTAATGTGCTAAGCCCAGTATGGTGACTACAGTGAACAATCATTTATTGTATATTCCAAAATGGCCAGAAGAAAGGATTTTGACTGTTCCCAGCAAGTATTAGACATGCTAATTACCCTGATTTGATCATGACACATTGTACATATGTATCAAAATATTCATTTTCATCACAAATATGTACAATTATTGTCAAAGATAATTTTTGAAAATGCAAAAAATAAATAGGAGCCAGGGACGAACAATCTGTGCAGTGCATTCTGACTCCTTGTTCTGAAATCACTCGATTTCTAACCAAGCCGACTACATTGCTGTTACAATGTTAGCAGGAAGAAGGGAATCCTGTTTTAGCCACAGGGAGGAGATAACCAGAGGTGTGATGCACAGGACCAGGTTCTAGTTGGGGACAGATGACAGAAGCAAAATGAAAACAAAAACCACAAGGGAGTTTTGGAATTATTACAGGGACTGGCTTGACAACAACTCTTTCCTCAAGTAAGTGCTTATAGTCTGGCCTACTGTAACTTGCTTTAAAACATCTCCAAGAAAACACAACTGGCTTGAGAAGAGTTTCCCTGCCACAATTTCTTTCTTACACCAGAGTGGATACAGCAAAGTGAAAGAGAAGAAATGTCACACACACACCTAGCTTACATGCAATTTATTACTTGGGAAAATTAATCCATAAACTATTGTTAAAAACAAGATAAAAATCTTTCCATCTTAAACAACATTTCTAGGTAAAATTATCCTCTCTCTTCCTTCCACAAAGGAAATCTTTTTTATTTATGTATTTCAGCACCGATGTAAGATGTAGAATATACAATGGGGATCTGTAGTGCAGATGAAAAGACTCTTCAAGCAAGTTTTCCCCCTAATTTCCCCCTCCCAGCCTTTCTTTTCCTTTCATGACTCCTGCAGAAGAGTCATAATGATAAATTTGTTACACTGGCATTATTCCCATGGCAACTGGCTGTGATAGCAGAGTGACAGCTCTCCAGCAAGATCAAGTGGTAGAAAGGGAGAGAGGGATGACTTCGAATTTTTCTCTTAAACCTCTTAGAAACCTAATCAGACACGGCACAGAGGGAGGGAAAATTCCCTAGAAAAATCACATACTTCAAGTATCAAGGTTTTTGTTTCTTTGTGGTTTTGGTGTGGTACTTGGGATTAAAATCGGGCCTCACACATGACGGGCAAGTGTTCTCCCACTGAGCTATATCCCCAGGCCTTTTTATTTCATTTTTAGACTGGGTTTCAGTAAATTGCCCAGGCTGGCCTTGAACTTGAGATCTTCCTGCCTCAGCTTCCCAAATAGCTGTGATCACAGGTGTGCACCACCATGCCTGACTCTCAGTTACCATTTTTTGCAATTCAACTCCTACTTAGAATTTTCTGTTGCTCTCTGGGGATCCTCATTTCTTTGCCTGGGCACCACCTTGGCTTGTTGCCAGGAGGACAGCAACAAGCTGCTAGGGTAAAGAGGAAACAGCTCCTGGCAGGGACCGAAGTTGCCCCATGGCCAAGGCTACTGCTCTGCCTGGGTCTCAGGGGCAGTCTGCACCCCAAACCACCCTGAAGTAAGTGGAGAAACCATGAAAAGGATCTGAATCTGATCAAAGTTCTGTGGCCTGAAAACAAGAATGACAAAAAAGAGGGATTGGATTCTCACTTTTAAAGATAGTTCGTTACATAAGTCAGTCTTTAAGAAATGAGAATGAGGCAAACTGTCTTAGCAAATTCAAAATATTTGCTAATTGCCATCTCCGAAATGGTTTCCAAATAAAACAGTTGTTCTGCAGGACCTTTTCCATATATTGTTCTGGACACCTTCATTCTTTCATTCAATCTGTATGACAACCTTCTGAAATAGGTTTCATTATTCACATTTATACAGAAAAACAAAACTGAAGTTCAGAGAGGCCAAGTAGTTTACAGAAGGTCACAAAGCAAGTGACTTAGGGATTTATTATTCTTTTAAAAAACTGGTTCCTTAATTATAAGGAATACTTATAAACTATGGAAAATTTTATAAATCCCAATAATAATATTAAGATAATACAGAGAAGAAAGGAAAAAAATCAGTTTACTGGCAATACCACCACCCCAAGGAATAATTTCTATAATTTTGGTATATGATCTTTCCTCTGTATACACATACACACAGGTCCATACCTACATTTTCAAATGATAATGGTATTGCACATTATTCTGTGCAACATAAAAATTCCTGTGTCAGTGATTCACAAACAGAGAACGTGGAAGAGAACCCCACCATCCCTCTGAAGGCAGGCCACAAGCTCAGAGACTGAAGCAGCACATATCTGCTGTTTTAGTAACAAATACAAGAGAATGTTAAACTTGACCTACAGAACATTAGAGCCAATACACATTCCCAACAGTGGTACAAAGAATATCCTTTCCTTACGCCATGGGCTTCCCTGGACACTTCCTTTTTTTTTTTTTTTTCCATGACCACTAATCTTGTACAACCGCTGCTTGACCAAGGTCACCCAGACAGTAAGAAGCAGAATTAAGGTCTGACCCCCACACGCTGGTTCTGGACTATTATTCTGAACCACTAGGCCATGCTAAAAAGCAGTGTCTAAAAATGTGCATCTCTCATTCCTAATAAGGTAGAACTGTTTTTCCTATGTTAGCTATTCCTTCTATCAGATTTCATATCCTCTTCATACTAATACAAGAGCTCTTTACAAAAGTCTGGCTAATAACTTTATCTTTCATTTATGTTGCAGATAATTTTCATAGTTTATTGTTTTTCCTTTAATGGTTCATAATTTGGGGGTTTTATTTGGTCAAATCTATTGCTTTCCCTCTTTATGGCGTTGGCCTTTGGAGTCATGCTTGGAAAGCTCTTTTCTAAGATTCGGTTGTCATTGAGCTACATGTTTTGTTTTCTTAACTTTTACAGTTTAACATTGAATTCATCTAGAATTCATTTTGGAATAAAGACTGAGATAAAGATTTGAAATTTATTTTCCTAAATGTTTTGGCAATGGACCGGATGTAATTTTCTGGCTAATTCAATCTTTCCCCATTTATATGAGATGTCAACTGCATCATCTTGTAAAACTCTTATGTTTCTTTTTTTTTTTTTTTTTTGGTTTGTTTTTTTGCTTTTTCTAAACTTTTCCATGGAACTATCTGCCAATTCCACAACAATGCCAATCTGTTATATATTCATTATAGCTTTATGCTTTAAAAACAAGCAGGGCTACCCTTAGGGGTCCCACATGTCTTAATAACACAGGTGCCACCTGCTACAATAATGTAATAACATTTGAAGAAATAAGTGCCAATTAAATAATGTTTTTCAAATAACAATCAATCTTACATATTCATAATATGGAAAGCCACTAATCCTAGCAAACAGTGCAGACTTACACACTGAAAACAAGTCTAAGATTTTACAATCTGCTATTTAAAATTCTATTTAAATAGAAAGACCCATGTCAGGAATTCACATTAGTCACGTGAATCATTTCAAAAGTGAATTCCTGCTGGGCGAGGTGGTGCACACCTATACTCCCAGCAACTTGGGATGTTGAGGCAGGAGGATCTCAAGTTTGAGGCCAGCCTCAGCAACTTAGCAAGAACCTATCTCAAGCCGGGCGCGGTGGCACATGCCTGTAATCCCAGCACTTGGGAGGCTGAGGCAGGAGGATCACGAGTTCAAAGCTGGCCTCATCCATGGCGAGGCACTTAGCAACTCAGTGAGACCCTGTCTCTAATAAAATACAAAAAAGGGCTGGGGATGTGGGCCAGTGGTCGAGTGCCCCTGAGTTTAATCCCCGGTACCAAAAAAAAAAGAACATATCTCAAAAGCAACTCAACAGAACAAAACAAACAAACAGAAAATGTACAGGTTCCCAGTGTGGACCTTGCCTTTCATGTTTTAAAGGAAGTGCAATTTGTGACGTTGTTCCTTGGTCACAGACCACAGAGGTGTGTCAGAGGCACAATGCCTTCACCTGCTCAGACCTCCCTGCTAATCTTCACTCCTCTATTGCCAGATCAGCTGAAGGTGACTGTGTAAGTAGAATAACAGTGACATCTAATGGCCACAAGATATGTCACATAGCATTTTTTAAAAAACAGAACTACATGCACATTCCAGGTTTAATAGTTAAATCAGGTAATTCTTCAACTGCACACACTAGGTCCCTATTTAAAATTCTGTGCCTTGGTCGCCCTGAGTGACTTGGATGACTATCAGAAGCCAAGCCGTGTGTTATACAAACAACATCTCATTTCGTTATTCCACATTAGTTCTACTACGTCCATTTCTCTCAAACCATCGGCTCGAATGACGCTGATGAGAGTAAGTATGGTACTAATAGCCTGTCAATCATTTAAAATGACCCTCAGCAGAATTCTGAGCAGACGGTCTGAAAGAACTATTTGCATTCTGCACATTTGGAGGGAGATATTGACTGCCCTCAGTCAAATGATCAGAATGTGGGGCGTTCTCCTCCTCCTCTCAGTAGCGATGGGAGAGTGTGAAGAGCGGCAAGGGATATTCACATCACAGGGAGTCATCAAATATAACCAGCCAGGCCAGGCCACACAGGCCGGGAATGTGAGTGCTCCTTCAGCAATACCAAGGCCCTTCCTCACCAATTCCGGCTGCTTTCAGGGTGCTGTCTTCTTTTAGCAGGAGTCTGTCATCATCCTCCAAACTCAACACCAGTTCATTTGTCTAAAAAGAAAGAAAATCTGCATTTTATCAACACTGCTTTGGCTTCTGCGTTCGGTAAGACTTCCCAAAGAGGTAGAGCTAGAGTTGGAGTCACAGTAATAATCCAAGTCACATCAAGTCACATTCTACTCCCTTGATGGCAATGAGGGATACACAGTGCAGACCTACTAAGTGCACACACTGTGCACTGTGCTGCAGAGACACTGTTATAGCCCTGGCTTTCCAGTTAGATCTGGGTTCAAATCCAGACTCTCCCAGGACTCAGTTGTGTGCACTCAACAAACTACATAACCTAAGACTCAGTTTCCTCATCTCTAGAAAGGAGAAAGAGAAATGCGCCGTCCTTCTCTACTTTCTGATAAATCATTTTTATTGAATAAGTTAACAAATGAAATAAAATGTCAGTCTTTTATGATTGCTCAGTTTCTATCACACTTTGAAAGACTTTCTCCACTGCAAGATGATGTTTTAAATTCCAGGTTTTCTTCACCTATTTTTATGAATTTCATTTTAAAGCTTTTAATTGTGGAGAATTTCAAACATATGATATGGACAGAATACTGTAATGTACCTTGCCCCATACCCATCTCCCAACTTGAACAAATTATCAACTCAGGTTCAACCTGTTTCTTCTCTAACCTCATCTATGAGTTTAAATATTACACGAGTCATTAACCCAATGGGGATTTATTTTGGCATAAAGGAAAAGATAGGAATTCAACTAGTCTTCTAGATGTCAACCCAACTGTTTCAATACCATTTATTGACTCCTCCATCTTTTCTCCATAGATTTGAAATGCCATATTTACTGTACACTAAATTTCCATGTATATTCGAGTCCATATCTGGATTTTTAATTCTGTGCCACTGAACTACAAGTTCATGTGACAATATCACACCATGTTAATTATTAGAGTTTTAGAATAATGTCTTAATATATATTAGGGCTAATCACTCTTTTTAAGAATTCTTCTGACTATTCTTATTTTTTAATTATCAACTTTATAGTCAACTTCTATAATTTACATACATGCAACTATTGTTAGTACTTTATCAAGGTACCATTAAAATTGCAAATTAACTAAGAATTGACATCTTCATACTATTGCACGTTCCCATCCAAAATATCCTAAGTATTTCTATGTAAGTCTTATTTTGGATCCCTCATAGCATATTTTACTTTTTTGTTGTTGTTGTTAAACTGACGTGGAATTTAACATAATAAAATACACAAATCTTAAGAGGAGCTTACTTTAATGAGACTGAATAATTAGTCCCAGAGTTTGGATTCATTTTTCAAGTATGTTTGTGGTGGAGAAGGGAAAGGACAGTAGCATTTTAAAATTTTCTTCTGGGTTTGGGTGTAACACAGTGGTACAGCACTTGCTTAGCATGTGTGAGGCCCTGGGTTCAATCCCCAGCACAATAAATTAATAATAAAAAAACTTTCCTTCTTAAAGATTTTGCACATTTATTATATAGTATATTCCAGGATATGATTTCTTCCTTTAACAAGGATAGCTATTTGGTTTCCAAACCCATGAAATGTAAGATAGAAATCAAAGTTTTTATTTCAAGTCTTTTTAGCAAAAATTATTCTCATTATAATATAAAGAGCCTATTGATTACAGTCCATAATACACATGCACACATTTTTATGAATTTCTTTGATAATCATAGCACAGTAATATTATGATAATCATTTGCATTCTACTGTTGATTCGTTCACTCAAAGACACTTAGCTCATAGTCCAAACAGGAGGCTTAGTTAGATGGGCAGGGATCCAGACAGCCTTTTCATTGTGGTGATGAGAAGAAATTTCTCAGGACACCTGGTAATTGCAATTAGGAAAGTCTCTAGACCTTTGTGTAAATGAGTTCATTAAGGGGTAGCTGGAAGTCTCTCCCTTTGGCTGGGGAAGGAGATTAAAATTCCAACTGGCCTAGAAAACTGACTAGCTTGGCCAGAGATGCTATAGGCCCTGCAGACGGAAACAGAAGACGAAAGAACAGCAATCACTTGGAAATGAGAAAAATGTCCTGCAGTCAGATAAGGCACCAATAAGAACACACAGGTGAAGTTTCTCTTAAGTTTTAAAACTGTATCTGTAAAAATGGGTGGCATCTCTTGGAAGCTTCAAGAAGCCTCTCCAGGATACAGAGTCTGCACTTGGATTGTAAGGGTTAAATGAAGTTGTATAAAGCCAGAGTCCAGAAACATTCTAAGTGACTTCATTTGTTTTGGGGATCTACCCTTAAACAAATTATTTGTTCAACTGAAAAAACAAGTCCTGATTTTGAAACTACAGCTGGCCTCCTGTATGGAAGGGTTGGTCACCAGCAAAGTCAACCAGCTGCAGGCTGGACACACGGTTTGGTCTATGCTGGTTGCATCTGTACTGAACGTGTGGAGACTTTTTTCTTGACATTATTCCCTAAATAATATAGTATAACAATATAGTGTAACAACCATTTACAGTGCATTTACATTGTATTAAGTATTATAAGTGAACTAGAAATGAGTCAAAGTGTACGGGAGTACACACATAGGTTATACATGAATACTACACCATTGGATATAAGGAACTTGGAGCATCTGTGGCTTTTGGTATCCACAAGTATCCTGGAGCCAATCCTGAGGGATGATTCCACCATGGAGGAACATGCATTTTAAGTGTAAATAACACTTCTAAGATTTTTTTTCTTCTAAATTTTTATTTCAATTTTTTTTTCCTGAAGGAAAATTTCCTGATTTTTTAAAAATAATTTTTACATATAATATTGATTATTTGAACATGATGAATGAGGTCTTTATTACAAAGAACGAAGAATTTTCCCATTCCTCTTTCTAGGAGACCTGAGTTTATGAGCAAGACCAATAATTCAAAAATGCGACACTGAATGGAGAATGGCATGGCATAATTTGCTTTGCCACTTTTTCAAAGAGCATTATCGCTTCCACTTTATTTATATTTTTATAACATATTTACATATGTTTCTTCCATATAAAATAGAACCACAGTTGCTATTCTTTACATTTTAGGGACCAAGCTGAAAACACTTCAGACCTGGAGAAGGGAAAATGGATGAAGTCTGTGGCCAGATACAGTGGCAGAACTTTATAGTACCCAAAAGAGGAGAAAATGTCACACTTGATCCCTGACACCTGTGAGCATGATATTTTGAGGTATTTGGCCATGGATATGATCAAACTTGCACATACAAAAGAAAAATCCCACAAAGTTACTAATCCAGAAGCAACAGACACACCCTCTTTGTGATCTTTGTGATCTTTTTGAAAGCTGACTGAGTTCACGGAGTGTATCTATGACTAGACACAGAATGAAACAAAATGAATTTTATAAACACTCCAATTCAAAACTTGTTATGGAAAAACTCCTGTGAACCAGGCATTGCCCAAGGTATTGGAGATGCAAGAGGTATGTAGAATAAGATATGGTCCCTTGTAGACTGCTCTGTATTGAGAAGCAAACCTTTGATTGTGGCTTAATAAAACGTTACTCTAAAAAGGTAAGAAATGAGCAATGTAAACACATGGTACACACACAAACAGCTGAAGGAGACAATTCAGAATTGCAGGTGGCGCCCTCTGCAGAGTGAGCTGCGGTCCTGGTCCTTCTCTTACAGCCAGCACCAAGGCAAGCAGGCGGTCTGCATCTGCTTCTAGCCCAGTTCTTCTGCGGACTTAAGAAAGTCAAAGAGACTAGACTGACAGGTAATAAGTGGCTTCCTTATATGTACTGTGAATTTTCTTTATTGTTTTATGCTCTGTGTGTGTGTGTATGTGTGTGTGTGTGTGTGTGTGTGTGTGTGTGTTTTTGCTGGGGATTAGAACCCAGGGCCACGCAAGGCAAGCACTCTACCAATTGAGGTATATCTCCAGCCCTGGTATGCTTTTTTTATTAACACTTTTTAAAAGGATCTATGAGCAGGTATATATAACTTTGTTTGTTTGTTTGAATTCTCCAATGGGAAAGTAAGGCTATAGAAAGAGAACCTATAAGATAAAAAAATGCTATTATAATGGAAAAGGCATATACGCACATTCACTTACTCACCAGTTCAACTAATACTGATTACTGCTAAGTGCCAGATACTGCACATGTGGAACCTACCTTTGATTTATGTGCTTGGTGAATAATCTTCAGTTTATCTGAAAGAAAAAAGCAAGTTGTCTCTTCACACAGAATATTCTAAAACTTCTTTTGAAATTATTAGAGAGAAAAATGAATACCTATAAAATTGAGAAATTCTAAGTTCTTTATAATTTTATGAACACATTCACTTAAAAATCTGGGGGGGGGGGAGTGGCTCATGACCCACATGCAGGAGGCCCTGGGTCCCATCCCCAACACCAGAAACACACACACACACACACACACACACACAAAGATAAGATAAAAGTACACAGAGAAGCCAGCTGTGGTGGTGTACACCTGTAATCTCCAGTGACTTGGGAGGCTGTGGCAGGAGGATCACAAGTTTGAGGCCAGCCTCAGCAACTTAGTGAAATCATGTCTCAAAATTTAAAAAAAAAAGCACAGGATGTAGCTCAATCGTAAAGCACCCCTGGGTTTAATCCCTAGCACCAAAAAAAAAAAAAAAAAAAAAAAAGTACACAGATATTTTAAAGCCTCGGGCTTTGACACATAAGTGTGTGTGTGTCATAACCTGAAGTCAACTCAACTCACTTTTCCTTTGGCAGAAGACAAGCAAATCACATTACTCCATTTTGTTTTCAAGAGTCACAAAATTATAAGATTAGCAGATAAGGTCAAAAATTACATCTAAATAATCTTATCTATATGTTCAATTTTACGCATTTATATTTATATATTATATTTATATATTATGTATAATCATATTTACATATTATATGATTACATTTACATATTATATAATCACACTTACATGTTATATATAAAAATAATGACAGACAGTAACAAAGGCAGTTTAAAAAACTATTAAGCTCTCAGGGTAGAAACACCGACAGGAGGTTAAATGATCATGCTGAAAAAGTGCCTGGGCTCTCAGGCTCTCGGAATTCTAACATTACCTGGGATCACTGGTAATCTGAGTAGGGTCGTTAATGACTAAAGAATACCAAGATCTGCTTCTTGGTTTTCAAATACTGCACAGGCTTACATGGTCTAGTATGTTTTATTCAAACCCAATTTCATTCTTTAATCTGTTTATACCAAAGTCAGGCCACAAAGTCCTTTTGCAACAGGCAATTTCTTCACACTTGGGTAAAATTCTAACTCTGAGATAATCAGCCCCTAATTATATAGCAGAGGCAGCCATTCGACATGTTTAAATTCCAGAAGTTTCTTATTCCTTACTCAGTTTTATTTAACCATTTGTTGACTATATTATAACTTATCTGAATAAACTCTCAAACTTACACTAAAACTCATTTCTATCAATACTGCTATAACAAAAAATTCTAATAGTGATATGAAATAAAAGGATTTTTTTTTTAAAGACCTCAATTTAATGATGTTGTCATAGTTCTGAAGAAACAATAGGTTACCAATCACCTAGTTAAGAACTGGCACTCTGCATTACCGATTATTTTAAATAGGCAACTTTCAACTATCCATTGCAATTTTTAATTGCAATTTTAAACAAGATCTGCACCCTACAACTATATTCTTAAGAAATAAAAATAAATTTATCCCAAGTAAAACAGGCACATGTAAACATGCCACAGATGCTAAAAATAAAATTACAATGGACAAGAGAAAATAAACAAGTGTGACTTTTGGATTATCTATTATTCTGAGTTGACTATTATATTCTTTTTCTCACTATAAATAGGTATTGATTTATTATTTGAGACAAGTTAGAGAAGTCAACAGTGATTTTTCTTAATAAAAGAAGCTTAAAATCTGTTATAATCAAGCTAATCAAGCTACAAAACTACAGTTTGACCTTATAAATATTAAATGTGTTCTATATATTTTGTTAATAAGCCTTTAAAATTGGAAATAACTTTGCACTAATAGGTCCAGCAAACCCACAATAAGAAATCTACTTTTTTTTTTTTAAACAGAAAAAGAAATGCTGTGAATGGAAAAATTTACCAGATTTTTCTCCCCAACAAAATTGGCAGGACCCAAGAAGAGGACAAGGAAGGAAAAATGACAACATAGCAAAAGGTGTTGTATTAATGTCTCTTTCTTTGTTGAATAATCTTCTACACATGTTTTAACTTCTTAAAAAATAGACTCAATATATTTTTAGACTTGCTATTAAAAAAAATCTGTGGGCATTGTTTTCTTAATGCAAATTCCTTGAGGAAAGGAACCTTATATCTTTTGTTTGTGGGACATTTAACAAGTTGGCATGTGCATAATTTAATTTAACACAGCCTCATGAGACAGGCAGGGATTATCAGCCATACTCTGTACATCAATCAACATTAATGTTTACCCAAATGTGTAATGTCTAGGTAGTAAGGATTTAAAAATAAGTAGCATGAGTGGTTAATCAATAATAGATGATGATGATGACAATTAAATGGGAGGAGAAATCTCAGACAGTGGGTGGCAAAGACAGACAGCCCTCTGCCCAAGGGCACGGTGACAGTAACTGCTCTATACCCTTTCTACTCCCCAGCACCCAAAGCAGTGTTCTATTCCCACAGGCCATTCAGCATACCGAGGACAATGACAGGTGAAAAGCAACACTCCAGCCTTCCTGCTCAACACAAAGCAGCAGACTGTTAAAGAGCCAAACTCAAAGGAAGAGCCACCCGAAGTCTATCAAAACACTAGTGGTTCTATAATTTCTTCTCTGACAAATGTATTAGTTTTTTTCTGCCAATTCACCTGAATATACAGAAACACCAGGATGAAAAGGCGTTAATGAGATGGAATAAGGTAAAAGGTACATTATCTACCCCAATGATGCTTAGCGACTCAGATACTCTGATGCTTTCATTATTTGAAATTTATCTTTTGAAATAACTTGCATGGAACACAGGTTTGCAAATAGAGACACACACCATGCAAAAAAGGGAAACCATATGTAACTATTCTAATTTGAAATGGCATCTGTAGGTCGATTCACGTTTAAGGTTATATTTCAGGGTATTACACTTCAAAAGCCATGAAAGCTACAATTGAGAAGTTTCATATTTACCTTAATCATGCTTTTTATTCCTTTCTCTTATTCAATATTGAGTATGTAAATTCTTTAGGGCCAATAAATCAAAGTACTTTCCACTCAGTGCCTTCAACTTCTGCTTGACTACCCCTTATGACCTCACAATTAGTCTCTGGATATTAAAATGCAGACGCACGGAGAAGATTGTGATTTCAAAGGACCGTAGGTCATGAGCTGCCCTATCGAATGGGAACAGAATGAAAAGCCACTCCAAAAAAATGATCTAAAGTAATAAAAAATTTATACTTTAAAATGTCTGCACCAATTAACAGAAATATGTGTTAGGTGCATCATAACTTTCAAATATAGTCTCAAATTCAAGTTTGCTGAATACCATATTTATAGTGAATAATTACACCCAGCTTCTTACTATATTTTTAAATAACAAGTTGCATCATATAAAACTACTACATCACATTTAAAATGTTAAATTCTTCGTCCTCATTTTTCCTTCTCTGATTCCCTGGCAAAGAAACCCATCTTAGACATAGTTTTGCCAAACATGCTATTCTTCACCAACACAGCACTTCCCTACACAATTACAATGGACCTTAACAACATGCTAGGATTCCTATATTCCTAAATAAACTTCCAAATTTGTTTTTATTTGCAGATAGTAAATTAATTTTTGAAAACCAAATGTGAATCTGTGTCAACAATAAAGTAATGCCAAATTATATTAATATATGTTTTAAAGAACAAGAAAAATCAGTTACCATATTTATAATTCCTGAATGGTGGTGGTAGGCTGGTCCTCAAAGGGACATCTACAAGAGAAAGATTATTTTTATTACAAAATATTCAAACAGAACACACAGTCTTTTGGTTCTATTCTCCTACATCCACAGACTAGGTTACTTTGAAACAACTGAGAGAAGACTAAATGGCAGCAAACTATCCAAGGGCCAAGGAAGACAATGGCACCATCAAATAGCTGCTGAGCAGTTCCTAACTAAAGGCAGACACAACACTATTAGAAAAATCAGTATTCCAGCTAATGCAACAGTCTCGATGCGCCCTTGAAACCTGCAAAATGCATCTGTGAGACAAAGTTGGTGTTTGTTTAGCTTGTGAATCCAAGAACCCTTGAGGATCTTGGGCCATTACTGGGAACCAAGAATCTTAATACTCTTATGAAAATTCAGACAATCTACAACATGAACCCTCTAACTCATCAAAGAAAACCAAACAGAACAAATATTATTTTAAAAACATATCCCAAATATCACATATGTAACTAATAATATCTGATGATACAACCCCTACAGAGAACAATTTGGTAACACACATCAAAATTACATATGTATATACTCCTTGGTCTAGCCCATTCCACTTTTTCAGAAACTGATCAGAGAGATAATAACATACATACAAGGGATCCAACTGCAGCATTGTTCTCAGTAGCAAATGTTTAGAAAACGCCAAATGCCCTTCAATGAAGTACTCTTTAAATAAGTTATAATATGCACAAACAATAAAATATATTTTTTCAACTGTGGGGAAAAAAAGGAAGGAAGCTCTCTATAATATAAGATCCTCAAAATATGTCAAGGGTAAATTGCAAGGAGAACATTATTTTTAGTAAGCCACTTTTAGTAAGCAGTAAGAAGGTAAAATAAGAATAGCTGTTGGTATTTGCCTGGGGGGTGGGAGCCCCCTGGCACTGGTCAGAGAGGAACAGAAGGAGGAGGCAAAATTTCCATTGTCATCCTTTCTACATTTTGATCTTAAAACCACATAAATGGTTAGTTGTTGAAGAAAATGAAACAAAACCCACCTGTCTGAATTCAGAAATGCTTTGTTTTGTTTTCAAGGTGTAACTCATTCTTTTATTCCACAGGTATTTTAAAATTAGTCCCATGATAGGCACCAGACCCCAGAGCAAACAAAACCTACAAGGGGTCTGTTGTGTTTTTTAAGTACCCTTGAATTTTAGAGATGAAATACATACCCAAATTAAAATATGCTTTATTTATTTATGCTATAAGCATTTCAAGTGGCTATCACCAGGTAGTCTAGGCACAGGATAAATAAGCAGTTACCAAGACAAGTTTCCAGTCCTGAAAGTCCCTGTAGCAGGCTGGCCCTGCGATCCCTATGGAAACATCAAAGATGCTCTTCACAGAAATACAAAAACCAATACTAAAATTCATATGGAATCACAAAAGTCCCCAAATAACCAAAGTAATCTTGATCAAAAAGAACAAAACTGGAGACATCACACTCCCTGGCCTCAAAACATACCACAAAGCTATAGTAATCCAAATAGCATGGCACTAGCACAAAAACAGACACAGAGACCAATGGAACAAAATAGCCTAGAAACAAATCCATGCACTTACAACCAACTGATTTTTGAGAAAGGTCCCAAGAATACACATTGGGGAAAGGATAGTCTCTTCATAAATGGTGCCTGGGGAAAATGGCTATCCATATGCAGAAGATGCTTAAACATAAAACAAAACCGTTCTGAAACATCTTTTAGTTGAATATATTCACATGGGACCAGACAGGTAACCATGTTACTGGACCCAAATTAGTCTGCTTGCCACACACAGGCCAAACAAGCCTAGAGATGTGGCATTGAGAAAGGAGGAGACTTTATTCAAAAAAGAAATTATTTTTAAAATCACAGGTCACAGGCCTCTCTGGTTGAGGCCATTCAGACTTCCCGAGGTTTCTGTAGCTGTTTCTTGTTAGCGTAGATGGCCATCTGGAGTTACACATTAACAGACCATCTGCTTCCTGCCACCTACACGCAAGAACACAGATTGCTTAAAGGCAGTGTTTCTCTCGGCTCTGTGTTCTGTGATGTTAGTGGTGAGCCATTAAGTTGCAGCAAGCCTCTATCTTCTAGGGCTAACACAACTTTCCAATATGGAGTCAATGCTGCTAGGACACATGAGGAAAGCAGGTCAGCAAGAGGGTGCTGCAAGATCTGGGACACGTGCCCCAGCAGAAGGGGGTGCCGTCTTCCAGTTCTGATTGATCACAGTGCTCCAGGCACAGGGGCCTATCCATGGAAACACTAAAAGTCTGGGGGGGGGGGTAGGTGAAACTTCCCAATATTTAAAACACAACAGGCCAGGGCTGGGGATGTAGCTCAGTGGCACAGTGTCTGCCTAGCATGCATTAGGCCCTGGGCTCAATCCCCAGCACCCAGAGGAAACTGCTCTGGAGACAGCATTTGTCTGGCAGACACCCACCAGGTGAAACCTCTGGTTTAGACTTATCAGAGCACGTGTACTTCATTTGATCCATCTTGTTCCTACTCGCTTAAGAATCATGGGCCACAGAAAAGAAGTGTTCATTAAACATCAGAAAAGAGAGGTAAATCTATTTAATGTATTGCCATTAATAATCCCGGGATTTGATAATGAAAAACCCTCAAGAAGGGGGTGAGGTGAAGAGCAGATGACTCCACGAAGCTACTTCCATTAGAGACTTCAGAGAAGAGAGGCAATGCCGGACACACGAGGACTCCTTTCCTCTTTCTTCCCTTAGACCTCAGCTCCCGTATCACCTCTAGAGAGAGGCCTCTCCCAATAACATTGCCTAAAGGAGGGGTATCCTCTGATGGTGCCTTTGTGGCATATTTTACAATTGTAATTTTGTCTACTTACCTGTTGTTGTCTCTATTCTCCACAAATTCATAAATTCTCACAACCTAGGACAGTGTCCAACACAGAACAGATTAACAAATACTGATCACATGAAAGCAAGGACCACAGTTTGTTCTCTTCATGGTGATGTCACTACCTCAAATATTGCCTGGCACATTGCATGTAGCCAGAAATACTCATGAATGAATTAATATAATTTAATCACTTCAACTGGCAGTTGAGAGCACTGAGGTCCCTAGAAGGTAACTGTCAGCCCACACTGTCTAGTACAGGGAGAAAAAGCACATAAGGTAAGCCTGGACAGTTATCAGGATGATTACAAACAATAATAAATGCTGGTGAGGATGTGGAGAAAAAAGAACACTTTTATACTGTTGGTGGGAGTGTAAATTAGTACAACCACTATGGAAAGCAGTATGGCGTTTCCTCAAAAGACTAGGCATGACTCAACTATACCACTTCTTGGTATTTATCCTAAAAGAATTAAAGTTAACATGGCTATAGTGATACATGCACACCCCTGGTTATAGCAGCACAATTCACAATAGCAAAACTACGGAACCAGCCTAGGTGTTCATCAATGGAAACGGTATATATACATAATAGAGTTTTACTCAGCCATAAAGAAAAATGAAATTATGCCATTTGCAGGGAAATGGATGGAACTTGAGACAGTTATGTTAAGTGAAACAAGCCAAACTCAGAAGATCAAGGGTTGTATGTTTTCTCTTAAATGTGGAAGTTAGAGAGGAAAAAGGAAAGAAAGGTGGGAGTGAGCAGGAATCTCATGAAAATCAAAGGGAGTTCATTAGACTAGAGGAAAGGGGGTTGGTAGGAGGGGAAGTGCAGGAAAGTGACATTGGCCAAATTATACTGTCACCTTTTGTGCATGTATGAATATGTAACAAACAATCCCACCATTATGCACAATTGTAATGCACTAGTAAAAATGTGGAAAAAAAATAGATAAGCCTGGAGCATCCTGTCCTACCAGAAAGAAAGAATGTACACACATGGTGCACATGCATGGATGCGCGCGCGCGCGCGCACACACACACACACACACACACACACACACACACACAGCATATATTAAAGGGTGATATGTCAGAATGGCATGGGAACCAACTGAAAGAACTCCCAATGGCCAAAACTAGAGCAATTCAAGCATATTAAGAAATGAACAGGGGATGGGGCCATGGCTCAGCGGCAGTGCACTTGCCTGGCATGTGAGGCACTGGGTCCGATTCTCAGTACCACATATAAATAAATAAAATGAAGATCTATCAACAACTGAAAAAATATTAAAACAAGAAAGAAATGAACAGTAAATCAAATCCCCCATGCAAAAGAATTCCACATAAATTATGTAGATGTTCCACCCTAAAGGAGGGGAGCAAAACCTCCCACTCTTTAACTGTGGACTATGCACATAATTTGCTTCTGAAGAGCATGGTATAAAGTAAGAGGGGAGGGGGGAAACTACTGTGGCAAAACCTAGCACTCCTTCAGCCAAGCGATCTAGGGCGACATCTCCAACTACTAGTCATGTGGAAAGTACACAGCCTTCTTCCTGGACAGGAGGCTCAAGAGCGATTTAAATGAAATGTATGTGCTCTGATAAGTCTAAGCCACACTTACCTTCTTATCTTACTCTCAAAAAATGGACATCATAATCAGGAGACAGACATTAAAAATATTCCAAATGGAGGGGCATCCTACAACATACCTGACCAGTACTCCTCAAACTTTCAAAATCATCAAAAACAAGGAAAGTCTGAGTAAATGTCACAACTAAGAAGAGCCTAAGGAGACACAAAAACCAAATGGAATATGGGATTCTGAAACAGAGAAAGGACGTTAGGTAAAAACTAAGGAAATCCCAATAAACCATGATCTTTAGCTAATGATAATGTGTCGATATCGGTTCATCAATTGTAACAAATACAACATACTAACGTACACTGTTAAAAACAGAGGAAACTGGGAGGCATTAGGGAGGAAGAAATATAAAAGATAAAAAGGTAAAAAGAAAATCAAACCATTTAGCACTTCCCCAATAGGACAGACTGCTTTACAGAGCAACCAGCCGCAGGAGCAAGAGGGTACCAGGGAGGAACCGAGGGCCGGGCAGCTCCTTGGGGCGCTCTTCTGTTTTCGTAGGTGAGATGATTTTACATTCAGAAGTAAGCCTTGAAGCGTGACACAGCACTGAAACACTTCCAAACCAAAGAATAATGGAAATGTCTTCTTATCAGCTAGATAAATGGTTTGTGTACTATTCTAAATCTAGAAAATTAGTCATCTTTTCAAGGTAATATATTATGGTACCTCTGTAATCAAAATATCTGATTCATATCTATTCCTTGTTTTTCAACAATAGGTTTATTATATTTACTTACTATACTTATCTAAATACATCCTATATGTTTACATTTACTTATAAACACACACACTTATCCTTATTGTACCTATACAACTCCATGTTTAATGGCATGATGCTTTAAGTCCAATGGTACGCAACAGAGAGTGAATCAAATTTAACCAGCGCTCCTTGGCTGCAGGGCAAATACAGACAAACTGTGGCAGTTAACTAGGTTAAGCCACAGATGACAGAAGTGACTAGGGTAAGCAAAGAACAGTGAGAAAAATCAATAGGGCATCTAAAATAACAACAACAACAAAATCGCTCATCACAGTGACCATTTCCATCTCTGGGCAAAATTCACTAGGCCACAGTGTCAAACCAACCTTCCAGCTTTCGGTGTTCAAAATACTAGATCAAGATTAACAAAATTCAAAGATTCTCTTGACACCCAGTGAATCTACTTATTTCAAAGATCCTACTTAAGCAAGTGACACACAAGAGAATAAAGAGGCAATTCGGGATAGTGCTTCAGAGCACGTTTCATAATCACACTGCCTGGGTTGATTGGCAGCTCTGCATTTCACTAGCCATGTCATCTCAGGCCAGTTTCTCAGCCGCTCTGTTCCTCAGTTTCTTCGTGGATAAAATGGGGATAATTACAATTCTTACTCTGAAGGGACACCATGAGGATGAATGAGAAAACCCTGGTCAAATTCTTGGCCCAGCACCTGACCCAGCAATGTTAGCCATCATTTTACAGTTTCCAAAATGCCTCACTGTCGAACCATTTGTTTTTTGTTATGTGCACAATTCGTTAAATGCAAACATGTGGCCTGCCGACTGTTCCACAGGACCTCAAATCCGTTGACAGAGATAGGCTTGGGTACAGACAGCACAGCTTAAGAATCTGTACCCCCCAAAGCTGACCTTCTGTAGTCAGTGGACTACACTTCCCCAGGTGCACAACTGAAACAAGCAGTGGGGACGCTCCTGCTAACCCAGGTGGAAGACCTGAGCGGCAGGCCTGAGCATACAGTGGGCTGGGAACCACTGCTGGGCTGGGGAGGCATTCGGGGGCCCCTCCCAGCGGCGGACGGGGTGGACAGGCACTCCACAACTTCCCCTGACCTTGCAGCAGCTTGGAAATTACATCTTCTTCTCAAGGATTTCAAGAGGAACCTATTCTGCCTGTACAAAGAACATCACAGCACTCGCTGTATCAATACCAAGAAGCACTATAACCCTCAGTAGACATAAAGATTAGGGAATTAAAATGTAGGGATTTGTTTTTAGTTCAAAACCTGAACATGTTTGTGTGAAGAACTCTCAAAAGCAGCACGCTTTTGCCACCTCAAAATGTGCCTCTTTGGCATAAGGACTGTTTTGAGCTAAAGGCTCAATTAAGAAGCAGATGCAAAAAAGCTCTCTGCTTTTCCTCAATTTATCTAAAAGTAGGATTTACACAGATTTACAAAGGCAAAGGATAACCCCCATTTCCTGTCTACTAGGGAAAACAAAGGGCAGCCACTGAAGACAACTTTAACCCTTACGACTCTACAGAAGGCATTAGAGGGATCTACGTTAGAAAACTTTACTGGTTAGTAAAGTTTTAACCAACTCTCACCCACTCCCTCCCCAAAGTTGCCAAAGGATTCAAAGTCCTTTTTATTTGTGTCACTTCTTTAAAAACTTACTTACTCTTCTTTGATGATGATGCTACATAAGCTAGAATTCAAAGCCTTCTCTTTGAGAATGACTCACTCCCTGGGCATCTGCAGTGTACGTATGAAATCTACTTGTTAATAAACTTTTGCTTGTTTTTCTCTTGTTAATCTGTCTTTTGTTAAAGGTGTCCCTTCTACCTAAGAACTTGTGAGGGTTGAGAAAAAATTATTTTTCCTCCCCTACAACATTATCTCTTAGTAACAACTGTTGATTCTCCCCAAAGAATACAGCAAAAACATTTACATTCTCTATGTAAGTCAACAAAGCTGCCTTATAAGTAATTATGTCCTTTTTAGAAAATCCTTGAAATAATCACTACAAAGTAGACCTATTCTGCAACCCAGGTCTGTTTACTCACCACTCTAAAAGGACCCAACAAATCAGGGACAGGTTTCTGAAGGGCAGGAAGAAAAGATGTATTCAGAATGCCAGCAAAACAGGCCAGCAGGCCAGCACCCTGGGGAAATACCCATCTTAGCATAAGTTTCAAGCTCTTTCCATTCTTGGGCCTGGAGGAAAGAAGGGGGCTCAGGTCAGGGAAGGGCTGATGACTAGAGACTTCAAGGTACCACTGCCAGGGATGGAACCGGACACTACGAAACCTGGCAGTTGGTACACACCTACCACAGGGTCATGATGCCCTGCAAATCTTGAAAACATCTTCCTTTTATCTCGGTGTCTTCACCTTGAAGTGGGAGGAGAAAGATTAGGTAAATTTAGGGCAAAATCAATCTTGTACTACCAGCCATACAAACATTCCCTAATGACTAACACATCTACAGACAGGGTTGAGCAGAAATCTGGGTTAAGGCAGCAAAGAGGACAGAGACAACATGGAGCAGAGATTCCAGGCTTTTCACTCTGCTTTTGTCCCCCAACTGGATACCCGCATGGGCCCAAGTGAAGAGTCATTGCTTTCAGCAAAAAAAAAAGCAGCCCTTGTCAGGTGTGGTGGGACAAGCCCATCCCAGCGCTCAGGAAGCTGAGGCAGGAAGATCTCGAGTTCAAAGCCAGCCTCAGCAAAAGTGAGGCACTAAGCAACTCAGTGAGACCCTGTCTCTAAATAAAAAAAAATAAAAAGGGCTGAGGATGTGGTTTGGTAGTTAAGCACTCCTGGGTATAATCCCGGATACAAAGAAAAAAAAAAGCAGCCTTCAAGTCCCTGAAAAGTAAAGTAGGCAACCGTATCTCATAATCCACCCATCCACAGGTGTCATCCACATCTATTACTAGTGGGATCTACTAATATATTGCTCAGCTGCATGAACTCCAAAATTAGTGAGTTTTAAAGTGAAATAAAACCAAGTGAAGCCAGGGGGCTTATTTAGGTTTTCCTTCTGTTACAGAATCTAGTCTTCTTCCTACTATTCCTTATTCCAATTGTTAGTATATTGCCAAGGGCAGTATAACTTCCCAAAATTATAAGGGGAATTTAAAAGGTTAAAATGAAGAGTTTTGTTTCCAGAGTCAAACAGAAAGTGGAATGTTAACCATCCACTACATTTTATAAGGTTAACTAGGGCTACAGGTATAACTCAATGGTAGAGCACTTGCCTTGCTTGTGAGAGGCCCTAATCCCATCAAAGTAAGTAAGCTATACACATACTGCACACATAGAAATCAAAATCCTGATTTTCAGATATCTTTCTCCAATAACAGAATTAGACTTCCACAGATAAATGGCTGATCCCGGGACTGGAGCAGAAAGAACATGCCAAGTCTGGAACAATTTGTTTCACCAAAAGTAAAGAAGTACTCAAAGATGATGGGTCATGTTAAGAGGACACACAAGCAGTGATAATAAAGAATTATAGCCCTTTAAGTGTAGAATCCATGCTAGTCATGATGGCATATACCTGAAATCTGAGCTACCTGAGAGGCGGAGGCTGAAGAATCGCCAAGTTCCAGGCTAGCCTGGACAATTTAACAAGACCCTGCCTCAAAATATGATAAAAAGGAGTGTGTATGCAACGTAATGGTAAAGTGCCCCTGAATTATGCCTATTCTAAGTTCAAAAAATAAATAAATAAGAAAAAAATACATATAATGAATTGAGTCCACAATGATATAAATGAATGATTAAATAAAAGAGAGAGGGGACACAGAAAGCTCTTCCCTACTGTAGATAGCCAATTAGTATATGTAAAAGGAAGACTGAAACTGGAAAAATCACCAGCTGTCAATCATCATCATCATGATTAAGTCAGGCATGAATCATCAAAGAAAGCCAACATGGCAGGTGAAAGTTTGGGAAGTAACAGGGTATTCATCTAGTCTCAGCCTATATTCCTACAAGTTACTTTTCAATGACAATTACAGTGAAAAAACCTAGCAGACACTACCTTAACCAACTGGTCAGGGACCACTGCCTGATCAGTGGCACTCATCCTGGTGTGATACGCTGAGAAGATGTCAGCATCACTTCTGTGTTTTTCCTGCTGAGAGGCATGACCTAAATCTAAACCATGAAAAAGCATTAGACACACCCAACTGCAGAGTCTTCTACAGAACAGCCTGTGCTGTGGAAAACTGTCCAGGTGATGAAACACAAGGAAGACTCCAGAAGCATTCTGAATCAAAGGAACTGAATGCAATGTATGACCTTTTGTCATACAAGACCCTACTGAGACAACTGAAATCTCAATAAGGCCTGGAGATCAAATAGTTGTCTCAACATCAAGATCCTCCTCAGTTTGATCACTGTACTGTGGTAACACAAGAGAAAGGGAATTCCTTGTTTTTAGGAAATACATACTGAAATATTGAGGGGTCGGGGGAATCATGTCAGCACTGCCATGGTTGGACATGAGGTATCCCAGCAGCTTCTGTGCTATTGCAGGAATGTCCAGAGGTCAAATGATTAGATATGAGATCTGTAACCTATTCGGTGGATTAGTCCACTTGATGGATTAATAATTGAAAGAGCTACTGTGCTGGATGGTAACTGTGGACAGGTGGGGCATGGCTAGGGGAGGTGGGTCACTGGGGGCTTGTCCCTGGGGACTGTGACTTATCCCCTGGCCCCTTCCTCCCTCTTTCTCACTGTTTTATAGCTGCCAGAGCTCAGCAGCTTTCCTCCATGATCCCCTTCCACCATGATGTCCTGCCTCCACTGAGGTCCAAAACAGTGCAGTTGGCCATGAACTAAAAGCTCTGAAACTGTGAGCCAAAATAAACTTTTCCTCCTCTAAGTTGTTCTTGTCAGGAAAACCTAATACAATGGTTCAGAAAGGGGGGAAAAAAACCAAAAAAACTAAGGGAATGGGGTGGCAAGGAGTGTGAGGGAATAAGAAGAAAAGAAAGAAGGATTAAAAAAAAAAAAACCCACGGTAACAGTTGTATACAGCCTATGTTAACAGGATTGTATTTAACTGTCATGTATATTAACCTCTGGGGAATCTGCACGAAGGGCAGCCAGGGCTGCTGCCCTGTGCTTGCAACTTTTCTGTGAATCTGAAATCATATCAAAGTAAAGAAACTAAGTTGGATATAAAGTGATACATTTGTCAACCCTAGGAACCATACAGTGAGGTATATCCATTGCACTATATAATGATGCTTCAGTTAAAATAATAAATAATAAAATGATAAAAGCTCATGCTAGCTGTTTTATCAAATGCTGAGGATTCAATATTGAAAACCGGAGGTGAGAAACCCATCAAAGACCTATCAAAATGAAGACTGATTTTATGCCTATTCTAAGTTCAAAATGATAAACCACCACCATCAGAATGGTCACCCTTTCTGTGACCACAATGACATGATCTGCCTGTGCAGGCCTCTGCTACCTTCCTGCCACCCTTCCAAACTTGGCACTGTGTGCTCAGCTGGGTAACAATTAGCCACACTACGCTTCCTTGTTAATCAACCTCCAGAGACATAAGTCCATTATAAGAAAACACAGATCTTAATTTTTTTTTTTTAAGTCAAACATGATGGTGACAACCTGTGGTGAGGACACACACATAGCTTATTAAGAAATCTCGGGGCAGGCTGATGCCAAGGCCCAGAACAGAAGCCAGTCTAGCACCTGGCTCAGAACCTAGATTAATATCTTCCAAGTATCTCTGTGTTTTAAAAGGATTATTATTAACATCACGGCCAACGATATTATCAAACCATCAATAAAACAAAATGACTCTACTGTTTCGTACCTTGCTTTAGAAATACTATAAAGTCCCTTACGGTTTGATCCAAATCAACTCCATGATACACGACGGGCTTGAAATTGCGGTGCTCAAATGAACGAATGAGGCGCACTGTGACGGTCACTTCCTCAGCAGCCATGTGAAGAAATTCCTGTGGCAAGAGGCAAGAGAACAATCCAAATGAAATCAGCCTATCACATCTACAACTGACCAGTCTGCATTTCCACATCGGCTCTCTGGCACATGGCCCACCTCTTCCACGCTGTATGGTTATTAACCAAGTTCCCAAATAGAGCCAGACTGCAGGGCATGCAGAAGGGGCCTGAGGTTGTGCCCACCCACCCACTGCGGGTGGTCCTACACAGCCCTGTCACTGTGTCCTGACCTTCAGAAAACTGACAGGGCACAGAAGATGAGCAGAAGTGAGAGAGGCATACAGGCAGAACGAGGGCAGTGCAATGCAGACACTTGATGGTGCTGGATTTTCTATGCCAACGGTCTCCTTGATTGAGAGTAAAGTACATTTATATCAGAGTCACCTATCAACAGGCAGCCCTTTAATATCACACACGCTGCCATATATCAGGACTGATCCCCATTTACACCATGGTATCACCCACCTTTCACAGTACTGAAGCTGAGTGTGCACTAATCCTATGTGCTAAGTGTTAATGACATCTAATTTTGTCACCAAACCATAAGATATACCCATTTTAAAGATGAAGAGGTAGACACTCAGATTACATAAATAGTTGAAGGTCATAAAGCAATAAATAATGGAGCTGTGTGTGTTCAAGCATCGATTCCAAAGTACATGCTTTTTAAAAGTATTCAATCAAGAAACCACCCCAAATTATATCTTCCAAAAAATCTGCAATACTGCCAATGTTTCAAGGATAAAAGTATGGTATAGTTCTATCTAGCAGTAGCTATAATATGCTACTTTCAAATTTGCACATCACTTTCAACCATTACATTCAATAGAGTAAGTCCAGTCATCCTCAATGACAATCAATCCTCAGTGGATTGATTCCAGGACTCTTCACCCCCATGGGTCCCAAAACGCCAAGATACTGAAATTCCTTATATAAAATGGCATAGGATTTGCATATAACCTACACATATTCTACTGTATACTTTAAGTCATCTCTAGATTATTTATAATTCCTAACACAATATAAATGCTATGTAAATAGTTGTTATATTGTATTGTTTGGGGAATAATGACATGGAAAATAAAGTCTACATAGTTGGGCACAGTGGCGCTCACCCATAATTCCAGCTACTTGGAAGGCTGAGGCAGGAGGATTTCAAGTTTGAGGCCAGCCTTAACAACTTAGCAAGACAAAAAATAAAAATAAAAAAATAAAAATAAAAAGGACTGGGAATGGAGCTCAGTGGTAGAGAACTTGCCTAGCATATGGAAGGCCCTGGGTTCTATCCCCAGTTCCAGATCAAAAAGAAAGAAAGAAAAAGAAAAAAAGAAAAAGAAAAAGCCTGCATGTTTGGTACAGATGCATTTTTAAAGATATTTTTAGTTATAAATGGACACAATACCTTTATTTTATTTGTTTATTTTTTATGTGGTGCTGAGGATAGAACCCAGTGCCTCACCTGTGCTAGGCAAGTGCTCTATCACTGAGCCACAACCCCAGCCCCAGCCGCATTTTTTCCCAAATATTTTCTATCTGTGGTTGGTTGAATCCACAGATGTAAGAACCCACAGATATGGAGGAAAAATGTGATAGGATGAAATATCTGTATTATTAATAAACACAAGGAGAAAATAATAATCAACAATAATCAAGAAGATTCAAAACAACAAGACATCGCTCAATGACAAATTAAACTTCAACAATACCTAGTGTTGGTAAGGGTATATAGAACAATGAGAGAACTAATTGGCAAAGGTGGGGATCTAAATGGATACTACCGTTGGCGACAATTTGACAATGTTTAGCAAAACTGAAAATACACATACCTTTTGATCCAGCAATTTCATTCATAAGCAAGTACTCTAGGGAATCTCTCACATATAAGCACAGGGAGACCTGTGAGACAGCATTGATAACAGCATGTTTTATTAAGTGCAAAAACTGGAAACAACTACCTGTCCATTGGGAGAAGAATGTATAAGTAAATGATGACATGCTTATATAACACAACATCACCAGCAGTAAAAATGAACAGGCTAGAACTACACGTGTCAACATGGGTGGATCTCAAAAATATCATGTCGAATGGAAAAAAGCAAATTGCAGAATAGCATATACTATCATTTGCTAAGTCCAAAAATGTTTATTATGTTTAAAAGTAGATAATTAGTTGTTATTTCTGAGGCAGAGGAAGAATTATGCACTTGAAGAACAGTACAGAGGGACTTCATTTAAACTAGTAACATTCTATGCCTCCAACAATATGTTTGATATAAGAATAGGATATTATCTTTATGCCTTTTAGTGTTCCTCAAGTATTTTATAACATATACAAATAAGCCAATTGATTTGCCTGGAAAGTTTATCTGAATCATAGAATGCTACTTTACTAGGTATGAAAAAAATATATATATAGCACATTATGTATGAAAAGCAAAGGGTTCTGCTGTTTGAATGAATAAATATAATCTGTAATTATAATTAGCATATTATGTATAATTGAGTAGTTTTAAAGGACCTGGAAATAGATTTCCCCCTAAAATAAGGATTCACCTTATAATCTTATCTTGTTGTTAATAACCTTAACAAATCCTTTGATAATTCCAATATTATTATATTGTTTCTTATTAATCCTGGTTTATAATACTTCCCAGAAAACTGATCCTAGAATCTACCATATAATAGCAGTTCAGCAAACATCTACAAAGTAGAAATTTAAAACATAATGAGGTCCTGCATGAAGACTAGTTCTTGAGAATGAGATGATGTGTTATAAAAGCCTTCTGTGTTTTAGAAGCAGTGCCTCCAAGTTTGCTGAAACCATGACCACTTCTCTCTCCACTCCTCCCAAATGCAGGCACACGTGTACCTGTGCACACACCCACACACGGCAGGAGCTGTGATGTAGTCTGAGACCTCGATGAGTTGAAGCTGCGCAAATTTAACTTCACTATCAATTCTACCTCCTATCTGCAACTGTCTGATATGCAACATAAGAAATGCTTAGAGGGCTGGGATTGTGGCTCAGCGGTAGAGCGCTCGCCTAGCACACGGGCATCCCGGGTTCGATCCTCAGCACCACATACAAATAAAACGCATTGTGTACAACTAAAAGCAAATAAATAAAAATTTAAAAAAAAAAAGAAATGCTTAGAAAGCTGTTCAGTGAATTAAAGAAATTAACATATTAAACATGTAAGACAGAGCCTAGCACATAGGACAGTCTCAGTTAAGTAGTAGCTGCTTTTATCTTTATTACTCTACTTGGGATAAAACAGGTTTGAGCATTAAGACATCTCATAAAAGCAGAAAAAGATAACAAATTCCCAGGTACTATGAAATGGATCCTATAAATAGTCCAACCAAGAAAACTGGGCAGGCTAGCAAACACACGCCTTATGAAAATCTTTTATAACTGTAGGTTTGCCTTGTCACTTAATAAAAAGTTGCCTGAATGCTATAATGAAATAATTGAAGTTTTCAATTTAAAATTCCAAACTTGAATTAGTCTTTAATTTTGGTCAACAATATATTATCATCTTCCTCAGAAATTTGTTGTAATTTATACTCAGTAACCAAACAATAGTGACTATCAGAGAGAAACTATGACTGAATTTGCCTTAAGGACAGTGGGAAATAGAGCTTGTCGGCTTAGGGAGCAGCTTAGAAAGCTCATATTACAGATAATAAAGTCTGACATTTTTCCCGGAAGGTATGACCTCATTAAAAAAAAAATTGAATCTGATCAAGTTTAAAAGGCATTCCTAAAACAAAGGGACAGAGAGACCAACAATAATAAACTTAGAAATAAGCTAATAAAAAGTACTCAAGGACACAAAAGATGACTTAAGTGAATGAAAGACTACATTCTTAACCATGAGAATTTAAAATCACAAAATCAATCCTCCTTAAATGAAATGTAAAAGGTATTTGGAGAACTTTACAAATATTTTCAAATCCACTTGGATCAATCTGTGAGCTCTGCCAGCAAAGTCATAAAATAAGGAAAAAGAAAAGAGACCAGCAGCAAATATTAGAACATGTCACAGTGTCTAGGGATGTAGCTCAGTGTAAGAGCATTTGTCTAGTATGTGCAGGGCCTTGGGTTTGATCCTCAGCACTGCAAAACCAAACAAAAACAACAACAAAATTAAACATTATAAAGCAACAGACATACATGATTAAGTTCATATAATTTTCAAAATTTCATAAATTCCAGTAACAAAAATGTTAATGGAAAATCAAGCTGTGGTAATATCAATTGTGTCAGGAGAGCAGCCATAAACAGACCTATCAGTGGAACACAATAGAAAACTCAGAATCAAAATCACAGGGAACTGAGCATAAAAGTGGCATTTCAAGTTGTAATCAAGGTAAACCTTCCAACTTCACCTGCATGCAGCTGACTTTAAGAATCACGAATTTTGGAAGCTACACTGTGGGGCAATGCATTATTAGTTTTCCACTAGCCTTGCTGTAGATAACACTTCTGAAGTGTGTGTTATGATCACACAGTGGCCTAGGGCACTTCTCAGGGACTTGGAGAATGCTTTTGTGGAAAGCACTGACTCTTCACTTGGGCCTGCACAGGTGTCCAAGGGGTGACTGAAACACGCCCAGAAAGCCAGGCCCCTCTGCCTTCAGATCTGTCTACTTCGCTGTCCTAACCTTTGGATCAGACTACATCTGCTCAAATTTGCATGGATGCATGTTAGTCATTTAAGGAATCTTTGTCTGGGATTGGCAGTACAAGGCTGATTTACTTGAAATTTCCCTGATCTTTCTCTTCCTGCTTCAATGCTGAAGACGCCAAAATGAGAGTAACTAAGATATTTTCAAGATTTACAGAGGCATCGTGACTAACAGATTGCCAACCACCAGGTCTCACAACACCCTGTTCCTTAGCACAGGAGTGGCACCTTAGAAGTCTCCAGTCATCAGTCCTTACCTGATGCAAGCCCTCCTTCTGCCCCCCAAGCCTAAGGATAGGAGCTTGAAATTTATACTGAGTTAAGATGGATTTTTAGGGCACTGGCCCACTATATTTTTAGGGCACTGGCCTCGAGTGGCCCATGTAAATGAACTTGGATTTAGTAACAAAGTTATTGGGTAAAGACAACTTATTTAATACACTGGCATTGGGAAATTGGTCAGACATTTGTGAAAATGTAATGCTGCACCTTATTTCTTATATAAAAATAAGCACTCCATGGAACAAATATTTAAATTTAGCTATAATATTTAAATATTTAAGTTTAGCCATAAAATTGTAGCAAGGCACTAGAACAATAAGTACATATATTTATAATCTTAAGGTAGGAAAGATTCTAAGCAAATAGAAAGCAAGGAAAATACTGATAGGCATAAAAACGGAAAAATGTAATAAAAGACTAATATCCTAATAGGAACACAGGTAAAGGTAATTAACAGACAACTGGCTAGTTTTTTTTTTTTTTTTTTTTAAGTCAATAATGTGAAAAGATCACTTCTTTTTTTTTTTTTTTTTCAGATGTTGATGGACCTTTATTTCATTCATCTGTTTATATGTGGTGCTGAGAATCGAACCCAGGACCTAACACATGCTAGGCAAGTGCTCTTACCACTGAGCCACAACTCCAGCCCCTGTGAAAAGATCACTTCTAACTAAAGCACTGCAATAGAAACAGTAAGATATCAATTTATCATTAGACTGGTAAAATTAAAAAATAAAAATTAAAAAACAGGCCAAATCAGTGTTGGCAAGGATATGGAGAACTAAATATTTTTTATATATTGGTAAGAGCACAAAATGTATGATCTAATCCTAATGAATGAGGTGACAGGGGTGATCTATATAAAAATTTTAAATTTGTCTACTCTTTCACAGGACAACTTTTCTTTTAATAATTTGAGACGATAACCACATCGAATGTTTTTTAAATCCATGATTTCATGATGATACTTTAAAAAATTGCTAATTAGTCACTCTGGAGGCTGGCAGGGCACAGATCTGTTTTCTCTTAACATTGGCTTAAGGGAGGGGGATAGAGAAACAACAACAACAAAATAAGCATGTTTTCTTCCTTTCTTATACAGATTATTTCAGAGTTACCAAATAACTGATGAAGAAGAGTTCTTTATAGAAGAATTGCAACTAAAAGGTAGTGAAAGAATGAAACAATTTAAAAATCATCATTCACAAAGCTACCAGAATGACTAAAATAAATACAGTGATAACCCCAAATGTTGGTGAAATTAGATGTCTCATTCATTGCTGGTGGAAATACAAGATGGTTCGGCCACTCTAGAAAAAGAATATGGCAGTTTCTTACAAAACTAAGCGCGCTTATCGTATAACCCAGCAATTGCATTCTTGGGTTTTTTTGTTTTTGTTTGTTTGATTTTATTTTGTACTAGGGATTGAGCCCAGGGTCACTCTACCACTGAGCTATATCCAAGCCCTTTTTATTTTTAGACAGGCTTTCATTACTTTACCCAGGCTGGCCTCAAACTTGTGATCCTCCTGCCTCAGCCTTCCAAGTAGCTGGGATCACAGGCATACACCACTGCACCCCCATTTTGGGCCTTAGGCAAGAGGAAACCTGTATATGAATACTAGTAGCATACTGATATTCAACACTCAAACAGTGAAACAAACCAAATGTGCTTCAACACATGAGTGATCAGAAATGCTAAATAACAAAACAAAATAAACCATTGATACATGCAAACATCTGGATGTATCTCAAGGGAATTTAGCTGAATGAAAAAAAGCCAACCTCAAAAAGGTTGCATACTGTATAACTCCCTTTGTCTTTCTCGTAAAAACAAAATTATAGAAATGGAGAACAGATTCGTGTTCCCTGAGGTAAGCGACAGGGAGGGAAGGAGGTGGGTGTGCCTCCAAAAGGTAACCTAAGGATCCTCGTAATGGATCCTGGTTCTGGTCCTTGCCCGTGGTGTTACCCACGTTTGCCTGTAAATGTGATAAAACTGCACAGAACACCTGCTCACACCGGCATGCATGGACACACACACACAGGTATATAAAAGCAGTAAAATCTCAGTGGCCCTCCTGGATCACATCAGTGTCAATTCCCTGGTTCTTTATATATACTCAAGCAGGATGTTACCATGGGAGGAAAGTGGGCAAAGGGTGTAAGGGATCTCTCTTATTTCTTAGAACTGCATGGTAAAACTACAATTACCTCACAATTAAAAGTTACAAAAAAGTATCATTCTGAAAACGCTGACCTGACAAAATAAGGAATGTAGGCAATGCATCAAATAACAACAGGGTGCCAAAACAGGAGCTTTGGAAGGGAGTCAGCAGGGGTTGACAACACCTGAACTTCCCAACCAATCCTAATGAATGAAAGGAGGAGCCTCCAGATCTCCCAGGTTATGAGCTATGTGGGGAGGGGAGTGGAAGACTTGTTAAATGAGATCACAAAGAGGCCTTAGCCAAGTTCAATTGGTGGGAAAGCCTACTAGAGAAATGACTCAGCTTCTTCAACAATAAATCACATAAGACCAAGGAGTGGGATAGCTGGGTCATAAGGTGGTTCTATTCCAAGTTTTCCAAGGTACTCCATACTGCTTTCCATCCCACTCCTTGGTCTTTACCCAAAAGACCTGAAAACAGCATACTACAGGGACACAGCCACATCAATGTTTATAAGCAACACAATTCACAATAGCTAAACTGTGGAACCAACCTAGATGCCCTTCAGTAGATGAATGGATAAAGAAAATGTGGTATATACACACAATGGAATATTACTCAGCAATAAGAGAGAATAAAATCATGGCATTTGCAGGAAAATGGATGGAGTTAGAGAACATAATGCTAAGTGAAGTTAGCCAATCCCAAAAAGCCAAATGCCAAATGTTTTTCTCTGATATAAGGAGGCCAATTCACAGTCGGGTTGGGATGGGGAGCATAGGAGGATTAGAGGAACACTAGAATGGCCAGTGGGGAGGGAGGGGAAGGGAGGGGGCAAAAGGGTGAAAGAAAAAAAAAAAAAAAGATGGTAGAATGAGATGAATATCATTACCCTAAGTGCATGTATGAAGTCACGAATGGTGTGAATATACTTTGCATACAACCAGAGATTTGTAAAAAAGTGCTCTATATGTGTAATATGAAATGTAATGCATTCTGCTGTCATTTATAACATCTTAGAATAAAAAATAAATAAATTTTTTAAAAATTTAATAAATTAATAAATAAATAAATCACATAAGAAATGAAGAAGGGGAGGGAGGTTTTAAACTAGAAGAGCTGTATCAAGCAATGCATCATTTAGGCCTTGTCTGGGTCCTGATTTGCATTGTCTTAGATGATATTAAGAATTAGTGTTAACTCTGTTTATGTGAAATTATAGTTATGTTTTTCAGTCCTTATCTTAAAAGACTAAGGGATATAGAGGTGAAATGTTATGATACTGGTATTTGCTTTCTACATATCCTGGCAGAGGAAAGACAATTATGGAAGTATAGATTAAAAACCAGAACAGGACTGGGCATGTAGCTCAGCGGTAGTGTGCTGGTCTAGCGTATAAATTCAATACCCAGCACTGAAAAAAACAACAATTTTTTTTTTTTTTTTGGGGGGTGGTGCTGGGGATTGAAACCAGGGCCTTGTGCATGCAAGTCAAGCACTCTACCAACTAAACTATATCCCCAACCCCACAACAAAAACATTTTAAGATAAATATACAAAGATGTACATTCAAGGAAGATTTTCTTTCATTGAATATATTTCTAGCAGTTAACAAAATTAGAATCCATCTAAACGTCCATCAGTGGAGAACTAGTTAAGTGAAATGTGTCACTCCATAAAATAAAATGCCCTGTGCACACTAACAGGTGAAAGACATCAATGGACTGCAGTTTAGATGTGGTTTAAATATGCCTCCCAAGGGTTCATGTGTTGGAAGCTTGGTCCTCAGTGTGGTGGCGGGAAAGATGGGGGCACTTTTTGAAGTCAGAGCTGGAGGTGTAGCTCAGAGTTGGAGCCCCTGTTTAGCATGCATGAGGCCCTGGGTACAATCCCCAGCATCAGCTGGTTATACTCCTGATGTATTGAGAAATGACAAATAAACCCCAAACGCATTCAGCAGTCAGAGGCATGAGAAGTAGGTTACATGGCCAGAAGGAGTTTGAACTTGTCTAAGATGGCACAAAATGCTTTCCACACTCAGCCCCTCCCTGACTCTCAGATGGTATCTGTCACCATCACAATCTACTATTCACATACTCTTCTAGCTGCAGTGACAGCAATGATGGCTCATAGCTCCCCACACCTACCACACTGCTGCCAAGCTTGTACCACACCTTTCACCCTAGCTTCTCTCAAACCCCCTCCACCTTCACTCACCTTACCTTCCAATACAAGCATCCTTTAAGACTCGACCCAAGGACTATCTTCTGCAGGACACCTTCAAGGTCAGTTCCTCCTCCCCCTAGGCTGAGTTATAGGCCCCTTGGTCTGCTACCATACTGAAGTCACCCATCTAAGGGGTCTAGCCCATGGCTCCTTGAAGGAGTGAATGCTGTGTGGTTTATTTTTCTGTGCCCAGCAACTTGTGTAGCATGGGGCACATTACAGGCACCATAATGTTTGCAGAACTGATGAGCAACCAAATGGCTAAGGAAAATCTGAATTCTTCCTTTTCTGAAGGACACACTGACGTAGCAATCCTGCCCTGAAGACACAGGATACAGGAAAATGTGAGGGCTGTGGTGTGGCTCGGTGGTGGAGTGCTTGCCTAGCGTGTGCAGAGCCCTGTGTTCCACCCCAGCATGAAAGAAACAGGGAGAGGGAAGAAGGAGATAAAGAAGGGGGCCAGGGAGGGAGTAAGGGAGGGATGGATGGAGGGAGGCAGGAAGGAACAAAAGAGAGAGATAAAGAGAGCAAGTGAGAAACAGAAAACAAGTAAGACTAAACCTTGTGAAAAAAAAATTATTGCTTCAGAATATGAAAATGTTTTTTAAAATCAAAATTATGATTTAATTGAATATCTACAAAAAATAACATTTCCACATCAACTCAATCTTCTTCAAAATTAATATAGGTTTAGCTGGGTGCAGTGGCGCATGCCTCTAATCCCAGCACTTGGGAGGCTGAGGCAGGAGGATCATGAGTTCAAAGCCAGCCTCAGCAATGGTGAGGCACTTAGAAACTTAGTGAGACCCTGTCTGTAATAAAATACAAAAAAGGGTTGGGGATGTGGCCCAGTGGTCGAGTGCCCCTGCGTTCAATCCCCGGTACCAAAAAAAAAAAAAAAAAAAAGTAATATAGGTTCAATGCAATGCGGGTATGGGCATGTTTTAATACATTTCATATGGCATGGGGTGGGGCTTTGAGAAGTTAAACCTCCCTGCCTACAAACCTGTTCTGGCTGCTACTTTACCCAGCTGGTCTGGGACAATGAAGAAAATCCCATATCGAAAGCAAAACAAAACTCTTTCAAATAAAACACAAGTAAACAATACAAACAAAATCCACGCAGGCACTCCCTCCTTGGAGCTCCAGTTTCCCAGCCAGTGTCACTGCATCAAAGCAGCTGGGAGACCCACCTCCTGGTCCTCCCTGAGAATTAAGAGCTGCTTTTAATTCCAGCATGGTGAAGAGGGACACATGGCTTGGGACACATTTTTTGGACCCCTGCAGCTGAGATGGGCTTTCAGTCTCCAGTTCTCAGCGCCTGTGGTAGAAAGCCAGGCAAGCTGCCACCAGGCTCCCTAACTTTCCCAACTACTGCCCTTCCCAAGCTGGATCCTCTCCTGGTGGCCGAATTCCCAGCTGAAAAGCCATAAACCAGAGAGAGGAAAAGTAGCCCAGCCCAGAAAACCTCTGAACCCAGCATACAATAAACACAAAACATGCCTGCTCACAAAATACTTGATTACTGACTCTGGACTGATCTCTACCAGTTAAAAAAAAATGTAACTACAGTCAACTCTGGTTATTTGCGGTATCTATATTCTGTATCATTGTCTATGAACGGTGAATTAGCAAATCCTGAACCATGCTTAAGGGTTAAGTTCCTGAAAGCTTCTGGTCGCAGTAGTTCAGTCAATCAATACATAGATAGCCTCATTTCACTCATGTTTCTGTTTAGACTTTAGTTATGATATATAGGTAGATATGTATAGATATATATCTATACATAAGTAGATATATATCTATATATAGATGGATAAGTATATCTAGATAGATATCTACCTGTATCTACACATATATCTTGTTGATTAATTTAACATTGAATTCACAGCCAATAGCACTGTAACTCACACCTGAACAAAGCGTATCTAGCACGCGTATTTTCTCCCTAAGGCATACAGCAGCCTTCTTGCACTTAAGAATATTCAACAGCACTTTAGCACTACACCTGGAAGCATTATATACAGCAAAATCACCAATAGAAAAAACAAGAAATGCACTACATAGACTACAAAATGGATGCTTGTTTATAGTAAGAGAGCCAGAATAAGAAGGCCAAAGGCAGCTTTGTTTGACTTCAGCTGGGAATGTGAGCTTTGGGTGACTCAAACTTCACTGCTCTGCATATGTCTAAGAATGACTGAGAAAATACTCTGTGCATTACTCTGGGTTTGGGTTGAGTAAACTTTGGTGAGGAGATGAATTTGCAAACACAGAATCTGCAAATAATTAGGACTATCTTTCCAAAATAACAGTACATCTGCCTTCCAGTGTTTGAAACAAGCATGCCCTTGACCTTTCTCTTGAGAATGGAATCCAAAATGAGCTGATGATTAGAAACCAAAGCATTGGAAAAGCACTCAAGCACTGCGCCAGTTAATGTGGAGAAGACGTCCACAGTAACTGGGTGGGAAAGCACCCTGGCTGACCTTCCTTCATCCAACAGAAGCAGGGTTTTAACAGACTCCTGGAGGGAATTATTTGAAAAACTGAAACATTTTATAAAGTTATATATCTATTCCCTTAAGTACAGTAAAATCAAAATTGTCACATATGAAGTTTGCTTCAAAGCTGATCTTAACTATATGAAAAAAAAACACAACTTTCAAAAAAGTATGGTTCTAACCACATAAAAAAATATACATGCATCTTTTTCTAAACGTTTAATTTTCCTCTAGAGTTAGGAACAAGCATTGTAGGTCAAAAAGTCCACTGCCTTGCAAATTAATAACTTTATATAAAATTCCAGTTTACAGTTCAAAAGAATGATCAATCATTATCAACTCACATTTAAGACTATGACTAATTTCAAAAGCACAACTTTCTTTTAACTCTTAAATGGAGAACAAAATTTTCCTCAAAAAATGGAACTTGGAACAATGAAAAACCAAAAGTTGGTCATTATAATAAAAAAAAACGTACCAGGAATTTGCTTTAAAATTTTTTCAAAAGCATAACTTTCAAATATGAAACTAAGCATACATTTATAAACTAGGACCATGTGAGTATTAAATAAACATTTGAAAACTTCTTAACCTTTTTTTAATTTGCATAATACAAACCAAAGTGCCATTTCTTAGAAAATTCAGTTGAATCAATTTAATAAAACTTTTGAGAAATGGTCTTTCAACAATTAATTTATGAATCATTTTAAAGTCTTTGACCACAACTTTTTAGGTAGTTTTTGTACAAAATTACTTGCAGGTGTTTAAGTAACATAGCAGGTCCAAAATAAATATGAACTAAACCTGAGAACTATACACATGTATTACTTCTTTATTGCACAGTGACCTTAGCAGCCAGCCTTACCTGAGGATAGATCATAATCAATGCTAAATAAATAAACCCATGATTACTGCCCACACCTAGAATACACCACCTGGTGACAACCATTACCTCCAGTTCCATTAACCTGCATTCACTGTGACAATCTGGGGAAGATACCCTAAAGCATAATTTGTGTTCTCTACTCAAGGCATGTAAGAGTCAGGGAATTATTCTAGATGGCTATTTTCTAAGTGTTAGAGACAACTATTTGGAAAGAATATTTGCATCCTAACTCACTTTCATCCTAACCAGTAAGTCCCAAGCTTCCAATTCTGAAAATATTTCAACAAAATTGATGCAGGTGCATAAAAATAAGTTGGAAATCATAATCTACAGCTTATATATCCTTTATATGTATTTTCAAATATATGTATTTATTTACAAACACTCTAATCATTCACCTATTCTTCCTCAAAAGAACAGAACTCCAAAAACAGCATTTATTTCAAAAATTACCGTAAGTGGCATATTTGTTATTCAACTTATTTTTTACAGGTGTCCCACATCTGGGACTTAACAGGTTAAACAAGGCATACTGCATATAAATTCTATTTTTCTTGATTCACAATCATCAGTGAGAGTGTTAATCCTGCCCTGCTTTGGGGGATACACTTCTCCACGGGCCTCTGGCACTTCTGCATGCCTTATGAGCAGAAGTGGCTGTTTTTGTTCAGTGCTGGCTGCTTTTGTTCTGAACTTTCTTTGAATGATGTGCACATAGTGAACAGCCCAGCAAGACATAGGATCTCCCACCAGAACCAAGAGTAGGTTTGCTTACTGTCTAGTAAAATAAAGAAAATATCTCCCTCTAGGGTAAGGTGGCTTGTAGCCCTTTATAAAGAATTTGGATCACCTAAATTTGAAGGCTGTGTATCTGTGGCACAAATATACTCCATGTATAGTGGCCACCTGAGCCCACCTTACACTGGTCATAAGGGACTAATGTGGCAAGAGGAACTGACACAAACAAGCTTATGCTGTTGGCTCTACCATGAGTAATACAGTCCTTTGTCTCTGACCCAGGAGTCTTATGACTTCTGCCAACAAAAAGATTTGAATTACTTAAATGCAAGGCACCTCAACTATGACAAAAACTCACTACAGGTGTAGCATTCACCAAGGCTGCACAACATTGTCCTTGTGTGATTTAACAGAGAGAGAAGAAGCCGGGCTTGGTGGCGCACGCCTGTAATCCCAGCACTTGGGAGGCTGAGGAAAGAGAATCACGAGTTCAAAGCCAGCCTCAGCAATGGTGAGGTACTTACTCAGTGAGACCCTATCTCTAATAAAATACAAAAAAAGGGCTGAGGATGTGGCCCAGTGGTCGAGTGCCCCTGAGTTCAATCCCCAGTACCAAAAAAAATAGAGAGAGAAGAACTGATACAAACACGAAGCTTTTTGAAGCAAATAGGGAAGCAATTAGCCTAAGGTTGTCTCTGTACCAGAGTTCTTACGTAAACAACTGGGAATTTAATTTGGGAACATTACAAACAAAACAACAACAATGAAAACACAAGCCACAGCCCATCACAGAACAGTCAACCTGCTGATTGGTTACACAACTAGGAACCTCTCCTAGGATCACTTTCAAATAAAGAAAACGCCTCATTATACCAAACCTAAATAGGCAAACACCTCACTGTAGCCCATCAGAGATTTCTAGTTTGTGTGTCAGCCTGCAAAAGCTTGCTGCTCACACAGATAGAGTGGAGTTCTTTGCATTTTTTCTGTTTCTGATGCTGCCCAATTCATGAATCATTCTTTACTCAAAGAAATCATGTTAAAGCTTGTCTACAGTTTTTCATTTAACAAGGTCACACTGTTGGCTGTGTCACGAGCAATACAGTCCATTGTCTGACCCAGGAGTCTTGTGTCTTCTGAAAGCATCCAGTAAACTGCCAGGCAGAGCCATCACCTTGCAAACAGGATAAAATCTCAGACCTCTCCACTTCTTGACAGTTGATACAAGGATGGTTTTCTAGAACAGAACAGGTTTTCTAGAACAACTGATGAGGGTCTACAGGTTTGTGAGATGAGAAGATTCTTTAGGGTTCAGTAGCAAATGTTCTTATGCAAGTAGCAGGCGTTGGGGAGTAAAATTAATTAATGTCTAGTGGGTAAGCAGTAAGAGCTAGGATTCAAACAAGCTGCTTCACCAGTGGGAACTTGGTGATGGCTCACTCTCCATTGGGTGGGAGCAAGAAGGGATGTTACCATGACAATATGGCAGCACGCCCCACATCACCTGATGAGAGGCAATGTGGCTGCACCATTGAGTACAGGAGTCCCCAAAGTTGAAATAAATGATGTCAGCAATGAAAACAGATGTCTTTGGGTGAATGAAAAGGGCATTATGTTGAGCCAAGAGTAGCCATCAGACCACTAGAAAGTGAAAGTCTACTGAGCAAAGTCAATCTCCTCCACGCTCCCCTGATCCCTCCCCTTGTCCTCTAGCCTGACATCTGCTTTAAGGAGAAAGATTATTAAGGATGGGCCACAGTTATCCTGGTCCCTAAGAGGGACTGAAGGCCTTATGCACTCATCAAGTATGCTGGGAGGGTTGGGGGAGGGGCAGGGAGGACTCAAACTTTCATGGTTCTGTGGACGCGGGCCCATATCACCATCCTGGCCTCAGAGGAAGAGGACTCAGATTCAGTTACTGGGGTTTGAACAGGATTCACAACTGAGGAGTGTATTAGTCAACTTTCCATTCCTATAATACCTGAGAAAATCAAACTATAGTGAGGAAAGGTTTATTTTAGCTCACAATTTTAGAGGTTTCCTCCCATGATTTGTTGGCCCTGATGCTTTGAGTCTACAGTGGAACACCATGGTGGGAGTAAATGGTAGAACAAAATTGCTCAATTCATGGTTAGGGAGCAAGAAAGAGGGAGGAAAAGACTGGGGTCCCACAATCCCCCTCACAGCCATGCCCACAATGACTCAAAGACCTCCCTCTAGGCCCCATCTCTCAGAGGTCCCACTGCTTCCCAACAGTGCCAAGCTGGGGACCAGTTCTCTCACACATGGGCCTTTGGGAAACACTCAAGATTCAAACCATAGCAGGGAGGGAAGCATGTCCTAGTGAACACAGTCATCTGTGCCAATGCAATATACTGCTGTCATTTCTCTCAAAGTATAGTAGGAAGTGACCTGTTAAAGGTACTTGCCCTGTCCATGGTGCCAGGTGAGGCTCTCATAATCAGGAAGAGCAGCAGGTAAAGAAACACTAGTAGGACAAACTCCCTGCCAGCTGTTGCCAGTGGGTAGGACAGGATTTAAAGCACTTGTCCCTACCCTCCAATGTCCCAAAAATGCACTGTATAAAATGACGACATGTTGGTTGCCAATCCAGAAGCCTCCATGACCTGGCGTCCTGCTGCTTTGACTGCACCTCCAACAGCAGAGCTCAAGGGCTGTGCATCATGCTGTAGTTCTTGGACAATGGGGTGGAAAGACGCACAATGCCCAGTCCCTCAGACTATCAAGGAGAAATGGCTGTCTCTTCAGTTTCCACTACCAAGAAGGTAGCAGACATTCTCTCCTGAGACACTGGGTGGAACAGTGGCCACTGCATAACATACCCACCACTCCCCATTTTTCAATCATATTGAAGGGCCACTGGGAAAGGATGTTACTGGTGTGAGTCAAGGCTCCAGTAAGGTGACTTTAAGTGAGTCAAAAGGGAGACTGTCATGGTAGGTCTGATTCACTTGACCCTGTAGGAGGTGTAGGCTTTCCCTGACCCAGAGAAAACCAAACTGCAGCTCGGTCTGTCATTGCTCTCCCTTTCCCTTGGGTCCCTCTCATGACTACTGCCTGGGACAGCAAGCATCAGCTCCTGACTATGGAGCACAGCCTGCTCTTTATCGACCCTTTGTGACTCCCAGTCTGGACTTCAGACTTGCTCAGCCAGCACCCACAAACAAGTAAGCCAATTCTGCACACCCACAGGTGTCTTATATTTTCCTTCACTGGTTTTGCTTCTCCAGTTGAACTCTGAAAACAACACTCTACATTCTATGTGGTCATTTATATTGGCTAACCCACAAGCAAGCATCCTGAATGGTTTCTAAACCAACCGGCTATATTGGAAGCTACAGAGAAAGCTATGGCTCATTCTCTGCTTTTGGTGCCCCTCAACCCTAATGACCTCTCTGAGCCATCGGTCTCTGTGGCTGATGGTTTTGTCAACTAGAGTCTCTAGCAAAGGGAGGCAGCTTCCACCTAAAAGTGCCCCTTTAGGTCTTAGATGCCTCACCTCCCTGACATAGCACCAAGATCGCTGCTTCTGACAAGCTCCTAGGAGCTTACAACCAGCTCTTGGCAAAACTCAATAACTAACCTGTGGAGCCTGGCAACTCTTTAGCCTGAAATCTCCATTTTAGAGCAAGTACTCTAACTTGCAAGGTGGGAAGGGCCAGACAAGGTCACGTATTAAAGGGGAATGATATGTTCAAGGACAAGGCTGGCCACGCAGCAGCCTATCAGCTTGATGTGCAGGAGTAGCAGCTTTCCCCTTGGGGAAAGCTCTATGCCCCACTCTACCACCTGAAGCAAAGCTTCTGTATCCTAAGGACTCTTAATTCAGCAAAGTCCCACTAAATCCCTAGGCCACCCTTACTCACAGGTGGTTCGGCTAAGCTGGAACCCAACAACATTCACTGGTCCGCTGTGGCTATTCAACCTCAGCTCAGGTACAAAGAGCTGAAAATGGGTGTTGTCACTTGACTCAGTGGACAGAACTCCCCCAAAACTTATATGTTGAAACCTAAGTACTAATGTAATAGTATTAGGAGGTGGGGCCTATGGGAGGTGATTAGGTCCTGAGGGTGCCTTGTAATCTCTCTGGGTGCCCAGCGAGCTGCCCTGCCCAAACTACCACATGAGAACCTAGCTAGAAGCTACCATCTATGAACCAGAAATCAGGCCTTCACCAGATACCAAATCTGCCAGTGCCTTGATCTTGGGCTTTGCAGCTTCCAGAACCCTGAGATAAACTGCTATTATTTACAAGCTACCTAGCCTCTGGCATTCTGTTATAGTAGAGGGTACAGACTAAACTAACATGACTGTTGTCCTTACAAGAAAACAACCGCATAAAGACAAACACACAGGGAGACCACGATGTGACGATGGAGATTGAAGTAGCTACGAGAGGCCTAGAACAGATTCTCCCTCAGCACCCTCACAAGGAAACAACTCTTCCAACACCTTGGTTCTGGACTTGCGATCTCCAGAGCTGTGAGACAGTGAACTTCTGTTGTTTTAAGCTGTCCTGTTTGTGCTACTTTGTTCTGGATGCCCTAGGAAACTAACACAAATGCCAAACTGGAAAGATTTAAGTGAAAGAGACTCTAAGGGGGAGATGGGGAGGGATAAAGGAGGTATGAACAGCAGCTTTAATATTGTGTTTCTTTATTTAGATCAAAACCATCAGGTTTGGGGTGTAGCTCGGCAGTAGCATGCTTGTCTAGCAGGCATGAGGTCCTGGGTTCCATCCCCAGTAACGAAATAAATAAATAAATAAATAGATAACACTTTCATTTAAAAAAGTAACCTACTAAAATATGGACTACATTATAGTGAGGCCTCACTACCAGTCCCCCCTCACCCTCTCCACATAAAAAAAATCTGGTGAATATCTTATTACATCAATCCATGCTAAAAAGAAATCACAATGGTGACAAATCACAATGGTGTCAATGAAGATAGGCCACAAACTCCTTTATCTCAATTCTATGACTTTATGATCAAAAACCAGAGCAAGGTATTTGATCTCTGGTTTTGTTATGAGTTCACTTCAAGGCTTCAGCTTTGATAAACTTCATCAACTATGGTAACAACAGTTACGCAGTGTGTGTGTGTGGGGGGGGGGGGACATGGTGCTAAATGCTTCAGCTATGTCACCCATAAGCCTCACTTAACAATACAGCAAAGTAGGTATAATTACCCCCATTTTACAGGTAAGGAAATGAAAGGCATGTGAGCTAGGAATAATGGTAATTCAGTAACTAAATACATGTCTTCTGACTTTCATCAAGAGCTATTCACTGTATTATATCAATAAAGTATTTTACACACTGTAAAGAACAACTGGTGTCACTGCAGCAATCAGAAAATATTACTAGGAAAGATAAATTCAAACCTTCCTTTTAGTAAAACCCAAGCCAGAAAGGATGCCTTTTAAAATAAACTTTCCTACAGCTAATACTCAGAAGTGTACATTTTATTAAATACTAGTTAAAATTATATTTGGCTTTACTGAAACTCATGTTTAATGAACAAACCAATAAATACCTGACCACATGGATTTTTCTTAAGAAAAAAAAAAATCTGCTATTAGATTTAGTAGACAATAATCTTCAACCTTTGCCACATCTTTCCAATGGCCAAACCAACACTAATGTTCTCCTGAAGAAAATGGAAAAACAATGAATCCTTCCTAGACTTAATAGCCACAACAAAAGTTACAAATTCAGGATCCAATGTATTTCATGGAAATAATAAAAATAAACTTTAAATGGTGCTATCCTGTATGCGGAAGATGTACTTTTCCCTATACTTCTTGCTAAGTACAACTAAAAACTGTGGGCATTATGTATAAAACAAGCATAAGAAGACTGAAGATGAGAAGAGGGCAGATGGGTTAGGGAACTCCAGACCCAAGTCCTAAGTGGTGGTGAGGTTCCTGGGTTTCCCTGGGTCTCAGACTTGGAGTTAAGGAAATGAGCAATTGGAAACACCAACAGGTGTAGAGGAGAAGAGCCTCAACAAAAGCCTGATCTTCCTAGCCAAAGAACCAGGAAAGGGCAGCCTAGTAAGTCAGAAAACTCTCAGACAGCAATTGCTCTACTCCAGCCAGGAATCAAGAAAAACTGCGGTCCCACCACCACCCACACCAGCAAAGCCTGAGCGGGGAGCTCAGACCTCCACCCTTGCCAGGCTCTCTACCAAGGCATCCCAGTGACCTTGCCAGGGTGGTGCCAAAGAAGCCCAGCAGGGAGCCGGGCCATACAGAGCCTGACCCGTGCTCTTCCCTGTGTCAGTAAAGACCATCTGGGGGCCTGACTCCCAGTAACAGCCTCTTCCCCTCAGTGGGGTGGCGTCAGGTGAGGCCTACTGGAGAGGCGAGATTTACACTCCCATCCTCTGTGATGAGGCCACCCTGCCCACCTAGCTCAGGGTCCCTGGATGACATGTCAGGATCAGCAGCTAGGTACTCCTATCCTCCCAGAAGCATCCACCTCGGCCAGAACTCCCACTCCCACCTCAGCTGTCAACAGGAACCAAGTGGAGAACCCGAACTTCTGTCTCTGCCTGGTAATAACAAGTCAGCTATCCCCTTCCTCTGCCAGAGTGTGCCAAAAAAAAGTCACTAACACGGGAGATTTAAAAGTGATCCAGAATCTCAGACACCAACAACAAATGTCTAGGCTTTAAGTGACAAAAATCACTTGACATGTCGAGAACTGGAAAATCACCTAGACAAAAAAAGACAATCACCCAATGCCAACACCAAGAGATGTTAGGATAATGTGGCAAAGGTTTTAAACAGTCAGCATAAAAATGCTTCAACACACAATCACATATAAGCTGGAAACACATGAAGAAGAGGTTTTATCAAAGAAATAAAGAACCAAACGGAAATTTTAGAACTAAAAAATACAATAACCAAAATTTAAAAATTCCATGGGTAGGCTCAACACCAGAATGGAAGGAACGAAGAGAAGAATAAGTAAACATGAAGATAAAGCAATAGAAATTACCCAATCTGAACAGTGGAGAAAAAAAGAAGACTTACAAAATAAGCAAATAAACAGAACCTGTGGATATGCTTATGGGATAGATTAAAGTTGCCATGATCCGAAGAGGATTTTCAAATGTTCTCCTTCTATATGAAATGGCTGAGCAGAGTGGGGGGAAAAAGCCAAAAACACAGAATCTGTGGAACTGTAACACTCTTTGTCATCAGAGTTCAAAAAGGTGGGACAAAAGGGTGGACTTAAAAAAGACTGAAAACACCCCAAATTTGTTAACAGATAAAAACCTATAGGCTTGAGAAGTGAACTGTAAACTGGACAAAATCAAAGAAATCTACACCAAAACACAATACAAACTTTTCAATATTAAGGCAAAGAGAAAATAATTTGGAAGAAGACTTAGAGCAAAAGAGCCTATTGAAAAAACAATTCAAATGACAGTGGGGTTTTCACCATAAATTATGGAGGCCAAATGGAAATGCACACACTTTTGAGTGCTGAGAGAAAAAAAGCTGTCAACTCGAAATTCTTTGTCCAGTGAAGATTTTTTCATAAATAAAGGGGAAATCAAGACATTCTCAGATAAAGGAAAACCAAAAGAATCCATCACCAGCACATCTCAGCTAAAAGGATGGCTATAGGAAGTCGAAACAGAAAGAAAGCAGTAAGAGAAGGCATGTTGAACCAACAGGACAGAAGGAAACTAAGCAAAACTGTGGGTGAATACATTCCTTCTCCTCCTGAGTTTTCTAAATCATAATGAAAAATGAATTTTATATGCATGTATACAAAGAGAAAAGTTATCACAATACCTGATAAGATTTGAAAGATATAGAGAGGAAACATTTACAGCAATTATCAATGGTGGAGTGAGGCAAAGGAAGATAAAGGGAGGTGAACTTTCTGTACTTCACTCAAGCTGATAAAATGATGACACTAAGACTATGATTGCCAAATGATACACATTACCTAGAGCAACCACTAAAAACCTATAAAAGATACACACAAAAACACTACAGATAAATAAAAAAGGAACTCTAAAATATGCTCAAGTAACTCACAGAAAAGTAAGAAAAAGAAACAAAATAGAACAGAAGCAACAAAAAATAAAATGGCAGGCATTAATGTGTCAATAATTACATTCAATCTAAATACACCAACTGAAAGAGAGGGACAGAGTAGATTTAAAAACATGACTCAACTCTATAGTGGTAGCTCCAGTAATCAACACTGTGCAGTACTGGTGGAGGAATGAGGAAGAGATCAATGGAACAGAATAGAGAACTCAGAAAAGACCACATAAGCATGCCCAACACATTACTAACAAAGGTGCAAAAGCAATTCAACAGAGGAAAACCACTTTTGCAACAAATGGTGCTGGAGCAATTGGACACCAAGGGGTATAAAGAACCTTAAATCTAAATATTTTGTTTGAGAGACAGGGTCTGGCTATGTTGCCCAGGCTGGCCTTAAATTCCTGGGCTCAAGCACTCCTCTTGCCTCAGCCTCCCAAGTGGCTGGGATTATAGGCATATACCACTGCACCTGGCATTTAACCTAAATCTTATACTTTATATCAAAAATCAACTCAAAATATATTATGTTAAATATAAAATACAAAACTACAGAATGTTTATGAAAAATGGGAAATATTCAGGATCTAGGATTAGGCAAAGAGTTCTAGATCACACCAAAAGTACAATCCAGAAAAAAAAAAAAAATTGGTGAACTGGATTTCATCAGAATTAAAATTTTAGGCTCTGTGAAACACTGCAAGGAGGATTAAAAAAAACTACAAACTGGAAGAAAATACTTGCAAAACTACCTACATAACAAAGGACTGGTATCTAGAATATACGAAGAGTGCTCAGAAATCAACTTTAAAAAATCAAATGAGAGTATGGGCAAAATACGTGAGAAAACATTTCCCAGGGGAAAACAGATAAATGTCAAACACAAATATGAAAAGATATTCAATGTCATCAGCAATTAGGGCCATATACATTAAACCCACAATGAGATAACACTACACAACTCTCAGAATATAAAAGACAGTGATAGAGCAGTGTGAAGAAGAAGTAAGAACACCCCTGAGCTGACCAAAACTGCACATCACTGCATTTCTGCGTCCAGTGCCTGCATCCCTTCACTGTCTCCACCATGCCCAAAGGAAAGGCTGCAGGAGATGCTAAAGGAGATAAAGCCAAGGTGAAGGGTGAACCACAGAGAAGACCCACAAGATTAGCAAGGTTGTCTGCTAAACCTGCTTCTCCAAAGCCAGAGTCCAAGCCAAGGCCCCTGCAAAGAAGGGAGAGAAGGTACCCAAAGGGAAGAAGGGAAGAGCTGATGCTGGCAAGGGATGCTAATAACCCTGCGGAAAATGGAGATACCAAAACAGACCAGGCACAGAAAGCTGAAGGTACTAGAGATGCCAAGTGAAGTGTGTACATTTTTGATAACTGTGTACTTCTGGTGACTGTGCAGTTTGAAATACTATTTTTTTAATCAAGCTTTATAAAAATGCAGTTTTATTTTTATTTTATTTTATTGTTTTAAAGCTATGTTGCTAGTACACAGAACATTTCATTGTTGTTTTGGGGAAAAGGAGCAGACACCACTGATAGAATGTCTCCAAACCTGGATTGCTGAGGAGGAAAACCTCTTTCCCTTCTGATTTTGAGAGATTTCCTCATTGCTCTGAGGAGGAGGAAATCCCTGATGTTGGCACACCTAGCCACCTTGGCACAAATGCCTTATGGTGTGGAAACACTCAAGTTATCTTTATGTCCTTCTCTCCTCTCTGCCAACTGCATAGACTTACCTTACCTGAACACATAGATCTATTGGGACCTGACACCCACCAACTGGGTTTACCAATGTGTTGGGCAATCAGGACTTCCCAGTGACATCATTGAGATAATGTCCCCCAAAAGAGCAGCGGTTCCTTTTCTAGATTGTAGATCTTCAGATTAATAATTCTGCCATTTTCATTTCATTTCCTGGAAGTTGGGATCAGTTCACAAGTTGTTAAACAACATGCTAAAGGTGAAACATCCACTCTGACTCTAAACTGTCCCTATTCAGAGGATCAAATGAAGACTTCACTGGGTTTTATAGCGGCTTTGATTTTGGTAGTCCATCCAAGAAGGGAGTTTGAAAGTTGTTGTACACTGTTAACAATTGTATGCCCACGTCCTGCCTGAAATATTGTGATTGTTTATGAAAAGTATCTTTAATAAAGCTGGATAGTTTGGCTTGGGGAAAAAAATAGTAATGATGCCATATTTGCAAGGATGTGAAGAAACTAGGTCTCTGATTCATTGCTGGTGGGAATGTTAAAACAGTGCAAGCACTCTGGAAGAGTATGGAAGTGTCTTACAAAACTGTACATGAAATCACCACCTATGGCCCAGAATTTCACTTTGGACATCTATTCCCAAAAAAGGGTAATGTGCACTCACACAAAATCCTGTATATGAATACAGAAGCAGCTGTATTCACAAAAGTCAGAGTAGAAACAATCCAGATATCCTTCTCAATGAGGGAATGGTTAAATGAACTGGTTCATCCAGGTGACAGACCTCTCAGTGACAAAGAGGAACAAACTGATAACACTCAACAACATAGAGGAATATCCAGAGAACTACTGTGTGAAAAACCAAGCCCAAAAGGTTACAAACTGCATGCATTCATTTAAATAACATTCTTGAAATGAGGCTTAAGGAAAGGCAGGAAGGAAGTGGTATCAGCTTTAACAGGGCAATACAAGGGGTCCTTGTTGATGCAAATGCTCTCTCACCAAAATGTATCAATGCACTCTTAGGCCTTATACATGGTTTTGCAAGATGTTACTGTATTAGTCAGCTTCATATCACTAATACCTTACACAGCCTACTTATGAAGTAAAGAGATTTATTCTGGCTCATGGTTCTGGGTATACAAGTACAAAATGGCGCAACCCCATTGTTTTGGGGCTCTGGCAATAGTAGCACATGATGACAGGAGGGCACCTTGGAGCTAGTGGTCACATCATGAGACAGCAAGCAGGAAAAGCATCTGAAGCCTCACAATCCTCTTCAGGGACACATCCCCAATGACCTAAGGAGCTGCCACTAGGACTGCATTCTCAATACAGCCCCCCTTGGGACCAAGCTCTTACACTGGGTTTTAATGACCTTTGGGGGACATGGTCATATCCAAACCACTGGGAGGAACTGGGTGATGGATATAAGGGATCTCGATATTAACTGCATTTGAATCTAGTTATCTCAAAAATTAAGTTTTGTTAAAATGATATTATTACAAAACAGTTTCTATTTAATGGTATTGAAAAGCATTTGCCACCAGGTTTTAAACATTTCTAATTTCCTTGTTGGCAAGTGATAAAAGAGCTAGGAAAATTCACCTCCCTGATCTTGGTGGTGTACTCCTGCAGTTCCAGCTACTTGGGAGGCTGAGGCAGGAGGACTCCAACTTTAAGGCCAGCCTGGAGGCAACTTGGAGAGATCCTGTCTCAAAATAAAATTTAAAAGAGGAATGCAACTCATAGGTAGAGCACTTGCCTGGTATGTGAGGTCCTGGGTTCAATCCCCAGTACCAGAAATAAAAAAACAAAAGCGGTGGGGGGGGGGGGGGGGGTTTCATCTATAAGAGCATCAATTGGAAGCACTTACCAAGTGCTTAAAGATGCAGAAAACAATGTAGAATATGTTTCTGATGAGGTTGAACAAGAACTATAGTATTAAACTAAAAATATTTTACATCATGTTCCATTATTTCTGCCCTGTAATCATAACTATTTCTAATCAAGAATACAGGAAGGACCTGACCAGTGGATGACAAACCAGTGGATAAGCAATTTTAAGGAAGTCTTCTTCCCTTCCTTACCCCTAGCCAGCCAAGGACACTTCCCTACCAAAATCTCCCATGCCCGAGCTATCTCCCTATCTCTCCTCATTCCATCCTACACCCCACCCACATTGCCTGGGTAGAAGGAAGGGAGGGGAGAAATGACACACAGGGCACGTCACACACAAATGCGCATGCGCACATTCTCTCTCTCTCTCTCTCTCTCTCTCTCTCTCTCTCTCTCTCACTCACACACACACGTACACACGCACGCACACGCGTGCATATGCTCACTCTCATCTCACGCCCCTTGCTGCATTCCTCTAAAGAAGAGTGTATAAATGGCAAAGAGGGCACTGCCCAGCCTCCTCTTGCTAGATGAGGAAAGCTATGCTGCCTTCTTGCCCCACCACTTTCAGCCCTGACCCCCCTGAGCTATCCCACAACCCTCTGCCCCACCACAGCCCCAGAAGCGTTTCCCAAAGCCTCCTCCCAGCTTTGCTGAAGTCCTGCCACAGGAGTCACATTCCAAGAAAAGGAAAACAAATACAGAATGAACACAATTCTTCATTTCTGAATGCATTTCCTTCCAGTAAAGCTCTCTTGTAAACTGTAGTTCACTTCTAAATAACCAGATTACTTTTAGAAATTAGAGGTTTGGTTTATACCAAGAAACCTAATATTAAACTACTATTCACCCATGGGACAAGAACCACTTGCACCTGTTAATATATCTTACCTATCAGGCTAAAAGCCAGCAAGTGAAGCTTATGGGTGGTCAAAGTGGTATCCCACAGATATTAAAGCAAGGTCAACAATGACAATGGCCTCTCTATTGACTGGCTAGGTCAGTTTGGCTGACAAGTTGGCTGGGCAGGTTGCCCATCTTCCTTTAACCCTCCAGGCACTCTGCTTCCAAAGCTGGACCACTATAAAGAGATTATGTGGGCCTTGCACCAGAGTTCATCTGCTTTACTCAAGCCCACAGTTTCACATTCATTTCTAACAAATTTAGTTGGTTTCCAAGTTCACAGCTAATCAGAAGGGACAAATCTTCAGAGAGAGAAAAGCACTTCATTCATCTAACAATCATTTGTTGAATACCTAAGCACCAGGCCCTTGAAGATAAGGCAGTGGCCAAGACCCCTATCCTTCCTAGCTTATGTAGGGGAGAAAACTTATAAGTAGAAAATTAAAATAATTGTAAATAAAAAAACTACAACATGTGGTAGTTGCTCATAGAGACATAAACAGAGCTGAGGACCTTGTTCTCCTCTCCACCCATCCCATACTAGAGACTGAATCCAGTACCAATGAGCTACATTCCCAGCCCTTTTTATTTTTTATTTTGAGACAGGCTCTCGTTAAGTTGTTGAGACTGGCCTCAAATTTGCAATCCTCCTGCCTTAGCCTCCTGGGTAGCTGTGCCTAGCAGATCTTGCACCTTCTCAGAATTATGAAGAGTAATAATCCTTTCTAGGCCTACAGAAATACAGAATTAAAAATTCACACAATCTATTGACCTCAGATATACTCTAAAATTTATATTTAAAAATGAAATCCCATGTGTATGTAAGGGAGGAAGCAGGACTCAGCCCTATACCTCCTGCCAGGACTGTTAGATATCCAACACAAGTATCTGAACCTCCAGGACACAGGATGCATGCCTTATTTTAGGTAACTTAGCCAATCCATTTAGCTTGTTTTTACCATTTATGAACTGAAAACAGAAGCCATCAGACTTCTTGTGCTTCATGAATGGAATAATATGCACATATGAGTTTTGTGAACAGCACAGTTCAAATGTCGCTCTTGTTGCTGCTGTTGCTAAAAGGGTGATAAACATCCTGTTTACCACCCCCCCACCCAAAATGAAATCCAGGCAGCAGCCTGAATGCCATCTCTATTCCCTAGAGTATAAGGATCCAGTAAAGGGCTTAAGGTGGAATTTCCCTAGACAGAGATAACAAAAATAATCACTGAGAAGTGAGGAAAGAAAGCAGAAAATATGCTAAAAAGAACACCTCCAGTTACTTTGAAATTTGGCCTAGGGTACACACTGCAACAAGCAAAAGCACCCTTCCTTTTCCTAGTCAAGGTCATTTAGCATCCTCCTCCCTGGGATCCACAACCCTTACTCATTTCATACTTGATTTACTTTAAATAACTTTCGAATTTAAAGTAACAGGAAGCACAAAACCACCATGTGGGAAAAAATTCTTTTGGAAGGGTGAAGTAGATTCCAACAAGCAACCAACAAATCAATCCTACTTGAACTGGAGACTGCCTATTTAATGTCCACACTCCCACTAGCCTTTACTACCCAAGGTTATCTAGTATTTTCAATTTGCCACAGGTATTCACCTGGACCTCAATAAGGAAAAGAAGTTTTGAAGAATCACTGTGGAAGAAGCCTGCATTTCTTAGAGTTGGAATGAAATTTTCCCAAATTCACCCCCAAGGTTCTTGTTAATTTAGTTTTGCTTTCTCAAACAATATTATTCATAGACTATCAACTCTAGATTTGTTCCCTACAATTAAAGTTCCACTTCTTCCCATTTATAAAGCCTGACCTACATTAAGTTATGAAGTGACATCTAATAGCTTCTACCTGACCTTCTTTCTGAACACCTACAGATGTAAATACTGGGGGGAGGGGAGATAGAAAGAGTGGAGATCTGTAGTCCAGCCCTCTTGTCACAGAGGAAATAATAATTATTATCATTATCATTATTATTATTGGTACTTGGAATTGAACCCAGGGGCACTTAACTTCTGAGCCACATCCCCAGCCCTTTTTGACACAGGGTCTCACCAAGTTGCATTGGGTCTCACCAACTAAGTTGCTGAGGATGGCCTCAAACTTGCAATCCTCCTATCCTGCCTCAGCACTGGGATGACAGGCATGCGCCATCATGCCCAGTCATTTTTTCCTAATATGCAGTGGGAGAAGCAATGAGGGGGGAGATACTACCTTAACCCCTGGTATCTGATCAGGTTCCTCTGCCTCAACCACCCCCCAGGTGATGCCTCTGGTGGCTCAATTCTAATCCTATTCTCAGAATGATCTCTCTTTATTAATAATCTCCAAGGCATTTTCCATCATTTCCCTCCCTTCACCAACTCCCTTTAAACCACTGCCCGAAAATTCTTCCGTTAGCCTCCAAAGCATCAACTCTCAAACTACTCTATCCACCTGTGCCTCTCCTCTGTTCCCAATGAGATCAGCCTCTGTACCCACCTTGCAAAGATGGGTCCCTGTCTCATCATCTCTGCTCAAAATCTTCTGACTACTTGTCATCTCCATCAGGATGAAAGTCCAATCTAGAATGGCCAACCTCTGCATCACCTAGCCAGTTTGCCACCACCCCAGCCTCCTGCCTTTCTACTCTCCCCCGTTATATCCTGCCCATATCTTGTTTTGCACTTGTTCTCTGCCAGAACGTTCCCTCCCCTCCTGTGGGACTTGCTCAAATGTCAATTTCCCTACGCCTCGCCCCCAACTTAAAACGTCCAACTCTACGTCCCTAAAAACTCCCTATATAATTTACTGCATTATTAACCCACTATAAGTTCCATGATTACAGGGATTCATCTGTTTTCTCCAGATATGTTTCCACCAGGTCTAGAAGAGTGCAAGTTAGCTGACAAAGGTTCGATAAAAATCTGGGATGAAGAGTCATCACTTAATAAACGTTTGCTGAGCACCTGTTCCTGTCCAAGTTCATTTAGACAAGCCACTATCCCTGCCTTTAACGCACCAGAGGAAGCACGGTACCACAAACGTGTTTAAAATCAGGACTGCAAACTAACAGGTCAAAGAACGTGCCAAAGTTCAGAGGAAGAGTCCTGGGCTTAGCCTTTCTGGGGACCAGCACAGCTTGCCACCATGACGCAGTTCACCAGGGGCCATTTCCGGAGGATCAGCCCTGGGAGCAGCGGGTCCACTTGCAGTCCCCAGGCCCGAGAAGTTACTTGTCCGGAGATGCAACTTCCGGCCTCTTCGAGCCGGGCATAAGATTTTAAAACGTTAAAGCGTCTGCCCTCTGGCCTCCGCCTCCTCCCGTCTGCCCCGTGTGCAGCCCCCAACAGCTGCTGGGGCCTCGACCCAGCTCCGGACCTACAGCCCGCACCATCAAGCACCCACAGCTTCCGCGCTCCCCACCTGCTCCCGACGTCCCCAGCGGCTTCGTCCTGTGCATGCGCTATCTGCCTTTCGCGGGTTTGGGCGGGGCTGGCCCCAGCGTTGGACCTAACCACGCCCCCGACGCAGAACCGGCTTCTGATTGGCTGGTGATGCTCGCCCGAGCGAGACTGGGACTCCCGGGGGCTGTGCATTTAAAGGCGCTGGCCAGTCCGCTCTTAGCTGTCGCTTCCTGCTCTTTCCTCTCCACTCCGAGGAATCTCGTAACCCCGCCAGCATGTCTCAGGTACAGCGCGTGCCCTGCCAAACTGCGAAGGTGGAGCGGAGCGGGGCGGGAGGCCAGTGTGGGGATCGTCCGGCTGGCAGAATCCCGCGGAGTCCTTCCCACGGATGCCCTGCTCTTGCTCCTGGACCCATGCCCAGCCCTAATTCTTTACACAGAGCCTTGTAAGCGGAACTTTCCGGTTGGGGATTTCTAAAACAGCTACCTACTCGGCAACTGCTGGAAAGTTGCCCATGGGGTGGACTTCGTGGCGAAGCAGGCATAGGGGTGGGAGGCTAGGGTCCTCGATAGAAAGATGGGGCGATTGAGTGGGGGATGGTTGCACGTACTGAAGGAGCGAGGAGACTGAGCCCCACACTTGGAAGGACCTGTCGGAACGTGGCGGTCTGGGAGCGTCTGGGAGCGACGTCACGGCCAAGTGGGAAGGCAAAGAGACCATACTGGGTAGTGGAGGTCAGGAGAAGTAGGAACCAAGTGTCCGGCGTGTGGGGAGAAGAGAGCGGCTGTTCAGGTAGAAGTGACCTAGAGGCCTTTCCCTGCCTCCAGTGTAGACCCTTGTCCAGCACCAAGCTATGTGGGGCGACCTCTGGCTCCTCCCACCTGCCTCTCCCCACTCCCGGGCACTGGGACAGAGGTCATCGCTGAACTCCCAGGCCCCATGGGAAGGGTGCCAGCAGACTCCTGCTTGGAGAACACTATATTTGTGTCCTGTCCCTTTATCATACGTTTCTAGCGCAGTGTGCCACTGCTCTCCTTAAGTTAGGGCTTCACTGGGACTTCAGCTATTCCCTAGTCCAACCCAGTGGTGGCCAGGTAGTTGCCCGTGCTACTTTTCCGCAGTGTCCACCCACTGCAGGCCAAGTCTTGGCCTGCTTCCCTCACCACTGTATTCCCAACACCTGACGTTTCTGTAGTGGGAGCACCAGATAGTAGTTGTAGATTGAATGAGTGAACTGATGTCCGTCCTCTCTTTATTTTGTTGAATCTGTAGTGGAGAAGGGAGACACTCTTGAGGGGGGCTTCTTTTCCTGGCCTGCATGGTACTAGGAGTGCCACCTTTCCATCCTCTCATGCCCTTCCTGGGCTCCATTCAGGCCACTTTCTGCCCTCTCCCACTTGGAAGCCTCCCTCATTCCTCTCCCCTCCCTCCCACTTAGGCTGAGTTTGACAAAGCTGCTGAGGAGGTTAAGCATCTCAAGACCCAGCCAGCAGATGATGAGATGCTGTTCATCTACAGCCACTACAAACAAGCAACTGTGGGCGACATAAATACAGGTATGCCGAACTGCTCATCAAAGCAGGGGCTTGCCAGTGGCTGGGCGTCCTTGATTAGAAGTCTGTGGGAATTTCGGTTTCCAAACTGCCAGAGGCCCTACTCTTCAGGCGTGGCATGTCACAGTTCTTGGGTTTTAAGCTTGGGAGTTTCCCCAAAGACCATATTTCTGGATCCTCATTGTCTCAGGTTAGCAGAATTCCAATCCTGGTTTTAGAAGGACTTAACTGATTGTCACTAGCAGCTTCCATCTACTGGGGAGGAAGCAAAATCCCAGGAAAAGAGGTCTGTTCCAAGCTTCCAGCTCAGAAGTAGCTTTGTTGAGCAGTATTGCTTCCACCCCAGGTGGACAGTCCTCCCACCAAGCCTTATGGAGGGGCAGAGAAGCACCTGGTGTCTTGGGACAGTCAGAACTGTTTTGCTACCTACGGTCTATACATTCTTGATGACTTTTGTTCCCTATCCAAAAATCTTGTTGCAGATTTTGAAGCTGTGCTTTGTACCACTATCACCTGCAATATTGTCTTTCCTGCTTTGGGCAGTTTTTAGTCTGTCCCCAAGTTCCTGAAATAATGGCTGTACAGTGAGGCAACAGTATAATGCATTCCATGCAGGGACTCAAAAGTCAGTGGTCATATCAGCATAAAGGAGTGACCCTTGGACCCTTCAAGAGGAGGGCAACCATAGCCCCAGTTCCATGGGAGCTAGGGTGGAGGGTGGAACTGGTGGGCTGGTGGTTGGCCAGCTGCAGCAAAGCCCAGAACTAATGATCTTGGACAATGCCAAATCAGACTCTGTGGTTCATGTCAAGAGCTTAGTTAAGGAAAGTCTTGTAGCAAAGACGAGGGGTTTTTTTGTTTTTTGTTTTGTTTTTGTTTTAAACATATTTATTTTTTTAGTTATAGATGGACACAATATCTTTATTTTTATGTGGTTCTGAGGATCGAACCCAGTGCCTCACGCATGCTAGGCGAGCGCGCTACTTCTGAGCCACAATCCCAACCCCAGCCAAGATGAGTTTTAGAGTGGGTGTATAAATTGTATCCTCCCTGGTAGAGAAAAGAGAGGTGAAGTGGGTGTGGCCAGAGGGGTTTAGATACTTTTCTGCCACACAGTGTTTTTACCAGCATGGCCTCTGTTGGAGCTAAAGGGACTAGCTCTCATATAAATGTAGGTAGATTGACATGGAATCTATCACCGCCTGATTGGAGCTATTGGCTCTCTCAAGAGCTGTGCTTTCCATACAGTAGCCACTAGCCACATGTGACTATTTACATTAGAACTGAAAATAGTTAAATAGTGTCTAAAGTTCTGTTGCTAGCCACATGAGCGATTTTTAAGGGAAATTTAATTGCCACAAGTGGCAAATGATCCTGAATTGGGTGTTGTAAATATACATTCCTACAGTGGTGTAAAGGCTGGCAGAGAGTGCAGCTCTGGAATTCTGGTGATTACTACTGCAAGGGTATAGTCTTCTTAGGTCCTGGAGGAATGCCGCCATGAAAGCACTCAGGAGCACTTGCTCTTTTCTTGGACGCAGTGCTCCGGGTTATGAACACTGTGGTTATTCCCCTCGGCAGTGAAATAGGTAAGCAGTGTTTCCCAACTACAGATGATTACCCATCTGGAAATAGTCTAACAACCTATTAGAACAATGGGACCAGGATATGAACAGGCAGTTCACATGCAAGAACACCCACAAGACTGATAACAATGATGTGTTAGGGAGAGAAATTGGGTGACCGTGAAAGCAGAGGTAGGAGGAACTTTGATACTGTTAACCTTTGTAACTTTTGAATTCTGAGCCATGTGAATGGATCTTTAATTTTTTTAAGTGATTTTTTTAAAGGATAAAACTTTGAAGGTAACTTGCAATTCAGAAACTGTCCTGTAATGAGAACAGTTTTCCTCCTATTTTTCTCTAGATTTTTAAGCTTGGATTTCTGTACACCTGGGTCTCCTAAGGCAGAACCCACTGTGCAAGACTCAGTAAACTCCATGGAAGAGCCTAGAAGGAATCGGTGTAATAAAAGATGACTTTCATGGGGAGAAAGTTGATAAAGTTCTGTGTTAGAACTTGAGCAAATCTAATAATGTGTTCCCTTGCCTTGTTTAAGAACGGCCCGGGATGTTGGACTTCAAAGGCAAGGCCAAGTGGGATGCCTGGAATCAGCTGAAAGGTAACTATTCAAATGAGTTCCCCTCCTTTGTGAAGCCCAGTAATGAAAGACTCTTCATTATGGAGTGTACAAGGGCAGGAAGGAAACAAAGTACAGGAGGCACATGCTGGAAATCAGCCTGACCTGTGCCAGAGTGGGGAAAACTAGGCCACCTACTTTCTCTCCAAATATTCTTCATGCCTTTTCTAAAAGTGCCATCTCTGCACAAGGGTATCATTTGGAGGGGAAGGGCTAGGGGCCTAGGCCACTGAGAATGGTCTGGGCATGGGTTTTGGATGTGTTTAGAATAAGGGGGGATTCCACACCTCCCTCTCCCCAGGAAGGCCAAGCAGTGACCCCTTAGCTGGAATGGCCCTCCCCAGTTCCCTTCCAGCCAGAAGGGCACATGAAAAAAGGGGATGAGGTAATGCCTGGCAGCCACCGGTAGGCTCAGTGAATGGAGCTATTATTTGCTGAGCCCCAACAGCCGACAGATATCCAAGTTCCTATTGAATCACGTGTCCCCGTGGCAGCAAGACCCAAAGTTGGCATCAAAGCTCCTTGCAGCTTTTGTGTCCTCACTAGCTAGTTGCTGAATAAGCCTTCTGTCTTCCTGCAAATGAGAGGTCCATGAATTCAGAAAAGGCCACCATGCAATAAATATACTCCTAGGATTTGCAAGCCGTGTGGGGAGCAATGCCCGTCTAATTGCTCATTTTCATCAGCACTTGGCCACCCTTCTCAGATCCCAGGCACTTCAGAATAAGTCCCAAGTCCCAGAGGGCCTCTCTTTTTACCAGAGAATCCAGGGAACTGGGTGTGACTGTCTCAGAAGATATATTCAGTATCTTTTATGCTGCAGCAGGGAGAGAAAAGATTTGCTTCATTCCCCCTCCAAGAATCAGCTGCCTTTGCTCAGAGTCTCGAACCTCTTATAGCTTCTCTCTGGTGAAAAGAGTGTGGCTGGCTTTGCTTTTTCACTGCCAGCCTAGCAGCTCTGGGAGATAAGAGCCCAACACAGAAATACTTGATTGAATAAAGCCAAGCTTGAAATCAGCAGGACAAGTCAAGTCGCCGTGGTGACAGTTGCCTGCTTGACTTGGAAGGCCAAGGCTCACACTGTCATGGGAGACACATGGGGGACAGGCCCTGGATCGGCCCCTCTGTGCCTGATGAGTTCAGTGCTTTACAGAGCATAACTCAGGGCCACAATTCTCAGGTGCTTTTGAGTCTAATTCTCAGCAGGTCTCTGAGATGTAGGTAAACCCCCCTCCATATGGGGGAGAAACTCAGCCCTGGAAAATTCAACTGGAGCTGATGAGGGCCTTAACGCCTGCTGCTTTTCTTCCACACCACCTCCCTGACAAATAATCCTATTGATTCCTTCCAGGGACTTCCAAGGAAAGTGCCATGAAAGCCTACGTCGACAAAGTAGAAGAGCTAAAGAAAAAATATGGGATGTAAGAGACTGGATTTGGTTGCCAGCCACACATTGAACCTAAAATGATATAATGCCTTGGTTTTTTCTAATACCATGGATGATGTGAAGAGTGAAAAGAATCAATTAACCCAATTTATCCAGGCTTCCCAGGATGTGGCTCTAACAGATTAGGGGCAGAATTGATGACTGACCCTCCCTGAATAGTTTTTATCTGAGATTATTAAAAGTATGTTTGTTACTTGAAGTCTTTGGTAATCTGGATTCTTGAGATGATTTACCCTGTTCCCATCTCTCCTCCTCACCTCCTTTTTCTGAGATGTTCTCTGGAAGTACTTCCACCTGCCTTCCTCTATATCCTCCTGGAATGTGAGTCAGGTGGTCTCACCTGTTCCCAGGCCCCTGGTGGACTCAGCCTGGGTGGAGAGGAAAAGGGTTAAAAAGGTGGCTTCTTCTATACTGAGGAAGATTGGGTGGGCTAGCCAAGACTTCAGTCTGCAGATACTTCCAGCCATCTGATAGGGACTTGGCTGGCCTCAGATTTGGAGGGAAGTAGGGTTGAAAATTTTGAAGTTTTGTCCAAGGGCCAACCAGTCCATGGATCCAAACGAACAAAGAGTGAGAGCCTCTATCAGGAAGAGAGTGCTCATGGGGCACGGGGCTTCCCCAGGGTTAGTTCCTAAGGAAGCTTGGCCACCAGCAGGAATGGGAACCAAAGAATTCCTCAGCAGGGAGATGGGGGTGCAGGACTCCAGGAGGCTGCAGAGAAGAAGAGCTGGAGTTTGGAGGACTTCAGTTATTGGAAAGGAAGGAGGAAGAAAAAAAGTGGACAAAATCGAAATTGCCAGACGTTTCCCTTCCATCACTTCTGCAGTCCACGTGAGTCATGGTTTTCTCATTTTGCCCGTGAAGATGCTAAAGCTGAAAGGAATTCAGGAGATACTGTCTGAGGCCAGATGGCTCTCAGACTTCTTCCCTCCATAAACTGCTCTGGTCTTAGACTGTAGTTCAGCCTCACCCTCAGAAGAACAGTAGGGCCTGAGAATAACTTGCCCACGGTCCTGCTACTGGTAAAGGAACTGAGAACCAACTTTCAAACGCAGATCTCCCTGGTTCCTAGAATGAACCTCCAGAGAGGCAGGAACACAGGGAACAGCTGCTTGGTGTGGCTGGGTATGGCACACCCTCTGAGTGAAGGAGCTTGCAAGTATGGAATCCGATCCTAGGCAATGGGGAGTGCCCGGAGCAGTTCTGATAAAAGGTGATCTGAATAAATCAATAGCTGTTAAGAATAGCACCTCCAAGTTCTGGCCTGGCTGCTTGTGCAGGTGGGAAGTTGCTCTGAGAAAGCAAATGGCCCAAGGTCCAAAACCCACCTATGCATTCCAAAGGAGGAAACTTCCTGAATGGCAGTGTCATTTGCACCTGCCTTCACACTCCAGTGAGACTGCCGATGCCACCAAACTCGGACATGTCCATGAGATCCAAGGGAAGCAATCTACAGCCACCAAATAACATGGATCATGTTTAGATCATTTCCTTTGCTCAGTTATTGGTTGTTTCAAGAGCAAGTCAAAAGAGCCCAGTGTAGTGGCACACATCTGCAGTTCCAACTACTTGGGAGGCTAAGGAGGGAGGATCACTTGAGACCAAGTTCAAGACCAGACCAGGCAACAGGAGATAGCAAAATTTCATCTCAAAAAATAAGTAAGTGAAAATAAACTGAGGGTGGTATATCTCACCAGCTGGGAATGTGTTCAGCGTGCACAAGGCTCCAGGTCCTATCCCCAGGCCAAAAAAAAAAAAAAAAAAGCATAAGTTAAATGGAGTCCAGGCTGTTGTTCCTGTCCAGCCAGATCTGGCTCCAGGCTCAGTCCAAGCACACCTGTCCAGAGAGTGGTGAGGATTTGGTGAGGTAGTCTGAGAAGCTCCTGGCATGGAGTAGGCACCTAAAGTGTGGCACTTGATCAGGAATCTTGCCCCACCAGCTTTTAAACCATCTCTAGTCCCTGGAAACCTCCCTTGCAGTATCTGCATGCATTGAGGACTTAGTCCATGAATGAGCATCACTCCACTGATAACCATGGTGGGGGTCAGAAGTGCCTGTCCAGTCTTCTGACCTGTTTCTGGCTTGTGCGAGGCAGCTAAGCCAGCAGACTAGATCCAGGCACAAAGTCTGCGTCTCACCACTGGCCAGAACCAAAGAAGGGTCTTAAGGAAGCCCTCACGAAGATGCCCCAGTCTGGCTCTGTGCAGCTACACTGTGCTGAGACCATATTTGACTACTTATTGCTCCTCTTTCTTGGGATAGAAATGCAAAGGCTTGGATCTGAAACCCGTCAGGGCCACAGCTGGTATGGCCTCTGGTTAGTGGCCATCATTTACTGAGGACCTGCTAGGGCCAGGCTCTGACTCTAGTTCTTCACTTCAGTTCTTGTATTTAACCCCTCAGTCCTCTAATATGGGAATTAAACCTCATAGTCATTTGTTATTTCTGGTAATATATTCCAAGATGTTGCATGGATGCCTGAAACCATGGATACCACCAAAATCTATAGAATTTTTTTTTTATCTTTGCTACACTGTGTAGTCGGCTTTGTGTTACTGTGACAAAATACCTGACAAGAACAACGTAGAGGAGGAAAAGCATTTGGGCTCATGGTTTCAGAGGTCTTAGTCCATGGTTGGCTGACTCCATTGTTCTGGGCCCAAAATGAGGCAAAACATCATCATGGAAGAGCATGGCGGAAGACAGCTGCTCAGCTCAAGACCACCAGGAAGCAGAGACAGAAAGAGGAAGGGGCTGTGGATATAGTTCAGGCCACACCTCCAGTGACCTACTTCCTCCATCTAAGCCCTGCTTACCTACAGTTACCATCCAGCAATCCATTCAAATTATTAATCCATCAAATGGATTAATCTGCTGATGAGGTTATAATTCTCACAATCCAATTATTTCACCTCTGAATATTCCTGCATTAACACATGAGCTTTTGAGGGGACACCTCATATTCAAACTATGATAGCTTATAAATGAGGCATAATAAGATATTAACAATAACTGATAAAAATAGAACAATCATAGTAATTATTATAAGTTATTTAAAACTTATGACTTGTTTGTTTCTGAATTTTCCATTCAATATTTGTGGGGTTGACCTCAGGCAACTGACACCAGAGAAAGCAAAACCACAGATAAGGGAGACTACTGCACTGGGTCATGGGGACTGCCGTGGCCATTATTCAAATGAGGAACTAAGGCTGAGGTGATACAAATAGATCCACACCCAGGGCTCTTTATGGGAATGCCCTGCGTGTCCCTTTCATGCTCCCTCCCATGACCACTCAGTTCTGCAGCTTTGCCTCTGTCTGCTAACAAGAGTGGCACAAGGTGTTCTGGTGAAATCCTGCCCTTGGCTTGGGACCCATTCCTGAGGAGCGGCTTGCAAAAGCAGGTCACATCTTCCAGCTGGAGTGAGGCCCAGGTGTACATTTTAAGAACCTCGGGTGATTCTGGGGCTTAGTGAAGTTAGTGACGTGCCCTCCCCGCTCACCAGCAAGCAATTGTACCGGTTTCTCAGAAAGTAAAATCAGCATGATGTTCTGGGAGCGAGTCAGCTCCAGCCTCTGGGGCAGTTCTGCCTCTGTGGCTACCCCAGGAGGAGTCCACAGAGTGCCACTGGGGAGCTAATGAGACGGCTGTTAGGGGTTCAGCCACTTTCACCTTCATTGTGAGGAGCCCTCCACAGCACCTCCATGGCATGTCTTACCTCAAATGTGACTTTTTGGCAGACTTACTTATGAATCCTACTTCATTCTCAGGTGTTGGATCCCTGGTTTCCTTAGATCCTCGTTTCCCTCATCCGGAAAATGGGTACAATCTGTACCCCACAGGGCTGACAAAGCAGGAAAAGTGCTTAGCACAATGCCTGCCAGGCAGCAACTGCAGGTCTTCCTAGCACACATACTCCCCTCCACGCCTCCCTCCCCACCATGGAGACAAGTCCTGGCCTGGCGCCTCACAGTGCTGCGCCTTGCCTTGACAGTGGTCCTGGAATTGGTGAGTAAGGCGGGAGAGCAAGCATGGGTCATCCAAGGACGTCCTCCCACGCCAAAGTAGTTCCAAGATCCAGAGCCATATCTCAAAGGAACCTGGAAGAGTCACTGGATTGTAAGTTAGAGGACTTTGACTCAGCCACTGCCCAAGTTAAATAGACACAGGGAAGCCATGTCACCTCTATAAGCCTCAGTTTCTTCATCAATAAAACAGGACTGAGCAGAAGGTTATGTGTCTCAGGAAAGCCAGAGGAATGAAAGAGAAGGACTGTGGGGCGGCTGGCTTGACCACAGCCGGGCTGGGAAGTTGTGAGGGGGCGGCATAAGCAGCCAGATGATTAAAGCTTATTAAAATTAAATTATAGGCACTTGGGGTGGAGGATGAACCAAGAGAGGTCACCAGCGGGGGCGGGCTTTCACAGAGCTGTGCCTTTTAGGGCCTAGGTTGGGGCAAGATCCTCCTGCCCCCTTGGCTGCACCATGGTGGAGAAGGTTACAGTGTTTCTTCCCTTGCTTATTTCTGTGATCCCACTCTACCTCTCTTTAGAGAGGCAGAAGGAAACTGAAAAGTAAGGAAGCTCTGTGCTGGACCCCAGGGTGTGGTGTACCCTTGACCTGGAAGAGCTGTAAACCACAAACCACAGTGTGACAGCAATGCCTGGGTGGGCCTCTCCACCCCACTCCAAGCAGAGACTCCTCCTCTTGGCAACACCCTGTCTTGTACAGCTTGGTCCTGGGAAGACCAGGAATCAGTCTGCAGCTTCTTCTTATGTTTAGTTATTTTCAATAAGTAGCCTTGCTAAGTAAAGAACGCACACGAGTCTAGACTGAAAATACTTTCCTTTTTCTGAAGCTAATAAAGATAGCACCATGAAGTCTTTCCAGGGAAATTTCTGAGTATCAAAGGCAGCACAGGACTCTGTACTGAGGGGGGCGGAGCTGTGGAGATGTGGAGTAGCCTAATGGGGTCATTGTGAGGTCCCCAAGTACCCTGCTGTGGTAGATTTAATTGTGTGCCCCCCCAATACATGTCCAAGTCCTAACCCCTGTGCTTATAAATATGACCTTACTTGGAAATACAGTGGTCCCCCCTAAACCATGGTGGATATGTTCTAAGACCCCCAGTGAATGTCTGAAACCAGGGATAGTGCCAAACCCTACAGATACTATTTTTTTTTTTTTTTTTGTAAACGTACAAACCTGTGATAAACTCTTGATAAATTAGGCATAGAAAGAGATTAATAATAAAATAGAACAAATGTAACAGTGTACTATAATAAAAGTTACATGAATGTGGCTTCTCAAGGCACTTTTTATTGGTGCATTATAATTATAATGTATAATTATACATGATAATGAGATTTCATTATTCATTATGCCATATTCATATATTCATATAACATAATTTAATCAATCTTATTCCCCAGTACCTTCCACTTCCCTCCCTTCCTCCATCTCTCAAAACACTTTTTTCTTGTACTGGGGATTGGATCCAAGAATCTCAAAGCACTTTTAAAGGAAGCCCTTTACAGCTTCTTTTTGATTTTGTTTTTTGTTTTGTTTTGTTGTTTTTGTTCTTGTGGTGGGGAGCAGTGCTGGGAATTGAACCCAGGGGCTTATGCATGGTAGGCAAATGCTGTACCACTGAGCTATATTCCCAGCCCTTTTTAGATTTTATTTCAAGACAGAATCTCACTAACCCATCTGGCTTCAAATTTGCAGTCCTTCTGCCTCAGCTTCCCAAGTAGCTGAGATTGCAGGCATGCACCATCATGCCCAGTTTATAGCTTTTCTGAAGGAAGCTGGGCATGGTAGTGCATACCTATAATCCCAGCAACAGAGGAGGCTAAGGCAGGAGTATCTCAGGTTCAAGGCCTGCCTCAACAATTTAGCAAGACCCTCATCAACTTAATGAGACATGTCTCAAAATAAAACAATAAAAATGGGCTGGGAATGTAGTTCAGTGGTAAAATGCCCCCCGAGTTTAGTCCCCAGTAAAAAAAAAAAAAAAAAGAATGAAGGAGCTAGAGCTAAGGTTGCTACCAGTGCAGCCACTCTGAGAAGTCACCTACCAGCACAGGCCATCAGCATTCAGTAGGAGATTTGCCATTAGTAAGTGGGACTGCAAAGTGGGAGGGGATTGCAGGAGCTGATGATCCTGGCCTTTAGCACAGTTTTGCCCAAGGTGGCCCTGAAGGATGTGGCCAAAACATTCTATCAGGCAGTATTTGGGGGGTGGGCATTGCAGATAGACTTGGGTTTAAATCACAGCAGAAGAACTTTGGTTCTTTGTGTGTCTTGAACAAGTCTTTGTTTTCTGGGTCTATAAAACAGGGATAATTCCTCAGTTGCAGGATTGAAGGAGGATATTTAAGTGCCTGATACACAACAAGAGCATCAATACCTGATAGTGCTTAGTCATCAGCAAGAGTTTGAATGAATAAAGAATGAATCGATGTTTTCAAAGATTTTTGCAAATTGAGACATTCGTGTTGAAGAAGCTCAGACTTTTTTTCATTGGAGACTATATGTCTTCTGTGCTTGTTTTCTTAGACCGGCATCCCCTTCTTGAGGGGTAATCCCTCACTTCCACCCTGCCAGCCCTATTCCTTGTGTCAGAAAGCTATCAGAACCCTAGAGTATTAAGAGAGAGTATTTTCTTGAAATCTTAATATGCAGGTGTCGGGGAAGACTGGTGGCTCAGGTCACCTGAGCGTCTCCGCACCACTCCCATGCTAGAGGCATGAAGCACCTTGACTGGCCAGGCCTAGGTAAAAAGTCTACCCAGCCTCTGGACCCTCCACTTGTAGGGATGCTATAAGCCAGAACTGTTTGTGCCATTTTTGCAAGCTGCACAGGAGAAGCTCTCTGCCATAGCAGGAAAAAAAAAAAAATGATGGCAACATTTAAAGAGCAATGGGGCAATTGGTGGATGGAAAGGAACACAAAGCTTCACAACATCATCTGGGTGCTGGATCCAGCTGAACAAGAAACCAGATCCATCCCGGGATGTTCATAAATGCCAGGCAATACATTCCTTTTTCACACTGACATAAACCAGCTTCTTGTCACTTTCAAGAGAAGGAGTATAAAACCACATCCTTAACCCTTGCTCCTGAGTTTGCCAGCCTGGTGACTGCATTAGTCAGTATTCAGCTATCATAATGCTCTGCAACAAATAATCCTCCAAACGCAAAGGCCTCACAGAAAGTGTGCATTTCTCACTTAAAGGTCTGCAAATCAGTCACAACCCTGACAGGCTTTCCTGAGATCAGCTGAGCTCAACTCTAGGCTGAGGTCTGGGTTCAGGTCTGCTCCATATGTCTCTTCATTTTTGGACCAGCAACTAACTGGGGAATGTTCTTCTGCTGGAAGACTGAAGAAAGTTCAAGAGGCAAAAACAAGCTCTTTAACCTTGTCAAAGACTGCTTTGGTCATATCTGCTCACATTTCATTGATCTAAATAAGTCTTAGGCTGGGGATGTAGCTCAGTGGTTGAGCACTTGCCTAGCATGTGTGAGGCCCTGCACTACAAAAAACATCACAACAAAAAACAAGACAAAATGAGTCTTTTGGCCAAATCTCAAGTCAACAGGGCAGGGATGTTCACACTACCTACTCCAGTAGGACGCATTACAGTTTCGTGAAGAAGGACATGGATAGTAATTCTAATGAAAAAAATAGAGAACAATAATGTAGAAAACAGAATAGGCATCAGAGCTGGGAAGTCCTAAGTCACAATCATAGCTCCATCAATAATGCACTTGACCAAGGAACATACTCCTTGGTCTGTGAAGGTCATCTGCTCCAACCAAGCCCCTCATTTCAGAAAGAACATGCATGGAGTGATGAAGGGAAAAAAGGCATGAGCAGATAAGAGCACGGGAGCTCCAGGAGAAATCTTGAGCCCTGGGGAGAACTTGAGGATGGAAGCAGAAATATAGAGGGAACTTAACTTCGAAGGATTCTGAAGAAGTATTGAGTTATCCTTGGGCTGCTCACCTGAAGATTTCTCTCTGTAAAAGAATAGATCCTTGTGTGTTGAAACCACTTTTTCCCAGGGCACCATTACACATAGCTAAATGCAATTCCTAAGTGACAGAGGTACTGTGATTAGTCAGGACTGTGTCCATACAAGGTAAGTGTGACAAATTCTTCATGTATGGGACCTGGATTTCTTAACAGAAAATACTGAATTTGTACATATCTGATACATATCTGAGAATCTCCAAAATCTGATGCTCCAGGAATAGGGAAAAAAAAAAAAAAAAAAAAAGAACAGGATACAAATATAAAGGATTCTTTTTGAGTAAGAAAGATCTCTTAAATTTGGGTTGTGAGTACATAATTCAGTATTTGTTATATTAGTCTCTGTCCTTCTGTTATTTAGTTTTATTTTGATTTGGGTTAGGGTTTTTTTTTGGAACTAGGAATTGAATTCAAGGGTGCTTAACCACTGAGCTACATCCCAGCCCTTTTTATTTTTTATTTTGAGGCAGGGTCTCACTAAGTTGCTTAGGGTCTCAGCTAAGTTGCTGAGGCTAGCTTTGAACTCATGATCCTCCTGCCTCAGCCTCTCGACCTACTGGAATTACAGGTGTGTGCCACTGCATCCAGCTTGTTTTTAGTCTTTTTAAAAACAGCAGAGGTGGGAGGAAGAAAATCGGCATAGCATACTCCTCCAAGTCAGGTGGACATGCAAAATTTCCCCACTGGTGAGGGAAGTGGTTGGGCTCAACCCACTGTGTAAATGGGGTGATTGATCCCAACCCTTGTCATCCACCCTGGAATGAGTCACACATCTGTACCCTTCACTGGGCCCCTCTGCAAACCTCCAGAAGAATGAGTGCTCATCCCTCCCCGTCACTGCTGGTCTGGTCATGTGACTTGCTTTGACCGATGAATGTGATCAGGTATGATACTAGCAGAAGTTTTCAATGCGCCTATTTAGTTTGCCTAACCCTCTTGTACTTCTGCCATCTGCCACAAGAACATGCACACCTGTTTCCAGGTGGATGGAAGACAAGTAGAACACACCTGAACCTAACCACAGCCTAGAATCAAGTCCAATTGATCCCGGACAAGCCTGGCAGAGCCACCAGCAGCTAAAGACCTGTGAGCTAAAAAGAGGTATGTCAGTGTTGTCAACTGATTGCTATCTGCAGCATGATTGCAGCAAACGTCTGTGGTAGATGTCTGGGTTATCTGTCTGTCTTTCTCCTGTTTTACTGGTAACAGTTCCTCTTTCTTTAGGGAAAGTGCCAAAAGATGATCCTGGAGGGCTACCCATCCCAATACCTCATTCCACACATGGATATACCGCAGGAGCAGAAAAGAGGAAGAAAGAACAGAAGGGTACTTTTAAAAAATAAATAAATAAAGATCTGCAGTTGCAGAATAATGACCTCACCAAAGATGTTCACGCGCTCCTCCCCAGAACCTGTGAATGCCTAAGATCACATGGCAAAGAGAAGGTTAAGATTGGGAGTAGACTGGTGTTTTTTAGATAGAGAGGCTATCTGCATTGTCCACGTGGGCCCCATGTAATCTCAAGGGTGCTCAGGCGCGGAAAAGGCAAGAAAAACAGTCAGTGTCTGTTCAGAGTGATGAGATAGAAGAACAACTCCAGTGGCCACCACTGGCTTTAAGATGGAAGGGTCTGGAAGCCAAGCCATGTGAAAGCATCTAGGAAAGTCAAGGAATTCTCTAGTTTTCTCAGATTCTCCCCTAGAACACACCTGAACCTAACCACAGCCTAGAATCAAGTCCAATTGATCCCAGACAAGCCTGGCAGAGCCACCAACAGCTTATGACCCGTGAGCTAAAAAGAGGTATATCAGGTATACCCTCCAGAAGGAAAACAGTCCTGCAACACCTGGCCATTAGTCTAGTGAGATCCATGTTACACTCCCACCTCCAGGAGGGCAAGACAAAAAAAAAAAAAAAAAAAAAAAAATGTTGTTTTAAGCTACTAAATCATAGTAATTTCTTGCAGCAACAATAGCAAACTAATATAGGAGTATAGGATCCTTCCATAAAGGACCACACACATTTCTGTTTTTATCTCCTTGGCCAGAATTTAACCACATATCCATGCCTACCTACAAGAGACACTGGCACATTGCCAATCCAAACAAAATTAGGATTTCATTACTAGGGTGTCTTAGTCCATTTTCTGTTGCTAGTAGCACCAAACCACAGTTTGGGAAAGTTAAAAAGAATTTTAGTTTGACTTATTATTTTTTTCTTGCGGTACTAGAGACTGAACCCAGGGGTACTTTACATTGAGCAACATCTCCAGTTCCAGCCCCCCACCCTTTTTTTAGTTTTTGGACAGGGTCTCACTAAGTTGCTGAGGTTGGCCTCAAACTTGCAATCCTCCTGCCTCAGCCTGAAGATAGCTGGAATTATAGACATCTGCCACTGTGCCTAGCTTGACTCATACATCTTGTTCAAGGCTGAGGACCTGCATCTGGTGATGACTTTCTTATTGAAGCACGTGGTGAGAGAGAAGGAGTGTGTGAGAGATCTAAGCAGAGGCTTTTATAGCAGACCCATTCTGGACATGAACTCCTTAATCCACCAATCCATTAATCACACGAATGGCAGAGCCCTTATCACATAATTTCAAAGTGTGTTTTGTGGGGGTGGTAACTGGATATTGAACCCAGGGGTGCTCTACCACTCAGCTACATCCCTAGTCTTTTTTATTTTTATTTTGAGACAAGGCCTCACTAAGTTGCATAAGCTGACCTTAAACTTGTAATCCTCCTGCCTCAGCCTCCTGAGTCACTGGGATTACAGGCATGCACCAGTGCACCCATCCCTAATCACTTCTTATTTTCCCCTTCTTAATGTCTCCTAATGGGGATTGAATTTCAACATGGGTTTTAGAGGGAACAAACCATATTCAAACCTTAGCACAGGGGAAGGGATGAATGAATTTGGGGTATACACATGCAACCTGGGTATGGAATCTTGTTCCTGGGGGCACGGTGACTTTCCTGAGGTGGACATATGATCCAACAGACTAGCTCTTACTTGAGATTTTACTTGTACATTAGGAAACTTTTTTTTTTTTTTTTTTTGGTGCTGGGAATTGAACCCAGGGCTTGTGCATGCGAGGCAAACACTCTACCAACTGAGCTATATCCCCAGCCCTACTTGTACATTAAAGAAAAATATTCCCCTAAGGAATTACTAGTGGGACTGATAACAAGCCTGGGTGTAGCAACTGTCTACGTTTTCCTACCAGGGCAGAATGAATTCAACAACAAAGAGAAGAAGAGCTAAGAGATGGAGGTTGTTCTTGTTATCTACTCCTGTATAACAAATTACCCCCAAATTAATGCCTTAAAGTAACAACAGTAATTTTATTGTCCACATGGTTCTGGGGTTGACTTGGCTCAGCTGGGGGCTGTTGTTCGAGATGGTCATGAGGCCACAAGATGATGGCCAAGGCTGGAGTCAGCTCAAAGCTTCCTTACATGTGTTTAGTGGTTGATGCTGGCTGTGGCCAGGACTCCTATTCTTGGCTGTCCATGTGACTTGAGTTTCCTCACAGCATGGTGGCTGAGGTCCCAGGGTAAGTGGCCCAGGAGATCCAGGCAGACTCTGCATCACCTTTTTTGACCTAGCCTTGCAAGTCACATAGGATCACTTTCACCATGGTACTAAGTCCCCCAAGTTTAAGGAGAAGGAACACAGACACCCCCCCCCCAAATTCTTGGTGGGAAGAACATCAAAGTCACCTTGCAGGAAAGGCTTGTGGGATGAGAGATTCTGTTGCAGTCATTTTGAGAAAATATAAGCTGCCAGAGATTGTTATATGTTATATGAGGCTGCGATCAAGCTGTCCTTGCCAGATAGCTAAAGCAAAGCATCTCCTTTTGCTTGTGTTCGTATGAGGCGGATTTCTATCACAGCCTGGCTCCGATATTATAAGGCACATCTCGTGGGACTGTTCTAAGGATTAGGTGAGTGATAATGTTTGTAAATTTTTTCATCACGGAGGTCAAAAGTGGGCTCTATAACTGGTAGTTCCCTTCCCCCATTCCCTCTCTTCCAGTGACCCTTCATTTTCCCTGTGGAAGGTGGAAATTTGCCACCAATACCATCTATGATGCAAGAAAGCAGCAGCAGCAACTTTTGCTACTATGGATAGTTCACAGCCCTGCCTTTCAGAAAGTTTTGTAATACCTTTGCTCCAGCCTGATGCAGACAGAGCTCTGCTCTATAGCAAGCGTCTTGGTTCCTTCTACCCAACCACCATATGATTCTAAATTGGGACCTGTGTGGTCTTCATAGTATAAGCAAATTGTTTTGCAAAGTGATTCTTAAGAATTTGTGAAGAAGACTTTTACAATAGTTTCTTTAAAGACATTCCATCCTCAGTCTTGCAAACCCAGAAATCCTAAAAGAGGTTAAAATAAAACAAGGACAGTTGTATTGGGGTACAGAATAGATTTACAAATTATAAAACAGACTTCTTTAGATACCAGGCAAGGGCCCCACCAAAGTTCAGCAGAACTAGGACTTCTGTAACAGACAAGAGAATTCTTTGGGGAAAATGAGTAAGGATTGAGATAATTCAGTAAAACTGACAAAAACCAGCATGGCCAGAAATTTGTAAATCATTAGACTCTCCAGGTCAAGAAGCAATCTAACTGGCCAATCTAGTATTTCTCAAGCTTGGCAATGTGTTATTAGATTCGGGAAAATTATTCCCTCTGGCAGATTCAGTTCCTGACATGATGACTTTGTGGCAATACCCTGTCAGAAATCCTAAGACTTAGGAAAGGATTTCTGCTCATTTTGACCATTCCACAACCATTTTACTTTTTATGGTATCAATCTCTAGCAGAAATCTCCTTCACAGCACATTTAAAACAGCTGCATTTAAAAAAAAGTTTTCCTAATATGAAAAAAATAATGTATGTACACTGCAGAAAGCATAGGGAATACTGAAAACTTTGAAAAAGAAAACAAATAATCTCTCATATTTTCTTAGCATATAATGGTAATCACCTTGTATATAAAGTTCTGTAATTTAATTTTTCTTTCCTAAAAGCTCATCATGAAAAATGTATGGGGCTGGGGGTGCAGCTCAGTGGTAAAGCACTGCTAAGCATTTGTGAGGCCCTGCCTGGGTTCCATCTTCAGCACCACACACACACACACAAAATCTGCATAATATTTGCATCATTTTGTTAAACTAGAAGTTAATTAATACCCTGAAAAACTATATCCCATTGCTTCTATTATGACAACCTATTGAACATCTTTATAGAGAGATGTTTGAAAACATCTTAATTGCTTGAACTTGGAGTGATATATTCTTGGACATAATCTGTTAATTCAAAATGACCTTTAAAACATATTGTTAGCCAGGCTCAGTAGCACATGCCTATGATCCCAGCACTTGAGAGGCTGAGGCAGGAGGATCACGAGTTCAAAGCTAGCCTCAGCAGTAGCAAGGCACTTAGCAACTCAGTGAGACCCTGTCTCTAAATAAAATACAAAAAAGGGGATGGGGATGTAGCCCAGTGGTTGAGTGCCCCTGAGTTCAATCCCCGGTACCAAAAAAAAAAAAAGTATATATATATATGTGTATATATATATATCTCCATATATATATATGCAATATATATGGAGAGAGAGAGAGAGAGAGAAAGTTAAATTACAGTATTCCAGGGTTGGGGTTGTGGCTCAGTGGTAGAGCACTTGCCTAGCACGTGTGAGACACTGGATTCTATCCTCAGCACCGCATAAATAAATAAAATAAAGGTATTGTATCCATCTACAACTAAAAAATTTTTTTAAATTACAGTATTCCATAAAAACCTCAATAGTAATATTTTAAAGTGCCCTCTCATTGCTTGTTAGCCCTAAGTATTATCATTTAAAATTTTGTTTTGTTTTTATAACTTAGCAGATAAAAAAGAATATCTTGCCTTTCGGGTTCCCTTGGAAGTAAAGGTTTGATGGTTACCTCCTCCATGGTCTCTCTCTTTCTCTCTGGGCCCCCTGCATCATTTCTGATCATTTGTCCTCCTTCCTGTTGGGCTCTGTTGCTCTTCCTGGGGATTTTCTCTTTTTCAATTCCTGCTCTGCTTTCCCAGGGAGCAGCAGGCCAGATATTTTCCATTCACCGAGGTGTTAGTTAACTGGTTAACCCGAACCCTCCGGGGGCCATCAGAGGTGTTGAGCCCATTGCTCTGTGGGGCAGAGCGGCACAATTTCTCAGCAGGGTGGCTGGATGCAGCACTGAGGGGAGCCAAAAGCCAGCCTTTTCTGGCCTCAAGTGCAGCAAGTACTAGAGGAAGCAAACCTCCTTAAAAAATGCACGTGATCAGGACTCAAATGCTTAAAAACAAACTCAGAGATCTTGGTGTAGGCAGAGACCATGAGTCATCCAGAAATGGCACTCAGTGTTCTGAAGGCAGGAAACCACTCTCTAGAAGGACAGACATGGGACAGACAGACACACAGAGGGGGCTGAGGAACTGCAGAAGCTGGGTAATTGAACAACAGTAATCTGTCCCAGGTAGGTGTGGTGGTGCATGCCTGCAATCACAGCTACTCAGGAGGATGGCAAGTTCGAGGCCAGCCTCAGGAACTTAGTGAGGGCCTAAGCAATTTAGTGAGGCCCTGTCTCAAAATAAAAAATAAAAGGGGCTGGAAATGTGGCTCAGTGGTTATGTGCCCCTAGGGTCAATCCCTGATACACAAAAATAAAAATAAAAAAAAAATAAAATCTGGCGTCACCAGCCCTTTTTATTTTTTACTTTGAGAAAGTTGCCAAGGCTGGCCTTGAACATAGGACCCTCCTGAGATTATGGGCCTGAGCCACTGCACCCAATTTACTATAACATTTTACTCTGGTTGCTTTATAATCAATCCAATTATCCACTTTTCTATCTCTCCAGCAATTTGAATTATTTTTGCTATATTTCAAAGTAAGCTGCAGACTTCACTATACTTCCCGCTAATACATGTACATTATGAACTAGAATTCAATATTTGCTTACAGGTCTGTCTATCATTTCTTTGGGGCAAAATTTATATACCACTGTTATGGTTTGAATCTGAATTATCCCCCAAAGTCTCGTGTGTTGAAAACTTGTTTGCCAGCCTGTGGCACCACTAGGGGTGGGGACCTTCAGAAGATGGGGCCTGGTGGGAGAAGTTAAGTCCCTGGGACTTCCTTGAAGGGGATGTTGGAACCGGAGCCCCTGCCTCTCTCTCCACATCCGGGCCACCTCCTTTGTCCGTCATGTGCTCCCTGCCGTGACGTACAGCTTCTCCACAGGCCCAAAGGCAACCAGGCCAAGCACCCATGGACTGAAGCCTCTGAAACCACAAGCCAGAACAAACCTTTCCTTCTTTTGTTTATCTCAGGCATTTTGTCACAGAGAAAGAAAGCTAACACAACAACAAAAGGCACAAACCCTAAGTGGACAATCTGATGAGGCTTTTTTTAGTATTTATTTTTTAGTTTTAGGTGGACACAATACCTTTATTTTATTTTTAGGTGGCGCTGAGGATTGAACCCAGTGTCTCACGCATACTAGGTGAGCACTCTACCACTGAGCCACAACCTCAGCCCCTCTGATGAGTTTTTAAAAATGTATATGCTTGTACAACATAGATCCCTATCAAAACATGAAACATTGCTATCAATCCAGAAAGTTCCTTCGTGCCCCTCCCCAATCAGTATCTGTCCTCATGATCCCAGAAGCAAATTCTGCTCTGAGTTTTATACCAGGTGTTAAGTTTTGTCTGTTCTGCAACTTCCCGTAGAAATTACACATGTGTGTAGCTTTTGTGTGTGGCTTCTTTCACTGCATTTAAGGATACTTTATTAGGAAGAAACTGGCAAACTATAGGGCCTGCTGGGGACCTTGTTTTCATCTAGGGATAAGGGGAAAACCTTTCTCATTGAATAGAATTTAAAATGATTGTGGACACCTTGGCTATTTCATGGCTCATATATGTAGCCAGCACCATCCCAATGCCAAAACCAAAGACATTACAAGAATGAAAATTACATACAGACCAGTATCTATCATGAGCCTAGATGCAAAAATCCTCAACGAAATATTAGCAAATGGAATACTACAGTAGATAAAAAGAATTACACACCATGACCAAGTGGAATTTATTCCAAGTATGCAAGCCTGGGGCAACATTGAAAAATCAATTTCTATAATCCATTATATCAACAAGCTAAAAAAGAAAAATTACACAATCATATAAATGAAAACAGAAAAAAAGCATTTGTCAAAACCCACACCCATTTATGATTTAAAAAATTCTCATTCAACTAAGAATAAAATGGAACTTCCATGACTTGATAAAGAATAGCTACAAAAATATGCAGCTATCATGGTATGTAATGGTTAGAAACTCAAAGCTTCACTAAGGAAACAAGGAACAAAGCAAGGATATCCCCTCTCATCACTCCTTTCAACAGTGTACTATGATTCATAGCTAATGCAATAAGATAAGAAAGGGAAATAAAAAGAATACAGATTGGAAAGAAAGAAATAAAACTATCTTTGTTCACAGGTAATACAATAGTCTATGTAGAAAATCTTGAGAAATCATCATCAACAACAAAACTTCCTGGAATTAATAAGAAATTAGAGCAAGGTTGTAGAATACAAAATTCATACACAAAAGTCCATCACTTTCTGTATACAAAGTGGAACTTGAACAAGCAAAATTTGAAGTTAAAATGCAATATCATTTATATTAACCCCCAAAACGAATTCTTTAGGTACAAATTAACAAAATATGTACATGATCTACAAAACTACAAAATTTTGATGAATGAAATCAATGAAGAACAAAATAAATGGAGGGAAGTTACATGTTCATGGATAAGAATTCAATATTGTCAAAATATCAGTTCTTACCCAATCTGGCTTATCGGTTGGATAAGTAAGTCCCAACCCAAACTCCAGCAAGCAATGTTATAGACATTGACAAACTGATTGTGATGTTAATATGGACAGGCAAAAAATCCAGAATAGCCAACACATTCTTTAAACAGAACAAAGTCGGGGGACTAACATTACCTGACATCAACCATGAGCATAAAGCTACAAAAATTAAGACAGTGTGGTATTAGGGGGAAAAAGTAGACAAATAGATGAAGGCAGCAGAATGGACAGCCCAGAAATAGAGCCACATAAATAAAGCCAACTGATCTTTGACAAAGGAGCAAAAGCAAAAGCATCATGGAGAAAGAAGAGTCTTTTCAAAAAATGGTGCTGGAACAACTAAACATCCACATGCAAACCAGTGAATCTATAGACAGACCTTATATCTTTCACAAAAATTAACTCAAAATGAAGTATCCATCCAAATGGAACCTGCAAAACTACAAAACTCTTAGAAGATAACACAGGAGAAAACCTTGATGAATTTGGACACGACAATGACATTTTTTTAAAAATTAGGTGCGTATGACAGCAGAACGCATTTTGATTCATTGTATACAATTGCAGCACAAGTTTTCATTTCTCTGGTTGTACATGATGTAGCGTCGCACCATATGTGCGACATGTACCTAGGGTAATGATGTCCATCTCATTCCACCATCTTTCCTGACCCCATGTCCCCCTTTGCCCAATCAAAGTTCCTCCATTTTTCCCATGCCCATCCCCCATTATGGCAATGACTTTTTATATGCATTAAAGGCATGATCTATAAAAGAAAGAATTGATAAACTGAACTTCATTAGAATTCAAAACTTCTGCTCTGCGAAAGATAGTATCATAGCTGGGTGTGGTGGTGCAGGCCTATAATCCTAACAATTCTGGAGGCTGAGGCAGGAGGATTCCAAGTTCAAGGTCAGCTTCAGCAACTTAGCAAGACCCTGTCTCAAAATTAAAAATATAAAAAAGGGCTGAGGATGTAGCTCTGTGGCTTGCCTTTGCATTGTCTTTTGCAAATATTTTCTCCCATTCTGTGGATTGTCTTCTCATTGTCTTGACACTGTCTTTCCTACCCCAAGCTCCTCTCCCCAATATTGGGGGTTGAACTCAGGTGTATTCTACCACTGAGCTACATCTCAGTCCATTTATTTATTTATTTATTTATTTATTTATTTATTTATTTAATACTTTTTTATTTGCTTTAGTTGTACACAATGCCTTTATTTTTATGTGGTGCTGAGGATCAAACCCGGGCTGCGCACGTGCTAGGTGAGTGCTCCACCACTGAGCCACAACCCCAGCCCTTATTTATTTATTTATTTTGAGCAGGGTCTCACCAAGTTGTCCAGGCTGACCTTGAACTTGTGATCCTCCTGCCTCAGCCTCTTGAGTTGCTGGGATTACAGGCTTTTGCCACTGTGCATGGAGTAAAACTGTCTTTACTCACAGATAAGATTGTAGAAAAACCTAAGAAACCTTCAAAACAGCTACAAGAACTGATATTTGAGTTTAACATCATCACAGAATACAAGATCAACATTTAGGGGCTGAGATGTAGCACAGTGGTAGAGCACTTGCCCTAGCATGCACAAATCCCTGGGTTTAATCCCCAGCACTGAGTAAAAGAACTAATCCTACTTCTATGTACTGGAAATAAACAACTTAAAATTGAAACAAAAACAAAGAGTTGCTCAGGAAAGCTGCCGGGGCAGATGGAGACTCACCTAGAAGTGCTCTACTTGTTCTACTCAGAGCTACTTGGAACACGGTCTGCTCTGGATATTATACAGGGGATACTGGGTCTCTGAGCTCAAACGTGGCAAGATATCCTGATCTAGGAGGGACAAGGACAACAACTGGCCTCTTCCAGACAGTTCCTCCTTATCTCAGAACATTGCATGTTCATTATGTTGTGCAGAAGTGCAAGCAAGAGGGGGAGCGCTGGGTCAGTTAAGGCCATTGGGGAACCTCTCCCGGAACTCCAATGTCCACCACAAGAGAATGGAAACATAAATCGTGATGTATTCATACCATGGAGGCACCACTCAGCAGTAAGATGGAACTACTGACACGTACACAGATGAACATTCAAAACATTAAGCCTAGTGAAAGCAACCAGATGTAAGCACGCATACTTTATATTCCACTTGCATAAAACTCTAGAAAAGCCTAATTGAATCTATAGTACCAAAAACAAGACCAGTGATTTTTAATTGGGTCAACCTTGGGCCAGGATGAAGATGGGAAAAAGTGGGAAAGGACCATAAGGAATTCTTTGGGGTGTTAAAAATGTTCTCTATCTTGATTATGGTGTTCTCTTATGGTTATATCAATTCACTGAGATTCATCAAATGTACATTTAAAGTAGATTTGTTTTTCCCTGGGTTCAATCTCCAGCAACACACACACACACACATACATGCACACATACAAAGGAGTTTATTTTATTGTATTAAGTTATACCTCAGTAAAGTTGCTTTTTGAGTAAAAAAACAAAAGAAGAAATGACTACTAGAGGCAAAACAAAGCTGACCTTTATTCACATCTTACATAGTAAGCCTGTTGAACATTTTTTTTTTCACATTTTATTAGTGCATTATAATTACACATAATGGGATTCATTGTTGCATATTTGTACATACAACAACATAACAATATAATTTGGCCAATATCTGAGGATGTAGGGGAAAAGGTTCACTCATACATTGCTGGTAGGACAGCAAATTAGTGCAACCACTATGGAAAGCAATATGGAGATTCCTCAGAGAACTTGGAATGGAACCACCATTTGATCCAGTTATCCCACTCTTCAGCATATACCCAAAAGACGTAAAATCAGCATACTACAGTGATATAGCCACATCAATGTTTATAGTTCAATTTACAATAGCCAAGCTATGGAACCAACCTAGGTGCCCTTCAACAGATGAATGAATAAAGATAATGTGGTATATATACACAATAGAATATTACTCAGCCATAAAGAAGAATGAAATTTTGGCATTTGCCAGTAAATGGATAGAACTGGAGAATATCATACTACGTGAAATAAGTCAGTCCCAAAAAATCAAAGGCTGAATGTTCTCTCTGATTTGTGGATGCTAACCCACTACAAGGGAGGGTAGGGAAGGGAAGAATAGAAGTTCATTTGGATTAAACAAAGGTGAATGAAGGGAAAGGAGGGGAATGGAATAGGAAACACAGTGGAATGAATCAGACATAACTTTCCTTTGTTTATTTGTGAATACACGACCAGTGTAACTCCACTTCATGTGCAACCACAAGAAGGAGAAGTTATACTCCATGTACGACTAAAAAGAACAAATAGAAAACAATTTGGCCAATATCATTCTACAATATTTTCCCTTTCCCTCTCATCCTCCCTCTCCCTGGTCCTTTCACCCTACTGATTTCCCTTCAATTTTCATGAGGTCCACCACCACCTTCCCCCCCACACCTTTTCCTGGCACCCACTATCTGCTCAAGCTTCCACATTTGAGAGAAAACATATGACCCTTGACCTTTTGAGTTTGGCTTACTTCACAACACAATGTTCCCAAGTCCCATCCATTTTCTTACAAATGACATAATTTCGTTCTTCTTTATGACTGAATAAAACTCCTTTGTGTATACATATCACATTTTTTTATTCATTCATCCACTGATGGACACCTAGCCTCATTCCATAGTTTGCCTATTGTGAATTGTGCTGCTATAAACATGGGTATGCTTGTATCTCTATAGTATAAAGACTTTCATTCTTTAGGATAAAAGCTGAGGAATGGTATAGCTAAGTCATAATTCCATTCCTAGTCTTTTGTGGAATTTTTTTTTTTTTTTTTTTTTTTTTTTTTTTGGTACTGGGGATTGAACTCAGGGGCACTTGACCACATCCCCAGCCCTATTTTGTATTTTACTTAGAGACAGGGTCTCACTAAGTTGCTTAGTGCCTTGATTTTGCTGAGGCTGGATTTGAACCCGCAATCCTCCTGTCTCAGCCTCCTGAGCCACTGGGATTACAGGTGTGTGCCACCGCGCCCGGCTTATGGAACCTTTTTGATTTCCATAGTGGTTGTACTAATTTGCAATCCCACCAACAGTGTAAAGGTATTTCTTTTTTTTCCACATCCTCTCCTCATTGAACATTTTGGACACACCTCCAGTCTAGCTAAGTAATTAGGGCTTCCGCCGTATATAGGATAACTATAGTAGAATAAAGTATTAGAGAAGAGAGTTGTCTTGGGGCAATACATGATAATTCAATTAGTGTCCCAACAATGAAGATAAAACTAAGCCTATCAAAAGCTGAGGTCATCATCCTGGAAATCAAAGAATTTGAGGCAGAAGTTGGATTGAGTAGAATTTATGTAGGAGGCAGAGGCAGCATTGGATGTGAATAAATCTCAAAACTAAAGCTGCAGAGGTGACAGGGGTCACAAAATTTCTGCAGATGGAGATGACTCAGCTCCGATGAAGAGAGCTGACTACCCAGCATCCCAGAGAGGGGGCATGGCAGATCTGCCCACCTGCTTAGGAAAGGTGGAGTAGGTCTGGAGACACCCAGAGAGAGCCAGCATCAAGGTTGTCAGAGGGACATGCAGAGAGGTGGTGCAAATGCTCCCTGGTGGAGTGGGCCCAGGTCTGGAGGAAGGTGGGCCTTGGGGCCTGTGAGCCAAGTGTGCAGCCCCCAGAGAGGGATTCCCGGGCACAGTCCTTAAAGCACAGGATTTACTTCCACCCCAGATGCTCACATCTGGCCTCTGCTACTGCTACCTAATGTCTCTGAGACTCCGGGATTGTTATGAGGATTGAATGAAATCAAATGTGTTCAGATATGTAAAGTGCCGGGCACCCACTATCTGCTCAATAAGTTGAGTGATTTTTATCTTGTAGAGGGAACTAGGACTTGATGCACAAATTGCAGATGAGGACAAAGAAGTCCCCACCTATAGAGGATACATCAGACCCTTACTCTGAGTTCCTGCGATATCCAACACACAGCTCTCTCTCGGTGGACTAACCATATGCATATAAGTGATCTGCTTGTGTGTCTGTCCCTCACACCACATGCGTGCGCGCGCGCGCGCGACACACACACACACACACACACACACACACACACACACACATCTGCTTGCTGGACAGGGACTTGTACTGTACCTGGCACACAGCAGATGTTTAGCAAGCATGCATTGAAAGGATGAACCTTTATGGGAAGTACTGGAGCTCCCTCTGGAGGTCAAAGAAACAACTACAACTGAGCCAACCATCCAGGCTGTGGTCCCATAAGGTTAGTGAAATCCTGTGACTAGGCTGACTATGCAGTCTCTTTTGTAGGCTGGAAAGGGTGCTGTGAAAATAGATTCCTACCAAATCCTGAACTTTCTAGGCAAAGTTTAGTCCTGGACTCCACCATTTGCCTCTTGCCACCTACCTGATGTGACCCACAGGGCATCTGCTTCTGAGTTACCTCTAGGTACACCTCCCCACCCCAACCTGACTCCAGGCTGTGGTACCCTTGTGTGCCCTTGAAAAAGCTGTTCCCAACTGAGGGACAGCTGGTGACTCCCTGCTCTGCCCCACCCACCCACATGGACACATTTCCATCACAGACCTCTAAATGCTTGTTAGCACAGCTTGTTATCCAGTCCCTTGAAGGACATGGGACCTTGAAGTCATTGAAGACAGGTGTGTGTTCTCTAGTTCTGTATCCTCAGACCTCGGCCACATAAATCCTCAATAAATATTTGTTGAATGGGTGGATGGATTGATGTCAAATTTTTACCTCCTTCTGGCCTTCTTTAGCTCTAACCCCCTTCAAAGTGCAAGCCACACCCCCCTCCCACAAGGGCTCCTCAACTTCAAAGGGGGTTTCATCCTGATAAACCCATTCTGAATTGAACATATCATGTCAATTCAGAGTACACCTAACTTCCAAACGTCACGACTTAGTAACACAGCACGCTGTGGAGGGCCAGTCACTTACAGTCGTGATTGCATGGCTGGCTGGGAGCTGCCGCTCACTGTGATGCCCAGCATTCCCATTGCTGTCAATCATTACTACAATTAAGATAGTGCTATTTGGTATAACAGCTAAGTCAAAAATCTCAGCGGCTTGACTGGGAGGTGTGGCTCAGTGATAGACTGACTGCTTGCCTATCATGCGAAGCTAACTTCAATCCCAACACCAGAAAAAAAAAAAATCCCAGTTGTTCTGTTATGGGTCAGACTATATGGGCAATGACCAAACAACTCCATCTTATTCTGAGATTCCATATAGTCTAAGACATGCTTCTCCCATGAGAACACCCTGCCCCTGTACCCAATAGCAGTTGCTTAGCATAGCATGTTTGGCAACACAAAATGGCAATTCTTATACAAAGTAAATTATTCTTTTTGGTTCTCATTTTTCTTGGACAATGTGCCCTGTCAGAGAATGTTTGTCTAGACATTAGCAACCATTCTTTAACTTGTACTCAACTAGGGTCATTTTGACCCACTTCCCCTTCTGCTGATGATCTCATATTTGTTTATGGTTTTGAATCATAGCCACAGTTACTGATGATTAATGTGGTTCTGGACTATAAATGTGTACTGTAACACTTGGAGGGGGTCAAAGGGTATAGATTTGCAGCCTGCCTGTTGGCCTGCCAGCTGGTAGATCCAGACCTCTGGCTGGTGAATAAAGTTTCCATCTCCTGCTTTAAGATCTACTGGGTGATTTATTGCAATCGCTCTATAACATTTTGGAGGCCCCAGCAAGATGATCACCAGGGCCAAGGCTATAGCTCTTGGGCGCTCGGGAGTCCTGGACCTTCTGAAGCAGAGAGAGGCACTCTTCCTCTCTAGCTGTGGGAGCTCTCTGCTTTGTGAGAGAGTCTGGACCTCCTGTGGAGACCGATTCCAGCCCACCCATGAAAGCTCTGGTGTGACTCACATCTGTAATTCCAGAGGCTTTGAAGGAGGATGGAACTGCATGTGTTGAGAGGTACTGTATTTGTTGTATCCGTTTGACTTGATTGTAATTCCTTAGAGGTTCTGAGCACCTGATTGTAAATCTTTTGAAGTGTATCAAGTGCTTGACTGTAATGCCCAAAAGTCTATCAGGTGACCAGGGACCTGATGAGGCCCAGGTCAAGAACCAGTGAACTCTGATAAATAGACTATGATGGCCGTCCGGAGACTGGAATCCAGTAGAGGAAGGAGAGAGTGTCTGTCTTGTGTTTTTATCTTGTCTTGTCTTGTTTGTTATCGTTTGTCCCCTCTTTGTTTGTTTGTGTTATTTCTACCTCAGTTTGTTTCTAACATTTTTTTCAACCATGTGCCCTGCTGACACCCATCAGTCACTCGCCAACCCTAACCCTTCCATCTCCAGTCACACTCAGTACCCTGGTAAATTCTTGTCTTTCACCTTCCTTTTATTTCTGCCTATTGTTTTAATTGTTAGCCTTGTCATGGGAAATCTAATCCAAACCTGGCCTGAAAAAAAAATGGTTAAAAATGTTTTTTTTCATTCCTTTTTTTAAAATTTTAATGCTTTTTATTTTTTTACACAAATGTAGTACATGATGTAGAGACACACTGTTCATGCATTCATACCCATACATAGGGGTAATAATGTCCATATCATTCTACCATCATGTTTTTTTAAAGATATTTATTTATTTACTTTAGTTGTACACAATACAATGTATTTACGTTTATGTGGTGCTGAGGATCGAACCCGGGCCGCGCACGTGCAAGGCGAGCGCTCTGCCGCTGAGCCACAACCCCAGCCCTACCATCATGTTTTTAACCATGCTCACTAAAGCTTACATTACAAGGAAAGTGGCCAACAGGACTAAAGAAGGGGAAAAAAATGTCAAAAGTAAAAGCTAAAGGTAGGAAAGCATTTTAGAGATTGCCTTCATTTAGGAACTGGGCCAGGTGGCCAGCAGAGTAGACCATGTCAGTTCCTATAGAGGACAGATTAGGACTAGAGAGTTTTATAGGTTATCATTTCTAAGATACATAAAAACATCATTTTGTCTAGGATATTTGGCTTTTGTCTCTCAGCATTTACAAACATGAATAACTTCCAACGATTGGAAATGGTCCAAAAGATTTTTTCAAAATGCCAGGCTAAAATTTTGATGGTTGCTATCAGACCAGAAAACCCAGTTTAGAACAGGACCCCAGAACCTGAGGGAGCCCTCCTGAGGAGACCAGTGGAAACAAGCTCCCTTGCTGCCTCTTGGGGGAATTCCTTCAGGGAGGGATAGGGCCAGCCTTTGTCTACATTTTCTGAACTCTTTTCACCTCTGATGAGCAAGACCACATCAGGACGGAGGCTAGGAAGGCTTTTAAAATTCTGTATTTTTTAAGTTCATAATTTTGATCCGGTGTGCCCAGGTTAATATGTTTTTCTAATCAGACTTTTTTTTTTTTTTTTTTTTTTTTTTTTTTTTTTTTGTGGTACTGGGGATTGAACTCAGGGGCACTCAAACACTGGGCCACATCCCCAGCCCTTTTTTGTATTTTATTAGAGACAGGGTCTCACTGAGTTACTAAGTGCCTCACCATTGCTGAGGCTGGCTTTGAACTCGCGATCCTCCTGCCTCAGCCTCCCAAAGTGCTGGGATTATAGGCGTGCACCACCGCGCCAGGCTTGATCAGACTTATTTTATCCAACTATAAATGTTTTTTTAACACTCTGCTTTGTTCTGAGGCCAATTCACAGGGGTTAGCTCTCAATCTAACAGGTTTTTAAAAAATAAGCTACAAGGCCTTTGTTTGTTATGGCCCATAATAGTTCAGTACAATAGAATTTTATTGCTGACCCAAGGAAAGGCCAAACAGGGCTTCTGCTCAGAGGATGTCACCTTCCAGGTCTGGCTTTGACCTGTGGACTGGGAAGGATGATGGAGGTTTTCACAAGCCAAGTCTGGAGCTAACTTGTGTCAATTTTGCTGATATTCCATTGACCCAAAATCAGTCCCATAGTACTCTCATAGCAAGGCAGAATGGGAAATGTAGTCTCATTGCATGTGCCCAGAGAGAGAAAAAAACAATGGGTTTTATTAGCATCTAGCTAGTCTCTGCTATGCCAGTTTAATGGGAACTTATTCCCATTGAAAGATTTGGGGATTTAGATTCAGCTCTGTTATTAACATATATATGTATTTCTCTCTTTCTTTTTAGACAGGGTCTCATTAAGTTTCTGAGGCTAGTCTCCTACTTGTGATCCTCCTTCCTCAGCCTCGCAAGTAGCTGAGATTACAGGTATGCCAACAAGCCTGGTAGTAGCCTATTTTAATAGTAGAAAGGTTTTTGTAAGTAGACAGGAACACTTGCCAGGCTCGAACATTTGATCACCAATTAGAACTTCATGCAATAAATATTCTAAACAATTTAATTAAAAGTACAGTTTTATCATGATATTATTTGAAACTTAAATAAAATTTTATTAGCACATAGAAACACCCTCACTATATACTATCTGTGACTGCTTTGGTGCTGCAATGGCAGAGTTGAGTAGTTGCAACAGAGACCATATGACCTGCAGAGGCAAAATTATTAACTATATGGCCCTTTAAGAAAAAGACTGGGGATGGAGCTCAGGTGTATAGAGCATGTGCCTAGTACAGTGAGGCCCTATGTTCAACCCTCAGCAACACACGCATGCACACACACACACACACACACACACACACATTTGGACAAAAACAAAATATCCAAAAATGTAGCAAAACTAACTACCGTGCTACATTTACATTTACAATAGTTTCCCCATATCTGTGGTTTCTCCTTCAATGTTTCAGTTACCTGCTATCAACTTCAGTCTGAAATATTAAATGGAAAACTTCCAGAAATAAATAATTCATAAGTTTTAAATTGTATGCTATTCCAAGTAGTATGGTGAATCTCATGCCCTCTCACTCTGTCTTGTCTGGGATATGACTCTTTCCCTTGTCCATAGTATCCACACTGTATACACTGCCCACCCGTTAATCACTTAGTAACCATCTTAGTTATCAGAATGACTATCTTGCTATCACAGTGTTTGTGTTCAAGCAGTGCTATTTTGCTTAACAATGGCCCCAAAGCCTAAGAGTAGATGCTGGGGATTCAGACATGCCAAAGAAAAGTCACAAAGTACTTTTTTTTTTTTTTTTTTTTTAAGTGAAGAGGTGAAAAATGCAATAAGATATTTTAAGAGTACATTCACATAGCTTTTATTACAGAGTTTATTATTATAGTGATTCTATTTCATTATTAGTTATTGTAAAATTTTTATTGTGTCTAATTTATACATTAAATTTCATCATAGTGTGTGTGTACAGGAAAATAAAAAACAATATATCAGGTTTGGTACTACTGGTTTCAGTCATCCATTGAGCATGTTGGAAAGTAATCCCCGTGAACATGGGAGGACTACTATAAACCTATTTTTTGTTTGTTTGTTGTTTGTTTTGTTTTTTGCAGCGCTGGGGATTGAACCCAGGGCCTTATGCATGATAGGCAAGTGCTCCACCATTGACCTACACACCCAGCCTGGGATGTGAGTGTTCAAAGCCAGTCTCAGCAAAAAGCAAGGTGCTAAGCAATTCAGTGAGACCCTTTCTCTAAATAAAATACAAAATAGGGCTGGGGTTAGTATTTTAAAAGAGGTTTATGAGGCTGGGGATGTAGCTCAGTGGCAAAGCACTTACTTGCCTAACGTGCACAAGACTCTGGTTTGATCCCTAGCACTGAAAATTAAGTAAATAAAATGCTTTCCCCGTGGAATTCATCTTGTAGTCACTATCCTCACACTGGTTCTTTAACATTTTTAGGATATGGTAATGCTTATTTTATCACCTTGGAGGGATAAAGTAGAAAGACCCTGAAAAATGGAAAAGGAAGAGAAAGGAGAAGGAAGAGGAAAGACAAGAAGGGGAAACAAGTTTGCTTTCTCAGGATTCATTTAGATTAATTAGGACACCTAGAGGTTTCATCCCCCAAAAATAAAGAACGAAGTCTAGGCAAGTAGCTCTGTGCCTTTGGAGACTCACCTGATCCACCTAGTCTTTCTGCATTCTCTTGGGCCTCTTTCCATGTTGTGACTCTGTGTGGCAACCCAAGCCCGCAGGTCCCTCCCTGCTTTCCCTGGTCTTCTCTCTCTTGCTCACACTTTCATGTTCATCCTTTCACATTTAGAAATGGAGACAGTCGCATGCCTGTAATCCCAGCGGCATGGGAGGCTGAGGCAGCATGATGGAGAGTTCAAAGCCAGCCTCAGCAAAAGTGAGATGCTAAGCCACTCAGTGAGACCCTGTCTCTAGATAAGATACAAAAAAGGGCTGGGGCTGGGGCTCATGGTCGAGTGCCCTTAAGTTCAATCCCCAGTTACCACCCACCCCCCAAAAAAGAAAGAAAGAAATGGAGACTGTGTTGTATGCAGCTCTATAAACAGACATGGCCCTTAGGATCTCTTAAAGCAAGAGATCCACACACATCAACACTGTCCTTACTAAAATAAGTATTTAAAAGGCTATTTTTGTACATTTTATATAAACTTTTCCTTTCTAGGTATCACAGTCTCACATCCTTTTAGACTAAACCTGTCCTCAACCACTGTAATTATTCTTCAGTTCCCACAGACAAATCATGTTAAGTCATTGCCATTTGTTACAGCTGGGCCAATTAGCACTACATTTCTGAAACCTTCCATTGTTTATCCAGGCCAATAGCAGAATATTCTGGGCTCATCCTGATCATTCCCTGCTTCCAGGACATAGACAGCATGTCAGGACCAGAGTCCTCATTCCTCTTGCTGTAGAATTATATCAGAGTCCAGAACCTGAGCACTTAGAATTAGGCAAAAATAGTTCCCCTGAGATATGTTTGAAATGAAAGACCTGGAAAAGAGATGTCTTTTTTAAAATATATTTATTTATTTGCTTTAGTTGTACACAATGCGTTTATTTTTACGTGGTGCTGAGGATCGAACCCAGGCTGTGCACGTCCTAGGCGAGCGCTCTACCACGGAGCCACGATCCCAGCCCCAAGAGATGTCTTTTGAATGTGTTATTGCTCATCTTTCAAACCGATATTTTTTAAATCCCAGAAATATAATAATCATGAAAATTCGATTTAATGGAGACAGAAACAATTATCTGATTCTCAAAACTTCTCATTATTTATCAAAATCAAAGCTTAGTACAGGCCAAAATCACACCTTTAACATAGACTGAGTATAAAGAGGATACAAAATCTGTCTGCTATGGTTTAAATATGGTTTGTCCCCTCTGAAACTCATGTTGAAATTCAATTCCCATAGTGAGACATTAAGAGGTGGGACCAGGTGGGACCTCCGAGAGGCAATTAGGGCTCTGCCATCATGAATGGATTAATTCTCTCATGCAATTAGTGGATTAATGGGTCACCTCCAGAGTGGGTCTTACGCTATAAAGCCAGTTTGGCTAGGTCTGCCACTGGATCCCGAGTCTCCCCATGTGGTGTCCTGTGTTGCCCCAGGGCTCTGCCAGCTTCACCAGATGCAGTCCCTCCACCAGGAACCAGAACCACAAACCAAAGTAATCTCTTTTCTTTATAATTTACCCAGTCTGTGGTGTGGTATTATTTGGGGGGGGGGGCGGGTACCAGGGATTGAAATCAGGGGCACTCGAACACTGAGCCGCATCCCCAGCCCTATTTTGTATTTTATTTAGAGACAGGGTCTCGCTGAGTTGCCTAGTGCCTCACTTTTGCTGAGGCTGGCTTTGAACTGGTGATCCTCCCATCTCAGCCTCCCGAGTTGCTGGGATTACAGATGTGCACCACGACGCCTGGCTGTGGTATGGTATTGTTGATGACAGAAAAAGGACTGAGACACTCACCTAAAGGGAAGGGTGTTTGCACTCCGTGGGACAAAGGAGAGCCCTCTAAGGAGGTTTGGGGGGAGGGGAGTTAGCTGGGGAGGAAGGGAAAGGCAGGAGGTGAGTCCCATATGTTTCTTCTTCCTTCCTCCTGGACTGAATATGGAGAAGACAGACTAAATCCAAGAAGAACAAAATACTCAGGTGATTTGGTTGTGGGGATAGGGGTAGAGGGTAGGTCTAACCCTCCTATTGGGAAGGCTTGAGGGCCCCTGCCAAGGAGAAGAAGGTGCCAGTATGAGGAGGGCCAGAATCCAGAGGTGCCCACGACCCAAAGACAACCCGGGGGCCCACTCCTTCTGAGGAAGAGTAGGACAGGAAGCCAGGGCCCTAAAGAGCGCTGCTCCAGGCCTCAAGGACAGCAGCCCGGCAGGTGCAGAGAAGAGGGTTCTCCACACCACTCCATCAGCAAGGGATCCAGTGAGGACCCCAACCGCTAACCTCCCTTCTGAGAGGAGAGGGAGTCCTGAAGCGAAGTCTGAACTCCAAGAGACCGAGTCTTTGCAACAGTCTCCATCTGCCCAGAAGAGCCCAAGATAGCTTACTCAGCAAGTCATTCACTCCCACCACTCCGCGCCCTCCCTGGGCGCACGGCCAAGACCAGGCTGGAGGAGGGAGGCGAGGCGGCGTGGGCTCTTGGCCTCTAGAGGGCGCGCGGTCGCCAGGACGAAGGGCTGGTCACGGTTTTTCCCAGCCTGTGAAACCAGTGACGCTTGTCCCCAGCCTCCGAAGCGGGCTCCCCTTGCTGGAAAGCCTCTTCCCGCTCTGTGTTGCAATGCTCCGGGGTTTTTCCTTTTCCACATGTAAATTCTATCATTTGAATATAGATTCTAAAAGCATTGGCCACACCCATCCCAGCCCACCCTAGCTGTTTTCATCTCGCTACATGCGCACGCACACAATCGCACGCGTCTTTTTTTTTTAATATTTATTTATTTGCTTTAGTTGTGCACAATGCAATGCGTTTATGTTTACATGGTGCTGAGGATCGAACCCGGGCCGCGCCGCGCACGTGCTAGGCTAGCGCTCTACCGCTGAGCCACAACCCCAGCCCCTCGCACACGTCTTTTTTGAGAACGACTTTGGAAGGTCCTCCGCGTGGCTGTTCTCTGGAACAACCTGGAACAGATCCCACCCAGTAGGAGCTGACATCTCCTCAGCGTCCCTCACCTGTGAACTGCTCCCCAAGGACGGGACCTGAGCTGGCCTGACAGATCCCCCTCGCAAGCCTCTGCCTTCTGGATTTCCCCCTTCCTTTCACCAGCCCCTCCTCAGAAATGCTTGGGATTTAATGCTGTCTAGGAATATTTGCTTTCCAAAAACGAGAATGGAAAACAAGGCAATGTTTACCCCTAGCGCTGCAAGGGGTGAATGCTCAGGCGCCTGCTTAGGCATCATGTAGCCAGGGAAGCTGCACCAGGCTACGCCACCTTCCCAAGGCTCTTCATGTCTCCCCACCCGCACAGCCTAAGGGGGACCCAGCTCTCACCTGGGAGTTCAGGCCAATTAAACAGCTAACCGTGAGACGGAATACCAACTGGGGGAGCATTTGGGAGCAAGTCACCAAGATTATTCCAAACTGGTACATGGAGTAGTCTTATGGTTTGTTTTTGTTTAGTTGGTGTTTTAGTCAGCTTTTTGTGCTGCTGTGACTAGAAGACCCATCAAGAATAATTATAGAGGAGGAAAAGTTTATTTGGGGGCTCATGATTTCAGAGGTCTCAGTCCATAGAAGGTTAGCTCTATTCCTTGGGGCTCAAGGTGAAGCAGAGCATCACCTCGAAAGAGTGTGGCAGAGAAAGTGGCTCAGGACATCACATAGGAAGTAGAGAGAGACTCCACTCTCCAGCAAAGGCATGCCCCACAACGACCCCATCCTCTAGCTACACCCTACCAGCCTCAGTCAGTTAATCCTATCAGGGGATTAATTCACTAATTGGGTTAAGGCTCTCAAAACCTAATCATTTCACCTCTGAACCTTCTTGCATTGTCTCCCACATGAGCTTTTGGGGGGACACCTCACATCCAAACCATAACAGTTGGTTAGTTTTTCTTTTTTTGATACTGGGAATTGAAACTGAGGGTGCTTTACCACAGAGCTGCATCTCTGGTCATCTATATGTCCATATTTATTTATATATTTTGACATTCATTTTTTGATATATTTCATTTCCCTGTGTTCAGATTCATTTCTCTGTGTTCGGCTGTGCAGGTGATCCGAGGCTGCTGCAGCTGTGGTTCACATGGGACCAGGTGTGGCTCCTGCAGGCAGCAGACCTTGGCAGCATCCATGAGATGCTAGTTCTGCAGGCATACAGAATTTAAGAGCTGAGGGGACACGGAAGCTTCTACTCAGGTTTCCAAGGAAAGCCTGAGAGGCCGGCAGTGTATGGCAGGATCAGACTCCCTGAAGACATTCCCAGACAAAGCAATGCATGAAACCATGAGTGGGGCCAAAGCTGCAATGGAGACCCCAGGAAGTCAGAGATGCCAGAAATGTGGGCTGCCCTGGATTTTGGTCTTGCTTTGGTCCTCTCCCTCCGTTTTTTTTTTTTTTTTTTTGTACTGGGGAATTGAACTCAGGGGCACTTGACTCCTGGTCCACATCCCAGCCCTTTTTTTTTTTTTTTTTTTATATTTATTTATTTACTTTAGTTGTACACAATGCAATGCATTTATGTTTACGTGGTGCTGAGGATCGAACCCGGGCAGCGCACGTGCGAGGTGAGTGCTCTGCCACTGAGCCACAACCCCCGCCCCCATCCCAGCCCTTTTTGTATTTTTTAGAGACAGGGTCTCACTGAGTTGCTCAGTGCCTCACCACTGCTGAGGCTGGCTTTGAACTCTCGATCCTCCTGCCTCAGCCTCCCAAGTGCTGGGATTACAGGCGTGCACCACTGTGCCCGGCTCTGCTCTCCCTCCTTTCTATACCCCCATTCTTTACTTTTAAAATGGGAATTTTTTTTCTTTTATTCTAAGTTGTTATATATGACCGCAGAATGCATTACAATTCATATTACACATATAGAGCACATTTTTACATATCTCTGGTTGTATATAAAGTATATTCGCACCATTCATGTTTTCACACATGCACTTAGGGTAATGATTTCCATCTCATTCTACCATCTGGAATGGGAATGTTTGCTCTGTGCCTGTCCCACCATTTTATGTTAGAGATATGTAACTCTTTTTTTAACTGATTTGTGTGTGTGTGTGTGTGTGTGTGTGTGTGTGTGTACAGGGGATTGAACTGAGAGGCACTCAACCACTGAGCCACATCCCCAGTCCTTTTTTATTTTTCATTTTGAGACAGGGTCTAAGTTGCTGAAGACCTCTCTAAGTTGCTGAGCATGGCTTCAGACTTGCAATCCTCTTGCCTCTCAAGTCGCTGGGATTATAGGCATGCTCTACTGTGCCCAGCAAATTAACTGATTTAAAAAAAAAAGTGACCAGACCATTAGAAAATTTGAATTCTGTTGGGACATTTAATGATATTAAGGAATTACTATTTATTTGGGAGAGTCTGATAATGATATTGGATTACATTTTTTTAAAAAATTCTTATATTTTATAGATATATACAGAAGTACTTATGGATGAAATATGATGTATTTGCTTAAAAATCATCCCGTGGGTGGTTGGGGAGTAGGTGGTGGCATACAGATAAAAGAAGACGGGTCATGAGTTCATGCTTATTGAAGTGAGTGGTGGGTAACATGGGGTTTATCTCTGCATTTGTGCAGAAATTTTAATAATGAGCATGTCAAATAGAATTCACAGCCAAATAAGAGCATAAGCATATAAATAATCAGTGATCCTATTTGCAGGAGGTGAGCTGTTCCTAAATCCCTGTAGGAAGCTCCTCTAGGAAGCCAGGAAGCATCTTTGTCTTTATACCCTTAAAAGTCATAATTCCATAAGTGTCCCAGTCACTCCCTGACTGTGATACCCAGAACACTGATGGTCCCTGAGCTTCGTGGAGGCCACATTCGGGGACTGTCATCCCAGTTACTAACAGTGAGAATCTAGTAAATGTCTACAGTCCACCTACCTTGAGCTTATTAAGGCTCTCTTGGCTACAATAGATGAGGACATCAAGTGTGCTTGGAGGATAGGGCCACCAGCCATCAGGATTACTCAGGACTCACCTTGTGTTGGTGCTGAGGTACTCCATCCTGGGCAAACCTGAGCCCACACCTGAGGGCCTTCCGGCCAGGCCCATCTGGCAGCACAGCCTAGATTCTTTCTACCCTGAATCCATGGCTTTTCCAAGTTGGTGAGTAGAATGGTCGATTTTAAGTGCTTTTCTCACTAATTTTCCTTGGTAACAGCAGATTTAAAACTTAATGAAGAAATTAATATTGATGGACATTGAGAAAATAATGACGACTATTCGTTTGATAGCCTACTTTTCCATGTGGGACTCATTCATACATTCATATCCTGCAGCCAGACTTTCTACTAGTTCTTCCTTCCGCTTTGAAAGCCGAAGGGCATTGAATGTGCCAGTGGTTCATGGTGCGTGACATCTTGGACATCATGGGGATTCCATTCTGGGCCAATTTGGTAATCCCTGGCACCAACCAGTTGCTCCTTTCTTCCTCCTTTGGACTTTTTGCCCCTGCCTGCTACCCTCCAGATAACTGGTATTCCCTCAGTTATCAGGGAGGCTCTGCAGCTCAGCTTTCTAGGCCTTTTGGTTCCCACATGGAAGGAGAGAAAATCAGCCTTCACTTGAGTGCAGAATTCAGCTGACCCATCAGTAGTGGCTATCTGGAGAACTGTGTTGAGAAGGATTCTGAAGCCACCTCCAAGACTTGGCAAGAAAGCTCTGGCTAGTGATGCTTGCCTAGGGAAGGTTATAGAAGTGTGCATACATGCTGTATACCTACTAACCCAAGCTTAGAGATCACCCTTATTTCATAGGTAATAACTACTAATATTTATTGAACACTTACTATATTCCAACCACTATAGCAAGTGCTTTGCACGTATCATCGCATTTAATTCTCACAATGACTCTGAGTTAGGGATTATCATTATCACTTCACAGATGAGAAAACCTGGGAAGAAAGAGGATTGCAGATCACACAGGTCACACCGGGATTTTCCAGGAGAATGGCCACCATCTCCATGTTCTTGGTCCAGTGTTCTATAACAGAACATTTGTATAAAGTATACAACAGGTGGCCCCTGGGCCAGCAGACTCAGCATCACCTGGCCACTTCACAGGAGGCAAATTCTCCAGCCCCATCTCAGGTCCGCTAAACCAGGCAGAGCAATGCAAAGTCTGTTTTTCTGATGCAAAGTCAAGTTTGAGAACCTCTATTCTACATCCCACTGCCTCTTTCTGGACCCATCCTGTAAGTTACCACCCAGTGGGAAGGAACTGGGTGAACTGGGAGCTCAAACTCCTCAGTTGCAAGGAGCAAAGAGGGCAAGAGTGATAAGGTAATGCTTTCCTAAGCACCAAAGCTGTCACCGTCACCACATCTTGGACTCTAGACAGTACCCAAGTGCAGGGCCAAAGGTTATTGATTTATGAGCCCTCTGGTTACACTCCACTCTATACAAGGGAATTTCTGCTCAGTACTTGAAATGTAGAGTCAACAGAAACTAAGCTCAAAGGCGTTTGCATATGAATATTTTCCCCTCCTTCCAGGTATTGTTCAAGTTTTCCATTGTTCATTCATTAACTTATGGAGCATTTTCTGAATACTACTGTGTGCCACTCAAGGAAAATGCAAAACTAACAATGGAAGAGGACCAGTTGGTCAATGGAAGCTTCCTCCACTCTCCTAATGCCTCGCCCCCTCACCCCCACAAGAGGAGCCAACCTCCGGTCACAAGGTGTCAAGGCCAGCCCAGTAAGGAGTCCCTGGGCCCCTGCTCCAGGATGCCTGGCTTGGCGCAGTTGTACCAGTTGTTAGACATGAGGTGCATGAGAAGGAGGGACATACACCTCACGGTGTAGGGGCAGGGGCAGGGCTAGCCCCCCACTCCCCAAGGAGGCCACCCAGGTGAGACTCAGAGTTTCAAAGTCCCACCGAATGTTCCAGATCCACTAGCAATCCCGGCTGTAGATGCTGCAGCTTGTCCCCAGGGGAGGGAGGGAGGTGGACCCACACTTACTAAATAACTTCCAGGATGTGACTCAGTTTCCACCCCCTGCAGAGCCTCACAGCAGCCTTGAGTATTAGCCTCCTTTTTCCGGTGAAGACATAGGAAGGCTGAGAGTCTTGTCCACAGCAGCTGAGAATCAGATTCCAGTCCACCTGACGCCGACCACCTCACAGCTCTGAGCCACCTCTGCAAGAGGTGGATGCCATGCTTTTGTTCCATGATATTCCCAGGTGTTGCTTTTGCACCAGGAGATTGGCATGGGAACGCAGGGTCTCAGTTTTGTCCCTAAGCAGCAGTGGCTCCCTTGGGTCTCTTCCCCTGGGGTCTCCACTTCCTCGTCTGCAACCTGGGAGGACAAGGAAGCTCAGCTCTCTGTCTTCCCCATCAGCACACTCCTAGCTTCTCACCCCATCTGTCCTTAGACCTGTGACCTCCATCCTTGAAGATGGGACCTGTGATACATGCTGTGGGCTCAGGGCGAAATGAAAATGCAGGGCCCCTGGCATAAGAGCTATAATTTTGAGGGAGTGACAGCAGAGCATTAAAGTAAGCAGGGACTCCCTCCCCTGCCCCCCCTGCATGGGTCACATGCCCAGGAAACTGGCCCACACTGGATGGCATCTGACAGAATTTGAAAGCCCTGCTGAAGAGCCAGGGCATTGTGCTAAGCACATGCTCTGCCACTAAGCTGCATATCACCTGCCCTGTGACCCTGATTATCCAAAACTCTCTCACGCTCGCGCGCGCGCTCTCTCCCTCCCTCTCTCTCTCTCTCTCTCTCTCTCTCTCTCTCTCTCTCACACACACACACACACACACACACACACACACATAAAATAAAAAAAAATAAAAATTTAAAAAACACAACTATTTCTTCACTCTGGAGCCCAGGCCCCAGTGGAAGTTTCCCTTTTGGCACTGCCTTGGTGAATCTTGCTCCAACAATCCTTCTTCCAAGCCCTTCAGAGAATGTTAGGGAAAAAAAAAAAAAGCAGATGGCCATGAGGAGAAATACAGTGGCTTATCATTGTTCAGCATCTACAGTCTTAAAGACTATTTTGTTTTGGGGTTTTCTCAAGAATTTGTCCCTTGTCATCCCCCAAAATCAATCTCTCAAAAGAGAGTCTTCCCACCATTCCTAGAATGCAGAAATGGCACAGACTTTAAAATTGGTGCTCTGGCTTTTGTTTCTTTTTTCAGTGCTGGGGATCAAACCCAGGGCCCTGTGCATGCTAGGCAAGTGCTCTAACCCTGAGCTGCACCCCAGCCCCCAAATCTGCCCTCCTAATTGGCCTTGCTGCATTTGGGACTCCTGGTTGTAGTGGAAATGATAATCAAACCATTGTCCTTTGTTACCCATTAGGGACATATGGGATGTCATCCTTCCATAGGTTCCAGGGTCACGGTGGCCAGGAGCTGTGTGGGGCATGGGGAGGGGCAGGTGTGCCCCTGCCACAGGAAACGCTGCACGTGGATGGGTAAACTGCAGCTTGGCTTGGCTTCCAGTCTAAAAACACAGGACCAGGACGCCTGGATAAAATGGAATCTCCCGTCCCTGCTTGGGAGAGAGGAGAGTTCAGCAGTAGGGTTGGGGTGGGCACACAGGCATGAGAGTGGACAAAGAACATCAAGTCAGCGAGCGTGGATGCCCGCTGCAAGTCGATGCAGCGACTCCCCAGCGACAGGCTCAGCATTGTGCAGCCATGTCCCCGTGGTGAGGTGGGAAAGTCCGGGGGGCCCCAGCTTGGTCCTTGGGGGCTTTTCCTCCACTTAACTTTCAACGAACTGGTCAGCCTGCTGGGACTGGGCCTGGGAGCACACAGGTTGCTCCTCGGCTTTCCCTCGGGGTCCTGTGTGCAGTGGCCGGTCCCCTCCTGCTGCAAAGGGATGCGCTTGGAGGAGGACCGTGGCCACACACAGTCTGGCTGACGGCCTCACCTAGGGGACCCCGGGAGGACGAAGTGACTTCCACGGCATGCACATAACTCCAAGACTGTCCTGTATAGGGTATGCACCATCTTCAGACCAATCACCAGCACAACCCTGGGCCACACGTCATTGTCACAGATGGGATTCTGAGATTGTGGCTCCATTGGGATTAGGTGACCTGGCAGTGGGAAAGGGACAAGCTTCCTGCCCCCACCCCAAGAATGGGGCAGTGCTACCAGAAGAGGAGGAGACATGATAATATGAGGGCACTTGAATCGCACATGGCCTAAGGTGTGCCTTTGTGGGAGGCGGCAGGGTGCCAGGCTTTGGTGGGGGGATTCGCCGCGGATTCTTTGATTGTAATCTCGGGCAGAGGCCAGCAGAGGGAGACGGTGGGGTTTGTTTCTGAAGCCAAATTTACTTACAGCAGAGACCACCCTGTAGCAGGGGTGGGTGGCAGGGGAGGGAGGAGTGGCGGATGCTTCCTGCCTGTCAGCACCACCCAGCCCTGCCCGCCTGCCCGGGGTGAGGGTGGGCAGCCCCAGAGCCCTGATCATCCAGGCCCAGTGGGGCTGCCCCAGACAGCTGCACCATCAGGCCGCTAGGCATCCTGGAGCGTCTCTAGGAAACCCCAACACAGTCTTCGGGAGCACCTAGGTGGGTGGATCCAGATGTGGGTGTCGGGCAGAGTGCTGGTCCTGCAGAGGCCCAGGTTTAACTCCCCAAGGGCAGAGACTGCTCGTGTGTGCCTGGGCCGGTTGCTTGGCCTCCGCGTGCTTCTGCAGTCTCTCAAAAATGAAGACAGAGTAGCGCCTGCCTCCAAAGGCTGATGTGAGGAAAGAATGGAATGATACGTTCCAGATGCTTGGCACAGTACCTAGTATACAATAAATGTTCAACAGATTTTTCTTTTATATTATTTTGAGTCCTAACAAAACCCCACACATTAATACCTTATTTATCTGGTTGCACATAAACCTATCTCCCAAATTTTTGCAGCTGACCCTTTTTGGGGCACCTACAGTCCATCAGTAATAGAGCGAAACCTTTTTTTTTTTTTTTTTTTTTGTGGTACCGGGGATTGAACTCAGGGGCACTCAACCACCGGGCCACATCCCCAGCCCTTTTTTGTATTTTATTAGAGACAGGGTCTCACTGAGTTGCTAAGTGCCTCGCCATTGCTGAGGCTGGCTTTGAACTCGCGATCCTCCTGCCTCAGCCTCCCAAAGTGCTGGGATTACAGGCGTGCGCCACCGCGCCCGGCTAGAGCGAAACCTTTTTGAGTGTCTGTGGGCTCCCTGCTTTCTAAAGCAAGTGTGAGCCAGCCTTTCCCGTAGACATGAAGTCGCAGGAGCATCAGTCAGGGCACTAGGTTAATGAAATGATAACTTCAGTGACTCAAATTTGACTGTGGAGAAAGTTCAGGAGGGCTTATTTCTTTGTTCTTACATGTGTTAGATGAATGCAGAATTGCCAAGAATGTAGCATGCAGATAAGCAAGGACAACTTCTCTCTCAAGATATATGTGTCAACAGTGGAGTCATATGGAGCTCCAGCATGCACACATACAGGCAGCCTCTGGCTGGCCCTTTTACCTACAGAAAGAGACACCCCCAACCCTCTGATTCTGAGCCCACATTACTTTGCAGGCAATTGTAAACAAACAAAAGAACTAACAAAACTGGAAGACCAAGAATCCAGAAGGAAAATTAAAAAAGAATCCAGAAAAGAGGGAGAGGGGGCTGGAGTTGTGGCTCAGTGGCAGGATGATTGCCTCGCACATGTGAGGCACTGGGTTCAATCCTCAGCACCACATAACAATAAATAAATAAAGTTATGTCAACAACTAAAAAAAAAAGAAGAAGAAGAAGAAGAAAAATCCAGAAGAAGGGGCAAGAGTAGAGGGATAAAAAGAAAAGAAAAGCAGAAAATTTTAGAAATAGAGGTTTTCAATCACAACTGCACATTAAAATCACTGGAGGAGTATGTTAGTCAGCTTTCTGTTACTGTAACAAAATACCTGAAATAATAAGCTTAAAAAGAAGAAAGGTTTGTTTTGGCTTAGTTTTGGAGGTTTCGGTCTATGGTCAGTTGGCCTGTTGCTTTTGGGTCTGTGACAAGGTAGAATATTATGGCAAGGAACACACAGTGGAGGAAGTTGTTCATCTCATAGCAACCAGGAAGCAAAAAGAAAGGAAGAGGGACTAGGGATATAGCTCAGTTGGCAGAGTGTTTCCCTGGCATGCACAAGCCCCTGGGTTCAATCCCTAGCACCAACACACATACACACACACACACACACACACACAAAAAAAAAAAAAAAAAAAAAGAAGAGAAGGGGTCAGGGTCCCAATATCCCCTTCAAGGGCCTGCTCTCCTCCCATTGGCCCTGCCTCCTAAAAGATCCACCACTTCCCAATAATGCCATGGACTGGGGACCAAGTTTTTGATGCACAGGCCTTATCATAATAAGGAGCTTAAAAAAAAAAATAATCCCATGCCCTGCCCCACAGAGATGCAGAGTTCATGATCTGGGGGTGAGGGAAGAGTTTTGCTTTCTAAGTTTCCCAGGTAAATCTTTTGTTTTCTTTTTTTTTTTAAGGTACGAGGGATTGGACCCACGGGCACTCTATACTGAGCTACACTCCCAACCGTTTTTATTTTTTATTTTGAGGCAGGGTTTCACTGTGTTGCCCAGGCTGGCCTTGAATTTGCAATCCTCCCACCTTGGCTTCCTGAGGAGCTGGTGTTAGGGAATGTGCCACTGTGACATCTCCCCAGGATATGCTAGTGTGCAATCGGAGTTGAGAGCCCTGGATTAGGGTTTGGTCTCTTGTAAGCTGCCTGTCGTGGCCAGCCACAACGCCGCGGGAGGAAAACTCTCGGAGGCAGAGTAAAGATACTACTACTTTTACTTCTACTTTCTTAGAGAGAGCTTAGAGAGAAAGATAGAGCTTTTCTTCTTAGAGCTTAGAGAGAAAGAGCTTTTCTTCTTAGAGCTTAGAGAGAAAGAGAGAGAGCTTGAAAGAGAGAGATTTCTTCTTTAGACAGAGAGAGAGCTTAGCTTTTAGAGCTTCTTTCTTCTTTCTTCTTTCTTCCTCGGGAGCCTCGGCCTGACTCTGACCAGCAATTACTTCTTCTATCTGATTTCTCTTCTGTAACCGCTCTGCCTACGTTCTGGCCGCTCTGATTCTTTTCTTCTTCTCCGACCCGAACTCTTCTTCCGACCGAGCAACTGCATGACTGACTGAATGAATTCATTCTTCTCCTGACTCCGACCACTTTCACCTGGTTATATACCTTTAGCTTTGCGGGTGCCTCACGTGCATTTACAGGTGCGTCACATACATACTTATTATCAGGTGGAACTTATGGCTTCCAGCTGACCGCAATAGCCATCTCCCTAATTGGGGCTCCTTCAGTCTCTGACTGAAATTTATAGTTTCTTTTTATTTGTTTATATTGCCAGATAGTCTGAGCATTAGAGATCTGTTGCTGTTAACTACTTTCTTCGAGTTAAAAATTCAATGCCTGGAAAGGAGTAAATTGGACATTTACAACTTAACTGTAATTAGTTCTTCACACCAGTTGACTTCCAGGTCAATGAAGGAAGTTAGAGAATGGTGGGGTGGGTTCTGGTTGGGTTTCCCCAGCCACAATTCAAGGGTCTAAGGCAGTGGTTGTCAACTGACCACAACTGACCACCCCAACCATTGAATTTGAATCTCTGCAGGGTAACCCAAGCAATAATATTTTTTAAAGCTTTCTAGGAAATTCCACTGAACAGCCAAGGCTTCCACTGATCAAGGAAGAAAACCACTAAGAAACAGAACATTGGTGCAGGAAAGAAGATAAAAAGATACTGTCTATTACTGGTGAGGAAAAACTTTTCTTCCTCCCTCTTAGGTTAAGTGCTTGGGGGTCTGTGAATTAAACAGACCAAAGACAGATGAATAGGAGAAACAGCAGATTTTAATCACATATGTGTGGGAATTCGCACTCACACACACACACACATACACACACACACAAAAAAAAAAAAAACCACCTCAAATAGATGGTTAGAATTTGGGGCTTATATACCATCTTACTAGAAAGGGACAGAAAAGACACTTATGGGAAACCAAATGACTTTTGGAAAGATGAACGGTAGATGAGAATGATGACAGTCTTCTAACAGCTTCTGCTTAGATGTAGTGCCAGCTTCTGGTCTTTGAGGATAAGAGTCCTTCTCCCTTGTTGCTTTCAGGAAGGAGCAACTTAGGACAAGTGAGTTTGAAGAGTAGTAAAATGTGTCACCCCAGCTTAAGCTACTTTGGCGTATGCACTATTTTGATCTGAAAGCAACAGAGGACAAGCAGGCACGAGAAAAACCCTCTGCCCCCCTCTATCTGCTTAAAAGCAGGACATGCATTTATTTGTAAAGGGGTCCCACCTCTCTTTTCTAGCAGGAGAGACAGAGATAAAATTGCCAGAGACAATTCTAGATGCATATTAGCCTGGGGATACCTCAGAGGAGTTTGTCTTGTATAACAAACCTTGACAACTAGCCTTTCCTCTTTCTCGCTCCCTTTCTTCCTCGGCTTTCTGGTCTCTGTGAAGAGAGCTCCTCTGCTCCGCTACAGACTTCCACCGTCATGTGCTGCCTCATCTCCGACCTCAAGGCAACAGGGCCAAGGGGCCAGGGACTAAAACCTCTGAAACCATGAGCCAAAATAAATCGTTGCTCCTTATAAGTTGATTTTCTCAGGTATTTTGTCACAGCAATGGAACACTGACTAACACACCGGGCCTACTTGCCCTCGACTCCCTAACAGGGCAAGTGGCTGTTTGCCCTTAGCACCCTGGTCTCTTAGGCTCCCTCAAACCTCAAATGGAGCTCCTATAACTTACTGTCAGTACAGAAGGCTAATGACAGAGACTGGGAGAGGGGACAGTTAAGACAAGAGGCATTGCTTACCCAGGGTTCAGGTGGCGTGCTCCCTCCTGTCCACTCACACCTTTCCAAAGTGTGTGAATGTGCTCTTTCTGTTGTGTGTTTTAATCGATCTAGGGCTGGGGTGTAGCTCAGTGGTAGAGTACTTGCCTACCATGCACAAGGACCTGGGTTCAACCCCAGTATGGCAATAAACAAATAAATAGATCTAACAATCCCTGTGATTTGTTCATCCCATTTTTTTGTTGTTGTTGTGTAGTTTTGTTTTGTGGTGCTGGGATGGAACCCAGGGTCTTGCATATGCTAAACATATGCCCTGCCACTGAGCTACAGCCCCAGCCCCAGGCATCCTAATTTGATTTATGGGCCATCGTGTTTTTGTTTTTGTTTTGTTTTCTCATGACCTCTGGATCAACCTACCCAGTAGTGTACTTCGAAGTTTCCATAGCATAAAGATAATTCTCCACATGACAGAACATGAACAAAGATATTCATCAGTGTGGCTGGGGTGAGAGGCTGGGGACACTCAAGTGACCTAGTTGTTCATCACTAAGATGAACAAATAAAATGCAGTGAATGAACAGTAGGGCAATTTCAGCAGCAAGAAGCAACAGGCTAGATCAGGGCTTGGGAATGTTTCTTACTGTGACACACAATATGGAGAGGAGAGAGATATTCTTTACAATGCACCCTAAGGCTGATTTGATCTATCTGTGAAAACATTATGAAAGTATTTACTTATGTTTGAGGTACTCTGATATATTCTATTTATTACATATACTTTTATTTATTTTTAAATGGCACATAATAATTGTAGATATTCATGGGTACAATGGGATATTTCAGTACTTGTATACAATATGTAATGATCAGATTAGGATAACTGGCATATCCATCACCTCAAACATTTACTGCTTTTGGGGGGGTTGGGCTATTATTATTTTTTTTGAACGATGGCTCCTCCGCCCTACCACACTGGTTTCATTGGTGGACTAACTGGTCATTCGTAAAGCACTGAATTATGTCTATGAGTACACTAATAGGTGTTTCAGTCAGCTTTTTCACCACTATGACTAAAGGACCCAACCAGCACAGTTGTAGAGGAGGAAAAGTTTATTTGAGGGCTCACTGTTTCAGAGATCTCAGTCCATGGACAGCCAGCTCCATTCCTCGGGGTTCCAGGTGAGGCAAGAGAGTGACTCAAATGTCAATCAGAAAGCGGAGAGAGAGATTCCACTTGCCAGACACAAATATATACCCCAGAGCCACTCCCACACTCCCAGTGAACTACTTCTTCCAGCCACACTCCACCTGCCTCCGGATACCACTCAGTTAATCTGATCAGGGAGTGATGCACTGATCAGGTTAAGCCTATGACCCAATCACTTCTCCTCCAAACCTTCTTGCATTGTCTCACACGTGAGCTTTTGGGGGACACCTCACATCTAAACCAGAACAACAGGAATGGTATTGGGAGAGAAAACCGGGAAACAGAATAAGATCTATAGAAGAATGTCACTTAGGAAAACAAAAACCACACACACACACACACACACACACACACACACACACGATAAAACACAGTTAAGGTATACTGCACATTAAAGAGCTATCAGGAGGAATTCAAAGGGAAAATAAATTCCAGAAGGATCTTGAATGCAAGGATCATGTCAATGCACCACGATCTGAGAAGAAGGATTAATCAACTCTGAACTACCATCAAACCAAACAAAAAGATGGGGCCAATCTGTTCCTTTTTTGAGAGATCAGGCATACATCCAGAAAATACTAAGGAGCTGCATTTAAAATTCTTTACGTGTATCAATAAAATCATGTCAGAGACAAAGTATTTTCTCGTGCAGGGGTGGGTGTATATCTCAGTGGTACAGCACTTGCCTAGCATGTGTGAGGCCCTGGGTTCAAACCCCAGTAACACACACACACACACACACACACACACACACGGAAGAAAAGTACCTCCTAGCACAAAGTTGGAAGAGAGGAGGAAGAGTCACCTTACCATGGAGGCAGAAAAGAAAATCAATGGCTTAGAAACTTGCAAAGAAGAGTGCCAGAGAGGCAGGGCTGGCCAGTGTGCTTCAGGGGAGGGGGCTTGGGCTTGGTGTTACCGTGGCGCCAAGGAGGGCCAACTAGCCTGTTCCCACTAATGGTCCCTACTAACCCAGAATCCGTGCTTCTTGCTACACGAACCCCCACCCAGCCCTTGGTCACAGTTTTTGTGGACAGAGTTGGGCCCCTAACCCCACAGTAAGCAGGTCTCAGCCTGCCTGGTTACCTTTAAACCCAGTACCTGACTCTCCTGGGCTAAGGAGATTCTCTCAGGAATCCAAACCCGGAAGTGGACAGTGCTTTTGCCAGCGTGGGCGAGGGCTGCCACAGCAAGGCCAGGAGGCGGGCTCTGGGCAGAAGAGGCTGGGGGAGGCCAGCAGGCCGGGGCTACAAGGAACAGAAAGGAAAGAGGCAGCTGCGGGGCCCCCTCGGCAGCATCACGCAGGATTGCGCTCACAAACGACACTCCTAGGGGACGGACAGACAACCCAGAGAGGCAGACACAGCCAGGGGCAAGACTGGTGGGGCCCTCAGGGCCTGGCAGTCCAGAGGGCAGCCCTACAAGCTGTGGCTATTGGTACCAGGCAGAAAAATGACCCTCAGGGTTCCAAATGGTCTCGTTTTTAAGAGAAAATGAAAATTCAGAACTTAAATTTCAACCCCAAATTTTTAGTTGATTTTTTTTTTTGCTTTTAATGAAATTCACCATGTGTCAAGACATGGTGACATGCTCCACAGTCCCTTTTACTTGGGAGGCTGAGGCAAGAGGATCACTTGAGCCCAGAGTGGGTTGTGGACATAGCTCAGTGGTAGAGTGCCTCTGGGTTCAATCCCAGACCTGCCAGGAAAGGAAGGAAGGAAGGAAGGAAGGAAGGAAGGAAGGAAGGAAGGGAGGGAGGGAGGGAGGGAGGGAGGGAGCCTGGGCAACACTTTGTGTGAGATCCCAGGTTTTTAAAAAATAACTATATAAATAAAGACTACCACCACAATAGCTTTAAAAAAAGAATTAGGGGAAGCTAACCCACAATAAGGGAAAGAAGGGAAGGACAGAAATTCAGTATATTAGTCAAAGGGGAATTAAGGGAAAGAAAGGGGGATAGGACAGCGGAATGAATCTGACATAACTTCCCTATGTACATATATGAATATACCACAGTCAATCTCAAGATCATGTTCATCCAGGAGCCTGGGGCCTAATTAGAATAAGATATATTCCATGCTTGTGAAATGATATCAAAATAGATTCTACTGTAGTGTATAACTAAAAAGAACAGATTTAAAAAAAAAAAAAAGAATTAGGGGTGGGTGTGGCTCAGCGGTAGAGTGCTTGCCTAGCATGCACGAAGCCCTGGGTTCCATCCCCAGCACCATAAAGAAATGAAGTAAAATAAAAATAAATTACTGTGGCCTAACAGACTGGCGATTTAAGAAGCAGGGAATCTGACTTCACATAATACAACAAACACATTCCAAAGGTGGGGATGCAGCTCAGTGGTAAAGCACGTGCTTAGCATGTGTGAGGCCCCAGCTTGCATCTCCGGCACCACAAAAATAAACAGGTAAGTGAAATAAAAATAAAAAGGGCAGAGAGTGTAGCTCAGCAGCAGATCCCCAGCACCAGAAAACAAAAATAAAAACAACATTAAAATAAACCACACCTAGAATCTGAAGACAGTGGGTAGCCAGCAGGAAGGCTCCCAGGCTGCTGGCTAGCGGCCTGGAGCTTGCCTCCTACCCTCCTGGGAGGCCAGCCTTCCTCAGAGAATCCCTGGAGAGCCCAGTCTCCCTCATCCTTCCCCCTGAATCCTCTGACCCAGGCTGCTTTCCTTGTAAACATCAGATCTGACAAGCTGAGTGGTACAGTATTTCCTGGGCTTCCTCAGAGCTTAGGCAAAGCCTTGTCTAAACCATTTAACTCCCTGGCCATCACTGCGTGCTGCCAACCAACTCCTGGAGCCCAATTTTGCTTCCTGGGCACTTTGATCCATGCAGGGTGAAGAACACGGACACATTCCTGGAAGTGATGAGCTGGCAGTTTGCTCTATACAATGTCCCTGGGTACATCTGTTTACTGTCCCCAAGAGACAGAGATGTCTCAGAGTTTGCTGACAAGTCCAGTGTCCAAGTTTGCAAAGAAAAAGTGATAGAAGTCTCCCGCTAGGGGGTGCAAAGTCCACCTAGAAACCTCCCAGGTCCTGGTACCTGGAGGACTCCCATCTCAAAGGCGGACTAGTGAAAGCGGGGAGCCCACAGAAAGACCCCCTTCAAAGTTCCCATCTACACCACTCTTCATTACCTCTTTTTATTGTTATTATTATTATTGGTGTGTGTGTGTGTGTGTGTTGCTATGGATTGAACCCAGGGGTGCTCTAACACTGAGCTACATACTCAGCCCCTTTTATTTTATTTTTTATAACTTTATTTATTTATTTATTTATTTATTTACTTACTTACTTATTTGTAGGGCTGAAGATCAAACCAATGCCTCATGGGTGCTAGGCAAGCACTCTACTACTGAGCCACAACTCCAGACCCCCTTTTCTTTTTTGAGATAGAGTCTCGCTAAGTTGCCCAGTATATCCTCAAACTTTCCATCCTCCTGCCTCAGCCTCTCAAGCTACTGGGATTACCACACTCACCTCTGTCACCTCTTTTTAGAGGCACCTCCAAACAACAACAACAATAATAACAAACAGCAGGGGGAAATTTCAATATACAAATAACGCTTTGGAAAGATATCTCCATTCTGGCTGGTTCCAGGAGTGGGTTCTCCAGCCTCAGCCGCCATCATGGAATCTGGGAGTCAGGAGTGGGGCTGGCTGGCTGAGGCAGCCCACCGCCCCCCCCTCCCCCAGACCAGGGTCCATACCTGTGACCCTGCTGAAGGAAAGCAAAGGGCAGGGCAGGGCAGGGCCGGGCAGCGTGGGGACCCACCCTTAGCCCACAGCTGCACTAGTAGAATGCAGTAAACAATGTCTGTGTCGCAATCTGGTGCCTGCAGGGAGGTGGAGGAGGACCTCAGGAATGCAGGTCTGGGGCTCAAGGCAGAGGAGAAAAGAACAGGAGGCCTTGGTGGAGAGCGAGGAAGCAGCCTGTGGGGAGGAGGCTGGGAAAAGAGGAAACCAGGTGGGTGAAGGCAGGGGGTGGGAAGAAAGAGAGACATGGGTGTGGGGGGCACAAGCCGGTGCACTGCTCTTTCTCCTGGGCTAAACACAAAGGGACCATCAGCAAGATCAGGAGTATAAGAGGTGGGTGACAGGGAAGATTAGTCATCCTGGCACCAAACAGCTCAGCTCTAAAACCGCCCAGGGAACTGCTCCTGGTAGGCTCCCGTTATTACCTCTGGTTCTTGGAAGTGTGTCTGTCTCACCTTGACCTGAGACCAGGACCCCTTGTCCCACTGCACCCCCCCCCCCCCCCAAATCCTCAAAGGAGAAAGCTTTAGTGCCTGGATCTCCTCCCAGACTAAAATCCTATACAGGTGAGACAATCTCTCCTATCTCAAGTTCTCTGGGTTCAGAGAACACCAGACTTGGTGTCAAAACCACAAGTTATTGTGACTTATGTGTGCTGGACAGGACAGTCTGCAGGCACCTTTTACATGATGTCCCTGGGGCTCCTCACAACACCAAGAGGGAGATTTCCCCCAGCTGATGAACACTGAGGCCTGCAGAGAGAAGTATTTGATCAGAGTACATTTGACACCTTGCTCATCAGTTAGCAAACCTTACTAGCCAGCCCCTATTGTAGAGGCCCAGCCTAGAGCAATAAAAAAACAGACAAAGTCCCAACTTTGGTGGAGTTTAGAGTATTTATAAAGGGAAAAAAAAAAAATCCAGGAAATAAGTAGAAAAATTCAATTAGTGATCAAGAACATACAAATGAAGGAGCCCCAATTAGGGAGATGGCTATTGCGGTCAGCTGGAAGCCATAAGTTCCACCTGATAATAAGTATGTATGTGACGCACCTGTAAATGCACGTGAGGCACCCGCAAAGCTAAAGGTATATAACCGGGTGAAAGCGGTCGGAGTCAGGAGAAGAATGAATTCATTCAGTCAGTCATGCAGTCGCTCGGTCGGTCAGAAGAAGAGTTCGGGTCGGAGAAGAAGAAAAGAATCAGAGCGGCCAGAACGTAGGCAGAGCGGTTACAGAAGAGAAACCAGATAGAAGAAGTAATTGCTGGTCAGAGTCAGGCCGAGGCTCCCGAGGAAGAAAGAAGAAAGAAGAAAGAAGCTCTAAAAGCTAAGCTCTCTCTCTCTCTAAAGAAGAAATCTCTCTCTTTCAAGCTCTCTCTCTTTCTCTCTAAGCTCTAAGAAGAAAAGCTCTATCTTTCTCTCTAAGCTCTAAGAAGAAGAAAAAGAAAAAGCTATCTCTAATCTTTCTCTCTAAGCTCTCTCTAAGAAAGTAGAAGTAAAAGTAGTAGTATCTTTACTCTGCCTCCAAGAGTTTTCCTCCCGCGGCGTTGTGGCTGGCCACGACAGGCAGCTTACATACAAAGATGAGCCAAGTGCAGTGGCCTACACCTGTAATCCCAGTGGCTCTGGGGGCTGAGGCAAGAGGATCACTAGTTCAAAGCCAGCCTCAGCAACTACAAGGCGCTAGGCAACTTCATGAGATCCTGTCTCTAAATACAAAACAGAGCTGGGTATGTGGCTCAGTGGTCGAGTGCCCCTGATTTCAATCCTGGGTACCAAAAATAAATAAATAAATAAATAAACGAATATACAAAGGTGTATAACAGTGGTCCACTTTATGCTTTGAACGTAGCCCTTGCTGCTCTGCCACTGCAACTTATTATTAAAATGAACATGTTTCTTTCTCTTCCTCTCTCCCTGCTCCTCCCTGATTTCTATCCCTCTCTACTCTCAAGGGAAACAGGATAGCCTTTCTTCCCCATCTAGGCAGACTTATCTGTCCTCGAGCACACACTCACCATAGGAACAAGTAATCTAGACTTTGGGGATGGCATGAAAGGATCTCAGAAATCCGTATCTCCCAAACTAACAAGTGAATCACAACTCCAACAGAGAATACTTGGAATGTAGCCTTTGAATCAGTTCTTTAAAAGCCCCCTATTCCTGCTGATGGGATAGGAGTCCCCTTTGTTTCTCTATTGCTAGCAAAGCAATAAACCTTTTTCCTTTTTCTCAAAAACACATCCTCATTATTGTCCCGTTGGCATTGGGGACAAGGACTGAGGTTTTGACAATAAATTTGGCACACTAGATGGGACCCAAGAGCAACCCCTCTCCAGCTTTCTTGAGCGGGCCTGGCTCTGCAAGGAACCCCACTCCCATGCTGAGGGTGCGAGGTGGCTGGAGAACTTGTTGAGGGCCAATTGCTGGAGAGTTAGGAGGCAGGTGAGTTTGCCTCGGGTCCAACCAGAAGAGCTATTCCTCTGAGTGAAGGGAGGGACTGAGGGACCATCCCAGCAGCTGACGATGCTCCTTTTGCTTCAGAGAACTCCTGCCTTCTCTCCCTGAATGGTTCAGGTTGCTCCACCAGGGTCCACTTTGAGAAAAAGGAAACTGAGCTCAGTAAAGTCGTGACATCCTTGTGTTAGACAAACTCAGGCCAATAGGCCACACCCCCAGGTGCCTTGAGTTGGCCACTGCCCCAGGTGCCTTAGGTTATCCAGCGAGCCTGAGCTTTAACTTCTTGGAAGTTCCCATCTCTCCCGAGAATCTACCTTTGAGATTATCTGGGCTTTGAGTCCCCACCCTTTCTGATCCTGGGAATACTCGCCTCTCACGGGTATTCACCTGGGGGCGGGCTCGCTGTTTCTGAGCCAATCCCGAGCCTACAAGTCCCACTTCCGCCCCTCTGTAACTGGAGTCGCTACTTAAACCCCCACCAGGCCAGAACTCCTCCCTTTTTCCCCTTCACCTCTGCCTTCTCTACCTTTCCTTTCCCCTTCCCCTTCTCCCCTTCCCCCTTTTTCCTTTCCCATTTCCCCTCCCCTCTTCCCCCTTTTTGCCCTTTTCCTCCCTTTTCCTTCATCACCCCTCTTTGCCCTTCCCCTTCTCGCCAGCCTCCCCTCCCTTCCCTTCGCTCCCCTTCTTTCCACATGTCCCATCAGTTCCCACTGGCCATTAGGGACCCTTTAATAAACCCCTTTGCTACACGATGGTTTCTGGCATGGGTTTCTTGCCCTTCACCTTGGCCACTCGATAAGTCCCCCAGTGTGCATGCCAAGACCCTTGAATCCACATATCTGGTTCCTCTTTTTGGAAACATCTGGTTCCTCTTTTGGGGGACATCTGTGGCACCACTGGTGTAGAAAACCTAGGGATATTTACTCCCTTGTGATCTGTTCTAGGTTTTCATCTATTTGTTGGCCTTGGGTTTGGGAATGCCCTCTGGTTGTCTGACTGTGTTTTTGTTTTGTTTGTATCTGTTACTGCCCCTTTTAAGATGCGGCCAATACTGCATTGATCCTATAGGTAGTCTCTTGGGAAAGATCTTGGGGGGTCAATTTAAAGGTTTCTGTCTGTTGGTCATGGTTTGGGGTCTCTTCCCTGGTTGTCTCTCTCTGTTTCTTTTATTTGTACAATCTTGCAGTTGGAGTTGGTCTAGCAAAGGTAAACTAAGTGGAAGACTTTTGTATATGCAGGTCTGTCTGTTTTAAAGGTTCCCATCTGTCAGCCCTGGTTTCAGTGATTCTCTCTTGTCTGTGGGTTTTTGGGTTTTTTTCCTGTTGTTTTTTTGTTTTGTTTTGTCTCTGTTACCGGCTCAGCGGCAGCGATCTTACTGGTAGTCTCTTGAGCAAAGAGATCTTGGCTGAATGGGCCACCTAACCAAAATCTGGCCTTTGAAGGGTTTTTATGGATTATTAGACAATCTTGGCATTGCAGTTGGTCTCTCAGGAGTAAACCATATGAAGGAGATTCTCTATGTACAGGCATTTATGCAGTTGCATAATAAGGGTTTGAACAGTCAGGAACTAAGTTGAAGGTGCCAACTTCTGGTGTGCAAGGATAGCAGGACATCACAAGAAAGGGTTACAACTATTTCAATGTTTTAAACCCAGTGCTGCACTGCTGGCACTGTTTCTCAGCCTGGCCCCAGGCAGCCACAGATCATCTCACTGTGGGTCAAGAATACTAGCCCTGAGCTGGAAAAACAAAAATCCCAGAAAAGCTGCCTGGACTGTAGAAAATGGCCAAAGAGAACCTGGCCTCTGCCCTGTCTTCTAGGCCCTTTAGCTCCTGGGGGTGGAGGCTGCTGGCCACAAAGGATGTGGGAGTACCCAGGTCAGTTTATAACCTGGGGACAGGACTTGTCTCCCCTTTTAAAATCTGACAGGAAACCCCCATTTGGCCAGGAGATATTCATCACTGGGGCAAAGGAATTCTTGCTATAACAGTATCCCATCAAACTAAAAGCCTGGGGAGACTGTCAGAATAACTGCACCCTGAAAAGAAAAAGAAACTAAGGCCACCCGTGTTTTGTAGGCAGCCTCTGCAAAGAGATCTTCAAGGAAGCCCAAGGAAAAGGACAGAAAGGGCTTCCTCCATTGCACATCAATATGCCTAGCATAAGAAAAAGGACCTAAAGGAATCTCGGTGCAATTGACAGTGGGGAGCTCACTTAAAGTTGATGGCATTGTGATAATCATAATGGAGACAGGTCAGGCTCAGAAATATCCTGTGCTATAATCCCTTGAATGCAACCTGGGAGAAAAAAGATTAAGGCGCAGTTTTGTATATGCTGGATTGTCCAACTCTCTTCTGGGATGAAATTTGTTGTGTAAGTTAAATGCACAGATAGCATTAATAAGGATTGTTTCAGAATATGAATTTAAGAAAGGGTCCAAGACTGGAAAGATAAAAGAAAGTTATAGATATGGAAATATATTTTAGTAATGAAAATTAGAAGGTAAAAGAAATGTTTCTGGATGAGAAAGTTTGTGTGTGTGTGTGTGTGTGTGTGTGTGTGTGTGTGTGTGTTTTGTTGTTTTTGTTTTGGTTTGGTAAAGTAATATTCTTGTGTTAAAGTCCAAATGAAAGAGAGGACAAAACTAAGGATATAAACAAGTTGTGAATATCTAAGTAAATTGCGGAAGATTTGCAGAAAGTAAATCTCAAAAAGCTTGTTTGTGGTTAAATTGGCTATAATTAGCACAGTCCTTCAAAGTTATTTGAACTTTAATGTACTGATATGAAGCAAAGTCTGAAATTGATCTTCTCTTGTCTATCAAGATAATTTTCTTGTATCTGTTAGGTTTTATTACTTAGGAAAACTAAGTCTTAAAGGAATTAGAATTTATAACTTTTAAAGTCTCTTAAATGATTACTTTGTAACTGGTTAGATAAACAACTGTTATTTTAGATTATAACAATATAGTTGATACTACTAAAATATATGTGACTAGATATAAGTATACATCTGAGAACTACATTTATCTGAGCCTTATCTAAGTGTTTTATGTAAGTTTATAAAATGAAAATTTATCTAGATTTACTGGCAAGGTGATCAATAAGTGTATACATTGTATCTGACATAGAAAAAGCCACACTGTCATTTGAAGATGTCTTATATCAGTTTGCTTTGATTAAGTCTTTCTGCTCATTAACACTGTTTCATAAATGTATAAGCAATTTAAGGCTATCCTTTGATTTTTGCTGGTACTGCTAACTCCATGCAGACCATACACTATGGGTTCTAAGTTGTACTTTTAAAAGTTAATTTTCTTAAGTGTAAAGATTAGGGGAGTTCATCTTACCAAGTTGATGTTCTCCAAACTAAAATTATCTGTAGCAATAATCTCAGATTTGTATAGAAATAACAAATCTGGTTGGTACTTAGTCATGTCATTTGATGTTTTATAGCTGGATAAAGTAACCTGGTGTTAAAAGTTAGACAATTTTGTGTTACTCTTTACAACTGGAATAGGAACTTAAAAGTATTTTTGGAAGGTAATAAGGAGAGCCTTAACTGTTTAAAGGTGACATTATAAAATATGGAAGCATTTTGCCACTTTTTCCATAAAAAGAAAGTTAAAAGCTCTCTTAGCTTTTGTTTGATGCATGTTTCAGATATAATGTTGTATTGTGTTATTTATCAAGAGCCCTGCCTCACCTGAGATAAAGCTCTGCCTCTCACCTTACCCCATGTTAGAATGGCTCCAAAATAGGCTAGACTTGAGTTCATTTAAAGTTGTATTCAAGGGCTGGGGATATAGCTCAGTTGGTAGAGTGCTTGCCTTGCATGCACAAGGCCTGCACAAGGGCCTAGGTTCAATCCTCAGTACCAGCACCACCAAAAAAGTAAACAAATAAATAAAGAAGACTAAATGTTAAAAAAAAAAAAAAAAAAAGTTGTGTTTAAAAGATGGGTTTTTGTTGTCAAGATTATTGTGTCCTCAAAATAAATAGGGGATATAATACACAACTAAGTAAAGGTTTAATATTATAAAAATCATTTTTCTTGGTTCATAGCTGTTACACAAACTGAATTTTTTTGTTCTATTCATTTTATTTTGTATTTTTCTTGTAAACTTTGTAACTGTTGCCTGTTAGTGTTCAGCAGAGGTACTGCTTCTAATAAAACAATCTGAGTTAATTTGAGATAATAAGCTATCACCTACAGGACACATAGGATATACTGCTGACTTACAGCACTAATACTGACCCCAATTAAATGAAAGGGGTAACTGTAAAATTATAGGTATTTAAGTTATCTGTTATTCCCACTTTAAGACCAATGCAGTGGTCTGCCAGATGTTTAAAACCAAAAATTTTGGACACCAAAATAAGGAAGTAAAAGGGCCAAGGAAAAATCAACCAACATTTTGGCCCTTTCCCTCTAAGTTTAGCCAGGACCCAGAGATCAACGGGGCCCCTCTCTGGGCCCTGCAACTCTATCTGCTGATCAGGGAGAGTAAGAGAACCCTAGAGAACAGGAAGCCAACCACTGCACATTCTGCAAAGAGGAGGGCCATTGGAGAGGGAAATGTCCCTGATGCTTCCAGGAGAAGCCACATATGGTCAACCAGACCCTGACCTATCCTGGCAGATGGCACCACTGGTAGAGGAAAGCTAAAGATACTTTGCACACATCTAAGAGTGATCGCTGAGGAATCTCAGCTGACTGTTAAGAGTAGATAGGAACAAGGTCAGTTTTGACCAACTTGGTCTTAAACACCTGACAAGAGAGCACAGCCTTAATTAAGCACAGTCTTACATGAACATTGAAAAGGAAAAACAATGTTGTTATTTCTCTCTTAATGTAACTTAAGATGTATACTTGTGACAGCCCTACCAAAAGTAAGTAAAGCTGGAGGTTATAAAGGAAGGATTCTTGTGTGGAAGTGTGTAATAATAATGATCATAAAGGACTAGAAGTCGCAACTTTGTCCTGAGTTAATTTGAGCCTGATCTCATAGACCTACAAAATCTTCCTAATAAACTTGATCTGTTTTTCACTGATACGAGTTAACTGTCTTCATGGTTTTTAGAGACTGGCTGAAATACTAATTGCTTTTGTGCTAATTGTTTACAAAAAAAGTAATGCTTTGCTGTCTTATTTATTATTGTCTTATCATAATCCCTGCCCTATGTATGCCTTGTCCAGTCACCTGCTATCTGCCACTGTGGACCTCTGGACTGCTCTGAGGTTGAATACCCTTAACTGTCCACACCCCACTTACATAGAACAAGGACTTTGGGTTATTTACCCCAACTTCTCCCTCTTTCAGCAGAAAGGAGATTGAAGATATTATCACCCATTTTTCCATAGAAATGGAATGTAAAAATTGACAGTGGGGAAATGTAACAGTGGTCCACTTTATGCTTTGAATGTAGCCCTTGCTGCTCTGCCATTGCAAATTTTTTTTTTTAATATTTATTTTTTAGTTGTAGTTGGTCACAATACCTTAATTTTATTTATTTATTTTCATGTGGTGCTGAGGATCAAACTCAGGGCCTTGCACATGCTAGGAAAGTACTCTACCACTGAGCCACAACTCCCTCCCTTGCAATTTATTTTTTAAATGGACATGTTACTTTCTCTTCCTCTCTCCCTGCTCCTCCCTAATCTCTAATCTCAGGGGAAACAGGATTTCCTTTTTTCCCCATCAAGGCACATTTATCTGTCCCTGAGTACACGCCCACCTTAGGAACAAGTAATCCAGATTTTAGGGACACCAGAAGATCTCAGCACAGCTTCTGTGTAGCAGGCTTTCCTTGGGTGATTCATTTTAACAAGTGAATCACATTTACAAGTGAATAACAACTCCAACAGAGAACACTTGGAATGTACACAGCCTTTGTGTCAGCTCTTTAAAAGCCCCTGTTCCTGATGATGGGCAGAATCACAGCCCCTAAGACAGGTGTCCCCTGTGTTTCTCCTTTACTAGCAAAGCAAAACACATCTCCTTTATTGGATTGGCATGGGGACAAGGACGCAGCTTTCGGCAACAGGTGGGCTGGAGGTGTAGTTCTGTGGTAGACTGCTTACCCAGCATGTGCAAGGCACTGGGTTCAATGCCTAGCACCACAAAGAAAATATAAAAAAGATATACAAAGGTAACAGTGACAACTGTATCTGTGTGCGTGTGAGTGGTGGGGTGCCACTCTGGCTGAAGAGTCAAGGAGGACCCTAAAGGGGCCCTGCAGACACCCAGGCAGGTACAATTGGAGACCAGGGGTGGGGAGCTATGGACAGAGATGGGGGGAGGGCTGAGCAGAGGCCAGGTCCCTCCCACCTCTTGGGTCTTGAAGGAATGGTGTTGGTGAGAGTAGACACTGTCACCCAAGCACCCAGGTTAGAGATGAGGGGGTCTGCAGTGGGCTGAAGCTGAACAGCTGAAGGGACACAGAAGAGGACTGTTGAGGAAGGGGGAGTTGGAAGATGTGGGGCCTGGACTGCAGTGGCCAGGAAGGGCGCAGAAATGGAGGCAGATTTTCATGCTCAAACCCAAGCCTTCTGTCATTGACAGGGACTTTTGGCTTTTTCCTTTTTTGACCCTCATTGGCCAGGACGGTGGTAAGTACATAGAAACTGATTAATCCATTCATCCATTTATTCAGCGAATATTTATTAGGCACCTGCTGTATGCCCGGTTCTGCTGCAAACACCATAGATAACATGGCAAAGTCTTTGGCCTCTTGGAGCTGTTAAATAAAAATTATAGAGTTGGGCATGGTGGCATATTCTTGTAGTCCCAGCTATTTGGAGGCTGTGGGGACAGAGCTGCTTGAGGCCATGAGTGGGATACCAGTCCAGGGAACATAGTGAGGTCCCATCTCAAAAATCAACTAATTTAGGAGCTGGGGTTGTGGCTCAGTGGTAGAGCACTTGCCTAGCACATGTGAAGCACTGGGTTTGATTCTCAGCACCACATAAAAAATAAATAACACAAATGTGTTCATCTACAACTAAAAAAATTTTTTTTAAAATATCAATCAATTAATTAACTAATTGAAATTTAAAGAAGGCCCTGTTTTAGACTAAGCTCCTGCAACTGAGCCCCAGCAGACCAGGCTAAAAATCAAAATGGAGTCACTTATTCTAAAGTTCTGTCACTTAGCCAAAACTGAGCTATTTATCTGACTTTCCGAGAAATAAGGATTAAGAGAAATTACAGTCAAATTTCCCAAACAGGCCAATTTGGGTTGTTATCAAAATGAAGTTCCCTCTAAATCCTTTTATATAAAATGTAATCTGATATTAACTGATTACTTATTTTTCTATTGTTCCCTGTCTCCATCCCCACCTTACAAGGGAAAGAGCTTTGAAATAACAAATCTGCTTTTTTGTTTGTTTGTTTTTACTTTCTTCAAGCCCTATTCTGTCTCTAAAACCAAACTTCTCTGCCCAGTTCATTGGAATGCACGTTCCATTTTATGGAATGAAGTGTTGCCCAATTCTGGAATGGAAAATAAAGCCAACTGTTGTATTTTTGTTTTCTGATAGAGCTTATGCTATGGAGGGATGGGGGTATGGAGGTGATAAGGGGGAAGGGAAGAAAAGGGAGGGAGCTGGGGTTTTTTTGGTTTTTTGGGTTTTTCTGTCTGTGGTATTGGGGATTGAACCTAGGGATGCTTTACCACTGGGCTATGCTCCCAGCCCTTTTCAAAATTTTTTTGAGGTAGCATGTTACTATGTTGTCAAAACTGACCTTGAACCTATGATCCTCCTGCCACAGACTCCTGAGTAGCTGGGATTACAAGGGTGTGCCACTGCACCTGCCCAGGGGGTCATTTTAAGGTTGGTGGTCAAGATAGGCTTCCCTGAGAAGGTTATATCTGAGCCCAGAACTTGAGTGATGAGTCTTAGAGTGAATATCTTTTTATTTTTTCCTTTTCCTTCCAATGCTTGGGATTGAACCCAGGGCCTGTGCATGCTAGGCAAGTGCTCTACCACTGAGCTACACCCCCCCAGTCCAGATGTGAATATCTTGAGGAAGAACTTTTTAGGCAGAGGAAGCAGCATGTACAAAGGCCCAAAAGTAAGAGACTGCTTGTTGACTGACTGATAGATCTAGCACTTCTTGATCCACTGAGCAGAATGTGTCCCTGCCCTAATCCTCCTTTCCAACCTTGGTTGGAGTCAGGGAGGGACCAGTTGAATTTGTCACATTGTGTGGAGAAAAGGCAGAGAAAGTAAAAAAGTAGGCAGGTTCAATGCTGTCCCAGAGCCTACCATTCACACCCATGCTTTCTGGCTTTAACACTTGGGGGCTCACCCTGTCATCCTGCCCCCACCTCTGCCCCTGCCATGGTCCAGCCCCCATCACACTGAGGCTCCTGCCTGTCGGACATTCCTGTGGTGAGTTACTCGCCTCTCTGGCTGTCTCACCAGGGTTAGAGAGTCTGTGGATGCTACCTTTCCTAGCTCTGCGCCCAAGTGCAAGGGTCTTCAGATCTCAATACAAACTCAGTTCCTAGCCTTCTTATGGACACAAAAATGATGTGCACTGAGTAGTTACTTCCTCCTTATGATTCCTAAGTCATTTCTGCTTCTCCAGCCATCTTGCTGACAAGACAAGTTGCTCCACATTCTACTGATTCAAGACTTTTCTTACTAACAAAGCGTAACAGTCAACCTATCCCCAAACATGCTCAACCACACACAAAATCTTAGAAAGAATTATTGTGTGGGGGGGTGTGGGGGTGCAGATTGCCCAACCTGACAGCCTCTTCAGATTTTCATTTCTGACACTGTCTTCCCAAGCAGCTGAAGTTCTCTCTAACAGAACATTCTAGGGTGTTTTAGTCAGCTTGTTCACTGCTGCAACTGAAAGACCCAACCAGAACAACTGTAGAGGAGGAAAGGTTTATTTAGGGGCTCACAGTTTCAGAGGTCTCAGTCCATAAGTGGCTGACTCCATTCCTTGGGGCTCAAGCTGAAGCAGGGCATCATGGTGCAAGACTGTGGCAGAGGGAAGCAGCTCACATGATGATCAGAAAGCAGAGAGAATCCACTCTCTAGACACAAAATATATACCTCATAGCCACTTCCCCAATGAACCACTTCCTCCAGCCACACCCCACCTGCCTCCAGTTACCATTGGGTTAATTCCACCAGGGATCAATTCACTGATAAGCTTAAAGCTATAACTCAATCACTTCTCCTCGAAACTTTCTTGCATTGTCTCACACGTGAGCTTTAAAGGAGGAACACCACATATGCAAACCACAACATAGGGTTTCATGAAGGCTCCTCCAATGGGTCCTCCTTTCCCACATGAGTCCTTCCTCAAGAGCCCAGAACTTCAGAGGTAGGAGTGCCTGGATTCTGGGACCCTTAACTAGGGAGCAAGGAGGCAGGGGCCATGGAGAGAAGGCACCAGAGCCGAGAAGAGCTGAGCAGCTGCCCCTTGCCCTAGCTCTGTGGTTCTCAAAGCCTGGACCCCAAAGTAGTAGCCTCGGTGTTACCAGAAGTCTCACGCAGACCCAGAGTCAGAAACTCTGAGGGGCCCTGCAATCTGTTTGAACAAGCTCAGGAGGGTATTGCTGATGCAAAATGATGACAAGAACACAGCACTGAACTGGGAAGGCCATGGGCAAGGCTCTCCTGTGGCTAGACTCCACCCACGTTCCATCTGTCAAGCCCCAGGATTGGGTTACTTGATTTCACCAGGTCTCTGGGGCAGTGATATAACCAGAGGAACATCTAAATGGGAGATGCTCCAACTGTAACTTCCCCTTTTTCTCACATGGCTCTTGGAGTGGGGGATAAGTGCAGTCACTTTAAATGTTTCTGGCTGAAGTCACTGAGGAACAGTCTGCCTGCCTGAATAATCCAGAAAATTTAACGTACTCTATTTGCTTGGGAGATCTTACTTTACCTTGAGCAGGAACCCCCTATCCCCGCTACACACATCCCTACAATTGCAGAAGTGGGGCCGGGTGCCAGTTGGAATTTGCTGCCCTGGGGCCTTCCCTCCTCCACCACCACTCTTTTGGGGGTGGGAATTTTCTGCATATCTGCCTCCCCCTCCAGCTTCCTCTCCTCCTTTCCTTTTTCAATTTTCCAGTCCTGGAGATAGAACCCAGGGCCTCACACCATGCTAGGCAAGCGCTCTACCACTGAGTCACACTCCCATCTACAATCACAATTACCCCAGAAGGTTCCACTCCATTCACACCAAGGGCCTTGCAAGAGCCCAACCTATCACATATTATCTCACTTATTAACCAAGACTCGGTGAAGGCAGTCGCCAGTTCCCCGCCTCTTCCCTCTAAATTGATTAGGTTAATTGACTCTGCCTTCCCCAGAAGCTCGACTGGGCCAGCTGGGGCTAGAACCAAACCCTCAGGGACCTTTCTGATGTTGTCCCTGCCATCCAGGAAACTGCGCCCCAGGCAAAACCATTCTCCCAAGTTCAGGGGCGAAGGAGTGACTCTGGGTCAGACGGCTGGGTCCGCCCGCTCCCTGGTGCCCGATCCTCCTCTTTGGGACCCAGGGGATCCCCACCCTTGAGTGCGGGGGGGGGTCCTCTTCTCCGCCCTCCTGGGCTCCTCAGGGCCCCCTCAGCTGACTCAGCGTAACCTGAGCCGCGGCGGGAGGCGGAGCCCGCCGAGCCCGCCGAGCCCGCCCGCGTTAATTACGACTGGCCCCGCCCCGCCCCGCCCCGCCCCGCCCCCCGGGTGGAGCGCTCCCTCCGCGCGGCCGCGGCAGCCCAGCAGCTGGAAGGAGCGGACGTCTGCGCGCGGCTGGCTGGGCGCACCATGACTGCCATCGCCGTGCAGGTAGCCGGAGCACCGCGAGCCGGGGGTGGTGCCCGCCCGGAGGGAGGAGGGAGGGAGTTCACGCCCAGAGCGAGTTTCAGCCCGGCCCGGGGCTGCGAGCGCCCGCCGTGCCCACCCCCTGTTGCAGACCTACCGGGTCCCCAGAAGGGTCCCCGGGAAGCTTACCTGGGGGGTCTGCCGCGCAACGGGGCTCTCGCGGGGCGGGCTCCCCAGACCTCTGCTCGCGGCTCTGCGGGCACCCGAGGCTCCCAAACTTGTCTGGGGAGGATTTTTCCGCTTCTTTTCGGGGTCACCAGCGATCAGTCGGTTAGGTTCACCGGAGGGCTCTCTATTAAAAAAAAAAAAAAAAAAAAAACAACGAGGAGAATGGACAGAATCGAGTTGCAAAGTGGAGCTTGCCTTATGTAAGGGAGGGTAAGTTTCTTGGGAAGTTAGAACTTTCTGGAGCCAGAAAGACAGCCTTGGTCCCGCAGTGGGTGCTGGTAGCGAGGTGTGAACTCTCTGGGACCAGACACCTCAGAGAAGAGGCTCCGGCGAAGGGACGGGTCTACTTCGCTGAAGACTTGATTTCTCCTTGGAGTGGTGCAACGTGGTTATGTTGGCTGAGAACCTATATATTCCTACCCGCTCCAAAGGGAATTCTGCGAGTGGCGGCTCGCTACCCTAAGGAGCGGAGCGAGCTTCCTTACCGTCCAGCCCTGATGACTCGAGCCCAATTAACTTACATGCTGAGATCCTCATGACACTGTTAATGTTACTCTTCTGTTTATTTAATTTATTTATTTAGAGATGGAGGTCTCGCTATGTTGCTCAGGCTGATCTGGAACTTGTGGGCTCAAGTGGTCCTCCTGCCTTAGTGCCTCCCCACCCCGTCCAGAAGCTGGGACTGCAGGTGTGGTCCCAGGGGACATTTGGCCCTCCCCATTTTGTAGATGAGATAACCAAGGCTCAGAAGTAAACTGCCCAGAGTGGCCAGCCAGTTGACAGAATCAACATTAAAATTCATGGGTTCCTGCTTCCAAATACTATTCAACCCCTCTGTGTTTCTCCAACAGGAGATCAGTGACCCACAGGTCACCCCATAACCCCTTTTAGCCAAAACCCTGCTTCTAGAGTATGGCAGGGAATCCACTGCTGTCAATTCCTCCTCTTGGTTTTGGGGGATGCTCTGAATCATCTCCAGTGACAGCCTTGGGAAGAAGGAGACAGGTGGTGAGGAGGGGGTGGGACCAGGTGTGGTCTCTACCCTCAAGGAGTTTACCATCCAGCTGAGGACAGAGACTTGTAAACAAGCAATCTGCCAGGAAGGAAGTGAGTGCTAAATTAGGAGTACACAAGCTTTGGGCAGGGTTAGCTGGCAGAGGAGGAGGAGGAGGACTTTTTGTGGGGCTGAAGAGGGGAAGAAAGACTGAGCCAGGTGAGGAAAACTGAGCTATTATGGAGGAGGAGGTGGAAGATGGGGAGTGGGAAGCAAGGCATGCAGTCAAGCCAAGGGGCCCTACTCTGAGCTGGTCGGGGGAGGCCACAGTCTCCCCCGGAGGGAAAGGAGTGCTGGGCCGACCTGGTAGTTGTCCCTGACACTTAGGAGCACTCCGGCCCACAACTTCATCTCCACAACCACTATATGAGGTGGGTACTATTACCTTTGTTTATAGGTGAGAAAGAGAGAAAAAGAAAGGGGATAAATATCCTAGCTAAAAAGCAAGGCCTGGATCTTACAGGCCTGGGGGAAGGAGGAGGTGGCATGCTGGGGCTGAAAGGAATAGAGGCAGACTGACATATTAGCAGGTGTGCAAGAAATTTCAGGGTGGTGGTGGTGGTGGTGATGGCCTGACTCAGGCCTGAGCACAGTGGGTGTTGAGGGGCAGCAGATATAGGAGTCCTGTTGGGGGTGGGGGAATATGTGGAAGGAGTCCAAGGTGTCTTTTGGGGGGGTGCTGTTGGTTGAGGGAAGCAGGTTCTGAGGCCCTGGGTTATAGAAGAGGGCAGGACCAAGGCATTGTACTCAGTCAAGAGATCTTTATTCTACAGGTCACTAGAAATTATTCAAGGGCACAGATGGAAAAAGGGAAACATGTTTGTTTGTTTGTTTAAGCAGAAGTCAAAAGTCTTGAGATTTAAGTGATTACCAGAATGCACAGAGCTGGGGCTGGCCGGTGGGGGTAGGACTCTACTGCCCTCTTCCCCACTTCACTACCCCTCCATTGAGCTGCTGCTGCCAGGTTGCCCATCACGAAAGGATTTCAGGGCCTGGATCCTTGAAAACTGGCAGAGGCAACAGCAACATAAGGGTGAGGTGCCAAGTGTTTTGGAACAAAGGCTCCAATGTGTATTATTGTTAGGAATATTATGAATCACTCCCCAAAACGGAGAGCGGCCCATTTGCCATGCATCTTTATATAAATGATCTCATTTAATCCTTGGGAGTCCCTACCACAACCCCCACCCCCAGGATGGAATGCAGGGACTTGCACATGCTGTGCAAGTGTTCTACCACTGAGCTGCAGCCCCAGCCAATCCTTGGGATTTTAATGGTCAGAATTTGAATGAAGCCCTGCTTTGAGGCAGGAGGAGGGAAAGATGAAATGAGATCAGTTGTCCTCTCTCGGGATCCCAGTGTGATGACTGAGGGCCTGGAGATTAAAGTCCAGTCTGGGCCCAGGACAGGTGGGGCTGAGGAGGAGACAGGACGTGCCTGTTTTCCAGACCCATGTCTAGGGTCAAAGGCTTTCTGGATCCTGTGGTCATATGACTTGTTCTGTGCATCCGGGTCTCTCTCATCCTCTGGCCATATTAATCTCTAGGAATTTTATAATCTTGCCAGGTGACGTCACAGCCACTACTGACCTGCAGGTGTCACCAACTTCATTTAATAGATGAGAAAACAAGAGCCAAAGAGGTTAAGAAACTGCCCAAGTACAAATACCTCTACTGGTTTGTGGTGTAGACATAGAGGCACAATTTTCAAAGTTTCCTTTGGTTTGTCTCTTACCAGTAGATGCTCTCTTTTATTCACTGATAAAATGCAGTGCAGATTCCTAGTCTCTCAGTGTCTCAAGCAGGTAGTGGATGTATTTCAGTTAAAGTGAGGGAGGGGACCCAGTGTCGGCTTGCTCAGTGCCTAGAAGCCGCTTGAGGAAGCCAGTGGACATGAATTGAGAACAACAGTGCACATTCCTACCTGGGCGCTGTCTGTAGCACCTTGGGACCTAGTGGAGGTGCTGGTCCTGGTTCTGGTGTGGCCTTTTGGGTATCCCTGTGTACTCAAATCCTTTTCCTAACCAGTAACATCGAGGCTTCAGCCTGAAGGCCCAAGTCAGTATCTAATGCTGAATGCATTCTGCCTCCTGCCTGCTGTTCAGTTGTCTGGGCAACTGTAATATTCATTATTATGATGTAAGTGAGTGATCCTGGGTGAGTCACCTGCCTCCTGCGGGAAGCTTTCTACAGTTCCATACTCCCAGGTTTAAAAAGAAAATAGGATGCTACTTGGGCAGCAGTGCGGAGCGCACACTGCATCCCTATTCCTGTGTCACTGGGGTGGAAATGAGGGTTGCCTCCTGTGTCTGAATCACATTAGCAGACAGCCTTGGGAGGGCTCTGGCTAGTCTCCCAGGAGCAAGGGTTTGCATTGTATCCTACACAGAAAGCTTGGCCCACATTTGCCACTGAAGGTCTCATTTGCACATGGCATAGGGCACACCCGTTGTCCCCTTTCTCCATTCTCCTGGTTTTCTAACGTCATGTGTGAGCTATCTGTTTTGCTTACTTCCCAAACTGGGGTGTAGCTGCTTCTATACACACTGTAAAGGGAGTGATTTAATTTATGACTGGGCAGGTGACTTTTTTAAAATGTTCTTTGGATGGAAGTGACAGTGGTTGCAAGCCTGACTCTTTATCCCAGGGTTCTTCCTCAAGTACCTACTGAATACAGAGGTCAAACCCTGTGCCAGGTACTGGGCACACAGCAGTGTCTTGACGTAGGGGCCCTGCCCTCTTGGAGGACACAGTGTCCAAGTGAGACAGACAATAACGCGTAACTACAAACCACAATGGGAATGGTAAAGAAAGCAAGCAAGGTGCCTGGCAGAGAATGCCAGGAAAGGACCTGCTTGGGTTGGGTGAGGTGAAAGTCCTCCCTGGGGAGGTGACTTTAAATAGACCTGAAGAAATGGAGACACAGAGTCATCCTGGAGGGGCAGGGAGCAGCAGGGAGCCCGTTGGGCAGAGGGGGCAGGAGTTCCAAGGGAAGAAAGTTCTAGGCGTGGAAATAGGCTGCCGCGGTGCCTGAGCAAGGCGGTGAGGGAGAGCCAACTGGGAAATGGAGTTGAGAGGGAGGCAGGCAGGTCTTGCAAGGCTGGGGGCTGTGCTAAGAAGTTTTACTCTCTGTAATAGTTCTGTCTTTTGCTTTGTGGGTCAGTGGTTGGGAGTGGTGCCTCAGGTGCCAACTCAGGACTGTGAGGCACCTCATTGGACACCTAGCTCACTTGCCAGGAGGCTGAGGAGGTGGGCCATGCACTCTTCCAAGGCTGAAACCAGAGGACAAGAGCTGCTGGAACAGACACTGGCCCCCTCTGGGTAGAGCACAGGCTGAGTGAGCAAGGTTAAAGGTCAAGGTGTAAACATCTCTTGCAGTACTCAGGATAGCAAGATAATAACATGGAGGCCGGACCAAGCATAGAAAGTGCAGAACCTGGTGGGTAGGGGGTGGAATAAAACTGGATGTATAGTGGGGAGAGAAACCATCTTACATAATTATGTGCTAATGTCTCTGAGCTTCATATAACCCTGTAGCCGTGACAAGCAGTGTTCTTGTTTTGTGTACAAAAAGACTGAAGCAGACTGTATGCTCAAGGTCACAGGAACCAGGCAAGACAGGTTTTCGGAGTTCAGAACTGAGTAGGGTTTGCCAGCCATTTTGGATTCATTGTAGAGATGGTGAAAGGAAGAATGATAAGGGACTCATTTGTACCTGGTGAGCCTGGACAGGCAATGCTTACAGGTCTAGAATGGAGGACAGAGGACAGGCTGAAAGGGGAAGAGCCCCCCATGAAGGTGAGTTCGTGCTGTGGAAGCTGAGTCAGGGGAAAATTCCAGGCTTTCCATGAGGCCAGAGCAGAAAACAGGGCAGTGGGAAGTTGGAAGCCTGGTTCAGGGAGAGAATTTAGAGAGGGTGTGGCATGGGTCACTGACTTGCTGCTTCCTGTGTTGTATTCCAGGCCCAGAGGCTGTTGGGCCAAAGGAGGCCCCACCGGTCCTTCTTTGAGTCCTTCATCCGGACTCTCATCATCACCTGTACTGCCCTGGCTGTGGTCCTCTCTTCAGTCTCCATCTGTGATGGGCACTGGCTCCTGGCTGAGGACCGCCTCTTTGGGCTGTGGCAGTTCTGCACCATTACCAACCAGAGTTGGCCGCACTGTCTCAGAGACCTGAGTCAGGCCCACGTGCCTGGGCTGGCTACGGGCATGGGCCTGGCTCGTAGCGCGAGCGCCATGGCTGTGGTGGCCGCCATCTTTGGCCTGGAGCTCCTCATGGTGTCCCAGGTGTGTGAGGACGTCCATTCACGGCGCAAGTGGACCTTTGGTTCCTTCCTTCTCCTGGTCTCTTTCATCTTGTCCTCTGGGGGGCTCCTGAGTTTTGTGATCCTCCTCAGGAATCAGGTCACGTTCCTCGGCTTCACCCTGATGTTTTGGTGTGAATTCACTGCCTCGTTCCTCTTCTTCCTGAACGCCATCAGTGGTCTTCACATTAACAGCATCACCCTGACTGGGAACCAACCAAAGAAATTCTAGCACCCCCTCCAGGGACTTGGGTTCTTCCAGAAAGTGATCAAGATGGAACTTTCTGCCTTGTGACCTCTGGTGGAGATGGGGGGGGGGGGGACAGTGACCTTGATGCTGCTGCCTCTTTGCAGCTGGTTGGGAGGGCCAGAGGCCAGGAGCCTGCCTCAGTGCCACCAGCTGCACAGGTTTCGCCAAGTTATTAAGATATTGATTTTAAAAGAAGAGTATTTTAAAACTCGTTTCGTGGGTTTTCTTCCTTGGACTGGAATAGATTTGGAAGCAACTCCAGAAATGGTGCCCAGGCTAGCTGCTCGGCCAAGCATGTTTCACACCTGTTTTATTGACTCTGTGCTAGGGTATTGGCTGTGGGGGCCTAGGGCTCTTGGATGCTAAGAATGTGTTGTTCTTCCAGCTAAGGGACCAGTCAGTGCCTAGGACTCTTCCACCAGCTCATTGGGCCTTCCTGTGTGTTTTCCCTCATAACCTCATGCACAGAATGGGTTTTCAAACCATTTGACTTGATTTCTCTCCTACTCTGTGGGGACCACACAAGCCCTGGATGACCCCAGCTTCTAGCAGCTGGCTGTTCCTTCTGGGGGCTCTTCCTGTGAGAATCCTTTTCCTTAAGTGAGCCCTCCTAAATGCCCAGCTGATGGGGAGCCCACTGTCCTTCCCAAGGCCTGTGTGTGTGTGTGTGTGTGTGCACTTGTGCACACTTGCACGTCTACAGCCTCGGGGTACGATTTTTGGTCCTAGAATACATTTCAAAGAGCACGTATCTGGGCCTGCTGGGCTCCGCAGGGGGTGAAGGGAACAGCTAGACCTTGGATAATGATTAATAACCATCCTGGGGATGAGGAGAAGAGAAGGGGTCAAGAACCAGTGGAGATTTCCATCCTTGCTGGAAGGAAGATCTGTCTGCACTTTTGTTCACCACAGTGCCCCCTTTCCAGTTCCTTTATCTGCCCAGAAAAAAGTAAACTTTTGGATCATTTTATTCTAGGCTGATTCCTTCCTACTCCCACATAGTGAATTCTGGCTGCTACTGATTGCATGGGTTTTCGGTCTCTTCCTTCGTGGTTATGTATCCGACCTACCTCTGGTGGTTTTATTTTTTTAGCCAGAGTCTCACTATGTTGCCCAGGCTGATCTTGAACTTGTGGGCTCCAGTGATCCTCCTGCCTCAACCTTCCCAAGTAGCCAGGGACTATGGAGGAGTGCCACTAGCCTGACCCTTCTACGGTTATTTTAAAAAATCTGTATTCCAAGATGCACAGAGTCAGAGGCTATAGATAACTAAGTTTGAACCATCAAGATGCAGAGAGCCCATGGCGATCACCTGAGAGGATTTTCGTGGTGCTAGGATGGAACCCAGGGCCTCGTGCATGCCATGCAAGTGCTCTAACACTGGGAGATGCGCCAGCCCCTCCTGAGGGCTCTTGGTTTTGCAGAGAGCAGAGCTTGTCAATCACACTGGCTGGATCTTATCCTGGAAAGTGGGAACCAACAGCAGTCTGTGTGGTGCAAAGAGGTGACTTACTTGTCTTCAGGGAGAGGACAGGAAAGCCACCCAAAGCCAGAACTAGAGCTGCTCGCCCCCCAGCAAGACGCTCTTTTCTTTATACTAAGTAGTTTCTACTTCCCTCCACTAGGTTTTGTTTTGTAAAAGGGTTCCCATATTTTGTGCAGATGGTGCAAATATATTCATGGGAACCTAGAGCTAGAATGACGGGTAAGATGAACAACCCCAGGAGCTGAGTGGGACTGGGAGAAAAAGACCCTTCCCTTCCCTACCTGGGAGTGGGAAGAGTTTAGACACAGCCTTGAGCCAAACTGCCACCTCCTTGCTGAGTAGCTTGGGCAGGGCCCAGGGCTTTGGTAAACCTGTTTATCATCTGTAGTGGGATCATGCTGAGCTTGCTGCTGCACCTCCCCCCTACACACGAATCCATACTGGTAAGCCTCAGACCATGTCAAGGTACTAAAAGGGTCAAGGGTCCTGAGGCTTTCCTGTGACTTTATCAGATTAATTTAACTATTGTCTAAAGGCCCTGGTGAAAGCTACTAGCCAGGTGAGTTGCAATGGGAGTTAGACAGGATCTGCCTTGGGCCAAAGGCCTAGATTGTTCTTTTTTTTCTGAGCCTCTAAACTTGTCCCTGAAAATGAGCTGGGGTCCAGGGAAGTCCCCTCTTCCTGCAGGGTGTAGCTAGGGAATGAGCCAGGGCATATTCCCTTCTCTTGTGTTGGCAGGACAAAAAGACTGACAAGTAGAGCAAACCTCTTCCCAGGTACCATTTATTTCCCTGCCTCCTTTCTTGGGCCCCTAACTGCTCTTCCCAGAAAAGCACCACAGACCAAGTCCCAGGCCCTCATCCTGCGTCACGGTGCCCGTCACTTCCGTTCTGAGGCATCCCAGGCCTGGGGGAGGGACGTTTGCAGACACAGGGAGAGCCCAGGATGTCTGCTGGGGAGACGGGTCTGTCCCAAGGCAGCGTTCAACCCTCCCAGGACCTGCTTTAACCTCTGCCCGCGGCCAGCATCCTCTGTCCTCTCAGATGACGCTGGCCCTGCACATGCCCCGGCTCTGCTCTGAAGGGCTGCCCTTGGTGCCATGAGTGGGGCCGTTGGTGCCATTGCTGAAGGACAAGCTGAGGGCCACTGGGTGCAGCGGGAAGCCTTGGAGATTCCACTGCTGCCACTTCTTCTGAACTTCGAGCTGTACCTGCCAGAGACCAGCCGTCAGCTGAGGAGGGAGGGGCAGCTGGTGCCTGGAGCCTGGCTCCCTCCCAAGGGCCTCCACACAGTGGTGCCACTCCTGCCCTCACCCACGCACCATAGGTACTGAGGGCTCCCTCTGCCTGGGCACTTGGACCTGCCATCCCACTACACTACGTCCTGAAGAAAGAACTCGTGGTTTCAAACTGCAGAACTCAAACATCCAGAACCCCCAACTGAGACAACTGTCTGCTTAATCTCAGGAAGCCACCCAGCTCTGAATTTACCTGGGAGCCAGGGAACTGCTCCACAGACAGTCCCCTCACAGTCCCCGACTGGAGCAGTCAGACCTTTGAGGCCAGGCTTGAGGCCTGACTTTTGGAAAACATCAGAGGTCATTTCCATTCAAGCCTGGTGAACCTGGACAGGCTGTGTGTGGGTGCAAGGCCCTGTTCAACCCATGTTGATTACGTGGCTTTTGTGTGTGTCCTGACCCACATGCTGAGGCAGAGTCCTCCCCCAGGGAGTCCACACTCATTTTGAGGCCTTGGAGGATTGAGCTGCAGTGATCACTTCTGAGTCCCCATTTCACCTATGGGAAGACTGAGGCCAGAGTCGGGCAGTGACCCAGATCAGCCATGGAACAGCAGCAGAGCAGTCCGGGCCTGGGCTCTCACTGGGTGCCTATACTCTCCCATGTTTTTTGGACCATGGATAAGAATCCTCCAGAGTGTTTTTAAAGAACACTTTCTCAGGACCACACAGTGGTGCCACTCCTGCCCTCACCCACGCACCATAGGTACTGAGGGCTCCCTCTGCCTGGGCACTTGGACCTGCCATCCCACTACACTACGTCCTGAAGAAAGAACTCGTGGTTTCAAACTGCAGAACTCAAACATCCAGAACCCCCAACTGAGACAACTGTCTGCTTAATCTCAGGAAGCCACCCAGCTCTGAATTTACCTGGGAGCCAGGGAACTGCTCCACAGACAGTCCCCTCACAGTCCCCGACTGGAGCAGTCAGACCTTTGAGGCCAGGCTTGAGGCCTGACTTTTGGAAAACATCAGAGGTCATTTCCATTCAAGCCTGGTGAACCTGGACAGGCTGTGTGTGGGTGCAAGGCCCTGTTCAACCCATGTTGATTACGTGGCTTTTGTGTGTGTCCTGACCCACATGCTGAGGCAGAGTCCTCCCCAGGGAGTCCACACTCATTTTGAGGCCTTGGAGGATTGAGCTGCAGTGATCACTTCTGAGTCCCCATTTCACCTATGGGAAGACTGAGGCCAGAGTCGGGCAGTGACCCAGATCAGCCATGGAACAGCAGCAGAGCAGTCCGGGCCTGGGCTCTCACTGGGTGCCTATACTCTCCCATGTTTTTTGGACCATGGATAAGAATCCTCCAGAGTGTTTTTAAAGAACACTTTCTCAGGAGGACCCACCCTGGACCCACAGAATCCATGTTTGCTGAACCAGAATTTGGGGGCAGGGCCTGGGAGGTATTTTAACATGCCCAGCAGGTGAATCTGCTGCTCTTAGTGAGCCTAGGCTCCTAGAGGACTGGTCAAGCCCCTTGGCCATGAGGCCCACATGCCCACCCCTCCACAAAGGTCCTTCCTCCCCTCTTTGGCTCCAGGTAGCTCCTGCCCTGGAATCCAGCGGCAGCCCAAGAAGACTCACCTCCCCGTTGAGGAAGCAGTAGAGGATGGCCACCACCAGCCCCTGCCAGAGAGAGCAGGCGTTAGTGCAGGGCCTCAGCATCTGCCTGGAGCAGCAGGGCCTGGACGAGTTCCTCTGACCCCCAGCCTGACCTCTGACCCCCAGCTCCAGGCTCACTTCCCCATCTCCCTTGTCTCGGGGAGATCACCTCTCTTGGGCCCACACAGTGTGCCTGCCTGGGCCTGCACCACCATCCAGCGTAGACTGTGAATGCCTTTCACCTGTTGTCCCTGACAGCTAGCGCCTCAAACACATGTGGTATCAGTGACGGTAATTTAGGGGATACTAACTTGAACCCAGCCAGCAGGCACCAGGAAGCTCACCTGAATCAGGTGAGTGATCCGAGAGCAGCAGGGTCTGCTGGCCCCTGAAGTATGTCCCCACCCCACTGTGAGGAGGCAGGGCCAGTCCAGTGGGAGACCCTGGGCCTAGAGTGGTCTCCTTTCCAAGCTAACCTAGGAACCTGGAGACATTGAAACCCAGAGGACTAATTTATGTTGAAGAACAAACGTGTGTTTGGAACAAACTATGCACAGGCCCAGGCCAGGCAACAGCAGGACTTGGCCTCCTGCATAGGAGACAGGCAGTACATCTCCACAGTCAGGGTTTAATGTTCCCTGGCCTGGGAGGTCTGAGCCTATCTAGACCCTCCTGCCCTGGCATTTGGAGCTGGATTTTCCTGATGGTGTCCTTGGAGCTCAGCCAGAGTAGGGACTCCAGTCTGGGGTGCCTGAGTCAAGTCAAAGAGGCTTGCAGAGCCATAAGTGGGGAGGGTACACCTTGCTCGCCTCCTCTCAGGACCCCACCTTGGCCAGCCTGCCCTTCCTTAGGGGACTGCCCACACCCCTGCCCCCACTAGTGCTCTTCCTTTCCTCATTAGAGGCCTAGGCGCTCATCTTCAGCCCTCTTCCCATGAGGCTTGCCCTTAGGTACTTACCACATGGGAAATGACCCCAAAGGTGATGACACAGCTCCTCTGTGATGGGCTTAATGTATATATGACTCCTCAGGGGGTACTGGCTTTTGTGTGTGTGTGTGTGTGTGTGTGCGCTGAGGATTGAATCCACACACACGCTAAGCATATGTGCTACCACTGAGCTACATGCCCAGTCCTGAGATGTTGGCATTTGAATGAGTTAGTGACAAAACTATATGGGTTTGCTTTAGCATGTCAGGCATCAGTGACAGCAAGACTGGAACTCTGTGTGCTTGGCCCAGAGATGCTGCCCATCTCATGGAATGGCAGAAATGCTTACTCAGGGCTGTGGTTTCTAAATTTGGAGGCACAATAGCAAGACCCTGTCTCAAAATTAAAAAACAAAAACAAACAAACAAAAAAAAACTAGGGATGTAGCTCATGGTAGAGTACCCTTGGATTCAATCTCTAGTCCCCAAAACACAAGATTGTCAGACGTTGGAACTGGCTTAAGCACACTGTTAGAGATGGAAAGGCATGTAAAGGCAGGCTATGTAATAACTGGACCTGGACTTGGAGCACAGCTTGCCCTGAGTACTTGTGGGATTCGGGATTCTGTGGTGCTTCATTCAATCTTCACTAAAGCCCTGGCTGGGAGGTAGGAGGGGTGAGATGCATTCCAGCAAGAAGAACTGTGGGTGCTTGGCCCACAGCTGGTGGTCTAGCTCTGAAGCTACTGCCCATCTCATAGACCCAGGTCACCCAGACCTCACCTGCCCTGCATCCAAAGATACATCTTCACTGTTAAGGGGAGGGCAGGAGTTCTAGGTGAAGAACAGTTAGCTGTGTCCAACCTTAGATAGGGGAGGCCTCATACCTGCCAGTAAGTTTACTAAATTTTAGTTATTATGCAACCATTAACAATGAAGACTAGCAGAATTTTAATGACATGAAGAAGTGGTTTTTGTTTTTTGGGTTTTTTTCAGTACTAGAAATAGAACTCAGGGCCAAGCTACATCCCCAGCCCTTTTTCTTCTTCATTTTTACTTTCCTTTATTTTCCAAATTATCTACAACAAGCAAGTGTTATTTATACAAACAGAAAGAGTTAATGCATTTAGTTTGAATAAGTATATGACAGGGATCATGGTGTTGGGTTGTGTGTGTTCTTTAAACCCCCGTCGAGAGCCATCCATGTACTGTGCATGGACCAAACCAGTACCATAGCCGGTGAGTAGGGAAATCTGGTAACTGGTAACTCCCAGCTGCAATCCTGTTGGTATACCGCCCGCCCAAGATACATGTGAGTTCCTCTTCAGCTCTGCCAGGTTCCACACAGCTCTGGAGATGGGGTGACCTGCTGCAGCCACATAGCCACACAGCTTCTTAGAGATGGGTGTGGCCTGCTAAGATGCCAATCAACCTGTTGGCTGAAGCAAGACTCCACCCCTGAAACCTTATCCCTACCTTGGATGTACCCCCTTGAATAAAGGACTGGAGCCATTTCCTAACTGCTCTGTTTCAGCTCCTAATGAGGGCTGGAAGAATCTTTCAGGTGCTCTGCTTTTAAAACTAATTCTGTCTTTGTCTTTTATTTCTTTACTAATTATTTCAGACTACATTTTTCTCAGGTGCCTTATCCCCTCCTTAGCAGGAAAAACTACCCTGGTGAGGTGCTGGCCGTCTCGTGACACTCCCCTAGGTTCAATCCCCAGTACCACAGAAAAAGAGAAGAAAAAAGCATGATGTCTTGGATTTACTTAAAAAGAGGACGGCACAGCCAGGCACAGTGATGCACACTTGTAATCCTAGTGACTCGAGAGGCTGAGGCAGGAGGATCACAAGTATGAGGCCAGCCTGGGCAGCTTGGCAAGATCCCATCTCAAAAGAAAAAGGAAAAAAAAAAAAAAAAAAAAAAAAAAAGATGGGGGGTATCTGCAAAAATAGAAGTGAATAAGAAAGGCAGGAAAGGTACATGAGAGTTCAATCTGTTCTCTTCACTTTTGTATATGAAAGAAATTTTTATATATGTATATATACGTGTATTTTGTTTACCTACCTGCATACGTATAAGGCTTTATACACACTGTACTTACAAATATACTTTTTTTTTTTGGTGGTGGTGGTACTGGGATTGAACCCAGGGCCTTGTGCATGCTAGGCAAGCACTCTACCAACTAAGCTATAGCCCCAGTCCTATATATAATTTTCAATGTTCCTGTTTCTTCATAAGAATTTCTGTGGGAACATCAGGAAAGTGCTTTTGGATTTCTCTTGGACATTTTCCCATAGAGAAGCTGAATGGCTTTTGCTTAGGTAGGCTATAGCCCTAACTCTGAGGGACAGGAAGTCCCCAACTGTGTGGTGAGGCAGATCTGGGTCTCCAAGCTTTCCACATGGTCACTACCACTTTCGTGAGCCAGGTCAAGTCCTTCTACCCAAGTGGATCTTAAGTCCAGTCTGTCAGCTGCTGAAACGGGGTGTGGGAGCCAGCCTCCCGGATGTTAGGAGAGCAGCAGTGGTGAGAGCTCCCTCTCCAGGAGGAGAACACTGAGTGGGTTATACACACCAGAAGCTTGGTCGACCCTCTGAGGTCTGGGACATTGGCAGGGGCCCTAGGCAGAGCTGCTGCTCAGAGGAAGCAGAAGGGACCCCCTGGGGTGGGGTCTGAAGGCACAGGGAAGACAATGATGTGCTCTCAGTGGGGTGTCCTCCCTGGAACCTATGAGTGGTAAGGGACCCTGGCCACGTCTCCCTAGAACCGAACCCCAAGGATGAGGGGAGGTGTGCCCTGGTGAAGGCTACACTGGACAGTGCCGTCCGTGTGGGAATGTCACTGAGGACAGCCTAACTCCTTTAGGAAAAGATGGTGTGAGGATTTTCTTGCAGGCACTAGAACCTATCATCACTAGGCTTCTCCAGGCAACTGGTCTGCTTTACTCTTTTTTTCCCCCCTCTCTTGCGATGCTGGGGATGAAACCCAGGGCCTCGTGCACGCTAGGGAAGTTCTCTACCACTGACAGCTCTGTGTGCGTTCATGCCGTGGGTACTCTAAATCATGAAGCATATTGCTTCTGCCCTTGCTGTGGCCACTGGGAAGCTTCACACCAACACGAGAACCCACCTCTCCCACCTTCATAGCACTTGATCAAATTTGTTTCTGGGTAGGAACTCAACTGGCTTTATGTTCTTTTTTCACTGACTCTTCATCTACTTTTTTTTTTTTTTTTGTCCTCTATATGTTCTTCCCAAAAGTGACATCACTTTTTTTTTTTTAAGGAAATTTCTGAGTAAATAAATAGATAACATTGTAAAGTTTGGGATTTACATTAAGACTTTGTTCTACTCAAACCTGTTTCCTTTCCTTTTCTAACCTCACAACAGCACATAGAATTCCTTGGTAGTGATTTTCTCTCCCTCCCTCCCTCCTTCTCTCTCTCTCTCTCTCTTGCTTTTCTTTTTTTCTTGTCAGATTTTGTTTTTAATAAGTTTCACATGCACATGGTTTTAAAAAGTCAAATAATTCTTATTTTTAAAAAAAAATCAATAGTCTCCTGACACCCCCGCCCCCATTTCCTGTTTCTCCAAGGCAAGAGCTTGAACTCTCTTAACTGATTCTAAATAAATGTGCTGATGCTGCTACTTGTGGATTTTCCAGTTTGGGGACTTTCTACGTACTTCCCAGTATGAAGATGCTCCCATAGGCTCATCCTCCTGCGGGTTTTGGGGCGTCTGCCTTAATGAGGCTGCAGATGGGCAGATGGTATGGACAGTTGAACACAGTACTGGGTGGCTTTTCCTTTTCGTTGTCCCTGCAGTCAGACTCTGACTCTCTTAGTTTCATCTCCCACCCTCATTTGACTGGTGGGGACTGCGAGTCCCATTCAGGGTCACAAAGCACAGGCAGGTCCTATCCTATCCCTGCATCCCTTGAGTCCCTGCCAAATGAGGTGTCTTCCCATTCTACCGCTGACCGCCTGGAAGCTCTAGCTGGCTTGCTGTCACTGACCCTCTGCTCCTCTCTGAGGAAATAGAAAACTGCTCTTGTCACCAGTAGTCACAAACCCCCAAAGCTCACCTGGAATGAGCCAAGGGCCAATTCAAAAAACAGCTGGACCTCCATGGCGTCCTCGGGGGAGAAGGCGAAGACGATGTAGTGGACACCAAAGAGGGGAATCAGCAGGAGGGTGGACTTGGCCAGGCGCCTGGGGACACAGGGACACACTGTCACTCCTGTGCTGCCTCCCTCCGGGCCCCTCCTGTCAGCAAGGGCACAACTCATCTAGTACCCGTTTGCTTAGAGCTTGGCAGCAGTGTCCCCAGACTATTTTGTTTTTCTGGATTTTTTTTCATTTGTTTTTGTTTTGTTGTGTCGTGCTGCGGATCAAACCCAGGACCTCGCATACTAGGCAAGCGTTCTCCCACCGAGCCGTGCCCCAGCTCCTGCTTTCATCATTTTGGAAAATTCCTGACTCCCACGTAGCCAGCACTCAGACACAGCACTCACCAACACGTGATCTATCCCAAGACTTTCTGGTCATGGGTCTCGTCAGTAAATATATGAACACCCCCTCAAATAACTTTTGTTTATAAATTATATATGTGTATTGCAGCCACTCTGTGCCCAACTTAAGCTGAGCAAACCCAGCTTTGTTTTCTTAGGTAATAAATACCTGTGAGGAGAAGTTCTTGTGCTTTCTTCCAAGATCAGTGTTGCCAACTTCAGCAAATACAAGATACCCAGTCAAATCTGAATTTCAGATACACAATGGATACTGTAGGGAGTATAAGTCCTAAATAAAGCTATTTGTTGTTTATCCAAAATGCAAATGTGACTGGGCATCCTCTATTTTGTCTGGCAACTTTATCCTGATCTCAGGCTCTACCTGACTTCAGAGCCTGTTGCTCCAGAGATGTTGTGGGGAGTCTGACATGATCCTGGCTGCTTCAAGATTCCCAGAACTCAACAGATCATGGAGAACGCCTCCATTAGACGCTAACTAACTTGTCTTTAACATATCCTGGAGGCTGGTGCCCCCTCACTTTTAGCTTCATATGTTGAAGCAAAATCCCCACGATGTAATTGTATTTGGGCACAGGGTCTTTAAAGAGGTGATTAAGTTAAAATGAGGCCATTAGGATTGAACACAGTACAATCAAACTGTGTCCTTATGAGAAAAGGAAGTTTGGACCCACAGAGTTGGATGCTTGTGCACAGACAAGAGACCACGTGAGACACAGGGCCAAGGTGACCATCTACAAGCCACAGAGAGACACCTCAGAAGAAATTCAACCTTGGTCTTGGACTTCCAGTCTCCAGAACCGTGGGAAAGTACATTCTGTTGTTTAAGCCCCTAGTTTGTGGTATTTTGTTATAGTAGCCCTGGCAAACTAACACATCTCTCTTTAACATTTTAAAAGGTTTTAAAGTATTTTTGAGTAACCTGAAAAATCTGATGAAAGCTAAGGTCATTCTCTCCTGAACAACATGCACAGCTACACAGATTGTCTGAATCTGGGTCCCTAGCCTTGCCTTAAGGGTCACATCTCTGCTTCCAGGCTTCCTGGCTGAGATTTCTTGATTTTCCCACACCACAGTATCTGAGGCTTCATAATCAGGCCCATCCCCACCATTACATTGGAACTAGGTCTACCACTTTTCTTTCTTTCTTTCTTTTTCTTTAAGCTGGCACCAATTGAGTAAACAGTAGGTACTCAGTAAATGCTGGCTGACAACTGAGCATGCCTGGGTCTTTGCTTTCTACTTACTTATAATGGTTCACTTCATTTCCTCCTGTTTCTTGTGTCCTAAGCTTTCTCATCAGGATTCTTAAAATTTTTATAAATAAGATGAAATTGATCTGCAAAACACAAGGCAGAAGGTGGGCTGACGGTGTCTTGCTTTCCCAGATACTTCTCCTGGCCTTGTCCCCTAGATCTGAGGGCAGAGAAGACACTGCAGACACCACCAGGACGGCCCATCCTGCTGCTCACTCCTACCCCCCAGAAACCTTTCTAGAGGCAAAGGCTGGAGGAAACACCCCCTCCCACCCCAGCCTGCAGAAACTCTAGACTCTGCTCGGCCTCTGGGCAGATAATTCACACTCAGTGCTTTAGAATCCTCCTGGGATCTTGAAAAAGGCAAGTAGCAGGCTGGGCCTGAGTGAGAGTCTGCATTTCTAATAAGCTTCCAGGGAGTGTCAAAGCTGACTGACTTTGCATCAGTTCTCAGAATTTAGGGTACATCCCCAAAGGGTATGTTTCAGTAAGTCTGGTGTGAGTCCAAGAATTTGAATTTTTAACAAACTCCCAGCTAAAGCTGCAGTTTCTGGACTAGAACCACACTTTAAAAACTGTTGTTTCACAGCCTTGGGTCAGTTTGCAGCTCAATCACCACCTCCAGGAAGCTACCCTTGATTGCCACTCATTTCTTATTATTGTATTTAGGGATGATGTTACTTTGCAAGAACACTTAAAATATCTTAAAAGGGATCTAAGAATGGAGCTCAGTGGCAGAGCCATTGCCAAGCATGCATGAGGCCCTGGGTTGGATAAAAGGCCAAATGCTTGCATCTGTTAAACCTTCTACCAATTTGACCATAACTTCCTAAAAGGCAGGAATAGAGTTTGGGCTTTCTTTCTTTCTTTCTTTCTTTCTTTCTTTCTTTCTTTCTTTCTTCTTTCTTTCTTTCGTTCTCTCTCTCTCTCTCTTTCTTTCTGTATGTATAGTACTTGGGATTGAACCCAGGGGTTCTCTACCACTGATCTACACCCCTTTTTGATTTTTTGAGACAGGGTCTGGTTAAATTGCAGAGGCTGGCATTAAATTTACAATCCTCCTGCCTTGGCCTCCAGATTCTCTGGGATTACAGGCATGGGTGCTAGAGTCCCTTTATTTCTTTTGGTGCCCTCTCTTCCCACCCTTATGGCCCATGCTGGGAGGCTATGAATTTGCTCACGTGGAAGCTCCTCTCCTTCCCTCCTCCCCCACCTACTCCAGCCCCATTTTACAGAAGGACAGTGAAATCACCCAGCCCCTCACCCTCGTTGTTCTCAGGAGTAGCCAAGGGCTGGGAAACACCTGCCAAAAGACACAGGATTAGGGACAACTGGGACTCATAGCCCAGAACTGTTTCTTGGGGAACACTGGCATCTCGAGGAATCCCAGCCTCTAGATCCTCTACTTCCATGAGCCGATCACTGTTCCATCAGTCCCACTGGCCCCAGCTCAGGGGAAGACAGCCACTCACCAGGATGGACAGAATCACAGGCCCTCGAATGAGCCACCAGATGGAAGCATTGGCATTGATGTCCCAGCACCTATGGGAGGGAGGGAGGGACAATGAGCACTGTTAGTGGCGGGGGGGGGGCGGGGAGTGGACTAACCAGCCATTCCCCAGGCAACCTCTAACATGAAAGACTCAGGTTTGTGGCCCAAGCCCTGCACAGCTGTGTGCCCAGCACTGTTAGAACCTCTCCTCAGCTCAGGAGCACTGCTGGGGCAGAGGGAACGGCCACCTGTCTCCATGGTACCTGAGAGATGGGGTTCCCCAGGATCCCAAAGCTAGCTTGTCAGAATTCACAGGGGATCACAGTGGCACAGTGTCAACAGGGGCCTGAGGTGGCAGGGTGACTGGCATGTGACCTCAGGATCCCAGGACATCAGGCACGAGGGGGTACCTGATCAGCGAGAGCATGTGTCTAGTCCAAGGCAGCTGGAGCAGAGTTTAATTGGTTGGGCTTTTTGTTTTTGTCTTTTTTTTCCACAAAGGAAATGAGAAATACTAATAGAACTTTCCACTTTTTTTTTCTAGAGAGGTGGATTTTTTTTCCACAAAGGAAATGAGAAATGCTAATAGAACTTTCCATTTTTTTCTAGAGAGGTGGAAATTTCTTTTTTTTTTTCTCCAATCCCTGGGCTCAAGCAATCCTGACTCCCTCTCCTGAGTTGCTGAGATTACAGGTGTGCAACCCTGTAACCATCCAGATTTCTTTTCTTAAAAAAGTAAATTCACCCATTTTTAAAAAGTGGGTTTGAGCCAGGCTGGTGGCGCATGCCTGTAATCCCAGCACTTGGGAGGCTGAGGCAGGAGGATCATGAGTTCAAAGCCAGCCTCAGCAATGGCGAGGCACTTAGCAACTCAGTGAGACCCTGTCTCTAATAAAATACAAAAAAGGGCTGGGGATGTGGCCCAGGGGTCGAGTGCCCCTGAGTTCAATCCCTGGTACCAAAAAAAAAAAAAAAAAAAAAAAAAAGTGGGTTTGAAACCATTATTTGGGGCAGAATTTGGACTATAAGACACGTACAAGCCTCATCCACCTAGCCCACTTCTTGGCCTGGTGGCATCCTGCCTACCATGCTGCCTCAAAATCGTTTCTCACATGTCTAGCCGCAGGTGGGCCCCCTGGGCTTATTCCACCTGTACCTCACTCCTTCATAGAAGAAGACCAGCGCTCTGGTTTGTCCAGGTCCCTGCCACACCCAGGAGGTGAGAATGGTGGGTGGGGCTCTAAAGTGCTTGACTCCTCAGGACTCTAAAACATGCAGGGGAGGGAGGTGTCCTCCACTGAGCAGCACCTGCCTGGCATACTGCAGTCTGTCTGGCCCCTGATCTAAGCACAGAGCTGACCCTGCAGGCACAAAGACGCAGGCGCGGCCCATCTGGAAACACACCTGGAGAGTGATAAGCACTGCTTCAGAGAACTCGCCTGGGGTCTCTAATTTGAAAGAGCAGGCCTTTCCTACCTAGATAGCTCCAAAGAAGTATCTGTGCTGCTTGAAGAAAGGGAATATTCGAACATAGTTGCCTCTCAGTATCCACGGGAGACGAGTTCCAGGATGCTCCCTGGTACCTAAATCCAAGTCCCTTACAGATGCAGCAAGCTCCGGCTTAAATAAAAATCATATGTATTTTTAAAAAAAAAATCATATGTAATTATTTGCATATAATTCTGCACACATTTTCCTCCACGCTTTAGATGACTCATAATACCTAATTCAATGTAAATAGCTATTATACTGTATTGCTTAGGGAATAATGACAAGGAATAAAAGTCTGTACATCTTCAGTACAGACCAACTTTCTATTTTTCAATTCAAGTTTGACTGAATTTGTGGGTGTGGAATTCTGTCTACAAATTCTTGGTAACTCTCCTTCCAACAGCTTACCCAATGTCTTCCAGAAAGTGCCTGGTGATCGCCCACGAAGCAACAAAAACGGCTGGAGAACCTAAGGGTTAAAAGCAAATCGGGAATGGAGAAGAGAAAACTCAGACTTCAACACATGTATGAGGAACAGGTCAACCAGTTACTCTAGCCCAGGTGCTGAGCAGGTGCCAAGATCTGGTTCCCACAGAAACCCCTTTGCATCCTGTGTCAGTGTGTAGCCACATGCTTCAAAGGTGCTGGGATGCTCTGGGAGGGAGGTAGGGTTGGATGGATCCTGAAAGCTGTTTGGGGTTAGGCGTATCTTGGGAGCCTGGGCCAGACTCCAGAGGACCTCTGCAAAGGAGAGAGGGGGCTGGACCCCCTGGCCAGAATCGTGGAGCCCGTAGAGGCAGTTGGTGGGCTGGAATTGATTTTTATTGAAATATTGGTTTGTAAGAAGCTCAGTCATGTAACTGGTAATGTAAGCCATCACTGCCATACTTACACAAAATACATTTTGGAGCAGACAAGAGAAAATGACCATGAATTTAAAAGATACAGGGAACATTTGCTGACTTCTGTTTAAATACAGCAAACTGAACTTATATATTTATTACTCTTTTCCCAGAAGTCCCTCCAAAATGACAGCAAAGGAATAGAAACACGGTCTGGGCTGTAGCTCAGTTGCAGAGCCCTTGCCTAGTATGTGGGGGGCCCTGGCTTCCATCCTCAACCCACAGAAAGAGAAAAGAAAAAAAAATGGCATAAAAATAAGCACAAAGACTAGAAAGGAAGGGTGGAGTGGACAAGAGATGTCACTACATTTAGGAACAGAGAAAGTTAGCAAGGAATGACAACTGGTGCCCCAGTCCCCTAGTCTCACCATACCCAAAATATTAAAGAATTATCTCCTGGAGGAACTGAACAGCCCCAGAAAAAGGGGCCTAAAGACAACAGTGCTGGGGACCCTCAGCACAGTGGCCACTTCAGCCCAGTCTTCCAGCCCCTCTCCAGGGCCTCTGGTCAGTTCCAAAGTGACTCAACCAAAGTAAAGTCACCAACCTACCAACCTCTGATTACATAAAAGACTAGAAACAAAAAACCAGAGAAAATGAACTCAGAGGAAACAGACCATGCTGGGAGCAGAAGGAACTTAAACAAAATGACTCTTGGGAATATCATCAGACACAGGAAAGATCGTGCCTACAAGATACAGAAAGGATGCTGCAAACAAGGAGCGATCAGAGGATGAGACAGAGAGGGCTTAGAAACAAAATACAGGGTGACCAAATAAAACATTCAAAAGATGGGTTGGAAGATAAGGACTAGGAATCTCCCTGAGAGCAGAGTTAAAAAACAATGGAATGCAAAGTAGGAAATTAGAAAATTAGAGGTTGTTTCCAGGCCACACACCATCTGACTAAAAGGAGATTCAGAAAAGAGAAAAAAAAAAATGAAGGAAAGAAATGATCCATCAGATAATGCAGGAACATCTTCAAGAAATGAGGTTAAGAGTTTGCAGACGAAAGGGCCACCAAAATGAATGAAAGGAGACCTGCACTGGAGCACACCCCTGTGACACTGCAAAACACGGAGAGAAAATCCCCTATTTATTTGTTTGCTTGCTTATTTATTTATTTATTCTTTGCAGTGCTGGGGGTGAAACCCAGGGCCTTGTGCATGCTAAGGCAAGTGCTTTACCACTGAGCTACACCCCGGCCCTTGCATTCTATACACAGGGATGTAAACAAAAAGTCTCAAGAATGGCATGGCACCTCCCATAAAACCAGATGTCAAAACACAAGGTCTTGGGAATTTAGGAGGAAAATGATTTTTCAACCTGATATTTCATGTCCAGCAAAATGACAAATTTGTTGTGAAAGTAGAATAAAGATATTTTCAGATGTGCAATGCAATATATATATATATATATATATGTGTTTGCTCTAGATCCTGTTTGTCAGACAGATACTGGAGGATGTGCTCCAACACAATGAGGAAGGAAATCAAAGAGAGGGAGACAAGAAATAAAGGAAACAGGATTTGTGACACAGGTGAAGAGAATTCTCTGCACGAAATTAAGACAACTGAGCAAGTCTAGGAAACCCCAGTCAAGCAGGAGGAAAAAAAGCTCTAGAAAAAAACAGTGGCAGATATATTGGGTTAAATAGCACCCATCCCCCAATCCAGGTCTACCCAGAACCTCAGAAGTTGCCCTTATTTGGAGTTAGCGGCTTAGCTAATGTAATTAGCTAAGATGAAGTCCTGTTGAATTGGGTGGGCCCCTACTCCGATACACTTGGCATACTTAGAAGGCCAGGAGACACATGCTGGGAGGAAATGTAGAGGAAGAAGACCACAGACAGACAGACAGAATTGGGGGTGATGTGGCTACAAGCCAAGGAATGCCAAGGACTGCCAGCCACCACCAGGAACCGGAGAGAGGCATGAAGCAGATTGTCCCTCGGAGCCAACCCTACAAACTTCTTGATTTCAGAATTCTGATCTCCAGGACTGTGAGAGAGTAAATTTATGTTGTGTTGAGCCACCAATTTGGTGGCAATCTATTAGGCAGCCATAGGAAATTAATACAGCAGGAAACAAATGGAAAGAAACATGAAAGATGTTAGAATTGAAATGGAATCACTGTGTCAACCCTAACAAAAACAAATAAATAAAGCTGGGGGGTTATAAACAAAGGATTCTTGCACATAACTGCTTGTAGTGTCACAAAAAACTCTGCCAGAACCCAAAGTTTGCACAGTGCCTACAAAAAGTCATTCGACAAGGACATTAGCCCAGAGACTGTTCACGTTGGAGTGAGCCACTCTTGTCATTAGTCATCATGGCCAAATATCATATAATCCTCCCCCTTTTGGTTTTAGAAACACCCCCTGGTCTCAACCTCTTTGAATAAAGTCACAGTTTACTATGACACACATATTCCCATTGGCAATGCCATTCCCAAAGAAATGTTATTGTTCTTTGGACAATATTTCTCTGATTTTTTTAAAATCTAGGTTGACAAAACATATAGGCACTGAGATTTCCTGGTACGTTTGATAATTTGGAAAATAGTACTGGGGGGGTTTTCAGAGAATTAATGAAAGTGATATAACAAAATAATAAGCAAACAAAAAAATCAACTCCAGGAAAAATAAAATGCTAAATAAATCTGAAGGAAAATGGTTGTGTACCACTTGGCTCAGTAGTAAACAATATTTACATAGATGTGATCATGTAGTAAGCAAGATTAATTCACTAAACAATTCTGGGCCTGTGCGGTGAGACAGACTGTCATGGCAGGCAGGGCGTGGCCAAGAAGGCTGCTCCCCTCAAGGCAGATGGCAAGCAGAGTGAGAGGAAAGGGCTGGAGACAAGAGATGGTCCCCAAGGAAACACTCCCTCCAAGTACACAGGTCCCACCTCCTACAGTTCCCACCATCTCCTATAGTTCATTCAGCTATGAACCCATCAACAGATTAATCCACTGATGGGCCCTGATGATCCAGCGTTTCCTAAAAGCCCCATCTCTGAACACTGCTGTACTGGGGACCGAGCCTTCAACGCATGAGGTTGCAGGGTTGCAGGGGACATTTCATATTCAAATCCTAACACCTGGGCATTTGATAGACACACACAGTCCTGGGCCCCACCCGAGACCCACTGACTCAAGAGTTTGGGGCCCAGTGAGCTGGGTTGGACATGTGCCACCCCCCCCTGTGATTTTGATGCAGAATCATCAGACTCAGTAGTAAACAATATTTACATCGATCATCAGATCTCCACATGTTCAGGTTCATGCACCAAGTGGGAGTTTGGTTCATCTCCTAGAAAAGCTGAGCTATCATTCTTTTCTGGGCAAAAAGTGATACTTCAGACACTTTGAAAAAATAAAACCTTGAATAAGTATTTAAAACTTTAAATAAGTTCACTTCTTTTGACTCAGTAATCCAACTGCTGGGATTTTGTATTATATAGGGAAAAAAGCTTTGCCCATAAAGCATTCATCACTGTGCTATTTATAATAGTGAAGCTGGGCACAGTAGTGCTGGACTCCCTACTGCTTGGGAGGCTAAGAGGATCACTTGAGCCCAGGAGTTCAGGACCACCTGGCCAACATAGCGAGACCCTGTCTCAAAAACCAAATACACACACACACACACACACACACACACACAGTGAAAACTTAGAAAAAGCTGAAATGTCCACACAATAGCTATTTAGTTAAATGTGTTTATAATGGTAATTTAAAATGTGGATGATCTGAAATAATTCAGGACATATTTATGAGTTCATGAGAAGAAGCAAGACTCGAAATTCTTCATGAGGAATGACCACAACTACATGAGAAAAAAATTGCTGGTGGCATAAAGGCTGGAAGAACATTCCAGAAAATGTTTGTACATGGGGCTAGGATAAGTTTACCTACTTAAAAGGGATTTTTTTTTTTTTTTCAATTTTATGGCAGCATGTACCCATTTAGTCAATGTATCTCTGGGGGAAGCCAGAGATAAGAACAAATTGAGGAGGGAGACACTGTTTTTGCATTTGGAAGTCTCCTCACACATGGAAATAATATTGCTTAATAGTAAGCCATACTTACATAGATATAATAATATATGTATCAAATATGGTTTAACTAAATATTATGAGAACTCACAGTGGAAGAATGAGAGTAGTGGATGAAGAATTTTATATCCTTATCTTTCATCATAAGGAGGTGACCAATAATACTTCAAGTCAAGAAAGAGTGGCATGGTTTTTAGAAACATGAGAGTAATTATTAGGAGGGACAGCTAAAAGAGCTGAATCCCTTCACTAAAGAGATTTGGGGCCTCACAGGCAGACAGGCCAGGAGGGAAGGGACCACTGTTGGTTTATGTCCTGCATAGTCCCCAGCACCCAGCACAGGGTTTGGCATATAATAGATGCTAAATAAATACTTGAGCAAGAAAGGAGTGCTTTCATTATTTCATGTAAACCTCTTTAAAAACCCCATGATAGAGATATCATCATAATGCTTCTATCTTTTTTCTGATGCTGGAGATCAAACCCAGTGCCTCACATGCTAGGCAAACATTCTATCATCATTGAACTATGTCCCTAGCCTTCACAGTGCAGTTCTGTCCCCCACTATACTACAAATTTACCATGGGCAATGGAATTGGTAAAAAATTTTTTTTTTGTAACTTCTATCTTGGGGATAATTTATTTCCATGTTTTTATAATATCCAAACACAAAGAGGTGCTCAAAGAATGTTGAGTAAATTTTGACTCTGATATTATAGAGGAGAAAATTCTCTATGTTCATACAGCTAATCCTGGCAGATCTGGACTTCAAAGCTCAATGAGCTGAGCTTCAAATTGGGTGCTTTTTGTCAGAGTTAGCTGCATAAAACAAGTCCCTGGTCCCCAGGCCTCTGGGACTGCTGTCCTAGGCAGTCATCTGTACAGCCCTACAAGCCCCTGCTGGCTGAGGGTCATACACTCATCAGGCTGCCAAGGCTTAGAAGCAGTGCACTCTGCCAGTTCAGGTGGCCTCCCTGCTGGTCTGATGGGGAGACCGGGCCCTTGCACATAAGGATTTAGACAAGCAGAAAAGGCACAGGAAGGCATTCCTAGCAGGAACCCTTCTTAATTAAAAGCACTAGGAAGAAACTGAATGAAACTAATGGCTGGGACACATAATTGTCTTTGTAGGCCTGGGAATCATCACAGGAACCTGACTCTCTGACTAGAACCCAGTGTAACTCACACATGTCTTTATCAAATGAACAATGGAAGGATGGATGGGTGGGTGGGTGGATAGGTAAATGGATGGATGACGGGTGTTTGCTAATGGTAAGGTAAAAGTTAAAGGGCTTTGGATATTAACAAGCCTTGGTTTGGATCCTGGGTCTGCTCTTGTCTATGGTGTGAGTTGAGTATATTATGTTCCATCTCTGAGCTGAGGTCTCTGAAAAGTTTCTGGGGTGCTATGATGATTAAGTGATCCACATAAAGTACTTAACCCAGTGCCTGGCCTGTAGTAAGTGCTCAAGAAATGGAGTTCCTTGACCAGAAAGGCGAGGAGGAAGAGATGTAATGGGGGCCTGCAGGTGACTGTCTTGCTATCATTTCCCCTCTTATAAAATAAATGATGACTTTCCTTTGGGAAGCCATGTGGTTTGAGTAGTTTATGCCAATCAGCATATTCCATTCTTTCAGGCCTCTATGATTGGGTCAAGGATGTGCATGTGATTTAAGAGGTCCAAACCAAATGAATCTTAGAATATTTGTTGGGACTGCTGGGACATAGTCTTTCTTTCTCATTGGAGCTGGGTAATAAAAAGCCTGTAGCCCAAAAGCTGCAGGCAATTACACTGGGAGCTGCAGCTGAAGGATAAATCTAATGTTCTGAGAGACAAAAAGAATCACTATTAAATTGCTAGATTCATCCTGGTCTAAAGTTGGCAATCCCCAGTCTTTTTAGTTGCATAAGCCAATTAATTTTTTTTAATGTTTAAAGCCTACCTGAGCCAGACTTGATACTAGCAGTCAAAATCATCATGATTACAGAAAAGAAGCAAGAGAGATGACATATAAAAGTGGAAGATGAGGCCACAAGTGATAGATGGGCTACCCTCCCAGCTCCCCAGGGTTTTCCACATCCTGAGAAAAGCAACCTTATTTCATTCTCGGCAGGATGTTTCTTCCCCGGACAGGATGTTTCTTTTCCCTGGGCAAGAGCCAATAGGCTTAAAGGTTGCCCTGTTCCAGGGGCGAAGAGCCAATGGCATTGGGGTTGCTCTGGTGCACCTCCCACCAGAAATCCCTATATAGGGCCCTGTTCAAGAGACACAGAACAGACACACACAGACACACAGATGCACACATCGGCTCGTCGCTGCTGAGAGGAGGAAGCTACTCAGACATATCAGCTCGACCCTGCGGAGAGAAGGAAGCCACTGCAACAGCTCCAGACCCATCACTCCAGTCGATGGCAGCTGCCCCAGCTGACAGCTCCAGACACATCGCCTCCAGCCGATGGCAGCTGCCCCAGCTCACAGCTCCAGTCCCATCGCCTTCAGCCAACGGCAGCTGCCCCAGTCCCTCAGCCAACAGCTCCAGACCCATTGCCTTCAGTTGACGGCAGCTGCCCCAGCTCACAGCTCCAGACCTACCACCTTCAGCCCGACGGCCGCTCCCAGCCGACAGCTCCATCCTCCAGCCAGACAGCAGCTGCTTTAGCTGATAGCTCCAGAGATCTCAGCCAGTGCGACCAAGCACCCACCTTCTGTCCAGAGCTTGCACACTCCCCTCTCCCTGACTCCCCTCTCCCACCAGAGCTTGCACACTCCCTTCTCCCTGACTCCCCTCTCTCAGCACCTCTTCGAACTTTGACCAGAGCACCTCTTCTCCGGTTTTGCTACCAGCCACGAAGGCTGTTGAATAAATCTCTTGGCTGCATGGCTGTCCCCGGTGTAATGTTTTGCCCTTCAACAAGTATTGGGTGGAACCAAATGGTAAAAGGATTCAGATGCCAGAAATTGGTGCTCACATTTAGCTATTATTTCTCACTCAACAGATAAACTGAGGCTAGAAAAGTCAAACATCAAGCAACTTGCAGAAGATTACAGAAATTAGTTAGATGTGGAACTGGATCAAGAAAATAAATCCTTCCTACTCAGTGCCCTTTCCTGCGTGCTGCACAGACACAACACTGTGGAGCAACGTACCCCATCCGAGGGCTATGAATCCCTGCAGGCACTTCCTTTCTGAGAAGAAGGAGACGACGAGGAGTGTGTGAAGGTAGAGGCCTTCCACCAGCAACCAGGCGTAGTTGGCCATGATGCAGTACTGGAAGAAGATCATAACCAGCTTACAGCCCACCTGGACAGAGAGAGGCAGGTGAGTCCAGGTCAGGTGGCCGTGGCTTCCCTCTGGTGACCAGCCCAAAAGGAAAAATCTGGGTGTTACAGGAAGCAGGAGCCAAGCCAGAGTGAGCCTCAAGGTTCGGAGCCCACTCCTGTGGCCTTCCTGTCATATACCAAGCCCACAGCATTCTCTAGAGAGAGGTCCACAGGCCCCATGGGTTTTGTCAAGATGGCCAATGAAGCATCCATAGGGAAGCAGTAACTGGGTTCAAGTTCTGGAACTGGCTGCCAGGTGTTATAAGGAAGAGTCTCTTTCAGTGGGAAAACTGTCACATATTGCTCAACCCCCCTCATTTTTCTGATGAGGAAACTAGCTTAGAGAGAAAAGGAATTTCTGAGCCAAGTGTGACAAAACTCATTCCATTCTTACTTTTCACGGAAATAATGATGAAGGGGTTTGTCAACCACTGTTAGGAGACAACACTGATGATGATTAAAATGGCCCCTGACTAGTTCATTATACCTGGACCGGAAACTTCCAAATCCTGACAGGGATGCCATAGTGTTGGGCTTCCCTGATGGAGCGACTTCTTTAACATTAAGAGGCAGCTCTAATCCGGGCGTGGTGGTACATGCCTGAAATCCCGGCAGCTCGGGAGGCTGAGGCAGGATGATCACGAGTTCAAAGCCAGCCTCAGCAAAAGCAAGGCACTAAGCAACTCAGTGAGACCCTGTCACTTAAAAAAAATACAAAATAGGGCTGGGGATGTGGCTCAGTGGTTGAGTGCCCCTGAGTTCAATCCCCGGTTCTGCACCCCCCCCACCCCAAAAAAGGTAGGCCTAGCTGTACCCTGGGGCACCCAGCCCTGTTACCCTGTGGGTATCACAATAGGTGACGTCATCTGAGGAGAAGAGCACAGCATCTTTGATGAAGTTGGACAGGGCACGCAGGATGAAGGACACGAACAGGTGCATGTGAATGTAGTTGCGGGTGCAGTGGAGCCTCCTGGAGGGAGAGATTGCGGGGCTTTAGGGGCCGAAGCCAGGAGGGGCTGCAATTCAGCCAGGCCCTCCCTGCCCCCAGCACATCAGAGAAGCCAGACATCAGCTTCTTCCAGTTCTCACCTGTCTCTGATAACAGAACCTGAAAGAGAACCTGGGCCCCAGGGGTCCCAGTGTATTGTCTCATACTGCAGTGTTTTAAAACAGCTAAGGTTGTAGGGGCAATGTACGTTATGCCCTGACCTACCACCTTCTCCAGCTCCCAGGATTGCTTCCTATGCTGTAGGGACTAGAAATGTGGTTACTTCTTCCCCTTCTGGTACAAAACGCAGGATTTCTCAAAGGAAACCCATTCTAGCTCTTGGTGGGAATGACTCCGCCCTCCTCACTTTTGAGTCAGATTTGACCAATCAGCACTCCATCCCTGACCATGCTGATTGGTTCGGAATTGAACACGTGACCCAAGCTGAGCCTATGAGAACTCCCTTCCCAGGACTTTTGCTAGAACGAATGGAGAAGAGGCTTATTTCACCCCTTGGTTTTGCTGGTAGAACTTGCCCCTGCCGCCACTGGTTTTATCTTCACCATTTCTGAAGAACCGCTGTCAAAGAATGAGGACGGTGCAGAGCAGAGAAATGGAGGGAGACTGAGTTTTGCTGATGCCTCTGAGCACTGCCTTACATCCAGCCATGCCTAAAGCAAATGCCCCTGAACTTGTCAGTTCTGTGGGTCAGGTCACCTTCGTTTTCTTAAGTTGTTTTGAGGTAGATTTCTGTCTTTTATAGACATATATAAAACGTAGGTTATGATACCTCTCTCATAGCATTGTGAGAATATTAGAAATAACATTTGTAAAAAAAAATCTGGTCATATTATCAGTAATGCTTAGCAAGTGTTGAATGAATAAAGGAATGCAGTAGCCACAGGAACTTCATGTTTTGCCACAGATAAGCTTTAGATTGAGAGGTGACAAGCCAGCCCACCCAGACCTTCCTCTTTTGAACCTGAGCAAGTAAGACCCAAAGTTGGCTGGGGGATGAAGAATTGGCAGCTTGTTCTTACCGGAAAGCACAGAGGATGCTGAGGGCAACGAGGAGCATCACCAAGGAGGAGCTGTAGCCCACGGTGTACATGACCTTCAGCTTCAGCAGGTAAGCATGCTGCGGAGAGAGGCAGTATCAGCCCCACCCGCCCACCTGCTGGCCCTTGTGTGCCTCAGTGCATCTGTTTCAGGCAGCTTGAGCCCAGCTGTCCTGACTGCTATTCCATTTATACCCCAAGGATGCCACATCACAAACTGGTAAGATCATAATAGCTTGACTTTGGAAAAATTGGGGGTATCTTCTGATGCCCTTACCAACAATCAGAACTCAAGTCGTCTCTTTAATATGTAAGAATAGGTGCTCACTGCCTTTTGAGGAAGTCATTTGGAGCACAACAGTATAAAACATTAGATTTTTTTTCTTATATGAAGCTAAAACTGGCTTTAATATTGCAGCAGCTATAGGTGCTTTTTCCTCCTTTTGGATCCACTTATATTAAATTTGCCTTGAACATTAGATGTATCATATAGAAGAGTTATGAAGATACAGAGAGGTCTATCATTTTCCAACAAAGCACTTCTGTACATCTGTCCTTCACTTATCTTCTCAGCATTTATTCTGTGTCTCTAAACTCCTTCCACAATCCTTCACCATTTAGATCAATTAATATGCTCTAGTTTGTCAATCTCCTTAGATAAGATGCCCAGAACTACATAGCTCGAAAACTCCAGATATATTCTCCAACAAGGAAGAAGTAGAACAGGACCACCACTTCCCTGATGCACACACTGTGCTCCTATTAATGCAGTCAATCAGGCATTTATTTGTTCAATAACCACTTCACACTGTTGGCTCATCTTTGGTAGCAAACAATCTCCACAGACTGAAATGTGGAGCAAAAAAATTAAATTTTGACATACAGAAATTGAAGACCTGCATTTAAGTTCTGAAAAATAAATTGTACAATGGTCTTTAAAAGAACCAAGTAAATGGAATTTAAAACAATGATACTTTTTTAACAACCAAATTAACAAATACTTAAAAGCAATAATATTCTATTCAGGTGAGAGTGTAGTGGGAATAAAAAAAAAACCTGGTTCAATTTCTCTGAAAGGTGATGTTAAAATTTGTATCAAGAACCTTTTTAGAAATATTTTTAAGTTGTATATCAACACAATACATTTATTTTATTTGTTTATTTTTATATGGTGCTGAAGATCGAACCCAGTGCCTCACACTTGCTAGGCAAGCGCTCTACCACTGAGCCACAACCCCAGCCCTGTATCAAGAACCTTTGAAATATACATTTCTTTTGATCTCCCTTCTACTCCAAGAATTAATTCTAAGAAATACAGTTACTGTCCATTTTTGCCAGTTTTGCACCCACTGAAAATATTTTTAAAAATTGTTTCTTACTGAACAGTAGTACAAATGTTTTCTCTTGTTACTATTTCCTGAACAATGTGGTATAACAACTGCTTACACAGCATTTACATTACATTAGGAATTACATATAATCTAGAGATGATTTAAAGTGTACAGGAGCTCAATGGTAAAAGTGCTTGCCTAGCATGTGTAGGGCCCTGGGTTTGATCCCCAGCAACACACACACACACACACACACACACACACACACACAGAGGTTTAAAGTATATGGAAGGGTGTTCTTGGGTTATGTGTAAATACCACACCATTTTATATATAAGGACTTGAGCATCCTGGAATATAGGTGTCTCTGGGGGTCCAGAACCCAATTTTCTGAGAATACTTCAGGACAATAGACTATAGTCAGAAAAACAAAAGCTTATTTATATATAAAAATATTTCTTTCAGAACTATTGGTGATAGAAGATAAACCTCCAACAACAGAAGAATAGTTAACTCAATTATTTTAAACCAAAATGACTTTAATGTTATACTACTGTTAAAATGCTGTTTTCCAGAGTTGGTTTTTTTTTTTTTTTTTTTTTTTTTTTTTTTTTTTTTTCTGTGGTACCAGGGATTGAACTCAGGGGCACTCGACCCCTGGGCCACATCCTCAGTGCTTTTTTATATTTTATTAGAGACAGGGTCTCACTGAGTTGCTAAGTGCCTCGCCATTGCTGAGGCTGGCTTTGAACTCGCGATCCTCCTGCCTCAGCCTCCCAAATGCTGGGATTACAGGAGTGCGCCACCATGCCCAGCCAGAGTTTTTAAAGAAGTCAGGACATGTGGATGATGTATTGTTACAGGAAGAGGCAGAATACAGATTTTACATGGGTGGTGTGATTCTAGCTATAAATGTAAAAAATGTTAGGTTGAATTATATGACACTTCCCCTTTTATGTAGATCAAAATAATTGGATATTAGCTATTCCATGGGGTTCAATCAATCTCATGTATTCCTAGAAACAAGATTTTAAGGATATATGTTGGATGTTAATATGTGGTTAAGCCAGGCGCAGTGGCACATGCCTGTAATCCCAGTACTTGGGAGGCTGAGGCAGGAGGATCACAAGTTCAAAGCCAGCCTCAGCAATGGTGAGGCACTTAACAACTTAGTGAGACCCTGTCTCTAATAAAATATGAAAAAGGGCTGGGGATGTGGCCCAGTGGTCGAGTGCCCCTGAGTTCAATCCCCAGCACCAAAAAAAAAAAAAAAAAAGGTGGTTAAATTTGGATTATAGGTTTGGAAACCATCATTTTCTTTTGTATTTTTTCTGTACTTTTAATTTTTCTATACTGGGTAAGTGCTATTTATAACAAAAAAAAGGGTAATTAATTTTCAAATTAATTTATTTATTTGGTACTGGGGATTGAACCCCAGGGGTACTTCACCACTGAACCACATCCCCAGCCCTTTTTGTTTTTTATTTTGAAACATGGTCTCATTAAGTTGTTTAGGGCCTGGCTAATTTTCTGAGGCTGGACTTGAACTTACAATTTTCCCATTACAGCCTCCTGAATCGCTGGGATTATAGGCATGCACCACTGTACCCACCTAATTAATTTCTTAAGAAGTCACAAGAATTGTTTTGGGGAAACCTGGCTGACAGCTGTTCATAGGAAAATGACCTCAAGGTTAGAATGCCCTGAGCTTGGGGTTGGGGTTATAGCTCAATTGGTAGAGTGCTTGCCTTGCATGCACAAGGTCCTGGGTTCAATTCCCAGCACCAGCACCACACACACAAAGAAAGAATGGCCCAAGCTCCATGGAAAGAACACAGGCTTCAGAGCCAGGAGACAAGTGTCCTAAACCCAGCTGTGTGACCTTGGGCAAATTACTTAACTTCCCTGAGCCTCAGATTCCTCATCTGCCAAATGAGGATAATAATATCTATATTGTAGGCTTATTGGAGTGAGAACATTAGAAGACTCTCAGTATACGGTAATTTTTCCCCACTCCACCATCTACCCTTCAAAGTGAGTCAGCGGCATGAAATGGTAGGAAGTCTGAGGTATGAGGTAGCTGCTAAAAAAATTAGGCCTATTCTCAGTTACATTGATGGAGTGTTGAGAGCAGCTGGTCACACTGGAATGCATGGAGTGTCATGTCCAGGTCGGGGATGTTATTTTAAGAGGCACATTAATAAACTGGAGCATTTCCGAAGGATAGCAATTGTGTCATCTGAAGAGCGCATGAAAAAATCTGGGTATGTTATACCCGCAGGGAGGAAAAACAACTTAGGGGAGAAAATATTAGAATGATTGATGTGTAGAAGGCAAGATTTCACATGGAATCTCCAGAGGGAAGAAGTTACCAGGAAATAAGTGGATTTTGACTCAGAGTAACCATACATTTTTTGACAGCAAGAGGTGACCTTGGATAAGATGGCTGCTGAAATGACACTGAGCTTCCCTCCTGACCTAACTGCTCTCCCAACAGCCAGGATGAAGCAGTGAGTTGTCTTAGATCGATGGTTCCTAGAATTTGGGACCCATGTGAAGGAGCCTATAATCAAGGAGATAGCTAAAGATTGCGGTTAGCTGAGAGCCATAAAAGATGTTCTAGTTTCCACCTGATAGTAATACATTATTCCAAAGAATCTTTGTATGCCCGTGAACACTGCGTGACGCACCTGTAAGCTCGAGCTGTAAGCACGTGTCCTTGTTAAAGCTATATGTATATAAACTGGGTGAGGTTCGTTAGTGTGTGTGGGGAAGAAGAAGGTGGTGGTTGGAGTTAGAGCATTTGGAGTGATTGCTGGAGCTGGAGAGAGAAGAAGAATAAAAGACCTTTTTTCATTTTCATCCTGCCTCCGTTCTGGCCGCTCTGATTCTTCTGACCGACCGAGTGACTGCCCGACTGACCGAATGAATTCGTTCTCCTAACTCGGACCGCTTTCACCCGGTTATATACCTTCAGCTTTGCGGGTGCCTACAGGTGCGTCACATATCAGGTGGAACTTATGGCTTCCAGCTAGCTGCAACAGCCCTTCCTAATTAGGGCTCCTTCACCCATGAAATGTCAAAAACTGGGGACAACATGTCAGTACTCTTGCTGCATGCAGGACAAGCTCTGCAGCTGAGCACATCAGCCTCACTCCTAGGAAGCTTGGGCCAGCCTGTGGGAGCCTAAGGAGGCACAGGGTGACCCGTGTGAGTGTTGAGGCAGAATATTCTGCACCGTCCGGCGGCTGCAGTCATGGTCCGCTAGGTGACCTCTATCCCAGCTCTCATGCCTTCCTCGGTCTGCCAGGTCTCAGCCAGAAACAGTCCAGCTCCCTGGAGTCCCAATGTGACCCTTGGCTCCTTAGCTCTTAACATCTGCAATTAAGCACAGGCGCAGAAGACCTGGAGTTCAGAACCCCCCTGCTGCCTGTCTTGGATCGAGGTGCCTGTCTCTTTGCTGTGCAGCCTATCTGTGCCACCTTCTTGCTGTACCCTCTAGATCAGCTCTAGCAAAAGTTACCTGTAAAGGGACAGAGAGTAAATATTTTAGGCTTTTGGTGCCATACAGTCTCTTTTGCAACCACTCAACTCTGCCCTTGCAAAAGTAGACTTGTGCAAATGGCTTGGCCGTGTTCCCATCATGGGAATTATTAGCAAAAACACTGGCATTCCCTGCCTGAGGTGGGCAAGACATGCCTTGTCTCTCTGTCAATCTCAGTCCACTGTGGGCATTCGTCAATAAATAGTGGTGTGTGCCAAGGAAGGATGTTGCAAGAAGACCAAGTAACATGTGTCTTCACCATCAGTTGACAAATGAAAAAGACATTTTTAACAATAATAATTAAAAAAAAGGATACTTCAAATCTCAGAGTAAAGCTCAAAGTCTATGCAAGTTTGTAGACCAGCATTGAGGGTCATTTCTGGAAATGACCCTCCTGTCTTAATGACCTTCCTGTCTTAAAGGGGTTTTTGTTTATTTGTTTGTTTGTTTTTTTAGTCTCTTTTTGTTTTGGCTTCTTGTTTTGGAGACAGGGTCTCACTAACTGGCTGAGGCTGGCCTCAAACTTGAGATCCTCCTGCAGCCTCCTGGGTCACTGGAATTATAGGCATGTGCCACCAGGCTCTGCTTTAAAAAAAAATTACTTATTACTATTTTTGTAACATGAGCTGAAGTCAACCTAGGTCTCCTTTCCACCATTCTTGAATAATTATCTTTCTGAGTTGAGTCCATAACTTCACATTTGCCTCTGTGAAATTTCAGCCCCTTGGTTTGGGATTTTATAGTTTCAACTCTGCTGTAAAAATTGTGGTTAAGGCTCCAGGTTCTATTCTTTCCAGTTGACTAGTCTAAGCCAACAGTAACTGTTGTGTTACTTGATAGATATAAATCACAACTATAATCCTAGGTGCTCCAGAGGCTGAGGCGGGAGGATCACGAGTTCAAAGCCAGCCTCAGCAAGAGCGAGGCCCTAAGCAACTCAGTGAGACCTTGAATCTGAATAAAATACAAAATGGGGCTGGGGATGTAGCTCAGTGGTCGAGTGCCCCTGAATTCAATCTCCAGTACCCCCCCCACGCCCCAAATAAACATAAACATAAAACAAATCACAAAAACTATAGCTCCATGGGATTTTCAGTAATTTTTAAGGATGTAAAGGAATCCTAAGGCCAAAAAGTTCGGGAACCCCCGCCTACATCAATCATGCATCCCTCTACTAAAGATTAGTTCAGAGTGGGGCGGGCCTAGCCCATTTTGGGCCAATGAGATGTGAAGACTGGCTCGCTAGGTTTGCGGGGAGTGTGTGGGAGGTGGGGTGGGGGGAGTCTTTCAACTCTTCAGAAAGAACCCTGCAAGCCGGGCTGTTCCATCTTCTAGGTGGGAAGGAATGGAGGAATCTCTGGCCATGATTGCTGATGGCAACCGGAGCCTCAGGAAGGTGTCACTAAGATGGCAGGAAGAGAGATCAAAATAACCTGGCCCTTGGCGACTTCGTGGTGCTTCTTCGTGGAAGAATCCGAAGCCCGTTCTCTGCATTCCCTGTATGTGAGCTTCACTTTCTTAAGAAATCAGGTGGAAATTTGATGTCTGCTTCCCAGAGCATCCTTTGACCCTCCATCCTGCCACCCATCATGACAATGTCCCTTCTTAGTTTGGTGACTTTACAAATCTGATACACATAACCCTCCTTTCTTCACATAAATCAACGACAGAAAGAGTCACTTGCAGAGAACCCACTGCCCATCGCTCCACGATCCGGTGTGCCCGCTGACCAGTCATTGTGGAGTCCCCCTATTAAGTCACTCCACACTCCTATTGTTCCCACCGGGATAAGCCCCAGAGGGAAGAAACTGCATCCTCCGCCTTGCCCACTCCTGCATGTGGAACAAGACGGACTGACTAGAGACGGGAATCTGAGGGAAAATGCAGAAGCCAGTGCGGTCTGCAACCCAACTTCCTCCCCTGAGCCTGCAGGGCTATTTTGAGGCTGTAATGTAATTATACATCAAGCAGCTGGCGCAGGATAGACATTCAGAACAACAAGCTTTTTTAGTAGGGTGGAGGAATGCTGGGGACCCAGATTCTCACGCTTAACCTCAAGTATAACAAACATTTATCTGGCACCATGTAGCCTCTGGACACTGTGGTAGCCTGGGAATAAATAAGACTTTCTAATTTGTCACTGCAGGACCCCCATACTAGACCCATGCCTAGACCCTAGTAGGTGCTCAGTAAATGTTTGTGTGGATGAATGTCCACCTTTCAGTGAGAGAGATGGAGAAGGGTGGCACGTGCTGATCATGTTACCATAGCCTGGTAGGTAACAGAGGCCAGTGCAGAGCATAGAAGGGTGTGGGTGAGGGTGGCTTTCCAGAATGGGCTACAGTGGATGAAACCAAGTGGAATCTTGAAGAATGTGAAAGAATCAGTCAGGAAAAGAGAGAAGGGAAGTGCTGTTCAAGCAAGGGGTCCTGATGGGCAAAGACCAGGTGGGGGGCAAGATGGCTCAGGATATGTGAGCTTTGAGGGTCTGGGCTGTCCTGGGAAGGGACAGAGACTCAGAGTGAGCTGACCCTGGGATGGACCCTGACAGAGACCGTCTGAGGAAGTCTCAGAGGGTACCCAAAGAAGTTCAGCTCACAGGAGCTTTCTCTCAGACTAAAAGCCCTGCATCTGGCTCTCTCCTTGGTTATCAGAGGCAGGAGATTCCCTTTCGAGCAAACATTTATTGAGCACTTACTATGGGGCCAGGCAGGCATCTCAGGGCATCCTTGTACTGACTCATTTCGTTCTCTTGACAAGCCTGTACTGTCGAACTATTGCTAGCCAGATTTCCCACATGAAGAAACTGGGGCATAGCGCAATTAAGTCCCCCCCTGCCTCTCCAAGGTCAAGGTCAGGATTCAGACTCACCAGCCTGGCTCTGAGCATGTAGCCACCACGTGGCTTCTCTTTTGGTTTTATAAGGAAACCACCCCCAGTCTCATGGTGGTATATGGCAATGCTCACAGGGCCCCGGGTCTTCCAGACCTTTACTTCTAGATTGGTAGACTGAGGTGGTGACACAGCTCAGGGAAGCTCAGCCAAGCAGGGAAGTGGTGGGGGGGATTGAGGGTGGCCCCAGCTCCTGACCCCTGGCCCCCACTGGTATCCCCTGTGTCTCCCAGGCCTCCTCACCTCCCAGGACCCATTGCAGGTGGAGGCTGACATGCCATGCTTACCCGCCTCTCATTGGAAGAGTCGTTCACGTTGACCCCACAGGCCAGGTCAGGCCTGGGGAAGGTTTCTGACCAGCCGTCTGGTGTGCAGTTTCGGAACAGGGAACCTGTGGGTGCCAAGTGTCCAGCGGGTGAGCAGTGGGGACTGACACTATTATTTTTACACTAAAATCTATAGTAACATGTAAATGCTACAACCATTTTATAGCTGGGGAAACTGAGGCATGTGGGGTTTAAGTGATTTGCAGAGATCGCACCCTAGTAAATGGGGGAAAGGGGACCGGAACTCTGGGGCCTCCGGCTCCAGGGCCATTCTCTTCACCACACACCGCGTGCTAGTCCCCTTCTTTACTCCTGCCTGGTACTTTGGCTGACCCCAGGTCCTGCTGACACATACCAGGCAGGTCTCCTGGAACATCTAGGGGAGGTAAGGATCTGGCTGCTCCAACAATGATCTTTACCCAGTCTACTGCTATTGCAAACCTTGCTCCATTTTATACCTCCCTTCATGCCCTGCTCCCCAGGCCATTTGAAAGCCACCAGAGTGCCACTGAGATACACCTTTCCAGGCAGCCACCCCCCACTGAAAGGTTGGCGTTATTAGTCCTTTAGCCAACACAACAAGGCCACCTGTGGAGACAACTGGAGTTCTGCTTGCCCCATGCACCCAGGCAAGGCTGCAGGCTGACCCCTCTCACCACGTAGGCCCAGGTTTCTGGGCTGCCCTGAGCTGGGCCCAGGGCCCTGTGCACCAGACACGGGCTGGCTCGACAGCAAGGCACATGAATGGGGTTGCAGGACCTGCATGGAGCTCTTCCCATAATGGAAGGGAGCTGCCAGCTAGGAAGGATGGCTTAAAGCCAGCAGGAGGAGGTGCCCGCCTTGGACTGAGGCCCAGCTGCCTTCTATACTCTGGGCTACCAAGATCTAGATCCCCAGCTCTGGCTAGGGGGAGACATCGTGAGGTGAGGACAATGATCACTAGGTGCTGAGGGGGAAACCCTGTCCAGGGGCCCCTTAACAACACTGGCTGGGCCTGGGATACTCCTCTTCCGTGGGGCTGGGCCACCACTCACAGAGTTCAGGACCAAAGAGCTTCCGCTGAGCTAGAGAAATATGACTGGGCTTTCTAGAACCAGCCACTGTGTTATGTACTTTCTGTAGAGATTCTGATCCGATCCTCACAGACCCCAGAAAGGGAAGGGCTGCCTATTTTGCAGACATAAAGCCAAGGCCATGGTGCCCAGAGAGGGTGAACCTTATCACTGTGCTTCTTTCCTGTCTGACTCTTTCTTTGTGGTCCCAGGTGTGGCTTCTAGCCCCAGGAGATCTGTCCTTTGGCCTCCAGATATGCCCTCCAAGTCAGGGAGGCCTGGAGCCTGGGTCTAGAAGCAGCCAGACTTGAGTTTGAGACTCAGCACTGCTGGGTGACCTTACCTGCACCCCTTCTCTGCACCACGTAGGAATAATCACCCACTGTGTGTAAGCAAGCACACAAACACTGGCACACAGAGGGGGGCTAGGCTGTTGCCAGCACAGAGCAGGCCTGGCAGTCCCATTTCCTCCTCCCTTCAGCCTTTCCAAATAAGGCAGGAGTGACAGGCCACGGGGACTCGGAACTCAGGGGAGGTGATGGGAAAGAATGGTGGTCCAATTTGGCACGGTTGAATGGGAACAAACACCCAGACCTCAGAGCCAAGGGTTATTAGATAGCCCCTGCCTCGGGCTGACTGCACCTGGCCTGTTTTTTAGGGCCCTCTCCTCGCTGACCCAGCAGGATTCCCAAGAGATCGGCATGTGACCCAGGCCAGGGCCAAGAACTGCTGACAAGGTAAAGTCCCCTGCTGATAGAGCCACCTGCAGGGCTGCAAATATACCATTGGGACTTTCTGGGTTCCCCATAACCCCCATGTACTTCCCCTAGGTTTAATTCCTAACAACTAAGGGGTCCTTAATCAGGGATAAGCCAGTGAACACCTCAAGGCACCCCTGAAAGCATATGCACATGCAGTTAGGGGAAGAATCAGTCCAACGCATTGTCCAAGCCTCCAGGCCCTTAATGAGGGTGGGGACTGCCCTTGCCTCCCACTAAGCAGGAGGAAAAGAGGGCCCAGGCCTGACTCCATCCAGAATGTGTTTTTGAATAAGGAACGCTGGAAGACAGCATTTAGACTGTTTGGAATGCATCCTGGAGGGAACATTCTAGGCCTAGCATGAGAGAGAACTCTCTGGGGAAGAATGCAGCTGTAGTTCTTCCAGGCTCAAGGACGCCCATCCTGTCAGGCCCGCGTGGTGGGTGCCCTGGGAAGAGTAAATTTATGAATTAATTCTAGTATTTATTTTTCTTTGTTCAAAAAGAAGGGTCCAGAACACCACCTTGTCTTCCCTGGGCTCTCCCCCAGGAGTTGAATTGAATTTGGGGACACCACTAAGGGGAGATTTTCTTCCTGAAGGGAGATAAGGGGCGGGAGTCCAATCAGAGGTAAAGGCAGACTTCTTGGGGAGGGAAGGTTCTCGGCAACTAGCTGAAGCTGGGAAGGTCCTGATCCGTGTTTGTGGACCAGCCAACACCCCAAATCTGGAGCCAGGACTGAGTAGGGTGGTCCCCAGGTGAGAGGGTCTTCTCCACCACCCCAGGGGCTGAACCAAGCACCCAGTAGTCAGGACCTCAGTGTGGATCTGCAGCCCACAGCGGCACCATGTGGTGGCAAGGTGAAACTGCAGCAGAGGAAGGCATAGGTCCCCAACTTCCATCCTCAAAGCATGCAGACACAGAATTGAGTCCCTGGGGGGGTTCCCCAATGAGTGGCGAGTGATTCGGGGGTGGAAGAGCCTCAAGAGAGGTCAAGGGAATTCTAGTTTATGAGGAGGGAGGAAATTCAATCAGTTAACTGGGTCGGGATGTGATAGGGCTGGCCCCAATCACCCCTGTTGCGGTGGGCACTGGTTTGCCTGGCCCGTCTGCAGAAGGAGGGGGGAACAGGAGGTGGAGGCACTGTGGCTCTGGGAGGGCTGGGAAAGAGGAGAGCTTCACATCTTTCCAACCGGAGAACAACCCAATCAGCCAAGGACAGAGCTCTGTCTGGGAGTCCGAGACCAGGGTCTGGTCCTGATCTTGCACCTGACCATCACGTTTTTCTAGGCCAACCATAGCTGTGTTGGTGTCCCACTTCCTGAGCTTCACAGACCCTGAGACAGACATGAAGGGTCACACCAGGAGCAAAGACTGTTGGTGAGTTTGCAGGTGTTTATGTGCCAGGGAAGGGGTAGGGCCAGAGGGGGACCTTTGTGGAGGGGAGAAGGACAAGAAGTGATAGCAGGTGGACAAAGAAAGATACTCAAAATTTATTTCTAAGTGCAGCCTTATAGGCAGGCATTATTTATTGCCCCCACTCTGGAGATATGGAAATTGAGGCTCAATGACAATGAGCCACTTGGGCCATGCAGCTGACTGGCCCAGGGCTGGACTGCACTTCCACATGTCCCCTGTGGTTAGGTGTTCCTCTCAGGCATGGCCTTCAAAACTCCCTAGGTGACCCTCTGGGTCCTTTCTCCTGGCCAGCCAGCCTGGAGTTGCGTGTGGACGCTGAGATGGTAAGGTGTAAGGTCCAGCATTGCCATCTGGGGGAGAGTCACCTGCTAATCAGGGACATGTGTTTGGGACTTTATGTGGACAAACACTGTATGAAGGCTTTGAGATTTGGGGGCTTTGTCTGATCCAGTGGCTCTTGTTACTAAATCAGTGATGGAAGAGTGGGGTTCAAGCCACTTGGTCCCCTTCCATTTCCCTATTGTAGGGTTTTCAGTGGGGCAGAGGGACAGTGAGCTACAGCAGCATGTTTCTAATGTCTATGTGTGTGTGTGTGTGTGTGTCCGTGTCCACTTGCATGCTACTTTAGTATGTGTGCCATGAATGCTAGAGAATTACAATGAGAAGATCTACACTGACCTCTGGGGCCCCACAGTCCGCCTCTACTACAGTTTGGACCTGGACCATTCACTAAAGGCCTGTATGCTGAAGACTTAGTTTTCAGCTTGGTGCTATGGGGAAGTGGTGGGGCCTTTAGGAGGTGGGGCCTAATGGCTGGAAGTTAGGTCACTGGGGGTGCCCTTGACGGAGGGTTGGTATGCTGTTCTCTTCCATTCTCTCTTTGCTCACCAGCTGCCGTGAAGTGAGCAGCTTTTCCTCTACCACATGCTCTCAGTCCTGATGTTTTGCCTTGCTATGGGCCCAGAGTAACAGGCTGACCAACCATGGACTGAAATCTCCCAGACTGTGATACACAACAAACCTTTCTTCCTTCAAGTGGATTTCCTTGGGTGTTGCATCAGTTGTCTAACCAGTCTCTGAACATTCTTTCCTTCCTGGCTTTGGAAATTTGGTGGGTTTGGGTGTTAAATTACCTGTTCTTTGGTTTGTCCTTGTTAAGGGCCTTGTCAGGTGGCCTTTCTTGCCCTGCATGGATGAGGGAGAAGGGCAGTGGGCTCTAGATTACAAAGGACCTCAATGATGAGGTGAGGAGTCAAAGGCAAGGACCCTGTCCTCCTCCCAGGATCACCCACACCATGAGAGCAGAGACCCACCTTGACCATGACTTCAAGGTCAGAGCACTAGAAGTCAGAAATCAAGTTTGAGTCCTAGTTCCTCCACCTGTTGCTGCGAACTTTAAGGCAAACTGCCAAACCTCTCTTAGGCCCTGTTAATATTATCATTACTCTTTACTTGGGTCAAGTAATTTCCTGGGTGTAGAGAAAAGGGATATTGCTTTTGTAGTGACGGCCCACATGTATAAAAATGCCTGGTACATGGTCAACCTTAAACCAAAGTTAGTCAATTAAGATAATCCTTGTACCCTGTAGCTGTCCTCAGGAAAAGGCCTCCAGGAGGGCAGGGAAGCCATGGTTCACCAACAGGGCCGGGCAGAATGGGCAGAGGACATGAGCACTCTGGAAGGCCAGGCATGTGGGAAACCTGGCACAGCCAAGGTGGGGTCCTTGACCTGGGGGCCTGGAGCAAGGACACTGCTGGTTAGGGGGACACAATATGGAAGGAGGGAGGGATCCCTAAATGAGAGGCATGGGGCAGAGAAGCAAGCCCAGCATTCTCCATCACTTCCCCCAGACGTTGTTTCCCACCCACTTCCTTGGGACTCTGAGAATTGAGCCCACCCTGACCCCCAAACAAGTCTTCTAGTCCCCAAAAAGCATCCCATGATTTCACCACTGCTTGTCCCCAGAGAAGGCTCTGGGTCTCCTGCCCCTAGGCTGAGGCCACCCCACACCCAGCCTTCCGGCCAGGCCCCCTGGCTGAGTGGTCACCGTTTCTGCTCGTGAACATCTGGAGGAACCTCGGGCACTCCACTTCCACAGTCTGTCCTGGTGCAGAGGAGGGCCAGCAGCTCATGTTGTCCCACAGCCCCTCACAGCCTGCGGAGAAGAGTCACAGTATCAGACTGGGATGGAGCATGGGCCAGGGGCTGCCTCCCTTCCACCCTGTCACCATCTCCATCCCCATGGCTTGCCTGGAGTTCTCATTAGACTCTTACGAAGTTCCCATTAGGTACTGATTCCTTGTGTCAGGAACCAGTGCTGTCTAATAAATGCATCTTTTCATCTTCAGAGCTTTGGACTCTGCCTTGTGCATGGTAAGTGCTCAGGGTTGAAGACACAAAGAAGGAAGATGTTACAGTGTCTCAGATAGGCCTTACTTATATGGGTCTGGATTTCTCTGCAACAAAAGATGGTCTCTGCAGCAATGGGGCCCTCTCCTAGCTGCACAGTACAACCACCCGAGGAGCCTCAAAAATATACCTAACCAGGCCCAACCCCCGGGATTCCAATAGAGTTGGTCTGGGTGGGGCCCAGGCATGGTATCATGTTGAAGCTACCTGGGTAGTTCTAATGTGATGGCAGGGTCAAGAACTCTTGTTCCTTAATTCTCAAACTTCATCTTGCATCAGAATTACCTGGAGGGCTTGTTAAAATACAGCTTGCTCAGTGGGCAGGAGTGGGCCTGAGAATGTGCGTTTCTAACAAGTTCCCAGTTGATGCTGATGCTGCTGGTCTGGAACTGAAGCACCACCCTGGAGCTACGCTAGAGTCACCACTGTGTTTGAGGGTTGTTGAGGATGTTGTTTTCTACCTCACCATGTTCCCTTTAGGAGGCCCGTTCCTGAAGGAGGACTTGGTCTCAATACATTGAAAAGCTGAACTTATTATAAACTTACTATCCTTAGAGACACTGAATCTTGAAGCGGTTTTCCTCTTTCATTTGGCTGCTAGGAGGATCACATCCAGATTTGCAGTCACTTCTGGTAACTGAGAGACTTTGAAATGAGTCAAAAAGAGGACGAGGTATCTTCAGTGCAGAATTAGGTCTAGTTTAAGCACAACCTTCTGGGTTATCTGATTTTATTGTCTTTGGACTATTTTGCAAATCTATAAGTTATAGGTAATTGATAACATTGCAAATGATTCTCATTCATAGATATACATGACTATTGTCTGGTTGAAATATAATTTATTTCACTCCGCCTTGTGTTCAGCCAGTTTGCAGCCACTTATAAATTCATTTTACCATTCTGCCTTATGTGTAAGGTACTTTGAATCCTCCTCTGAAGCAGAGTTCATATCTTACTGATCCCCTCACTAATTAAATGAAATGCTGGGCAGGTATTCATTTAATATGTGAGTTATGACTATACTTTTCTAAGAATTATCATTTCACATAATCACCTATTCTCCTGAAGTTAACACCAAAGCAGGAGCCCAGGGAAGTTCCCCCTTGTGCAGGCTTCCATACCATGTGGGAGGCCATCACTGGGGGCAGGCAGGTTCAGAGGGGACTGGACACAGGCTAGGTGGGCAGCCGCGAGGAAAACAGCAGTCGCCCCTCATCCCACGAGGGGAGCATCGTGGAGATCCACTGCACCAAGGCCGTTCCGAAAGACCCAGGTGGACCTGAGTCCCTGCCCCGCCCACCGACACTGGCTGTCCTGGCCTGTGCCCTCCTCTCTTCTGAGGAAGCAAATGCCTCTCTCCTGAGCTTGTCAGGAGGATGAGTTCAAAGGCCACCTGTGGAGCCCACACAGAGTAGAGGGTGGTGAACGGCAGCCACTGCCCCGTGTCTTCCCCAGGCCCACTCCTTTCCCACCCTGCCATCTGGAAGGGGGGCAGGCTGGGTCCTCTGAACTGCAGTTGGAGCTCTGGGGAATGGGAGATGTATACAGTGTGTGTGTATCTTGGGATTAACTAGAGGGCAAATTCCCAGCTTTTCGAAAGAGTCTATTTCAGGCATGAATCCAACCAGACTTAAAGTAGCAGAAACCTCTTCTGTGACACCTTCATACCTTCTAAGTGAAGTCTCCTTGGTGACCCAACCCACTGCAGAGATTCTGACCCTCAGGGCCCATCAGAATCAGCTGGGAGGGCTGGGGATGTGGCTCGGTGGTAGAGCGCTTGCCTGGCACATGTGAGGCACTGGATTCAATCCCCAGCACCACATTAAAGTAAAAAAGTAAATTAAATAAAGGCATTGTGTTCATCTGCAACTAAAACAATATTTTTAAAAAGATGGTAAATTTTAAAAAAGAAAAGGAAAAAGGATCAGCTGGGAGCCCATCCCATGCATTGATTTCTGGGCCTCACCCAGAGATTCTAATTCAGCCATTCGCAGGCCACACCCAGAAATCTGCATCTCCAGAGCTTCCCAGAGTGGCTGCAGGATGTGGTCATCAAGGCTTGCTTGAGAATCCCCGCTGCACCACCGTCCTCCCCAGAGCCGAGGACCCAGAACTACCCCTGCTCTCAGGAGAGTGGGAGAGACAGCCGTGAACCCACCCCCTGAGAAGGTCACGGGACGTCACTTCCCGTTGGCAGCAGCTGGGTTCAGTGGCCTCCCCTGCCACATACCAGGCAGAAACCTGTCTGCCTGCCCACTGCTGGAGCCCCCATGCCTGCCGTGGCCTGGCATAGTGAAGACACTCAACATCGGTGGCTAACGAACAAATAAAGGGACCAGGGCCAGTGCCTGGGCTCCCTCAACGTCCCTCACGCCTTGACATCCACTTGAATCAATTCCATGTCCAGTCCTGGACTTCCACTCCTCTGCCTGCCAGCTCTGGTTTGGTTGTTAATCAGAGGGCCTGGGGGCACCTGCCTCAACCCACATTTCACAAGTGAGAAGAGTGAGGGGAGTGACTTCCCAGAGTCACACAACCAGGACATGCTGGGGCTGTGTCACCTCACAGCCTTCACCCACCTGACCTGTCTTCAGGTGGCACTGACTAATGCAGCCAGGCTCAGGGAGCTAGAGAGAGGAACCCCGGGGCAGGCCAGGCCAGGAGGGGCTGGGCCCGCAGTGGGAGAACAGGCTGGCAGGGAGGTGGGCATCTAAGGCAGGTGCTTTGCATTTCTGCCCTGGCAATAGCACCAGCCCCAGAGGGTGGAGGGACATGGGAGAGCCCACGGGGGCCTGGGCCTGCAGTCAGGATCCTGGAGGAAGCTTTAGAGCTGGAGTGGTAGGGGACAAGGGGAGGCTGTACCCAGGGCAAGAATGGTAGGGGTGTGGAGGGGGGAGACCCTGAGATATAGAGGGGGTGGATGGGGCTCCCACAGGCCAGTGAAAGCATCTATGGGGAACCCAGGAGAGGAAAAGCCCTGGGATACTCCTGAATCTTTGCCCTGAATCTCACAGTGAGCCCGGCAAGAGGAGTGTCTGTTTTGGACCTTCCCACAGCACCCAGCCTGGGTCACCCAGCCGCCAGCTGTGGGTGCTGTTCTCGGGCAGGAGCAGGGCCCCCAGAACTCAGCAGACTCTGGGTGACTGTGGCCTCCCCAGATGCCTTTGGGCTGGCGACCTGGCCCTGGCAGGGCCCTCTCCGAATGACACACTTCCTCCCTGCACCCTGAGCACCTGGAGCCCCAGGAAGCTAAGGGATCCCTTTGTCCTTTTCTTCATGAAGAAACCCCCTGTGGCCACAGGACGGTGCTGACAGTACAACCTCCTGCCTGTGCGCGGCTTTTCCTGCACTGGAAGCAGCAGGCACCTCCAGAGCATGGATCAATGCAGAAGGCTATGATGTCACTCAGAGCTGGCTGGAGCCACCCGGCTGGCCACCAGGGTGCTGGCAGGGGCTTCAGTCCAAGCAACTGATAACCCATGCCCAGCGGGCCAGCCCGAGGCAGAGGGTGCCAGGACGTCTGAGAGCCTTCCTGAGCTGGTCACGACGGGCAGGGCCCACAGGGACACCCAGGCTGGTGCTGGCAGAGGGCAGGGGTGCCCGGCACAAGGGTGCAGGCTCTCCTCCCAGTAAGTGGGGACCCTACAGGCTGGCTCACTGCTGTGCCCTCCAAGTCAGCCTCGTGTAGAGGACAGACACTCGGGCTGGGCAGGGCAGGGCCATGCCAGGCCTTGTGCCAGACACACATCCGACATTCTGAAGCTGAATGTCACAGTAGTTCAGGGTCAGGTAGGGTCACTGGCAGAGAGGAAGAACAAGAGGGAAAGTGACAGGTGCAGAGTGACCAAGCCGGTACTGGTGGAAGTAGGCTCCCACCCAACCTTCGTGTCTCCCCATCCCAGTGAGGACTGGGGACACCCACCTGATGCCAGATTGCCCTTTGGTGCCAGTGGATCTGGCTGCCAACCCCACACGGCACTACTGGTTTTCTGAGCACCAAGACATGGTCTCACTCTCTCCCAGCCTCGTTGCAGACAGACCCTGGGGTTCCTCGCATGCAGTGCACACATCCACCAAAGGTGACCTGGGCTTTTGGGTGGAATGTGGTTGAACATTTTTTAACAGTTATAACATTTTTTTTTTTTTTATATACCAGGGATTGAACTCAGGGGCACTCGACTACTGGGCCACATCCCCAGCCTTTTTTGGTATTTTATTAGAGACAGGGTCTCACTGAGTTGCTAAGTGCCTCGCCATTGCTGAGGCTGGCTTTGAACTCGCAATCCTCCTGCCTCAGCTTCCCAAGTGCTGGGATTACAGGCGTGCACCACCGTGCCCAGCCAGTTATAACATTTTTAAAAGAGAATTTAATATATGTTAAAAAGTAATAAAGCTAGCATATCACATCTGATTTTATGACTACTTATTGTTTAGGGTACAGCTAAAGTTTTCTAAAGTCCATTTTTAAAGGGGAAAATATTAAGGAAGTCACAGTACAAGTGACACGTGGCTGCTACTGGCAGGGACCCCCTTGCAAGGCTCCCAGGGTGAGTGGAGTGTCTCAGACCCCACTCCCAGATGCCCCCTTCCTCAGGATGGGCAGGAATGGGAGGAAGGGAAGGCACTCCATGCCTGGAGGTGGACGTCCTATCCTGGACTTGGCCTTTCCCGGGGGAGCTCCGGCAGGGAAGGGACACAACTCAGGGGTGGGGTTGTTGTAGGATCCTGGGCAGCTTTAGATCCAGAGCAGCAAAACTCACCACCTGAGAGGGGAAAGGGGGCTCAATGAGAAAGGGGTTCATGTACAGAGCCACAGCTACTGGACCCTGAGGGAGGGGTCATGGCCTCTAGAAAGCTCAGGCTGCAGGTGACAGAGCTTAGCCGCTGTCCCTACCACGGCCTGGCTGCAGGAGTGGGATGCCAGACCAGAAAGCTAACGTGGAGAGGCCCGGGTAAGCAACGCCAGGTCACAAACACCCTGTGCAGGGGGTCTGGCTGAGTGTCCACAGCCCGAGAGGACAGCGTGGGGGGTCCTGGGTCAGGAGAGGTGTCACAGTGAAACAGGATGGGTTCTGGACCCAAGCCTACCTTGGACTGGGTCATGCTGCTGACCTCCGTAAACCTCAGTTTTGTCATCTATAAAATGGCTCAGCAACAATCCCCAGGATTTTTTGTGAGAACTGAATGAGTCGTGTATGTAGTAGAATATCATCCGATCTATTAACCTCTGTTCTTGTTAATTCTCCTGACACATTTTCTCCCTCCTTCCCCCTCTGATAACTGACTCAGAGACTCAGAGGAGGGCAGGAAAATCATCTTTCCGGAGGTTTTCAAACATTCCTGGGGGAATGAAAGGCATGCAGGTGTGATTGGGAGTCTTGGGAGAAGAGGAACAATACTTCCCCAGACAGGGGAGAAACAGAGGGGCAGTGATGACCAGGAGCATGGAAGTTTCCAGAAAGAGGCCCAGTCAGCCCCAAGAGGTGGGTTGAATGACCCAGAGGGGCCTGACTATGGGGACATGACTAGATGAGACCACAGCCTTGCAGAGCAGGTGCCCCCAGCCAGGCACAGAAGAGCCACATGGCTGGGGACGGGGTCTGTCAGACACCATCCATGTGGAGCAAAGCTTAAGAAAGGGGCCCCCTGAAGACAGTGGTGCTAGGACACTCTCTGATATCCCCAGAAAGCCGGGGAAAAGACCGAGAAAATAACAAAGCTTAAATATCTGTCGCTCCAGGAGCACGGAGTCAGAATTAAAGTCACGGAGAAGGGAGAACCTTCTCTTTTCACCCAGTGGACTTCATAGGGTCCTTTATATTTGTGAAGGCCCTGGCCCTGCGCAAGGCCCGAGGCAGACAGATCACCAGCTTCCTGTGTCGTGCCCATGGAGACAGGCAGCCCCAGAGGCAGGTCTGGGGAGGGGCAGGGCAGGCTGGGAGAAGGGGGAAGGGTGATCTTAGAGGGCAGGACAGCGCCTTGGGGACCTCTAGGTGGCCCCACCCGGCCTGGTGCCAGGCTCAGAGAGCCCTCCACCAGCTCTGAGTTTGCCCTGCGTTCCCCCAAAGCCGAGCACCCACCCTCCAGCCTGGATGCATTAATACATGAGCTCAGATGCCCTGGCAATAGCCTGGGACTATTTCTGGAGCAATGTGACAGGCGGCAGTGGCAGGGGCCCAGGAACGACCAGTCTCCCTCCCCGCCCCCCTCGGGGCCATTCTGGATGGGACCACCCGCTCAGCAGGTGCCATGTCCTTCCACGTCCCCTCCATGCCCTGGACGCTCACTTTACGTGCTATTGGAGATCACCAGGGAACCCAGAGCTCCTCCTGGCCCTGCACCCAGAGCCTCTTGTAGCTTCTCTTGTCGGTGCTGGCCCTCCCCACTGCCTGGGGACGGTCACATCCATCTCCCAGGCGCTTCCTGCCCTGCTCACCTCCATTCATCCTTGTCCCTCCTCCAGACCCCACAGTGCCCAGGGCGCCTCCGGAGCTCCAGCCTGTGCCTCGGCTTCATGGCGCCTCCCTCTGCCTTTCTTGTCCCCAGCTGGGCCCCATCCCAGGTCATCCAGCGGGCGGCCTGGGGAGGCTTCCCCGGCTCTGCCATTGACCCGACCTATAGACTCAGGAGGTCGAGAGACATGTTGCTCCACTCTGTGGTGGCTGTGTGGTCAGGATGGGGTGGGGGGACCGAAATCCCAGGGGCAAAAGCATTTAAAACCACATCGAAGGAGGCAGAGCTAAAGACTAGGGAGGTTTGTCCTTAAACCAAGGAGCATGAGCCGGTCAGTGAGGTGAGTCCCCTGGGGAACAGTGAGCTCCCCGTCACTGAGAGTATTCAAGCAGAGAGGGCCATGGGATTAGTGGACTGGGGAGAGCGTAGGGCACTGAAGGGGGACTGCACCAGATGACGTGAGGGGCCTTGGAATCCTGGGGCTGGGAGGCCACTGCCCGGGAGCAGGTTGCTCGTCTCCCACCCTAAGCTTCTAAGCACCGGGAGCTAAGTCCCTTCCCTTCCCATAAACTACAAACTGCAGCTCCTGAGGATCCTTCCTGTTCACCCTAAGAACTCTTCCTCACCCAGCCTAAAGAGCTTCATCTCATGCCATTGGACACAGTAAGAATTGATTGCCATCAACAACCTCCCCTCCCCTCTCCTTCCTTTCTTTCTCCCCCCCACCCCCACCAATGCTAAGGATGGAACCCAGGACCCCAGGCCTACTGCATATGAGGCAAGTGCTCTACCACAGAGCTACATCACCCACTTGCTTTTCCCTAATGAAAAAACCCTTCTCAGGAGCTGGAGGTAAGTACAGCAGTTATTCAGTTATTCGTAGCTCAGCTATGCTGCGTGTGATCAGACTGGATTACCAACTAGAAAGTACTCAGGATGTAAAGTCAGAAGATTTCGGTTGAGAGTCCTGTTTCATCTCTGTATCATCCTGTGCTTCTTGGGACCTTAGTTTCTCACCTGTGAAATGGGGATAATAATTCTTATTGCACTTTTTTTTTTTTTGTGTGTGTGTGTGTGTGTGTGTGAGGGTTGGTTAGTTTTGGTTTTGCAGCATTGGGATCACACCCAAGGCCTCATGCATGCTAGGGAAGGGCTCTACCACTGAGCTACATTCTCAGTCCTTTTTTATTCTTTTTTTTTTTTTTTTTTTTTTTTTTTTTTTTTGAGACAGGTTCTTGCTAAGTTTTTTTAGGGCCTTGCTAGGTTTCTGAGTCTGGCCTTAAACTTAAGATCCTCCTGCCTCGGCCACCCAACTCACTGGAATTTCAGGCGTGTGCCACCATGCCTGTCTTCCTTTTAATTTTTTTTAAATGATTTTATTTTATTTATTTGTTTGTTTTGTGGTACTAGAGATAAACCCAAGGATGCTCTACCACTGAGCTATAGCCCCAGCTCTTTTATATTTTTTATTTTTGAGACAGGTCTTGCTAAGTTGCTGAGATGGTCTTCAAATTTGAAATCTTCCTGCCTCAGCCTCCTGAGTAGCTGGAATCACAGGTGTGCACAACAACCCTCGACTGTCCTGTTGTTTTAAAAACTTAAAAATTTTAAATTGTCTAAAATGTTATATAAAATATACAAATAAGTTAACTTATTTCTGAAAAGTGAGCCAAAATCAGTTGTGCCAAGGCATGGTCGGGTGGAGGTGAGTTGTGGGCGAGCAGGCGATGGCCCAGAGCAAGGTGGGGGTTGGCTGCCAAGGTGCATCAGGAGCTGGGGACACCCCGGAGGGGGCTGGGAATGTTTGTCAGCAAAACTGCACCTTTGCCCTGAATCTCACGGTGAGAAGTACCGATTCACACCATGGATGAACGTTGAAAATGTCATGCTCCGTCAAAGAAGACAGACAAGCACAAAAAGGCACAAACTGGATGGTTCTATTTCTGTGAAGTGTCCAGAGAATACTCTACAGAGACAGAGAGAAGGTGGGTAATTGCCAGCAGCTGGGAGAGGGACGGATGGGGAATGATTTCCTGTCGGGTATGGGGTTTCGTTTGGGGGCCGTGAAAATGTTTTGAAACTAGATAGAGGTAGCGGTTGCGTGACATGTGAATGTCCCAAATGCCGTGGGATTGTTTACTTTAAAGTGGTTAATTTCATGTTATGTGACTCTCGCCTCAATACAGAAAGAAAAAGAAAAAAGAGCCTACTGTGGGGAGTAGGCAACCAGCTGGGGAAAGGCAAGAGAAAAGGGTGCTACAGTGTCCCTATTTGAAGGCATGCACGCCAAGGCCCAGAGAGGTGCTGGCGGTCACTTGGAGCTTAAGTGACAGAGCAGGACACATGCCCAAGTCTGTCTGTCCTTAGGACCTATATATTTGTTGCCACCCCACCTTCCTTCTGGAACATTCTTCCCCCAGGGAGAGCCACATCCCTTCTACCAGCCACCTCTGAGGGGGGTTTGGTTTCCATAAATAGAGGGATAAATATCTCAGCAGAGCAAGCTGAGCAGTCATTAGTGTGACCCTGAAACCCTCCCACAAAATGCCAGGAGGGCCTCGGCCACCCCACCCAGAATAGCTCAAGAGTTAATTTTTTATTTGTGATAAGCAACTGGGCTCCGTGACAGCCCCTTGAGTGACATTTCCTGTGGCTTGTCTGGCTTTCAAACATTAACCTCCACCCCAGGGAGAACGCAGCAGCTTAACCATTAACCCTGTGCCCCCATCGTGGCATCCCACCAGCCCCTCCCCAGCCCAGACACCGGGCCAGAGCCATGGGGGTCACGGGACCTCCAACCAAGCTCCTGGGGGACCTGCTGCAGTCACAGGCCTGGGCGAGGGCACCTGTCTCTCAGCTCCTCCAGGGGACTCAAGGGACCCAGGCCTTGCCTGATTCTGATGCAGACGCCCCAGCACCTCTGCCCTTTGTCATTTCTCCTCTCATCCAGACCTTTAGGGAGTTTTACTCTTGGCCACCACATCCATCCATCGTACCCCTCCAGAGGGAGTCCTGGGCCTCACTTTCTCAACTACTTGGCAAGGGAGGCCTGAAGACCTTTCCAGCACACAGGATCCACGGACAGCCTCTACTTCTGGGGTTTTTAAACCATGTTTCAAAGCACCAGACCCTTCTCCTGCATGACAACTGCAGAAATTCAATAAGAACAATGGCGGGAGCTACTTATGGAGAGGAAGCCCAGCCTGCCATCCTTCCACTCACTTCTCAGGAATAGTGAGGCAGAACCCTCCAGGAAGCTTCAGCAGAGCTTTCTCAAACCTGGGGTGCGGTCCTGGCCCAAGGTGGGTATGTGTGATTTTCCTCTCCCACAGCTTGACGCAGCTCCTGCACGGATCAAGTACTGTGTGTGCGTTTGTTGACTGACTGACTGAGTGAATGAACGAGTGCACACACTTGACAGAGAGCAGAGAGAAAGGAGAAACAAGGAGGCAGCCCCAGGGGGAGAGTGGGAACTGAGGTGGTACTGAGATGCACAATCAGGACCACATGATGAGCCTGAGGCAGAAAGATGACCGTCCTACTCAGAGGAGCCAACCCAGCCACGAGGCATGGGCGTGCTGACAGCTTCCCCCAGTCCCACACATGCACCATCAACTTGGAGATTGAGGTTCACAGGGGCCGTGCCATCCATAGGCAGGGCAGAGTGTGCAGGTGGGCAGAGGGTCTAAGTGGACCCCAATCCACCATAGCCTCGTTCAGCCTGATGGCACAAAGCCACCAGAGGAGCTCCCTGCTATGAAAAGATGCCTGCTTTTGTATAGTAATCCACTGATTTCCAACAACAGTGTCATGAAGGCAATAAATTATTATCCCCACTGAAAATTTGGCAGGTTGAGGAGCGAAGGAGCAAAGCCTCTTATCCAAGATCACCAGAGAGGAGGCAGCAGGGCTGAGATTCCTGCCCTCTCCCCCTGCTCCCAGCCAGCGCTCAGCACTTGCACTAATCTCACCGGGCCCAACCAACCCTCTCTTGCTGTTACAAGAGTGAGTCTACTCCTTGCACTGTGGGGGTCCAGCAGGAATGACAGGGAACCCAGAGGCGAGCAGGAGGCCTCGGTCAATTGAGTCACCTAGTCCAAAGCTGGGGCAGGTGGAGCAGGCTCAGTGTTCTTCATGGAAGGACAGAGGGGTCCCAGGTCAGGTCCTGAAGAGCGTCCCTCTAAGAGCGATCAGGGTTGGACTGCTCATCTTCTCAGCCAATTTGTGACAAGCCAGGCACACAAGGGGCAGTCACATCCTCTGCAGGGGGCCTTGGCTACCTTGAAGGTACTAGCTCAGTTCCCACTGGCCCCCTGGAGCTGCCTCCTTGTTTCTCCTTTCTCCCTTCTCTCCGTCAAGTGTGTGCACTCACTCATTCACGCAGTAAGTCAGTCAACAAACTCACACACAGCACTTGATCTGTGCAGGTGCTGCGTCAAGCGGTAGGAGAGGAGAACAACACATGCCCACCTTGGGCCAGGGCCGCATCCCAGGCTGGCTTTGTTGGGCCTTGCTTTCTGTTCACCAGACACAGTATCTGGGGTAGCAGGAGGACCCAGGGAATCAGGACACTCTCGAGAGCACCTCCTAGAGTGTCCAAGGCCAGAAGCTGGCTGTTTGGAGCCAGGACAGTGGTGGATGAGTGAATCGCTGAATCGTCGTGAGCGCATTTGCAGCATCCACAGCACTGGGCTCCTGCTGCCCACGTTTCTGCCCCTGGCACCAAGTGCTGGAGTGCCTGAGGCTCCCACCCGGGCTCCCTCCTCTTCCCTCCCACGATCTCTCTTTGTGAAGCCTCAGCCTCACTCACCCTCGGTGTCTAAGTTCAACCCCGGCCTTGATCCCTGTCTTTAGTCTCAACTGTGCTTCTAAAACTGAATCTGCTCCCCCAGATACCTCACCTTGCTTCGTTTCTTCCTCCAGCTGCTCAAGGTAAACACCTAGAGGACATCCCAGACTCTTCCTCCCTACCTCACTCCTGATCCAAGTCGTCACCACGTCCCATCGATGTTACCCCGAAAGAGCCCTGGCCCGTGCCTCTCCTCTCCACCACGGCCACCCCTGCAGAGCAGGCCCCTCCCGCCCTATGCCCTTGGTCGCAACCTTTTCCGCATCTGCAGGTATCACCATCCACTGATGTGGGGAGCCATGTATAAATGATGGGTTTGTTTGAGCCGTGATAAGGCAGGGAGGCTACTTTTCTGGGAACTCCTGGGTGAACTTCCCCCACTGGAGAAAGCCCGGGATCATGCTGGCGCCCTGCCTTAGCTCACAGCCCTAGGTTCAAACGCAGCCCCCCTGCAGGTGGGCGTAACCTGCTAGGCCCCAAACAACTTGTTTTCCCCCCATTCTTATCCTGTTTTCCTCAAGAAACCTGCCTCACTGAGCACATTTGACGTAGTTCCCCTTAAGTAAAGGAGTTGGGCCTTTTTCCCTCGTTCAGTTCCAGCTCCTAGCAGGGCTGGAAGACCCACCAGGTGCCCCACTTTGAAAACTCTTTTCTGTCCATTGTCTTCTGTTCCTTACTGATCATTTTCAGACTTTTTATTTTCCCAGTCAGTTTACACCTCCAAGCAGGAGTCTGCGCTGCGGGGTGCTGGGAACCCCAGCACACCGATGGCCCCTGCGCTCCCTTGTCTGAGGGCTTTCTCTGGCTGTTAGAGTCCACTAGTCCCCCAAGTACAGGGGGCTGAAGTGCTGCTCCGCTGCCTCTGAGTGCTGGGGAATCGGTGGCTAGTTACTCCAGCACCTTTGCCCCTGGGAGGTGTGTCCTTACGTACCCCAGTGGGATGATACTCCAGGTGCCCACAGTGACAATGCAGCGTTCGCCCGGTTCCTTTCCTGCTCCGTTTCGGGTCCCACATCTTACTGATCGCCCGCTTCTGGGAACCCAAACAGAGACGCCCTACAGTCAGTCCAGTGACCGGCATCTCTTACCCAGAGCAACAGCCTCCTGGTGGGTCTCTGTGAACCTACTGCTGTCCTTCCCCACGCTCCGGCAAGGGTGACTTTTCATGACGCTGACAGGCACACCACTCGCCTCTGACTCTGCAGGGCTTTCCATCGCTCTGAGTCAGGATGAGACCCCTCCGCGTGTCTGATGAGCTCCTGGTGCTCAGGTGCCAGGGCCCTGCTGCTCCCTGGCATCCCTGTCCCTGGTAATGATTAGGCATGTTCAGATCTCAGCATTTCTTCTGGAAAGCCCTCGTGGAATCCCAGACCAGGTCAGGACCCTGGGCTCTCCATGGGGTGGAGTGGTACACGAGCCTTATCTCATTGCCATTTTACATAGGTTTGTGATTAATTGATCCACGGCCCCCTCACCGCCCAGAGTCACGATGACAGAGGTGGAGCCTGCCCATTGCCACTCTTGTCTTCTTTCTCACTAGCAGAACCTGGTTTTGTTCAAGGCGGCCACATGCACAGCTAACCCTCTCTGTCTCCAGCCATCCTTGCAGCCAGGGGTGGCTGTGCAGTCCAGTTCTGCCAGCAAGCAAAGTGCAAGCAGAAGCCCCCTGGAAAGTTCAGGAAAGTCAGACTTCTCAGTGTATCCCCACCCCCACTCCACGCTGCCTTTTCCTTCCAGAAACACAGCAACTTTGCATTTCCCCCTGGAGTTGTACCAGCTGTTGTATGACCATGAGGACAAAAGCCACACATTAAGCCAAACAACAGTGGAATCTAGAATATATGGTATCTTGGAATTTTGCACTACCTCTGAAGTTTTTGTAATGTGCAACAAAGAAATCCCTATTTGGTGAAGTCAGAGCATCCAGCTTCTGCGGCATGATGCAAAATGCATTCCTGAGCGATGAGAGGGAGTTCTAGTTCCTCATCATTTATCCTTTATTCTCCCCATCCCCATCCCCTGCCATTAAGTGCTAAGTAAACGTTTTTTGAATGAAGTTTATTTGCTTGCTGAGGATAGAACCCAGGACCTCGTACATACTAGGCAAGTGCTCTACCACTGAGCTACAGCCCCAGCCTAAATGAATGCTTGTAATTTCGCACCAATCTCTTAAAACAGATGTGGAAATTGAGGCCCAGAGACGTTAAGCCACTTGAGAGCACATGGTCTAATTAAAAAGCTGGAGTTGGTTGGTTTTTCTTTTTAAATTGAAGTAAAATCACATTACATTAATTTAACTATTAACTAGGTAAAGTGTGCCAGTGACATTCAGTACATTCATAATACAATGTGCAGCCATCACCTCTATGTAGTCCTAAAATATCTTCACCACCCCCTAGAGGAAACCCCGCACCCATCAAGCAATTGTTCCCCACAGCCCCTCCCCCATCCCATCAACTATGAATCTAATCGCTGTCTCTATGGATCTATAGAACTAATATAGGCATTTCAAATAAATGGAACCATATGATGTGTGACCTTTTATATTTGGCTTATTTCAGTTAATATCATGTTTTTATGAATCATCTGTGTTCCAGCATGTGTTAGTGTAGCGTTCCACAACTAAACACTCAAGGTCGTTGCAGGTGAACAGGGCTGCACAAAATAACCACATGGAGACAGAAATTTACCTGAATTTTGGGGGTCTTGTGACAGTTCCTCTTTGACCTTAGGGGTCCGTGGAAAGAGAGAGAGGAGTGGGTGCTGAACCCTTTTATTGGGGAGAAGCCGTTCAAATGAGGCAAGGGGTCAGGTTTCAGGGTGTTGAGGCTAGCTTCCTGAGGTCTTGCAGTCAGCAGGTTGACTGACATCTAGGAAGGCCATGCCCATCTACGTGCTGGGTGGGGATCAAGAGCAGAGCAGACAGAGGGAGTTTCCATGGAACATTCTATCCCAAACAGGGCAAAGGAATAGGTGGGTGTAAGTCAACCTCAGTGGGCACAGCTACTCCTAGGGCCACACCTTGTTATCCAAGCCCAGGAAAAGGCCGCATCACGACTCCTAACGCTTCTGCGCCAGGCATCCGTGCCCTTTCAGATCCTGGTAAAGGCATCAGCACTGTGTACCTAGTGTAGCTTCCCACATGTTAGTACTTCATTTCTTTTTTTCTCCCCTTAGTTCTGAGGATGGAGACCAGGGCCTCACACATGCTAAGCAACTGCTCTACCACCAAGCTACAACCCAGCCCCTCTCATTCTTTTTTAAGGCTGAATAATATTCCATTACATGGATGGATCACATTTTGTTTATCCATTCATCAGCTGATGGACATTCGGGTTGTTTCCATCTCTTGGCTATTAAGAATAATTTTGCAGCCGGGCGCGGTGGCTCACGCCTGTAATCCCAGCACTTTGGGAGACTGAGGCAGGAGGATCGCGAGTTCAAAGCCAGCCTCAGCAGTGGCGAGGCACTTAGCAACTCAGTGAGACCCTGTCTCTAAATAAAATACAAAAAAGGGCTGGGGATGTGACCCAGTGGACGAGTGCCCCTGAGTTCAATCCCCGGTACCACAAAAAAAAAAAAAAAAAAAAAGAATAATTTTGCTATTGCTGGGCGCGGTGGCGCACGCCTGTAATCCCAGCACTTGGGAGGCTGAGGCAGGAGGATCTTGAGTTCAAAGCCAGCCTCAGCAATGGCGAGGCACTTAGCAACTCAGGGAGACCCTGACTCTAATAAAATACAAAAAAGGGCTGGGGATGTGGCCCAGTGGTCGAGTGTCCCTGAGTTCAATCCCTGGTACCAAAAAAAATAAATAAATAAAAAGAATAAGAAGAATGCTACTATGAACATTTGGGTATAGATGGTTTTTTTAAATACCTGCAATAGACTCTTTTCTTAATGCTACATCCTTCAATGAAAGAGAGTAAAGAAGAGAAGTTTAGGAAAGGAATAGAAACACAATTAACATCTAAATATCAAACTCATAATATTTAAAGTATTGGTTAGTAATAATTAATATTTAAATTAGTAATATTTATAAAACATTTGTATTTTGCAAATTTTATCTCATTTATCATTATAATATTGAAGTAGATACCATCACCTCCATTCTATAGATCAAGAAACTGAGGCCCAGGGTGTTAAATAATTTGTGCACAGTCACATAGCAGTGAATGCGAGGAAGCACAGTACCCCCGAGTGTCTCTGACCCCACACTGCCTTTCTTCTTGCCTCACTCATCAACCTGGTAGTGAAGGTGGCCACGTCGACAGGAGGCAAACGGCCTTACAAAGTGACTCCCACCAAACCCTTCCTTTGACCAGGTCCAAAGCAGAGGCTGATGCTAGCTGTCCCCCTCAGAGGACAGCACTGGCTGTCCCCACATACCTGAGAAAGGAAAAGTGTAGATGCTGGTTTCTGGGTCCATGAAGACTGCTCACCAGACCCCCAGCTCATTAAGTGAACAAAGCTGAGCCAGTTCCCGGCGCCCCATCCTGGCCCAGAGGACGCGCTCCCCCAACCTGGTGGGTCTGGGCATGACGTGTGTGCATGATGACGCAGAGCTGAGCAGATGTCATACCTGGTGCTGGCAGCTCTGGGCTGACGTCGTCTTGCCTCTCCTTGGAGAGCTCCTGCAGGCACTGCTCCTGTTCCTCCTGCAGCAGCCGAAGCACGTCACACAGTCGGGGCAGGGCTCCAATCTGTGAGTCCAAACCAAGGGTGCTCATCACTGCTACTAATCAATCCCGCCACACAAGGACTTAGTGGAGCAAGAAAGCGTCTAGAACACGGGGATTCAAAACGAGTAAGGCAGAATTCACAGGGAGCTCCCAGTCAGCAGGGAGGTGGCGGCAGTCACCCCTGGGAGAGAATTCAGAGCACAGTGGGGTAGCCATGATGTCCCCATGATCTGGAGTTTGTCCGCTGCAAATCTTTCTCTGTAGTTCATCAAGATCCTGAGTCTGACAAGCTGCCTACTTTCTCAACACCCTACTTTAGTCTGTAGGACTTAATTTATTCTACTCCAATTGTGTGGATATCTCCATTTTTGAAAGCTTAGTTTTCAGACAAGTTCTTTGGAACCTTACTTAACCATCTCCCTGTGCCATATAAGAGAGTATATGTCCAGCCCAGACCAAAGTGACTGCAGGGAGAAGATGGACAGGGGGTGGAGGAGGGACTGGCACACAGTCCTGGCTTCCCACCCTTCATAAGTACACTTCCATAGCATGGCTTCATTATGCCATTGGTGCAGAAGACTCTTTACACTGAATGAATAGTGAATGAACAACTGGACAGATGAACGAGATTCTCCCTCCAAAGCATGGGAATGGAACTTCAATATTACCGTGGCGCTTTTTTTTTACCTATATTAACTTACTTCATTCTTGGAATAATCCTATAAAGAAACACAGAAAAGGAAATCTCAAGTCCATGGTGGTTAGGGGTTATGACCAGGGTTGTACTCCCAGGGCTCTGGAATTCATTCAGCAAACAGCTTTCCAGGAGGTCAAAGACAATATCTTAATCTCTCTTGTCATCCCTACCCTAGTGTCTCACAGATGAAAGTTCCAACATGATGGAGCAGGGGAAGAAGTCCCTGGAGATAAAGCTAAACTTGAAAACGGCCCAAATAAGCAAAAGTCTGGGCCGAGAAGAAAAGCTGAGGTTGTGCTATATTCAAAGGCAAACGTAAATGTTATTCCAATTAACTCCTATTTTGTGTTCTGAATATCTTCTTACCCTTCACTAATGCAGTCAGAAAGTCCCCACCAGCTGTTGGCAACTCCTCCTCCTCCACTCCCTGACGCCAAGTGATCAGGGTCGATGGTCCCCATCATCACCTTTCCTGGCTCAGAGCCATAAAGACACTGGGCCCATCAGCTCTGACACCATATCATGCTCCTTCAGCCCTGTGTTTCCATTTTGTCTGACTCAATACAGCAAATCACTTTCCCCCACATAGTGTTAAGAATAAACCCAGGGCCTCGGGTGTGCTAGGCAAGTGCTCTACCATTGAGCCACATCTCCACCCCCTAGTGACTTAACCCGCTATAGTTTGACTTTTACACCAAAACAAGCACAGCTGTCACCTGGTAGCCACACATGAGACTGTTTCTAGGATCAGTCCCCACCCCCCTCAGGAAATCAAACCCCATGGAGGCTCAAGTCCCTTACATAAAATGGCATGGTATTTGCGCAGAACCTACGCACATCCTCTGGATTACTTATAATAGTCGTTTAGCTGGATTACTTATAATTACTTATAACAGTCATTTAGCTGTAGCTCAGAGAATAATGACCAGAAATAGAGTATGTACATGTTTACTACAGACTCTTCTTTTAAAAATGTATTTTCGACCTGTGGATACGGAACCCATAGATATGGAGGGCTGACGGTAGTCGAACGAAGAATATAGCAGTTGTGTGGCAGTGAGTGGCACCCAGCCCCACGCTCTGGGCCCTCACGCCCATCAGTCTTGGGGTCTCACCCAGTCTTAGCTGAAGTCCATGCATGGTCTTCAGTGCTCTCTGGCTTTTCAGAAGAGGTGATGGGAGGGTTTTAGTAAAAAACCCACACATGGTTGGCAGACCCCACCTTTCAGCTCTGGGGAACTGTTCAGAACCACTCCGAGACTGACATCATTCTTAAAGATGAGAAAGGGTTGGCTGGCCAGAACAGGTACAAGCTTTCAGTGAGTTTCAGGAATTCCATATGTTAAGTGTCAAAAAAACGCTCACACTCTGGTCAACTAACTCTACTTCCCAGAGTCCACCCCATATGTGGGTAAAGCCTTTTGTAGACAAATTACAGCAGTTTTATATCTAACAGGAAACAAGACAGGTTCTGCTTTCAGGAAAATGGGTCAGATATACTATCCCTATAACTTCCAGTAAGTGCAAATTAAACCCTGGACAACATTTCTAAAAGAAGAAGACTCTGAATGGTGGAGAGAGGAAGATGGAAGGGCTGGAGGCTGCAGGGCCTAAGGAATGACAAGCTGGTCTTTCCCACCTCATCTATCACAGTCCTGGGCTGCAGAAGTTGGCAGTGAGGACACCACCAGGGGCGGACAAAAACCCCAACAGAAGGCTCCTCTCTGTAGCCAAAAACCAAGGAAGGGGCCCTGAACAAGGCAAAAAAGCTCTGAAACAATGACTTCTCATTCCTGCAAAATATCAAAGGCACCACCCCGCACCTCCCTGGGAAGGCCAAGAGGGAGCCAGGACGGCCACCCCAGCCGTGGTGATGTGGATATCATGGGGTCAGCATACCCTGCCCGGGGGTGGGGGCATGTCCAAGAAGCCAAGTGGAGAGCTGGAACTTCCAGCCCTGCTGCGTGGTAACAAAGTTGCCCCCAGTCCATGATGTTAGTGGACACAACTCACACCCAACCCAGAAGCAGTGAGGTTCCCCCCAGTCCCTCCCTGATGGTGTCAGAGAAGGCCTAGTGGAAAGTGAGGTTTTCACCAGCACCCAGAGTTGATTAGGCCACTCTAGGGCAGTGCTCCTGAAGACCATGTGGAAAACTGATACACCCACCTCACCCCCATCATCAGCAACCAACAGCAGCCCCCAGGTGTCAGGTGAGACAGAGTGAGGGAGCCGAACTTCTCTTTCTACGTAGCAGCAAGAAGGCAGACTCACCCCACCTTCACCTGGTCAGAAAGAGGCAAGTAAGAGAGAAACTTTAAATAAGAACTACAGTCTCTTAAAACGAAAATGTCCAACTTCCAACCAAAGATCACTTGTCATACCGAGAACCAAGATCTCCAACTAAATGGAAAAAGACAACAAATATCAACCGTGAGATGACACAGCTGTTAGAATGACCTGATGAAGGTTTTAAAGTAGCCATCACAAAAATGCTTCGATGAGTTATTATGAGCATACCTGAAAGAAATATAAGAACACAAACTGAAAGGGGACGAAGGAAGGAAGAAGGAAAGAAAGTATCAGCAAAAAAAAAAAAAAAAGGGAAAATTAGAGAAGAATCAAGTGGAAATTTTAGAATTTAAAAAATAATCAAAATTAAAAATTCAGTAGAAGGACTCAGGAGTAGAACAGTGGTCATGGTGGTGGAGGAGAGGATAGAGGAAAGAATCAGTGAGCTGGAAGGTAGAACAATGGACATCACCCAACTAAACAATGGAGAAAAATAAACTGGCTATAAAAATAAATGGATCTCTAGGAACCTGGGGTGGGGGACTATAAAGAGTATGTAATGTTCAGTTTTTTAGGAATTTCAGAATGGCAAAACACATACACTTACATGTTCAACAAGCTGAATAAGCCCCAAAGAGATTAAATCTAAAGAAATTCAAACCAAAGCATACTGTAATTAATTTTTGAAAAGTAAAGACAAAAAAAAAAAAATCTGGAAAAAGGCCAGAGAAAAACTACACCATTCCTAGGGAAAAAAGCAATTAGAATGACCACTGATTTTCCATTGGGAGCCATAGATGTTGGAAAACAGTGACTCAATATTTTTCAGGAGCTTTTAGAAGAAGAGAACTGTCAAGCCTGCATCTATATCCAGTAAAAAATACTCCAGGAATGGAGAGAAGATTAAGACATTCTTAGATAAGAAAGGCTAAAAGAATTTGTTGCCAGCAGATCTACCTTGAAAGAATGGCTGAAGGAAATTCTCTAAATAGAAGATAAAAGCTCAAAGAAGGAAACTTGGTACGTCAGGGAGGAAGAAAGAAACCAGTAGGCAAAAATGTGGGCAAGTGCTTTCCTTTTCTTCAGTTTTATAAATTATGATAATGGTCCAAGCAAAGATTAACACACTATTGATATTGTTCCAAATGCAGGTAGAGAAAAATATTTAAGACCAGTATGCTATAAACAGGAGATGGTGAAGAGACATAAATAGAGGAAAGATTCTATATTTCACTTGAACCAGTAAAAAGATAATGCCAGTAGACTAGGAGAACTTGTGTATACAATGTAATATTTAGAGCAATCAATAAAACAACTATGTAAAAAGCTACACACAAAAACACTACAGAGGAATCAAAATAGAATTTTAAAAATTGTTCCAGCAACCCACAGGAAGACCCAAAAAATAAAGAAAGAAATTCAAAATTTAACAAATAAAAAATAAAATGGCATACTTAAGGCTTCACACATCAATAATTATGCCAAATGTAAGTGATCTAAATATGCCAATTAAGAGAGATATTGGTATATTGGGTTTTAAAATATAATTAAACTATATATTGGCTATAAGAAAATCACTTTAAATAAAATAACATGTAAGCAGATTAAATGGATATAATAAGATAAATTATGCAAACATTGATCAAAGAAAGAAAGAATGAATATATTAATATTAGATAAAGTGGAGTGAAGAGAAAAATGAGGACCAGAGACAGAGAGGGATTCTGAATAATGATAAAAAAGACAGTCTATCAAAAACACATGGCAATCCTAAGTGTGTATGCACCAAACACCAAAACTGTGAAATATGCAGAGTAAAACCTCATAGAACAGCCGGGTGTGGTGGTGCATGCTTGTAATCCCAGCACTTGGGAGGGTGAGGGCCTGGGGTCCCACTATCCCCATCCAGGGCGTGCCTCCAGTGACTAGAAGACCTCCACCAGGCTCCACTTCTTAAAGTTTCTTCCACCTCCCCAGAGCACAAGCTGAGGACTAACACATGGGCTTTGGGGGAAATTCCAGACCTAAATGAGAGCACACTTAGAATTAGTTAAATACAATAACTGCTTAGATGTGGATCTAAAACCTAGAACTCGTATCCTGAGAACTACATAATGATGATGGAAGAACTCAAAAGATTTAAAAGAAGAGGGGAGCCACACAGATGCTGCTCCACTCACGAGGGGTTTACAGTCCCCATAAATGCAAGTCAAGGTGAGTTTAATGCTTCTCATCCACCGAGCATCCTAGCTCAGCTCCACAGTGCACTGGAGAGGGATGGTGGCTTCCCCCGGGATCACTGTGAGCTGCAGCTCGCTCCACTGCCCAACAGCACCGGAAAAGATCCTACCCGCATTTCACTAGCCTGGGAAAAGATCCAAATTCAAAAAGCAAAGTACAGCTTCTGATGCATGCTTATGCCTTTCACACCCTCCTAAGGGTGTGAAACCCCTTTATCGCTTTCACACCCATGTAAAGGGCACCAAACCATTCTAAATTGAGGACCATCCATAATCCCAGAAATGGAATAGCTGGATCATATGGTAACATATTTAATTATTCTTAGAAACCACTGAAGTCTCTTCCACAGCAGCCGTACCATCTTACATTCCCACCTCCCATGTACGAGGATTCCAATTTCCCACACTCTGACAGACACTTGTTATCTTTCTGCTGCTGCTGTTGTTTTGTAAAGGCCATTCGCGTGCCAGCAAAGTGGGTCGTCCCACAGTTCTTTTCTTTTACCCATGATCCTTCAACTAAATGCAATAAACCGAGATTATTTTGTGTGGTGGTATGTGAACTAAAGAAAGGTTTGGTGCCCCCCAGTGTCTACATGACATGAACAGCATTCTGCTGAAAGGACTGAGCCCCGGCTTCCAAGTGTTGACAAGAAAGAAGGAAGGTGGTCCTTGGGGTTGTTGGGAGTGGCTGGGAAGAGACGGTGCTCAGTGGAGCAGCCACCTGGATGATGTCTTGGTGACAGAAAGTAAAATGAGCTCTCCTATCATCTAAATTAGCCTAGAGATACGGGAGGAGAGATGCCAATTTAGTAGATACATGCATATTTATACATGCATTTTAATATACTTATTAAAAGTGTTAAGTATAATTTTACTTGAAATTAACAAGATAAAAAGATAAATGAAATGAAAGAAATTGCTGAACTTTATATAATGAAATTTTTCTCAGAGCAAGAGCTATTAATTTTTAAAAGATCCCTTTAAAGTTTAACAGTTAAGGGGGAAAAAAACAAATATTGCATTTGGGTAAGTACGTGTGTGTGTGTGTGTGTGTGTGTGTGTGTGTGTGTGTGTGTTTTTCTTTTTTTTTACTTATACTAGTACAAGAGTTTAAAATGAAAAAAAAAAATTGCATTTCTTTACCCTAATCTTTACCTGCTATTCAGAGACAAACATTTTCAACTCCCTTTAATTTTTTTTTCATTTTTATCTCCATATTTTAAAATTATACTCTCACATTATTATTTCTTGGTTTACTGAGATGCCCAAACTTCCAATTATGGAAGATAAAGATTTGGATGTTTTAAAATATTCCACACATATTAATCTCTTCCCAGATTACATATACTTCTCTTCATTTAATTTTTGGCAAAACAAATATCCTGTATTTATAATGGCTTTTTTTATTATGAAATACTGTTTGCTTCTGGGTCAAGTCACATAAAATGATTATGTGTCTCTTGTGCATTTTGTTTTTCCTGAGGCCAGTAATTACTGTGATTTTTCATTTGATTAGTTTCCTATGTACCTATAGCTAATTTTCCCAAGTGGTCTTACAGCTCTGTCAACAGTCCTATTTCCTCTTCCCCTGGAGACTGCTCTCCCAGGCTTCTCCACTCTCCTGCTCTACCTGTGGTCCGCTACCTGGCTGTGGTTTGGGGTGTCCCCTTCCCTTCTCTCCTGTATGGAGTCCTGTTTTCTTAGATTGCATGCCATTTACCTTGGTTTGCTCTCCCGTTTTGCAGAAGCACTGAATTTTCTAATTGCTTCCTAAGAATTCATTTATTTATTTAGCTGGGGATGGAACTCAGGGCCTCATGCCTGCTAGGCTACAGTCCCAGTCCTGCAAGAAAAGTTTTTAATCTTTGCTGAAGTGAAAATTTTGATTGATTATCATATTAATAATTTGCATAGAGAATTCTAGTTTGAGATAATTTTTTTTTTTCAGGAATGAGGACTGAACCCAGGGCCTTGCACATGTTAGGTAAGCACTCTGCCACTGAGCAAAATTCCTGACTCCTCATCCCTAATTTTGAAGGTAATACTGTATTTGGTATAGTAGTCAACTCTTCCTGTGCGGTTGAGTAAGAGTCAGATGCAATTCCAAATCTTTTGTGTATGACTTTTTTACTTTCCCTTTAGAATTATTTAAGATTTTTCTTTGTTTCTCATTGTTGTAAAATATAATAGAGAAATTGTTTTCTTTCTGTTGGTTGTTTGGATATTCTGTGAAAACTTGTGTTCTTCATTTTTGGGAATTTAAAAAAATTACATTATTCATTTTGTTATTTCATCTCTTTACCGTCTCTGTTTCTCTGAAATTCATTAAATATTGAACTATCTGGATCAACCTTTAATCTTTTCATCTCTCTATTTTATAATCTCCTCTTTGTGATCTTTCTGGGAGATTTTCTTGACATTATCTGTGGAGTTTTTAAGTGAATATTTTTATGCATTTCATTTCCAAGAAACCTCTCTCATCCTATTATTCCTTCCCATAACATCCCCTTCTTGTTTTACTGCTCCAGCATCCCTTTTTTTAAAAAAAATGTTGTCTTAAGCTGGGCGCAGTGGTGCACACCTGTAATCCCAGCACTTGGGAGGCTGAGGCAGGAGGATGGTGAGTTCAAAGCCAGCCTCAGCAATAGCAGTGAGACAGACCCCAATACCCCAAAAAAAAAAAAAAAAAAAAAAAAAAAAAAAAAAAAAGTGTTGTCTTAGTCTGTGTAGTCTGTGTTCTGTTGCTATAACAGACTGGGAAATTTATAAAGAGGAGATTCATTTGACTCACAATTTTAGAGGCTGGGGAGTTGAATAGCATGGCACTGGCATCAGGCAAGGGGCTTCATATTGCATCATGACGTGCCGTAAAGGCAAGCCACCACATGCAAGAGAGAAAGCATGCAAGCCTGGGTCCTCTCTTACTCTTCTACCTCTTTTGGCAGGGGGAGGGTACTGGGGATTGAACTCAGGGGCACTCGATCACTGAGCCACATCCCCAGGCCTATTTTGTATTTTATTCAAAGACAGGGTCTCACTGAGTTGCTCAGGGCCTTGCTGTTGCTGAGGCTGGCTTTCCTCCTGTCTCAGCCTCCCCAGCCACCGGGATTACAGGCATGTGCCACGGTGCCCTGCCTCTCTCAGTCTTCTTATAAAGCCACTAATCCCCTGGTGGCAGCCCCACCCTCATGACTTCATCTAACTTTAATTGCCTCCTGATGGCCTCATCTCCAGATACCATCAACATGTGAATTCAGGGGGTCAGTTGCCAACACATGATCAAGACACAGCAACTGTCCTCTCCGCAGCGTCTCTCTGTTTCCTGTTGCCATCTGAAGCGATTGCCGCTTAGAGCAACGAAGCCGTGGAAGAAGTTCAGAGGCAAACTGGAAACAAACAGGCTTTTTATTCTGATAACTTCTCCCTAACACGCACCACACACCACCAAAAAGCCCACCGACAAAATGGTGCCAACCCGATCCAATCTCCGCTCAAGTCTCGCGAGATCCCGGGCCAAGTCCCGTGAGACCACGGAAGGCGGCAATGTCCGAATATCTCTATGGCCCGCAGCCAACCGCAATCTTAGCCATCTCTCCAGTAAGGGCTCCTGCAGTTTCCTCCCTGTTCCCTTCTTGTGTTTGTTTGCTTCCATGTTAGAACCCTTTCCTTGATGTCATATTTAAGTTTTAGGCACTAACAGTTCTTGGAGTTGCTGGCCTTGGCCAGTTTGTTGACTGGGGGCCTTCACTGTGACTCAGTCAGGCTGAGGGGGGCCACTGTCAGGATCTGTGGTGTCTCCCTCCCTGGGGTCTTTCCAGGACGCTGCAGGACCACTCCTCAGCTTCTCTTCCGCCCACCATCAGTGTAGGGTGTCATTTTTTCCCATACTGCTTCCTTTTTAAATTCACTTTCCATTTTGCAAAGATTTCTTGAAATCTCTGCTTTGCTGTATTCTCTTGTTCTCTTTAACTTGTGGGTTTACGTCTTTTTCATTCCTTCACTGTCACTTTGAGGGAGTTTCCAGGAGCAGGGTAAACACATGCGGTCAATCTGCCACATTGTCAACTGGATAACCTACGTATCTTTTTGAAAAGTCCCCACAAATTTAACAAGAGATTGTCAAAGAAAAATCACTAAATGATGTTTTTCTTTATTATTTTATTAGTTGAACAAAGACATACAGTATGTGTTCTTTCTTAAAGAATTTAAGTCTAAGCTACACTTACATTCTTATATTGATAAAGTCATGTCAGAGTTTGACTTTTTAGATATTTAAACCACAAATGTTTTTGTATTTACTTTTGTCTTTTCCTGGAATTTTAAGTTTTCCTTTTCTTGATCACAAAATTCATAGACCTTTACCTCATCATTACATCTCCTAGTTGTTCTTCTAGGTTCTGAATGGAACTTGTATAAAATTGCCAACTATCTTCTCTGGGACTTTGTTCAAGGAGTACTTCAGTTTTCTGAACTAAATGCTCCCAAGGGTGTTGCAGAACTGTGGAATGGATATCCATACATTACCATCCTCAGTGAATTCTACTTCTTAAAATAATCCTGTATTTTAGATTGAGTTTTGGATTTGTTAGGGTATAACCTATAGTAATTTTTTTTAAGAAATGGTATTTAAGTTACAACTTTATGAGTCTTTATATAGCCAGTTGTGTATTGTAAATAATATCACCATTTGTCTCACTCAACACCTAGTCCAGGTTGAGCCCACTAGAGTCCAAGTTCACATTTGCTGCTTGATGACGCTGTAATTAACTTTCACTATTCCTTCTGTATTAGTCAGCTTTGTGTCACTACAACCCAAATACCTGACAAAAACAACTTAGAGGAGGAAAAGTTTATTTTGGCTCATGGTTTCAGAGATTCAGTGTATGGTCATCTAACTCCATTGGTCTAAGTAAATCAGAACATCATGGAGGAAGAGCATGGAAAGCTGTTTATCTCATGGTAACCAGAAAGGGGAGAGAGAGAGAGAGAGAGAGAGAGAGAGAGAGAGAGAGGCGCAGGAGCCAGGGGGACAAGATATAATTGCCAAGGGTACAACCCTAGTAACCTACTTCTTCCAGCCATACCCACCTGCTTACAGTTACCACCCAGTTAGTCCATTCAAATTATTAATCCACTAAATGGATGAATCCATTGATTAGCTATAGCTCTCATAATCTAATCATTTCATCTCTGAACATTCCTGCATTAACACAGGAACTTTGGGGGGACACCTCATATTCAAACCACAACACCTTTCTTTAAGTGTCTTTCCATATGATAGACATACTTTGAGATGCCCACTCAGCCTGTGAGCCAACTGATCCTCACTGGGAAGAACCCTTCATCTTTATGTTCGTTGGTTTATGTTGGGTGACCCCATATCATTGATTGGATCAATAAAGAAAAAAAAAAAACAATGCAATACAGAACAATCTGCCTTCTTCCCTTGGAAACTTGGTGTTGCTACATGGACGATGGACAATATTTTTTCCATTCCTGAAGCATGTAAACTTGGACGTTGTAGGACAACCATATTCTGTCCTATAGAAAGCAATTGAACAATCTAGTCTGCAGAAAGAGGGAATAACAAAGCAGACATCAATGTGAGAGGGAAAATGTCAAGAAAGTTCTGTTAGCTATTGCAGAGTTTAATTTTGGACTCTGAACTCTGAAAAGATAAAATGTGGGAGGAGATATAATAAAAAACTATTAAATTTTGAAGAAAGTGAAAGGACTCAACATCATTTTGCTTTTCATGCTTCATATATAATTACTTGCCTGCCAACTTGAGACTAGGAAGAAATCATTTGGCAGGGAGAAATAATAATATAGTTTATAATATGAAAGATAAGAGTACTGAGTACTCAGTATCATATAACCAGTTTAAAGCACAAAGTGCCAGCAAACATTCATTTGATACCTACTACATGTCTATCAGTCTGTCTATCACTGGGGACACAAAGGTTGTGGTAACTGCCCTTGAAGCACTGAAAAGTATCTAGTGACTACAAACTGACCTTTGAGTATATGAAAAAGTCCTCAACATCATTCATCACCAGGGAAATAAAAATCAAAACCATGATGAGGTATCACCTCACTTCTGTTAGGAAGATTACTATCAAAAAGATCAAAAGATAACAAGTGATAGGAATGATGGAGAGAAAAGAGAACTCTCACACACCATTGGTGGGAATGTAAATTAGTGCGGCCATTATCAAAATGATATATAGGTTCCTAAAAATTTTTTTAAATAGAATTATAATATGACCTGGCATTTCCTCTGCTGGGCATATATTAAAAGGAAATAAAATCAGCACCTTATACTAATATCTGCATCCCCACGTTCACAGTAGCTCTATTCACAATAGACAAGATAGAATCACCTCTAAGTGGCCAGCAGCATACAAATGGGTAAAGAAAATATGATATGCATACCATGGGATATTATTAAGTTTTAAAAAGGAAGGAAATCCTGCCACTACTGACACTACAGCTAAACCTAACCGACATTATGCTAAACAAAACAAGCCAGTCCCAGGAAGGAAAATACTATATGTGGAATCCAAAAAAGTTGAGCACGTAGAAGCCGAGAGTAGAATGGAGATTGCCAGGAATGGAAAGGGGGGAAGAGAAGAAATGCCAGAAAGTGCTCTCCCCAGCCCCAGCACACTCCCGGGAAAGGCCACGTGAGGACAGCCTGCAAGCCAGGAGGACGGCCCTCACCAGAGACCAAACCCTGTAGGACCTTGATTTCAGACTCCAACCTCCAGAACTGTGAGAAAGTAAGCCTCTGTTGTTTGAGCTGCTCAGCCTGTGGTACTTTGTTATAACAGCCCAGCTGACTAAGATGAATGGGAAGGAAGGGAACAGAGAGTATAATTTAGACACATCTATCAGGGTAAGATGTGGGTCAGAGGAAGTTTTTCCAGGGAGCCTCACCTCTCAGGAAACGAGAGACAAATGCTTCTGCTGGAATGAGAGTGCAGGTGGGAAGGTCAGGAATTTGAAAAGATGGGTGGCTATCAGGGAGCACCTCTGAGAGCCAGGGGTGAGGGAAGTGAGGCGGGACATGGAGGACTCTAGAGAAGACTCAGGAGACCGCCTGAATCCTGGCAGCACAATGGGCTGGGCTGCAGGACAGGATTAAGCAGGGGTGCCCTTTGCCAAACACCCCTTAGAATCCACCAGACATGGACTGTGGAGGCTGGGTGGGCCCAGGCTGGTCTGATTTTCTCAAGTCCACACCATGCACAGCAGCCTTCTGTGTAATGGAAGTGGGAACACAAGATCTGAGTGTTGTGGGTTTTACCTTGGGCTGTGGGTTGTCCCGGGGCCTGAGTGGAGGTCAGCAGTGAGAGTCCTGGCCGTCTGTGGGCAGGGAAGCAGAAGCCACTGGAGGAGCCAAATGGTGGTGGAGCTCTAATCCTGGAGAGTAAATCTGGGCTTTCAAGAAGAGAGCGGCTGCGCCTCCCCTGGGCATGGCAAGAAATTAGAGTAAGGATGGGTAAGGACAATGGAGCTGGGTGGAGGGAGGAGAGCTCTGTGAGCACCCCAAAAGGTGATGACACAGCTGAAAGATGGACTTCTCGGGATATTTGAGAAGTGGTACCTCTTTCTGTTCATTAGATTTTGTGAACCCCTAAGCTATCTCTGGTCCCCTTAATAAGTGTATAATCTGGTGCTTATTTTAGGTTTCATAAGGAGTTGAGATGAAATGAAAATTCACATCACTTGGAGGCTTGGAAGAGGATCTTAGGATGGTCTTTTGGGCACTAGAAACCCAGAGTGAGCCTCTATGGTGCAGCTGATGGGCTGGTTGAGGTCATCAGATGTGTGGTAGAGATCCCGTGCCGCCCTGTCTAGTCAGGTAACTTGTCCAGCCAGGTAACTTTCACCTGTCTCTAAGTCTCAGTGTCCTCATCTGCACAGTAGGGATAATGACTGTTGATGTGAGAATTAAACCAGATTGTCTTGGAGGGACTTAGCTGTGAAACAGCAGCTCAATAAAGAAGCCTTCATCACCACCACCACCCTCATCATCACCACTATTCATTTATGTTAGGGGTATGAACATTTTCATTTTGAAATTCACATATACTTCTTGGGAAAATTATGAAGTGATTTTCAGGTACACAAAAAAATTCTCCAGCAACCCTCCTCTGAAGAGTCATCAATAACAGTCACCAATAACACAACTCTTGTGAGCCTGCCACAGGTCAGCCGCTAGCCCCAGATGTACCACAGTCAGGGGCAGGGGCCACCATGTGCCAGAGGCTTCTATGTGTCAGACCACTACTTGGAGTTTCTACATTTTCTGAGCCATCGACTAGGGAGGAATGAGGATAGGATGGGAAGGGAGGTCAGAAAAGATCAAGGAGCCCATTGCCTGCAGAAATCTTTTTATCTGTCTTAGAAATAGGTTTTTGTCGCGTACACCTGTTTCCGTCCTTTGACTCATATCCCTGTCACCAAACCCATTTCCCTGAATGCAATATGCAATGAGTTTCTATCGTGAGCCCTATTAATGTTATTTCCCCTGGAATGTGACAGCCTTTGAGGAAATGGATCTCATACAGGGGCAATTTTGTCTTCCCTACTCCCAGAGAATAGTTGGCGATGTCTGCAGGCATTTTCTGTTGTCACAATTTTGGGGAGATGTTCCTGGCTTCTAGTGGCTAGATGCCAGGGATGCTAGTAGATGTGGTACAATGCACAGGACAGCCCCACAATAGAGAATTATCTGGCCCAAAAAATCCATGGAATGTGTTAAGGTGTGGATGTTAAATGTCCCACAAAGGCCTATCTGTTGACGGCATGTGGCACTACTGGGAGATGGGGGAAATGTCTTCCAAGGGGGCTATTGGGACCGTGGCCCCTTCCTGCCTCCCCCTTTGCTTCTTGTCCACCACGAGGTGAATGAGTCTCCTGTGCCATGTAGCTCTTGCCAAGTGTGTACTGTGCCCGCCACAGGCACAAAGCAACAGAGCCAAGCAACCATGGATTGAAACCTCTGAAGCCATGAGCCAAAATAAACCTTCCCTCCTGTAAGCTGTTTATCTTAAGTATTTTGTCACAGTGATGGAAAGCTGAGTAACACAGTCCAAGTTAAGAAACCTGCTTGAAGGCAAAAGCAGCCCCTCCCACTCCACTGAACTCATTAAGGTTATCAAGTTGGCAGTTTGCTTGGTGCCATGGATTAGAAAGCCTTGCCCTAAGCGACTCTTTCCATTGCTTGACACGGTCATGTACAATCTGGCAAGCCATGATCACTTACAAGATTTTTCCCTACTTGTTGCTCTATGAAGTGGCCACAGTTCTCCTCTGGACGCCATCACCACCCATTCAACACACACACACACACGTTTGAGCTCCTTCTTACTGTGGGACAGGCTATTGGGTTAAAAGATAAACAAGAGGAAGTCTCAGTGCTCAAGCTCCAAATGTGTGTATGAGGAGATGAGAGAGGGACAGATGTTTTAGTAAATAATTACAGTAATGTTCTAGGTGAAAGTTCTCATAAGATTTACCATGGTGGTACAGCCGAGGGAGATATTCTCACTGCTTCTTATGGGATGCCTCAGAAAACTTCTCCCTTTGGCCATTAACATTTTTGTTTTGCTTTGTTTTCACTTGCAGGGGATTCTTCTGATATCTCCCTCGATGGAGAGGTGGGATGTGTGTGTGTGTTGGGGAAGGGGAAGGAATAAGCAATTTGGTCTCAGCACCTACCCATTAGGAAGATGCCTCTGATGTTCCTCAAGGGGGAGCCCCAAATGAATAAAAAGTTACTTTTAATATCCTTGAACTTCAAAACTGAACGTCTGACCACCCAAAGTCAAACAGAAGGAAAACAAGATTTCAACAGCTGGGAAATACTCCAGCCGAAGTAGGTCAATCCCACTTTACTTTATTAAAGTGTTCTGCCAAGAAGTATGAAATACAACCTCAGGTCTGGATAAACCCAGACAACAACTGGAGGACCACATTTTATACACAGGAAACTGTATCTTAAGAATAACACAGCACAGTGCGTGGGTCTATGAAAATGACATGCAAATACAAGGGGTGTCATGGACAGAGTCCCAGCAGGTTGGGAATCAAAAGATCTGGGTTCTAGTCCCAGCTCTATTACTAACTTGCTGTCTTGGGTAGTTCCCTTCTCTCTGTGAGTCTTAGTTTGCTCATCTCTAAAATGAGGGAATCGAACCACAGTATAAGGAAGCACGTTTCCAAGGCACACTGAAGGCTTGAACCAAGGAAAGATGTTCATTTTCCCCTCTGTTTGATCCTGAGATGACCTGGGAGGTCTGCTTGAGGTTAAAATTTAAGCGGAACCTTAGTTCTGCAGCCAAGGTACCAGTTAGGACAACCTAGATTCCCAAGTCTCACCCACCTCTTACCACTGAATAACACACATCCAAGCAGTATTTGGCTTTGAACTGTTCCCATTGTCCCAGATAGCATTTCCCCAAATTGGGAGTTTACACTAAACAGTGGGTGCTGTTGCTGTAGTGCCTTCCAACACCAGTACTGCCACTGAATAGAAGAGGTTCAAGGTTACCTGGGAGTTGAGAGTGAGCCCCAAATTGCACCTTAGAATTGCAGCTGCTGGAATGCTACACAGATGTCAGAAAGATGGGCATCTCCTGGGTGTCAACATGCTCATCAATGCCTGGAGCAGAAGTGTTCCTTATAATCAAAAAGGAGCAGACTATAGGAAGGCAAAGTTGTTCAAAGCTAGGAAGGATTTGCCCAGGACAGACACTGGAGACTCAGAATTGGGTCCCCAATTGCTTTTCCTTGGCACATTTCTTGGAACACAGTCTTTGTGAGCAAATGTAGAATGCTACTGGGAGAGGATGGTTGTGGAATCTGCCCGGGGGGGCCGCTTCCCAATTCCTTCCATCCTGAGAGCCTGGGTGCAGTATGTCACTCACAAACCCCAGTAGGAGAAAACCAGGAGTCCCATGAATTTCTATGGGAAAAGGAAAACAAACCACACACCCTGGAGCCTACTCTTTTTTTGTTCCAGCCTCCTCTCTGGACCCAGTTTGCGGGGACCAACTAGCTGCTCCCAGGAGCCAGGAGACACGCAGACATTAGGAAGCCAAATCCCACAGGAGCGGGGGATGGGGAGCTGCAAACCGTCCCATCAAAGACCTGGAAGCTCTGGCCACAGCTTTCTGAGACTGTCGCATCTGCGGCTGGGCCTGTGTGAAAATGCCAAGGCTTTGGGGCAGACGAATGTGGGTTCCAATTCTCTGACATAGGGCATTCCCGCCCCCCCACCCAGCTCTGAGCCTCGGATTTCTTATTTACAAAGCTAGGGTGATAATAATCTGGAAAGGAGATTAGGAGGTTTCGTTGAAATACTGGAGGCAAAGCGTCCAGCACACTAGGCACTGCCAGGGCTGGCGTCAGAATTTCCGTCCAGGAGGGATTCCGCTGGAGGAAGTGTGGAAGTGTACGGCAAGGCAGGGGATTTATCTTAGCGCCTCCTTCTCCTATTGCACAGGCTGTGTTACTCTTTGGGGCACGGGGTCCTCCGATAGAGATTATTGTTGGAGTGAGGGTGGGTTCCCACTCTTCAGCCAAAGATCTGCTGGTTTTCCTGCACTCCCATCCGGGGCTGAACCAGAGAAGGGCGAGACCGCGGACCCCTGGGGACCCCTGCCCAAGAGCCGCACTGTACTCACCGTGTGCGCAACGCAGGCGAGCATCAGCATCAGCGGTAGCGGCGGCGGCCACAGGCTGGAGCACATGGCGGTGACTGAGCTGCAGGCGTGCGCCCCGACGGCTGCGGGCCTGTGAGCTCTGCCAGCTGGGGAACTCAACACCTCGTGCAGGATTCCGGACCTTGGACGGACCCCTTGCCCCGAGAGGCCATAGCTAGGCCACCGGATCCGCGACAGATCTTAGGACTGCGGCTCTTACGAGGTGGCCGTACGCGGGGCAGACTAGCCCATGGATGAGGACGCCGCGCGGCCGGCTCGCTTTCACCCAGCCCTCACTGGCCTGGGGCCGGCGCAAAGGCTGGCAGGGGAGGAGGCAGAGGCAGGGCGCGGGGGCCTGGAGCCTCCCACCGCAGGCTCTGCCCAGCCTTGATCGCTGCAGCCCTCCCCCTCAGGCCCAGAATAAACAATCTCTCCCGAGACTGCAAACCCAAGCCACAAGCTTGCTGGGCGCTCATGGGCAATTCAAGCCACCTTTCTGAGCCTCAGTGTTCTTATTCCTAACAATGTATCGAGTAATACCCAGCCGGGGTTCAAAGTAGGGGCTGAGTACATGCCTACTGCGCTTACTCCCGAGGACCAGCTACCTGTTCCCATCCCCCCTCCCCCATTATTAAGGTTATACTCAGCCTGGCGCGGGGTGGCGCACGACTGTAATGCCAGCGACTAGAGAGGCTGAGGCAGGAGAATCACAAGGCCAAGGCCAACTTTGAGACCCTAAACAATTTAGCGAGACCCTGTCTTAAAATAAAAAATGTAGCCGGGCGCGGTAGCGCACGCCTGTAATCCCAGCACTTGGGAGGCTGAGGCAGGAGGATCGCGAGTTCAAAGCCAGCCTCAGCAGTGGCGAGGCACTTAGCCACTCACTGAGACCCTGTCTTTAATAAAATACAAAAAGGGGGGGGGGGGTTGGGGATGTGGCTCAGTAGTCGAATGACCCTGAGTTCAGTCCCTGGTACCAAAAATAAATAAATAAATAAATATGTAAAAGGGGCTGGGGATGTACCTCAGTGGTAAAGTGCGGTGGAGTTCAATCCCCAGTACCCAGTACCGGGAGAGAGGTGTCATACTCGCTCATTCCAGGAAGTTTGACACACCCCCACCCCGAGACCCCCATCACAGGAGGAAATCTTTGATGATCAGGTGAAACCAAGGAGGACCTTCTGGTATCCCCAGGCATTTTGGAACTGGGCTGACGATGAATCGCCTTGGAGGCTCTGCACTTCCTAGCCTCTCTTGGGGGTTATTGGAGCGTTGGGCTCAGCCTGAGTGAGTCTCAGTATTGGCTGTCCTGGAGGTTGGCTTTTTTTTTTTTTTAATTATTATTAGGTATATATAACAGCAAAATGCATTTTGCTTCATTGTACACAATTGCTGCACTACTCTTCATTTCTCTGGTTGTACACGATGTGTGCAGTTCTACATGTACTTAGGGTAATGATGTCCATCTCCTTCCACCATCTTTCCTGCCCCCACACCCCTCCACTCCCCTACCTCCCCTTTGCCTAATCACAGCTTCCCCATTTTTCCCATGCCCACCCCCCACCAATTATGGATCAGCATCCACTTATCAGAGAGAACATTCGGACTTTGGTTTTTGGGGATTGGCTTACTCTTTTGACCCACCAGTACAAGGTCCCTCAAATGGCTCCTTCTTATAGACACACAATCTTCTTTTCTTTCTTTCTCACACCCTCACACCCCGCCCTCCCAAACTGGGGTTTGAGCTCAGGGCCTTGCACATGCTGGGCCAGTGCTCTACCAATGAGCTTTACCCCCCCAGCCACACCCAATTTTCTTTCTCTACACTGGTAACAACACCCTTACTCTTGCCTCTCCTTTCTTAACCTTTCTCCCATGCACTTCGTGAGCTCATTGGATTCCACCACATCTCCAGGTGATATACCCTTTGGACAGAGGAGGACATTGAAAAGGAGGAGGATCTTCCGCATGGCCAGGTCTTTGTAGCTCAGAAGCTCAAATGGGTAAACCCTCTGATCCAAGTGCTAAGCAGCTGTTAAAGCAACAATGTGCTCCAGTCCTTAGCCACCTGCCCTTCCAGAAGACACTATTATTGTTAAGGTGAGGTTGGTAAATCCCAGTAGAAATAAAGGGGGGGGGGGGTTCAGCAATGTGCTTAGTAGAATAACCTGAAGTGTACATGCAACCACTGACTCCCTTCTAGGATCTTTTCCTACACAAATATTCACCCAGTGAAATAAGTGTGAAGATGTTTGTGGAAGTACCATCACAGCAGGAGAAAACTGAAGATAGTGTTTGTGGAAGGGAACCCTGAGCCCTGCCCTGGATATTTTATTTCCTTTGGAGAGCAACCATTGATACAATCCTCTGGACCTCTTTTTACCTTTTAATTAACACGTACTTATGCACACAGGTGTGCATGCACACATGCAAACATGGATGTGAGGCCAGCTCTACATGACTGATGCATTTGGGATAAGTAATTGGCAAGAGTTCTGCTCTCTCCTTTCTCGTGCCTTTGACAGCTCACCTTCCTACAAAGCTCACCTTCCTATAACTGGATTACCCAAGCTGAGACTAATAGGTAGTCAAGACTCTGCCCTGTCCTTTTTCTCCAGTTGTTGGTCTAGTACCCTCCGTGGAGGATGGCTTGTCTATCTAATTCTTGGATTTAGTGTTAGAAACTCTGCCTGCCCACAAATAACAAAAATTAACTACATCCACCAAGACTAACTTGATTACTAGTAAAAGTGATATTTTGTACTAGATATATAGGTCAGAAGTAAGTAGAGCATTTGCCCTGTATTCCATCCCGAGCACTTCAAAATGGAAAAAAGAAAAGAAAAAAAAGATCTTTAGCCCCATCTGTCTTACTTTTATTTCTGAATTGGTTCAAGATACAGACCAGAAAAAATATTATTTCCTAGGCTGCTTTTATCCAGACCCCCTAAATGTGCATCAGAAAGTGCATGAGCTAGAGACTTGCAAGTTTGACTATATAGACTTCTGTGTTGCTTGTTTTCTGTGACAACTCTAGTTATCAATTTTTCAATTGAAAGAAATAAAAAGGAAACAACACCAAAATGTAATCTTTGCTCTACAACAGAGTCCTATGATGTCTGATGAAAGAGCAAAACAACATTTGTTCTGGACAATTCAATAAACATTTGGCCTGTGGCAAGCCATTCATTGTAAACCAGGAAGCTCCATCTCAGAGAGTTGAGAAAAGGGTTTAAAGCACTCTGTGAAAAGCCCTTCTACACATCATAGATATAACCAGTGGCTTTGTAAAATCTTCCTGAGAAAACAATTTCATCATAGGGATGGAAGGGAAGGAGTGGGGACGCTAATAATGTATTTACCAACTGTCATATGCTAGGGAGTCTGGAAATTTGGGGGTGTGTTATCATATTCGGTCCTCCAAGACTATCGCAGGGTGGGAACTGGAGCGTTAGGGAAGGTGAGCACTCACCCCCACTAGCACAGCTAGCAAAGGGAGAAGCTGGATTTGAACCCAGACTGAGACCCAGTCTGTGTCCCATGCACTGCCCTTAGGTTCTCCTCAATCCTGAAGATGACTTCCTGATCCATGGGGCTTCCAAAGGGCTTTTGCATCAATCTTCTCATTTCTTCGTAACTGCTGGTAGGACCAGCAGCCAGGGGCCTGGCGGAAGAGGGAGAAACCATTGTTCAAATGAGTTAATGAAAGTACCATGCAGAGAGAGTAGACAGGAACCAACGAGGGTCAGTGAGGCACTCATAGCATCCCTGAAGAGTGACAGAGACTCTGTCCTTAACCCAATTTTTTAAGATAATTTCTAAATATCTTTATTATTTTTATTTGTTATTTTTATGTGGTGCTGGGGATCAAACCCAGGGCCTCAAGTGTGTAAGGCAAGCACTCTACCAGCCCCTTAATCAAACTTTAGCCAGGCTCCTGAGTCCTCTCACCTGGGCCTCAACCATAGCTCCTTCCTGTCGTTATTCTCCCCAGCCTGGTCTCAGCAAGAATCCTAGTAAGATAATTAGTAAGAACTCCCATCCTACTCTTGATATCTGGTCACCATAACTGATGATAGTTCCTTATTTCCCACCTTTAATATATAAGTCTTTGTCCCACCTTCAGCAGAATGCTATTAGCAGATTTAGCAAGAGTTTCCTCACCAGCCACGACATCTCCTCTTAGACATCTTTCATCAACTGACCACCTCCTGTCACTGCCCTGCTCCTTGGTTATAAATCCCCAGTTATCCTATTGTATTTTTAGTTGAGTCCCCCCTCATACCCCTATTGCAAAACATCTATTGCAACAACCCTGACCATTCTAGAAAGTATCAGAATAAATTTTTCTTTATCATTGGGTAAGGAGCAAAAACAATGTTCCCAGAAGATAGCAAGAGCTGTCCTTGGGAGAGGGGTCACCCATAAGAGCTTAACAATAGAAGTATGAAGCCACTGTCAAAAAAGTGTCCTGGCAAGGGGATCAGGTGATAGGATAAATACCTTCTCTTTTCCTGGGCAGGCTTTTGTGATTGTCTTGACAATTTTTTTTTCTTTGTCTATTTTTGCAGTGCTGGGTATTGAACCCAGGACCTTACAAATTCTAGGCAAGCATATACCCCCAGTCAATTTTTTTTTTCCTGGATAAACACAAAAGCCTACCCAGGTTCAAGGTAATAGCCTCTGTTAGTCAATTTTCCATTATTATAACAAATGCAGAGGATAATCAATGTGTTATGAGAAAAGGTTTGCTTTGACTCATAGTTTGGGAGTTTCTGGTCCATGATTAGTTGGTCTCCTAGCTTTGGGCCTGTGGCAAAGAAGCACACTATGGTGGGAGCACAGGGAGAAGCAAAATGGCTTACGTTATGAACCAGGTAGCAAAGATAAAGAGCTCAGGGTCCTACAATCCCTCAAGGACACACCTGCAATGACATAAAGACCTTTCATTAGGCCCCACCCTCTGAAGCTTCCACCACCTCCCAACAGCAATAAACATTTGTTGGAGAACTCACCTTCATTTGGTGAATATTTGCTAATCCCTTGCTCTATTCCAGGTGCTGTTCTAGGATGACAGAAGCCTGTGGAAGTTGCCTTTTGTAACCTCAGCCCCATGCACAAAGCCAAGGGGCTGTGTGCACCACCCAGGATGCCCAGAAAGATGACTGGGGCTGCTACCCAAGACTTATATCACCACACATTGAACAACCTATGTCTTGGCTGACATAAGCAACTGCAGAATATATGGTGGATGATATTGCAAATTGTGGTAGATTCTAGAGAGCATATAGTAAAGGACTAGACAGCTGAACTGATGCACAGCTAAGTCCTGTCAGTCACCATGCTTGTAGTTCAAATGCATTTGAATATTAACAATTTTAAAAAGGTTAAGCATGTAGGCATGTGTTGGTTTTTCTTGTCCAGCCTCTGTTCCTTCTTTTGGTCCAAGAAACTTCCCTGCCCCACTCTTAAGCCACATCCTTTGGGTGAGGATTTAACCAAGAAGATCCCAAGAGTGAACACATGACCCAGACCTAGGCAAGGAGAGTAACCATCACCCCCAACTAGCCATAGTAATTGGTTCAGGGATGGGCATATGACTCAACTTGGGCCAACAGGAGCCATACCAACAGAACCTATATGTTAGCATTACAATCAAGCCAATAGCAAAATGGCAGTCTTTCCACAGGATGAAGATCCTGGCTGAGAAGCCAGCTTGGACTGGAAAGAACTGAGAGAGAGAGAGAGATGCAAAATTCTCACACCAGCATCTGGCACCTGAATGCAGCTGTAACTGAGGTCTTAAAAGCCTCCTCTTTCAATCTCCATGCACCCTCCCCCTCCCCCTTGTTTGAATCTATTTCCAACACTTGCAACTGAATAAGCTCTGACTTGCCCTTGAGGAGCGCTTCCAGGAGGAAGTAATATTTGAGCTGAAATGGCTGGTTTGGGGCTGTGGAAGCAAGGAGAGCACTGGAGCAGGGAGCAGGACGGGGGGATTGGGTGTCTGAGAGAGAATTGCCCCTGGCTGTCTAAGGTTTTCACCAAATGACCACACAAATATGGATAATGTGCTATGCCCCTTCGGGTGTGGAATAAACCCAGCAAACAGCCCCATCCTTCCCTGAATGTCAGTTTTATTAGGAGCTGAACTAATGTATTATTGATGAGCCATAAATAATGGGGCAAGAGTGATTTCCTATTCAGTCCTGAAGTACAAAGGTATAATGCTGACATTTTAATGAGGTTTTTATGGTCCAGACTCACTGTTTACACTCTGGAAATGTAGACTGGCTTTCATAGGAAAGCAGTTTTTGTCTTTACTTTTCATATTTTCCTCCTTCATTTGTCAGCATCCTTTTGAATATTTATATGAAATGTTATAGTTAAAGCAAATCAAATAAAAGAGAACAAATAAAACCATATTTGAAAGACGATGTTGCTAGTGCTTACAAAGCCTTATCTTCATTGCATGGGGCAAAGGGAGGTGGAATATAGCCCAACCTTCCAGAGGCTCCTTCCATTTCTGCCTGGTAAGGCATAGGCATAAAGAAAAAAATGTTGTCAACAGAGAAAACTGAGTTCAAATTCTGACTTAATCATCAGTTAACCATGTGACCTTGGGAAAGTTACATGAGCCCTCTAAGCCTCAATTTCTTCACCTATGTAAAGGGGAAAATAATATGCAACATTCAACATTGCCATGAGGTTGAAATAATTCAGAGCATTTAGATTGTTGGCCAAGAGCCTTGTTCAGGGTCCCAGATGACAGTTTTAACAGCCGTTGCCAGATGATGCCTTCAGATGATTATGCTTCCAAGCTTTCAGGTCTCCCAACTGCAGCCCCAGACATCAGGGAGCTTTCCCTGGTGTGTCGTCTGGATTCCCATGTCCTTGAGAAACCACAAGATAGAAAAACTTTTTATAGTTGTCTCAAGTCACTAAATTTGGAAGTAATTTGTTATGGAGCAATAAATAAGAAGTGCAACAGCAGGGTGTGGTGGCACAGTCCTATAATCCCAGCAACTTGGGAAGCCAAGGCCGGGGAATCACAAGTTTGAGGCCAGCCTTAGCAACTTATGGGGGCCCTAAGCAACTTAGTGAGATCCTGTCTCAAAATTTTTAAAAAGGGTGGGGGTAATGTGGCTCAGTGGAAAAGAGCCCCTGGGTTCAATCCCCAGCACCAAAAAAAGAAACTCATTGGTGAGGCTATAAAAAAACAATGCATTACAGGTAGGAGTAGAAATTAATGCAACTCATTGAGGGTAACTTGCAATAATTATCAATACCACCAATTCACAAAACTTTCAATCAATGCACTTATACTTTGGGGACTTTTCCTACAGATATATTCACATGTTTATAATAGACATAAGAACAATTTTGTAGAAATGATGTACATACTTGTATAAATAACAACACTGGCTTTAATAATAGCATAAGATTAGAAATTAAATATCTAACAATAAAGACTAGGTACATAAATTATTAAATGTTATGTAGACATAAAAATGAATGAAGAGGTACTTTATGTACAGATATGGAATGATCACCAGATAAATTTTTGAATGCAAAAAGAAGGGTCAGAAGAGTAAGCTCTTGGGCTTTCAAACAAAGGATAAAGGTCTTACAAATACAATTGTTCACATATATATAAAACATAACCTTAGGGGCTGGGGTTGTGGCTCAGCAGTAGAGCGATCGCCTAGCATGTGCGCAGCCCGGGCTCAACCCTCAGCGCCATGTAAAAACGAAAGGCATTGTGTACAACTACAATAAATAAATAAATATTCAAAAAAATATAACCCTAAAAGATAAATATAAACCTGGTAACACAAATTACCTCTGGGAAAAGGAACTTGATAGCTAAAGGTCAGATGAAAAAGGAAGATTTTTTATTTTTGAATTTTATGACTATTTCAAATATATATATATAATACAATTGTTCACACACACACACATATGTTAATTTAACATTTAGAAAGCACTGGACATAACTTGATGGCTTAACTCTCTATATATCTGTGAGGCCCCGGCATATGGCAGGCAGCATGCAAGGTGATGAGTGCACAGTGCTCAGCTGGCCATAATCATCCTTTGTTGACCTTACAGTCCAGGAAGGTGGAGGTCAAAGAGGTCAATCCAGCAGTTATGAACTCAGCATACATTCCCAAAATTCTTATGTTGACATCATGGCCCAAGTTTATAGTATTAGGAAGTGAACCTTTGGGGATATTATTTATGAGAGGCAGAGCCCTCATACATGGGATTAGTGCCCTAATAAAAACAGCTCCAGGGAGTTTCCTATCTGTTTCCACCACATGAGAACCCACAAGAAAGCACACTGTCTATGATCCAGGAAGTATGCCCTACCAGACAAGGAAGGTGCTAGTGCCTTGTGATCTTGGACCTCCTAGTCAAAACTTCTGTTGTTTTATAAGCCACGCAATTTAAGGTGTTTTGTTGTAGTAACCCAAATGGACTACAGAAGCTATGCAGGGAGAGAGCACAGTACAGTGAGAGAGGTAACAGAGGGGACCTAACTTAGAAAGCAAGCCAGGGGAAGGGTTCCTTTGGCCAACTAGGAATTAGCAAGTTTCTGATTATTTATTGCTGCAGCATGAACTGCCCTCCCCAAATATCAAGGTTGGAAACAGCAACTGTTTTTTTTTTTTTTTTTTTTTTTTTTTTTGTATCTCACAAATGTTGGGGTCTGAAATTCAGATGAGACTCTACTGCTTAGGGAAAGCACTCAGACCCAAGAGGAGGGACAGGGATCCCACTCCTCCATGGGAGCAGCGTCAAAGGATCTGCCACCCGTCTACCCACCCCAGAAGGCAAAAGGGATGTTGGGAACACAGTGGAATAGGACAAGAAGGTGGATGGAGGGGCCAGCAGCCAGATCCCACTGAGTCCTCAAAGTGCACTAAGGACTTCAAATTTAATTTTCTGTACAATGTGAAGCAGCTGAGGAGCTTGAGCACAGAAATTAACAACTCCCCCTGTTCTATTGAAGCTTATAGCTTATAACTTCCTTGCCTGTTGTCACACTCATGCTGGGATACCTGCATGCCCTGCTCATTATAAATGCTCATCGAAATAAATGTGGAATATGGACATCGACAGATTGAGTAACTGATGATCTGGAACAACTATACTTGAAGAGAATCCATCAGTTACATGATTCTCAAACTTTCATGCACCTTTGAATTGCCTGGGGGAATTTATTAAAATGCAGTTTCTGAATCAGTGGGTCGGGGAGAGCTGGAAAGTCTGCCTTCCTAACAAGCTCCTGTGCCACAGTGCACACTTTAAGTGGTGATTGTTCAGAAATGTCAGAGGTTTTCAGTTGCAAGGAAGACATAATGAAATACAGGTACAAACAACCACAGGTGAGATGATGTCATCCAAGCCCACGATCTTCATCCTATCTTCTTGCTCTTTTGTCCTTGTCACCCTAATTCTAACGTGTCTCATAGCCTTTGATAGCTGTCGAAGTTCCATGAATTATTTCCACTACAAGAGAAAGATACTGTATCTATGTGTCTTCTTTTCTGGGAGAAATCCCCCCCCCCCCCCAGTTCTACCAGAAGTCTCTCAGAAGACTGCCTAATGTCTTTGCAGTCAGAATTGGGTTACATACTCAGTCCTAAATCAACCATGGGCAAGGAAACAAGGGGATTGGAAATTTCATATTGATCTAGATTAATCTCCTGCTAGCACTGGCAAACAGGGGAGATACCTAAATAAAGCTGGGGTTCTGTTAGAAAGTAGCAGAAGGCAACAAAAAGTATTCACATAGCATGATATACATTTTGGTTAATTGCTTATATAGGGACCTATGTATAATCTATACAAAATAGGGATTTTTTTCTCAAGAAAAAAGTTTAGCATAAAATTCAAAATGCTACCCAACACCCATTAAAAATATATGGAAACAAACATGATCATGATTTGAGCTGGCATGAAAAGATCTGGAACAATGGCAAACATGATACCTGTTCTTCTGAAATCTACAACTTTGTTGGGATAACAAAACAGAAATAATGAAAGCAACCTATTAGATAAACAAATGAAGTTTTTCACTCCATTGGTCAACCGTTACTGAGGAATTGCTATAGACAAAGAACTGTGTTGAGGGCTTTGGGAGATGAAGGTAGAGTGCCTTTCCACTAAGAGTCCTGCAGTTTAAGACACATATGCAAATAATGATGGGTGCAGCCTATAACAATATAAGCACTATAAAGATGGTGTAAGGAAACCTCCACCTTCTGGTCTGGAGTGTTAAAAGGAAGGTGGAAGGAGAATCTTATCTAGTGGTACCCTTGAGAGATGGGAAGGTTTTTCATAGGCAGTAATGGTGGTGGTAAGGGAGGGGTTGGAGAATGAAAAGATGGAAGAGAAGAACATTCCCAGTTGGGAGGGCATATACATGCAGAATAAATGACCATGAAGGAAAGCAGTCAGTCTTATTGCAGGTTCATTATAATCTCTTAACAACATAAAGCCATAAATAATATCAAGTAAATACCAAGTCATACATGGAAGGTGCAAGACAAAACAGCTCCTGAGAAGGGAGAAGTCTGAGTCATCTGTGTAAGGAAAATGTCCACAGATGATCAGGGTGGAAAGGACAAGGCAGGTGGACAGGAGGCGAGACAGATTTCATGCTTAAAAACCCTAAATATCAGTTTCAAGGACAGAAACAGTGTCTACCATGAAGGAATTACAACAAAAAACAAGGAGATGAATGGGGAATCTATCAATTAAAAGAGACCTAAAAGACCTATCAATCTATCCCAATGTGTGTATTTTATTGTATTTAAATTCCTATTCCAACTAGCACATGTTAGGAAAAAATAACATGACATTCATAGGCAATGGAATGCAGTGCTAGGTATTTGAAGATTAAGAAATCATTGCAAATTTTAAGGTTCTGCTATTGTGGTATTTTTGTTGCTGTTTTAAGAATCATTATCTTTTAGATGCACATTCTGAAATATCGGTGGATGAAACGATGTCTGAAATTTTCTTCAAAATAATACAGAAAGTGAAGGAGAGGTACTGATGAAATAAGATTGGCCATGATTTGATCGTGGTTGCAGTTGGGGGCTGAGGTTCATTATACCATTCTGCCCTGCCGCTGTATATGTATGAAATTCACCATAACAGAAAATACAAATCAAACTGCAGAAAAGTAGGGCAGCAGGTCTCCAGGCCAGCGGGGAGGCTCCGCCCACGGAGCTGGGAGGCCCCGCCCCCGCCCGTCCTCGCCGCAGCAATCTGCTCCTGCAGGTTTCCAGTTCACGGTGCCTCGGACTTTCTCATTCCTCGTCGAGAACCCATGAGCTCTCCCCTTTCCGTATCATGAATCTCGCTCTGGATTCTGCCCCGAGCCCGGCAGAGGCTCCGCGCCCCGCGAAGGTCTCTACGGCCTCCGGCCCACGGCCGCCCGGCGCCCCTACGTCCCAGCGGAGTTTGGTCGCGTCCGTTGCCGGCCCGGGGAGCGCGTCCGCGTCGTCATGGCAACACTGCGAGCCGGGGCGGGCGCCGGCGGAATCCGGCCCGGGAACCACCTCTGGTGTGAGCGGCCTCGGACCCGAGCTGCCAAGGAAGGCTGAGCCCCGGGCAGGCGTCCAGCCCAAACCAGTGTCGGCCAGAGCCGTGGGAGAGGTCGGAGGACGGGTGCGCGTGGGGCGGAAGGGCGGAGTGAAGGTCCGGAGGGAGGGAGAGCCTGGCCTTGTGGAAGGGCCTGACTGCTAGGAGGGGTGCGACCGGGGAGTCGGCTCCGCCGGTGGGCAGGCTGTACCTGCCTGAGGCAGAGGTTGTGCTGAGGTGAGCCGCCTTCCGCAGTGATGCTAGCGGGAGGGAGTGCAATGGCCGGGCAGAGCACAAACTTCCACCCCAAAGTGGTCCTTGAGCACGTCCTTCAGAATACTCACGTATTTTACTTGACACTATAGACTCGGGCCTTCTGGGGGTGGGGAGGACACACAAAATACAGATATGATTTTACAACCAATGTCCAGGGCTTCACAAAGCAGCCCCCTAGCTCCAAGTTTAGAAACTAAGTTGTGGAAGAGAAAGTGCAATTTGTAAAGTGCTGTTACAAGATGATAAATTATTGGTTTGGTTTGGTTTTGCACTGATACATTTATGATAACTTAAGGTTGGGTTAAAGAATTTGAGGAACATAAACATTACACGGCAATAAATTATTTATGCCAAATGAGCAATAGAAGCAGCAATTGCTTAAAAAAATGTTAAAGGATATTGGGATCAACGTGGACTTCATGAAGAAAGTAGAATTTCGAATGAGCATGTTTTATATGTTATATATGTTTTATAGGGAAGGCAAGTCTGACAAAATGTGCAACATTAACTGAGACCCACAGAGGAATGTCCCCAGGTCTCTCCACCTGGCAGAAGATAGTCTTCACTATCTCCTCATTGCCCCATTAGCAGAGGGGCCCAGGAAGGTGACTCATAAATGCCCCACCTGTGAATAGATAATCCAAATGTTGAATAAATTTATGGTCACATGCCTCTGAGAAGCTGATTTGGTGACATTTCAGAAACAAGAGAACTATTTAACTGTCTACTCTAACGTTTTTCCAGAGTTCTTTGACTATGAAGGCCTTTACTTTTCCCTTCATGCATCCAAGAAGCATCTCAGGAGAACATTTTGGGAAAAGCTCTTGAGGCTCACAGAAGGTTTTGGAACCTTGGGTTACGATGGGTGATGTAAGAAGGAGGATTAATGGGACAGCCTGTGTGGGAATGGAGTGGTCAGAGACAGGGAGGTCCTGAGCCACAGTAAACCATGCAATGATTAGAGGTACATTTGTCAAGAACTGAGAAAAAAAAAAATGTGCATGGTTTCTCAAGGATGATTATACTAATGCTGTTTTCTCCTCAGGAAATTACCTTTGGCTCTAAAAGGAAGACTCCATTTCTCACAAAAAAATGGCAGTGGTGAAAACCCCCAGACAAGAGCAGAAGAATGTGGAAGAACCCTTTAATAACATATCACCCCTTCTTTTGAAGAGCCTAGTGGAAGAGCCCAAGAAAAGAACAGAAGTACCTAATCACCTCCTTGAATCAAGTAAGCAGTTAAAAAACAGATTGGCTTTACAACTCACGTCTTCTCAGGGGAGTCAAAGTAGTCCAGAAAGCATAATGGAATTATTGGTGATGATTTACCTATATTCTTTTATAGGCTCAGAATAGTTTTTACTATTAAGAACAATAGCTTTATTTAGATCTAGCTGCTTCACTGGTAGATTTTTGTGATGTCAATTAGTCCCCAAGTTCTATTACTTCCACTTCTTGCAGTGTCTTTGTTGCCTGTCCCAGCTTCCTGATTCTCTCCCTCAGCAGTCTCAGGACTATTACAGTACTTTCCTCCCTGGCCACACTCTCCTCTTACTTTCCTTTTTAGAATCCTGGCTGACACTTGTTTCTATCCTGCTAGAATACTTTCAATAGTTCCCCTTGCATACAGAATAAAGTCACAATATCTTCGCTTGGCATTGGCCCTCTTTACTGTCTGATCTGAACTTTGACCACCCAGTGCCATTTCCCACTGGGCCCAAGCTCCAGCTCCTACCTGGCTATCCCACTTCTTCAGACCAGGGTCCTTTTACACTTTCTGGCCTTTTCTCACACACAGTCTAGAAAGCCTTAAAAAAATCCTATAGTTGTTATACAAAAGGGTAATCATTTTACCCGCATTATTTTCATTTAATCTACACACAACAACCTCATGGGTACATTCAATTTCCATTTTACTGTTGGCGAAGCTGAGACTTAAGAGATCCCATGATTTCCTAAACTGGCACCACCTATAAGCTGAGAGCTGGTAGAGCCCTGGGTCTAGCTCTCCATCACCAAGCCTGGTTGCCCCCCCACTCATCCTCCAAGCCCAATTTTTGGTTTCATGCTTTTGTCACTGTAGAACAAATGTGTCAATTGCAAATTGGTATAATTTCACCATTTCTGGGCATTAGCATAAAAAGGCTAATTTTACATCTACTTTGTGGCTCTAAAACAAAAAGTCCTTTGGCATTAAAAATATATATATATTGAATAGTGGTAATTTGAATATTTGAGAATGACCAAATAATAACCTGCAGAGATCACTGGTCCCCTGACACAACATCCTCACCCTGTTCTAGCCTTTGGATTTGGCCCCAACATTGACAACTCTCCTGGTAAGACGAAAACAAAGGTCTCACACCCACTTCAGATGTATCCCAGAACCACAGTGGGCAAAGGACGGGATGCAGGTGTCTGTGGCTCACAGGATTTGCATGTGGCCAAAGTAAGAAAAAGGTTATCTTTTGTGAGAAATGAGATGGTGCATACATTCTGAAGGAAGCAGGTGAGTGATTGGAATCAGACAGACCTGGGCTTGATTTTTGACTACTAGCCCAGGGTAAGTTGCTTAATCTTGTTGAGTCTCACCTTCCTCCTCTGCAAAGTGGAAATAATACCTCACAGGGTTGGAACGAAGGTTATAAGCAAATGTATGCAGCAACTGCCTGACACAAAGCACCAAGGCGTGGAAAGGATCATGCAGTGGGGTCTCAGCCCCTTTTCCACATACCTGCGCTCTGACATAAATAAAGAGTAAAGTTCTATAGAGCTGGATGTTTTAAGGAGCTCAGCTGTTTTAACTGTTCTCAAAACTTAGAGAGAGAGAGGAAAAAAGGTCTTCACATCACAACAAAAGCAATACAAGACTTTACTTTCTAGAGCTTCAGGATTATTCAATGTCATGTTATAATGCTGTCCAGAGGAAATCAAGTAATAAAAGTTAAATACACAGTAATAAAATCAAATCCTTGGTGTTTGGATACTTTGAACTAGATATTTATCATTTAATAAGTAATTTCAGTATTAGCACAAAAACAGGGTACATGGGCTTTACCAGTTGGTGTTTTATGAGAAAGACATTTTCAACATGTATGAAGAGCAAATTATTTTAATAGGTAATAAGTGCAGTGTGAATTTGTTGTGACAGGAGCATCTCCCAAGCAATGCTTGAGTACAGAGAGAGAAAGCCGTCCAGTTTCTTCAGAATAGACAGTTAGCCTTGTTGACAGCTGAATCCAGTGTCTAAAACTTTCATGTGCTTAAAATGCCCTAAAGTAATGAAAGCCCATGTTTAATAGGATCTTGTTTAACTTAATATTTCCTTTGGAGTCTCATAATGTTTTATCTACATTGTTTTTACAGAGGTTTATGCCAAGCTTCTAGATAATAAAATCATCCAGGCCAGACCCGGTATTGTGCATTTTGGAGGCTATCAAGTAGAAAAACAGCACCAACAGATTCTGGTAGGTACTTTTCAAGAGGGATAATTAATCATAATAGTAAAATGACATGAGTGTTCTGCACTTATATTTCTCATTTACCTGAAGAGCACCATAATTCACGGAACTGCCTGGCCAGAAGTATAGTTTCATGATGAAAAAATTTTAAAGTTGCATCAACTTCCACTCTATCAAAGGCTCCTCCAGCACTCTTTCCAAATATACGTCCCTGCTCAGCCACTCTTAGGGCAGATACCAAGCTTCTTGTTTACAGTATTGCATTTGGTCCTCATATCAGCTCTGTGAGGTTGTGTTATAGCTCTCGTTATATAGATGAGGAAACTGAGACTGCAAAGCTTAAATTATTTGCTCAAGCACATAGAGCTACGGAGTGATGGGAGCAGGACTTGACTCCTAGGCTGCTTTCCTCCAAACCACTTTGGTTCCAGTTCCAGGAGAGGGGTCTGCCTTTCCTAGGAGGTCCCAGCCAGGATTCCATTTAGCCTTGTGCCCATGCCTACCTCAGTCATTCTGGCCAGAGAAGATTTGTTGACATCTAGGAAGGCAGAGGCAGCTGCACTGTACAGGTTCCACAAGAGACAGAGACTGGACTGCAGAGTAGCCAGAGCCCACAGTGATGGACATTTACTAGAAAGCCATATAGAAGGAAGCTCAGTCTTTCTGGGTACCCTTCATTGACCTGGATGTTGTCCAGAGTGGGCTTTGTGTGACTTCAGGGTCCTGCCTGTACTAACCAATGTGAAATGTATTTAAATTAGCATTCCAATCTCATTGTCCTCACCACTATCCCCTAAAGTCGCAGTGGACATCACATCCCAGAACTGCTCCACAGTGAGTCCTAGATGTGACCCCAAAAGGCCTCTGAGCTTTGTCGGGGTGGGGGCAAAGGTAGGTTCTCCTCCTGTGGACCTTCTGAGACCCTGCCTCTACATGTGATGTTCTCCGTCTGGCTCTGTCCCCAGCTACCATGTAACTCTACTTTTAGATATAATGTGTTCTTAGAAGTCACGCCGTAAAAGTAGATCATTTTAAGAAAGAGTTCTGATTATTGTGTTAGATTGTTCAGAGTGACGTTGGATCACTGGAGGAAATTGACAAATGGTAAAGCTGTCAGGAAGTAAAATTAGATTTCTATCAGGCAGTCCCCAGTGAAGAGGGGAAAATGCAGTTTCTGTGAATCCTTAATCAACGAAGTGGGTAGAAAGAGGACAGGTCTGGAAAGGAACCTGTTAGGGGTCAAGTATTTCCTCTCAGGAAGAGGGCTAGGATTTAAGCATGATTAGGAACTTCATCCAGCAACCTCCAAGGAGATCTTTCTTAGAACGTGGCATCAAAGACCAAAGTTGATTATTGATTTTGGTGACTACTTTTCCTTGTTGAAGTTTGCTATTCTAGGTTATTGTAGGCTAGTACTGAGGTAATTATTATTCAGAATTACTGTTCATTAACTAAATCATACCAAAAGCTAAAATAGGATGCTATTACTTGCTCCTTATTATTTTCTCTCTCTCTTTTTTTTTTTTTTGGGGGGGGGTACATATGTTATTGTTATAGGGATGGAACTCAGGGGCACTTACCACTGAGCCACATCCCCAGCCCTATTTAGTATTTTATTTAGAGACAGAGTCTCTAAATAAAATAGAGACTCTGCCATTGCTGAGTTGCTTAGCACCTCACTTTTGCTGAGGTTGTCTTTGAACTCGCGATCCTCTTTCCTTAGCCTCCTGAGCCACTGGGATTACAGGCATGCACCCCTGCACCCAGCTATCATTATCTTTTTTAATAGCTTCATTGAAATAAAATTCACATGCTGAAAATTCACCCATTTATAGTATACATACAATCTAATGATTTTGGTAGATTCACAGATTTATGCAACCATTTCCATAATCTAAGTTTAAAACATGTTTATCATCACAATCAGAAATCTCATACCTGTTATCACCCACTCCCCATCTGACTCCCTCACATCTCCCATGCCCTCACCTGTCCTCCTGCACCCGCAGCAACCACTCACATACTTCCTGTCTATAGATTTATCTATTGAAGACATTTCATGTCAATGAAATCATACACCATGTGGGTTTTTCTATGACTGGTTCCTTTCGCTTAGCGTATTTTCCGTTACATCCAACTTGTGGTATGAATCTGTGCCTCATCCCTTTCTTTTTTTTTTTTGGTACCAGGGATTGAACTCAGGGGCACTTGACCACTGAGCCACATCTCCAGTCCTTTTTTTGTATTTTATTAGAGACAGGGTCTCACTGAGTTGCTAAGTGCCTTGCCATTGCTGAGGCTGGCTTTCAACTCGCGATCCTCCTGCCTCAGCCTCCTAGTATACATACAATCTAATGATTTTGGTAGATTCACAGATTTATGCAACCATTTCCATAATCTAAGTTTAAAACATGTTTATCATCACAATCAGAAATCTCATACCTGTTATCACCCACTCCCCATCTGACTCCCTCACATCTCCCATGCCCTCACCTGTCCTCCTGCACCCGCAGCAACCACTCACATACTTCCTGTCTATAGATTTATCTATTGAAGACATTTCATGTCAATGAAATCATACACCATGTGGGTTTTTCTATGACTGGTTCCTTTCGCTTAGCGTATTTTCCGTTACATCCAACTTGTGGTATGAATCTGTGCCTCATCCCTTTCTTTTTTTTTTTTTTGGTACCAGGGATTGAACTCAGGGGCACTTGACCACTGAGCCACATCTCCAGTCCTTTTATTGTATTTTATTAGAGACAGGGTCTCACTGAGTTGCTAAGTGCCTTGCCATTGCTGAGGCTGGCTTTCAACTCGCGATCCTCCTGCCTCAGCCTCCCAAGTGCTAGGATTACAGGCCTGCGCCACCGCGCCTGGCTTGTACCTCATCCCTTTCTAAGACTGAATAATATCCCGTCGTTTGGATAGACCACATTTTGATTATCCATTCATCAGCGATGGGCATTCGGATTGTTTCCACTTGAGGGCTGTTGTGAATAATGCTGTTTGTGTACATGTTTTTGTATGCAACTTTCAGTTTTCATGAACATATACCTACAAGTGGCATTGTTGGAATCTATGGTACATAAATTTTAGATAGCTTCCCTAACAAATTACCACAAATTTTAGGGTATGTAAAAATCAAAATTTATTCTCTCTCAGTTCTGGAAGCCGGAGTCCAACCTTAAGGTATCAGGAAGTTTGCACTCCCTCCATAGCCTTAGGAGAGGATCTCCCAGATTCTGAGAGCTCCAGAGTTTCCTTGAATTGTGCTTACATCACTCCAGTCTGTCTCCATCTTCATAGCTCAGATTTTGGTATGAGTCACATTGAATCAATTCGGGGAATATTGCAATTTTAATATTAAGTCACAATTCTTTTTTATGATAGATGTTTTATAACTTTTGTCACTAGCTTTAGGGTATTTTCCACCTTTTCCTCTGACTCCCTGTGTCCTCTTCTACTTGGAAAAAGTTACTTGTCATTGAATTTAGTGCCCACTCAGGTAATCCAGGATGATCCCTTCTAAGATCCTTAACTTCACATCAGTAAAGACTTTTTTTTCTATAAGGTCACATTCATAGTCTCCAGGGATTAGAATCTGGACATATCTTTTTTTTTCTTTTTTATTCACGATTTTCTAATGACTAATGACATTCAGTGCCTCTTTATGAGTTTACTGGCCATTTGTATCTTCCTTAGAGAGATACCTATTCAAATCCTTGTCCATTTTATAACCCAAGTGCTTATTTTTTATCATTGGGTTTTAAGAGCTCTTTATTCTAGATACAAATTATTTGTCAGATATACGACTTGCCATTATTTTATCCCATTCTATGGGTTGTTTTTTAACTCTCTTGATGATGTCCTTTGTAGCACAAGTTTTTAATTTTGTTGAAGTCCAATCTATCTGATTTTTCTCTTGTTACTTCTACTTGTCACATCTAAGGACACATTAACAAATCCAAGGTCATAAGGCTTTACATCTGATTTCCTCTAAGAGTTTTATAAGTTTAGCTCATAAATTTAAGTATGTAGTTCACTCTAATTTTTGTGTATTATGTGAGGTAGGAATTCAGCTTCAATCTTTTGCATGTTCCAGTATTGCTTGTTAAAAAATACTATTTTCCCCCATTGAGTGGTCTTAACACTTTTGTTGAAAAATCAGTTGACTATTGAAAATCAATTGGACTCTCTATTCCAATCCACCAATCTGTATGCTTATGCTAATGTCGTTACAATGCTTGATAACTGTAGTTCATAGTAAGTTTTGAAACCAGGATGTGCCAGTGCTCCAACTTTTTTCTTTCAAGATCATTTTAAGCGTTCTGAGTTCCCTGCAATCCAATATGAATACTGGGACCTCCTTGTTGATTTCTGGGGGAAAAAAAGCATAGCTCAGATTTTTTTTTTTTTTTTTTCCCGGGGATTGAACTCAGGGGCACTCAACCACTGGGCCACATCCCCAGCCCTTTTTTGTATTTTATTAGAGACAGGGTCTCACTGAGTTGCTAAGTGCCTTGCCATTGCTGAGGCTGGCTTTGAACTCGTGATCCTCCTGCCTCAGCCTCCCCAAGTGCTAGGATTACAGGTGTGCGCCACCACGCCTAGCTTGCTCAGATTTTGATATGAGTCACATTAAATCAATTCTGGGAATATTGCAATCTTAATCTCAAGTCACAATTATTTTTTATGATAAATGTTTTATAACTTTTGTCACTAGCTTTAGGGTATTTTCCACCTTTATGCATGATGTAGTGCAGAAGGGCTCACCTTCCATAAAATAGAATCACATAAGGGCCTGTTCACTAAGAGTCCCCTGGTTTTAAGAAATAATATATTCTTTACTGGGTTTTTACTGGGTGACATTATTAGAGTTAATAATTACCTGGTAATTTAAAAAGTTACTATACCAAAATATTAACAACATGATTCTTTTGAGTCTTAGCTCAGCATTTTAAAACAGGTTTTGTGTGTGTGTGTGTGTGTGTGTGTGTGTGTGTGTGTGCATATGCATGCTTAGAATAATGTCATTGATTCTAATAATGTCACTAAATTTAACATTGTTTTGCCCTCTTCATAATTTTAATCATATTAATTATATATTTTATTATTCATTTCTCTGATTGATCTTTTTTGTCTATTACTCTATCTCCAGTGAAGTACATTATTATGTTGTTTTTTTTTTTTTTTTTTTTTTTTGGTACCAGGGACTTGAACTCAGGGGCACTTGACCACTGGGCCACATCCCCAGCCCTTTTTTTGTATTTTATTAGAGACAGGGTCTCACTGAGTTGCTAAGTGCCTCGCCATTGCTGAGGCTGGCTTTGAACTCGCGATCCTCCTGCCTCAGCCTCCCAAGTGCTAGGATTACAGGCATGCGCTACCATGCCTGGCTAGTACATTATTATGTTTTTAATAGAATTGAAAATTTTCTTATGTTTAATTCCACACGTAGTAAGATCCTCTATTATATGCTAAACAAAGTGTTGAAGCATTATGGGGGGAAGGTTAAGGTGCACAAAATCAAGTTTTCCAAGTAGTAGAAGGTATTAAGAAAACAACCAAACAACTTGAACATGATACTAGACAAGCAAGGCGGTATAAGGAAGCAAAAAGAAAATCCTCTGTGGACGCAAGGCACCACCTCACCCAATCAGGAGGATATAAAAAGGCTTGGGAAGGAGATGCTGCGTGTAATAGCTAAGAAGCAAAATGGAAATGGGGAGAAGACATTCAGTGTGTGTAGAAAAACATGGCAAGAAACTTCGGGTGACAGACCTTAAAAGCTAGAAGATCCTGGAACAATATATATCAATATATATCAAACTCTGAAAGAAAAATGGATGCCAACCAAGAATCTTATTCTAGCAAAATTAATCTTTAGATTTGAAGATGAAATAAAAACCTTCCACAATAAGCAAAAGTTAAAAGAATTCACAACTCGAAAGCCTGCACTTCAGAACATCCTGGGCAAAATATTCCATGGAGAAGAAAAGAAAAATAACAATGAAAATCAGCAAAGGGAAATATTAAACTAAAGGAAATACTAACCAGAGGAGAAACTAAGTCAAGGTAAATACCATAAGCAAACAAAAATGGATGGGAATATGAATCGTGTCTCAATAATAACCCTGAATGTTAATGGCCTAAACTCACCATTCAAAAGACACAGACTTTCAGACTGGATTAAAAGAAAAGATCCAACAATATGCTGTCTCCAAGAAATTCACCTCAGAAAAAGACATCAACAGTCTGAAGGTGAAAGGCTGGGGAAAATCTTACCACTCACACGAGCTGTGGAAGCGAGCAGGGGTTTCCATTCTTATATCAGATAAGGTAGACTTCGAGCCAAAGTTAATCAAAAGGGACAAAGGTGAATATTTCTTACTGCTTAAGGGAACCATTCATCAACAAGACATAACAATTATAAATTTATTTGCCCCAAATAATGGAGCACCTACATTCATCAAACAAACCCTTCTCAAGTTCGAGAGTCAAATAGACCACAGTTATTCTAGGGGACTTCAACACACCTCTTTCACCACTGGATAGATCACCCAAACAAAAGCTAAATAAAGAAATTTTAGACCTCATTAATACAATTAACAACTTAGACTTAACTGACACATATAGAATATTTCATCCCTCAGTGAACAAATATACTTTCTTCTCAGCAGCACATGACTCCTTCTCTAAAATAGACCATATATTATGCCACAAAGCAACTCTTAGCAAATATAAAAAAGTAGAGATAGTACCCTGCATTCTATCAGATCATAATGGAATGAAATTAGAAATCAATGATAAAATTTAAAAAAAAGTTACCCCAACATCTGGAGACTAAACAACATGCTGCTGAATGAACAAGGGGTTGCAAAAGACATCAAGGAGGAGAGTAAAAAATTCCTAGAGGTGAATGAGAACACAAATTCATCATATAGAAATCTATGGGACACTATGTATTAAGAAGAAAATTCATTGCATGAGTTCATTCCTTAAAAGAAGAAAAAACCAATAAATAAATGACTTAACATCACACCTCAAAGCCCCAGAAAAAGAAGAACAGATCAACACTAAAAGCAGCAGAAGAAAGGAAATAATTAAAACCAGAGATGAAATTAATGAAATTGAGACTAAAGAAACAATTAAAAGAATTAAAAAAACAAAAAGTTGGTTCTTGGGCTGGGGTTGTGGCTCAGCGGCAGAGCACTCGCCTCGCATGTGCGCGGCCCGGTTCGATCCTCAGCACCACGTAAACATAAATACATTGCATTTGTGTACAACTAAAGTAAATAAATAAATATTTTTTAAAAAGTTGGTTCTTTGAAAAAATAAATAAAATTGACAGACCCTTAGCCATACTAACTAAAAAGAAGGAGAGGAAAAACTCAAATTACTAACATCCATGATGAAAAAGGAAATATCACAATTGACACCTCAGAAATACAGAAGATAATTAGAAATTATTTTGAAAACTTGTACTCTAATAAAATGGAAAATATCAAAGTCATTGACAAATTTCTAGAGTCATATGAATTTCCCAAACTGGATCTGGAGGATATACACAATTTAAACAGATCAATTTCAAGTGAGGAAATAGAAGACACCATCAAAAAAACTACCAACCAAGAAAAGCCCAGGCCTGGATGGATACACAGCTGAGTTCTATAGGACCTTCAAAGAAGAATTAATACCAATACTCTTCAATTTATTTCAGGAAACAGAAAAAGAGGGAGCTCTTCCAGACTCATTCTATGAGGCCAATATTACATTGATTCCAAAGCCAGGCAAAGACACATCCAAAAAAGAAATCTGCAGACCAATATCTTTAATGAACATAGATGCAAAAATTCTCAACAAAATTCTGGCAAATCAAATACAAAAACATATCAAAATGATAGTGCACCACGATCAAGTGGGGTTTATCCCAGGGATGCAAGTTTGGTTCAACATACGGAAATCAATAAACATAATACATCACATCAATAGACTTAAAGATAAGAACCATATGATCATCCCAATAGATGCAGAAAAAGCATTGGACAAAATACAGCACCTCGTTATGTTCAAAACATTAGAAAAACTAGGGATAATAGGAAAGTATCTCAACATTATAAAAGCTATCTATGCGAAGCCCCAGGGTAGCATCATTTTAAGTGGAGAAAAATTGAAATCATTCCCTCTAAAAACTGGAACAAGACAGGGACGCCCCCTTTCACCACTGTTATTTAACATAGTACTTGAAACTCTGGACAGAGTAATTAGAAAAATGAAAGGGATTCAGATAGGGAAAGAAGAACTCAAATTAGCACTATTTGCTGATGATATGATTCTATACCTAGAAGACCCAAAAAACTCCACCAGAAAACTTAACTAGTAAATGAATTCGGCAAAGTAGCAGGATACAAAATCAACACCCAAAAGTCAAAGGTATTTATGTACATCAGTGACAAATCCTCTGAAAAGGAAACGATGAAAACTACCCCATTTACAATAGCATCAAGAAAAATAAAATACTTGGGAATCAACTTAATGAAAGATGTGAAAGACCTCTATAATGAAAACTACAGAACACTAAAGAAATAAATTAAGGAAGACCTTAGAACATGGAAAGATCAACCTTGTTCTTGGATTGGCAGAATCAATATTGTCTAAATGACTATATTACCAAAAGCATTATACAGTTTCAATGCAATTCCAATCAAAATCCCAATGACATTCCTTATAGAAATAGAAAAGGCAGTCATGATATTCATCTGGAAAAATTAGGGACCCAGAATAGCTAAAGCAATCCTTAGGAAGAAGAGTGAAGAGGTGGCATCACAAAACCAGACCTTAAACTATACTACAGAGCAATAGTAACAAAAACAGCATGGTACTGGCACCAAAATAGACATGTAGACCAATGGTACAGAATAGAGGACACAGAGACTAGTGCCCACAACTACAGCTATCTTATATTAGATAAAGGTGCCAAAAACATACATTGGAGAAAAGATAGCCTCTTCAACAAATGATGCTGGGATAACTGGAAATCTGTATGCAACAAAATGAAACTGAACCTCTATCTCTCACCATGAACAAAACTCAACTCAAAGTGGATCAAGGACCTAGGAATTAAACCAGAAACCATGCATCTATTAGAAGAAAAAGTAGGCCCAAACCTCCATCATATAAGATTAGGCTCCTACTTCCTTAACAAGACTCCTATTGCACAAGAATTAAAATCTAGAATTAATGAATGGGATGGATTCAAACTAAAAAGCTTCTTCTCAGCAAAAGAAACAATCAGTGAGGTGAATAGAAAACCTACTAATTAGGAAATAATCTTTACTACATGCAGGTCAGAGCGCTGATCTCTAGAATATATAAAGAACTCAAAAATATTAACACCAAAAAACCAAATAACCCAATCAATAAATGGGCCAAGGAACTGAACAGACACTTCTCAGAAGAAGATATACAATCAATCAACAAATACATGAAAAAATGTTCAACATCTCTGGCAATTAGAGAAATACAAATCAAAACTACTCTAAAGATTTCATTTCACTCCAGTCAGAATGGCAGCTATTAAGAACACAAACAACAATAAATGTTGGAGAGGATGTGGGGAAAAAGGCATACTCATACATTGCTGGTGGGACTGCAAAATGGTGCAGCCAATATAGAAAGCAGTATGGAGATTCCTTGGAAAACTGGGAATAGAACCACCTTATGACCCAGCCATCCCACTACTGGGTCTATTCCCAAAGGACTTAAAAACAGCACACTACAGGGACACAGCCACATCAATGTTTATTGCAGCACAAGTCATAATAGCTAGGTTGTGGAATCAACCAAGATGCCTCTCAGTAGATGAGTGGTAAAGAAAATGTGGTATATACACACAATGGAATATAACTCAGTAATAAAAGAGTATAAAATAATGGCATTCGCAGGTAAATGGATGAAGTTGGAGAATATAATGCTAAGTGAAGTTAGCCAATCTCAAAAATCCAAATGCTGAACATTTTCTCTGATATAAGGAGGCTGATTCACAGTGGGGTTGGAGCAGGGAGCATAGGAGGATTAGAGGAACACTAGAAAGGTCAATGGGGAGGTAGGGGAAGGGAGGGGGAAAGGGGGTATAAAGGAAAAAAAAAAAGGTGGTAGAATGAGATGGATATCATTACCCTAAGTGCATGTATGAAGACATGAGTAGTATGAATATACTTTGTATACAGTGATATGTAAAAATATGCTCTATATGTGTATTACAAATTGTAATGCATTCTACTGTTATATAAAACAACTTCGAATAAAAAAGAAAAAGAAACTTCAGGTGAGCTGTGGTGTGGCATATGTGGAGGCCAGTATGCAACCTGGTTTACCTGGATTGTAGACCTTGTGGAGGGAAGTAATGATGGAGAAGGTACGGAATGTGGGTTCAGACGAAAATAGAAATAAAGAGCATCAGTGTAATTTTTATAGCAGGGGAAGTTAATTGTTTTTGAGCAGAGAAATGTGCACTTGAGAAAATGGAGGTCAATTCCATGGAATATTAGAGATAGATGTGGTTCTCAACCTTTACTTTCATTATCATCCCCTAAGGAAACATTAATGAGAGAAATGAAATATTAAGGAATAAGATCTTGTCAGGGTTGAGCTTTGATAGGTCCCAAGCCACTGTAATATTTACCTCCCAAGAATCAATTTTTTCTCCTCTTGTGGGTGATCTCACTCCCACTGAGAATGCGTGGGAACCCAGGGAGTATGATTGAATTGTTGAAAAAGATGAAATCTCAATTCAGCTTCATTCTGCTGAACAGAGGCCGTGTCCCTCTCTGTCTTGCTACTTCCCCTGTACCCAGCACAGTGCCTCACACAGAAGGCAATAAACACTTGTGAAGGAACCATACTGAACTCCTTTTCTTGGAAGAGATTTATTACCTTCTAGGGGTGCTGGGTTCATCATCTCTATTCAGCAAAGAATTGAAGAACAGGACAGAGAGACAGAAAAGCAGCAGGTTTATTGCAAAAGCAACAGAGACAGACTTTTTCCAAAACAAGGGGCCCCAGAGCTGGGAATCCGGTGGGGGAGTTTTGGCCTATTCTTTTTATGGTCTCTGGAATTTCCTCGTTTGCTTATCTTCCCCCCTGTCCATGCGCTCCTCACTATTATTGATTGGTCCCTCTGTCCATGTATCTGTTTTAGTTTTTCTATTGGATCCCCCACTTAGGAGCACAAGTATGGAAGTGCCTGTCTGATTGGGTCCCCGGCTTGTCTCCACAAGCACTTTTGTCAACCAGGAAGCTGACCTCATGAGAAGACCCTCTCCATGCTCCCTTGTTGTGGCCCTGCCCTCAACCTCCTCACTGGCCATCTTGCCCTGGCTGCCCAGGCCCTTCTACAGCTCCCTCAGATTCACTTGGCAAAGGCTCACTAATTCCAAGCAAATACAGTGTAAAGTCTAAATAATCATACCACTTCTATCAGACATTAAAACAAACAGAAATGGATAGTAGATACAAGTACAAAATGATTTCATCATAATAACATTCTAGGAGATATTGGGACTGCCACCAGCAAAGTTAAGAGGAAGCCTAAGGCAATTAATTACCTTAGGAGTCTTGCCCAACAAGGGGGAAAATCCAACTCTGCTTTTATCTTGGTTTTCTAAAGGAAACTATGCAAATTGCCCTAAAATAGAATGATTGAATGTGTGTTTGAAACCACAATGAATTGTTTATTAATGTTTGATATCCATGCAGATCTGGTTAAAGGATTTAAACATTTCACTTGCTTTCATATTAAAATCAGTGCTTCAGTTTACTTTGAAATTTGAAATAATGGTCCCCAGTTTTCTTAAAACCATGACCCTTTTCATTCATTTTCCTCTCCGTGGAGAGATTTTTGCCTGGAAAATTACATTTATGAAGTAAATAATACATCAGTTTTTCTAGGAGACTACTAGTGTTTCTGTTGCCAGCCACAAACAGAATTGTTAGCTCATAAAACCTGATCTTAAATAAATGAACCATTTCTTTCTAGAGTAATATTAGTTTTCAATTTCTTATTACACAGTCTTTAGAGACCCTCCACCAGGATCTTGCTACTCACATTTAGGCCCATAAATCCCAATGGCTCCCCCTCATTTTACAGGGATGGGGAGTATGGGAGCCACAGAAAAAACACAGTCCTTTCTAGAGCATTAATTTTACTGTCACAGTTTAAAGAAGTACAGTATAGAGCAACATGCCGTTTTAGATAAAACACCTTAAGGATCCTTGGGGTAAAGAATTAACCTTCTCTGAGAAGCTTTGCCACAGAGGAAGTATAAAACAACACTAACTTAGAGACTGAGAGGTTGTGTTTGGAACATATGACCAGAGGTGCTTAGGGTTGAAGGTTAGCCTCCACCCACCCCAAGGCAAGACTTCTCTTCACTGCAGCAGGAGATAACAGATTCACCAATGGGAGGCAAAGGGGGTGTGATGCAGGGGAAGGAAAGGGAGTGAGTAAATCATCCTGTTTTAATTTGGGCAGACTCTAGAAATTTGTCGATGCCTTCAGTGTTTTGTATTTTATTGAAGTACAAGTTTTCAAAATAATTTTGAATTATTTTCTATATTTCCGTAGTGTCTATTGTGATATTCCCTTTTTCATCACATATGTTAATAATTCGAGTTTTCTCTCTCCTTCTCTTTGTTAGCCTGGATAAGGGTCTGTCAATTTTATTTATTTTTTTGAAGAACCAACTTTTTGTTTTGTAAATTTTTTCAATTGTTTCTTTTGTTTCAATTTCATTGATTTCACCTCTGATTTTAATTATTTCCTGTCTTCTACCGCTTTTAGTGCTGGATTGTTCTTCTTTTTCTAGAGCTTTGAGATGTAATGTTAAGTCATTTATTTGTTGACTTTTTCTTCTTTTGAGGAATGAACTCAATGCAATGAACTTTCCTCTTAGAATCAATAAATGGGATAGATTCAAACTAAAAAGCTTCTTCTCAGCAAAAGAAGCAATCAGTGAGGTGAATAGAGAGCCTACTAATTGGGAACAAATTTTTACCACATGCACATCAGATAGAGCACAAATCTCTAGAATATGTAAAGAACTCAAAAATATTAACACCAAAATATCAAATAACCCAATCAATAAATGGGCCAAGGAACTGAACAGACACTTCTCAGAAGAAGATATACAATCAATCAACAAATACATGAAAAAATGTTCAACATCTCTGGCAATTAAAAGAAATGCAAATCAAAACTACTCTAAGATTTCATTTCACTCCAGTCAGAATGGCAGCTATTAAGAACACAAACAGGGCTGGGGTTGTGGCTCAGTGGCAGAGCGCTCGCCTCGCACGTGCGCGGCCCGGTTCGATCCTCAGCACCATGTAAACATAAATGCATTGCATTGTGTACAACTAAAGCAAATAAATAAATATTTAACAACAACAAAAGAACACAAACAACAATAAATGTTGGAGAGGATGTGGGGGGAAAGGCACACTCATACATTGCTGGTGGGACTGCAAAATGCTGCAGCCAATATGGAAAGCAGTATGGAGATTCCTTGGAAAACTGGGATTGGAACCACCTTATGGCCCAGCTATCCCACTCCTCGGTCTATACCCAAAGGACTTAAAAACAGCATACTACAGGGACACAGCCACATCAATGTTTATAGCAACACAGTTCACAATAGCTAAACTGTGGAGTCAACCTAGATGCCCTTCAGTAGATGAATGGATAAAGAAAATGTGGTATATATACACAATGGAGTATTGCTCAGCAATAAAAGAGAATGAAATCATGGTATTCGCAGGTAAATGGATGAAGTTAGAGAATATAATGCTAAGTGAAGTTAGCCAATCCCAAAAAGCCAAATGCAGAAATGTTTTCTCTGATATGAGGAGGCCGATTCACAGTGGGGTTGGGATGGGGAGCATAGGAGGATTAGAGGAACACTAGAATGGCCAATGGGGAGGGAGAGGAAAGAAGGGGACAAAAGGGTGAAGAAGAAAAAGAAAAAAAAAAGATGGTAAGATGAGATGGATAGCATTACCCTAAGTGCATGTATGAAGTCATGGATGGTGTGAATATACTTTGTATACAACCAGAGATAAGTAAAAATGTGCTCTACAAGTATAATATGAAATATAATGCATTCTGCTGTAATTTCTAATAACTTAGAATAAAAAATAAATTAATTTTTTAAAAAAAGGAAAGAAAGGGAGTGAGGACAGCACTGAGCCCCTCTGGGCTGAAGAAGGAGCTCCCCTTCCAGCCCTGCATGCTACTGGCGCCTGCTCTTCCATCTACCAGGGAAGCCATGGACCCAGCCCTTCAGTCTCAACTGACCTCCATTTTACTTTGAATCTCCAGAAGAAGCTGAAGTCTTTCTTCTTCTTCCTGCATTCCTTTCACCTAAATATCTAACTTCTGAGTCTGTTGTTTCTTTCTCTATTGATTCAAATGGATAATTCCAGATCAAGAATCTCTCAAAGATGAATATGGGAAACTGTAGTCCAATAATGTGTCTTTTACTATCATGAAATAGGATCTATATTATTTTATTTTTGAGAAAATCATCCAGTGTTTTCTTATTGCTGTTTTTTCTAACTTGCTTAATAATACAGATATCATCATTTCATGAATCCTAATGTCCCACCTTCATGTTCAAAGGGGTAGTGGGTGTATCTGGATTTGCTCTGCCACACTCAGGCTGGAGGAAGAGTCAGACATTTTTATTTTTCTAACTCAAAACCTGGGTCATCTCTTGCTCATCAGTGCTGGCTCCTCTCTAGTCTCAGGGGCTCCCGATTCCTGTCCTGTCCTTGGGACTATTCAGGAATACCAGAATAACTGAGCCAACCCAGCAGCCTCGAAGACAGATCTCCATTCTTTACCTGTGATGTCACTTGTTGCAAACTGACCTAAGCTAGTACAGTCACTTGTAATGTCGAGTAGATATTGGTAGTCTGACACTGGTGGGAGGTGGGGCCGTAGGTCACTTCCACAACAGCCTTGCTACCTGATAATGCTGCAGTGAAAACAAGCACAGGTGCAGCATCCCTAATCTGAAAGTCCAAAATCTGAAATGCTCTAAAGTGTGAAACTTTTTGAGCACTGACATAATGCCACAAATGGAAAATTCCACACCATGAAACTTTGCTTCTTGCACAAAATTATGTAAAATATTATATAAAATTCAAACAATAATAAATGCTGAAGAGGGTATGGAGAAAAGGGAACACTTTTATACTTTTGGTGGGATTGTAAATTAGTACAATGACTATAGGAATCTGTATGGAGGTTCCTTAAAAGAGTAGGCATGAACCACCATATGGACCAAGTATGCCACTCCTCTGTATTTATTCTAAAGAATTAAAGTCATCTTGCTACAGTGGTATATGTATACCCATGTTTATAGTAGCACAATTCATAGTAGTCAAACTATGGAACCAGCCTAGGTGTCCATCAATGGATGAATGGATAAAGAAAATAAGATATATATACACACAATTAAGTTTTATTCATCCATGAAAAAGAATGAAATTATGGCCGGGCGCAGTGGTGCACTTCTGTAATCCCAGCACTTGGGAGGCTGAGGCAGGAGGATCACGAGTTCAAAGCCAGCATCAGCAATGGCGAGGCACTTAGCAACTCAGTGAGACCTGTCTCTAATAAAATACAAAATAGGGCTGGGGATGTGGTCCAGTGGTCAAGTGCCCCCGAGGTCAATCCCTGTACCAAAAAAAAAAAAAAAAAAAAAAAGAATGAAATTATGGCATTTGAAGGACAATGGATGGAACTTGAGAACGTTGTGTTAAATGAAATATGCCAAACTCAAATGTCATGTTTCCTATCATATGTAGAAGACAGAGAGTGGGAAAAAAAGTGTGAGGGGATCTCATTAAAATTGAGGAAAGGTCAGTAGAGTAGAGGAAGGGAACCAGAAGGAGGGAGGAGGAGAGGAAAAGGGTAAGTATTGGGGAATTATATTGGCCAAATTATATTACTATTTTGTGCATGTACAAATATGTAACAACAAATCCCACCATTATGTACAACTATAATGCACCAATAAAAAACTGGACAAAAAAGAACTTGAAAAAAAGTTCCATACTCTTTTTCTCTTAAACCCTGATAATATGACAGATGAAAAAATAGTATCTCATTGTTCTAATTTGTATTTCTCTAACTTTGAAGAAAAGCATATGATACTATGTTTTTCTCTCCCCTATAAATGGCACCAATTTTTGTTGTTTGCTTTAATTTTTTTCTTATAGAAGCAGATCTATATAATAGATTTTTTAATATATTTATATGATAGATCTAGCTAATCCATGCAATACTACTAGCCACTTATGATTATTGAGTGCCTGAACTGTGGTTCACTAGAGTTGATATATATGCTCTAAGTGTAAAATAGACACTGGGTTTAAAAAAACTTAGTATGAAATAAAGAATATAAAATATTAATAATTTTACATTGATTATATGCTGAAATGGTAATGATAAGGAGGTATTGAGTTATTAAATGTTATTAAAACAAAGTGTTATTAAAATTAAAAAACATACACTGCACAAAATTATCTTTGGGCTATATGTATAAGGTATACATGAGACATAAATGAATTTTGTGTTTAGACATGAGCTCTGTCCCCCGGATACCTTATTATATACATGCAAATATCCCCAAATTCAAAGAATCTGAAATCTGAGATACTTTTGGCCCCAAGCATTTTAGATAGGGACATTCATCCTATATGAGAAGAAATGCTGCCATGTGTATAAACACTAACTAGCAAACAGGCCTGAAAGATCATGGTACTTCTAATCTCCAGGAAGTCCCAGCTGCAGCTCCTGGAAGGCAGCTTTGCTGACAATGGGTACTGCAACTGGCTGACAGAGGTTTTTGGGGTCTTCCTTTTTTTTTTTTTTTTTTTAATTGTAGATGGACACAACACCCTTATTTATTTATGTCTGGTGCTGAGGATGGAACCCAGCGCCCCACTCGGGAAAGGCAAGTGCTCCACCACTGAGCCACAATCCTCAGCCCCTCAGGGTCTTTCTTTGTTTCTGCTTTTGTTTGTTTGTTTTGCAAAATGCAAAACACAGCACTAGGGGAGTCCTAGGCCTTCAGATGTCCTTCTGAAGGGTATTTGGCTTCTGGGCTCTCCAGATTCTTACAGTCCTTTTGTTCGAGAGTGGAAATGCCAGGATAATATTTCCAGTTAATCTGCATGTTCTCAGCATCCCTTCTGCTAATACAGAAGCCCCTCCGGCACACGCTTTGGTGAGCATCACTGAAGCTCTGTGGTCACTGCATCTGGAGTGTGGACACTGGGTCATTGGGATCTCTCTGCACTCACTCGACACTCCCAGAGTGCAGACTGCTGATTTCTTCGAAGGCTACCTACCCCCAGGGACACAAACCAGTCCATAAATCCTCGCAGAATGGCTTTTAAATTAAAGGTGATAGAGCCACTTCTGCCCCTGGTTCTCCCTGGACTCCCAGTTCGTGGCCTTCACAGTCCTTCCCCCCATGACCAGCATGAGACCAAAGGTCTTTGTCACCTTGACCATGTCCATGGCACCTCTCCTTCCCTGGTGGGTTCTGCCACGCAAGGCTCTGAGTGTGATGGGCCTGGCACACCTGTGCTCCCAGGCTCTCTTGCAAGGGCCGCTCTTGTGTATTCGCCCCTGGGAGCCCAACTTTCACCAAGACTGTTCCCTCTGCGGGGCCTCTTGGAACTCAAGAGAAGTATAGGATACTTTTATTTTTAGGCACTTAGCATGTTTTAGCATGTTTTAAAAAGAGAAAATGTAACCATTAGGGTCAAGTTTGTGGCACTTGAAGGATGTTCCCTTCTAACAAGTAACCATCTGTTACACCATTGTAGTCTTGTCAGGAATAATGTCTGATTTAGGGCTTTGATGAACATAAGGCCTCAAGCAACAGGCTTGAGAGCCCAGGGCCCCAGTGACAGGCCAAACCTCTGACCCAGACTTTGACCCCAGAGTCAGTGGTATAATTAGGAAGCCTGTGGGCGGCTGGCTTCTCTGCTCGGTGACTTCTCAGGACCAGACTGAGTTCAGCAGAAAACTGTCCAGAATTAAGGGGGTGTGTGAAGGACAGCTCATCTCAGGGCCTAAGGTTCTGCTGTTGTTCCCAAGTGGGGTGGTTGGGGTTACGGCAGGCCAATTTTGTTATTAAATAGTGTATGATATATTTCAATTCTATATTATTTATTTGTTTGTTTTGGTTGTTACCAGGGATTGAACCACTGGGTCACATCTCCCACCCACCCCCCCCCCCTTTTTTTTGTAGATATACTTTTATTTATTTATTTTTATGTGGTGCTGTGGAGGATCAAACCCAGTGCCTTACACATGCTAGGCAAGTGCTCTGCCATTGAGCTACAACCCCAGCACCCCCAGCCATTTTTATTTTTTGAGACAGGGTCTCACTAACTTGCTGAGGCTGGCTTTGAACTTGCAATCCTCCTGCCTCAGCCACCCAAGCCACTGGGATTATAGGGCTGTACCACCACACCCAGCTAAGTCTTTTTAAAAGTTAAAAAAAAAAAAAATAGGGGAATGGGGTTTTGGCTCAGTGGTAGAGTGTGAGGTACTGAGTTCAATCCTCAGCACCACATAAAAATAAATAAAGGTATTGTGCCCATCTACAACTGAAAAAATTTTCAAAAATGTAAATCCTCAAATCCCCTTGAACAAGATGACACATAACTAATCACAGAGATGAATATGCAATCAATGAAACACTGACTAACTACACCTTTTTCTCGCCAGCACCTGGTCAATGTTTCTGATGAAGAGACACACATTCATATTTTACCCCCACAAACCAAATACTTCCAGATCAGCTATGTGAAGAAGGTAAGCGTCGCGGGGTCGCCTGCCCTCCCCACGCTATTCTTTGCTGGGCTGTGGTTTCCTGTGTCTCCAGCCTGCTTGGGCGGGAGCATAGCATGCTGTCACCACAGGGCTGCTGTCTGTGAGGTCTGGTGTTTGTCCCAACAAGAGCCTACCTGCTTTCCAGGAACACTACCTTGTCCCTGGCTTGTCCCTCATGGTCACCATTACCTTTTCTCCTGATGAGTGGCGATACTATTATGACTGCATCCGCGTTCACTGTAAGGTAAGTTTCTTAAAATTTCCTTTTTGTTGGGGTAGGGAGGGGTCAACATTTCTCTCCTCAAGGGAGGGAGAAAGACATGCAATGACCAGTCAGAGCTTTCTCAGCCTCGGGTGGGCAGTCCAGCTGGCCGGGAAGGAGTGTGGCCCAGTGATGGACACCCCAGGTGGGCTGGTGTTAGGCTCCCAAGGACCTGGGCAGGTTCAGGAGACACTGTGTGCTGCGTGGCCTGTGTAGAAACCTCATTTATTGTGTGGGACTGGGAGGTGATGGAGACTTGAACACACTCTTAAAAGTTCTAGGCTGAAAAATCAACACACACCCAAGTTGTGATCAGAGAAACAGAGGCAGCCCTGGGGGTCTGTGGGGAGGTGGAGCCTGGTGGCCTGACCCCCAGGTGGCTGCACGGTTTGTTCCTTAGTTTGAACCTGTTCTAGGTCTCCTCATTCACCCTTGGGCCTCCAGCCAGAGCCAGCTCCACATGTTGTCCATTCTCTGAAAACTGTCACCTCCTCCCCACCCTTTCTCTATACTGCAGAGAATCCAGGAGCTTGAGAAACCTCAAGGTTAAGAGCATTCTTCATGTTTCAAAAGTAAAGTGGAGGGGCTGGGGTTGTGGCTCAGTGGTAGAGCGCTTCCTAGCATGCACGAGGCACTGAGTTCAATCCCCGGCACCACATAAAAAATAAAGGCATTGTGTCCATCTACAACTAAAATAAAAATTCTTTTTAAATCCTTAAAAAAAAAATAAAATGGAAGAGTATGATTTGGTAATGTTGAGTTTCTTTTTTGTTTTTCCTTTATAAGCAACACTGTTATTATTTACTATCTGTACCAAAAGGTGACTTATCTTTGGTTTTCCTTGTTGAAGACAGAATAAAAAATTTGCCAACTTAATTTTTATAAATCAATGGCATACCTCACTGACTCACGTCATCATATTGGAGATGACTTCCCACAAGGGGAGAAAGAACCTTAGGCCCAAGACATCACAAATATTTTAGATCAAGAAACACATTTCCTTGAGATTGTGACAAACCATTATTGTTCTTTGGAGTTTCCATTTTTTAAAAAAAGCATAAAAATTAAACCAGAATATTGTTTTCAGAAAAAAATATTCTGTACTCTGCAGAAGAAAAATTCCTAGAATGGGCATTGTACAGAGTGCCAGGGCATGTTTCCTGCCACACCTAATAATGCTAATAATAACACCTCATATTTATGCAGTACATATACATATATATATATATATATATATATATATATTTTTTTTTTTTTTTTTTTTTTTTTTTTTTTTTTTGGTACCGGGGATTGAACTCAGGGGCACTTGACCACTGGGTCACATCCCCAGCTCTTTTTTTTTTTTTTTTTTTTTTGTGTTTTATTAGAGACAGGGTCTCACTGAGTTGCTAAGTGCCTCGCCGTTGCTGAGGCTGGCTTTGAACTCATGATCCTCCTGCCTCAGCCTCCCAAGTGCTGGGATTACAAGCATGCGCCACAGCGCCCGGCAGTACTTATAATTTTTAAGGTTGTCATCTGCTTTAACTCTTAAAAACACCTTTTAGGAAAGGCACGATTGTCTCAATCGCACAGCCGTGCAGCCACCTGGGGGTTAGGCCGCCAGGCTCCACCTCCCCACAGGCCCCAGATCTGGAGAGAATAAAGGTCTTGCTCAAGGTCAAACGTTGTGCAGAACTGGAAGCACATTTCAAGGCCCTCTTGTCAGTACATTGCTTACTATTCTATGATGATAAGATCCTGTGCTGGTTTCTCTTTCTCTCAGGCCACCAGTGAGTGCCTTTGCTTGTGATTTTTTTTTTTTTTTTTTTTTTTTGAGAAGCAGACAGGTTATCATCATTATTTCTATGTGGGACATGATTATCTTTAGCTTTCTTGGTAATAATGAATTCATTTCAATGAATTTCCTGCACTTTATTTATGGCTAAGAAAAAAAACTCAATATTTCTAATGTTGTATTTACACACCGAAGTTTCTTAAGGAATTTTTTTAGATGATAAAAAATAAAATAGGAAATAAACCATCTTCAAGTTTGTCTTTAAAGGTTATAGTTTTCAGAATGTCGAACTTGACTTTCTTTTCCTTAATTTTAGGGGGATGACACTTTGCTTGTCCCTATCCATGCCTATCCTGTCATGAACACATTGGACTTTCCCAAGTTTATAAATCTATCCAATGTTCTTCTTGGTAAAAGGTGAGTTACAAAAAGGAACCAGAAAAATGTCATAGTGTTGAAAAGTTAAGAGATACTTACACAAAGGAAAACTTAGACTTGTGTTCTTCTAGTGGAAGTTCATCTTTCTACCTGAATCAGACTGGACTTTTAGCTGCAAAAAGAAAAACAGACAAAACAAAGTCAAATTATTGTAACAAAGAAAGGGAATGTATTGGGTTATTTGATTGAAAGGTGCAGGGGAGGTAGGTCTTCAGGTATGGATCTAGGGAGTTTAAATTAGTTTGCAGGAACCTTTCTCTCCCCATGTCCTGGTTCTGCTGTCTTCTGCTTCCTTCTCAACAGGTTCCCACTCATAGGGGAAAGACAGCTACTGATCCTTGCCTGGCAATGGGAGAGACTGAGGGGCTAGAGGAATTGGGGTAGTCAAGCAGAAACTAAGGACTGAGTCTTATTGGACCAACTTGGATCATATGCCCATCTATTAACCAATCTGCTTTTAGATGAAGGGAAGACAAAGACAACAGTAATTCACTATAGGAGCCAAATCTCAGATTCTCCCCTTCTTGTTAGGAAAATGGTTAATGATTTCATTATTTGAAATTTAATTATGTCTCATTTTTTTATTTTTATTTTTATAATTTTTAATATGTACAACTCATAGTGCATGTATTTAGCATCTTTTTACATACAACTGTTTGTATACAAAGTATATTCATACAATTCAGTCTTCAATCATGCATTTAAGAAAATGATATCCATCTCATTCAACCATCTTTTCTTATTTTTTTTCCTTTTCTCTCCCTCCCTCCCCCCTTGCTCCCTCCCTTCCCCTCCCTTCCCTTTGACCATTCTAGTGTTCCTCTAGTCCTCCTATGTACCCCCCCCCCCCACCATCCAACAATACTATGAACTAGCCTCCTTATATCAGAGAAAACATTTGGAACTTGGATTTTTGAGACTGACTAACTTCACTTAGCATTATGTCTTCCAGCTTCATCCATTTACCTGCAAATGCCATTAAATACTTATCAAATGCCTATTACCAGCCCTAGTGCTCTGTCTCTAAGGATATAAAGAAGTTGGATATTGAGCTGCTGGATATTGATATATAATGGCCATGCCAGTTGCTAAAATATCAAAATGCTACTGATACTAGTTGGGAAATGATGCTGTCCTGAGTCCTCACCTCTTCACCCAGCCAGCAGCCTCTCCCCTGCCCCCCTACCTCCCAGTGATTCAGCTACTAAGGAGTTAACACCCAGTGACTTGGGGGCTGGGGAGGCACCTGTAGCCTTAGAGCTTATTGGTTGATATTTTAATATCACTCATGGTAAAAGAATGACTGGTTCTGCAGGTCTCTGGGTCCATGGGGAGTGGGACCTGTCCTCAGTTGATCGCACCATTCCAGTGCTGTGGTAGGGACACACGTAGGGAGCTGTGTGGGCCAGAAGAGGAAGCACTCAGCTCTGACTGGGGAGATGCAGAACATCCTCAGTGGCACAGGAAGTGACATCTGGGTTAGCCTAGGAGTACCCCATTGGCTGGAGACACGAGGATGGCACTCAAAGCAGGGAGAGAGCATCTACCTACGAAGCCATGGTGCAGTAGAATATGGACCACATCTTAAAGGTGATGAGGGGCCCTGAAGGTTCTGACTCATCCTGTGGTTGGTCACGGTGGCAAAAGTGCGTGGGCTTCAGCAGGCCTGGGGGACAGGAGCAGAGCTGCAGGCAGCGTGGAGCAGGGGTACTAAGCACTGAAGGCCTGAGGCATCCATTAGAATGCGGAGCAACGGGAACCCTTTGAGTGGTGGAAACCAATGCGCATGAGCTGTAGAGCCCCTCTTTTTAGCACTACCTGTTGTACTGAGTGGAACTCCAGAATTCAGCTCTTGTGTGATTCTCTTCTCTTCCCCTACCCTGCACCTTCCTGGCGAGTTTCTGACTCAGCATCTCCGCCTGCTTTTGTTTAAGAACAACTCCTTAAAAATAATGCATGCAAAAGAGGATAATAATTTGTACACTTAAAGAATAAAAATAACGAATACTTATTATTAGGCATAAAACATGACCAGTAGCCATGTAGGCACTATTTTGAATCTTGTGATTCAAAATTGTTGTTCCCTGAGATTTACTTTAACAGTTTTGACACATGTTCCTCTAATAATGCATTCTTTAGCTTCGCCCATTTTTGATCTTTCTGTAAATGGAATCGTACTATGCATAAGTTCTTTGGTAACTTGCTGTTTTCATACATTATGATTTTACGGCTTAGCTACATAAGTGTGCATAGCTGTAGTTCACTGTGGAGCAGGTCTCCTGTGTGAGTCTACCACATTTTTCATCTACTCTACTGCTTATGGACAATGGGTCGTTTTCACTGTTGTTTTATTCTGTGTTGAACACTGATCTTGTGTATTTTTGCACATGGCTCATGGGGCATATGTTCTGGAGGTCTCTCCAGTCATGTACCTAGAAATGAAATTGCAGGTCACAGCACAGGTTCATTGTTGGCGTGCAATGCCACTGTTTTCCAAAATGGTTATGTGCATCGGCACACCCACTCAGTGCATGAGGATTCTCATGTCTCCTCCTAATTACTCTGTTGGTCATATTTTTGCCACAAGACAAAATGCCTAAGAAAGGCGACTTAAAGGAGAAAAGATTTATTTTGGCTCAGTTTCAGAGGTTCCAGTCCGAGTTCGGTCAGCTTTGGGCCTGAGTTGAAGCACCTCATGGTGGAAGGTGTGGCAGAGGAAGGTGTGGCTCATCTCATGACAGCCAGCAAGCAGAGAGAGCCAGAGTGAAGAAGGGACTGGGATAAGAAATGCCCTTCCAGGGCATGCTGCAAGTGACCTACTTCCTCCAAATAGGTCCCACTTCCTGCATTTTCTACCACCTCCCAATAATGCCATCAGCTACAAACCCATCAACAGATTAGTCCACTGATGAGGTCAGAGCCCTCAAGATCCAGTCGCTCCCAGTAGCCCCTCTCTAAGCGTGGCTGCTGGACCAACGCTTCAACACATAAGCCTTTGGGGTGAGGGACATTCCTGATCCAGACCATAGCTAGTGCCAACAGTGGGTGTGATCAGACTGTCACAGCCTTGGTGACACATATTCCTGGCCCCATGGTCTTCCATTCTCTATTTATTTTCCCAGAAACATTCTGGAAGAGCTGGGCGCGGTGGCGCACGCCTGTAATCCCAGCACTTTGGGAGGCTGAGGCAGGAGGATCACGAGTTCAAAGCCAGCCTCAGCAATGGCGAGGCATTTAGCAACTCAGTGAGACCCTGTCTCTAATAAAACACAAAAAAGAGCTGGGGATGTGACCCAGTGGTCAAGTGCCGCTGAGTTCAATCCCCGGTACAAAAAAAAAAACAAAAAACATTCTGGAAGAACTCTATGCCAGTTTTTCCTCCGTCCCTCTCACCAGCCCTTCCTGTCTTCACCATCTCCTTTTCAGCTTAAGTATCTCTGTGTAGGGAGCCCAAGAACTTATAAATAAGCGAATCTCTCCTCACAGGACCCGTGAGAGACCAAATAGCGATTTCCTTTAAGTGAACAAATACAGCAATTTTTTATTAAAATTAAGGTTTCAGGAAACAACTGGCTTTCTAGTCCATTAATAATTCTTTCTTCTTTTTCTTCCTCTCCACAAATTACTTTTTGTTTGGGTCTTAAGCCAGGCTTATGAGTTGGAAAAAGTAGTTTATTAAATTGTTAAAAATAGTATGACTTATAATGCAGGCATCATCAGTCTTGAGCTCTTAAAACAAAACTGCCACTTCCATGGGCCCTTCCCCAGCTGTTTTGTGCGTAATATCCTTCATTTGTAAAATCAGAATGAAAATTCCAGCTAAACAGTTTATTTGACTAAGTTATTGTTTATAATGGTGTAATATTTTTTTTTTTAAAAAAATCTTTCAAAATATAGGGAACCCTACATTTTTCCTCCAGACATTCTGGCAGAAGGCAGCTAAACCCAGACTTTATGCCCTTTACGTAGTGACTCTTCACCAAATTTTAACTATTCAAACCCTTCTATGCTATGTTCCATCCAAAATGTGTGGGAACAGGATGGGGAGTGTTTGAAACAATTCTCACCTAAAAGATTACCTGTTGATTCTTGGGGGTTGAAGGTATTGTTTGGGTACTTCTTTATTCAGCATTCATTTTTATGAATTCTTTCATCAAATGCTTGACATGTGTCAGGCACAGTGTTAGGTACTGTCTTCATTCATTTTCTGTTGCTATAACAAAATACCTGAGACTGGGTGAGTTATAAAGAATGGAAGTTTACTCTGACTCAGACAAAGAGAGGCTTCAAAGTCCAAAACATGGTACCAGTATCTACTCAGCTTCTGGTGAGGGCCTCTTGGTAAATGGGCAAGAGGCAGTGTGTGGATGAGACAAAAGAGAAGGGGCCCCCTTGCTTTATAACAAGTCACTCTCATGGGAACTAGCCCAGTCCAGCAAAAGCAAGAACTCGACAGGGTGAGAATTAACCCAGTCCTATAAGAAAGGCATTAATCTCTCTCAACAATCTGTTCACTTCTTGAGGCCACACCTCCACAATCAAAATTCAGCATGAGTTTTGGAGGGGACAAACCCTATTCCAACCATAGCAGGTAGCAAGGATGCAGAGAAAATTAAGACCTGGACCGTGTTTAAATGAACAGTTCCCATGTTTGACTTAGTGTCTTCTGAAATAGGATGCTTAGCCAGCCACTCGAGGTAAATTGGGGGTAGGGGGTTGAGGGCACTCAGACAAGATTTCCAGGAGGAGAGCATGTCTGAGCCCACCTTTGCGGGAGAGCCTGAATGGAGCCAGCCGAGGAAGGGAGCGGGGAGAAGTGACGAGCGGGGGGTGTTCCAGGCAGAGCAGCAGCATGGGTCGCGGCAGAGGTGTGAAATGGCGCAGCACATTCGAGCTTATCCAGAACATTCTGTGATGAGGCCTGAAGGGCAAAGCATCACACCGGGGACAGCCGTGCAGCCAAAAGATTTATTCAACAGCCTTCGTGGCTGGTAGCGAAAACCGGAGAAGAGGTGCTCTGGTCGAAGGTCGAAGAGGTGGGAGAGGGGAGTCAGGGAGAAGGGAGTGTGCAAGCTCTGGTGGGAGAAGGGAGTCAAGGAGAGGGGAGTGTGCAAGCTCTGGACAGAAGGTGGGTGCCTGGTCGCACCGGCTCTCTGGAGCTGTCGGCTAGAGCAGCTGCTGTCTGGCTGGAGGCTGGAGCTGCCAGCTGGGAGCGGCCGTCGGGCTGAAGGTGGTCGGTCTGGAGCTGTCGGCTGGAGCAGCTGCCGTCGGCTGGAGGCGATGGGTCTGGAGCTGTTGGCTGGGGCAGCTGCTGTCGAGCTGGAGGCGATGGGTCTGGAGCTGTTGCAGTGGCTTCCTCCTCTCTGCAGCGACGAGCCGATGTATCTGTCTTCCTCCTCTCTGCAGCGACGAGCCGATGTATCTGTCTTCCTCCTCTCAGCAGCAACAAGCCGATGTTGTGTCCATGTGTGTCTCTCTCTGTCTGAGTCTCTCAGACAGGGCCTTATATAGGGATTTCTGGTGGGGGGTGCACTAGAGCAACCCCAAACACCATTGGCTAGAACAGGGTGTCCTTTAAGCCTATTGGCTCTTGCCTGGGGAAAAGAAACATCCTGCCTGGGGAAGAAACATCCTGCCTGGGGGAAAAAACATCCTGTCCGGGGAAGAAACATCCTGCCGAGAATGAAACAAGGTTGCTTCTCTCAGGATGTGGAGAACTCTGAGGGCGGGGGAGGGTAAGCTATCTATCAAGGCCTGTGTTGCAAGAGCCATGGTGTGAAGGTAGGGAAGGCTGAGTGAGAAGGGCCTCCTAGGCTTTTCTGGGAAATGCAGATTTAACCCTGAGGCCTTTACTGAAACTTCTAAGCAGAGAATCAGCACAAGCATATCTGCATCTTAGAAACCTCTCTCTGATGATCTTGTGCAGAGAACTGGAGGGACAAGAGCAGGACTGCTCTGGTCAGCCAGAAGAGGATTCTGAGAGGCGCCGAGAGGCTGTGTTTTCCAGGGTCACACAGCCACCGTGGAGCAGACACTGAGCTGGAATCCAGCTGTGTCAGAGTTGTCTGTGCTGTAAACATGACACCACATTACCTTGTCTGCTCTTCTGCTCATTATAAGTAACCCAGTCTGTGGTTTTCTGTGATAGCAGCACAAAAGACTTACCTTTTTAAAAAATGTTTCATTGCAGGACATGGTAGTACATGCCTGTAATCTCAGTGACTCAGGAGGCTAAGGCAGGGACAATCACAAATTTAAGGACACCCTCATCAACTTAGCAAGACCTTCAGCAACTTACTGAGACCATGTCTCAAAATAGAACATAAAAAAGTAACTTGGGATGTAGCTCAGTGACAAAGCACCTCTGGATTCAATCTCTAGTACAAAAAAAAATGTTTTATTGAGATATGATTCACATATCATAAAACTTACTAATTTAAAATGTATATTCAATGGCTTTTAGTATATGCAACTGTCACTACAAATAATCTTAGAACATTTTTGTAATCCTCAAAAGAAATCTCATAATCAAGTCCCATCCTCATCCCTCAAACTCCTCAGTCCTAAACAAGCTCTAATTTATTTTCTGTCTGTATGAGTTTGCCCATTCTGGACATTTTAGATAAGTGGAGGTATATTATGAGGTCTTTCGTGACTTACTTCTTCCATTTAGCATAACATTTTCAAGGATTACCCAACTTGTAGTTCATCCAACCTGATCAGTACTTCTTTCCTTTCTAAATAATATTCCGTTTCATGGACATGCCACATTTTATTTACCCATGCATTAGCAGATGGATAGTTGGGTTCTTTCCCCTTTAGGACTATTATAAGTACTGCTGCTATGAATATATGTGCATGTATTTTTATAGGGATATGTTTTTCATTTCTCTTGGGTATGTACCTAGCAATAGAATTGTTAGATCATATGATAATTCTATGTTTAACATTTTGAGGAAATACCAGACTGCCTTCCAATGCAACCATTTCTACAGCCAAAGAGGAAATACTCTACATTATAAAGAAGCACAGAGTTGGTATAGAACACAAATTCAGGAAAAGGTGGATTCAGAAGAGTATGTTTTCCCTCTGCACATAGAATTGATTTGGACAAAATTGTCAAAAGTTATAGAATTTGTGTATCATACCACTAATTTTGCTGTCCTACTTTGGAGCTGCTAGCAGGATCTCTTTGGGGATGGATGGCACTTGGGTCCATTTTCTATGAGGTCCTGAAGTAGACTAGTTTATCTTCATCAACTGCAATGTCTGTGGTTGGATCTGATGGCTGTACATTTTTCTTACTGAGATAAAATGTCATGTGGACACTTGCCAACTACCTATAAACAACTTGGCAGCTTCAGATCTGGTAAAATGTGCTTTGACAGCCTCTATAAATAACAAAACATTCCATTCCATTTTCTGCCCAACAGCTCTGAGTCAAACACCACATCGTGGGGGGCAGAGGACTTGCAGTTCTCGTTCCCTTCTGCAGGCAGAAACTGCTTTGTAACTGGATAAGCCTCACCGTGGAGGCTCACGAAATGCACTAACAAACAACTCAATATCTTAGAGTGTATTGTAGATGAAACACAATCTCACCTTTCCTGTAGATAGAAGTAAACAAGAACATGCCTACGTGAGATGTGGAAATGTCATATCATTCCATTACCACAGTTATAGAAAGATTTGTGTTCACCCATCTTGCTCTCTAGTTTCTGCAACTGCAGTTCTCAGCACTCAATAACTAGCTGAAATCTTCAGCAAACGCAGTCAGTTGACCAGTTGTTCTCTCATCTACTGAACTCCGCTGCACCAAAGTGACTCTGGTGACCAGCTGGCTAGTGTGATATAGACAGGTGCACCTGAAAGTCACCCAGGGAGGGGATGGGAAGTCCACTCTGAACCTGGTCTGTGGGCCCCCCATAGCAAGCCGACCATGCACCATTGCAGGGCAGCAGGGGCTGCTTAAGCCACAGGGCCATATTAACAACACTCACAGAGGAGGTCTCTGGCTACTCAATTCCAAAGCCAGAGTATGTTGATTCCTGGAACTTTTAGGTCATACATTTAGAAATTAACCGAAACATGTTTTCCTTGAGTAGAGAACCTTGTGGCTCATTTTAGAAAGCGTGGAAATATCTGAGGTCAGAATATGATGCTGGAATTCCACCGAGTTCTCTCCCTGCCCCTGGATTTTAAACATATGGGCCACGTGGAAATGAGCACTCTTCACTAGCACCAGGAGGGAAGATTGATGGGAGAGTCTGCAGACCCAGGCACAGATGACAGCCCAGCCCTGTTTTGCACTGTGCCGACCGTGAGCCTTCATGGGAGGGGACTGAGAACCAGCTGTAACTGCAATAGAATGAAGGTGTCAGGGGAAGACTACAACACTGATCTGCAGGGGGAGTTTCTCAAGGTCTCCCCACTTGAAGAGAAGTAATTGACATTTTTCAGTTGGTCAGGGAAGCATGCTTTTTACTCTTTTCCTGTATGCCAAACTCAAAGTTGACTGGAAGAGCAGCAGCATTCTATGAAAGCGTGCTGACAAGGGTGATGTGAGCTTGTGGACACACTGTGCTTCTCTTCAACCCCTATCTGGATCTGTGGAATGGTAGTGAGCTTGTCTTCAAAATTGGTACTTGGATAGAACCATCACTGTCCCTGAACATCAGCCTGAGTTTTCTCTGTATGAAAAACTCCCCCATGCTTTGTAGTTAGAATTTCTTTGATTTAATATCCTTTTGTTGACCAAGTGTTTTATTCAGGGTTCTCTAGAGGAACAGAACAACAGGGTGTGTGTGTGTGTGTGTGTGTGTGTGTGTGTGTATGTATGTGTATGTATATATATATATATATACATATATATAATATAATCATATATATATATGATTATTGAAGGGCAAAGCATCACACCAGGGACAGCCGTGCAGCCAAAAGATTTATTTAACAGCCTTCGTAGCCGGTAGCGAAAACCGGAGAAGAGGTGCTCTGGCCGAAGGTCAAAGAGGTGGGAGAGGGGAGTCAGGGAGAAGGGAGTGTGCAAGCTCTGGACAGAAGGTGGGTGCTTGGTTGCACTGGCTGGGATCTCTGGAGCTGTCGGCTAAAGCAGCTGCTGTCTGGCTGGAGGCTGGAGCTGTCAGCTGGAGCAGCTGCCGTCGGATGGAGGCGATGGGTCTGGAGCTGTTGGCTGGGGCAGCTGCCGTTGGCTGGAGGCGATGGGTCTGGAGCTGCCGGCTGGGGCAGCTGCCATCGAGCTGGAGGCGATGGGTCTGGAGCTGTCGGCTGGAGCAGCTGCCGTCGGCTGGAGGCGATGGGATGGGTCTGGAGCTGTTGGCTGGGGCTTCCTCCTCTCTGCAGCGACGAGCCGATGTTGTGTCTGTGTGTCTCTCTCTCTGAGTCGCTCAAACAGGGCCTTATATAGGGATTTCTGGTGGGGGGGTGCACTAGAGCAACCCCAAACACCATTGGCTAGAACAGGGTGTCCTTTAAGCCTATTGGCTCTTGCCTGGGGAAAAGAAACATTCTGCCCGGGGAAGGAACATCCTGTCTGGAACATCTTGAAACAAGGTTGCTTCTCTTAGGGTGTGGAAAACTCTGAGGGTGGGGGAGGGTAAGCTATCTATCAATTATAGAAAGGGGTCTTATCAGATTGGCTTATGCAACCAGAAGCTAGATAGGCCCACAAAGGCCCTCTGCAGGCTGGGGAGCTGGAGGAACCAGTAGCTGCTCAGTCCAGGAAGCTGAAGCCTCAGAACAAGAAGGATCAGTGATGCCACCTCAATATAGGACCACAGGCCTGGAAACTCCCTGGAGAGTCACCAGTCAGGGTCTTCTTTAGAAGAGTGAAGGAGCTGGAATCTGATATCTTCCAGCCGTCACAGCAGCAATCAAGGACCCGTTAAGAAGAATGGAGGTGCGAGCTTGCATCTGCAGCTGCTTCCTGTTCTTCCAACATTTTTGTTCCATCCAAGCCTCCAACCTATTGGACTGTGCTTCCCACACATAGGGAGGGTCTCCGCTTCAGTTCACTGTCCCAATCATTCCTTGACACAGCCTCACTGACACACCCAGAAGCCTCTTAATTTTAGGCATCTCAATCCAATCAACTTCACAATGCAGATTAACACCAAGTATCCATCCAGTCAGTCATCTCCACCCAGTCTCTTTTTATGAATTTTATCAGGAAAAGGAGATTATCCATTTTCTAAACTATAGGGATCTATAATGATAATAATGTAAAGGCATAAATGCTTCCCCCTTTCATTTAGCAGAAGTGGGCTCCAACTTGAGATAGTTAACAGAGGGGGGTTCTATGGAAGATCTGGGTTAGTTTTTGCTCTGTCTTCCTCACAAAATTCTAGCCTTCTGACTCTTGGAGAAAGCAATGGAAAGACTGAAAACCTAAAGTGGGAAAAGCCATATCTGACCTCATGAAAGCCCAGCTTGAGCACTGTAATGTTCTATTTTTCTCCCGTGGACTTTGTACAAAGTGTTCAATTGATCTGTTTATGATTGACATCAGGAGCAAATTAATGTATGTGTTGGGAGTTAAAGGTGTAGCATTCTTGTTTAGGGTCTGCTATATATAAATTCTTGGAATGATCCATTGCATTCAGCAGCATATGCATATTGTGGCTTATGTGAAAACATCAAGCTAGTAGCATGTACTAAGCAGTAAGAAATTTGAAATTATTGTTAGGAAAAATATTCACAGATGAATTCCCAGTTCTAATACTTAAGGCTCTAAGATAAGGAATTTCAATATCTATCCAGCACATTCCTGGGAAGAGCAAAGGCAAAAGTTGTGGATGGTTTCTGGTCCTGCAGAGACACCCTTAAATTGAGAGTGCTTTCTGGGTGTTCCTCTGCCTTGCTTGGTTTACACAGCTGTCAACCCCCGCTCTTAACACCACACAAGGAGTCATGAGTGGTTGCAGCTGCTTTTGCAGCATGACAGGTTTGTGGTACCTCTACATACACACATGCACAGGCACATGTACAAACACACATGCACACATTCATGCACACATGTGCACACTCAGATGGTCAATGTGCTTTTTTTTTGTACTGGGGATTGATCTTATGGGCAATCGACCACTGAGCCACATCCCCAGACCTTTCTATTTTGTATTGTGAGACAGGGTTTTGCTGAGTTGCTTAGGGCCTTGCTAAGTTGCTGAGGCTGGCTTTGAACTTGCAATCTTCCTACCTCAGTGAGTTGCTAGGATTACAGGCAAATGCCACTGTGCCCTACTCTCTAGAATATGATCATCTAATGCTTGGCAAAATAGTCAGCATAGAGTAACTAACAACCAGTCAATAGAATTGTGACTATAACTTCTTTTTAAAAAAAATATTTTTTTAGTTGTAGGTGGACACAATACCTTCATTTTATTTATGTGGTGCTGAGGATCGAACCCAGGGCCTCACATATGCGAGAAGAGTGCTCTACTGCTGAGCCATAGCTCCAGCCCCGTGACTATAACTTCTTAAACAGCTGTTTTCCATTAAATATGTCCTCAGTTTCTCACCTCAAATTCTTATATGTTGCAATTTCAAAACCTGTCGCTGCCTGAAGCGATTGCCACTTGGAGCAACGACACCACGGGAATAAGTTCAGAGGCAGACTGGAAACGAACAGGCTCTTTATTCTGCTAGCTTCTCTCTCTGGCTCCAACAACAACTCCAACACCATCCACACTCCTGCAACCACCACACAATGGTGCCGACCCCATTCACAATGTACCGGGCCAAGTCTTGTGAGACCATAGAAGTTGGTAATGCTTGAACATCTTTATGGCTCACAGCTAACCGCAATCTTAGCTATCTCCTTAATGAGGGCTCCTACAAAAACCAAGAGCATTTGAATTTAAGTTGATTTGCTTTACGAAATTCATTTCTTATTTCACCAAAAATTGAGCCTTTTGTTTTAATAATTGCTGGTGGGGATGCCACAAGGCAGCTGAGTGTCCTGCTGGCTGCATCAGGCCAAACTGATTATAGGCCATGTAGCTGGGAGGAAGTGCAGTTTGAATCTAGTGAGTATGTGGTTTCTTCTACCCCCTATTCTAAAAGAATATGAGCTGTTGGTAGCTTTTATGTGTCCTCTTATCTTCCCCCAATAAATACTATATTTTTCTCAATAAAGAAAAGCAGTCAGGCAGCAGGAGGTTTTTTCTCTCCTTACATCAATTTAGCTGCTTTCCCTGGAATCAGTTCCATTCTGCTGCCAGCTCTTCCAGTTCTCTGGGCTCCAGCCACAGGCCCTGTTTGCCCCTCCCCGGAGCCACCTCTGAATTTCACTCCTTACCCCCACTAGTTCACATCTGCCACCCTGGGGAAGTATAAGGGGCTATTTCCTCTCTAATTTATTGTTTTTATTAGTACTTTCATGCTAATATTTAATTTTAAGGGAATTTTATCCTGTAGATCCCAGTGATAGAGTCATCAAATTCATAGAGATAAAAAGCAAATGGTGGCTGCCAGGGGCTGGGGGCAGGGTTCGAGGAATGGGGAGAATAGTGTTCAGTGGGGACAGGGTTTCAGTTTTGCAAGATGAAAAGAGCTTTGCGGATGGGTGGGGGTGATGCTTACGCTCCAGTGTGAATGGACTCAATGCCACTGAACTACACACTTAAAATTATTTCAATGGTAGTAAATTTTGTTACAATTTTTAAAGGGTGTTTTCTGTTTTGTTTTGGTGCTGGGGCTAGAACCCTTGGCCTCACACATGCTAAGCACCTTCTAAGCTACATCTCCTACCCTAAAAGGGGGCTTTTCAAATATGAACTGCCTACATATGATCTTTACAAATGACAGCTAGGTCCCTTCTACCTTTTTCTGAAGTTAGTTCCTTTCCAGCCCTGGGAGAAATACTTTCACTTCTTTTACCAAGGTTGGAGAGGTGACCTCATTGCGTTCCAGCTCCCTCATGTTTTCACGAGGGTCCTGCTTTTCCTAAACTACTGGGCACACTGAGAGTGAGACTGGGGACAGCTTTACCAACAGGAAGGACCAAGTAAGGGTGAAGAAAAAACTGAACCAGGGACATGGAGGTAGCTGAAGGCCAGCCTCCCACACACTTCCATTCCATCACCTCTAATGTTGTTCTAAACTTAATCTAAGATGCAGGTGGTGTTTATTCTCTAAGTGTAAAAAACAATTAAATACCTAATAATTGAGCATATCTCCATGTAAATTTCTTTTGGTCTTTGTGTGACTGTATCATTGAGGATCATGGTTTGAGGCCCCAATTCCAGTGACATTAATTGTGTCTTTGAAAAAAAGATAAGCAACTTTTGAAAGTTCAAAAGAACTTGAAGCACCTGAGATAAAAGAGCATTTTTTTTTTTTTAATTTGAAATGTAATTTGCCCTCAGTTCTTTATATCCCTTCAAATTGTTGCCTGTTTGGAGGTTGGAAGTTCAACTTATCAGACAACTAACAATGTGTCTCAGATCCATCTGTTTTGTTGGATATATTCTCAGTACAGCAATTTATATCTTAAGCTTAAGTGAAAATAACTGGCCAGTTCCCAGAATTCCTTCTTTCTCCCTGTATGCATACCAAACTTGAGAGGAGATTGGTAACATTTAGGAAAAATTCTTGGAATTTGTGATTGCTGAAGCTGCTACAAGAAATTACCAGACTGGGCAGCTTAAACAACAAACGTTTCTCAAAGTTCTGGAAGTCCAAGATGGTGGTACCAACATAGGGCAGGTTCTGGTGAGGACCCTTGTCCAATTTTCCTCGCATGGCAGGGCAGGGTGCTGGTGGTGGAAAGCTCTGGCCCCTACTTCCTCTTAAAAGGACTCTAATCCCATTATGGGCAGTCCTCTCTCATGACCTTATCTAATTACTTCACAAAAGCCCCATCTCAGTCACGGAAATCGGTGTGTTAGCTTATGTATTTGGGGGACACAGTCTAGGTCTATTGGAAGATGTTATATAGGCCTTTATTAACAATTGCTAATGAAAGGAGATGACTTCTAAAAAGATTAACAACAAAAAGAACACAGAAGAATCAGTTTCAGGGAAGGTCAATAGAGAAGAGAACTATTCCAAACAATGTCATTAGCTGTCCCTTAACAATTGAGGGGTGATGCAGTACAGCAGTTAAGAGCTCAGGATCTGAAGACTGACTTTAAGTTCCACTTCACCATTTACTGTGTGACCTTGGACTTCCCCCATAGTTCAGTGTATGTATCCCTAAGATGGGATAAAGTGTTACTTTCCACAGATGGTTAAGAGGTATAGAGATGTAAGCACAAAGACTGGTACAAGGAAAAAAAGACTTCAAAATTGCCAGATTAAGACAGTAACCAGATGGAATAAAATAATCATTCTCTGAAGGATAAATGATATAGGAGGAAAGAGAATGCTGTTTGCTTCCATTTTTTTTTCTATGTAATAAACCACCCCAAAAGTAGTGCTTAAAAGAACAATAAGCGTTGATTTTGCTATGGATCTTCAACTTGGGCTTGGTTTAACAGGGAAGGCTCTCTCTGCTCCCTGTAGAGTCAGTGGCTCTATTGGAGGCTGAAAGATACACTTCCAAGATGTCCACACACCTGCTGGCTATTATCTGGGAGCTCAGATGGTGACCTGAGGGCCAGGAGCCTTGGTTCTCACCTTGTAGGTCTCTCAGAGGCCACTTGAGCTGCCTTCCTTGAGGATCAGAGTGGGTATCTCAAGAGAAGAAGGAGGCACCAGTTTCTTAGGCCTTGACCTAAGAAACAGGTACACCTGGTTCAGTGACTCACACCTGTAATCCCAGCAACTTGTGGAGGCTAAGCCAGAAGGATCAAAAGTTTTAGGCCAGTTTTCAGCAACTTAGGGAGGCTCTGACTTAAAATTAAATTAAAAAGAGCTGAATGTAACTCAGTGGCAGAGCACCCCAGGGTTCAATCCCCAGTAATGTGAACAGAAAGAAGGAAGGACATAAGGAAGGCAGGAAAGGAGGAAGCAAGGGAGGGAAGGAAAAAAGGGCACAGCATCATTTCCACAGTGTTGTATTTGTTACGTAGTGATGGAGCCCAGAGCCAAAGGAAGGAGGCACAGACTCTACCTCTCCGGGAGAGAATGTCAGAGTTTGTAAACTTGTTGAAAACCGTCAGAGCGTGTGACCCCACAACTTGCCCAGACTCTGCGTTATTTCAGCAGGCTTTGGTACATTTGCAAGGGAAAAGATGATACATGGACACATCACTTTTGTCTACTTCCTTTGCTCTGTGAATGATTTCCATATCAATGAGCAGTTGAAAAAGGAACAAATCCTACTAAATTGGCTTAGCCCCAGAATGACATCACTGAGCATCTCAGCTACAGCCGTCCCTTGGCAAGGATCTCACCAGGTCTGTGTTACTGCTCACCTTTATCTATATCCCTGTGTCAGGTATTCCCTTTACTTTGATGGCCTTTTCTTCAAACTCTACACATAGTAACTAATGGTTAATGTATGTGGCTCCTGAGTCCAGCCACCTTGGAAGCAGCTAGCATTCGTTGTGCTTTCTGTCCCTTACACTTCCTTCTCCAGGAAAGGAGCCAGATGTTATGAGGGCAAGGTGGCCTGCTTGTCGCACTCTCCAGAGAGTGAGAGTTTTGAAACAGGAAGTATAGTTGACTTCATGTTATCTCCAATGCAGGAGCCCTGTTTGGGGAGATGGCTATTGATTGCGGTTGACTTCGGGCCATGGAGTTTTGGACAATGCCACCTTCCATAGTCTCACGAGACTTGGCCCGGGATCTCGAGAGACTTGGGCCGAGCGCAGAGTGGGTCGGGGCCATTTTGGTTGTTGGTTGTTTGCTGGTGTGTGGTACATGTTAGAGTTGTTAGAGCCAGAGAGAGAAACTGACAGAATAAAGATCCTGTTTGTTTCCAGTCTGCCTCTGAACTTATTCCCGCGGCTTTGCTGCTCCAAGCGGCCATCGCTTCAGGCGGCGACACTCCAATAAGCCCACAGAGTGTTCATTCTCTCAGAAAGTCAGAAGGGACAAGAAAGAAATTGGAATTTATTTTATTGCATTTACTTTGTGTAAAGCACATTTGTGCTGTCTATTAGTAGGCATACAATTTGCACATGATCGTAATTTTAAAAGTATTTAAAAGGTTTGAGCTGGATTTTTTTCAAAACTAAGGAATAATTCTTTAAAAGTAGTTAATGTGTTTTATAATTGATAAAATACTTAAGTAATGAAGTAACAGGGATAAAAGTTGTGGTACTTCTGAAAGCACTAACTTGCACTTGCTTTCACATTTTAATTCCTGCAAGTTATAAAAGAACTCTAATTTAAGCTCCTGTTTGCTTCTGAGGAATCATGGGCACAGCTATGTATATCAGTGTTTACTGTAGATCATTTTTAATGGTATGTGGTGAAGAGAATTCACTTTAGTATTTTCATTTCCATCCAGTTCCTAGTGAGACTCTGTTTCTTCAAATATGAGAAACTTCTAAATAAACTAAACTTTGTGTTACCTAAACTTCCTGTTGATCCACATCCATCTAGACTGTCCTCTATTTATGGTTATGGGGCCATCCTCACTAATGTGACACCCATGATAGGAACAGCAGCCACGAGAGCCACACCCAGCGATTCCTTTGAGATTTGGAATTAGGATGCCTTGTACCACTGAGTCTCCTTCTGAATCATGGCACTGGGAGTTCTGTGCCCTTAACGGGTTGTTTATTTTTTCCGGACTGGTTAATGCATCAGGAACTTTGCTTCATGTAATTATCATTAAACAAAAAACCTTGACACCTTTTCTATAGGAATTATCAGAGTTGTGAAGTTAATTGAAAACAGTATTTATGACCAGTGGAAAAAGCCCCAAGAGGCTTTTTTGATTTGTTTCAGTTCAGGAAAATGCAACCATGCAGCTTTTAGCAGAAAAGCTCTGAACGTAAGACTGCACCTTGCTGGGACAGCTCTCACAGAGCCTTGGGGATGCCACCTGCAAGGGACACAGCCCACGAGGCTCTGCAAGTCTTCAGAGAGCACACTTGCACAGTTCAGTGCTTTACATTGTCTTTTACCCGCACATACTTACACCTCTAGGGCTTACGTAACTTGTAACGTGAGTTGAATCTACCCAGCTTGGGTGAAGTAGCTGGCACTCAGTGGGGCCTGGGAGTATGTTAGGTTGATTGCCTTGAACATGAATGACCTTTGTATGCTCTGCTTTCCAGAATTAGGGTGCATTTCAGAGAGTTAAGATTGACTGGATCACTCTAGGAGAAATGATTTAGGAACTATAAGCTTGGTAGAGAAACCTATGAAGTGTTCATCTCACTGTTGACTCACAAGAATACTCCATGTGTGACCCTCATCTAGAATTTGTATCAGAAATGTAGGACCTTGGGCATGATCCTATGAAGTCTGAAATAGACCTCTCCCTTATTAGAGATCTCGTATGCTCACAGGACAACTATCCTTGTCTCACGAGACATCACAGCTAACAAGAAACATTATATGACAAGTGAAAAATGATTAGAAGCAGGACATGGCCTGGCAGGCATTAGGAACTCTGCATTCAGAATGTGGGTCTCTCAAAAGTGCATTAGAGACATCTGGTCAAGATGAAGCTGAGAGTTACGCGGCCCCTCTTCTATCTCAGACACCTATTAGTGACAAATAAAATATTTAAAAAGAGGCCTGTGGAGAGACATACCTGTTACATTTCCAGTCAGGGAGGCCACACCTCCCAGGTAGCTCAACTAGCCACACCTCCCAGGCACCTTAAGACAAGACACACCTCCCAAGCACCTCAGGCTGGCCATGCTGCTGGCCACACCCCAGGTGCCTTACTGTGCCAATTACGACACACAGGTTTTCCTTTCGACCCCTGGAAGCCTATGGAACTGGGTTCGCTCTCTGAACTGAAACCCCTCCCTTTTCTTCTTCTTCTCTTCTTGCCACCCGTCTCCTCTCGCTGGTTCTCTCTCCCCCCTCCATGTGTCCCTTTGGCTGATTAATAAAACCCCCTTTTCTACATGGCGGTTCCAGCATGTGTTCATCTGCCCTACAAGTGAATAAGCCAATCCTCCAATTGAGAGGCCTGCAGAGGCAATTGCGGTGTCTAAGCCAACACCCACTAAGACTGCCAGGGTGGCTGCTCGTTTAGAGCGCCCCCCTTGAGACTGTAGGGAGGTAAGAAGGTCCTCAACTTCAGCTTCCGTATATAAGGTCAGGCTTGGAATTAAAACAACAGGGTAGCAGGGACCTGGGGTCTTAGCGTCAATGCATTGGAACATATGGGTGCAGCACCAAAATAGGAGAGGGGAAGGGAGAGTCAAATTGTCCGTTATGGGGTGCCAGGTGTGTTCCGGGCAAGAGTCATTGGCGGCAGCCCAACAAGAGGTAACATTAAAGAAAGGGGGAATAGTTGGAAGAAGGAGAGAGAGAGATGGTTGGTCGTGGCATGAGGAGGTCAGGGTGGCATTGGCTTGAACTGAGATTGGGACCAATAGAGACTTGTGAAGCGGCGCACAGAGGAAACAGGTTGAGGCATTAAAGGAGGAATAGTTCGCTAATGAGGAGAGAGATAAAGAGAGGATGGAGTTCCAGGAGAAAGAGACTCATTCAAATGTCGAAGATGGGTTCAAGTCTGTTGCCTGGTGGCATTAAGTATCTCGAGGGCCCTGGCAGCAGAAGAGTCTTTTATAATCTTTTCTATAATGATTTTACCTCGACCATGGGCCTATTTGTGATTAGCAAACCCTACCGCAGCAACACGACTCTGCCAGGAAGAAGGGTTAGTAATCTTGAAAGTCACGTTGTACTGTACCTCAAGGATTAGAGTTGACTTGGTATAATTCCCCAGGTATTTGTTGCTCCCATAACGGGATGGAACCAGTGATAATTACAGCTCCAGGATGGACATCCGACCCATCCATCAGGGTCATTGCACCAGTTACCCAGGCTTAGTGACAAGGCAGACAACTCTGTGGGGTGGGAACTGAATAGAAATATCAAGAGGGGAGCAGGGTGAAGTCACAGCACACAGACTATGGGTTCTGAAGCAGGCGGCAGGTGGTAGAGTTCACTCCAGTTGATACTGCCATTTACTCATGAGCAGTTCTGCTCCCCAAATGTTGAAGTTTGAACATTAGAGAAGCACACTGAGGCAAGCATATAAAGCAGAGTTTATTTAAAAGGGGGTAACATAGACTTCTCCCAGGGGAGAAGGGGGCCATTGCTGGTATCCTGGTATCCCAAGAAGTGAGTGCTTTTTTTTTTTTTTTTTTTTTTTTTTTGGTACTGGGGACTGAACTCAGGGGCACTCGACCACTGGGCCACATCCCCAGCCCTTTTTTGTATTTTATTTATTTAGAGACAGGGTCTTAGTGAGTTGCTAAGTGCCTCGCCGTTGCTGAGGCTGGCTTTGAACTCACAATCCTCCTGCCTCCCAAGTGAGGTCTGCCTTTTTTATATGTCCCAGGCTTCCTTTGTTCTCCTATTCTCTTCCCCTTATTTTTTTCCTTCCTGCTTACATGACCAGGCCCAGTGGAATGTCCAAAAGGTGAGAAGCAGATGGGCTGAAGGGGGAAGGGCAGGATGGAGCAGCCCTGGACACATTCATTAAAAACTGTATAGCTCCTGTAGGGAGGGGCAGTTCCTGGGACCAGTTACCTTGGCAACAGGTTGGGACAGGGCCAGGTTCTTGATAAGGGTGGAGGAAGGGCTCTGAAGAAATTAACATTTCAATCCCTCAAGGGACAGTCTCCAACTTCCCTGACTCACTCAAAATTGGCTTCCTTAATCCAACCTGACTCGATTTACTTATCTATACTGACTTCCTATCAGATTCTAGCTTCACCGTGAGGTCAAGGAGGCCACTTGGTCCACACATTCAGGACTAGCACCTAGCCTGCTTGCTGCTTGAGGCCAGGGGGAGATGGGGTGTTTCTCCTTGAGTCCCCCATGAAAGAGAGGGGATGGGGAAGTCTGCTGCTTATCCATTGCTTGGGCCTGGGCTTTGTACCCAGCTGTGGACAGAGGAAAGTGGAAGACACTCAGAGACAGCTCGCGACATGGAGCTGAGCCAAGCTGCCCGCTGGCCCAGTGACTGCACTGTGGCACCAAAATAGCTGCCTGGTAGGAACCCCAATATGCAGTCATAAACTCAATGTAGATTAAATACTTTTACTCAAAATGAGCCTGCAAATTCAAATTTCAAAGCACAAGACTAAATCTCATGATAATAAAGGTAGCCAAAATCCAACCATCAGAATATAGTTGAGAACAGAACATAATTGAAACTTTAAAATAGGTACATTTAGGATCCTCAATGAGATAAATGAAGCAAACTTCCATCTAAAAATGTAAAGAAATTATAAAGCAAAAGTAGATGGAAATTTGGGCTGGGGTTGTGGCTCAGTGGCAGAGCGCTTACTTAACATGTGTGAGGCACCCAGTTCAATTCTCAGCACTGCATATAAATAAATAAAATAAAGGTTCATTGACAACTAAAAAAATGTTTTTTAAAGTAGATGGAAATTTTAAGAAGATCAAGTATATAAGAAGAATCCATTAGAAATTATAGAAATTAAAAATACATTGAAATTTAAAATCTCAAATAAACTCTACACTTTAAACAGTTCAAGAAAAATTAATAAACTGAAAGATAATACTTAGTATTTTATCCAGAATTTAGCATAAAGCAATTAAATGTAAAAGGAAAGGAAAGGAAAAGGTATGGAATCTAGACGAAGCAACTCTAACATATATATGTAATAAGAGTTCTGTCAGCTGGCTGGGGCTGGAGCTCAGTGGTAGAGCACGTGAAGCCTTGGGTTAAACTCCCAGCACCACTGTTAGAAAACTGCTGAAACATAGTTAACTTAGCTGGGAACACCGTGTTAGTGAAATAAAAGGGTTTATTGGGGTGCCACATGGGCAAGGGTAGGGAAAGGAAGGGAAGGGAAGGGGGGGTAGGGAAGGGATGGAGGGGAATAGGGACAGGCAGGAATGGAGAGCAGGAACAAAAGGCGGCAGGAACAGGGCAGAGTTCAGTCTGGGGCTGGCTTAAATAGAGTAGGGGCCATAAAACCCCCTTGGAGTGAGTCCTTGTCCTATAGGCCAGCAGAGGTCATGGGGGGAGGTAGTGGTAGTGGACAAGGGACTTGCTGGTCAGGTTTTTGGTCACGCTGAGGATCCTGGGAGCTGTAGTTTTTCACAAGGCACCTGGGGAGGAGTGGCCTTCTGCCTGGGAGGTGCAGCCTCTGCCTAGAATCCAACAACCACAAAAGTAAATAAATAATTAAACAAACAAACAAATAAGAAGTTCTGTCAGAACAGAATGGAGGGAATTACAGACAAATAATGTGTGCTGTTAATATCTGAGAATCTTCTGGAATTGAAATTTAAGATAAATATGAAGCTTTAGAACAGTGCACTCAAGTATCAAGCAGCATAAAGATAAACTCCCACAAACATACACCGGAGTCAAACTGCAGAGCACCAAAGCTGGACCCTTAAAAGCTACCAGAGAGAAAAAAAGAGAATATATAATCTACAGAAGAAAGACAATAGCAATTCTTCATCGGCAACAGATAATTAGGAAAAGATGTGGAAATGCCAACAGAAATTATACAGTAAACCTTAATTTTTCCCAGTTAAATTATTGTCCAAGGAAAGAAATAAAAACTAATTTTATAGACCCAACTCTCACTAAAAGCAATTTTAAAAGACATATGCTAGCAAAAAGAAAAGAATATCCAGAAAGGCCCACGGGAATCCAGAAATAATGGCAAATGCCAAAGTTGACTCTACACATTGGTAAAATTAATTAATGATGAACTGTTTCTTAAATCAGTACTTTTTGTTGTTTAAAATAAGTTAAAACTAAAACTCAACATAGACTATAGAAGATGGAGAGGGTACAAGAGTTCTCGGTTGGCAGGTAAGTTCTGCCATGCTGCCTGAAAGTAGGAAGAAATACCAGATGCACTGAGAATTTATTGAACTTTATAGTTAGTAATGTATATTTTTTTCTAAATTAAGGGTAATAATTAAAATAATAGAAATGCAGTCTATTGCTGCTAAATCATAGGAGGAAGGAAAAAAAAGATATATAAAAGCAATCAGGGGCTGGGGTTGTGGCTCAGCGGTAGAGCGCTCGCCTAGCACGTGCGTGGCCCGGGTTCGATCCTCAGCACCACGTAAACATAAATGCATTGCGTTGTGTACAACTAAAGCAAATAAATAAATATTTAAAAAAAAAAAAAAAAGCAATCAGCCCTGGGGCCGGGGTTGTGGCTCGGCAATAGAGCACTCCCTAGCACATGCATGGCCGGGGTTCGATCCCCAGTACCACGTAAAAATAAACACATTGTGTATAACTAAAGCAAATAAACAAATATTAAAAAAAAAAAAAAAAAAAGACAATCAGCCCAGCAGGAGCCAAAAGGACAAAAAATGAAGCAAAGGTGATTTTTAGGAAACACAAAATAAGGTAGTATAAATGCATTCAAATACACACACACATATACACACACACATATATGCATATATATATGAATACATTATAGTATTTTCAACAAAGTCAAAATAAGAAAAGGCTTCTCTCTGTTCCACTCCCATTCAGTATTATACTGGGAGCCATTATCAGGGCAATGACAGAGTGCAGGGTGAGTTCTATGAATTGGAAAAGTCAACAGGTAAGGTCCTTGTTTGTTTCCATATCATATCATGTTCCACATAGAAAAATCTAAGATAACCTACAGATAAACTTTTATAACTTATAATAGACTAGCATGGTTTTTATTGATATCAAAAACAGATAGCATTACAATACACTAGTAAATACTGAATTATAAATGGGGAAAAAAAATCACAATAGCAACAGAAGCTATCAGATGCCTGGTGCTGTGATCTAAATATTTATGTCCCCCCCCACACCAAAACTCAGGTTGCACTCCAATCCCCCAAGTGACAGTAGGAGTAGATGGGGCCTTTGGGAAGTGACTAGGCCCCAAGAGTAGAGCCCTCATGAATGGAATTAGTGTACTTATAAGAGACCTAAGGAAGCTCCAGGTCCCTTGTGCCACATGAGGACAGTGAGGAGGTGGCCATCTGATATGAACCAGGGAGCAGCCCTCTCCAGACTTTGTAAATCTGTGAGCACCTTGATCTTGGACTTCCCAGCCTCCAGAACTCTAAGAAGTAAATTTCTGTTCTTTATAAACCTCTCAGTCTGTGGCACTCTGTTATAGCAGCCCAAATATACTGAAATGCTGAGGAGAAAAGATCTCACCAAATGTACGAGCCCACCATGGAGACCCTTATAAAATTTGATTGAAGGACTTCGTTAGAGGCAAGCCATATTCATAAGTTTGAAACAGATTTAATTCTCTCCAAAATGAAGGCTAACAAAGATGACTACTATAAAATTTAAAAAATTGCTGTTCAACAAAAGATACCATAAGTCAAAAGATAAACTATGGGTTCGAAAAGACATTTGCAGTGTATATGACTGACAAAAATTGGTATTAGAATTTGCAAATGAATACCAGAACAAAACAGTCCAATCAAAAAAATGGGTGCAAGATCTGCACAGGCAATTTGTATACCAGGAAATCGAAGTGGACACACAGTGACAGAAGTACAACTGCAAAGAAAAGAGGTTTAATTTTTTAAAAAGAAGTTAAAATGTCTGAAAACCCTAAATGTTGTAAAGCAGCAGAAATTCTCCCACGCTGCCAATGAAAGCATAAACTTGTAAAGGGCTTTGAAGAACACTTTGGCCACATCTAGTTATGGGGAGACAGCCAGTGCCTCGTTGGGGGATTCTTCTTCCTGCCTAGGAGGGTGTAGGCCACCTGAGAAAGTCTAGAACAATTAGTGAAGAACACAAGACAAAGTTAGAATTAGGTTGGAGCTCCTGATAGATCCAGTCCATGCAGGAGCTGGGCCTAGACAACAAGAAAATGGCTCCCATGGTTTATTTAAGGGCATCAAAGGGCAGGAATAAGGTTTCATGGGCGGAGTCTTGCTTCATGATGTCTTGCCGTTAGCAGGTTGATTGGCAGGTCATCTCGGCAGGTCACCCCATCTCCCATGCTGTGTGGGACCTGGGACAGAGCTGAAGAGGGCTCACAATATCAGGGCAGTTAAGCAGAGGAACTGTCCATTGGTCATTCCCAGACACCAGATTCTCCTATTCAATAGGCTACGATGTGCAGTGGTCCACACACAGCCCACAGATGGCCCACAACATCTAGTCTAGTTGATCTTTCTACCTTACCACTAACCAGAAACCCCATCTTTCGGTTATAGGTAGAGTAGCTTTGCTACAGGTACAAATAAGTCATGCACAAGGATTTCCATTGCCTCATTGCAATAGTGAAAAAGTGCAACCACCTAAATGCCTATCACAGGACAATAGATGGATACAGTGTGGTACAGTCATGTGGTGGCATATGATGGGATGCCCTTCACTAGTAAAAATGGACAGAACTTCATGTATCATCAGGGGTAAACCTCAGAAACAGTGTTGAGCAAAAATGGCAAGTTTCAGGATCTGGGGCTGTATTTCAGTGGTAAAGCACTTGCCTATCACGCATACGCCCTGGTTTTGATCCTCAGCACCACACACACAGACACACACACACACACACACACACACACACACAGCAACTTCAGAACAAGAATACTGAAAATAAATAATACAATGTTATGTGTTTTCTGAGTACATACAAGTGTAATGATATTATTACATACTAGACAATGAATACAGGGTATGGCTCACCCCTGGGAAGAAAAGAAGGGATAGGAATCAACAGGTAGCTTCAACCTTCTGTAATGTTTTATTTCTTTGAAAATATAACATTAATGTACCCCAAGTAAAAGGTTCAATAAAGTTCAGTAATGAATAAAATACTCTTTATTTTATTGGTGTTATTTATTTACTCATTTATTTTGTGGCTTTGGGGATGGAACCCAGGGCCTCACACATACCAGGCAAGCACTCAGCCACTGAGCAACATCCCCAGCCCAGTACTTCCTTTTTCACAGATTTTTAAAAGGCAATGAATTTCAAAGCCAAATAAAAATGCTTCGGGCATAGTTTTTAAAACCACATTTGCAATCCCCAAATTTCAGAAAGGGGTTATTTCACTTTGCTCCAACAAATATTTGCTGAGCGCTTAGTCTGAGTGGGATTCTGGGACCGTGCTCGGGTTACTCTGGAGACCCAAGTGGAGTCAGACTCTGCCTTCACAGGACGCAGTCTCCAGGGAGGACGGGCCCAGGCAGGCGAGGAAGCAAGCTGCTATGGCGAAGCCCACAGGCAGATTAGGTTGGGTGGGTGCCTACCAAGAAGGCAGGTGCCAGCTGGCCCGCCGCATTGCTTGGACTGTATTGCAGTAGTGGTCTCCCAGGAGCAGGAACAGGAGCAGTGAGGGGATGGCCAGTGGGCAGGAGGCCACCATCTGACAGGTGACGAGTAGGGACCAGCCATGAGGCAAGAAGGTCATGATGAGCTGTGATGGGCCCTGAGGGCGCAGGAGGTACAGGGTAGAGAAGAGATGAACAGAGTTGAGGATAAAGAAGCCCACTGGTGGCTGGAGGGAAAAGGAAAAGGTGAAAGAAAAACAGGGACTTGGGTCACTTGAAAGGAGGGACTCCACCGCCTGCTGCTAATAGGAGACCAAATAACCTGCCCCACGGGCTGTGAGGGACACCAAGTGGCCACAGGAGAGCTCAGTTTCCCCAGGCCTCATTCATCCTGCAAACTCCAGCTGACTTAGGCTTGCCCTGTGGAGGGGGCACACTATGTGAAGCACAGGGCTCTCTAAAAAATGCCACCTCTGCCACAGCTCCTGTGGTGCTGCAAGTGACAGGCCCAAGCTTGCTTGGGTGTCTCCTCATCTGGGGTGACAGAGCGTTCCTGAGAACACACACCCTCTCTGAGCCCTCACAAGGCTGCTGGACTGTTGACCAAAAAGAGCCTGTTCAGGGTTCATTGAAGCCCAGCCCAAAGCCTGGTTTCTTCAGTGCTGTAGGGTTCCAGGCTCTGCGAAGGCCCAGGGCTTCGCTGGCTTTCTGTTAGTCCTGTCTGTTCCCAGTTCCCTGAGCCTAGTTATGTGGTAGAAACTTCCTCTTCCCCACCACCGAGTCTCTAGGAAAACCCAACAGCACTCCAGGCAGCAAAGACAGTGGTCTTGGGAGTCTGAAGGCCAAGGTTGAGGACCCGCCTCACATCCGGTCTGCCACTAACTAGCCATGCTGCCTTGTATGGAACGCCTTGTCTCTCTTGTGCCTCAGTTTCCTCTTCGCAAGAGGGGACAATCATAACACACCTCATGGCATCCAAACTGTCAACATGGGAGATGCCCAGGACAGCACCTGGCACACAGAAGTGCTAGATCAGTGTTGGCTGTTGCCATTGTTGATGTTTATTATGAAATTTGAGTCTATATTCCTGGCTACCAAAAGAGCTAGAAAAAATGTTTAATATTCTTTCCCCCCACACCCACCTTTTTATTTTTCTTTTTGCAGCAAAACCTATGTTATCCCTTTACAGTGCAGCTGCCCTGTGGATTTCGAGTTCCACATCACTTTGACTCAGTCTCATCAAGCCTTTTCTATTGAGCCAACGTCAGGTAAGAACAGTCAAGATTTCAAGTTTCTTTCTTTTTTTTTTTTTTTTTTTTTTTTTTTTTTGTGGTGCTGGGGATTGAACACAGGGCCTTGTGCATGTAAGGCAAACACTCTACCAACTGAGCTATATCCCCAGCCCAAGATTTCAAGTTTCTAATTTCCTTAGAATTTTCAGATCCAAGTCAGAATTTGGAAAGTAGGTCTCCAAGAAAAACAGAATATACCACATTTGAATATATAATCATATTTTTTAAATGTTTAACAAATTTTACATATCTGACATGATGGAAATTGAATTGAACACTTGGGAGTGAGGACACTTTGGGATAATTTTTATCATGCAGATGATTTATAATAATGTCCAGGTAAGTTTCTTTTAAGTTCAAAACTTGAAATCAAAAGTTAATCCAGTCTAATTCTACTTTTGGCTTTTGGTACATCATTGTGTTCTTTTTGTTTGTTTGTTTTGTTTTGTTTTGTTGGTTGTAGATGGACACAATACCTTTATTTTATTTATTTATCTTTATGTGGTGCTGAGGATCGAACTCAGGGCCTCACACATGCTAGGCAAGCGCTCTTCTACTGAGCTACAACCCAGCCCACATCATTGGTTTTTTAATTCACCTTTAAATTCATTTTTAAATAAAATGGCAATGTTGTGGGGTGTGGTGGCACACGTCTGTAATCCCAACAACTGGGGAGGATAAGGCAGGAGGATTGCAAGTTCAAAGTCAGCTTCAGCAACTTAACGAGACACTGTCTCAAAATTTAAAAAAAAAAAAAAATTAAAGGACTGGGAATGTATCTCAGTGGTGAAGCAATCTTGGGTTCAATTCCTGGTACCTAAATAAATAAATGGCAATATTATTTCTTCCCAAGATTTCAGAATCTTAATAAAGGGTATAATGCATTTGTCTCGTGTGTGGTGTGAACAATCTGTCTCTGTGTTCCCCAAAGGACACAGATCCCTACCCTTTGAAAGTGGCATCCCTTACGTTTGAAAGTAAGATTTTACCAGAAATGATTTCTGTTTCCCAGTTTCTGTCTCTTGATATTTAGGTTTGGGATTTAAGCATGTGTCCACAGTGTTGTTCTATGAGTACCAAAATAGTTCATTTTTTTAATGCTACGTATTCATTTGTTTACACCTCTTTCATCATTACATGTGCATATTTTGTCTAATATATGAATGTTCAAGGCAGAAATTTTGTATTAATTGTAAATCATGACATGCATATAGATTCTTTTTATTTCCCCCCCTCTTTTTTTTCCTCTGTACTAGGAGTTGAACCCAAACCTCACACAATGTTGATTATTTTCTATAGAACTAGGAATCATTTTGAGATTTTTAAATATAAAGTTAACTATATTTACATTGAAAAAAAAAACAGGACTTGATTCTGTATTTCTAGAGAAAAGAGGTTTATTATTTTCAACTGTTCAGGCCTTAAAAAGAAGGGAAAATAAAATAGTTACTAAAGTCATACCTAACAAGGTAATTTTTTAGGTATATATATATAAATATAATTTACATGCTCATAATAAACTTTTCATTAGAATATTAACACTTGCTTCAAGGTTATGTTCTGCTAGGCACTCTTCTAAGAGAGAAACAAACTCCTGATCTACTCCACAACCGTGTCAGGTCAGTGCTGTTCCTTCTGGTTTACAGACATAACACTGAGGCACAGAGCGGTTCAGTACCTTGTCCAAGACCCATAGTAGTAGGTGACAGAGTCAGATTTGAACCTATTCAGTTGGGCTCCAAAGTCTAGGCACTGCCTCTGTTTTTTAGCGGTGGGGGGCTGTACCAGGGATTGAACACCGGCACTTGACCCACTAAGCCTCATCCCCAGCCCTTGGCATCACCGGGATGTTCAGGAAGCATTCAGTCATGGGACAGGAGATGACATCACGCAGGGTATGAGTGTGGATAGAGAAGAAGAGTGGACCAAGGGCAGAGCCCTGAGCACTCTGGCACTCGGAGCACAGTATGGCCAGTGGTCGGTCCACTGAGACCAAGGAGGAGAATCAGGAGAACATAGGGCAAGCAAAAATATGAACGAGTGAACGTATGAAGGCCAGCCAAGGCTCCTGAATTCTGGGGATCCCTCTTTTGCCATTTTAAACAATCTGCCTTGTGTGGCTGGTGTTGCTGACTTGGCTTTACTAACTGGGTTGTGATTTTGCGTGGCTGAGCCCATCTGCTGGTCCAACGGGTCCCTCGGGAATGTTCTTGCTCTGTCTTTCCACATTCTGAATGTATCAGCGCATCTTTGGCTGTTCTACTTTTGAGGCTGTAGAGTTCAGCGGTGCCTCATCACCTGTGCCATAAAGGCTCTGGCTGCAGGGACAGTGAATGCGGCTCAGGCTGGCACGTCCCCCAGGCAGGCTCGGTGCCAACTAGCTCTCCTGACTCAGCAGGCATCTGGCCTGATCCATGGGATGACAATGGGTCACTTTTTGGCTAGTAAAGCATTATTGCCTACAGTTTACAAATCATGCTGAGAACCATGGGCTAATTCTGTACAACTCACATGTGTACTTGTAGACAAGTATCTTTAGGGACACCCATAGTCTGTAAGGTTATGAGGCCACATCTCTGGGAAGTGGAAGCATTACCTACCCAAATCTTACCAGACAAAAACAATTCGAATCAAGCTTATCCCACTCATAAGACATGAAACTGACATAATGCCTTTAACTTTAACTCAACTGTCCATTGGCAAAAAAAAAAAATGTCGGCCGGGCGCGGTGGCGCACACCTGTAATCCCAGCACTTTGGGAGGCTGAGGCAGGAGGATCGCGAGTTCAAAGCCAGCCTCAGCAATGGCGAGGCACTTAGCAACTCAGTGAGACCCTGTCTCTAAATAAAATACAAAAAAGGGCTGGGGATGTGACCCAGTGGTCGAGTGCCCCTGAGTTCAATCCCGGTACCACAAAAAAAAAAAAAAAAAAGAAAAAAAAATGTCCACTGCACATCCTTAAGATGCAGATCTGCACTACTGCTGTTAGAAGCTAGACCTTCTAGTCATGACAAGATTTTCCCAAGACTGGGGGAAATGAATCAAGGATTTTATGACTTGTTGTGTTGCCAACAAGATCATTAGCAGCTAATACATCAAGAACAATCTGTTGCCTGGCGCGGTGGCGCACGCCTGTAATCCCAGCACTTGGGAGGCTGAGGCAGGAGGATTGAGAGTTCAAAGCCAGCCTCAGCAATGGCGAGGCACTTAGTAACTCAGTGAGACCCTGTCTCTAATAAAATATTAAAAAAAAATAGGGCTGGGATGTGGCCCAGTAGTCGAGTGTCCCTGAATTCAATCCCCGGTATCAAAAAAAAAAAAAAAAAAAAGAACAATCTGTTGATAATTTTGGAAGATCCAGACATTTATGACTTTGGCCAAGATCTTCTTAGTGTTGAAGACCAGCCTAATGCCACAACAAATTGTTGAACTTATTTACTTGTGACCATTTTAGGCATCCACTTGGTGTCACATACACTAAAGTGGAATGCATGCAATTCCTATAAATGGCAAATCGTAGCATGAAATGTCTACTTAGGCAAGAAGTTCTGGTATCTAGACTTCTTATATAAAGTTTCGATACTTTCGTTATCTTCTGAAGGAGCCCCAATTAGGGAGATGGCTATTGCAGTCAGCTGGAAGCCATAAGTTCCACCTGATAATAAGTATGTATGTGACGCACCTGTAAATGCACGTGAGGCACCTGCAAAGCTAAGGGTATATAACCGGGTGAAAGCGGTCGGAGTCAGGAGAAGAATGAATTCATTCAGTCAGTCATGCAGTCGCTCGGTCGGAAGAAGAGTTCGGGTCGGAGAAGAAGAAAAGAATCAGAGCGGCCAGAACGTAGGCAGAGCGGTTACAGAAGAGAAACCAGATAGAAGAAGTAATTGCTGGTCAGAGTCAGGCTGAGGCTCCCGAGGAAGAAAGAAGAAAGAAGAAAGAAGCTCTAAAAGCTAAGCTCTCTCTCTCTCTAAAGAAGAAATCTCTCTCTTCCAAGCTCTCTCTCTTTCTCTCTAAGCTCTAAGAAGATGAACAAGAAAAAGCTATCTCTAATCTTTCTCTCTAAGCTCTTTCTAAGAAGAAGAAAAATCTTTCTTTCTCTCTCTAAGCTCTCTTAAGAAAGTAGAAATAAAAGTAGTAATAGCTTTACTCTGCCTCCGAGTTTTCCTCCCGCGGCGCCGTGGCTGGCCATGACAGGCAGTTTACAATCTTCTTTTTCAGTTATGAGGAATTTATAAGCCACTTTGTTATGGCTTAGCTGTGGTGTCCCCCAACAGCTCATGTGTGAGACAATGCAAGAAGGTTCAGAGGAGAAATGATTGGGTTGTAAGAGCCTTAACCCAATCCATGAATTAATCCCCTGATGGGGATTAACTGAGTGGTAACTAAAGTGGTAGGGTGTGGCTGGAGGAGGTGGGAATTGGGGTGTGGCTTTGGGTATATATTTTGTATCTGGCGAGCGGAGTCTCTCTCTCTGCTTCCTGATCACCTTGTGAGCTACTTCCCTCTGCCACCGTCTCCCCCCACCATGATGTTCAGCCTCACCTTGAGCCCTGAGGAATGGAGGAGGCTTCTATGGACTAAGACCTCTGAAACCTTGAGCCCTCAAATAAACGCTTCCTCCTCCGTAATTGTCCTGTTTGGGTCCTTTAGTCACAGCAGCAAAAAAAAGCTGACTAAAACACAGTTACAAATAATTTTACAATTCTTTCCAAAATATAAATCTCTGACCACCTTTATCCATTTGGGAGTGATCGCAGAGCCTCTACCCTTGCTTTGGTTTCAGACGACGTATTGGTTCTGGGCATTACCCAGGGCACAAACTCACCAGCCCAACAGGCAGCACATCCCAGCCTGTTCCTCCAGGTCACACACCAGGACACCAAGAACACTGTACCCCGACTGTCAAATGTCCAAGGCACCTCCATGCACCTGCTCTGGATGGCCAGTGTGGACTCCACCTCAGTCTAGTCACACCATCTCTTATTCCTGTAAATACATGCCCACACTCAGCATTTGCCCATTTGGGTTCTAAAGGGGAGCAAGCATTAACTCCTTTTGCCTCTTTTTTTCCAAATCCCCTTGACTCCTAGCTGAGGTATTTCATCACCTGTGTCACCTGAAAAATCTTTCAGCCTTTGTGAGGCCTCAGGTAGAGCCGTTCCTTCTAGACAGGACTATGAATAGGGAAGGTAGCCCCTGCTTCTACTCCAGGTCTCCCTGTGCGTAGGCAGAAGACCCCCAGTCCCCAGCCTAAGCTGTGCAGGAGACGGATCAGCATTGTTGAGGGGATGGTAGGACCTTTGGATCTACAGCACACGGGCAGGGCTTCATCATGTTTCCCAAGGACCATGCTGCATGGCCTCATCCCAGAAAATACCACTATCATCTGACTTTAGAGCAATGGTGACACACAGAGCAAGGTTCATGTTAAACAAGGGACAGAATTGAATGAGCTGCAGCAATGTGCCATTGACTGTGTTCCAGGTCAGCACTAGGGGAGAGCCAGGGCCCTGTGCAAGTTTAGAAAAGAGGGGCTGGGGTTGTGGCTCAGCAGTAGAGCGCTTGTCTAGCACGTGCACGGCCCGTGTTCGATCCTCAGCACCACATAAAAACGCATTGTGTACAACTAAAAGCAAATAAATAAATATATTTTTTAAAAAGTTTAGAAAAGAATGCCCATGAAAAGGAAAATCAAGAAGTAAGATTAATAATAAATGGGATGGCATCAAACTAAACAGCTTCTTCACAGCAAAGGAAACAATCAAGAGCATGAGAAGAGAAAGCCTACAGAATGGGAGAAAACCTGTTTCACATGCACCTCAGATAGAGCATTCATCTCCAGGAAATACAAAGAACTCAAAAAAATTAACACCAAAGCCAACAACTAACCCAATAACTAAATGGGCAAAGGAACTGAATAGACACTTCTCAGAAGAAATATGAATGGCCAACAAGCATTTGAGAAAATATTCAACATCTCTAGCAATTAGAGAAATGCAAATTAAAACTACACTGAGATTCCATCCCACTCCTGACAGAATGGCAATTATCAAGAATACAAGTAACAATAAATGTTGGTAAGGAGGTGGGGGTAAAGGTGCACTCATACATTGCTGGTGGGACTGCAAATTGGTTCAACCACTCTGGAAAGTAGTGTGGAGATTCCTCAAAAAACTAGGAATGGAATCATCATATGACCTAGTTATTCCACTCCTTAGTGTATATACAGAGGATTTAAAATCAGCGTACTACAGTGATGCAGCCACATCAACATTTATAGTAGCTCAATTCATAATAGCTAAACTACGGAAGCAACCGAGGTGCCCTTCAACAGATGAATGGATAAAGAAAATGTGGTATATATGCACAATGGAGTATTACTCAGCCATAAAGAAGAATGACTTTCTGACATTTGCCAGTAAATGGATGCATCTGCAAACTGTCATGCTAACTGAAATAAGCCCATCCCAAAAAGCCAAAGGTTGAATGTTTTCTCTAATACGCGGAAGCTAACCCATGTTGGGTGGGGGGGAGAATAGAAGTTCAGTAGATTAGACAATGGGAAATGGAGGGAAGGGAGGGTAGCTACGAAAAGGAAATACGGTGGAATGAATCTGACATAATTTCCTGTGTACATATATGAAAACATCACAGTGAATCCCACCATCATCTACATCCACAAGAATGGGATCCTAACTAGAATAATGTATATTTCATGCTTCTATAATTATATCAGAGTGGATTCTACTGTCATGTATGACTGAAAAGAACCAATAAATAAATTTTTCAAAAATATTTTCTGAAGTACCATACTTAATAGTGAGAAAGCGAGAACAATTAAGGATAGCTAATATATCAGATGCAAATGAGTTCCCTGACTTCTGAAGAGCACAGGTAATTAATTTTTAACCACATCGTTAAGAAAGAAGGAACCGGGCGCGGTGGCGCACACCTGTAATCCCAGCACTTGGGAGGCTGAGGCAGGAGGATCGCGAGTTCAAAGCCAGCCTCAGCAATGGCAAGGCACTTAGCAACTCAGTGAGACCCTGTCTCTAATAAAATACAAAAAAGGGCTGGGGATGTGGTCCAGTGGTCGAGTGCCCCTGAGTTCAATCCCTGGTGCCAAAAAAAAAAAGAAAGAAGGAAAAGCTGGACAAGCAGATGGCAACTCTGGCCACAGATCCTAACAGCTCTGTCACATTGGTAGCAAAGCTCTGTCACTCAGCCCTTAAAATATCCTTGATGGTGGCCATGGTGACACACAGTGTGACTTGCATGGTTTCATAATTGCTCTGATTTACTAATCGTTAGCCACATGTCAGGACCTGGGCAAGCACATCACATTCATTGTGTGGTTTCTTCCTATCGTCCTTCTTAAACAGAGGACAGTCATCACCTTCTTACAGCTAAGGACAGCGAGGCTCAGGGAGGCCAGGTGACGTTCCCAGAGTGACAGGGTCTGTCTGATTCCAGACTTGAACTCTTGACAATGACATTAAGTTGGAAGAGTCGTGACACCAAGATGCCTTGAACTGGAAGAGGAAGACAAAGAGAATCAAGTCATGGAGAGTTTAGGGAAATTCTGTTTTGCAAAAGAAATGTTGAATAAATTTTTTTTTAATATTTATTTATTTGCTTTAGTTGTACACAATGCCTTTATTTTTACGTGGTACTGAGGATTGAACCCGGGCCACACACGTTCTAGGTGAGCGCTCTACCGCTGAGCCACAACCCCAGCCCCTGTTGAATAAATTAACAATCGATCTCAACCAAGCCTGTGTCTTCCTCTTGCCCACGGGGGCCCTGCGAGTCCCCATGTGCTGTGTGTGTTGTTACCAGCCAGAAGGTCAGTGCTCGACAGAAGATGGACTTGGCTGCATGTCCCCAACATCCTCCACCCAGACTCCTCCTCCTCAGCTTCCCACTCAGCACAGGCAGAGCCCCGACTGCCCGGGCTTGCTCCTGACAGTCTGCATTTGGGGTATTTGATGCAGAGGGATGAAAAGGAAACAGCACATTCCAAACATCTTTAGTTACCACCTATTTCTAGTTCCGAATTAAAAAAAAAAAAAACTTGCCAGAGGAAGAAGGAAATCAAAGATTAAAAGAAGTACTGGGGATCATTAACTGTCCAAGTGTCTTACCCTGTGACACTTCATCACTGAGCTGAACCTGACACTCAGCTGAACCTGAGCAGGAGTTTATTCTTCCAGGGAAATTTAGACATGAATGGGTACCCAAAAGCTGAAAGGGCTTATCTTTCACCTCCTCACAGTTAATCTCTAGGCCTGACTCTATATTTTTAGACGTTGATGGACCTTTATTTTATTCATAATATGGCATAATATGTGGTGCTGAAAATCGAACCCAGTGCCTCACACATATTAGGCAAGTGCTCTACCACTGAGCCACAACCCCAGCCCCATCTAAGCCTAACTTTTAAAATAGGCCGTTCTAGAGTCAGCCCTGGCCTTGCACTTTTTTTTTTTTTTTTTTTTTTTTTTGTACAGGGAATTGAACCCAGAGGTACTTAACCACTGAGCCACATCCCCAGCCTTTTTTAATATATCTTATTTAGAGAAAGGGTCTCACTGAGTTGCTTAGGCCTCACTGAGTTGCTGAGGCTGGCTTTGAACTCGTGATCCTCCTGCCTCAGCCTCTGATTACAGGAATGCTACCATGCACCATCTGGCCTTGCACTTTTGTGAAAGAAAAGGAAAGATCTGAGCTTTAAGAAACTCACCTAGTACTTGACCTCAGGAAGCAATTGCCTCTTCCTTTTTTTTTAGATTATTTATTTATTTATATTCTTCCTTTTTAAGAACTCAAATAGCTTAAGTATAAAATTTTCAAAGAAATATTTCCTCTTTCTGATGTTTTAGTGATTTTTTTTTCAGTGCTGAGGGTTAAATTTAGGGTCACTTTACCACTAATATACACCCCCAATCCTTTTTATTTTTTGAGACAGGGTCTCACTAAGTTGCTGAGGTTACCCTTGAACTTGAGATCCTCTTGCCTTGGCCTCCCAAGTTGCTGGGATTACAGGTGTGTACCATCACACCTGGCCTTTTTAATGATAATTTAATCTACAATATATTATTACTTGTTTTACATCACATAAACACTGTGTGAAGGAGATATTTACAGACTGTACACTAAACACCAAGCATTATCTCACACACTATTTTAACAGATGAGAAAACAGCCTTAGATCAGGGGTCCAAGCCAAATCACAGAGCTAAACAAGGGGGTGAAGCAGGTTCTGTGTGGTCCCCGGGACTATATTCTTGCCCCCAGACCTCGGGCAGTAAAGGTGGCCTATGGTTCACAGACATGAGTCAGAGAGTAGCTTCCTACCCCCAAACACCTTCCTCTGTGATCCAGTGAACAAAGGCATTGCTCAAATTTGTCAACAGCTGTTCATGGATGATTTCTAAATGGCGTAGCTATTCATTTCCCAACTGAGGCTTAGAGAGATGCAGTAGTTTACCCCAAATCCCATAGTTAGTGGGACCATAAATACTAAAAGATTAAAACCAATTCTCACCAGCCCTTACTAACACTTCTAGCATGTGGGTTGGATAACCCTGTATCAATTCAGGAAGAATAATCTGCACTCAGATGTTCAGAGGGAAAACTGTTTAAAAATTTTTAACAATATTCATGATGTCACTTATGTGTGAAATCTAAAAAAGTTGATCTCACAGAAGTAGAATGTAGAACAGTGGTTAACAGAGACTGGAGGAGGGTGGGGGATGGTCAATGGTGCAGAGTCCTAGGTAGGGCTGGTGTCCTGTTGCACCTTAGGGTAACTATGGTCGATGATCATATATTGTGTCCTTCAAAATAGCTGCAAGAGAGGATTTTGAAATGATAAATGTTTGAGGTGATAGATCCTCTGATTACCCTGCAACTATACATGTATCAAAACATTGTATTTGTATAATTATTATGTATCAATTAAAAATAAAATGAAACCTTAAAATTATGATATGGTATAGACATATAAGAAAGAATAAATTTTTACAAATTATTCCCTTATTTGGCCTTACTGTCCTAAAAAATACAACATGCTTTTGTTTTTCTGTCTCCTTTTAATAACTGCCCATACTTAGGCACATGTTTTATATAATTGTAATCTAGGCAAAGAGATAATAGTATTGCCTGGTGGCAAATTCATTTATCACTATGACATTTTTCAGGGTTAGTACAGTTTCGTCATAATATTCATGGTATTGATAAGCTAGGGTTTTCTTGGACTTTAGTTTATTTCTGGGTTTTGTTCTCACCTCCCTGTCTCTGATCACCGTCCTCCCAACGTTGTCCCTGGATCTTAAATCAACCCCAGGTGAAATTGGACTGGATAGATAAAATAGTGGTTTGGCATTTTAAAATGTGACTACATTTTGGAGTCACTTTTCTCACTTTCAAAACATGAAATTTTTTCTCCTTTATACCACCACTAATTTTTGCCAAGCAGGAAGCTGTGACTACTTGGCACACCTTTTACAGCTTTTAAAATTTGACAGTCAGCTACCACCGTGTTCTGGTAACAGAGCTGGTATCCCTGCTAATGGAAAACGTGGTTTACTTTGGTTGCCTAGACCACATCTCTGTAGTGTGCTTTGTGTTTTAGGTCCAGGCTGGGAGCACTTAAAAATAAATCAGCCTGTTCAAGGCAAACATTTATCCCTGATCCAGAGCTCCTTATTATTATTTTGTTTTTAATCGATGAGCTGGAGCAGAAGCAACAGAATGTTCTTGGTTTAAAGCCCCCAGTGAATTGTGGGTCACCCGGGGTATATTCTTTGGCTGGTCCAGGTACTGAAGTTCCACACATCATAAAGAACCAGGGATTCTGCTCCACTGGTCTTCAATTGGCTGACAGACTCAGTTATTCTGCTGGTTCATTCTGCCCTGCCGAGGGCTCAAGGGTCACTAGCGGGTGTCATTTAACAAATTTGCCTTCAGTGCTTGAGGAATTGACCAATATCTATTTCTGAAGCACTTTTACCTATTTTTGATTCCTTAGAAGGGACTTAGGAAGACAAAAGTGTATGAGTCTGGTGTCCACCTTTGGGGCTTACAGGTTTATGCTGGGAGGTATAAAGTCTGAAAGGTAATAAGTCAAGTAGTACAGGCATTCCATGGGGGTGCAGATAGAAGTTTAGGGGAGTAAAGCTTCTGGTGGATGGAGAGGCAGGAGGGGCTTCCTGTAACGTGTAGGTGGAGGGAGGCTTTTGAGTTTGCTTCATTCATTCATTCAGCAAGAATTTCTTGAGTAACTAGCAGGTGCCTGCTTTCCAAAAATTTATAGGCTAGTCTAGGGGAAGAGAGACTAGAAACAAGATGATTCTGGGAAGTAGGAGTAGCAGCTCAACAATCAGTAGAAAGCTAGTACAGAGACCTCGTGGCAGCAGAAGCCAGAGTTGGGGGATTAGAGTCAAGGCCCTGTCCCCTCAGCTCAGCTCCAGCACCTCCTCACCAGGCCTTTCTGCCCCATGCCCCACTTTATCAATTTTTGTTGGTGGTGGTGGTATTTGTGACTTGACTTTGTACTTTATATTCGTTTCTTTCTTTTTGTTTGCTACACCCAACTAGAATGCAAACTGCACAAGACTTGGGACTTTGTTTTGTTTATTGCTATATTGAATCCCGAAAACAGTAGCAGGAACACAATATGTATTCTCATTCATGCAGTCTGAGTGGCTTCATGAATGGCCCATGTAGTTGAGCAGAGAGAGAAGGGAGAGAGTGTTACAAGATTCAGAGGAGGGTGAGGGCAGAGAGGGATGTAAGCCTGGAGAGCCTCTGCAGGGATGATGGAAAGACCAGATGCACAGGGGCAGAAGGGCTCATCTAGGAAGCAGACCAGAGTCCTCAGTGGAAGTCAGAGAGCATCAGCCCTCCTTGCACCTAGTACTTCAGTCTTCCCTTCCTTCTGTTTCTCTTCCCACATTTGTTGAGCATTCACTGCGTTTCAAGCCAGATTGGTATCAGAGATACAAAGGAACAATAGGCATTGGTTTTGGAAGTAACAGCAGTTCATTCTCAAGATCTGAAGGGAGAGGACTGGGGGCAAAGCTCAGTGGTAGAGTGCTTGCCTAGCATTTGCAAGGTCCTAATTTTGATCCCCAGCATCACACACACAAAAAAATTATATATATATATATATATATATATATATATATAGAGAGAGAGAGAGAGAGAGAGAGAGAGAGAGAGAGAATGAAATTACACACAAACCTAGGGAGCTGCGTTGTCTGAACACAAACTGTTATGTGTGTTCCTAGCTTTTCCTTGTTACTCGCAACATTAACCTTGACTTCTGGTAAATTCGATTAGAGTTCTGGGAATTCATGTTTGAATCACTAATGCAGATTGATATGTATGTATTTATATAACTGACATAATCAAATATTTATTATAAAGGATTAATGTAGCAATTGATAAATAAGATCCATGTAAACACACAGAAGTTGATTCATGGGTGTTTAATGAAAAGACTATACAAAGATTATAGAAAAACTCGTGCTTATCCTGGAGAGAATGTGTTTGTGCATGCGTCCACCTCTTTGTGCTTGACAAAAGGGATTATCAACACGTCTTCTCCTTTCTTTGCTCTCAGGAATAATTCCAGCCAATGGGAAGATGGATGTGACTGTTACATTCACACCCTTTCAGTACGGGACTGCACAAATAAAAATGCAGTTGTGGATTTCACAGTTCAACTCCCAGCCTTATGAATGCGTCTTCACCGGAACGTGCTATCCCAACCTGGCCTTACCGTAGGGCTGCTTTGGAATGTTTTTGTTTATTCTTCACATTTTTCCAAAAATCCAAGTCCTTCTTCCTTTTATTCTTTTTTTTTTCTCTCTTGTATCAGAACACCATCAAAAACTTATGTTAAGGCCTGGGGTGTAGTTTAGGGGTAGAGCGCTTGCCTCACATGCATAGAGCCCTGAGTTCAAGCCCAGCCCCGCAAAAATGAATGAACGAACAAAAACTTATTTTAAATGATGGGCCTACATAAAATACACTTTAAAACATAATGGTGATGGGTAGAATATCTCTACTGGTAGCAGAGTTGCTTCTACTGAGAGGGAAAGAAATGACTGAGGAAAAAGGGACTTGTAGGAATGCTTCTTTGTTTTCTGTTGTTTGCTATTTGAGTTTTTGACATGCCAAGAACTCACTGCACCCCAGCCCAGGTGTGCTCTTCCATACATGAGAGCATTGTATGATAGAGGCGCCATCCAAATGCAGGCATATACACTATTCTGAATATACACTATTCTGAATAATTATGCTTTGCTTTCCCAGTAATGCCTATTCAAAAGTTTTAAATTACACAAAGCTAGAATGATATAACTATTTTCAAAGTTTCCACGTAACATTACAATTAACTGAGCGCATGCTGTGTGCAGCATCTGCTGCAAAGCCCCATGGGAAATGGCCCAGGTTCTCCCAATGCCAAAATAAGTCACTTACAGCAAGTGATGTCACCTGAGGCAGAGGCAGCAATGTACCACACAGGCTTTCTGGTTTTTTTTTTTGTTGTTGTTGTTTATGTTTTTTGGAAGAGTGAGGATGTACAATGGGATTAACCCTTACTTCATAACAACTCTTTCCTGAACTTCCATTTCCATTTGAATTCATATTCATATTTGTATTTTACATCCCAATATTTCCAATTAATTTTTTTTACAAACATGCATGATTTTTATAAAAGATAAAAGTAAATGCTGCCACAATACAAATACTAATCTTGGAAAATCCTAACAATATTTTTGAAAGTGATAAAAATATCTTGAGTTTTTTCCTCCACTGTTCTTTAGACATGGATGCTCATCTGTAAGCATATTAAAAGTGGGGGGAAACATGCTTAAATATGAACTAACTCCATGATTTATGAAATACTTATATTGTGATTTTTTTCCTTCCTAAAAATTCAAAGCAACTTAAGTCAAATGTGGGATACTAGTGTGGACTGTTGAACCCAAACCCTGCAAACAAACATACCAGAAATAAAATCACTCAGGCAATAAATAAGTTGATATAAATAAAAATCCAAATTTTCCCAGTGTCAGGTGATGATGAAAACAAAATGTCATTTGCCATCTCAAGTCATGTGCCGCCATACTCCAATGACTTTCTCAAAGACATCATTTGAGTGCAATTCTATTTTTATGTCATCCCGTAAATGTTATTTTTTTTACTTTTATGGTGCTGAGGATCAAACCCAGGTCCTCATACATGTCAGGAACTCACTGCTCCTCCAGCCCAGATGCTCTCTTAAATACGTGAGAGCATTGTCTGATAGAGGTGCCATCCAAATGCAGGCATATACACTATTTCTGAATAATTACGCTTTGATTTCCCAGCTAGGGTTTACTGTCTTTTTTAGTGCACTGCTGACATTTTCAAGGAGTGTGACTCAAGCCCTGTATGTCTCTCCAAACTGCAAATAGTGCTATAGCATAAATTACACCACAACAGAAAAAATGTTAGACTGACTGTAGTGTTCTCTGAAATTTTTCTCGATTGCTCCCTTTGTTTCTGTATGGGATGTGATAATTGACTCACTCATGTCCTTAATTTGGCACTGTCAAAATTCAGTTTGTAACTCTGGTTTATCATGTTCTTAGACTCTTTGATTTCCATCACCAACACTAGCAATTAGGGTTCTTTAGGAGATTGTTTTCTTAACACCCCCCAAAAATTTCCCAATATTTACAGCACGGATGATGTCAAAGCTGTGTGGAGATGAGGATACTGAGCCATGGCTCACTCTCTAACTAAGCCCTGATCCTTGCACATGGGAGTATGTCAGTCAACGTGCATCTCACCAATGGACAGGTGCTCTTGTGCTGTGGTCCTTAAGGACACTCTCACCTAGGGGGCTGTTGAATTTGAGGTGGCTGGCATGCATTCCATATAATGCCACCAGGCCTATTCAGTAGGTGCACATTGACTATCAGCATGTTAATATATTCTTACCTAATTCCTGAAGTGTCATTGGAAAATAAGTGTTCATCCTGGAAAACAAGGGTACACGCATTCTTGCTTAAAGAAATAGCATTTCTCACTATAGTATCGCACAATAAATCATCCAAATAGATTCTGCAGGTTACTATGGGTACTGTCTCTACCTGTGTATGTCTAAAGGCAGTTTTTAGTTACAGGAAAGATCCCAAACATTAGTCTGAATCTCTTTTTTGACAGTCTTGCTACCAATAATGGGAATAATCATTCTTTTTTTACCAAGAAGACAAATCAAAGTATAATTTTTAAAATGTAATCAATTTAGCTGTTGAAAACCAGCAGCCTAGAAAGGAATTGCACTAGACCAGAAGAGCATTTTTCAGCATGTCATGTTTTCCACTCATTATATTCCTTAAGAATGCAAGGAGAGAAGAAAAGAAAAAACCACTCATGGGCTGTTCTGATATATATGATTATGTGCTAAAATGCTGACATTGCATTTATTTTAATAGACCACTGTTTGGATACACAGATTTATTTTCAGTTTAGATATGATAACAGACTGCAAGTCATTATATTATCAGAAGGAACATAAAAATAGAAGTTATTGAGTTATTGGCTTATATACTAATTTAATATCTATTTTCAACTATAGATCAGAAGAGTTTAAAAGATTAAATGCACTTTCTAAGAAAGCCAGCGTTCCTGCAGAAAAAACAATGGCACATATAAATTTCCATCAACCACCAGCAAAGACAAGGCTTCCAAAACTGAAGGTAGAGGGGCATCCTCCCCAAGGTGATGGAGGGAGAAGGATGGAGAAGCCAGAGAACTAATTTTCCTGCCCATTCGGTCTCTCAGGAAATTGAGTACCAGAACCTGAAGTTTCCAGTAGATTTATCAAATCCATATGCTGTGGCAACTGTTTTAAACCAAGAGCCAGGAAAAATGAAGATTAAAGAATTAAGAGAAGGTAACCAGTTGATCCACCATAAATCAGCCCCAGGGCAGAGTAGGAAAGAATCATTTCTTGTCACATTTATTATTTATGAACAACAAAACTCAGATCCCTGTTATGCTTCACCATAACAAATGTGTTTTGCTCTCAGCAAATGATTCTGATTTGATTACTGATCTAATCGTTGTCTGCTCCTGCCTTCAGTTCTGGACCAAGGCATTGGGATTTCAAAAACAAGACAGATGAAGGAGGCGCTCTTTGAACAGAAAGTCAGACAGATCGCTAAAGAAGAGATGGAAAATCAACTTAAGTGGTAAATATCAAGCAATTGTTTACTTATGTCAAAGCGGCAGTGTGATTGTTTTCAGAGGATGGCCTTTTATACATGAGATATAATGAAATGTAATCATTTTTATGCCCTTTGGAGAATTTGATTAGTCTTTTCCCTCCACTGGTCTTTCTCTTTGTTTCTATTAGGAGAAATTAAAGTTACTAAACCATAGTGGTTCCTAAGCCTGGTCACAGAACAAAACCAGAATGACTTGTGGGAGAGGCCAGGACCTCCTCCCTACCAGCCACTGCTACCATCAACACCACCGTATGCACACTCCAAGACAGATCTGGGGTGGCTCAGGTACCCCAAACCTCACCCCATCTCTACTTCTCTGACCGTGAGCCCCTGTGCCCTGTGCCGTGTGCCCCAGAGACCTGAAAGTCCAGTAGTTATGGGGATCAGGGAGGCGTCCCTGATGGCTAAAACTCAGACTGAGTGCTCTTGTTTTTCTGTGATCAAAATGAATTTTTAAAACCAGATCGTACCTGGCATGTCCATGCGTACGTATGCAGATCCTGCCCAGGTAAACATGTTTTCTTGTTTTTCGCTTTTTTGAGGGGAGGGAAGGGGGACCTGTTTTTGCCACATTGCCCAGGCTGGCCCTGAACTCCTCGGGCTAAAGTAATTCTTCAGCCTTAGCCTCTTCAAGTAGTGGCTTGAACTACAGGTATGCGCCATCTCACCTGGTTCTAAAGAAAACTTTAGAAACTCTTGAATCGAACCACAAAAAAAGAGTCTCTTGGAAAGCATACTTGAGAGGCTGCCTAATCCACATCAGGCCTCCACACTTCCACACACAGGAGAACGTGCCCTGACCTTGAAGACTTCCAAAGCTGTCTACCATGCCGAGGTCCTATTTTAATGGAAACATGGAAACGTGGCTTTTGTTTCTGATGAAAATCCCTGCTGCTTCAGCTTAAGGCTGTCTTCTTGGTCTGGCCTCAGTTAAATGGGAAGCACTCCAAGTAACTGAAGATTTTGTTTTTAAAAATGTTTTCCCTATTTTGAAAAATAGATACATTGTCACTGTAGGAAACCTGAAAAAATGTCTTTTTAAAACTGTAATAAAGAAAGAAGCCAAACAGAGTGGTGCATACCTGTAATCCCACCAACTGGGGAGGCTGAGGCAGAAGGATCCGGAGTTCAAAGCCAGCCTCAGCAACTTAGTGAGGCCCTAAGCAACTTAGCAAGACCCTGTCTCTAAATTAAAAAAAAAAAATTAAAAAGGGCTGGAGATGCAGCTCAGTGATTAGGTACCCCTGAGTTCGATCCCCAGTCAAAAAAAAAAAAAAAACTATAAAGAAGGAAAAAATCATAATGTCACCACTCAGCAGTGACCCCTGTTAATGCCCGCCCATGAATTTCCTTCCTCTGTGCTTCTTTGTAACATACTTGAAATCCCATTGTAAACCACCTCTAAACGCTGTGCAGTTCACTTAATGTTATTTTCTCAGCATTTCATATTGAAAGAGTTTTAACCTGCAAATAACCAGTGACACCCTTGACGTGGTTCATGAATTGTGAGCATTGTGCCACATTTGCACTCTGAACACACAGCACACATGCTAACACACACACACAACCACACGTGCTTTTTTTGCTGAGCCATTTGGAGTTAAGTTGCAGACACTGAAAAGCTTCACCCAAAAATACATCAGCATGTGACTCCCAAGAACAAGGATAGTCTCTGACATTGCCATAGTCACGTCCAAGAAACTTAGCACCCATGGAATAGCATGATCAAGTAATCTATAGGCAAATTTACCCAGATGTCCTAATACTGGCCTCTATACCTGGGATATTATTGTTTTGGAGAGAGGGCATCCAAGGTCTTATCAAAGATCATACAATTTATATTTTGTCTCTGTGACTCTTTAGTTTCTTTTAATCTAAAACCATTCTCCTGTCACACACACACATACACACACACACACACACACACACACACCACTTTTTTTTTTTTTTTTTTTTGGTACCGGGGATTGAACTCAGGGGCACTCGACCACTGGGCCACATCCCCAGCCCTTTTTTTTTGTATTTTTATTAGAGACAGGGTCTCACTGAGTTACTAAGTGCCTCGCCATTGCTGAGGCTGGCTTTGAACTCGTGATCCTCCTGCCTCAGCCTCCCAAAGTGCTGGGATTATAGGCGTGCGCCACCGCGCCCGGCTTACACACCACTTTTTTATAAATTTTTTTTGTAGTTATTGATGGACCTTTATTTTATTTATTTATATGTGGTGCTGAGAATTGAACCCAATGTCTCACACATGCTAGGCAAGTGCTCTACCACTAAGCTATAGCCCCAGCACCCCCAGGCCACTTTTGAAATCATAGCTGCTTTTTTATTTTAGAGATGTTCCAGGTTCCGTGCTGGACATATTCCATACTAGATTTTTTTTTTTATTATTGTGATAAGTTCACATAATATAAAATTATCTGTTAAAGAGTATAGTGTGGAGATTTTTAATATTTTCACAATATTGTGAAACCTTCTTCACTACCTAATTCCAGAACTTTCTTATCACTCCAAGGGATTGAACTCAGGGGCACTCGACCACTGGGCCACATCCCCAGCCCTTTTTTTTTGTATTTTTATTAGAGACAGGGTCTCACTGAGTTACTAAGTGCCTCGCCATTGCTGAGGCTGGCTTTGAACTCGTGATCCTCCTGCCTCAGCCTCCCAAAGTGCTGGGATTATAGGCGTGCGCCACCGCGCCCGGCTTACACACCACTTTTTTATAAATTTTTTTTGTAGTTATTGATGGACCTTTATTTTATTTATTTATATGTGGTGCTGAGAATTGAACCCAATGTCTCACACATGCTAGGCAAGTGCTCTACCACTAAGCTATAGCCCCAGCACCCCCAGGCCACTTTTGAAATCATAGCTGCTTTTTTATTTTAGAGATGTTCCAGGTTCCGTGCTGGACATATTCCATACTAGATTTTTTTTTATTGTGATAAGTTCACATAATATAAAATTATCTGTTAAAGAGTATAGTGTGGAGATTTTTAATATTTTCACAATATTGTGAAACCTTCTTCACTACCTAATTCCAGAACTTTCTTATCACTCCAAAAAGAAACCCCAAATCCATTAGCAGTCACTGCTCACTCCCCACTCCCCAGACCCCCTGGCAAACACTCATGTACTTTCAGAGGGGGGTGTATACAGGGGAACTTGGGGGCACTTGACCACTGGGCCACATCCCCAGTCCTGTTTTGTATTTTATTTAGAGACAGGGTCTCACTGAGTTGCTTAGTACCTCGCTTTTGCTGAAGCTGCCTTTGAACTCGTAATCCTCCTGCCTCAGCCTCCCAAGCTGCTGGGATTACAGGTGTGCACCACCACGCCTGGCTACTCACATAATTTTTGTCTAGGAATTGCCTATTCTGGATGTTTCACATAAGTGAAATCATATAATCCGTGGTCTTTTGTGACTGGCTCCTGTAACTGAACACATTTTTTAAAAAATATTTATTTATTTACTTTAGTTGTACATAATGCAATGCATTTATGTTTATGTGGTGCTGAGGATCGAACCCGGGCCGCGCACGTGCTAGGCGAGCGCTCTACCACTGAGCCACAACCTCAGCCCATGAACACTTTTTTGTGTGTGTGTGGTTACCGGGGATTGAACTCAGGGGCACTCGACCACTGGGTCACATCCCCAGCCCTTTTTTGTATTTTATTTAGAGACAGGGTCTCACTGAGTTGCTAAGTGCCTCACCATTGCTGAGGCTGGCTTTGAACTCGCAATCCTCCTGCCTCAGCCTCCCAAAGTGCTGGGATTACAGGCATGCGCCACCGCGCCTGGCTTCTTCATGAACACTTTAACATGTGTTTCTCGAAGGTGATTGTCGTTTCGCAGGCCGTGCTGCTCACCTTAGAGATGTGGCTAAGCCTCCGTGGCCCCCCTCCCCCAGCGTGCTCCCCAGGAGCACCTCAGCATCCCTCTGAGTTGTGGGACCGTGCAGAGACAGCCATCTCTCCGAAAGCTGATGGCGTTTTCTGATGGCTTCTGGAAGTTGGCTTTTTTCTCCGCAGGCAGGTGCACCGTGGTAAAGATCATTTGTCTTTTAAACTTAGAAAAGAGCTTACTGAGGAGCGGGAAAGAGCCTACGCCAAATACAAGGTCAGAATTACTGCTCATTTGAAATCATTTGTTTCACTAAATATTTTGAATTCCTTTTATATGCAAGATGCCAAATCTGGAGAAAGAAAATGTGGAGTTGAGTTGGGAGGGGAGGAGGCTGGTGACAAATACATTGTTAACTATAAACCAAGGGTGGCTAATAAATGCTTCAAGAGACCTCTACTGAGGATCGTAAAGGATTCAGAATCCAGAGAGGAGAGAACTCGTCTACTTGGAAAGCTTTGTGGAATACATGGTACCATTAGGATGGAGGACTCAGGCAGTCAGATGGAGGGGATGGCTCATATTTAAGCCATAATTCTGGGCATACATGAACCTGCTCTGTGATCTAACAAACATGAAGATGAGACACAGAGATGGTGCTTGGGAGCCACGTCAGAACCAGATTCAAGTGACGGTACCAAGTCAAAGACTCTCAAAGGGACTGAGCAGAGAGGGTGAGGCAGGGCTGAGGGGAGTGGGAGAGCAAGACAGCATTTGTTGCATTCAGGGGCAGGAACTGTGGGACTATGCAACACCCACAGCCTTACTGTGGCATGGAGATAGTTATTGCATGGAGGACAGGAACAGAGAACACTGGGGACAAATCCATAGTGGCTGAAGCACAGGACATACACGGGCAAGAGTAGGTAGTGCTCCATGTTTGAGGGGTTTGGACTTAACCAGTAGGACTTACAGATTCATCATACAGTGTATGAGTTTGCTTCAGCTGCTGTAACAAAGTACCACAGGCTGGGTGGCTTAAACTACAGACGGATGTTCTAGAAATCAGGATGTTGAGAGGGTTGGTTTCTTCTTTATTTTTTAATTGGTTCTTCTTTGTTATACATGACAATAGAATATACTATAACATGATTATAAAAGCATGGAATATAATTTGTTCTAATTCAGTCCCCAGTATTTCCCTTTCCCCTCCCTTCTCCTGCCTCCTGTTTGTCAACTCTACTGATCTTCATGCTATTTACTTAAATTTTTTTTAATTAGTGTCTTGTGGATGTACATAGTGGTGAGATTTACTGTGGTATATTCATATATGTACATAGGAAAGTTAGGTCAGATTCATTCCACTGTCTTTCCCTATCCCATTCTTCCTCCCTACCTTTCATTCCCCTTTGTCTACTCCTCTGATCTTTCTTCTTTTCCTTTTTTTTGAATCCCTCCCCCCTTATTTTGGATTAGCTTTTGGATTGGTCCTCTCTCTTGGCTCATGGACACCTGTCTTCTTGCTGTGTCCTCACGTGGTCATCCCTCGGTGTGTGTCTGTGTTCTAATCTCCTCTGCTTATAAGGACACAAGTCATGTTGGATCAGGACCCACTCTAGTGACCTCATTTTTACCTGATCACTTCTTTGAGGTTCCTACCTCTAAATACAGTCGCATGCTGGGGTACAGGCGATCAGGGTGTTGCATGTATGATTGTGGGAGACCCAATTCACTTTGTAACAGAGCCTGAAGCTCGGCAGTATGCGCACCAGGAAACCAGCCTGGCCTCCAAGTAGCAAGGGGGAAATGCCTCTTGCCAGATATCTCATTCTTCTTCCTAGATATAGAAGTCCAAACCAGATGTTTGGATAAATCTGTCTTTTCTTTATTTATTTATTTATTTATTTTTTGGTACTGGGGATTGAACTCAGGGCACTCGACCACTGGGCCACATCCCCAGTCCTTTTTTTGTATTTTATTAGAGACAGAGTCTCACTGAGTTGCTAAGTGCCTCACCATTGCTGAGGCTGGCTTTGAACTCGTGATCCTCCCGCCTCAGCCTCCCAAGTGCTGGGATGACAGGCGTGCGCCACCGTGCCCAGCTTTTTCTTTATTTTTCACAGGACAAATGAAAGAGAATAAAATTACTACATTGATAAATCTTCACATTTAGGAGAGATATGTATTGAGATTGGCATTTAAATGTAGTTGCTTGTGTGGTTCAGATTCTTTGCAAGCTATTTAAAAAACACAATACCGAGCAGTTCCTGTCAACCCCACCATGGAATGCTGTTTTCTAACTTTGTTAAAGATGCAGGTGATACAAACATGCCACAACCAGGCCAACATGAGCATTTTAACTGGATCGCCAGGATAGGAGAGGAGCAGCCAGGTCCTTAGAGCCAGTGGCCAGGACAAGCAGGAGGATGAAGTGGTGGGTGGCAGAAGGGAGTCGACATCACAGCTGCTGGCACAAAGCCTCAAGGATGACCAGCTTGTGCTCAGGGAGACCCCAGACAATGTTATATTCTGAATGTTCACAATAAGTAAATAGAATCTCAATAAAAATGTGAGAAATAGCCTGTTCTTTTATTCTAGCTAACAACCTTCATACCAACCCCTCCTTCCAATTTAGTGATGGGTGGGGGCATCTGACTCTCTCTCCCCACGAACTCTAAATTTTGAACTTGAGGTCCACAGTCTCAAACTCAACTTTACCCTGGTGACAATAGCACTCCTATTTTATTTTTGAATAGGGTGTTAATGTGATGAATAAATTTCATCCAATTAAGCCTTTTTATTTTATTCAACGTTGTATATATAACAATAGCATTCATTATATTTCATATTACATATATAGAGCACCTTTTAACATAACACTGGATACAAAGAATATTCATACTATTCATGTCTTCAATCATGCATTTAAGATACTGATATCCATCTCATTCTACCATCTTCTTTTTTTATCCCCCCCTACATATCCCCTTGCTCTCTCCCTTTCCCTCCCTCCCCATTGACCTTTCTCGAGTTCCTCTAATCCTCCTATGTTCCCTAACCCAACCCCACTGTGAATCAGCCTCCTTATATCAGAGAAAACATTCGGCATTTGGATTTTTGTGATTGACTAACTTCACTTAGCATTATGCTCTCCAACTTCATCCATTTACCTGCGAATACCATGATTTTATTCTCTTTAATTGCTGAGTAATATTCCATTGTGTATATGTGCCACATTTTCTTTATCCACTTATCTACTGAGGGGCATCTTGGTTGGTTCCACAACCTAGCTATTGTGAATTGAGCTGCTATAAACATTGATGTGGCTGTGTCCCTGTAGTATGCTGTTTTTAAGTCCTTTGGGAATAAACCCAGGAGTGGGATGGCTGGGTCATAAGGTGGATCCATTCCCAGTTTTCCAAGGAATCTCTATACTGCTCTCCATAATGGCTGCACCATTTTACAGTCCCACCAGGAATGTATGAGTGTGCCTTTTTCCCCACATCCTCTCCAACATTTATTGTTGTTTGTGTTCTTAATAGCTGCCATTCTGACTGGAGTGAAATGAAATCTTAGAGTAGTTTTGATTTGCATTTCTCTAACTGCCAGAGATGTTGAACATTTTTTCATGTATCTGTTGATTGTATATCTCAACTAATTGGGAACAAGTTTTACCACATGCACTTCAGATAGAGCACTAATCTCTAGAATATATAAAGAACTCAAAATTTTTAACGCCAAAAAAAAACAAATAACCCAATCAATAGAGCCTTTAAAATGACCGTGACCAGCCAGCCGGGCGCGGTGGCGCACGCCTGTAATCCCAGCACTTGGGAGGCTGAGGCAGGAGGATCGCGAGTTCAAAGCCAGCCTCAGCAATGGCGAGGCACTTAGCAACTCAGTGAGACCCTGTCTCTAATAAAATACAAAAAAGGGCTGGGGATGTGGCCCAGTGGTCGAGTGCCCCTGAGTTCAATCCCTGGTGCAAAAAAAAAAAAAATGACCGTGAGCAGTGTACCTAAGAGCCAATACGGTCTTCCAGGTCACCCAACCAACAAGTAATGGAACCCGCAGAAAATCAGAAATGGACACGACTCACAGTGTGCACAGTCCCCTTCTCCACAGGAGCAGGAGTGTATAGACCCTGGTCCAGCTTGGCCAGCCACCCCTGGAGTCACGTGTGGCTCCTGGGATTAGGAAAGAGAGCCCAAAGGTCAGCTGGGAAGCAGGCAGGTGGGGGAGGAGAGCAGCCTCTGGGGAAGGCCCTAGCCACTCCCCAGCCCAGAAGTACCCACCAGCCTCCCCCACCCAGGAGCAGGGAGACCCTGTGTGCCTTTGTTAGAACCTGGCACTTGGATCGTCAATTCAGAGGAGCTCTAAACCTGAGACATTTCTTTTTTTTTTTTTTAATATTTATTTATTTGCTTTAGTTGTACACAATGCAATGCATTTATGTTTACGTGGTGCTGAGGATCGAACCCGGGCCGCGCACGTGCCAGGCGAGTGCTCTGCCGCTGAGCCCCAACCTCAGCCCGACATTTCTTTTTAATGAAATCTATACCGTACATTCTCCAATATGGTTTCATGGTTAAAATCCTTTCCGTGGATTTTAAGTACCTTAGAAATGATTTCCAGAGACACTACCCTTAATTTATATATATATATATATATATATATATATATATACATATATATATACACACATATATACATATATAATTGTATGTATACACACACATATATGTGTGTGTGTATATGTATATGTTTTAAGGTCTTGGGTCTGTACTTCTATAAAAGCTCACTGTGTCTAGACAGTAACTGTGATTATAATGAGTGTTTTAACCTACTGGTGTCTCCCCCACACCCAGCCAGAATTCCACAAGTGGGTTCCACCAGTTGCTCAATGGGCTTCTATGAGTTTTAAAGATAAATAATGTTTTATGCATTGTCTTCAACTTTATTGTTTTTTATGATTTAAAAAAAAAAAAAAAAAAACAGAGCGATAGAGGAGATCCTATTCCGAATGAGGAATGTCAGCGACTCAACACAGAAATTATCAATAGACGGCTAACTCGCAACCTAGAAGAGGTGAGTGATTTTCCTTTCTTTGGAATCTAATTATTGGCAGTTCTTTAAATGCTTATTTTTAAAAAACTTTAAGAAATTTTATAGACATTCCTTTGCCAAGAGCTAGCTAATAGCTTTTCATAAGCTTCCATTTCCAGAGTGCTTTTTAACTATCCATTTGTAAGGAAAGCATCAAAACTTGTGACTCGTGTTTCTCTGGAATTTGACAGGGTCCTATGGCTCCTCTTCCTGCACCTCTACTTTTCCTTTCTCTTTTTTTGTTTCCCTTTGGTCTCCAAGTCAATCTGCAGTTGCTCACCTGGGTCCTTAACCTCTGTTCACTGTGTCCCTCCCCTTGGTGAGAAGACTGTAAGACCAGAAATTGAAGCTGGAGTTGTGGTTTCAGCTCTGTGATCGGGTTAGGGTTAGGGTTAGGGTTAGGGTTAGGATTAGGGTATGGGTTAGGATTAGGGTTAGGGACTAGGGTTAGGGTTAGGGATTAGGGTTGGGATTAGGGTTATAGGTTAGGGTTAGGGTTAGGGTTAGGGATTAGGGTTAGGTATTAGAGGTTGGGGCTGGGGTTTAGGGTTAGGTTTAGAGTTTAGGGTTAGGTTTAGCATTAGGGTTATGGTTAGTGGTTAGCATTTTGGGTTAGGGTTAGGGGTTAGGTTTAGGGTTAGGGTTTGGGATTTGGATTAGAGTTAAGGTTTGTGTTTAGGTTTAGGTTTTGTGTTAGAGTAAGTTTAGGATTTAGCTTTTAGGATTAGGGTTAGTTGTATGATTAGGGTTAGGATTAGGGTAAGGTTTAGGGGTTAGGTGTTTGTGTTAAGGTTAGGGTTAGGATAGGGTTAGGGTTGGGTTTAGGGTTAGGGTTAGGGTTAGGATTAGTGTTTAAGGTTAATGTTAGTGTTAGGGTTAAGGTTTAGTGTTAATATTAGGGTTAGTGTTAATGGTTCTGGTTAGTGTTTAGGGTTAGGGTTAGGTTAAGGTTAGGGTGAGGTTTAGTGGTTAGTGTTAAGGTTAGGGTTGCGTTAATCATTAGTCTTAGTGTAAAGTTTATGTGTTAGAAGTTTGTGTTAGCGTTATGGTTAACTTTAGGGTCAGGTTTAGGGTTTAGGGTTAGGATTAGGTTTAGGGTTAGGGTTTGGATTATTGGTTATTGTTAGGGTTAGGTTTAGTGGTTAGTGTTAGGTTTAGGCTTTAGTGCTGAGGGTTAGGGTTAGGTTTAGTGGTTAGGGTTAGTGTTAGGGTTAGGGTTAGGTTTATAGGTAGGGTTAGGTTTTGGGTTAGGGTTAAGAGCCCAGGACAAGCCCCTAGTCATGATTCTTTTGTGCCTTCTTGTGTATATTCGTGACAGTAGCCGTGCCACCTTACTCTGTCATGGGACAGTTTCCAGTTAAGACTCCACCTTTATTAATAAAACCACCTCTTCCTAATAGTCCCCTGTCTTTGTCATTCTCACTTTCTTTGCTAGGGTTAGGGTTAGGGTTAGGGTAGTATTATGTTTAGTGTTTATGTTTAGTGTTAGCGTTAGGGTTAGTGTTAGGGTTTAGAATTAGGGTTAAGGTGTGTTTTAGGGTTAGTGGTTAGGGTTAGGGTTATGGTTATTGTTAGGTTTGGGTTTAGTGGTTAGGGTTAGGGTTACGTTTTAGGGTTAGAGTTAGGGTTGGGTTAGGGTTAGGGTTTAGGATTAGGGTTAGGATCAGTGGTTATGGTTATGATTAGGGTTAGGTTTAGTGGTTAGTATTAGGTTTACACTTTAGGGTTTGGGTTAGTGTTAGAGTTTGGTTTAGTGGTTAGTGTTAGGATTAGGGTTAGGGGTTAGGGTTAGGGTTAGTGGTTATGGTTATTGTTAGGGTTAGGATTTGGGTTAGGGTTAGAGTTAGGGTTGGGTTAGGGTTTAGGATTAGGGTTAGGATCAGTGGTTATGGTTAGGATTAGGGTTTGGTTTAGTGGTTAGTATTAGGTTTACACTTTAGGGTTTGGGTTAGTTTGAGTGGTGTTAGGATTAGGGTTAGGGTTTAGGGTTAGGGTTAGGGGTTAGGGTTAGGGTTATTGGTTAGGGTTAGGGTTAGTGGTTATGGTTATTGTTAGGGTTAGGTTTTGGGTTAGGGTTAGGGTTAGGGTTAGGCACCTAGGCCAATCCCTTAGCCATGATTATTCTTTGCCCTCTAGTGTAAATTTGTGACAGTAGCCATGCCACCTTAGTCTGTCATGGGACAGCTTCCAGTTATACTCCACCTTTTGTAATGAAACCAGTTCTTCCTGATAGTCCTCTGTCTTTGTCATTCTCACTTTTCTTTACTGGTCACCACACTAGAATTATTTTGACCTCTTTTTTTTCTCACCATCATTTTATCTAGTCAGAATCTCTCCAGAGCTCTTCCACAAGGCCATCCCCAAGTCCAACCTCCAAGTCTGGCTTTGACTGCTCTGGTGGCTTTAGTCCTCCTCCTGTCCCTACTCCCTCCCTCCCCCGGCCCTCCTCTGCAGTCCCCTGCACAGCCCGGTGTGATACCAGTCCACTTCTGGAGGCCATTTTCATGTTGCCATTTTCTGCCCCCTCAAGAACCTGCATTTCTGGTGCCTCCGCGCCTCCCGGCACCTGTCCCCTTTGGTTCCTCTCCTGGCCTCTGCAATGGGCCCAGGACATGCAGGCACAGTGTTGGCGCTGCACAGAGCGTCCTTCCCACCCAGGGACCTCAAGTCTCCTCTTCATCTGGATGCAGTGCCAGCTCCTGCCCACAGGCCTGATTGCTGTCTAAGTTCATTCTTCTTCTTCAGTCCCACGTGTCTACTTGGGTTGCCCTAACTAGACTCCCCAGTTCTTAAATCCCAAACCTTGTCTTCATCTTTTGACCCCCCCAATTCCAGAAGTGTTCCCTGTAATGTTATATCTACTGCCATTGCTTAATAAATGCTCACTAAATGAAGGAACAAATAAATGATAGCTTAGGATCAAAGTCTAAAATGTTTTTATTAAATGCTTAAGTCAGGAGTTAGAATTTAAATGTAAAATGGGCCTATGCTTTATATTTACAGAATATACCAGAATATCAGCCTCATTTTGATCCACTTGATAATAATAATTGGTTTGCCAGGTTCATGGCACTAAAACGATTTCAACAAGCAGCACGCAAGGTGAGTCTCAGAACAAGACTGGAATTTTTATTTCTTTAGTCATCAGCACAAAGTAACCAAAAAATGGCTGGGTTTTTTGTTGTTGTTGTTGTTGTTGTTTTTGGTTCTGGGGATTGAACTCAGGGACACTTGACCACTGAGCCACATCCCCAGCCCTATTTTGTATTTTATTTAGAGGCAGGGTCTCACTGAGTTGCTTAGCACCTTGCTTTTGCTGAGGCTGGCTTTGAACCTGCAATCCTCCTGCCTCAGCCTCCAGAGCTGCTGGGATTACAGGCATGTGACACCACTGTGCCCAGCAAACAATGGGCTTTTTAAAATAACAATATAACTGAAACACAATTCACATACTATAAAAATCACCTTTGTAACATATCTAGCTGAGTAGGTTTTTAGTATATTCAGAGTTGGGAAGCCATCATCACTGCCTGATTTTAGAACATTTCATCACCCCAGAAAGGAACTCAGTACCCATTAACAGTCATTCCCCATTCCCTCCTTCCCCCAGCCCCTAGCAACCACAAATCTACTTTCCATCCCTATGGATTTGCCATTTCTGGACATTTTACTTTTTTGGAATCATAAAATATGTACCTTTTATAACTGACTTCTTTCACTTAAGCTGTTTTGAAGTTCACTGGTGTTGCAGCTTGTACCAGTACTGCATTCCTTTTTATGGCTGTATAATATTCCATTGTTTGGATAGGCCACATTTTACTTACTCATCCATTGATAGGCATTCCAGTCGTTTTCATCTTTAGGGTATTACCAGCAATGCTGCTATGAATATTTGTGCAGAAGTTAGTGGACACATGTTTTCAATTCTCTTGGTTATACATACCCAGGAGTGGAATTGCTGGGAAAATATAACCAAAACAGTGGGATTTTGGTCCTATTCAGAGAAAACAACTGAAAATCTTAGTGGGATCTGGTCTTTGACATCAGGCTATGGCCACCCCTTGGAAGGTGTCATCTCCTTACTGTGGTTTAACCCTAACTCATGCTGGTCTTCTACCCAGAACATCTCTAGCCTCTAGTGGCTTCCTGTTGAAGGATAAAATGAAGACCTCTGACCTCTAATGCCAATCAAGGGTGTGAGGGTGGCCCACGATCTGACTGCAGCCATCCCTCCTCAGTTGCCCCTGTCTTTTCTCTTGTCACCATCCTCATCTTCTTCCAGACATATCCTGCTCGTTCCCGGCTGTGAACCTGTGTTTCCACGCCTCCCCTTTTACCCCTCCATCTCCACTCCTTGGGTCCACACCTGCTTTTAGGCCAGCCCTAGTCTACATGTATTCCAAGAAGCCATCTTTAGAAGCTTCAACACTTAAAGATCTCATTGGTGCCCCTTGCTTCTTATGCTTTTTGTAGAGTTCTTGTCCCTGCCCTTGAAGCGTGGCTTCCCTATGGGACAGAGCCACACCTCAAGCAAGGGAGAACAGTGATTAAGACATGGTGTGTTAGTTGGCTTTCTGTTGCTGTGATAAAACACCTGAGATAATCAGATTATAAAGAGGAAAGGTTTGTTTTGGCTTAGAGTTTCAGAGATTGTAGTCCATGGTGGGTTGGCTCAATGGAGGCCTTTGGGCCTGTGGTGAGGCAGAACAGCATGGCAGGGAGGACACAGCAGAGCAGAGCTGCTTATCTCAGGACAACTGGGAAGCAGAGAAACTGGGAAGCAGAGAGAGAGAGAAGAAGAAGGGGCCAGAGTCCCAATATCCCCATTCTACCACAGCCCAGCATCTCTCACCCCGGAGCACAGCCATAGATCTCCCAAGCCACAGCCAGATGGAGATCTTCAAAGGTGACCAGCCCTGTCCCCTGCTAAGACCTTGCAAGAGCTTCCCATCCTGGTTAGCAAACAATGCACATTTTTTAAATCAAGACTTCGAGGGCTGGGGTTGTGGCTCAGGGGTAGAGCACTCGCCTAGCACGTGCGCGGCCCGGGTTCGATCCTCAGCACCACGTACAAATAAACGCATTGTGTACAACTAAAGCAAATAAATAAATATTAAAAAAAAAAAAAAGACTTCAAGAACACACTGAGATCTTCGCTGTCCTTTGAGCACGTCTCCTGCGCTCCTGCCTCAGGATCTTTGTCCTGACTGGTTCCTTTGCTCAGAAGTCTCTCCGAGATCTTCCCGTCACCTCTTGTCCTCGTCACTCAGGGCTTACATCAAGCCTCACCTCCTCAGAGAAGCCGTCCTCACCGTCCTCGCGTCAGTGGTCAGGCCTTCGCCTGCGGCCCCCTCAGTCACGGCCTCCCCCAAACCCTCTCCCTTCACGTGGTGTCCATTGTGCTTGTTGGTCGTTAAGGGCTTACTGTCATTCACACACACCCCTGCAGAACATCAGCCCCACGCAGGGCAGAACACCTCTTTGCTCCTCCCCGTCTCTCCAGGGACTTGCACAGAGCGAGGCCCAAAGTAGCCTCTTCATATTTGTTAGATGAAAGAGTTCTTGAGAGAAGGGAAAGGAGCGCTTCTCGTGGAATGAATGGTCCCTTCTGCCACAGCTCGGTGCACAGGGACACGCCCCTGTGGCAGCATCCCTCTGAATGCAAAGCTTGGTGGTGCAGACAGGTAGATAGCACTGCCAAGGTCCCATCCCCGTGGCTACAGAATCACCTGTCCTCTAACTCTGCAAACCCCCCTGTGGTAGCATTACTCTTCATTGCTCTTCATTGCTCTTCAGTACATCCAGAAGAAAGGAGACTCGGGGCTCATAAATGGGGTGAGACAAGAGCAGATGACAACCTGATGTCTGATTTAGCTTCCAGGCTAGTCCTTATTCACTCAGCCATGAAGTCCCCATGGCCTTAGTCCTGGGAAGCTTGCCAGTCTCCCTGTGAATTCTGCCCTTAACTGTGATTGGGAAAAGTGAATTAAGTTGACTTACCAAATTCGGCATTACCCATTGATAATTTGAGATCTTTCTTCCTTCCAATTCAAGATCATGTGTGAGCGGCGGTTACTCAATATGCTAATTGGTCTTCGTGAAATGGACAGAGAAACTGTAATGAAAAGGCTCGTGCAAGCAAGACAATCAATATCACAAGGTAACGTATGGTGTGAAGTATGGCACTGCTGAGACCATGGCCCCTTGGAGCGCGAGGCTCCTTTACAATGAAATCAGCTATGGCAAAAAAATGTTTTTTTCATAAATCATATGTATTAGTTTCCTATTGCTGCTGTAACAAACCATCATAAGTGTAACAGCTTCGAACAACACAGATCTATTATGTCATAGTTCTGGAGAAGTCTAAAATCCAGTTGTCAACAGCTGGTTCCTTCTGGAGGCTTCATGGAGAATCCCTTTCCTTGCCTTTTCCAGGCTCTGGAGGCTGCCTCCTTCCCCTGCCTCCTTCCCCTTCCTCATGCCACTCTGGTGTCTTGACTCAGCTGTCACATTTCCTCTAGCCACGCCCCACCTGCCTACAGTTACCATCCAGTCAGTACGTTGAAACTAGAATGGACTGATTAGGTCACAGTTCTCATAATCTAATTATTTTGCTTCTTACAATTCCTGCATTAACAGGAGCTTTGGTGGGGACACCTCACATCCAAACCACAACAGCTCATATGCAGGTCCACAGGTGGGCCCTGCTCCTCCTAGGCCTTCCTCCCTGCCTGGCCTGCGCCCTGAACAGTCCCCACAGCCTCTGGCCTCTCCACCAAGATTCAGATGACGTTTAGTTTCCAAAAACATGTTGTAGCATTTTAGCTATTCTTTTCTACTTCCTACATTATTTTTATTTCTGATATTGAAGTTTGTAAGAAACTCTTTTTTTAATGAAGAAAAAGTGAAATTTACCAGGAAATCATGTATGGACATCTATAAAAATGTTTTTTCTTCAGTCTTTTTCTTTGTTGAATTCATCAGAAATATTTTAATTAAGCATTAAGAGTTTTTTGCTGGGTGTGGTGGCACATGCCTATAATCCTAGCAGCTTGAGAGGCCAAGGCAGGAGGATCGCGAGTTCAAAGCCAGCCTCAGCAAAAGCAAGGCTCTAAGCAACTCAGTGAGACCCTGTCTCTAAATAAAATACAAAAAAGGGCTGGGGATGTGGCTCAGTGGCTGAGTGCCCCTGAGTTCAATCCCTGGTACCAAACAAAAAAAAAAAAGTTTTTTGAGGTAGACCTGAAAGTAGAATAGAGATTACTCAGGATTGGGAATGTGTAGGGAGGAGAGAGGACACAAGGGGAGGTCAGGATTGATGAGTGCATGCTGTATGCATAGATGAAAATATCACACAGGCCGGGCGCGGTGGCGCACACCTGTCATCCCAGCACTTGGGAGGCTGAGGCAGGAGGCTCGCGAGTTCAAAGCCAGCCTCATCAATGGCGAGGCGCTTAGAAACTCAGTGAGACCCTGCCTCTAATAAAATACAAAAAAAGGGCTGGGGATGTGACCCAGTGGTCGAGTGCCCCTGAGTTCAATCCCCAGTACCTATATATATATATATATATATATATATATATATATATATATATATATCATACGGAACCCCATTAGCATATATAATCAATATTTGTTCATAAAAGTTTTTTAAAGAATTAGTTTTTGAAGAAAAAAAATTAAAAATTAAAGAAGGAGTTGAAGAATACAGGGGAACTAAAAATGAAAATAGATGTTACGTATGCATATATATAAGCATAAATATCCATTTTGAAATAGCATATGGTAAATATGCAACTAAAAATGCTAGTTCACCAAAAAAAAAAATACCTTAAGGATAGTAAAGCACTATTTGATTTTCCCCCATAGATAAGCATTCCGGACACCTTGTTCCACGAACCATTCATGATGATTACACTTGCCAGTCCATAGTGTCATCCGACAACGTGCTGCCCTTTGCCTTCCCATCCTACAGCCCTCCTCAGGGTGACAAGGAGCTGGTGGGTACCATTAGGCTGTTGGGTAGGGGCCAGGCATGATCTCATGGTTGTAGGGCAGATTATTGGAAAAGCCCAGCCTCACCCCCTTTGCCTCCTTAGAAGACCTCCAGGGGAGACCTGTGCCCAGGAAATTATGACCAGTGGAAAACTGGAGACAATCTAGCTATCTGCTCTGTACCTGGTACTTCTGGTACACCTGATACACCTGATATGCCTGTGCAGAGCTCCCTGGTGACCCAGGCTGGAAGCCAGCATGGGCACTGAGTCCTACCCAGCTGCTCTGGAATCAGGCCTAAGAGCAGATGGGCAGATAAGGATCGAAAGGACCACCTGGATTGGAGAGGCAGGCTCTGCTCAGCCAGACCTTCTGCTGTACAATAAATAAGTGGCTAAGAGAACAGCAGCCCCTAGTCTGGGCCCAACCTAGTAAAGAAGATTCTTGTCCCAGAATCTGACAAGCTAACACATCAGACTCAGAATTTCACCTCTCTCAGAGTATGACAACCCATTCTCCTCCCTCTACGGGCACAACAAAACATTACAGTAAAAATAATCATTGATCAACTCTTAAATTGCACTTAAGTGTTTCAGGTGTATGACCTCATTTAATTTTCAAGGAATCTATGTGGTAAGTTTATCATTTTTCAGGTGAGGAAACAGAAGATCACATAACCAGTCACAAAATGTTGCTCAAACTCACAGCAACAGCACATGTGCTGAAATCCTTATTGCAAGTGAATGTGCAAAATAATTTTTTTTATTTTAAAGAATAAACCTGCCATTCATATCCCAAAATATTTCAGGTTAATTTCTTCAAGAATCACTGGACAAAACTTAGAATTTTCATGTTTTCTGATTTTGAGAATTAAATGACTTAAAAGATCATACCGTTTAATTCCTAGGAAATAATGAATCTGTGATGTTCACACAATAATAATTATCTGACCCTCGATAACTAATGGAGCAAAAAGGGTGCTGGGGTGTAGAGAAGCCATCGCAGTGCCATGGAGCCCACCTCATTTTTTTTTAATAGGTCAAAGCTTGTACATTTCCTTTGTTATTTAGTTAGTGCTGCTAGGACTTCTCTGCTGTTCAGGGTTGATGAAAAATGGAGGGCTCAACATTCCTTTCTATGAAAAAGAATTTGTTCATTTATTCCATAAATACAGTATTTCATCAATTCCTTTTTTTTTTTTTTTAGTTATAGATGGACACAATACCTTTATCTTATTTATTTTTTTCTTTTTAATGTGGTGCTGAGGATTGAACCCAGTGCCTCACATGTGCCAGGCGAGTGCTCTCCCACTGAGCCCCAGCCCCAGCCCCTCATCCATTCTAAGATACACTTTTTTGTACACTTAACATCTTTGAAATTAGGAAATGTCTTGCAAATGATGTCATATTACCATTGCATCATATTAACTGAATGGTGGTATCTCTGACTAGGTAAAGTGTTATTTGTTGAATTCCTGTCATCTGCCAGGCCCTGTTACGGGTTCCCTAGTGTCTGTGGCAGATGAGCATGCAGGAAGTACTCTGGGAACCAGCCTCTCTGAAAGGCCAGCGCAGGGAACAGGACAGGACAGAGAGTAGGGCTGCGATCCAAAGGCCTCAGCTGAGGCCACGAGGAGCTCTGAAACTGGCCTAGGGTGAGAGGACCCTGCCTTTGCACCTTGGCTTCAACCTGTCCTTGGAGGCAGGCTACCAGGGATGGTCCTGTCACCCTGAGTCAAGGCAACACATGATGAGAGCTGACCCTGACTGCTGTTTCCCAGCAGGACTCTAACAGCTGGGGTTCTAGGTGGTGCGATGCAGCCTCCATGACACTCCATGAGGAGAAGGAGACTGACCTGAGATACGTAAGGAGGGGATGGCAGGGCTGCCTTTGTGTCCCAGAGATCAAGTGGCCACTGTGGTCACGAGAAAGGTTGCTTTCAGAGTAGATCTCTTCATTTAATATTTCAAAATGTGACGGAAAGGGAAGCCTACCTGCTCTTGCTTAGAGTTGATTTTCCTTTTTTCCCCCATTATTTTCACATTTTAGGCTCCTGACGGCCTTGGATTAGTCCCAATTAAGCCTCCAGATGTTCAAATCAAGCAGAGCTATTCCCTCTTCAAGCTGAAGGTCAGATCTGTCACATAATTATTTAAGTAATTATTTAGGTTGCTTATGTGGAGTGAACAAAGTATTCTTGAATTGTATTATTTTATTAGTTTTGTTCTATTAGAGATTATTCTGAGTATTTTTCTGTCTTATTTGATAGTATGTTGGAGATTCTTTTTCCCTGATGTGTCTACAGAAGCCACGGATATACCCCCCTCACCTGAAGTCTGCCAGCTACATCTATTAGAAACTTCAAGACAAAACACAGGATGAAGCTGCCACGGTGGCCCATACCTGGGATCCCAGAGATTCAGGAGGCTGAGGCAGGAGAATTAAAAATTTGAGGTCCGCCTCGGCAACTTAGCAAAACCCTGTCTCAAAATTTAAAGGGGAGGGGAGCACAGGTGATGTAGCTCAGTGTTAGAGCACCCGAGTTTAATCACTAGTGCCCCCCTCCAAAAAAAAAGGCCCACAAGATGAACTGAACACAAGTTAGTCAGCCTTTCTTGAGGCACATGACCACTTCTGTTTTTGAAAATGAAGCTAAATTTGATGTGTCTCTACAGTTAAGTCCTGCAGTACGAGAAAGTAACCGTGAACACAGATGTGAGCTGGAACAGGGCCCAGAGACCTCTCCAGGGTTGGTCCAAGCCACAGCGGGCGCCTGTCTCACCCTCACCACCGACAGCTGTGGCTGAGAAGCAGCTCCTGCCAGATGGTACTTTTAAGGATGTTCAATCAGTTGTCTTCTTTTACCCTCAGGTTCCTCAGGCGTACAAAATTAAGGGATATCAGCCATTCTCAGTCCACAGGTCTTCAACAAGTTACAAACCCCAGAAGCTTGCTCGAGCCCTGAAGCAAGGAGCTGAGGTAACATGTCCCCACCTTCAAGAATTTCTCTCACTTTTCCTTCTTGTCCTAGCAGCAAGACTAACTGGCCATTCTTGGTCTTCATATGTACAGGATGAAATCACCACCATCGTAATCTTTCAAAAAGAGGGCTCCATGCCTCAGCCCCCTGGAAAGTCCCCAGTCTTGAGTATGAAACCACCTGAGGCCTTATCCATGTCCCCAGAATATGATCCACTTTATATTTTTGTAAGTAATCATTGGCAGAAGTCTTGTTTCCTGTATTCCTTTATTTTAGCAATTACTCTGTAAGAAAACAGATGGAATAATTGGAAATATATATTTTTTTCTCTTTGGAATATCAAGTGTTAAACAATATCTGAGCTTGCTTATCATTATTTATCATTTGGAGAATATCAGAGTTCCTGTCTCTTAACAAGTCCAGCATTTATTTTTATGACAATAGCTTACCGATCTTTTCTACTTCTGTATGAGATGCACATATAGGCCAAAGAAGAAACCAAAAGAGAAATTAGAAAGTATTTTTAACTGAATGAAAATGAAAACAAACAAAAAAATTGTGGGAAATTTAGAGTAATATACAGTACAGTAGGAAAAAAGAAAGGTCTCAAATTAATGTCCCAAACTGCCCCTTTAAGAAGTTAGGAAAAGAAGACCAGAAGGAACCCCAACTAAGCAGAGAAAAAAATAATAAGGATCAGATTGAAAAATAATGAAATGGAAAGAAACAGAAAAATGTTTCCTTGAAAAGATAAATAAAATGTACAAGTCACTAACATAGCTGATCAGGAAAAGATAAAAAACACAAATACCAATATCAGGAATGAGGTGACATCACTACAGATTCTATAGATATTAAAAATATGAATTAATATTATGAAAAACTTTATGCTAGTAAATTCAAAGAATAAATTAAATGTGCAAATTTATTTAAAAGCACAAACTGTGAAATCTTCAAGAGGAGATAAATAGTCCAAATAGCTCTGTATATACTAAATAACTGAATTTATGGTTAAAAACCCTTCCAACGAAGAAAACTCCAGGACCAGATGCCTTCAGGAGAATTCTGCTAAATGTTTAAAAAAGAAATTATACCAAACCCATACACTCTTCCAGAAAAGAGAAGAGGAACGATTACTCCTGGACTCATTCTGGAAGCCACTGTAAGTCTGATACCAAAGCTAGTCACAGACATTACAGAAAGAGAAAAAGACAGACCAATATATTTCATGAGCAGACATCAAAAATTTGTGACAAAAACAATATGGTCATCTCAATAAATACAGAAAAATGATTTATCAATTCCTGATAAATAATCTCAGTGAGTAAGGGACAAAGGCAACTTTCTCAACCTGATAAAGAACATCTACTAAAAAACCAAGAGTTAACATCAAACCAAGTAGTGAATGACTAAATGTCTTCCCCCAAGATCAGGAATGAGATTAAAGGTGTCTGCTCTAATTCTATTCAAGAACTTCAGCCAATTCAACAAGGCAAGAAAAAGAAATTAAAGACACCCAGATTTGAAAGGAAGATGTAAAATTCTTTTTATGCGCAAACAAAATTACTGGCTATTAGAAAATACAATGTAATTTATCAAAAAAAATCTACTAAAACCAAGAAGTAAATTTAGCAATATTGTAGGATGCAGGATCACCATATAAAGATCAACTATGTTTCTATTTAGTAACAACAAACTATATAAAATTGAAATTTTAAATTTATAATACTGAAAAATATCATCAAAAATATAAAACATTTCAGGTTAAATCTGACAAAAATGTATTACGATTGATATGCTGAATATTATAAAACATTGCTAAGGGAATCAAAGCAAACCTAAATAAATGGAGATATATGCCATGTTGGTAGATCAGGCAATTTAATATTGAGATGGATATCATTATCCTAAATGCATGATTGAAGATCTGAATGGTACTTATATACTTTGTATACAAGCAGTTGTATGTAAAAAGATACTACACTTGTGCATGATGAATAAGTAAATAAATAATAAAAAAAACGCATTGTGTACAACTAAAAGCAAATAAAGACTTAAAAAAATTAAAAAAAAAAGATATCAATTTTTTCCAAACAAATCTAAAAATTCAACACAATCCCAAGCAATAAAAACCCTACAGGCTATTTTTTAATTAAGTTAACAGGCCTAGTCTAAAATTCATGTGGAAATTCAGATATATTTGGAATGATTTTGAAGAAAAATAAAGTTGAAGACTTTATACTACCTGACTTGAAAGTTTACTGTAAAGCTACAATAGTCAGAATAATATTAGCTTAAAAGTAAGCAAATATATCAATGGAAGAGAATAGTGAATTCAGAAATATATTAATTTATACATATTTGACCAACTGATTTTTGACAAAGGTCAAAGGCAATTCATTGGAGAAAAAAATAATCTTTTAATAAACAGTGCTAGAATATTCAGCTATTTTTAAAAATAAAGATAAAACAACTTCAATCCATACCTCACATCATTTATAAAAACACAAAATGGATCATAGACCTAAATATGAAACCTAAAATTATCTCCTAGGAGACACATAAGAGAAAATCTTTGTGATCTTAGATTAGCTAAAAACACCAAAACCACAATCCATATATTTTTAAAATATGCACTAACTGAATTTTGTCAATATTAAGAATTTCTTCTTCCTAAAAAGACACTGTTAAAAAGTGAAAATAGGGGCTGGGATTGTGGCTCAGCAGTAGAGTGCTCACCTAGCACGTGCACAGCCTAGGTTCGATCCTCAGCACCACATAAAGAATAAATACATTGTGTACAACTAAAACAAATAAATAAATATTTGAAAAAACATTTTAAAAAGTAAAATAAAAAGTGAAAATATAGGGCTGGGGTTGTGGCTCAGTGGTAGAGCTCTTTCCATGCATATGTGAGGCACTGGTTCAATCCTCAGCACCACGTAAAGAATAAATACATTGTGTACAACTAAAACAAATAAATAAATATTTGAAAAAACATTTTAAAAAATAAAATGAAATAAAAAGTGAAAATATAGGGCTGGGGTTGTGGCTCAGTGGTAGAGCTCTTTCCATGCATATGTGAGGCACTGGTTCAATCCTCAGCACCACATAAAAATAAATAAATAAAGGTTAAAAAAAGATGAAAATATAAATCACAAACTTGGAGAAATCACATATCTGATAAAGGACTTACATCCAGGATATATTAGGAACTCTCAAAATTTACAAAGAAAATAACCAACAGAATGAAACGATGACCTGTGGAATGGCAAAAATATCTGATAAATAGTTACTTTCCAAAATATATAAGGAACTTCAAAAACTCGATAGCTTAGGGCTGGGGTTGTGGCTCAGTGGTAGAGTGCTCACCTAGCACATGTGGGGCCCAGGTTCGATCCTCAGCACCACGTAAAAATAAACGCATGTGTACAACTAAGGCAAATAAATACATATTTTTAAAAGAATTTAAAAAACTCAATAGTTTAAAAAACTCAATTTTTAAATGGGTTAAAGACTTGAATTAACACTTCTTCAGAAAAGACAGATAGCCGGGAGCGGTGGCACACGCCTGTAATCCCAGCACTTGGGAGGCTGAGGCAGGAGGATCACGAGTTCAAAGCCAGCCTCAGCAATGGCGAGGCACTTAGCAACTCAGTGAAACCCTGTCTCTAATAAAATACAAAAAAAAAAAAAAAAAAAAAAAAGGCTGGGGATGTGGCCCAGTGGCCCAGTGGTTGAGTGCCCCTGAGTTCAATCCTGGGTATCAAAAAAAACAAGACAGAAGTGTTGGAGAAGGTGAAGAAGATGGAGCCCTTCCACACTGTTTGTAGGAATTCAAAATTGGTGTACCACTGCAGAAAACAAAATGTGCTTCCTTCAAAAAATTAAATGTAGAACTGCCATTTGATCCAGTAACCTGCTTCTGGATATTTACCCAAAAGGGTTGAAATCAGGATCTGAACAGACATTAACACGCCGATGCTCACTACTGCACTATTCCCAGTAACCGAGGTGAATGTCTACCCACAGATGAATGGATAAGCAAAGTAGGGTAAAACTATGCAGTAGAATGCCATTCAACCTTTAAAAAGGAGGGAATTCTGAAAGATGTAGCAACAGGCCTTGAGGACATGCTACTAAGGGAAATGGGCCAGTCACAGAAAGACAAAGCCTGCATAAGTCTACTTATATAAGGAATCTAAAATATAGATGGTCCCAACTTATGATGGTTCAGTAATGATTTTTCACTTTAAGATGGTGCAACAATGATATACATTCAGAAGAAACTGCACATTGAATTTTGAATTGTGACTTTTTATCCAGTCTAGCAATACATGGCATGATATTTGTGACGCTGGGCAGTGGCAGTGACTCACTGTTCCCAGTCATCCCTGAGATCCGGAGGGGAACCAACACACTCTAACATGCTATATTGCTAAGCCAGGCGGTTCAGTAGGTTAGGTACAATACAGTATTTTTTATTTATGATATTTATCCTTGGGCTTACAATGTGTTTATCAGGATGTAGCCTCATGGTAAATCTAGGAACATCTGTAATCAAACTCTGAATTAAAGAGTAGAATATTTGTCAGAGATGGAGGGGAGAGGAAATGGAAAGTTACAAATTAACAGGCACTAAGTTTCAGTCAAGGAAGATTATTAAAGTCTAGCAATCTGCTGTACAATGTCATGCTTAAAGTCAACAATAATGAATGTTTAAAAATTTGCAGAGAGGAAATCTTGAGCTACATACTCTCACCACAATAAAATAAAATATCTTTAAAAGAACTCTCAAAACTCAACAATAAGAAAACAAACACTCCAAGTTTAAAATGGGTCAAAGACTTTCACCAAAAAAGATTTACAAATTATGCCCTTGAAAAGATACACAAAATATTGGATCATTAGCCAAATGCAAATTAAACCTACAATGAGGTACCTCTATTATACTATCTAAAATTAAAAAGACTGCAGGTGGGAACTTACAGGGTACAACTATAGTAGAAATAGTTTGGCAGTTTCTTACAAAGTTAGTAAACATGCAGGAACCGTATGATCCAGCCATCTACTCCTGAGTAGTACCCGAGATAAATGGAAGCATGAGACTTAGGCAAGAAGATTCATGGCAGCTTTGTCTGTTGCCAAAAGTATGTGCATGGAGCAGGGGTCTATCAGCATATTAATGGATAAACAAACTGTGCTATAAACATACCATGGAATACATTTCAGTAATGGAAATGAACGAACTCTTCTTGGTAATGTAAAAACATATATGATTCACAAATGATCATGCCTAGTAAAAGAAATCAGATGAAAAACACACATACTGTGTTGTTCCATTTATATTGAAGTCTAAACATCTAAAGTAATTCATAGAGATAGAGTAGATTACTGGCTTCCTGATGATGGATTAGTTGGACAGGTATGAAGGGACAAGATGTGGGGATGAAGGGATGACAAAAGGCATGAGGTAACATCTGGGAGGGTGGAAATGTTTATTAGTGTATGGTGGAATGGGATTTTGAAGGTGTAATTTATGTCAAAACATACCAAATTGAGTTTTTAAATATGTGTGGTTTATTATATGGAATTAGACAGCAATACAGCAGCAAAAGAAAGTATTAGAAACCACCACCACCACCATCACCCCCCCCCCCAAAAAAAGAAGAGAGACAAAAAGAAAAAGAAAGAAATACTGGTGACAACCAGTAAAGCATTATAGTAAAGACTTGGGATATATATATATATATATATATGCAAGGAGCCTAGAGGCAGCTCTGGTAAAGAGGTGTCTAGGAAAGGGAGACTTCACATACAACTGGTGCAGTTAAGAGAATGGAAACACCCATGGATTTTATAAAGGTGTATCATTCAAGAAAAACAAAAGGCAATTATAAACTCCAGGTGGGGAAAAAAAACAACTAAAAATCTATATGTTCCAAGTAGGAAACCAAATTAAAATTTGATGTACTTTTTTAAGAGTTGATGGAAAATTTAAAAATAGAATCTATTTAGCCTTGATACTAGAACTCTTCTCCATCAGTGAACCATGGGCCATGTTATTGATATTGAACTGGTTTTTGTTTTTGTGGTGCTGGAGGTCAAACCTAGGGACCTCACACATGCTAGGCAAGAGCTCTTAACTCTAGCAAGATATTAAACCTTCACACACACACACACACACAACAAACCTATAATCTGAGCTTCTATTTGGCCTTGCAGAGAAATGGTACAGGAAGAAAGCCTAGGAATGATAATGTGTTCATTTCACCTGAAGAGATGTTGAAATACTCAAATGAAAATGATGAAACAAGAAAAAGGGGTAAACTGGGGGTATAGGTCATTGGTGGAGCACCTGGCTAGCATATGGGAGGCCTTGGGTTTAATCCCCAGCCAAAACTACAGAAAAAGTACCAAAGCAAGTCATGTCAAGCCACAAAGGTAAGTTACTAAAAGCAATGTGCTTTTTAAAATTAGAAGCTTTTATGAGGCATTCATATACATGCACCAAATCATACCTTGTGTAACAGTGATTCAGTAGATATCATCTGAGTTTGTTAATCAAGAAAGGGAAGAATAAGGGCCTGTGGTTGTACCTCAGTGGTAGAGCACTTGCCTAGTATGTGTGGGGCACTGGGTTCGATCCTCAGCACCACATAAAAATAAAGGTATTGTGTCCATATACAACTAAAACATTAAAAAAAAAAAAAAAAGAGAAATAGAAGAGCCCCAGAGCCTTTCCATTAATGAGACTTTAAAACACCTGTTAAGTGGAAAAGGTTGCATTTAAGCTGAATTATGGATGATAGATAATAACTAGAAAAAAATAAACTAATTAGAACAAAAAATGCAGATGCATCATAAAATTGAGAAATTAGAGGACAAACATAGTCTGTCTTTAGTACTAGGATTGGGACTGTAGACATATTCTGAAAATGTTTACGAAATTTAGTATGATCAGGAATGAAGACAGGAAGATTTGAGGGTGTCTACTTTTGGCATGTTAAATAGGGACATCCTCTTATTTATTCCTACTGACATTGAGGCTTCTATTATTGTCAATAAGTATCAAGACTTCCTAATGTTTATCATTCCAAATAGAGAAAAATAATTTACTTGGATATTTTATCTGGGTAACAAGGAATTCTTTCAGAAAAAGTGAATATTTTTAAATTTATTTTTTTCTTTCCTACCTCTCTGACAAGGAGAATTAAATTTCCTAAAAGAACCCCCAAAGTTTGGTGCTTTAAAATACATGAGTACTATGATGATGTATTTGTTCTCATCTTCCTTTATTTGGTGATTCACTGAAAAATGCTTTATCCTACACCTTTATGCTTGCTCACAAGTGGTTATGTAATGGCAAAATGAAAAAAATATATATTTACAGAAGGATTTTTATGTGAAAGGTTTAGCATATTTTATCTTCCTTATTATTTTTAGTAAGTATGTTCTAATCTTATTATTCAAGTGTAGAACTGATACTGAGACAGGATTTAATTTTTCTAAAGTCACATAACTGTTAAGAATGTAGTAAGTAATAAGGATGAGGAATTAAATCCAGATCTTCATATGAAAAAACAAGCTTGCTCTCTTGAATCTTATTGCATAAGGATTTGATTCCTTATTCTGATAAGCACAATTAGCTAAGAAAGTTTTATTCAAATTCCCTCCCCCCTAAAATGTGAGCCAATTTCTGCAGGAAGTAAATAAAACAGAGTATTTATTTCTAGTATTTCCCTCTGTAGATATATTCAGGTACATTGTAGAGGCTAAGCTCTTTTGGAATGGTTAGAAGAAGCGGGAACCAAAAACAAATAGAAAGAAATTACTTCCACTGATAGATGGAGGTCTAGGTAGTTATTCTGTCTTATTTGTCTATCTTTTAGAGTTTTTTTAATTATATCTTAGAATTTTCAAAATTTGCTTCTAAAATGTGGATTTTTCTTTCTTTTTTGGTAAATATGTAAGCTTAGAAAACATCATTGCACATCTTCACACTGGATCACAAGAAAACTTGGGGAAAGTGTCCCTGCTCTAAGATGGGGAGCTACATTACATGAATTGGAAGTGAGGTGACTCTTTGAAACATTAAGAATTCAGAGCACTGGTTCTTAACTTCTTCCCAATATCCCGAGGAAAAGATAATGATGATTCAATGTACAGGGAAATGTGAGAGAATTTAGTAACAAACATCCGTGTGATTAATGTTTAAAGTTCCATGTATATACTTCTCCATGCCTGTCTATTGAAAATTATCAGCTGAAAAAAATAAATTGGATTGAACATTTCCATTGCCAAAAAAAAAAAAAAAAAAAAAAAAAAGAAGAAGAAGAAGAAGAAGAAATAGAAGAATAAGTATAATGTTTAGAGTGAGGGTCGTGACCATCAGAGGCACAAAACCCAGAAATAAAGAAACAGCCTCTGGGGTGGGGGCTTAAGGACAGGAAGGTACCACAGAATCCACAGCTTATGGTTGCAAATCCTGGCAGCCTGGTGATACGCTACCACATGCACACATAACTTTGAGGACAATTAAAATCATCATGGGATGGCTCAGATCACTTAACTCTGGTAGCTGAGGCCATCCAAAGGAATCTGCAATTTGACAACTACTGGGGACAGTGCTATTGCCATTTGCAAAAAGACCACATTCATCACACTTGGCCCAAGAGGGACTAAGAGCGCTGGCCACACACAGCTTCTCATGCCCTCCACTGACCACAGTCGAGACACCCCCGAAGGCCCAGAGGTAATTTCCCCTCTGGTATTGTGCCCCTTTGCACACTTATATTTGTGCCCTAACTTTTGCCTCAACTGCAGGTGCTCACAGAGGTGGGTGCTTGTTTCTACATTACATGGGTATTGCAGGCACCCTCTGTAGGCCTCCTCGCCTCCCGCCTCCCCCACCTTTGCAACCATGCATTTAGCAGCAAGCCCTCTCTGCATCTTCCCCCCAGGCCCTGGCCCTGGCCCAGGCTGCAGGTCAGCCTCTCTGCACCCACAGCCCACAGTTCTTCCAGCGTTGTTCACTCACCAGCACACCACATCTGGGCCTTCCCATGCCTTGCATCTGGGAATTAGAGTGCCTCCTGGTCTAGCTAAATGCCATTTAAGTTGTGGAGGGACATCTGTTTCTTGACACTGAGATCAAATTTCCATAAGTCACATGGAGTTATGGATTTGGTTTGGTGGTGTTTTGTTTTGTTTTGTTTTGTTTTGTTTGGGGGGGGGGCAGTGTTCCTTTGTTGGTTGGTTGGTTGTTTTGTGGTGCTGGGAATGGAACCCAGGGCTTTGCACACACTAGGCAAGTGCTCTACCACTGAGCTCCACCCTCTGCCCTACATTTTTTTCATTGTTAAAAAATATCATACAAATAAAATGAACAAAATCTCAGAGGTTCTTAAACATCTGAGGTGAAGCAACTGTGAGGGAGGAAAACTATGTTGTTGTTTGGGGCAAGGATTTATTGCTCAAGCTCTGGAAAGAACATTAAAAAGCTCTATATTTTAGTGTTTTGATAGAATTGCTTTGTGCACCCATTAGATCTGCTAAAAAAAAAAAAAAGTAGCAAAACAAAACAAGAGGGCTGGGGGTGTGGCTCAGTGGTGGAGCGCTTGCCTCATGTATGTGAGGCACTGGGTTCGATCCTCAGCACCACATAAAAAAATAAATAAATAAACAAACTAAAGTTATTTTAAAAAAGAAGAAGAAGAAGAAGAAGAAGCAGCAGCAGCAGCAGCAGCAGCAGCAGCTGGGCATGGTGGTGCACGCCTGTAATCCCAGCACTTGGAAGGCTGAGGCAGGAGGATCGTGAGTTCAAAGCCAGCCTCAGCAATGGCAAGGCACTTAGCAACTCAGTGAGACCCTGTCTCTAAATAAAATACAAAAAAGGGCTGGGGATGTGGTCCAGTGGTCGAGTGCCCCTGAGTTCAATCCCCAGTACCCAAAAAAATAAGAACAAGATCTCCCTTAAAACCAAATGCTGCCGGGCGCGGTGGTGCACGCCTGTAATCCCAGCACTTTGGGAGGCTGAGGCAGGAGGATCACGAGTTCAAAGCCAGCCTCAGCAATAGTGAGGCACTTAGCAACTCAGTGAGACCCTGTCTCTAAATAAAATACAAAAAAGGGCTGGGGATGTGGCCCAGAGGTCGAGTGCCCCTGAGTTCAATCCCTGGTACCACAAAAAAAAAAAAAAAAACAAATGCTGTATCCCAATGGAGCCTTCCTGAATCAAAAATATTACCAAAACAATGTTAAATATCAACATTTCCTGGTATATCAAATGTCATCCTCTTCTTTGTCTTCTCTTTAAAGTTATTTCTAAGAAAGAAGCTATTTTTGTTTTCAGAACAAGAAGCTTTTTTACTTTTTAAAACCAGTTTGCTTATTCAATAATTCCCCCTAATTCATCATAGTCAGAAACAAATACTTTAAGCCATTTTAAGCTGTGATTTCAATTAGACTCGTTTCTATGTGAGGTTGGTAAGTCCCAATGGTATGCAGTGAAGCTCTTAAACCAGAAAAGTGGCGTTTATGGATGGCCCTGACATTGTCACACGCTGCCAACTTGAAGGCAGTGCTCTCCCACTCCTGCTTTCCAGACGAGCTGACCGGGAGTCAAGAGTGTGAGCGCTGGGGGGGGCCTCTGAGGGCACGGGCAGACGCCTGTCCTGCGCCTGGCTTGGGAACGGATAAACAAAAGCTTTTTGCTCTTTCCTGCAGAATCCCAGCCCAGGATTGTTTGCCGTCAAGCACCCTCTGACCTACGCAGAAACGCTGATAGATTACCACCTCTGCCCTCACCCCAAGTACACGTTCACCAAGGACTGCCACAAGGGGTCCAGCATTCCTCTCACCCAGAAGCAGTTTCTCCATCACACGGTAATGCCATCACCCAGGGAGCTGGCCTTGGGCTGTGGGGAGGGACCGGGCACAAGGACGGAGGGACACCACTGAAATTAGGAAAAATAAGGCTCAGAGCCCCAGCTACAGAGCAAGAAGGGTAACAGCGGCCCTCTTTGGCCAGCCCTAAAGGGACACGGGCGGAGACTCAGCCCCACTCCGGTCCTGTCCATACTCACTTCTTGGGTTACCTGCTTCCGCTTTTTTCAACATCCTCGCCGTTTCCCACTTAAAGGCCATGCATGTTCACTCATTTGTATTTCGACTGTGTGAAATGGTCACGTGGTTTGTGTCACCCCATGGTCTGACCTCTTCATGCTGTTTGACCCTACAAGTGTAGAAACATCAGGACAGAAAAGGAGAGACGTGACAAAATGCACAGTAAAGAAGTGGCTCCAAAGAATTCCTTCTACCCCAGTGACCAACCAGACCTGAATATCCAGAGACACCTCTTCAGGACTACCCACAGGCCCCTCAAACTCAATCCCTAACTTGGGTCATTATCTCTACTTGACTTCCACCCACCACGCTCTCTTCTTGTAGCCCTTACTTACATGTGTGGGGTCGGGGGGAGTAAAGGGATTGAACCCACTGGGCTACATCCCAGTCCTTTTCATTTTTTATTTTGAGACAGAGTCTAAGTCGCCAAGGCTGGCCTCTAAATTGTGATCCTCCTGCCTCAGCCTCCCAAGTGGCTGGGATTATAGGAGAGCACCACCATGCCCATTTCCCACTTGCCTTTTTGTTCCATGATTCCATGGAATAGAATTCCATGTGTGTAGAATTCAGGTGGTCCTTAATCCCTCCCTCTTGCTCATTCCCTTTTCCAACCAGCCTGCCTCTTACATAACCTGACACTCTCCCCCTAGCTTCCCCATGGCTCCCCACTGCTGTGATCAGGCCTCCATAAAAATCTTCTTTTGATACAAATCTGATCATGCCAGTTCCTGCTTGAACGCCAGGGCTCTGCTGCCTGTGTGAGCAGTTTCACACTCATTAGCTAGGCCTACGATACCCATGGTGACCTACCAGCCTCTCCAGGTGTGCCTTGCCCCCTTCCCATGGTATGCCTTGCACACTCAGCTGAGCTGATGTTCTCCTGACAGCACTTGGCACTTTGCCAACACATTTGCCACAGTTTCCCTGTTTGTCTTACCATCTGAAGAACAACCCACCCTCTTTGAATGAGGCATGAGTATTGCATCCATAATCCTCAGATCGTAAGGCCACATCTGCCCTTCATCACAAGGACATGTTACTTGCATGGCTAATGAAGCAAGAGCTGGGGCACTTCCATTCTGTGTGGCCCTTTTCACTTTTACAATTGCAAAAGCAATTGTCTTTTTGCTTCAGCAAAATTCAATCATATTTAATGAAATGAGAAATTTGCAGCTAACGTTTTTGGGATTTAAAATAGCTGAATGAAATGAAGTCCTTCTAGACTCTACCCCACCAACCAGTTCCCTTCCGTGCTGTACCCCTGAGCCAACTTTCATCACAGGACATTATTCCCGGAATCATGCACTGGAAGAGGTTCCAGTCCCTGATGGTCTCATCCTTGCCTGAAACCTCTAAGATGGAGACCACCCAGAGGTAAGCCCAGCTCATGTGTCTCACAGGGGGGTGTCTGCCCACAGACCACAGAGGCTGAGACCCCCAGGAGTTAAATACCAACAATATGTCAAATCATGCTTTTAAAGCACGAGGGAGGGTTTGCTAGTCCAAGAGATATGAACACATATAACTGATTTTTATATTTTGAAATTATCTTGAGACACACTTTTTAAAAAGTGATGTCCTAGGTGGCCCATTGGCAATGCTTTAGTAAAAGCAGACCAATAATTTATATAGTTCTGCTGAAAAACTCATGGTCAATTTTTAAAATTTTTAAACTGGCCAAGATCACCTTCTGCACCCTCCATATCCAATTCTGAGGAATTCACTTCTCGCTCAGCCTGGCGTTTGTGGGAGTCCCACACTATCGTCAGACAGAGACAGCTCAGCTCCACACACAGCCTGGAGCTCAGCCACAGATTCAGCACTGGTAGGTGAGAATATTGTTGGCCAATGAAAGAAGAAAATTAAGATAGTTAAATTTCTGCCAATTTGCTTATTTAATATCTCTTCAAAACCCTAAGATATCAAACAAACAGACTCCATCTGGTCAGCAACTCACTCCTGAGCCCTTGAACTTGCTTCTTCAGGTCACTGTTCTTCTACATGTAACTAAATGAGTTATTGGTAAGCAAATGTGACTAGTGTCCCACAACGATCATCAGCTGTCACCTTCTGTTCAAATCCTCTGATCCAGAAGGAGGCCCACCCAAGGTGGCAAAGCCCCAAGAGTATCCAGGAAAGCTAAACCCTGCCACTGGTCAAGGTCAGCAGAGGCTCTTTATAACCCCCCATCCAACTCCCGCCAGTGCATCCAGCTCCTCTGACTCAGGAACCTGGAGAGCCCTGCAGGACCCCTGGAGCTGGGGGACCTCACCCGTCTGCTCAGGCACCTTTCTGAGCCTAGTCCTCTTGTCAGTAAGATAAAGAGGAGGCTGAACTTGGGAGGGTCCTTCTCAGGTCCTTCTCAGCTTTGGCATCATATTTTAATAGGATTAAGAACGCTCACAGTTATGATTTGAACATGGTTTGTCTCCTCCAAAACTCATGTTGGAATTTGATCCCTATTGTGAGGTATTAAGAAGCTAGAACCTCACCCAACAATGGCTCCTAGAGATGGAGCCTTTGGAAAGCAATTAAGATTAGATAAGGGGCAGGGCTCCGTGGCTCACACCTATAATCTCAGCGGCTCAGGAGGCAGAGGCAGGAAGATGGTGAGCTCAAAGCCAGCCTCAGCAGCAGCGAGGCAATAAGCAACTCAGTGAAGCCCTGTCTCTAAATAAAATACAAATAGGGCTGGGGATGTGCCTCTGAGTTCAATCCCCTATACCCCACCCCACCCCCCCAAAAAAAAAGATCAGATAAGGGGTGAGCCTTCATGATTGAATCCTGAGAGTTTTATAAGAAGAGGGACAGAGACCAGAGGACACATGCCTGCACTCCCTGTCTCACCATGTGATGCCTGCCCCATCCCTGGACTCTCCCAGCAAGAAGACCACTACCAGATACAGCCCTTTGACTTTGGACCAGAACTGGGAGCCAAAATAGTCCTCTTTTCTTTATGACTTAACCAGTCTGTGGTATTGTTGGCAACAGAAAATGGACAAATGCTCACCCAAAAGGCAGCTACCCCAAGTCCACTGTCCATCCACCTGCCCCTCTCCAGGGATTGGAGAAGGTGGTTGGAATCGGTGCACCCCTAGGACTTAATTTGACCTCTTCCCTCATTGCCAGCAGGAGAATCTCTCCAAGTTAGAGCTGATGCAGCTGAACTGCCCGGGGCTTCTCCATGTGCCGTGCTTTGGATTATTTCTCGGGGCTTCGCCACCATTTCCCTTATTTCACAAGATGAACAAAAAGCCTGGGGCGTGGGGTTCAGGACAGGAGCTCAAACATGCGGCTTCCCTCCCTGTCACCCTCCTTCAACCTGTTGCCATCTCAGAATGAATCCGGCATCTTTCTTCTTTATTTTAACACACTTTAAAAAAATCTAAATCCTCCAGAAGCAGGGGAAACAGTGGCAGTGTAGAAAGAAGGAAAGCCTTGGTGTCAGAGAGACCAGCCTCTGTTACGTGCTGGGCACGTCACCAGCTCTCCGTAGCTGCGTCACTTCTTCACTGAAGCCCTTTGTTTCCTCACCTGTGAGGCAGGGGCAAGTGAGGAAATAGAAGGCTGGTGGTGTCCTCACAGGGCTGTTTCAAGGACTGAAATAAAATAATCTTTTTTTTTTTTTTTTTTTTTTTTTTTTTAGTTGTAGTTGGACACCATACCTTTAATTTATTTATTTATTTTTACGTGGTGCTGAGGACCAAACCCAGGGACACGCACATGCTAGGCAAGCGCTCTACTGCTGAGCCACAACCCCAGCCCATGAAATAAAATGATCTTAATGGTCCCATGAAGCCATCTAGCATGTTCCCGGTGCACACTTTGGTAACCCTCTCTTCTACCTTCCAAATTGTCCAATCACTCCGTGGCCACCAGATGGTGCCATCAACACCTCAGCACACATTTTGCTGAGTGACCAAGACACTTAAAATGACCCACATTGTGGGGCACAGCAGCACAAGCCTATACTCCCAGCAATTTGGGAGGCTGAGGTAGAAGGATCTCAAGTTCAAGACCAGCCTCAGCAACTTATTGAGGCCATAAGCAACATAGTGAGACCCTGTCTCAAAATAAAAAGTAAAAAGGGCTGGAGATGTTGCTTAGTGACAAAGTGCCTCAGGGTTCAATCCCCAGTTCTGAAAAATAATAAATAAATAAATAAATAAATAAATAGACCCTTGAAGGGGGAAGGGGGTGTAACTCAGTGGTAGAGCAGTTGGCTAGCATGCTAAGGCCTTGGGTTCCATCTCCAGCACTAAATAAATAAATAAATAAAATTGATCCATGTGATCAGTAAATCAAAGAGAACTCTGTCTGGGATTCTGCCATGAGACTGAATAAGCAAAATGAGAAGGGATGAGAAGGGGAGACTGCCTGAGTCCCACCCACTGTCTGGCAAACAGGTCCTGAGAATCAAGAGAAAACATTCCCACCCCCTCCTCCTAATATTATTTCCAAAGCAATGTCCTTGGAAAAAATCCCCCGAGGCTGTTCTTTCAGTCAGTGTGCAGTGGCTATGGACTTGAACAACCATGAATTAAACATGAATTCTACATGAATTAAATAAAACTCTCGGCCATGACTTGTTACTTTCAGCTTCTGTGCCCAAATGCTCTGGTGGGCCAGTTTGTTTTGAAATAAACTACAAATGAATAACAGTTCAAAAATCAAGAACAGATTCTATATTTCTTTATCATGGATTCCCACTGGATGCAGGATTCTGGGTCATGCTGTTATTTCTAACTGCAGTTACAAAACAATAATAGTAATTCCTTTTTTTTTTTTTTTTTAGTTCTGTTTTAATCCATTCATGTTGCTATAACAAAATGCCACAGTCTGGGTAGGTTATAAGCAACAGAAATTTACTTCCCACAGTTCTGGAAGCTGGAAAGTCCAGGGTCGAGGCACTGGCAGACATGGCGTCTGGTGAGGGCTTGTTTCCCCATCTGTAGTTGGTGCTTTCTCGATGTGTGCTCACGTGAACAGAGAAGCAGGGCAGCCCTCAAGGGCTTCTCTTCCCAGGGTACTAATCCCATTTATGAGGGGTACACTCTCACGACCTGATCACCTCCAAAGGCTCCACCTCAAAATACCATTGCATGGGGAGTTAGGTTTCAGCATACGAGTTTTGGGGGACACAAACATTCAGTCTACACCAAGTCCATACACATCCACTAACAAGCTTTCAACTTTGTGGACATTTTTCTTGAATAAATTACTTTCTAGTACTATGAGGTTTCCCTTGTATCTTTGACCCTGAGATTTAATCTGCATCTTGTTAAACCAGGAAATACAGTTGCTTAACATTTATTTATTCCAAGTCATTTTTGTATCTATATGAATCAGAGCAGCTCATTGATTTCTGTACTTCTTAGAATTTGTTGAGTCTCTCTGGCCCTCCTCAAACTCTGAGAAGTGAGCAGCAACCAAAGAATTTATCTCATCCAGAAGGTCCTGGACTTTCAGATTTTATAGAAGAATGAAATGTTCAGAAAAGTTTGGGGAACTAAGTTAGTGTTATCAGAGATTTACTTTGTCAAGTAAGGATGTTACAGTAAAAACCATGCAAAACAAACGAGAACAACCACACATCGTCTCTCCATCACCATCTCAAAGTACAATAGGGGAGGGGACATGGTTCAGTGGTCAGGTGCCCCTGAGTTCAATCCCTGGCACCCAAAAAAGAAAAAAAAATAAATAAACACACACACACAAAAAATCAGAGGAACATTATTGGAGAATTTACAAATTGGACTCATTTTGTTTCATGAAAATCTTTTGGTTGTTGTCATTACATTGCCCCAGACCAGTCTGGTCTCTGCAAAGTGTCCCAGCTCCCTCCTTTCAGTCCCTCTTCTCAGCAGGATTCCCCTCTGACTACACATGTGTCTGAAAGGCTTGGTGGAATTTTCAGTGAGAACCTGGATTCTTGGTCATGAAGTCAGTAAACAGGGCTAATCTCAGGTAGTGGAGCCCAGGGTCTTTTGAGAGGGGAATGAAATTAAAGACAAAAATCTGAGTGATGGGTGTGCACATTGCTGCTGGGTGCTTGTATTTGGTCATTTGTGCACACAAGGACACATTCATACACACATACATACACACATTTTAGAAATCATGAATTCACCCCAAGCCCTACAGTTCCAGTCGATATCCAAGCATTACTGCTTGCTTCCCACTTTTCTTTCACTGGGAGAACCCTGGCTCCTAGCACATTTACTCACTGGACTTCATGATACATCAGTAGATTCAGGATTGACTCATCCATGAACACTTTAATAAACAAGCAAAATAAATACAGCTCAGATTTTTTTGCAATTCTTCCCCTACCCTTATCCCACCCAAGACTGGGGGTATGTGGGTGTTGTCACACACTACAGAAGTTACTTCTTCTTTCTCTTTTCCCGCCCTTCCCCACTCTCTGCTCCCCTCTCTCTCCTTCCCTCTCTCTCTCTCTTTCTCTCCCACCCTTTTCTTTTTCTTTCTTTCCCTCTGTTGTGATTATGGAATTATTTGCTTCAGTTTGCTTTCAGCTTTTTTTTTTTTTTTTAAGTTTTTCCTTTCTTGTTGACTTAATTTGATGTTTTCAATAAGTAGAACATCAACATGTCTTCCACACCTGAAACTACATAAGAGGCATGCTTGGGAAGCGGCCCTTCCTCCCACCTCCCTCCAGCCCATTCCTCCCCAGGGGAGGGAACCAACTTGGTCTTCTGCCTTATCTTTCCTGTGTTTCTCTTTGTGGTGCTAAGCATTACAAATGTATGCATTTTTCTTATTTTCTCTTCTCATATGAACAGTGGCGCTCTAGATAAGCTCTTCTGCATTCACTTGTTTCCCTCCTAGAAACCATGGCGTATTAGCTCACAGATACTTTTCCCGTTCTCCTTCCCTCTGTAAAAACCACGGCGCCATAATTTGTTTTTTCAGCCGTTCTCCATACTTGGCAGTCCAGTGCCTTTTTACACAAAAACAAAACCCAGGTAAGAGTCTCATCTCGAAGACATGCGCATACACAAAGGAGCCTCAGATTCACCCCTGTTTTCTGCTCTTGCTCCTTCTGCCTTGTCTTCAGCCTGCAGCCTTTCCCAGTCTGGGAGGAGGTCTCTTTCCTTCCCTGTGTGTTCACGCACCACTCTTTGCTCTTCTTCATGACACAGATGTCTTGCAGGCTTCTGGAAATTTCTCCCACCAAAATTGCTGAAAACTTTTATCCACTCTTGTCCTTTCCCTGTTCTCTTTGCTGTTGTTTGATCAGTTTTTATTCCTTCAATTTCATTTAAAAGGTTTTATTATTTTTAATATTTTTAGTTGCAATTGGACTCAGTACCTTTATTTTATTTATTTATTTTTACGTGGTGCTGAGGATCGAACCCAGGGCTGAGCACGCGCTAGGCAAGCGCTCTACCACTGAGTCACAACCCCAGCCCATCATTTAAAAGGTTTAAAAGAAGAACTTGAGACCAAGATAAAGCGAGTACTCATTCCACCATCTTGAAACAGAAGTCTGCTGCCATTTTAAATAATCATATATTTTCTCTCCCTATCTCAATTATTTTAATGTCCCCAGTACTCAGGAAATTTTATATAAATCTCTGTAGTGATAATGCCAAACAGTACTCAATGGGGCAGGGAGGAAGGTTTGAAATTGGATAGAATGACCAAGGAAGACTGTGAAGGTGGGGAAAATGGCAAGAACAAAAAATAGGTCATCTAACTCCCCTTCCCTCCGCCCCCACCCCAGGAGGTTATACCATTTTAGCCTTGCACACACTGGGCAGGTGCTCCACCACTGAGCTCTAGCCCGGCCCTCTGAGATGCTGATTTCATACTCCAGGAAACACCTGTGGCAGCGTTCTCCAGGTGTGACCAGGGCCTTTCTGCTGCCTCTGCCTTTTCCAGAAGCACTGGGGGGTGTTTCCGAGTGAGGGAGGGCAGAGGAGCAGAGGGCCCACCAGGGGTAAAATTGAGATGCTGTAGGGAGTCACATAAAGACCCCTACACTGCTAATGTGATCACTTATCCTGGGCTGCCTGTGTGATTTTTCTTCTACAGCTATGATTCCTACAACCCAGTTATACTTCCTATAAACACTCCTGCCCCTCTTGAGGACTTACCAGAAGAAGACAGACTGGAAACTGTTGAACGGTATTTATTTTTCTTGTTTTTTTTTTTTTTTTTTACCTTTAATCTCTAATGTGGTCTGTTTTCCAAAAATATGCAAGGTGCTGTGAGGGATTTCAGAAGCACACACAGCACTTGGGCTTGCCACTCCAATGAGCAGAAAAGGCTAAAGTCCAGCCATACCACCACCTAAATGGGATCCCAGCTTGCGTTGGAGAGTAGACAAGGTCTAGAACATGCTGGTGGTTGGCTGCGCCAGGAGCACAAGGGAAGGGAGAGCAGAGATGGCGCTAATGGGCTGGGGAGGCTGCCGTGGTCATGCGGACTCGGGTTAGTATGTGAAATATGGGTAGGATTTGGATAGGCATGAAGAATAAGCCCAGAAGCAAGATGCTTACATTGGATTTTACTGATCAGCAGCCAGCAGCCAGTGAAAATATGTCCTTGAATCTCCTGATAGCTAGGGACCCTGAAGCAGACCCAAGAACAGGAAATCTGAGCTGAGCCGAGCACGTGTGCTTGTCTCAGAGCAGCTGCTCATCAGGGACACCTCAGAGCACACATGTCCCCAGCTGAACCACTTGCCAGTGCCCCATTTGTAAATGCCTCTAGATTGCAGTCATTGCTTTCTCCTTTTTAAATATGCTTAGCTCTTGATTACATTGCTGCATAACTTCAGGGAGAAAACGAGAAATTTCATGTTTTAGCATGTACTTTCTACCAGGCAAGGATAAATCCATTTAAGTTTTCTAGTTTAATTAACCAACAAAGCATATAGTTTTAGCCATACCCATCTATATTAGTTCAGTTTCTGTTACTATAACAAAATACCCAAGGCAAGTGAACTTTATAAGAAAAGAGGGTTATTTAACTCACAATTCCAGGATTTCAGAGGCAAGGCACCAGCTCTTTTTGGTGAGGACCTCATGGAAGATGGCATCACAATGGCGGAGCAATTCAGAGCTCAGGCCTACTTTCAATAACAACTTACTCTCACGAGAACTAACTCAAGAGTCTTCCAAGAACTATCTTACTCCCTTCTGAGGGAACACCTCAATAATCTCACAACCTCACACTGAGACACCTCCTCACATGTCACCACACTGGGGACCAGGCTTCCATCATGAAAGCCATTTGAGTGCAAACCACATCCAAACCTTAGGACCATCTTTCATTAAAATTAAATTCTATCACAATCAATCTAGAGCATTTTTCAAACTTTTTTTTAGTTGTAGGTGGACATAATACCTTTATTTAATTTATGTGGTGCTGAGGATTTAACCCAGGGCCTCACACATGCAAGACGAGCGCTCTACCACTGAGCCATAGTCCAAGCCCCTCGATCTAGAGCATTTGAGATGTTGTATATCATAGCAGTGAAGGTGCTGTGGGTTGAAGGCCCCCAGTCTGCCACTCACGCTGAGTACTCCTTGGGCAAGTGACCTCACCTCTCAGTGCCTCAATAGCCTCATCTTTTCTTTTTTTGGGGGGGGGGAAATTTGGGGAGCTGGTAATATCCTTGCAGGTGGCATAAAGGAACAGTTGGATGTGTTGCTGTATCTGTGATGGCAGCATTAGGGGATGGCACAAGGAAGACCACCAGCCTTACATGACAAGATCATGGCACGTTTGGAAGACCCAGGCCCCAAATCTCCTCCTGGAGTCTCCATTTCCTGACCTTCTGTTACTGAAGACCCACTCTTTAGCTCTGTTTCTATTAAGGCACGGATGCCTCTGAGGAGGGATCCCTGGGGAGTCTCACTGTAAGTCAGTGGAAGCCCCTCAGAGCCTTTTTGGAGTTCAGCCTTGAGGAACAGGGGCAGGAGAGACGGTGGGGATGAGAGAACACCTCCTCGCTGGACTCAGTGAGGAGACCGAGGGAAACGTGGCGAGGAGAGGCTGAGGAGCTGAACACACGCTACCACCTCAGGCTGCCACCTCGGGCGTCTGTGAAGAAACGTGGCCCTGCGTGCTTCTGTCCAACTGGGGCCAAGCAGCAGCACGGGAGCCTGGCCTCTGGTCACCGTTCAGCCAGTGCCCGTCCTTGGGCCGCATGGAGCTCCTGTGCCAGTGGCAGGTGGGTGGGCTCTGGAATGTCCCCAAAGACCCACTTGTTAAATGCTGGGTCCTTGGCTTGGTCCTACGGCAGGTGGTGGAACCTCTGAGAGTTGGGGCTTAGTGGAAAGAAGTTAAGTCACTGGGCATGTGTCCCCGCCAGGGACTTGCGGACTCTGCTCCCTCCTGTCTCCTTTTGCCTCCTGGCTGGCATGAACTAAATAGGCTTCCTCTGCCACACACTCCCCACCAGGATGTCCTGTGCCACCACAGGCCCAAAGGCAGCAGGGCCAAGTGACCATGGACCAAAACCTCTGAAACTGTGAGCTACGATAAGCCTTTCTCCTCGGAAGTCGACTATCTCAGGTATTTTGGTGCAGTGATGGAAAGCGAAGACACACGGGATTACTCCACCTTGAAGTGAGAAAGAGGAAGTGTTTTCAAGTATGACTTCATTTATTCAACAAGACAGATGTCTTCATTTTTGTTTGAAATATGACCCTTGAATAAATTTTTACTGGTCCTTATATGAATTGTTCATTTCAGAAATGAAACTCTCATCATTTAACACGTCACTTTTCAAAATATTATAGGAAGTCATTTATCAATACGTTTTTCTGCTTCTTTGGCATCTGCAAGCGTTCTTAGGCCTAGTCCAGTGAGGCAGAACACTCGTACAAATCAGGCAAAGCAGATGTGTTACTCACAGACAGGCAGCAAGCATAGACAGAAGCTCAGGATCCAGGGTGAGCCAGCTGTGTTTGTTTTTCATCGCTGTGACCTAAAGACCTGACAAGATCAACTTAGAGGAGGAAAAAAAAAAAATATTTTAGGCTCACAGTTTCAGAGATTCAGCCATGGTTGGCCAGCTCCATTGCTGTGGCCTGAGGTCAGGCAGAACATCAAGGCAGAAGGGCATAGCAGAGGAAAATGCTCAGATCATGCCAGCCAGGAGGAAGAGAGAAAGAGAGATAAAGGGCTGGGGGAAAGATAGACTCTTCCAGGACAAACCCCAGTGATCTACTTCCTCCAACTGGGTCCTACCTCCCAGGAGCCCATTCAGCTATCTGTGGATGAATTCATTGATGAGATCAGAGCACTCAATTCTGGAAAGCCTCACCTCTGAACCTTACTGCATTGGGCACCATGCTTTCAACGTGAGACTGTGTAGTGGGTTCCAGATCCAAACTATGACTTCCACTCCCCGAGGCAGAAAGAAGCTGCCAGGCTGGAGGTAGCCACATGGACAAATGCCCCACATGGATACATTGCCACTGAGGGTCCCTGGACGTGCGATAGGGAGTGCTCACTCTACTCTGCTGTCACATGGGTCACTGAGCTGGAGCATTGCTGAGAATAGTGTCCTGGGAGGAACAAGGACACAGCCCAGTTCTGGACATTTCCTCCTATCTCAGGATGTTGAAGCCTCAGTATTTTCTTTCCGAGAATTGCAAACAGTGGTGTAGACCATAATCCAGAAATACAGTCCCAAATCTCATTATCCGAAATGTTGAAATCTCAAACAATGAAAATCCCTGAAGATTACAGTCCTGAAAAAACAATCCTGAAAGATTAAGATCCCAATGTTAAAATCCTGAAAGCTGACATCTTGAAAACCACAAGTCCCATGAAAAAGAAGCTGTGTAAGAAAGACAGAAAGCCAAATTCTGGAGAAGGGATTGGTCATGCAATATAGCAACGACAAAAACTTGAGTTTAAAGATGTATCATTGGGGGGCTGGGGTTGTGGCTCAGTGGCAGAGCGCTCCCCCAGCACGTGCAGGGCCCTGGGTTCAATCCTCAGTACCACGTAAAAATAAAAAAAATGAAATAAAGGTATTGTGTCCAACTACAACTAAAAAATAAATATTAAAAAAAATGCATCATTGGTCTGCATTGATATTCCTCCCACTGGTGAAATTCGAGAAGCTTCTAACAAATTAAAATCACAATTGCATGAAGAATTCAGTGATGTTACTCACTGGTTCAAAAATAATGATGTACATGGTAGGATGCCAAGGCAAGTTAGACAACAGTGCTGCTATTTGATTGCTGGTATTATTTCCACTGAATTTGTCATCTGTACATCAGTGCATGCAGAACGGATATCCACATTTCCAAACAATTGGGAAAATGTAACAGGGAATGCTCATGTCAGTATGTATTGAATCACAGAAGAATTTCAAAAAGTATTGGGGGCTGGGGTTGTGGCTCAGCGGCAGAGCGCTCGCCTCGTATGTGTGCGGCCCGGGTTCGAAGCAACGTAAACATAAATCAAAAACTAAAGTAAATAAATAAATATTAAAAAAAAAAAGAGTAGCGTGTTGGAAATGAATGTAAACATATTCTCTGAGGAGAGGCATGACCTAAAGAAAAACAAAGCAGCTATTCATTGTGAGGCAAGGCTTCCAAAGATGGTTAATGATTGTGAAGGTCAGACAGCTCCCACAGACTACCTCTATGCAACTGCCCATCATCTAGCCCTGTCTCACACTTCTTCACATGTCAATTTCCTTTTTAGTTTTTTTTTTGTGTGGGGGGGGGGGAAAGGGTTAGTTTCTTTTCTCTTTTAGTTTTTTTTTTTAACCCCACTATTTTTATTTATTTATTTATTCATTCATTTATGGTACCAAGGATTGAACCCAGGGGTGCTTAACCATTGAGCCACAATAAAAAAGGCCACCCCAGCCCTACTTATTTTTCATTTTGAGGCAGGGTCTCACTAAGGTGCTTAGGGCCTTGCTAAGTTGCTGAGGCTGGTTTTGAACTTGTGATCCTCTTGCCTTCTAAGCCTCTGGTATTACAGGTGTGCTCCACCACACCCAGCTGCCCCCACTATTTTAAATTATTAAAGTATTAGTTTTTACATTTCACTATGCTATGTATTTCATCTTCATATCATTTCCAATATGGAGGTATAAATTGTTCAGAGGCTTTCAGAGTCCTGATTCTTTTTTCTTTTTTTCTTTTTCTTTTTACAAATTTGAAACTTTTTGACGTGAAAGTGCATGATCACAGCATCGGCTTTGTGTGTATGCGTTGTGTGCATGCTTCCTCCATAAATGAAAAGATGTCCTTTTTGTACAACTGCGTTTGTGAAAGATAAAATTTCTCGAGAACTTGGCTCTTTGGGCAACAGCATATGCAGAGTTGACCCATCATGGTTTTGATCAGTCTTATCCAAACACTTGGGCTGCCCATCATGGCATTTCAGAGGGCTGCAGTCCTAAAGCTAGGTGCTCACAATTACCAATCACAGTGATGTGCATTTATACATCCCACCTTTTGACCTAGTTCTTACAAATACAATTTGTCTAGTCCTGGCTCTTATACCCTTGTCACTCTCATTAGCATACCTGAGTATTTTATGCTTGCAAAAAAATGTATGTCATTATTGCCCATTTTATAATGTAAAGTGGCCTATGAAGTGTTTTGTCATATTGTATGTTTTTCAAATAATACATTTTTAGAGTGTATGTAGATATCTTTAAAGAATTTTTAAATTTCTTTGCAGAATTATATTTTTGAGATTTTGATCTTTGGGATTTTAAACCTTGAGAATTTTGACCTTTAGGATTTCAACATTTGGGATTATGGCCCAAACCTTGCAAGCAGGACAGGGAAAAGCTGGGTCAGCCAAGGCTGTGGGGGAGACTTCCCTTCTATAGCACCCTTGTGATTTTCACTCCTTAGCTTCATTATTCAAAAAATGTTTTCAGGGTGGGGGTTGTGGCTCAATGGTAGAGCGCTTGCCTAGTGAGGCACTGGGTTCAGTCCTCAACACCACATAAATAAATAAATAAAGTTATGTCAATCTACAACTAAAAAAATTTTTTTTAAAAAAATGTTTTCATTCTTTTTTTTAGAGCTGATTATGTTTTTCCATGTTTTATTGGTGCATTATAATAATACGTAATGATGGACCTCATTATTACATATTTGTACATGCACACGGTATAACAACCTGATTTAGTCAACATGGATCCCCATTGTTCCCCTTTTCTCTCCCACCTCCCTCCCTCTGGTTCTTTCCTCTACTCTACTGGTCCCTTCCGTTTTCAGGAGAAAAGTTTTCATTCTTAATAAATTCAAACTTTCATATTCTAAACTATACCACCACTTACGCTGAAGCAAAGAAATCCTGATAACTCAATCCATCACCGTCGTGGTTAGATTAGGGTCCCTGCTACTGCCAGCCTGCTCTGTGGTCACAGGAAATGCTTTGGTACTTGCTAGACAACAGCATCCTTCACACAGCATGTACTCAAAAAAATAAGTATTTGTGGCATACTGTTTCCATTTCTTTTATAAATACATATAATCTTGGTACTTTTCTGTACATTTTTACATGTAAATAATCAATTAGTGAAATTCTAAATATCCGAGGCGTATATCCAGTTCTTCTAAGACCTGCCTACATGCTCTGACACTTGGCAGTACCTGAGCATCTAAACCCGGAATCCTGCTCTAAAAAGGAAGGTTGAAGTGGCTTCTGAACAAACCACCACGTGGGGTATTCCTAGAGAGCACCTCAGCTAGTAGGACGGTGCGTACTTGGTTTTGGTTCAGAAGAACAGTCCTGCCTGGTCAGCCCACTAGGGAGACATCAGCAGACTAAAGGAGAGGCAGCCCCTCCTCCATTCAGCTCACACTATTATGATTCAGTTTCCTCATCTTTAAGATGGAAATAATAATACTGCTTTGTAGGGGCTTATCAGAATTAAAGGAGATAACTGATGCTGTTGAGGAGAATGGTAATTAAAATGACTTACATTTACTGAGCACAAAATCTCTAACAGGCAGAGTGCCTGGAGAGTGGTCTCATGTAATCCCCACAACAAGGTCTTATTATTATGCCCACCTTGGAGATGAGGAAACTGCTCTGGAAAGACAATGCCTGCGAAGCACAAACACAGTGATTCACGTATAGCAGCTGCTCAGTAAACATTAGCCTTCAGCCATGTGAGAGTAGGACCTTTTTTTTTTTTTTTTTTTTTTCAGTTTTCTAGGGTATTCTCCTTAACAGAAAACTGCTGTCATCACCTGTGATTCTGTATCACTGCTGGATAAAGGGTGCTGTTTGTAACCCCAAACTTTGAAGTCTTTGTTCATCTTGGAAGCATTTCTCTTTGCATGTGGTGGAAAAGGCTCTTTGTCCACTCATTGCCCTCTTCTTCTGAAGCCACAGAGTTGTTGAAACTAGAGGCTAAGTTCCCTGGCCTCCCTAGCAGTTAAGTAGTCCATTTGATGAGGTCTTTGCCAATGGGATATTGGCAGATGAGGTGAAAAACCTGGACAAAGTAAGTGTGTCTCCTCTACACTCTGCCTTCCCACTTTTTCCAGCTGAAACCCAAATGGCAAATAATCCAGCTTTAACCATCAAACAACAAAGCTCTAGGCCACAGGTTGGCAAATCTGTGACCAAATCTGCCTTACACCTGTGCTTATCAAGTTTTGCTGAAACAGCCACATCCACACAGTTATTATCTATGATTCCTTTCGTGTTGCAGTAGCAGAGTTAAGTAGTTATAACTGAGACTATGTGACCTGCAAAGTCTTTATAGAAAAAATTTGCTGGTCTAGGGAAAATACGAAAAGATTAAACTATATCCTTTGAATTTCTAGACTGTTTAAAATCTACCAAATTATGTTATGTCTGTGGATGAAAAATGCCACAATGAATCCTGCTTACATTTATAATTATAATGCAGTAATTGAAATAATAATAACAACAACAGAAGAGAGACCAATTGAGTAGAGCAAGTGGACCAGGTGGAGAAAAGAAGGGAGGGGAAAGGAAGGTGCTGAGGAAAGATACTGATTAAATTATGTCATGTGCATGCAAATATGGCATAATGAATCCCATTATAATGTATAATTATAATGCATCAATAAATTTTTAAAAGAATAAAAAGAAGTATACCATTTAATTTTAAAGCAATTGTGAATTTTACAGTTATCCTTTGCAATTGATTTCTATTCTAATTCCATTGTGATCAAAGAAAATAGTCTGAATGATTTCACTCTTTTTGTTTGCTTGTTTTTATTTATTTTTTTTAGTTGTTGTTGGGCCTTTATTTTTTATTTACTTATTTATATGCAGTACTGAGAATTGAACCCAGTGCCTCACACATGCTAGACAAGCACTCTTCACTGAGCTACAACCCCAGCCCTGAATGATTTCACTCCTTTGAAATTATTTAGGCTTTCTTTATGGTCTAAGATACAGTCCATTTTGGCAAATGTTCCATGTGCACTTGAAAAGAATATGAAATCTGTGACCCCATTTCTCAAAACTGCTTTTATTCTCTGGTTATAAATTACTCTTCCTACCATTGTTTGCTGGCAGAAGACAATTTAGCAGACTTATGCTTCGTCAAACATAGACTCAACTAAAGTAGATGTAGAGGACTAATGTTGAAAGAACAAGGAATGCATGACTCCTCCAAGAACACAACAATGCATTCTACTTTATGTTAGGAAGGAAAATCAGTTCCCATAAACATCTTGTTGCTTTTCAGCGAGCTCGTTGATCATAATGTAGAAGTAACGTTGACTCCAAGAATGATTCAAGTGGAATTCCCTCTGTTGGACATTAAGGACATCAAGAAGGAGAAGTAAGTGGCTGCTCTGGGGCCTTATTAAGGGGTATCCTTGGATAAAAACTGTCATATGACTCTAAATATCTCAAGCTTTGAAAGAGACACATTTCACTTGTTTCATATATTTGAATATGTATTTTATTTTATGCACAATTAGCCTCTTGAATTTAGTTAGCAAGTGAAACTTTAAAAATTGAATCCAGTGTTTTCATTTGCTTGTCATTCAGCTTCAGAGACACATTTGTTCATTATTAATAGCTGATGGTGTTTTGTTTAATATAAGGGAGACCTGAAGCTGAATATCAGCTCCACCATTTATTACACAGGAGATCTTAAACCCAGCCACTCAGCTTCTCTGGGCCTCAGTTTCCTCATCTGTAACATGCAAAAAAATACAATCCCTTGCACGGGGCAGTTGTGAGGAGTGATTGAGATGCCAAATATGAAAAACATTCTTTCTTTCACTTCTCCATCAGGAGACCAGCTAAGCTAAAATCATCCTTTTAAAAATTAGTTTGGAAAAATATTTTTGTGATTATAAATAATCACCTTGAATTCACAGAAGTTTATAAGTTTGAAATTCCACATATCCTTTTTTTAACTCTTATGTTCCATGTAATCCAAAAACTAGACAATACAGAAAAATATAAGAATAATAACTATAATTCTACCACCCAAAGGTAATAACTTGCATATTTTGATTTATGGATTTCCAAATATGTGTGTATATATACACACATATACAGTTTTAACAAAATTAAATCATATTATTTATATATGTATTGTTTTCTATAATTTGATTTAACAATATATATAAACATATTTATAAATATAGATAGGCAGCATTATATTTCATTGAGTAGATGTACCATAATTTATTTTACCAACCCTCTACTGATGAATATGTACACTCTTTTCAATGTTTTGCTGTTGTCAGTGGAGCTTCAACAAATACCCTGGTGTCATAATTCCTTGAAAACTTATCAGACTCTTTTTCCTTCAGATAAATTCCTAGAAGCATAAATGCTAGATCAATGTACATTTTAAGGTTTTAATATATATTGCTTACTTGCCATGCATACCACCTACCAGCAGAGGTCAGGACTGCCTGCATCCAGATGCCCTGGTCAACATGGAATATGGTCTTTGGGGTGGGGGTGGGGGGTGTTGTTTGTTCTGGGTTTTGTTGATGATGGCTGTGGTTTTTGTTTTGTTTGGTTTTTATTTTTCATCTTTATCAATGTGATATATTTTTAAATTTTTTAAATTTTTTTTTCTTTTTTGGGGGGGTGGGGTACTGGGGATTGAACTCAGGGACACTCGACCACTGAGCCACATCTCCAGCCCTATTTTGTATTTTATTTAGAGACAGGGTCTCACTGAATTACTTAGGGCCTCACTATTGCTGAGGCTGGCTTTGAACTCATGATCCTCCTGCCTTAGCCTCCCAAGCCACTGGGATTACAGGTGTGTGCCACGACACCTAGCTTAAATTAAAAAAAAAAAAAAAAAAAAAAAAAAGGCCATCTCATTGTTTTAATCTTTATTTTTTTGTTTTAAAGTTTCTTATGCTTATCAACTATTTTTAAATCAATTATTCTTGTTTATGACAAGCTTATTTTGCCCATTTCTCCTATGTTTCTTATTTATTTGAAAGACTCCCTCACATATTAAGGACAGTTACTCTTTCTTATATGAGCTGCAATTTTGTTTCTTTACTTTGTCTTCTAACTTTATTTAGGGTGTTTCAGAGACTCTGGCTTTTCCAAAAGACATGCTCACATGTCTCTGGGGTTTCTCTGGCTTGTGTGTGATAGTTTCAGACACCACAACAACCAGCATTTCTCAGAAAATAGAGGGGCAGTTTGCAATAAAAGAAAATTTTTAAGAAATAAAATTTATAATACTGAGCATCTATTTTGATCAACAAAATAATATCATAATTTACTACACAGCACACACACACACACACACACACACACACACACACACAAGAAACTCTTGTACCTGAACAAAGAGAGGCACTTTGTATTTTGTTTCAAGTTTCAAGTAGTCGACTAAAGTTTTCTAATAAAAATCTTTTTATTCTATTTCAAAAATTACCCATGGATGTAGAAAGACTTTGCCCATGAGCTAGGTAATAGTCAACACTTTCCTATTTCTCTTTAATGTGGTTTTTCACCCTTTATACTTGAATATCAATTGATTATAAAATGAGTAAATGAAGTAGGAGTTATTACTTTATATGTTAAATCAAAATACTGTGTCATTTTTTTCTTTTATATATTTTGGCTACTTTGCAAAAAGTAACCTAAGAATTAACTCTTAACATTTTTTGTACATCAAATTCGCTTCTAATTTTTATTGAAAATTTATTGAAGTATTTATATATGTGCATTTCACACATTTGCAGTAAACATTCCCAAATGTAATTTGAATTCACCTCTTTTGCAGCTAAAATTATTTGTGTGCATGTAAAAATTGTCAACATGATTGTCATTTTATTGGCTGAGTAGTATTCTAATAGGATGATATCCCATAGACCATTTTCCAAAGATTTTTTGGTCCTGAAATTCTTTTTAACTCATATCAAGCATTAGTCTGTGCTTGATTTTGTCTACTCTATCTTGCCCTATACATTCTCCTCACCTCCTCCAGCCTCAATCAACCAGAGCTTAGAAGGATGGGAGAGAACAAAAAGAACACATAAATGATGTTTAATTTCCCCATCAAAACTGCTGTGCAGGACAGGGGGTCCAGCTCAGTGGTAGAGCACTTGCCTAACACATACCAGGCCCTGGGTGCAATCCCCAGCACTGCAAAAAAAAGCAAAAGTAAAACAGAATAAACAATGTGCTGCTTTAATATTTATTTTCATGGAACTAAAGAATCACCTGTTCTCCCCTGATGGCTGGAATTACCTGAACAGATACTTTGCTCACTGGAAAAAATGGTCTTTTTTTTCCCTTCAAGACCCATTAAGGGGAATCATATCGTATACTGTCCCAGAAACTGTGCAAGTGACTTTAGTTGCTGAGGCATCATTCAACACACCTAACATCATCACAATGTTACTCAATCATTAATATCTTTAAAAGGAGTCATGATCTCTACATTTTAGACATGATTCCATAAAGTGGTGCCAAATAATTTCTTTAATCATGTGCATTAGGGAATATTTCAGTTCTCCAGTTTCAGAAATTTCTAGTTTTCCAAAAGTGTAAGGCATTTGCCAGAGCTTTACACATTGCTCTCTTTAGACAGTGTCTCAGAATCATTTAATTTTATATTGGATTCCCCTATTTCCCAGGCAGATCGCATGGCTGAGTTCATAATCTTTAGAGGGACACCTGTCCTTTCAACCAATACCCTCATCACTTCCTCCCAGTTGTCTGAATGGTGGGAAACTCCACAACAGCCTCTACACTGCGTGTCCAGCTGCACCTTCACCCTTGGCCCGCCCCCCAAGAGACAAGGCGGCCCCTAGGAAACTCAGATACTCCCCATTTCTCAGCCCTTTGTCTCAGACTCTATGATACCCCTTAACTGACAGCCTCTTTTTATCCCACATTGGATTCAAGTTCTACCCAGCAACGCTTGGCCAAACCCCCATCAATCTCTAGCACACCCTGACCACCGGAACCACTTGATCAGGTGCATAACCCACCTTTCTTCTTTCTTTACTGGGTCACATCCCCAGCCCTTTCTAGTATTTTTTTATTTTGAGACAGGGTCTCACTAAGTTGCTTAGGGCCTGGCTGAGGATGGCTTTCAACTTGCAATCCTCCTGCCTCGGCCTCTCAAGCTGCTGAGATTACAGGTGTGCACCACCACACCCGGTCATAACCTACCTTTCTACAGCCATTATCAGAGTCAGAAACATTGTTTCTCTACTTTATTCATAAAGATGGGGAAAAAAAAACACTAATGCTGACTGTGGATTTAGAAGATATCATACTAGGATCTCTGAATAACTTCTCATTTCACTTATAACAATGCTGGGAGATAGAGGAATTGTCATCATGGGAAGGCGGAGACTGGACGCCTAGGCAGGGTGCCATGCTAGGAAATTGGTGCAGCTGAGACTGGAAGCCAAGTTTGAATCACCTGCAAATTGAAGATTCTCACTGGCTAGTAAATTATTGCTAAATATAATTTAAAATCTTTGTATGTTAAAACAAAAACTTCAACCTTCACTGGCATTGGTGGGTGGTTTGCATATTTTATCAAGTGCCTAACATGCCCTTATTGTGCTTTCTGATATTCAGAGAAGTGAAAGACCAAGCACAAGCAGCAGAGAAGGCGGGAGAAAAGGTCCTTGAGGAGATGATTTATCTGCGGGCCAAAGCTTTCAGCCCATACCTGATTCTAGAATAAAAATCACCAGGAGGTCAGTTCCTCTTGTTTGCTTTCTGCAGATCACTGTAGTCCTTTGTGTCCATTTATGGTCCAACCATTTTGGGAAGTTCCTAGAGGAACAAAAAAAAAAAAAAAAAATGACATGTAGATGTATATTTGTTTAAATTATAATTTCTTTCTAAAAATAAAATGTCATTAGTATCATGGCAATTTCAAAGCTTCTTGTGCAATATTTAGTGCTGGAATGCTGGAGCAGAGCCTTCTTGAGCAAGACGTGAGCCACGGTGACAAAGGACCAAGAGCCAGGGGCTGTCAAGGTTTTGAAGGAGTCTCTTGGAGGTGTAGGGGGCAGGAGCCAGAGATAGGACAGATTTGGGGAGAGGGCTGCTCTCCCACCTCTGCACAGATTCAGCATTGCTGACTTTGGCTTCGGGAGCCAGTCCCAGGAGGAACAGCAGCAGCCTGGACGCCGGCTCCCCAACAGCAAGTGGGGAATGGACCTGGACGGGTCACTGTGAGATGACTAGAGCTTGCAGACTAGTATGGGAACAACTGAAAAACATCCCTCTGGGGACTCCTAGAAGCCCCTGGGACAAAAGGTTGTTGCAAAGGGGCCCAGAATCCCTGCTAACATAGGTTGGTAAGAAATAGGACTTTTTTTCCCTTGCAGTACCACAGAGGTAGGCAAGCACCGTGCCCCTGAGCCAGGCCCTTTCATTGTGTTTGTTAACATGACCGATAAGGCTGGTGATTTTTTTAAATATTTTTTTCGTTGTTGATAGACCTTTATTTTATTTGTTTATATGTGGTGCTGAGAATCAAACTCAGTGCTTCACACATGCCAGGCAAGTACACTACCACTGAGCCACAGCCACAGCCCCAGCCCAAGGCTGGTGATATTTGAGTTGTACAACACATAATTATCCAAACATATTTGGATGTATTACTTCCATTCATTTTTCTATGCATATATATATATATATATATATATTCTATATATGAATATGCAGGTATGTGTGTATAAGTTCATATGTGTATGTGTATGTGTGTGTATGTAATTATAAACCTACCATACACACAATTGCCCCAGGACTCACCTGGCCCTTTCAGGAGACCTTGGCTGCCATGTCCAGGGTCCCTTCAGCCAATAGCCATTCCCAGGATAACTCTGTTTTCCAGGCATAGCCTAAGCACCATCATACCAGGCAGCTAGTGGGGGTTGGGGGGGAGTTGAAGTGTTCACCTGAAACTGGTTATCAGAAAAAGTTGTTTTGGGTTTTGTTTTTGCCATACTGGGGATTGAACCCAAGGGCCCTCTGCCACTGAGCCACATCCCCAGCCCTTTTTATTTTTTATTTTGAAACGGTCTCCTTAAGCTGACCAGGCTGGCCTTGAACTTGTGGTCCTCCTGGGATTACAGGCCTGAAGGGCAGAAATCACACTGGGGATGGCCATGCAGCCAAGGGATTTATTCACCAGTCTTTATGGCCAGTTAAGGGTAGAAAAGGAACGGGGAGAAAGGAATCAGGGAGAGGGGAGAAAGGAATCAGGGAGAGAGAAGTGTGCAAGCTCTGGTGGAAGAAAGGAGTCAGGGAGAGGGGAGTGTGCAAGCTCAGGGAGAGGGAAGTGTACAAGCTCTGGTGGAAGAGTGTGCAAGCTCTGAACGGAAGGTGGGAGTCTGGTTGTGCCGGCTGTGGTCTCTGGAGTTATCGGCTGGGGCAGCTGCCATAGGGCTAGAGACAGTGGGTCTAAGGCTGGTGCAGTGGCTGTCTCTTCTCCATCTTCCTCTTCCTCATCTCCATAGTCTTCCTCCTCTCTGTCTCATGGTATCCTCCTCCTCAATGTCTCTCTCTCCTCATCATCTCTCTCTCTCAAACTTCCAATGGACAGGAGCTTATATAGGGATTACTGGTGGGGAGTGTACTAGAGCGAACTTTAACATTATTGGCTCTTTGCCCATGGGGTGAGGGCTAACTTTAAGCCTATTGGCTCCTGCTTGTGGTGTGAGGGCAGCCTTCAAGCCTATTGGCTCCTGCCCGGGGATGATGAAACATCCTGCCCAGAGAACAAAGCAACCTTTTGGCCCTCTGCCTGTGGAACAGGGCGAACTTTTGGCAACCTTTAAACCTATTGGTCCCTGCCCATCTAACAAGGCCTGTGCCACTGCACCAAGCTAGTTGTCTTCTTTTAAAAAACACATGTGTTTGCATCCTGTCTTGCATTGGGGTCTTTCTGCAGAAAGAAAGAATTGCTGGCTGCAGGGGTAGTGTGGGAAGGGTAAATGGGACCTGGCTGGTGGGACAGTCAGGCCCTTAACTGGGCTTCACTGAGGACCACAGGGGCCTTCCAAAGAATAGGAAAAGCCCAGGACCTGCACGCTAAAGGCTTCACAACCCTGTCCAAGCCCAGGGTGGCTGGATCCACCTGGATTTCGGAAACCCTGCTTAGAGGACCTACTAAAAACTTCTACTGTGTATACCTGGGTGCCAGATGCCCAGAGCTGCTTTTTTCCTCTTGAGTTGCATCACAGAGCTGGGGCTGACTTCTGACTGCCTGTATAGGTGGTAGAAAAAGTTATCCAGGTGAGAAGATGAGAACTGGGGCCTGGCATCACCAGGAGTATGGACCATTGGTCAGGAACTCTTTGGGGACCAGCAGGTGGGGCATGGAAGAGCCAGCAGAGTCCTTGGTGGGCAGATGCCCATTGTACATATCTAAGCAGAAGACTCCAGAGAGCCCTCAAGGCCTGGTGTTCAGCCCTGACCTGCAGTAGTGCAGATTTATGGTGCCAGTTCTTGGTATAGCGACTCTTGGCTGAGGACATCTAAGGTCAGGTCAGCCACAAAGGGCCCCATCTCCTCTTTTCACTGAAGATCAGCAGGTGGAGACCAGGTAAGACTCAAACAGGGGAACCCCTGATAATACTGGATTCTCTCAGCATTTGTCACCCTCCTTACCCAGAACCAGTGGCCACTTCTCTCTCCTCTTGCCAAGAGAACACACACTTCCTTACAAATACCTCCTCCCCCTCCTGCCAGTTCCCCCCACACACCCTACCTAGTCTCCACCACCTTCAGATGCCTGGTAATTAGTACCACAAGAGGTCAACTGCATCCCACCTCCAAGCACATTGCAGCTCTAGGAAGTAGCCTGAAATGACCAGGGTGGCAGGCCCCATGACTTGATCCCTCAAAACAGGAGAAAAAGGCTCCCGTTTCCCGCCCATCTTACCAGGCCCTGCAATAGAACATTCACACCCCAACATTCACAAGTGTGCCCCAAAGGTTCTGAGCAACTAACTTCCTACCACCTACAGCACACTCCTTATACCAGAATCATGTGACAGGGACTAAGGGACAAAACAGCCCTCACCCAGGGGCTCCACGGTGAAATCTGCATCTGTACACTAGACCCAGAGACCCTGTGAGGAGTTGCAGGCTTTTGGAACCACTAGTCACCAACGCTCCAGGAAACAGCGTTGGTCTGCCAGCCAGCGTGCTCTACACACAAAGCGGGAGGCTAGGTAGGGCTGCTATCGTTAACTCATCCATTCTGACAATTTTATGGGACTTGTTTTTCCATCAGGAAACCTAAACTCCAGTTGGACAGGATGCCAACTGTAGCATTTCAGGCAGCTTTTCATAAGTGAGACAAATATTGTTAAGGACTTTGTGGTCGCTCATGTTAAGTTCAGTTTGGTCAAAAGTTGCCTCCATGATTCAAATCCCTACATTGCAAACAGCTACTTAAATCAGCGTGTGAACAAACAGCAACTTAGGGAAGAGCACGTTCTTTTAGCAAGTAACTGGGTCTCAGCCAATCGCTGCAGCCAAGCTTCAGCCAATCACAGCCAAGCTTCTGCCAGTAACTGGCTGCCAACTGATCAGAACCCCCCACCCCATCCACACTGGGTAGATACCTTATCACTTTCAATTTTGGACTCTGGCTGACTGAACCCCAGTCCTGCCCTTGCTAATCATGTGGCCCTCCTAACTCCAAACTTTAGTTTTCCCACGTGCAAAGACCGGCTTCAGTGTTCATTTCACATAGGGCTGTGAGGAGTCAATAGGAAACGGGTGAAGTATGCCTGGAATACTTAAAAATATCAGCTCTTCTTAACTCACAGGGCAGGACCAAGGTACTGTTAATTTTCAGAACTCTTTCATTTGGAAATAACGTTAAATTTAAGGAAAAATTGCAAAAATGGTACAGAGAGCTATTATCTTACCCAGCTTTCTCTAATGTTGATACCTACTATGATGTATTTTTACAAAGTCAGGAAATTAAAATCAGTAAAATGATTTTTTACTAAAGTCCCTTGTCTGTTCCAGAAATCAAAATCCACATTGCATTTAGTCATTGTATCTCCTTAGTCTCCTCTACTACGTGACAGTCCCTCCATCTTTTCCTTTTTTTAATTTTTTTTTTTTTTTAGTTGTAGATGGACATGATACCTTTTATTTTATTTATTTATTTTTATGGTGCTGAGGGTCGAACCCAGTACCTCACACGTGCCAGGCAAGTAAATACTCTACCACTGAGCCACACACCAGCCCCGCCCCTTGATCTTATCATTGATGACCTTGACACTTTGGACAGTGGCTTTGTAGAATGTCCCTCACTGTGTGGATTTAGCTAATGTTTTCTCATGACTACATTGAAGTTGTACATTTTTGAAAGAATTCCACAAAAGTGATAAGTCCCTTTTGGTGTACTTTATCATAGGGTATGAGATGTCAATGTGGCATTACTGGTGATGTTTACCTTGATCTCCTAGTTGAAGTAGTGTCCCTTGGTTATAAGTTAGTTCTCTGTAACTGTGATAAAATACCTGAGAAAACCAACTTATAAGGAGGAAATATTTATTTTGACTCACAGTTTCAGAGGTTACAGTTCATAGTTGGCTGAGCCCATTGCTTTGGGCCTGTGGCAAAGCAGAATATCATGGTGGGGAATATGCAGCAAAGCAGAGCTGCTCACCTCATGGCATCCAAGAAGCAGAAAGGAAGAGCAAAGGGCCAATATCCCCTTCAAGCCATTTCCCCAGTGACCTAACTTCCTTCCACTGGGCCCCCACCTCCTAAATGTTCAACCACCTCCCAACAGTACCTCTGCTAGGGACCAAGCCTCCAGCACAAGAGTCTTTTGGGGCATTCAACATTCAAACCATAACCCTGTAACTAATAAATATCTTGGGGGAGAGTCTTTAAGATACACAAACATTTGTTTCTCGTGCACTTTTTTCCCCATTCTGTATCTACCTATACACACATACACACGCACTGTTTTAGTCCACTTTTTTGCTGCTGCAACTAAAAAACCCAACCAGACCAATTTCAGAGAAGGAAAAGTTTATTTGAGGGCTCACAGTTTTAGAGGTCTCATTCCACAGACAGTAGGCTCCATTCCTCGTGACCCGAAGTGAGGCAGAACATCGTGGCCAAAGACTGTGGTGGACATCGATGTCTATAGCAGCACAATTCACAATAGCTAAACTGTAGAACCAGAGTAGGTGACCTTCAGTACATGAATGGATAAAGAAAATGTGGTGTGTATACACAATAAAATATTACTCCGCATTAAAAGAGAACAAAATCATGGCATTTGCAGGATGGAGTTGGAGAATATGTTGCTAAGTGAAGTTAGCCAATCCCAAAAAAACAAATGCCGAATGTTTTCTCTAATATAAGGAGGCTGATTCATAGTAGGGTAGGAAGGGGGAGTATGAAAGGAATAGACAAAAACTCTAGATAGGGCAAAAGGGCAAGAGGGGAAGGGAAGGGTATGGGGGTAGAAATGATGGTGGAATGAGATGGACTTCATTACCCTAAGTACGTGTATGAAGACAGGAATGGTGTGAATATACTTTGTATACAACCAGAGATGTGAAAAATTGTGCTCTATGTGTGTAATATGAATTGTAATGCATTCTGCTGTCATACATGTATAACAAATTAGAATAAAATAAATAAATAAAAGAAATAATGAGAATATATAGTTTATAAAGATCCTAGAAAGCATAAATAGAAACTATGAGATATCTATGAGTATAACTAATAATGCAAAATTTTAGTGTAAAACTTACTTAGAAAAATAAAAGCTTTATTGAAAGATATAAAAGAGGATCTAAGAAATATAAAGTTCAATTATCTTCATAAATGGAAATACTGTCATATTGAGGAGATAGCAATTCCTCCTAAATTACTCCAAAGTGCAATACAATTTGAATAGAAATTTCAAGAGGGAGAAAAAAAAAGAGTGTGGTGGAGGGAAGCAGCTCCCTTGATAATCAGGAAGCAGAGAGAGACTCCACTCACCAGACACAAAATATATACTCCAAAGGCATGCCTCCAATGACCCACCTCCTCCAGCCACACCCTACCTGCCCTCAGTTACCACTCAGTTAACACCTCTCAGGGGGTTAATTCACTGATTGGGTTAAGACTCTCACAACCCAATCATTTCTCCTCTAAACGTACTTGCATTGTCTTACATAAGTTTTGGGGGGAGGGGGGACACCTCACATCCAAATCATAATACACACACACAAAGATATGTACATATGTATGGGTATTTAGTCAGCTGTCACTGTAACAGAATACCTGAGAAAATCAACTTACACACACACACACACACACACACACACACACACACACATCTATGCTTATGTGTACATATAGATACTTCCAATTTAATTCAACACCATGAGGTTCATTTTTACCTTCTCCCCTTCCTTCCTCTACAGTGATAAACCCTGTTCTCACTATCTATAATATATTAACTTATTTCTTCAATCTTAGTGCATTAATTGCTAACCTGTCTCCCTGTGAGAAACACATTTACTCATTAAATTATGGTATTTGTGTTCTTTATTACTTTAACTTTATAGGGTTCAATTAAAATGCACTTTTCCAAAGTCACTTATGTTTCTTTCTTTTTTCTCCTCCACTCCTATCAGTGTGATTGAGTTGTTTATTTGAAATTTAATTAGGTTTACTTGTTACTACTTGGATTCTATCTACCTTTAGCTTCCCCACATCCTAGTTGGCTGTAGTGACTTGTTTCTTTGGTGGGGAGGGGAGCAGAGTATGTGTAATGTTACTATGATTCTAAGAACCAGAACCATACACAGAGACACAATCAGGGAAGTGTCATTCTTGCTGTCCCATTCCCATCACCATCTTAACATCCTGTTTGTACCCACCCCCTGTGAGGAAACAATCTTTTTAGATTCTGGCTTATCCTTCTCACAGGTAATTTTTAAGTCTCTCAAGGGCTGAGACTCATGTTCTCCCTCTGCATTTCACCACCATATACATCAGTCTCTGGCCTTCTCAAAGGCCTAAACTACCAACAATTTCCTAAGCATAGCCCCTCATTCTTACCCCTGGGCCTTGGCACATGCTTTTCCCCAAGACTCCATCATCTTCTCACCTGAGTGCATTCCCAATCCCAGCTTCCCAGCCCTCTGCACCTTGGGCCCTGCACTAATCTCTCCCTAGTCCCTGCCACCACAGAGGTGAGGCCCAAACAATGCTTTTCCAGGGAATTGCTGCCACTACATCCATATTTAACACCATTTTGTCCATATTGCTTATTCAGCCTCACCCAACCATCAGTTACTGAGCCCCTGACCAATTCCACCCAGCCCATCCCCCTTTCTCCTGGGTGCCCAGTATTGCATTATTTATGTGGACTTTCTGGCTCAGGGATTGTTACATGATTTTGAATCTGTTCACATATTACTAAACATGTATTCCTGTCCATCCAAGTTTCCATACCGATAAACAAGAGCTCTCCCCCTGAGCTGCAAGGGACATCCTAAGGCTGTGGCCCCTTGGAAAGGACTTGTTGACTGTGTGGAGAATCTGGTGCCACCTGGTGGATGCCATGAGAAAGGCTTCTCCTGACTCCCAAATTGTAACCTCAGTTCCTCTGTGAACCAAATCAACTCCCAAATATGAATTGTGCCTGGTGTTGTGCTTTCTTTTTTCAGACCACCTTTAGGTGGAAAAATGCAAGGAAACCTTAGCTTTATTTTTTTTCTGCAACCAATCCCATGGAAAAAGTTCCTTCAGTGAAACTGTGGGCCATGTGAAGTTTAGAGGCTGAATGTCCAGGGCCCTTAGGGATTGTGGGTATAATAAAGAGCTGGCTGAGTGAATGAAGATCTCTGGGTTCAATAGCTGCCAGCTCCCTTTTTCTTGCACTCATTCAGATTATCACATCATTCTTTCTCTAAGGCTTAGGAAATATATTACCAAAGATCCTCAGGATAATTCACCACAATTTCTTCTTTTTTATGAAGTAATTATAATTGTTCTCTTTTCAAAGAGCTTCAGTTTGTAAAGAATTTTCTCAGTGATTCTCCAACATTTTGAAGCACACAGGGTAGCTACAGGTTGAGTATGCCTTATCCAAAATACTGAGGACCACAAGTGTTTCAGATTTCAGGGTTTTTTTTTTTTTTTTTTTTTTTGGAATATTTGCATATGCATAATGAGATATCTTGGAGATGGAACCCAAGTCTAAACATAAATTCATTTACATTTTGTATACAAAGAGCTGAAGGTAATTTCATAGCTTTTCATAATGCTTTTAGTGTACTTGTGTTCTGACTGAAACCCATCACATGAGATCAGGTATTTGTTGAATTAAAGAACATAAAATAAATAGAGAAACTGTGTGTCTATTATCCACTTACATTGTCATGGATAGGTACATTTTTAGAGTATATCACCTATAGAAAACATAGAACTTGAACGTAGTAGAGTAACTTAAAAACCAGAACATCAGATGGAAGGGTATGGAATGCCATCTAGCCCCATCCTGGTAAATATGGGTATAGTCTGTAAACTATTAGCCACTCCGGGGATCACAGTATTTATTTGTTGAAGGCGTAAAACAGTCCTTACCAACCCTCCCCACACCATCCATCCATCTCTCATTCTCAGTAGCTAAGATGGGGCCTGGGCACAAAAGAGAACTTTTCAGGTGGTGAGGGGAATAAAATACTGTACTGAGGCTCTCTTCAAGAAGGGCTCCAGGGATGGGCTTGGGTCGTTGTTCAAAGAGTGGGGATGGTGGGAGTACAGATCCCCTCGAGGGAGGAAGATGGTCTGATTGGCTCAATTCTCTCTCAGTTCTTCCCAAAGATATGGAGTGTGGGTCTCAGGTCTCTTTGTCCAGCCCTTGCAGCCTAAAACACAGAGCCCATTGCTCCCCTCCCTTTCCTCAGCACGGGGAATCCTATCAGAGCAGAGCAAGTACCTTCCCCAAAGAGTGCAGCTCAGCAGGCAGACAGGGCTGCCTGATAGGCCAAGCCACTCCATCCATTCTCTTGAGAACCCAAGAGAAGGGGATAGAAAGAGACATCAAGTTATCCACAGGAACAGAAGCTAGATGAAGTAGAGAAGTTGGGTAGGGCAACCACAGTGGGCCTTGAGCAACCAAAATTAGGAAGCCATGAGGAAATGGATTTATGGTGTTTGGAAAAACAGAAAAAACAGCAGATGCACCAAAAGGCTGGCCAGGATGGAACCTGTGCATGTCCATTCTTGAGCTGCCCCAAGCCTGGCCAGCACTGGTAGCAGGGCCAGGACTTATAGCACTCCCTTTGTTTCTGGACGGAGCTTAAGAGAGTCTATTCTTTACCTCCAAAGCAGATCTTGGACATGGGTCAAGGTTTGGATGCAGGAGTCTGAAGAAATATTCTCCAAAAACATTTCATTTTAGATATTTTGCAGGAAGCTTGTTAAAGCTGTGAGAACACATTAGAAGAAACAAAACGTTGAGGTGATATAGGAGTTAATCAAAGGATGCTGACACCCCCCCCAGTAATCAACAACCCTTATTCTCTCTCTCTCTCTCTCTCTCTCTCTCTCTCTCTCTCTCCACCCCCCCCTTTTAGGTCCAGCTGTCAATATCTCAACAACTAGAGGTCTACCAAATGTAGGGCCATTTTGTAAGGACTTAGTCTCCCTGATGGTAGAGGTGGACCTGGCTTGAGGCTGAATCTTACAGGCTTCTCTTAAGGGTCCATTAGTAGATAAATAAGAGTCTCCAGGAGCCCCAAGCTCCTGCCCCCTTGGGCTCCAATGGTTATGCTGCACCCCTCCTCTTGCCCCTCCCTATCTTCCAGAAGTCCTCACCTCAGCTCAGGCTCATACACCCACCTCCAACCACAAGCCTGACCAGATGCCCACCAGATCCTATAACTTCCCTTAATCACTTAGGTCTTAACTGTTCACCCACCTTTTTCTCTAGGCTCTAAGTCTGGCGTACTTATCAAGACTGATCTCATCTTGCCTCCCAGTCCTATTTACCTTCACCACCAGGAGCAATCAAACCAGATCAGTAGAGAGGTTAACAGAGAGGATGGCAACGTGGCCGTCACCAGCATGGATTTTCACACGATGACCCACGCATGGGAGGACAGCCCACAGTATCCATGCAAGGAACCATCTTTGTTTCTCTTTCTGTCCTCGTTACCAGAAGAACAAGCCCTAGGAATATATCTGTGGGTCAGAGGACAGACCAGCCGTCCCACTTCCAAGCCATTAGAGCAAAAAGTCTAGTCTCACTGGAGGTGAGGTTCTGGCGTGGCACTGGTAGCTTTGTATGAAATACGGGGATGAAGTTTTAAAGGATAACGAGACTGAGTCTTAACCAAAATGAGACTGTTGTCTTAGAAACTGGTACTAACTGACAAGTTACAGATTTAGACTGTGCATTATTAGCAAAGGTAATAATTAATAATAATATAATATAATTATAATGATAAGCAGGAAATCTGACAGTTTGAAGAGCATGGTTGGTAGCAATTAGTGGAAACTACAGTCATTTATCCCTTTGTGAGCAGTTAATAATCAAATGAGATACTTTGTAGTCATTACGAGAAGTCCCAGATTCCAACGTCAAAAAGACACCCAAGAATGATAATCAGTGGCAAAATAAGGGTCATGAACATAAAAGGGAGGTGCAGTGCAGCCCAGGCCAGGGATCCAGGATTGGATTTGTTCTTTTCCTGTCAATATATGTGACAGTATACATAGTAAAATATACTATGTACATGGCATGTTAAAATCAGCAAATTGGATATTGTGGCAATAAGAGAAGCTGATATCGGAGAATACAAGAAAAATGAAAATCTATAATATTTGAGTAGGTTTAAGTATTCAGTTAAGTTGCAAATAATATGGTCCCATGACATTTTAAAATGTATCTTTCCAGCATCTCCTCAAATGTGACCCACTGTAATGTCACCCATTTACAGTATCAAGTAGAGTGATCTAATGCATGCCCAAAGCACCAAGATTTTGGTCTCAAATACAGTCCCCCAGGAAAAGAAAGCAGGGGTCCTTAGTAAGTATCTGCTTTTATAGCTCAAAGCAAGGATAATTAAAATGAGCCAGGAGCAACAAATATTTTTGCCAGAAAAAATGCCTCCAAAACTATCCCAGGTGGGCTGGGGTTGTGGCTCAGCGGCAGAGCGCTTGTCTAGCACGTGCACGGCCCGGGTTCGATACTCAGCACCACGTACAAGTAAACACATTGTGTACAACTAAAGTAAATAAATAAATATTTAAAAAAAAAAAACTATCCCAGGCAATCAATCTTAAAGGAAAAAGGAGCCAGTTTTAAGCCAGTTTTAAGGGGCTCCCACAGAGCAAATTGTGACAATTTTGGCATTTAAAAAAAAAAAAAAAAGCAATATTTCTTTGCAGAACCTACAAGGCATGCTAAAAAGAAAAAAAGAAAGCCATGTACAAGTCTTTAATGTTGTTTACAGTATATTAACTATGTGCATACTATATTCAAGTTTCAGTCCACATCATAATTTTATCATTGCAAATCAAGCAGCTAAAAAATTCATTGCAATCTTGGTAGGGGGTGAGAAATCTCATCAGCTCTACTCAGGCAACAAAAAATTATGGGAAGTCTTACTATAACAACAAAAGTGAGACTTGGAACGTCCAATCATCCCCACCGAGACTCAGCCTAATCAACACCAACTCATAATGAATCATCCTGGGATCCTCACCAAACCCCTGCCGTAGGCGTTAATAAGCCCCCTCAACTCATGGTAGAGAAGTGTGAAGTGGCCACCATGATGGGCTGAGAGAACATGTAACCCAAGGATGAATGAAAAATCTTCTGCCGTATTGATCCATACTATGGTGCGGGCGAGCTTGTCTGTAATAAGAATCCTGTGATCATTCTGTTTCATATGTACTTCAGTTTTAAGACGTTTCAAATAATTAAGAGAATCAGTTGTATTTCATGTCATACTTTTTTATAAGAGTTGCTTAAAATTAGGAAATTTTTACTTATTAGATTTGAAAGCTATAAGAGATCTTTTGGTTAACTTTATGAGTCATGGCCCTTCGTAATATAGATGTGCCTCATCTGATCCATCAAAGGTCTAAATAGAACAAATGGCAGAGTAAGAAAGAATTTCTCTTTCTCTCTCTCTCTCTCTCTCTCTCTCTCTCACTCACTTTCTGTCCCTCCTTCCATATCTTAAAATGGGGACATGGGGCTGGAGATATATTCAGTGGTTGAGCACTTGTTCATATAATCCCCAACACTGTAAAAACAACAGCAGCCCAGGGACTGGGGCTATAGCTCAGAGATAGAGCACTCGTCCCACGTGTGTGAGGCCCTGGGTTCGATCCTCAGCATGACACAAATAAAATGAAGGCATTGTGTCCACCAACAACTAAAACAATATTAAAAAAAAAAAAAAAAAAGTGGCACAAACCTGGCATATCAGTCTTCTCCTGCCTCTGGACTCAGACTTCGATCCAAACCTACCCAATTGGCTCTCCTGCTTCTCAGGGCTTCTGATTAGACTGGAACTGAATCATGGGCTCTCTTAGGTCCCCATCTTGCTGACATCTTATCTTGGACTTTTCAGTCTCCATAACTGTATGAGTCAAGTCCTTTCTTTTAAATACACACACACACACATACACACTCATTGTATTGGTTCTATTTCTTTAGAGAACTCTGATGAATGCAGAGGTTCGTGTATTTAAGAAAATTAATTAAACTCAATTTGAAAGTGTGGTTTGAAATGTCCAAGGAGGGGCTGGGGTTGTGGCTCAGCAGTACTGTTTGCCTAGCATGTGCGAGGCCCTGGGTTGATCCTCAGCGCCACATAAAAATAAATAAATGAAATGTCTAAGGAACTCTGATTAATTAATTAGAGAAGTTGTGTAGTATAAATAAGAAATCTGTAAAGTCAATGAGCTAACTGAAAGTGAAAGAAGAAAAGAAAGTCTTATTTTTATGCAAAACTTTTTGGCTTTATTAATAAGATATTTTGTAAATTAAGATTTTTAGGCTTAGAAGACATAAGATATTCTGATGAACCCAACCTAATTCTATCCTAAGATTGGCAGCCATAAAGTTTAAAAAAAAAAATTCACTTCTGGGCTGGGGTTGTGGTTCAGCGGCAGAGCGCTCGCCTCGCACGTGCGCGGCCCGGGTTCGATCCTCAGCACCACGTAAACATAAGTTCATTGCATTGTGTACAACTAAAGTAAATAAATATTTTTTTTAAAAAAAATTCATTTCTGGCCTTTTGGCTCTCTGAGCAGCATCATGGCGGTTGGCAAGAACAAGCGCCTTACAAAAGGCGGCAAGAAGGGAGCCAAGAAGAAAGTGGTTGATCCATTTTCTAAGAAAGATTGGTATGATGTGAAAGCACCCGCAATGTTCAATATAAGAAATATTGGAAAAACATTAGTCACAAGGACCCAAGGAACCAAAATTGCATCTGATGGCCTCAAGGGTCGGGTGTTTGAAGTGAGTCTTGCTGATCTGCAGAATGATGAAGTTGCATTTAGGAAGTTCAAGCTAATTACTGAGGATGTTCAGGGAAAAAACTGCCTCACCAACTTCCATGGCATGGATCTTACCCGTGACAAAATGTGTTCCATGGTCAAAGAATGGCAGACAATGATTGAAGCTCATGTTGATGTCAAGACTACCGATGGTTATTTGCTGCGTCTGTTCTGTGTTGGTTTTACTAAAAAACGCAACAATCAGATACGGAAGACCTCCTATGCTCAGCACCAACAGGTCCGCCAAATCCGGAAGAAGATGATGGAAATCATGACTCGGGAGGTGCAGACAAATGACTTGAAAGAAGTAGTCAATAAACTGATTCCAGATAGCATTGGGAAAGACATAGAGAAGGCTTGTCAATCAATTTATCCTCTTCATGATGTCTTTGTTAGAAAAGTAAAAATGCTAAAGAAGCCCAAGTTTGAATTGGGAAAACTCATGGAGCTTCATGGTGAAGGTAGTAGTTCTGGAAAAGCTACAGGAGATGAGACAGGTGCTAAAGTTGAACGAGCTGATGGATATGAACCACCAGTTCAAGAATCTGTTTAAAATTCAAATTTTTAATAGTGACCAATAAAAAGTCCTATTTGTGATGGTTTGCTCCTGAACTGTCTTTTAAAATAATCTGACAGCTTGGTGAATCGGATACTCTTGAGTTGGTAGTGATCTGGTCAGTTTTTTAATAGATGAAGTAATAGAAATGATAGGGATTTATCATTTCACTTATCACATGCCCTAAAGGTAGTTTTTCTTTCTTCTTTTGTTTTAAAAACAAGTAGATGTTGATGGAGCTAGTTTTTGAGCACGGGCATTTGTTTACCATCTGGTGAGGGCTTTCTTGCATGGCAGAAGACACCACATGTCAAGCAGACTGAGCATCCCTTGCCTCATGTTGGTTGGTTTGTCTTTAAATGCTTAAACCATTTGGAAGGCTTGTTAAGTTGTTGGGCCCTTCCCTCAGGCTTCAGATTGAGTAGTTTTAGGTTGAAACCTGAAATTTGGCATTTGTAATAAGTTCTCAGGTAATGCTGGTGGTGCAGAGATACTTGGTGCTAGACTAAATAATGAAAACTCTGCTGGGCAGGGTAGCACACTTGTGCTTGTTCCAGTTGTGTGGGAGGATCACATGAGCCTGGAAATGTTAAGATCCGTTGAAATAAAAATCAAAACGATTTTTTCTTTAAAAAAAAAAAAATTCATTTCTGTTTTACTAAGATATTTATTTGGCCTGACCATACTCTGAGGGCTAATCTTGTTTGGAATTCCTGCCCATGCTCTGAACTCACACAGGCCTGGCTCTCCTTGACCAGATAACAACCCTCCCTCAAACCTCAGTGGTGCCTCATAAATTCCAACAGGAATCTTAATTTACTCCCTACCTTGAAATGTTTAGCCATGTAGATCATTAACCTGCTATCTGCCTTTGTATCACATTTGCCAGTAGGAAAAAGTAGAGAGGACACTTATCTTGGTAGGGGGTGAGAAATCTCATCACTTACACTTACACTTACACTTACACTTACAGCTAATGTGAACATTAGCTGTAAGTTCCCAAGACACCCCCTTTTTTTGTAGCTTTCTGTGCTATGAAAACCTTGTCTTCCCAGAGGGCAAAGCTAATCTGGAGCCCGGTATTTGGGAGAAGCAGCCGCTGGCCAGCTCTCTATGAGTACACAATATAAGCTTGATTTAATTTGATTTAAAATTGGAGCCGGGCGAGGTGGCACACGCCTGTAATCCCAGCACTTTGGGAGGCTGAGGCAGGAGGATCGCGAGTTCAAAGCCAGCCTCAGCAATGGCGAGGCACTTAGCAACTCAGTGAGACCCTGTCTCTAAATAAAATACAAAAAAGGGCTGGGGATGTGGCCCAGAGGTCGAGTGCCCCTGAGTTCAATCCCTGGTACCAAAAAAAAAAAAAAAAAAAAAAAAAAATTGGAGTCAGTGGTCTTTTCTTTGTGTCATGGATCAACGATTCAAACTTACTACTTTAATCAGCTGAATAGTAATTAAAACATTAGTAATACTTATTACTTTCATGCCCCCCAAAAACCCCAGGGGTGGGGGTTGTAGCTAGGTGGTAGAGTGCTTGCCTAGCATGAGCAAGGCAGTGGGTTTGATTCTCAGCACCACATATAAATTAAAAATCCATCAACAAATTTAAAAATATATTTTTTAATTTTTTTTTGGAAAACTGTCATCTACCTTTTCCTAGATGTTTGTTCATGCATTTATTTCCTATCCATCCCCCTAATCTGGTCTCAATCACTTACACCTTTGCAGGCCCCACAAGGTCACTTCCCTGTGAACTTTCAAATGCTTGGTCCCTCATCAGAAAATCCCCTCCCCCTTCCCTCCTCCCCTCTATCCTTCTCCCTCCCCTCCTCTTCCCTTCCCTTCCTTTTCCCTTCCCTTCCCTTAGAAATCAGGGTAGAATAAGTGTCCTCTCTTCTTGCCACAGCCATTTTCTCCTTCCCAGACCCTGGCTCCTTTGAAGTGCATGCCATCAGACTTTTCCATACACGGCCCAATCTTGCTGCTATTATGCGCCCATCTCCTGGTCACTTCCTCTCATTCTTGAGGGTTTTTTTTTTTAGCACGTGGGCCACTATATTCTTTACCACTCCATTCGACCATTCTTGCCAACTGCAACTTCCTCAGAGACAATCCACCCAACATCCTGGCCTACTGTTACTGAGCCTGCTGTTCTGACTGTACCTGGAATTATGGAGTGACAACACAGGGAAGTCATGCCATCAATGTCTCTGGTAATTATCTAGTCCTGGGAGGGGCAGGATTAGCAAGGCCTCCCAAGTTTTAAATATAGGGGGAAACATAATTAACATGCCTCCTCAACTCCTAGCAATCTCCTCCTCCTCCCTCCCTCAGCAATCTGCTCTCACAGTCACAGCCTTGACTCTGTCACCACCAACATGCTAGGGATGTATAACTCAGTGGTAAAGTGCTTGTCTAGCATGCATGAGGCCCTGGGTTTAATCCCTAGCACACATACCACCCTCTTATCGCCTCCTTCTTACACTTCTACCTGGGGTGACCCTGTTCCAACAATCCTTACATTTCACTGGGCCTATGATCTTGCCACTTTTTCCCTCTGCAAAGTGCTAAGAAACAGTGCTGTGCATGCAACTCTTAAATGTTAAGTAGGTAAATTACCCCCGGCCCTCAGTATGTTCCTCATTAGCTCAAAGTTCATGGTTCAGATAATCACTTCTTTGCAAATACCCTCACCAACATTGCCCCTTTCTTTCCACTTAGTAATTGACTGGCAAATCCTAGCTCTGATTAAACTCTACTAACCATCACCCATCCCTGTACCTAAGCACCCAAACATCATTGGAAAAAATCACACAACACTAAATAGGCTCACAATGTGTTTTTGACCCAGATCTCAAACGGGAACTCAAGGATGTACAACCATCATTATATTTTCCTGGTGGCTTCTCCCTTTTAAAGCACTTTTTTTTTCTTTTGCCTTTTTCAGGGCTGGGATGGAACCCAGGGCCTTGTGCATGCTAGGCAATCACTCTGCCACTGAGCTACATCCCCAGGCCTCTTTCTCCCTCCTCAAATGAAAAAATTTTACATCTTTATATCTGCTCTCTTCAAACCAGATAAGCCTCAGGTCTTTCTGAAAATCTGTCTCCTCAACCCAAAGTCACCCAAGGACCTTCCCTCCAGGGCCTTTCCCATCTTGTTATGGCTGTTCCTCCCTTATGTCTTGTTCCCTCCCATACTTGGGAAAAATCAAGCTGAGAGGAGACCACCTCTCCCCTCCTGGAACAAGAGGCCCAGTCTCCACAGGATAACCACCCCACCCTGCCCCCTTGACCACCAGCAATTCCCACAAGCCTTCCCCATCTCAGGTACAATCTCTTCTCCCTGAGGAGAAGCAGTCATTTCTTCCCTCCTCTGTGGTCCTATCAGAGGAAAGGGACAAGGGCTCTTTGCTGTCATAAATTTGCTTGTCAGTATGCTTTATTGACCAGGGAACCGCTAAGAGCTGTGTCTGATTTTTATCCATCTTTTACTCCCATCACTTGGCACAGGATTGGAGTTGAATGAATAAATGAAATAGAATCTGAGAACTCCACAAAGAGGCCAGGGAGGCGTTGTCAGGATGGTTGGAGTCACTGGCACAAGATGAAGATGACCACACACTCTTACTGAGAAGCCCAACCTCAAGCAAAACACTCACCTGTCCCCTGGAACTCTGCTCCTCTTTCCTGAAAAGTAACTTTCCCAGGTGCTTCAGAAGAATGAGTGATAAGTGTTCTATCTGATCTGCAGTATGGTTGGCCAAACTACCTTATTTTTCTTTCTTTCTTTGTTTGGTTTTTGGCGTTTTTTGGTGTGGTGTTTTTTTTTTTTTTTTTTTTTTTTTTTGGTACCAGTGATTGAACTCAGGGGCACTCAACCACTGAGCCACACCCCAGCCCTGTTTTGTATTTTATTTAGAGACAGGGTCTCACTGAGTTGTTTAGCACCTCACTTTTGCTGAGGCTGGCTTTGAACTCAAGCTCTTCCTGCCTCAGCCTTCTGAGCAGCTGGGAGATAGGCCTGCACCACCAGGCCCAGCCCAACCTACTTTTTTTAACATGTTCATTGGTTATTGAAATAAAATTCACATAATGTAAAATTTATCATTTTAACCATTTTAAAGTATAAAAATTGGTGGCTTTTAGTATGTTCACAATGTTGTGCAATCATCACTGCAAACTAATACCAAAATATGCTGGGGGTGTAGCTCAGGGGCAGAGCACATGCCTAGCAAGTACAAGGCCATAGGTTGATCTCCAAGAATCACATACACACACACCAAAAAAAAACCTAAAAATACCAAATCATTTCATTAGCACAAAAAGAAACCCCATACCGATTAGCAGTTACTCCCATTATCCCTCCCCTTTCCCTTGGCAACCACAAATCTGCTGTCTTAATGGATTTTTCTATTTTGAATATCTCATGTAAATTGAGTCATACAGTACATGACTTTTGAGTCTGCCACTATCACTTTCCATAATACTTCCGAGGTCACCCACATTGTAGTATATATCAGTGCTGCATTCCTTCTTACGACTAAATAATAGTCCATTATATGAAATCTGTCATATTTTGTTTATCCATTCATCAGTTGATAGGAATTGGGGTTATTTCCACCTTTTGGCCATTGTGAATAGTTTTGCTATGAACATTTGCATACAAGTATTTGTTTCAATACCTATTTTCAATTTTGGGGTGCTGTATTTTTAGGATTGAAATTTCTGGGTCACGTAGTCATTCTAATGTTGACTTTTTGAGGAACTACCAAACCATCCTCTATAGTGACTGAACCATTTTACATTCCCACTAGCAGTGTTTGCAGACTCCAGTTTCTCCAAATCCTCCCCAATACTTGTTTTTGTTTGTTTGTTTTCTGACATGGGGTCTCATTATGTTTGCCCAAGATGGTCTCAAAGTCCTGAACTCAAGCTATCCTCCTGCCTCAGCCTCCTGAGCAGAGTCATTTTCTGTTTTTGTCATCAGAGCCACATTAGAGGTTGTGAAGGAATATCATATTGTGGTTTTAATTTTAATTTCCCTAGGGATTGATAATGATAAGCATGTTTTTGTGTGCTTTTTGGCTATTTGTATATCTTCCTTTGGAGAAATGTCCATTCAAGCCCATTGCCCATTTTTAGTTGGGGTTGTTGTTGTTGTTATTGTTGAGTTGTTAAGAGCTCTTTACATATTCTGGATACTATGCCCTTATCAGGTCTATAACTTGCAACTATTTCCTACCATTCTGTGGTTTTCTTTCTATTTTTTGTGATATTGTTCTTAGATGCAAAAAAGTTTTTAATTTTATGATCTCCAATGGACCAGCCTACATTTTAGAATACATTTTTAAATAACATTTTATATGGAAGTTTCCAAACATACACAAAAGTAGAACATGGTATAATGAAGACCCGAACCTTTCAGGCACCTGCAATAATGGCATTTTTGTCAATGCTGTTTCATTTCATCTATGTCCCCATTCATTTGTTTTGCTTTGTTTTGGTGGAATCAAATAGTAGACATTGTGTCATTTCACCTGTAAATACTTCAATATGCATCTCTTATAGGGATTTTTTTGGTTTATGTAAACTCCATGCCGTCATCCCACTTGACAAACTAAGCAATAATTCATTAATATCATATTATATACAATCCACATTCACATTCCTCCAAATGTCCCAAAGATGACTTTTTTTTTACAGTTAGTTTATGTGATTCAAGATCCCAGCAGGAACCCATATCGTATTTAACTGCTCTGTCTCTCAAATCTCTTATTTCATAACAACCCCCCTCCCTCCATGCTTTTTATGCCATTGATTTGTTGAATAAACCATGTCATTTGCCCTGTAGAATGTCCCACATTATATATTTTGCTAAGGTCACAGCATCATTTACATACAAACAACTGAGCAGCCAGAGTTGGAGTCTCAGAACCAGAACAGAACTCAATAATAGCTAATAGTTAGCTATTATGCAAACAATGCTGGGCATTTTACAAACATTAGCTCATTTTATCCCCCTTAATGACAACAGAAAGTTGTCATCCCCATTTTACAGATGAGAACACTAGGCCCAGAGAGGGAATTTGCCAAGTCTCATACAGCTGGTAGGGGGGAGTTGGGATTAACCAAGGCTAATTGGCTTCAGCATCAGGCTTTTCATCATTGCCAGATTTACATCCAGTCTTGAAGCACTTTATGATAGGGTGCTTTTCAAGGCCAAGACAGAAAGGACAATTCCAGGTCAAACCTTCCTTTTCAAGGAAAAGTGACTTGAAATGCCCCTCCCCCTAGTTATATAAAATGGCAGTGTCTTAGCAGATATTTTTCTAGGATTAGGGTGGAATAGGGTCCTTGAGACGAATATTATCCTCAGTTTAGAGAGGAGGAAACTGAGGTCCAGAAAGGTGACAACTTTTTTTTTTTTTTTTTTTCGGTCTTGGGGATTGAACTCAGAGGCACTTGACCACTGGACCACATCCCCAGTCCTTTTTTTGTCTTTTATTAGAGTCAGGGTCTCACTGAGTTGCTAAGTGCCTCGCCATTGCTGAGGCTGGCTTTGAACTCGCGATCCTCCTGCCTCAGCCTCGAGAGTGCTGGGATTACAGGCGTGCGCCACCGCGCCGGCTAGGGTGACAACCTTTACAGGTTTTTTCCCCCTGGGCCGCAGTGCCCCTAAGCACTAATTCTGGGCTAAGGGACTGGCCCAGGTCTAGCTGGCAAGCACAAGGAGTCCAGTTTCTCCCCTACAGTCATCTCTGCCTGGCCGGCACATGACTCCATAAAAGGCTGCTGGGCCACTCCTGAGACAGGAAATGATGACCTTCAGGGTGCTCAGGGTTACAGGGATGGCTGGGACTCAGGCATGGTCTGCTTGGTAGCCTACCACTGTCCTTTGGTGGGAGGGAACGTGCAAGAGAGGGTTTGCATAAATTGCTCATCTTCCAAAGCCCAACCCCAAAGCCCATAAACCTCCAGGTCTCCTAACATCTTCACCTTTCTGCCCAGGAGGTGAGCCCTCTTTCCCTACTCCCCAGAGGCTGGAATGGAAGTGAAAGCCTGACATAAGGACCAGACCCACTTGGAAGAGAATTGGCTAGACCCATCAGAGAGAATTTGTATTAAAGCAGAGGAAGCAATGGAAAATACATGGAGATCAGTATCTGATCGGGGTCCCAACCTTGCTCCAGTGTATACTAGGTGCATATAAACTGGCTGCCCTGCTCAAGCTCCGTGCTCAGTTTCTTCATCTGAAAAGTAGGAATAATCTATATTAGGGGTCCACAAATTATTTTTAAGTCTCTTTTTAATATTTTTTAAATGGACACAATACCTTCATTTTATTTATTTTTTAGCTGGTGCTGAGGATCGAACCCAGAGCGTCATATGTGCTAGGCAAGCGTTTTACCTACCACTCAGCCACAACCCCAGCCCCAAATTATTTCTTTAATGGACCTGATGGCACATGTTAAGTTCTATGAGCCAGATTGTCTCTGTTCTGGCCACTCTGCCCTTCTAGCAAGAAAGCAGCCACGGACGCATAAAGGAATAGGCGTGGCTGTGTTCCAAAATCAAGTGGTGAGTTGGATTTGGCCTATCTGCAAACCGATCCCTGATCTACCTCACATTGCTGTTGGGAAGAAGTGACTGAAGTGCTGTTGCTCTGCTGACTACACAGTGTGAAGCCTTGGGAGCAGGTGGAAGGCACCGAACGTGGTAATAAAAATAAAACTCGGAGCTCGAGGGCGCTTCGCAGGGGAAAAGGCACTGTCAGATAGGCATGGGCCGAAATGGAGGCTCGCACGCCATCCAGAGTTGAACCGGATCATCAAAGTACCAGCACCGCTCTTTCGGCTTTCGGCTGCCAGCAGATTGCTCCAAAAAGTTTTGGCCGCATTCTCCAGGAGTCCCTCGCCTAGCCCTTCGGCTGGTCCCTTTCCTCAGAGCCCAGCCAGAGAGCAGGGTACAGAAACCGGGTCCCTCAAGTCCCCGCCCCCAAAGCATGGACCCGCGAGTGGCGCACCCGGCCCCGCCCTCTGAAGGCCCCGCCCCGCCCCCAGAGCCCCGACCGGCGAGTGGCGCACCCGGCCCCGCCCCCTGAAGTGCCCGCCCTCTGAACTCCCCACCCCCAGAGCCCGGACCCGGGAGTGGCGCAGCCGGTCCCGCCCTCTGAAGTCCCCGTCCCCAGAGCCCCGACCCGCGAGTGGCGCACCCGGCCCCGCCCTCTGGAGTGCCCGCCCTCTGAAGTCCCCGCCCCCAAATCCGGCCCCGCCCCCTGAAGTGCCCGCCCTCTGAAGTGCCCGCCCCCAGAGCCTGGGAGGATAGCTGCGCTCCCACGCCCGCCCTCTGAAGTGCCCGCCCCCAGAGCCGGGACCAGCGAGCAGGGCACAGGGCCCCGCCCCCTGGAGTCCCCGCCCCCAAGGCCCGGACCGGCGTGCTTTGCGGCCTCCCCGCCTCGCTCCGCGCACGTGTTCCAGCGTACCCGGCAGCCGCAGAGCAGGTGAGCGCGCGGCGCGAGGCGGAAGTGTACCTGGGCTCGCGGGGTCGGTATTCGTTTCCAGCTACCCGGCCGCAGGGTGTTCAGGCCACTAGAGAGCTTGGGGGCCCAGGGTGGAAGCATAGCGGAGCCCCTGTACGGGGGTCCTGCAGCCCCTCCTCGCCCAGCCTCCCGCGAGCTACGCCCCACCGGGGAGGCCCCAGACTCCGCCGTGGCGCTGGCCGCCCTGGGGCCATTGGGGTTTGGCTAGGATCCTTCCTTTCCTAGCCCAAGTTTCCTCTTTGGAAAGAAAGGCTAAGCAGTACCCCGCGTTCTCGTTTGCTGAACGTCATTGCTAGTTAAACGTTTTCCACAGACGGGAGTATAGTAAGCTTAAAGTTATATAATCGTGATTATTAGGTGACATTCACAGATGAAATGATAAGGTGTCTGGGATGTTTCAAAATAAACCAGTCAGGGATGTGGGTGTGAACAAATGAAACAATAGTGACTATGAGTTGATAATGATTGAAGTTGATGCATTATTTTGTCTACTTTTGTATACGTTTATGATTTAGCATAACAGGTTTTCTAAAATGAGTACTTGCTGTGAGTACCTGACAACCCATGCTCAAATACTGTGCCTGTATTAATTTGTTAGGGCTGACAACAATCTGGGTGGCCTAACTGGGAGAAATTTATTTTCTCACAGTTCTGGAGGCTAGAAGTCCAAGACCAAGGTTTGATCAAGTTTGGTTTCGCTTTGATTTGCAGATGATCTTCTGTCTTGTGTCCTTGTGATATTCCCTCTGTATATCTCTCACATTTATGAAGACACCGGTCTGATAGGATTAGAGCCCATCCTAATCTCATTTTCCTTTCCTCTGTAATGACCCTATCTTAAAATACAGTCACATTCTGAGGCACTAAGAGGCCTTCAACATAAGAGTTTAGGTGAGGACACAATTCAGTCCATAACACTACACTTTACTAGCTTGGGATTTTGGTCAGTCTACTTAACCTGCCCATGTATCAATTTTCATGACTTTAAAATAGGGACAGTCATAAGTCTTGGGGTTATGAAGATTCAGTTGTTTGTAGTACATTTATCATTGGGTTCACCTCTAGGGATTCAACCAATCACAGATTTTAAATATTTGGAAAAAATTTTTTTCATATGTATTGAACATGTATAGACTCATCATTATTCCCTAAGCAATACAATATAACAACAATATACATGGCATTTGCATTACATTAGGTATTAAAAGTAATTAGAGATTATTAAAATATATAAGAGGATGTGCATAGGCTATATGCAGATATTAAGCCATTTTATACAGAGAAAAGCATTCAGAAATTTTGGTATCTGTGGGGGTACTGGAACCAGTCCCCTGTGGTTAAAAAGGAATAATTCTCTGTGTGTACATGTTTAAATTTCTCAAGTTTATTAGTAGTAGAGTATACTTTCCTAATATTGCCATCTCTCCATATCTGTGGGTTCCGCATCCATGAATTCAACTAAGGATCAAAAATGTTTTAATTGTATCTGTACTGACCATGCAGACTTTTTTCTTGCCATTATTCTCTAAACAATATAACAGCTATATACATAACAATTACATTGTGTTAGATAGGTAATCTAGAGATGATTTAAAATATTTAGAAGGATGTGCATAAGTTGTATATAAATACTACATCAACTTACATAAAGAACTTGAGCATCCTTGGATTTTTATATCGGCAGGGCAGGTTGGAGGTCCTAGCATCAAACCTTTATAGATACTGAGGGACAGCTATATATGTAAAGCTCTTAGAACTGTCTTGCATAAAGTAGTCAATAAATTGAACATATGATTCATTTACAAATTAATGATAATAAGGCTTCACTTGGGAACTTAGTACTGTACCTGGCCATGAGAATAAAAATAATAATTATAGCCATTTTCACAAGGGATGTCTGCTACTAAGCCAAACACTGATTGTTTTATGTATGTTCATTTATTTACTCATCACAACCACCTTGAGGTGGGCCACTGTCGCACACCTATTTGGCAAGTGGAGAAATGATTCTTTGAACCCCTTTGGTCTGCCTGGAGAGCCAGCCCATGCTTTAAACCACAATGCAGTATTGCCTCAGTAAAGAAGGACCTTGCTCTTGTTCTCTTTTTCTTAGCCAGGTTGTCAGCAGTGGCAGCACTCATGGCTGGTCCCCTGTGGCGGATCTCAGCCTTCATACAGAGACAGAGGACAGCCCTTTTGGTGGGTTCCTGCACAGGCCTGTTCGGAGCTCAAATCTCGTACCACCTTTTCCCGGATCCTGTGGTCCAGTGGCTTTACCAGTACTGGCCCCAGGGCCAACCGGCCCCGCTCTCTTCAGAACTACAAAGCCTCTTCCAAGAGGTCCTGCAGGACATGGGCATCCCTTCTGGCCACTGCTATGAGCCCTTCACCACTTTTACCTTTCAGCCTGTGAGTGCCGGCTTCCCAAGACTCCCTGCTGGGGCTGTCATAGGCATCCCTGCCAGCTTCCTTGGTGGCCCAGTAACCAACACTGATCATCCTGTGGTCATACATGGGCAAAGAATAGACTGGCAGACCCCAGCAGGCACCCGGCTAAGAGATGCCCTGACCCTATCACGTGACGCCAAGAAATTTGCCTTGGCCAGAGAGGTGGTCTACCTGGAGAACAGTGCAGCTGCCCTGCAGGCCCTGCCAGCCCCAGCTTGCCTGGCAGGAACCTGGGCAATGAGTGTGGGTGCCAAGCAAGCACTAGGGCTCTATGGAGGCCCCATGAACATACGAGCTGCCTTCAACTTGGTGGCAGCAGTGGCAGGCTTTGTGGCCTACGCCTTCTTCACAGACTCTCTTACTCATGCCCTGGAAGGTTGGTTGGATCGCTGCACTGCCTCCCTGTCTACAGCCTATGCCCGAGGTGGAGTGGAATTCTATGAGAAGGTTCTGTCAGGCAACCTGGCCCTGCGCAGTCTCTTGGGCAGACGTGGGGAGAAGCTGTATACACCCAGTGGGAACGTTGTCCCCAGACACTGGTTCCGCATCAAGCATTTACCCTACACAACCCGCCGGGACTCCGTGCTACAGATGTGGAGAGGAACACCCAACCCAGGCCACCCCTGAGGTGCTCATCACCAGGACAGTTCCAGCTCATGGAAACACCAAGGGAATCCCTTGGGAATCCCTTGGGACCTCTGGACCCATATCCCACAGTCAGAAAAATGATAGGCTTTGGAGCTAAATAGCCTAGATTCTACCCTTTCCTCCCACTTATGAACTCAGGGACCTTGGGCGAGGCCCCTTTATGAATCTGAGCCTTGGTTTTCTCAACTGTAACATGAAGAGGATGTGAACTACCTCACAGGATTATAGGGTTATGTGAAGTCATGAATAGGAGGACCTGGCAGAAAGAGTACTGTGAATAAACAGGACATCACTCTTTCTTTATCTTTGAATTCCATTGATTGTAGGAGTCAGGCCACATCTTCCTAACTAGAGGTGCTGGTAGTAATCAACCCTTTCCTATAGTGAAGAACCCTCTTCTATCTGCCTAATGGTCAAATTACAATCTTTCTCCTCCATTGAGGTAGAGGTAAAAGATTTAAGAGGCTAGGGGCTGGAGTTATGGCTCAGTGGTGGAGTGCTTGCCTCGCATGTGTGAGGCACTGGGTTCGATTCTTAGTACTACATATAAATAAATAAAGGTCCGTCGACACCTAAAAAACGTTTTTTTTTTTAAATATTTAAGAGGCTAAAATGTGAATTTGGTGGGGCCTTCAGAGTGGCGTGCCAATAGAGTCCTATGAATGCAGATGGCACACCCAGAGAAGGGAAGCCAGTGAAGTGATGGGGCACCAGGAGAGGCACTTGACCTGAAGGGGAGAGAGGTGTTCCTGGAACATGGCAGAAGCTCTGCCTGAAGATGGAGGAAAGAACAAACCATTGCAAAACTGAGGCTCTGCTGGGGAGTCAGAGCAGTCAGCCTCCTGGGGTATAGAGCAAGATCAGGGCTTGGAGAGCCAGGGAGTTAAGGGGGGCAACTTTGCTTGGTGAGGACACTGGGGAGTAGGCAGTGAACCCGGCACACATCCCGGGATCCATGGGAGACTGTATCCTTGTTTCCCTTGAGCCCTCTGATGGTACAGAAAACAGCCCCCTGCTTTGACTTCAGACAGGAGACCCCAACAGGGCAAAGTGAGGAGAGCTGGGACCAGGACTAAATTGGCCATTCATGTCATCCTTTCATTGGAAATTATGTTTTTTCTGGAAGAGTTTTGAATAATTCAGGCATGGTGCCAGTATAATTCAGGACAAAGGGATTAGGTCACACCCAGGGAAGGGCACTCAGTGGTGGCAGACAATTCCTGGCAGGAGACCTTGAGAGAGGAGTAAGCCAGGGTGGGCATGGCACACCCTCGTGCTAGGGCCTCAGCATGGTCTGGAGCTCAGTGTGCTGTGCCAACCTGCAAGTCCCTCCACCAGACCTGGGCTGGCAGGGGACCCCTGCTCCTCTCACAGATCCCTAGCACCTAGGACAACATAAGGCATGGGCTTGATAAGTACAGAGATAGATAGATGAGGTAGAACTAGGTGAATAAGAGTCCACCCTCACAGATACCACTTCACAGGGCTCCTTGGGGTGTCACCTAGCTATTGCTGCTGGTGACATCAAGGACCATCATGCCATGGGGTCAAATATAGTCTGAATTTGATGGACCCCACCTTCTCACCACTCCCTACCCCACCCATTTACTTTTAATCTTGGCAGGAGCCCAGATGGTAGGTAGCATCAGGCCTTCGTGCTGATCTGCCCAAACCAGAAGGTAAGTGCTATGATTTGTCCCCCAGTGGTTCATACGGTAGGAGTTGCCCTATGCGGCGGCAGTGTTAAGAAGTAGAACCTTTAATAGGTAGGACCTAGTGAGGGATAATTAGGTCACTGGGGCATTGCCCTCAGAAAGAATTAATACTGATCTCTGGAAGTGAGCTCTGGTGAGAGCAAGCTTCCTGTCTTGTTATGTGATCTTTCCTTCTTGAATGCACTCCCACCATTATGATGCCATCTGCCATGAGGTCCTCACCAGAGATGAAGAGAAGTGTCCCCATGTTCTTGGACTTCTAGGATATGAGCCAAATACACCTGTTTTCTTTATAAATTACCCAGCTTCAAGTATTTTGTCACAACAACAGAAGATAAACTAATATGGGAAAGTAGCCCCAGTATGAGGGAGAGTAAACCCCAGAACTGTTGCTTACTCTCTCCCTCCACTCCCAAGTCACAATCTTTGTCTCCACTCATGGTTCTTCCTAGTCCCCACACATGCTTAATGTGCCACTTACTTCCAAAACCTAGGCTCCCAGAGGCTTCACCCTGTGTGTGTGTGTGTGTGTGTGTGTGTGTGTGTGTGTGTGTGTTTGCCCTTTCACCCAACAGCCACACACATATACTTCTCCAGACACAGCCAGAATACAGAGAACTGAGTTCCAGAGTCATCCTGATCCTGTCTGGTCCCACTGTCTCTGTCCCTTCTGGTGTACACAGTGCAGGGCCCAACCTGAGGCTGAACACACACGGAGGCCATTGCAGCACATGAAACCTGGGGAGGGTATATAGTAGAAAACTAGTTCCCAAACTGTGGATGTAGCTCAGTGGTAGGACAATTGCCTAGCTGCCTAGCATGCAAGAGCCCTGACTTCAGTTCCCAGAATAGCCAAAAATAATAATAAAATTGGAGCTGGACATGGTGGCGCATGTAATCCCAGCAGCTCAGGAGGCTGCGGCAGGAGGTTCACAAGTTCAAAGCCAGCCTAGCAACTGAGCGAGGCCCTAAGCAATTTAGTGAGACCCTGTCTCTAAATAAAATACAAAAAGGGCTGGGGATGTGGGTCAGTGGTTAAGTGACACTGGATTGACTACCATTACCAAAAAATAGAAATAAGATTGGTTCCCTAAATCTTAGTGCTTTTAAGTGGTACAAGTACCAGGGTTTTCAGGTCTTAAAATTATTTCCCAAATGCTAGTAATTCCTTGAAACCAGAATCCCTCCCCACCCCCCCCATCCCACTTCAGGAAACTTTGCTGCCTAATACAACTCTACTTCATAGCTTTTCAAAGCCCCAGTCAAGGCAATTCTTAGTTGCTATAAATTGTCTCCTTTGGGAAATTACAAAGTTGCTGCCCACGTAATTTCCGAAAGATAGTTGCCTTAGAGCAAAGGACCCAGATGGTCCTATGGGAAGATTCCAGGCTGGGAGAGAGGGCATTGAAGTGGGAGATGGTCTTTTACACATACTATGCTAGTCATATTTTAACACTAGAATGTCCACTATTAGGTTGTGGTAAAATTGACATAAGCATATATTCTTGGTGACATTTGTAGTAGGCAGTCCATGGCCATAGAGATCCCTGGTCCTGCTATTCTTGGCTATGTGCAGTCTTTTGCTGCCTTTGGTTCTAAACAATGCAATGCAGCAACACTGAGGGTCCTATAGTTTGGGTGTGGAATGTCTCTCATGGACCCAAGCATTAAAGACTTTGTCCCCACTTTGGTGCTACTTGATCCCCACCATGGTGGGAGGTGGTGGAACCTTTAAGAGGTGGGGCCTAGAGGCAGGTCTTTGTGTGGGTGTGTGCCCTCAAAGGGATAGTGGGACCTGCCCCTTTCCAGTTTCTCTTTTGTCCCCAGCCACTGAAGTGACTGGTTTTATTCCACCATACACTTAGGCCATGATGTGCTTGCTGCCTTACCACAGGCCTAAGAGCAACAGGCTAACCAATTGTGGACTGAAACCTCCAAAACTGTGAGCCCAAATAGACCTTTTATCTTTATATGTTGATTATCTTGGGTAGCAGACTAACATGGAGGATATGTCATTGCTATGATTAAGTTAACAAAAGTTTGTAACTTCCATCTTACAAGCAGATTACTGTCTTGGCTTTCATGTCTTGATGAAGCAAGCAGCCATGTTGGAGAGCCCCGAATGTCAATGTAGGGTGGCCTTTGACCAATAGCCAGCTAAGAGCTAGGGACCTCATTCCAACAATCCACAAGGAACTGAGACCTGCCAGCAAGCATGTGATCTTGAAAGAGAATCCTTCTGCAGTCCAGCTTTCAGACAAGACCCTAGCCTTAGCCAACACATTCATTGCAGCCTGTAAGAGCCCGTGAGGCAGAGAACACAGCTAAGTTGTCCTGGACCCTGACCCATAGATACAGTGAACCAGCAATTTTATGTTGTGGTAAATCATCTTGTTTTGTGGCAACTTGTTATGCAGCAATAGATAATTATATGTTATTAACTGATAAAACATTTTTAGAAAGCAGTGTGGCAAAACTTGATAAAATCACAAGACTGTATCTTAGCCCTGTAACTTCAAACCTAGAAATTTATCCTAGGGCTAAAACCCAATGGAGGTTAAATAGTATATGCCCAAAGATGTATGTAAGAGCATTAGCCAAAAATATCTTTTTAAGTAGAAATAATGGAAATGTTGAAAAGCAATGACTTAGAAAATAGTGAATATTGTTCAGACACTAAAAAGGATAATTATAAAACCTATGGTAGGAACATGGGGAAATATTAATTATAAATATCAAATCATTTTTAAATGAAATACTACCTGCATGAAGATTATAATAATGTAAACATTGTAACCTGAGAGGAAATTCACAAAATTAAAAGTAATCCTGTTATGGTGGATTTTTTTTCCATGCTGGTGATCAAACTCAGGGCCTCATGCATGCTAGGCAAGTGCTTTATCCGTCAGCTACATCCCTTGCTAGCCCTTTTAAGGTGGCATTTTGAATGATTTTACTCACTGAAGTAGGAGGCAAATAAATGTGTATTTATGTGTATATATACATATATCATATATAACATATAATATATAAATGTGTGTGTGTGTATATTTACATTGTGTGTGTGTGTGTGTGTGTGTGTGTGTGTGTGTGTGTGTTAGTGAAGTCCTCAGCGGAGCCTGGACCTATGCCCTGTTTCTGCATCAAGGTAACAGACTCTGGCATCCCTGCCTTGGCCTGTGTTCTTGGGATGTGGCCAATTTTCTGTCATTAACTATGGCAGCCATGAAAATGTGCTGCTAAGACCTGCTGTAGGAGGAGATTTGACCGACAGCCCCAGTTGTCGTTTCTCTAGATCTGCCACCATGTTAGCACAGAGACCAGGCCTCCATGGGCTATTTTCAGCCAGTGACTGAGCATGGTGGCAGCACACTGCAGGTGACTGCTACTCAAGGACTCCCTGTTGGCCTGGACATAACCTTTCTTAGAATTCTCTGAAGTCTGAGACCCTTCCTCCCCACTAGTGGTCTGAAGGATCTCCCCACTTCCCCGTGTTTTGGGTGTTAGTTTGGGTCCAAACAGGAGACTGGAACCACATGGTGGTCTGAACAGGAAAAGTTCTTTATAAAGAATCGTTGTTACCAGGCACAGTGGCACAGGCCTGTAATCTTCAGTGGCTCAGGAGGCTAAGGCAGGAGGTTCACAAGTACAAAGCCAGCCTCAGCAACTTAGCAAGGCCCTAAGCAACTTAGTGAGACCCTGTGTCAAAATGAAAAACAAAAAGGACTGGAGATATGACTTAGTGGCTAAGCTCCTCTGGGTTCAATCCTGGTACCAAAAAGGAAAAAAAAAAGAAAGAAAGAAAGAATTGTTGTTCAATAAAGCATGATGAGGGACTGACTTCTAAGAAGCATTCTATTGAGAACTCTAAAGAGTGTATGAACAGCAGCTATAAGGAGCAGCTCCTTCTGCCCTGCCAGGTATGAGATCCAGACCTCACTGGTGACCACCACTCACTGGTGCAAACAAGTTGCCAAGGTATGGCCCCAGCAGAACTTGCTGGAAATTTACCCGCTGAAATAACAGAGAAGCCATCCACAGGAGGTGCTGCAGTGCCTTGGAACTTGACATAAAGCCAAAGAGAAGATGCTAGGGGAGCTGTCCTTGGGGAAGGGGCCTCACCAGAGCTCACTGCTGCAAAGCCCCAGAGGAATACCAGGGAAGGACCCTGACTGGCTAATTAAGCACTAACAGTTCACAGCATGGCTGTACTTATGCTCACTCTTACCCAGAACAGCCCGGAGCATACTATTTATCTGCTCTCTGGCTCAGTTTTCCAAGACTTAAAATCACTGTGGGTGTTGAATTTTCCTAAATTCATCTGCATGTGAAAAGACCACAGCCCTTGCCCTGTTCCCCAGCAGCAGGGACTCCCTCACTTTCCAGACCCCTGAGCTGAAGCTCTGTGATCTGGTCCATGTCAGAGCTACACTCAGTGGACTGGGAGGCCTCTTCACGGCTTGTGAGCAGCTCTGTGGGCCTGAAATGTGCATGTCTTTGCCAAATTGCCAAGGCAGGAAAAAACTGGAATCAGGATCCTAAGAGACGGGGAACCACAGGGTGCCCTTGGTCAGGATGTGAAGGTGCAGGTGCCTCTCCAGGCCACCGTTAGCCTCAGAATCAGACCACCTGGATTAAGATCCTGACTCTGGGCTTGTTACTTTCCCTCTCTGTGCCTTAGTTTTCCCTGTTTGCTAGTTGGAATAGTAACAGTGCTCACCTACTTGCTCCAATGAGTTGTTTGCAAAGCACCTGGAACAGTTCCTGGCCCAGAATTAAAGCTTGAGGAAGTTGAGCAAAATTTTTATTCACTAGTCATTCATTGCCCAAGGCACAGTGGTCAGGAAGGGACTGAATCAGAGCCTAGCACGGCGCTTTTGGAAGCATCTCAGGTGACTGTGGTGTGAGTCAGAGTTGGCAGCAGTGCCCTGCACAGCCTTCTCAAACCACCGCAGAGTTTTATGTCTGACTCCACCCTAGCCTGGGACCCCCAAAAGGGCAACAGGCAACACCACATCCTATTCCTGGAAACTGACAGGGAGTTGGTGTTCAGAAAGTGTTTGCTGAAGACAAGACTTGTTTGTTGTAAGGGTCAGCTCAGTGTCCCTTTCTCAGAGAACCTCCCATCAGAGAGGCTGCTGTGGCCAAGCCTCTCAACTTGTCTCGTCCCCTCTGGATAAGGCACTGAAAGGGCCCCAGCACCTTCCAACTTTGCTCCTAGCCACTGCTAGAGGCTACCCTGTCATTGCTCCTCAGTACCTGGCACACTGATTACCCTGCACTGGCTCCTGGGGAGCAAAGTCTGCCCAGCATTGAGGTCTACTAGGGCCCTGCAGAGGAAGCACGTTCAGATGTCCTTGGTAGCAGAGAGCTCAACCCACCCAGAATTTGGGCCCCAGCTGCCTCACCCCAGCCTGTGGGGCCTCCTCTCCTAACATGGGAGAAGCGCAGCTCCCTCCACCCCCAACTTCTACTCCAGGCATCTTGAATCTGGCCCTCAAATCTCTCCCTGCCAGCCAAAAGCGTGTCAGGAGCCATCTGCTGCCTGAGCTGGTGGCAGCTGCTGGGGACATGCTTGCATACATATGAATTGATGTTGTTTTGCCTTGTGATAATATCTTCAGTTGAGCAAGGGGAGATATGCTAAATTATTCAGAGGTTACACTGACCTGAGGAAGGCAGACCTGACAGCCCAGGGAAGCAACAGGGAAAGGTTTGGAGACAAGCGGGCCTGGGCCTGAGGAGGAAGAGTCCTATTGTAGCCTAAGGATACAGTGCCTGTGAGAGCACCGGGCCGCATCCCCTGATGATGCCAAAGCTGGGGTGGCCCTCAGCAGAGGTGGCAGAGGTGGTCCACTGAGGTGACTCCTCCCCTTAGCTTGTTCCCCACATTGGAACATTCCCCTCAGCTCCACACTGGAACTTTTTCCTCGAGACAATACTACAGCTCCCATGTAAGGAGTCAGGCTATTTCCTTATGTTCTCTCAATTAATTGCCACAAAACCCCTTAAAGAAAGGCAGGAATTGGTCCCCGGGTCCAGATGGGAAGTGGCAGCTCCAGAGAGGGTAACTCTCCATGGTCACCAAGCTATTGAGTTGGGGCCAGGATGGGGACTGGTGGCACAGGGTGGGGACATGTGCATTGTGTGCTGTCTTCTCAGTCAAGGCTGTGGCCTCAGTGGGATGGGAGGGATCACAGCAGCACCCTTTTGTGGAGTGGCAGAGCCTCCTGGAGACTGTGGCAAACCTCACGTGTACTGGAGTGCTCTTGGGAAGTGCATATGGAACATGTGGGGCACCCAGGAACCCCAAATGGGCATTTCAGTCACAGCTTTGTCCCCATATGACACTGGTCCAATGTCTCACTTCTAAAACTTCCTGCAAGAGAGGAAGATGGAGAGTGCAATTAGCTCTCTTTGGAAAGGAAACTTTGAACCACCTAGGGCACTTATGGGATGCAGATTCCCAGGCTCGCCTGAAACCCAGGAAACTGCCATTGTCACAGCTTCTCCCTGAGGTGATTTGTGTGCACCCCGAAGTTGAGGTCACTGCTTCTAGATGAGCTGACCCTAAGGTAATGTTCTTTAACTGCTCTAGGAGTCAATCCATCAGCTCCTTCTGAGAGAGGGGTATCACCACACCAGGGGCAAAGGTCTCCTACAGGTACCAGGAGGCCTGCTCACATGGCTCCGACCCACCAGCTGGAGCCACAGAAGACACACGCACCACATCTACAACCACACACACACACACACACACCATACATAACACCCACGCACACACCAACACAACTCATACAAACACCACATACACATTACTACATATACACACTGCATGCATAGCACACAATCCACACACACACCACTCACACAACATACACATACCACACACACCACACATACACCCACACATTCACACCATACTACACACATCCCACCACCCAGATTACATTAGGAAGTCCAGTCCAAATAAAGGTGTCCTTAATTCACTGGCCCCATCACATTCTGAGGTGCTTAAAGCAGAGCAGCAGGGAGGTCAGGTCTCAGCGGGTCTGAAAAAGGTGAGGGGGTTTCAGAGCCTGCTCCTCTGCCCTTGTAAACATCCCCCTTGGAAGGTAGGCAGCGACTGTGACTCCACCCCTGAATTTGGTAAGTGAAGAGCTGTGTCTATGCGAAGCTTCATTCTGCACCTCCTAGCCCCTAATAGGAATCCAGAGATCAGATCAAATCATGAGGAAGGTATTGAAGCCAGATTTAAAGCTAGGTAGTGAGTGTAGTCAGGCAAATCGGGTCTAACATCGAGTTTCATAAAGAACATGGAGTCCATAAGGAAAATGGAGTCAGCCTGAGTCCTGGAAAAACACAGAGCAACTCTAAGGGAGATAAGATGGTTAATGTTCCCAAGTTTAGGACCCATCTTATGGAATGTTAATGAAACACCTCCCAGCAAACGGAGATGCTAATCAACTAGCCCTAAGCCCTTCCTGTGAATCTCACTCCCACCATGGGCCCTCTGGTGTCACATCTTTTTGACATTCCTGTCCCAGGAAGGACAGAGATAGGGAACATGAAAGGGACAAAAGAAAGATTTCAGATATAAAAGGGAGAAGGCCTCTCCTCCTTTTGGATTCCTGGTTTCTGGGTCCCCTTCTCCCTGGGGGCGGGGGGGGGGGGGGGGGGGGGGAGTCTTTTGCTATCCTTTCAATAAAGCTGTCCACTTTCCACTCTACGCTTGCCTCAGAGTGCTTCTTCCGCGTTATTCTTCAGCGTTTGGGGAGCAACAACTCCTCGCGGTAAAAAGCGGTTTCAGCATGAGCAGAGAGCCCACTCCTGGTGGGCCCCTGGGGGAGCCAAAAATAAACGTTGGCTGAACTAGAAGTGCGTTGTGGAGAGGCTCCTTAGTAGGAGGTGAGAATCCTTAACGCTCGGGCTTTTACAGCCCAGTGCCCACTGATGCTGCAAAGCCTTTCTGAAAAACAAACATCAAAAAAACGATCGTGCAACATCCAGCTGTAAAAAACGCTTCCTTGTGAGTGACAAGAGTGCCTTTGTGTCTTTCTCCCTGCTCCCCACCCCCGCCCCCTTGGACGGAGCACAAGCTCAGTGAAGGTGATTGCTCTGAAACAGGAACAAATGAGACCGGGACTGGGAAAACTCCGTTTCTTGATTTTTAGCCCTCCCTTCACTTTTCACACCCATCTCTTTGAAAAGCTGAAAGCGACGCACAGATGTAAGGAGCTGTTTTCATCCGCGTGGCTGCAGCCCCGCCCCTCTGTTCCCATGGCAGCCGGCACACTCCACCGCGCACCCTTCGCACTGCGTCCTGTCTGGCTCCTTGTCTGGCTCTCCCAACTGGGCCGTGAACGGCTCGCGGGCAGGCCCCCGCTCTTCCTTCCCGCATCCTGGGCACCTGGCTCAGCTCCTGGCCCGCCTAGGTGCTCAGTGGCTGGTGAGTGGGCAGGTGCATGTGTGGAAAGGCAAAGCAAGAGCAGAGGAGTGGGGAGGGCGCCGGGGAGGAGAAACCTGCCGGCCTGAGAGTGACACCCTAGGACAGCATTTCCTCCACACCCACTGTATAAAACTCGCGATCGGAGCTCTGGGGGAAAGTCTAGACTCGCAAAATGCGCTTACCAGTTTACAAATACCTTGATATACGTTATTTTGGGAACTTCTCAGTACCCCGGTGTAAGTCGACTGTACAGAAATTATCCTGTTTTGAGAGTGGATGTACAAAGTTTATGTGAGGTGGCAAAAAGGGCAGCGGCCCTGGAGCTGCGTGGAGCCCTGGCTCTTCCCCCAGCCAGCTGTGCAGGCTTTGGAAGCCTCAGCATCCTGCTTTATAAAAGGAGGGGACGGCCCTGTAACTGCACAATTGTGGCAGTGTCCCATCCTGGGCTGCACTTTAGGACTGCTTCATTCAGTCAGTGAGAGGTGTGCAGCTGCCCCAAGTCTGAGGGCAGTCTTAGGCCTAGGGGACAAGCTGGACCAGGGAAGGGTGCAGAGGCCAGGACTGCCTCATCGTGTCTGCAGAGCATCCTACAGGCCCAGCCTCAAAGACATGTAGTGGATACATTCAGGCGTAAAGGATGGGCAGCCTGCATGAGCCCAGTGTCCAGAAATCCCAAGTGCTCAAGAGCCTGTGGGCTGAGGTCAGTGCTTAAGGATTAAATCTGAGTCATGGAAAGGGGAGAGCTGGGTGGACAGCAGCTAAGATCATTACTGAGAGCACTGTAGGACTTGGCCTGGTGTTTTCGCTTTGCCCCTGACCTCACAGTCACCACAGGACAAGAGGGCACTTGACACAACCTGCCCTGCCTTGTCAGCAGCACACATTCATTGAATACCTACTGTGCACCCAGGCTCCATTCTAAGCTCTGGAGAAACAGCAATGGATAGGAATCCCTGCCTTTACATTTACGTTCTAGTGAAGGACACAGATAATTAACAAGGAATAAATTATGAAAGAGCACATAGTATGGCAAGCAGGCCTGTTTTGGGACAAGGGATAGGAAGTGCTGGGTTGGGGGAGCAGGTGCTTCCCTAAAGAGGGTGACCAAAGATGGCTGATAATGAGGAGATGACATTGGGGCGAGATGGAGTGAGTCAGGTGGAAATTCAGGGAAAGAGCATTTAATGGCAAAAGGCCCTGGTGAAAGGAAAACGGGGGAGGAAAGGGAATGGAGAAGTGGAGGAGTCACATCACTCTGTTTTGGAAATTCTGTTTGGAAATTCTCCTGTTTCCATGAGAAGCAACCTTGGAGAAGACAGCTCATGGTTGCCTTTGGCCAGACCCAGGCCTCACTAGCCACCTTCTAGTCGGCACCATCACTAGGCTGGTGCTGACAGTTCATGTGCTGGTTTCTCTGGAAAACCCAAAGACACAGCTCTCAGAGGTTCAGGTCACACTCAACTTGTCTTTGAATGACTTTACAACAAAATATAGAACCAAACTTCTTAATGGGACTGAGGGGTCCAAGACAGCCTCTGTCTCTGCCTGTTTCTCCCCACATGCCTCATTGTAGGGATCCAGCTCTGTAGATCTACAGGCTATTCTTTGTCACCTCTATATTTTTGCACAAGCTGTTCCTTCTGCCAGAAGCACCATCTGCTTCCCTTCCCTGGGAGATAAGGCAAGAGGGACCCATTCCTCATCTGTCCCGAAATCCGGGTGCGCTGTCCAGAGAGAAAAGTCATGTGCCGTGTCTGTCTCCAGTTTGCCCTGCTTCCTTATCACTGATTCCCTCTCTCATTCTGCCTGGGGATTCCCTGTCTCTGGCTCCCTCCCACCTCTCAAGGATAGCAACCTCCCAAGAGGAGAGGTCTGTTTCCTTCCCTTGCACACAAGCACCTGGCATCATTGAACATCTGGTTGAACATCTGGAGGAAAGGATGCAGGTTGCTGGCTCACTGATTTTAGTGATCAGACTTAAGGGCAGAGAGGAACCATGGAGGGAAGTGAAACAGGAGACGAGGGCAGGAGATAGGCACTCAGAGGGAACAAGCTGGAAGCTGGGCACTGCAGGAGTCCACAAGCCATTGACTTGCAGGGTGAAGCCAATCTCACTGTCTTGCTGTTTACTTTGATTGGGAGCCTGAGAGTTCCCACTGCTCTGTCCTTGGCATTCCTGATGATTAACTGTGGTTCCTCCACGTAGGGAGAATGACACATCTCGGGGCCTCAGTTGGGTCTTTTTACACCTATTGTCATTTAGTCCTTATAGCAATACTATAATGGGAAGATTCTGTTTTGTTTTTTGTTGTTGTTGTTGTTGTTGTTGTTGTTGTTGTTTGATGCTGGGAATCAAATTCAGGGCCTAAAGCATGTGAAGCTCTCTGCCACCGAGCTACACCCCAACCCAACAATATTGAGATTTTTATTCTCACTTTACGGATGAGAAAAATGAAAAACGAAGGTCAAGTCCTTACCCACAGTCACACCCACTGCTGGACAGAGGAGCATCAACTGCAAAGACCATCTCTTCTACTTCTGCCTCCCATACTCAATAAGACCTGGCCCATATTAAAAAAAATAAAAAGTTCACTTTTGGCCCCTAGTTTACTTTTGAGTTCCTGGCTCCATAGGCTGTTTCTCCTAGCAGATTTCCCTCCCAGGAGCCGTGTGCCTTTGTGTGTGGGTTCTTTCACTGGTCTTTGCATTCCCCTTGCTTGAGTCTTTTGCTCTTTGTTTCAAGATCTTTACTAAGTCCACACATTGACAGTTCCCCAGGCCAGGCCTGTGCTCAAGGCTGGGGTTACAGGGACGACCCTGCCCCTGAGGGGCTCAAGGCCTCTTTGTGGTCTCTAATAGCAACCACATACCTGACTGGCCCCCAGGTGCAGGCTGGAATGTGTGGCGGCTTGTTCAGAAACATGAGGTGATTCCTCCCCCCACACATACACACTTCCCCCATTTTCCTTTCCCTTTCTTCCTCTGTTCTTCTCCCCCTCTCACCTAAATGTGGTAGACTGGTCTCATTACCAGAGGCCAAGGAGGGTGGGGGCAGAGGACGATGGGGAGAGGGCCATTAACAGGTGCAGGGGTATGAATGGAGAGGAAGACTCTAGCACAGCAGGTAGCTATGGTTGACAGCAATTAATTACATATTTCAAAATTGCAAGTTGAGAGGATTTTGAATGTTCCCAACACAAAGAAATGACAACTGTTTGAGGTGATGGATACGCCAATTACCCTGATCTGATTATTACACTTTGTATACATATATTGAAATGTCACACTGTGCCCCACAAATATGTACAATTACTATGGAGAAATTAAAATAAACATATATTTTAAAAGCATTTTCTTCCACGTTTTTATTTTCCAAAGTCCTCTTAGATCTTCAGGGGAACAGACAGTCTCTTGGGCTTGGATGAGAGATCTGGAGGAAACGGCAGAAAAGTAGCAGCGAGATTTCTCACACAGGCTAAGTTGCTTTGGGCTGATGGAGGGAAGAGGTGAAAAGTAGGCTCAGGACCCTGCTTCCAAACTGAGCTCCTGGGATGTGGCAAGATCCCAGTGGGCTGATGGGATGTGAGAGAAGAGGGAGCCTGGTCACGTTTCCCTGGGAGGCACCAAGTTGAGGGGCGGATGTAGGCCAAGCTGAATAGAGCTCTCCTTCACTCCAAAATCATCCAGGGTAAAGTAAGTCCACAGAGAGAGTCCCCTGAATCCAAATCTAAATAAACGCTGGGGTCCTACCATTGGGAACATGGGGCCCCTCCTGGGGACTCCCTGGCTGCTGCCCGGGAACCTCTCCACAGGCACCTGCAAACACAGACAAGGAGGACTGATAGTGGTACATGTCCTAGGTCTTGGCGCTGTGTAGGAGTTCCTTTCCCCTCTACCTCCCTCTAGGACACAGTTGCAGGGAACGACAGAGGAATACCCAGAAATGATCAAAATCAAGTTGCTTGCAATTTCTTGGTGGAATTGGAGTTCCAGATAAAGATGTAAAATTAGAGCAAAATAAAGTTATTTTTCTTGTTCACCTGAGTCAGAGACAGGAAAAAATTATTTGGAAGCAGGGAAAAGGGTCATAGAGATTGCACTGGGTGTCTGGGGGATATGATTAAAGAAGGCTTCCTGGAGGAGGTGAGGCTGGTTCTTAGCATGCATACCAATAGAAATTTCCACTACTGTCAGATCTTGTTGTTTCAAGACACATATCTATCCCAGATAGGTGAAGCCAAACATCTCTTGGATGCTCAAAGTCCTGTGCAAACTTCTCAGGGGGCTTCTCAAAGCCTGGATGCTTAGGATTAACTGTCTTGAGGTAGCAAATCCCTGCAACCTGCAGATGCCCTGTCTGGCCAGCAGGGGGAGAAAGCTCACCATGGCCCAGTGTATAGCGGGCTTTGCTAGAGCCCCAGGATGAAGGGCAGAAGGAAGCCCAGAGGGTTGAGAGACTGCTCAAATTTATTAGCCTTCTAGGGAATGGGCACCTTTGTGAGCATTAGACCCACTCCTGGGCGTTCACCCTCTATCCCGCAGCCCTGGGTCCAGCCTCTAGACAGTTCTTCCAGGTGCTACCCAAGCCTTCTGCGGATGTAACTGGGCAAAGACAGGTAGGGGTTGATGGCCCATTTCAGTTTCCAGGGACATCTTGGGATGACTGAGTAGTGGAACTGGGCCTCTGGATCTTTGGATTTTCCAGGCCTGTGAGCTAAGGAGAGATCTCCAATATCTGAGTCACATAAAATGGCAGATGTCAAAAAATAATTAAAGGCAAAGATGCCTATTGTATTAATTGAACAGAAATCAATCCAAATGTCTTCTGATATTACTAATACTAATAATAAATTGTAGACCCACCATATAATGAAATGTTATTTAGCCATGAAGAACCCTGTCTTCAAGGAATAGTTAATGACATGGGACAGGACTCACTTGTGCTAGTTCCCCATTTGACCTTCCAGGATTATGCTCTGCCCTGCCCTGCCCCCCGCCAGGAGGTTGACCCCAGTAGTCTACATCACCCTAACTTGGCCCTGTGGTTGCAAACTCGGTTTAGCCAGTGGGAGACACTGGTGGGAGCCTGAAGGGTGGGAGGAGAGCTGGGCTGGGGTATGTCTGTGCCAGTCTCTGCCTGTCTCAGAGCCTCTAGCTCTGAGCTCCCACTGGGCAACCCTATCTGGATTCTGGTGCCACCATTTTTGCCCTTACTCCTTGGGTCCTATGAGTGATGACAGCTTCCTGCTTTTGCCAGCTCCTGGGTGCCTCAGCACCCTTTGTTACTGTTCTGAAACTTGCCCACATATCTGAAAACCAAGCTTCACTAAATGGCTCTTCATTTGGACATCATTATGAATGTCATCTCCTGCCAGGACTCGGACCTGCTCACATGTTAAGTAAAAAGAAAAGAATACAGAAGCTTTTTTTTTCCCCCCCAGGAAAAAAGGCCTGATGCTTTATCTGTATTATTTCACTGAACCCTCACAGTGATGCAGAGGAATGCAGCCAAAAGGAACGTTGATACCGATTCAAATTTAGAAAGCGTTTGAAGAACAGTCTAATAATGTCTCTGTGGAAGGCAAAGTATACTGGCGAAGGACAGAAGAAGGCACGCTAGACATTTATTCCATTTAAAAATTACCATAAGCTACTACTGCGTTGTACTTTTTAAAATTCATAATACTTTAACTCTTCTATAAATGTGCTTCTGATTAAAAGAGGACGAGGAGGTGGCGGTGGAGGGACAGGTGGGGGAGGCAGGCAGCTTGGTAAAGTAGGCCACATGAGCTCAGATGACCTGGTTTTCCCCTAAGCCAAATTCTTACCCAACTTAGAGTGGGAGGGGCGGACTTCTCAGAATCCCTGCTCTATCCCTGAATGGCCTCAGTTTTCTAATCTGTAAAATGGTTATACAGATGCATTCCTTGTGGGTCCCTGTGAAGCCTGATGGAGTCAGTGTGTGTGTGAAGCATCCAGCCCTACATAGAGGTCACTGTGGGGACTCAGGAAATGCGAATTTCACTTCCTGTCCCTTTCCCACCACAGTGGGAACACCACTGCTCTAGCTGCATGGCAAAGGAGAAAGGAAGGGGTGAGACAAAAGCCTCATATGGTGACCTAGGGCTGGCTTACTTATGGCCTTTACAAGAAGCTGACAAATTCATGAGTGAACAAATGAATCTTCTGCCCACAGTTACCTCCCAGGCCAGGTCCAGGCTGACTCTTCTGAGCCTCTTCTCTTCCTCCAAAGCATCTTATTCTCTATCTCATCTTACTCGTTTTTTACTACCGTGGATGAAATTTCTATCAATTTGGTAGCTTAAAATAGCACACGTCAATTACCTCCCAGCTCCTGGGTCCTTTCTGATTGGGGACCCACCAGGCTGCAGTCTCAGCAGAGGCTGGATAGGGCAGTCTCAGTGCCTCAGCACACACCTGTGTTTGGCTCCAGAGTCTCAGATTCAGGCTGTTGGAAGAATGCATGGCCTTGCACTTGCAGGACTGAGGCCCGCACTTTCTCGCTGGCTGTCCGCGGGTGCTCCTCCAGCCTCTCCAAGCTGCCTGCTGTGTCTGGTTTCCTGCCACATGGTCCTCTCAACATAGCCACTTCTTCAACGTGGCACAAAAGAATCTGTTGCTCATTCGAGTTGGCTTAGAGCTGTGTGTGTGTGTGTGTGTGTGTGTGTGTGTGTGTGTAAAATCACCTTTGCCATAGGACACGGTCTAACCCAGGGCTGATGGTCCATCACCTTTGCTATATCCTGTTGGTTAGAAGCAAGCCCCAGGTTCCTCCCCAACCCAAGTGCAGAGGGTGGGAGCTATACAGGGCATGATACACTGGGGTCACCTCCACACCTGTCCCCTTGGAGTCCTGCTATCTGCTGGATTATAAACAAACTCAGATATTTTCCTCCAAAAGGAGCTATTTGCATTTTTACCATTACACTCAGGAGATCATTTCTTAACCGCAGACATTTGTGATGACATCAGGTATCTTCTCAGTGTTTGTTGCGGGTCTCCTTTGGAGGCTTGGAAGGGTTGTGTCACTACTAGAAGCACTCACACCCTTCAGAGCACTACTCATTCACTGTATGTTTCTCCTCTGCGGGGTGCTTAGTACTTGCCGTAGAGATGATGCTATGGATCTTTTCCGTGGTTACCCACTTATTTACTTCCTTTCGTTCCCCCCTTTTGTTGAGTAAAAAAGAAAAAAATGTTGTTTTTGAGTCAGGGTATGTACTCAACAGCAAACAACATAGAACCCAACGGTGAGTTAAGTATATGAACAATTTATTTAGTCACCTAACAAGAAGTCTCTGGGTAGGCAGCCAGGGGCAGGGAAGCTGCCATTATTCCAGGCTCGTCCTTGCTCTAGCACCTAACTTTAGTCCTCATGGTCACAAGACTGCTGCTGCCTCACCAGGCATTACATCCATGTGTCACACAGGAAGAATAGGGAAAGCAAAGAGACTTGCCTTTGCCCTGATCATGGACTTTCATCTACATCTGATTTAGCCAAGAACTTGATCACAAGGTCACCAGTAACTTCAAGAACACTGGGGAAGCAATTTTTTTTTTTTTTTTTTTTTAAGCTAGGCACATTGTCAGCCTGAACAAAGTCAAGTTTCTATTAGCAGGAAGACGGGGGAGTAGATTTGGGGTAGGTCACCAGCAGGACCACTGTGAAAAATCAGGCCAAATCTCCGTGGTTTCTGAAGGCTGACGGCTCTGCAGTGATGGCATTTGATGTTTTCTGGGTCCTCATTGACAGGCTAGGATGACGCAGGAGTTCTCTTGGTCTATTTTCCAGAAAGATGTTATCCTAAAAAGTTAGCTGCTCTAACTCTAAAAAGACAGCAGCTCTGCCCATGGCCTTTCATCCAGAGCTCTCTGGTAGGTGACAAGGGGTCTCCAAGACAAGCCAGATGCGATGAGATATAGGGCAGAGAGCTTTTTAAAAAGCGTGTGCAAGCCGGGCGTGGTGGCGCACGCCTGTAATCCCAGCACTTTGGGAGGCTGAGTCAGGAGGATCACGAGTTCAAAGCCAGCCTCAGCAATGGCGAGGCACTTAGCAACTCAGTGAGACCCTGTCTCTAATAAAATACAAAAAAGGGCTGGGGATGTGGCCCAGTGGTCTAGTGCCGCTGAGTTCAATCCCAGTACCAAAAAATAAATAAATAAATAAAAAGCGTGTGCAAACAGAGAGAGGGTGGTGTGCAGGGCCTGGGCCCATCCACCTCCACCTTCCCTCCACGCTCCTCTCCCACGCCACCCTGTGTTCCATGGCGCTGGCCCTGATGGCTTCCTTTTGGTTGTAGACTGAGCATGGCCCACAGGCAGCACTGGCAGGAAACTTGGAGTGAGAAGAAGGGAGAATCCAGGGTTTTTCTCTCGCTGTCCCTGTTTGGTCATGTCCCCACCACAGCTGTGGATCCACTGTAACTCTAGCTCCTGTCCAAAAATCTGCTGTGGTTTCACCTTAGCTAGGCGACCCCAGGCCCTGGGCCCCAGGGACAGCACCTTCTCCCTGGCCCTCCAGCCCAGGGCTGGCGGTGTCTGACATGAATCTCTGGGTTCTTTGTTTGGCTCTTTGGTCTCCGTCTACTGGGTAGCCAAGTTCTGCCTCAGCGCCCTTCTGCTTTAAATACACTCCAGCGGTTTTTGAGTCCTGGTTAGATCCTGACTCATACAGACAGCACCATAAACACTCAGACACCCATCACTTAGCTTTAACAATGATTACATTCTGCCACACTTGCTTCATCTATTTTTATATTTGTGGGGAAAAAAAGTCCCAGGCATCATGATGTTGCTGAATGATTGCAGCATGGGTCTCTAAAAAATAAGGACAGTTTCTTACATAACCAGCATATTAAATTGTTCACATATAAACACAGGTTTATATATTAACATCCCCAACAAAATTATCTAAAGTTCTGTGTAGCTATCTAATTCCCAATCCATATTCAAATGCTCCCAAATGTCCCAAAGATGTCTATTATTTTACAGTTGGATGGTTTAAACGGGGATTTAAGCAAGGTCCACACATTGCATTTGGTAGATACATACCTTGAGTATCTTTTAATTTCAAACAGTCCTCCCACCAGAAGGTGTCTCTCTGTCTCTCTGTCTCTGTCTCTCTCTCTCTCTCTCTCTCTCTCTCTCTCTCTCACACACACACATGATGCACACACACCCCCCCCACCTCTGTCACCACACACACACACACCCCATATCCATCACCACACACACACACACACACACACACACACACACACACCACCTCCATCACCACACACACACACAAAACAAGCTTGGCTGTGCTGGCACACTGAGATCCGTGTCCTGGACTCGGCCTGCTCCTGCTCCTGTTTCTCACTGAGCCCCTTAAACAAATGTTTCCACAGCATTTCTCTCACATGGGACAGACGCAACCCTCCCTTTTCCAGATCCCTAGAAACTTAAAGCCCATGGTAGTGCACGCCTGAAATCCCAGCAGCTCTGGAGCTGAGGCAAGAGGATAGCGAGATCAAAGCCAGCCTCAGCAACTTAGCGAGTCCTAAGCAACTCAGCAAGCCCCTTTCTCTAAATAGAATATTTTTTAAAAAACATTTTTATTTATTTGCTTTTAGTTGTACACAATGTATTTTATTCAATGCGTTTTATTTGTACGTGGTGCTGAGGATCGAACCCGGGTCGCCCACATGCTAGGCGAGCGCTCTACCGCTGAGCCACAATCTCAGCCCTCTCTAAATAGAATATTAAAAAGGGCTGGGATTGGGCTGAGGCTGTAGCTCAGTGGTGAAGCACTTGCCTCGCAAGTGTGAGGCCCTGCATTTAATCCTCAGCACCACATAAAAAATAAATAAAAATACTGTGAAAAAAGAAAAGGGGTGAGGGTTGGGATGTGGCTCTGTGGTTAAGTGCCCCTGGGTTCAATTCCCAGTACCAAAAAAAAAAAAAAAAAAAAAAAAAAAAAAAAAAAACTCCAAGCCATTGCATCACAGCTTGGTGCCACCTTTTATTTTGTCAACCGTTGTTTGGATTTTCCCTAATATTTTATGGAGCCACATGGGGATAAGAATGAAGCCTTTGGGGTTGGGGCTGTAGCTCAGTAGTAGAGAGCTTGCCTAGCATGGGTGAGGTATTAGGTTCGATCCTCGGCACCACATAAATAAATAAATAAAGTTATAAAAAAGTTTAAGAAAAAAGAATGAAGACTTTTAATGAGTCTCAATCTTAAAGGATCTGAAAGATTATCTATTCTAAGCTTTGCTCTTTTTTTTTTTATGGTTTCACAATTTGCATAAATAGTACATCACTGACCATAGTACAGATGAGAAGAGAGGCCCAGAGAAGCTAAGTAATTTGTTCAAGGGTACACAGCAGGTTGGCAGCACAGCAGGCACCACGGCTGGTGGGCTTCCCCCGGGCTACGCCCCTCTCTCTCTTCCCTCTTCCCCTGGCACCTGGTACTATGTTATGAGATGTAAAAAATGCCCATAAGTGCCCGTCCCTAACAGTTATATACGGTTCTGTGCAATTGTGTGTGTGTGTAGAGGTAGTTATTGAAAGTTGGCAATTGGTGGTTTCTGGCTAAAAATTCCACTCCATACTCCAATCCCTTTGAATTGGGGGGGGGGGATAAGCCTTTGATGATGACTAGTAGAGTCACCCAGATATTCTTAGGGAAATGAAGAAAATGTCAAAATGCACTACACTTTTAAAACCATCCTGACAGAAAGCAGAGTGGTGGTGGCCAGGCCTGGGGGCAGGAGTAACGAAGAGTCACTGGTGAATGGGTACCGTGATGAAATGGGGGTGATGTAGGTGTGTGGGAACTAGACAGAGGTGGTGGTCACACAACATTGGGAACATCCTAAATGACACTGGATTGTTCACTTTCAAATGGTTAAAATTTATGTTATGTGAATTTCACCCCAATAAAAATAGATATGCTGTGCTTAACCGGTTTCAGTGTCCCAACTCGGCTCTACTAACCCTTCCAACTCCAGCCTTGCCACCATCTCAGACTACGTAAGTAGAAAATTTCAGGGCTAAGTTCAACAGAGTTGGGGGAGCCCTATATTGGGCGTTCCTCTCAGTCAGGGAGGGTCCTACAGGAGAATCGCCCTTCCAGATGGTGGGCGCCTGTCGGGGGCCTGCTGCTGGGCTGGGGAGAGGCTGTGGGCAGGATGAAGATGGCAAGCAAGCAGCCCACATGCCTAGGAGGTATCCCCAAGTTTTGTGGGACAGCGTGTTTCCTGCCCTGTCCTGCCAGCACTTGCCCACAAGAGAGCTGACCCTGGGCACAGGGACTCCAGCTGTCCATAGGAACTGAGAGGACGCAGAGGGAGGGGCCCCGATGCCCCCTTGGGAGATGGCATTTGGACACCTGCCGTCCTGAGAACAGCCATCAAAAACCCACAAAACCCACAGAAGAGGCTGCAATCAAGCAGCCCAGCAAAGCACAAAGACTCTCATCCCTCCCCCACCCTTCTCCAAGTCCTCCAGGAGAAAGGGACCAAAAGGGTGAGAGAAGCTGGGTGCAGTAGCGTGTGCCTGTGACCCCAGATACCAGGGAGACCGAGGCAGGAGCATCAGAGGATCTCCAGTTGGTGCCCAGCCTGGACAACACAGGAAGACCCCATCTAAAAATATACATAGCACAGAGGAATCAGGGCTGGGGACATGGATCAGGGGCAGGGTGTTTGCCTAGCATGCACAAAGCCCTGGGTTTGATCCCCGGTACCATAAATAAATAAATAAGAGTGAGAGAGCTCTACTCTGCCTCATCCCAGGCCCCGGGCTAGATGCAGGCTAGTGTGCAGCACAGGAAATGAACACCACATCTGACTCCAGGCATGAGGCTTAGACTGCACTGGAGGGTTTGGGTTTTTTGTTTTGTTTTGTTTTTTAATACCTAGAAACAACCAAAGAGCTATGGGATCAGCCAAAGATTTTACTACAGATTATGAATAGGAGATTTGGTGTCAATCTACAAAATGTGTATGTGCCCCACGGAGTTCAAACTATTAAGTAAATTGTTTCACATGAGTCTCTGCAAACATATATAAAATAATTGGCTAACAGCCATCAAGTTTAGTGTTATCAAAATGTCATCTATGTCATAGGTGTGACCTAAATCCGGGAAGGAGTCTGTTCCCCCACAGGTCTCTTGTAAATTTGCTCTTGTAAAATCTTACCTTCTATCTCTCAGGGAAAGCCTTCAGCCAATTCATATCCTAGTTTTATCAAATCTCATATTCCTAGGACCTACATTAATTACAAGTAGAGCTTTAATGTTTTTCTTATCTTTCCCCCTTTTCTCACCCTGCTTCTCCATTTCGCTGCTGAAGAATATTGCATCTTATTTCATGAAACTCCCACTGCTACACTATGAGCTGAGTATTGTTCTTCCGGTTTACAGACGAGGAATCTGAGGATCAGAGAAATGATTTGCTAAGGAGCGGAGGAGCTGGGTTTGGAACCAGGCGGCCGACTCTGGGAATGAGGCTGCTGTGCTCTTTCCAAGGCTGTCTCCTGAAAATGGGATCCAGGTCACGCTGCTGGGAGGGGACAAAATGAGAGCGTGATGAGACAGAGCTCGGCTCCACCGGAGACACCCCAAAAGGTGTTGCACAGAACGGGAAGCCAGGCCTTGAAAGACAAATGGGTACTCATTAGGTCCCAGGAGGCAGGAGGAAAACAGAAGGGCATTCAAGGAGGAGGGAACCTGGATGGAATCCAACAGGGGCGGATAGGGAGGGCAGAGCTAGGGTGCGGCAGGTTCTCTGAGCATTTTCTCTGCAAGTGTCTTCTTTTCTTTCTTTTCTTTTTTTTTTGGGGGGGGGGGGGGGGGTACCAGGGATTAAACTCCAGGGCACTCAGCCACTGAGCCACATCCCCAGCCCTATTTTGTATTTTATTTAGAGACAGGGTCTCACTGAGTTGCTTAGGACCTTGCTTTTGCTGAGGCTGGCTTGGAACTTGTGATCCTCCTGCCCCGACCTCCCGAGTGGCTGGGATTACAGGCATGTGCCCAGTTTTTTCTTCCTTTTTTTTTTTGAAGTGCTGGGGATGGGACCCAATGCCTTGCACATGTTAGGCCAGTGCTCTGCCACTGAGCTATACCTCCAGCCAAGCAAGTGAATCTTGTCTACACTTTTTTAAAAAGAGAATGTTGGCATCAGTGGTAGGCCAAGGGGTCAGGGGGTATTCAGTGCTTTGCCTCTACACAGGCAATAAGGGGGTACATTGTCTGTAGAGCATTTTAAAACTAATAATAATGAAATTACTTGGTATGGATTGAATTGTGACCCTCCAAAATCCATAGGTTGAGTCCCCCAACCTACAAATGGACTGTATTTGGAGATAGGGCTTTTGTGGAGGTCATTACGGTTGGATGGGGTTAAAAGAGCAAGAGCCTGATCTGAGAGGATTAGAGTCCTTAAAAGAAGAGACAGGCCAGGTACGGTGGCGCATGCCTGTAATCCCAGCACTTGGGAGGCTGAGGCAGGAGGATCGCAAGTTCAAAGCCAGCCTCAGCAATGGCAAGGCACTTAGCAACTCAGTGAGACCCTGTCTCTAATAAAATACAAAACAGGGCTGGGGATATGGCCCAGTGGTCAAGTGCCCCTGAGTTCAATCCCCAGTACCAAAAAGAAGAAGAAGAAGAAGAAGAGATAGAAGCGAGATATCGCTGCCACAGGAGGACACAGCAAGAAGGCAGCCATCTGCAAGCCAGGAAGATTGGCCTTACCAGGAACCGAATTTGCCAACACCTTGATCTGGGACCTCCCAGCCTCCAGAACTGTAAGAAATAAATATATGTTGCCAAAGTTATCCAGTATTTGGTGTTTTGTCATAGCAGCCCAAGCTAAGACAAACGTGGACATGCTCCAGTTATTCTAAACAATTCCAGTAATAGAGTACTACTTTCTGCAGCCTAGACCACTCCCATCACTCCCGTTCTTGGTACATCACTGGTTGACATGACTATTGGTAAGAGCATTTGGGGCTGAAGGGATAGCTCCCTGGTAGAGCACTTGCTCTGCATGTGTAAGGCCCTGGGTTCAATCCCCAGCAAAGGGGAAAAAAGAACAGAGTATTATCTGGACATTGTGGTACACACCAGTAGCCCAGCTACTCAGGAAGCTGAAGCAGGAGGATTACTTGAGTCTAGGAGTTCCAGAACAGCCTGGGCAACAGAGTGAGACCCCATCTCAGGAAAGAAAAGAAGATTGCAGGCATCAGCAAGAAAACAAGAGTTAGCTTGTAGAATCTGTGGTAAAACACCAGTGGGTAGATCTCATAAGGATACGTACAGTGAGTCAGCATTTATGTATTCTAAAAACTCACACAAAAAAACAGCATTAGACATTATTTAGGTATATAGACACATTAACCAAAGTACAAAGACTTTCCTAGAAATATTAGACAATAAATTTAAGACTGTTTTTCTCAGGTAGAGAGAGTTGGAGGAGAAAAAAAATGAGATCCATAGATATTAAGGTAACATTTTATTTCTTAAGCCAGGTGGTTCATCTAATATAGTCATTATGTTATTCTCTATACACTTTCTTATGTTTTAAATATTTTATTTTTTTATTTTTTTTTTTTAATGTGCATTAATCAGCCAAGGAACTTGCTCTCCCATGCACACTGGGGCAGTTCCCCCCATTAGACCCCCTCTCTATTTTCTGGGATCTGGAGTCCCTCCTGGCCTGTAGGCATGACCTAGCGGGGCACTTTGGGGACTAGTAAGTAGTTCAGGATTTCTAAGCCCGGATGTGGTAGGGGACAAGGCAAGGAATGTGACTGAGCAGGAGAGCACCCGCTGATTCATGGAGAGTCTTGAGCGCCACATTGGAGAATTTGGCTTTGTGTGAAGAGAGGAGCAACTGGGACAGATAAGAGGCTTGGCAACAGGGAGGCAGGGTGACTTTAGAAGCACACAGTGATGGTGAGGGTAGGCTCTGCAGTAGTGGGAGGGATGTGCCAAAAAGGGGTGGTCAGGGGAAACAGGGGCAAATCTAGCCCCATGGTTGGTCTACTGTAGGGTGATAGCCCATTCCAGCAAGAGGTGGAGTTCTCCTGGGTAAAAATGGAAACAGCCAGCAATTGCTATTTATAAAAATAACTACAAAGGCTTGACAACCCAGGGAGAATGCTGAAAAAGTAAATTGAGGGCTGTTGGGAAAATGCTCAGTGATTCTCATCTTCAAAGCATTTCTGAGACATGAGCTCATGAATCCTCCTTCCAGAGCCCTGAGAGAAATATAGGGAAGAACGGAGGTGGGGGAGGGAAGGTACAAAGCCTGGTGACCTCGCCAGTGCAGCGGAGACTGTCCACTGGAGACAGTAGCAAGTATGCCTGCGAAATGTCCCAAATCCGAATGATCACTTCTACCTGCCCCTCCCCCCTGTTCCTTACCCTACCTGGTTAGGGACTAGGGTGTGGAGCCACAAAGGGCAGGGCAGCCACAGGAAGAACAGAGCTTCAAGCTGGGTCACAAGAAGCTCCCTGGGGTTAAGATCCAGGTGATAAAGGCAAGAAAGGGAGTGGAGAGGCTGGGAGAGAGGGAAGTATGTGCTGCCTCTACACCTAGAAAGAAGGCCAGGAGCAGGTGCTGAACTTCCACCATTGTGAATTGCACATGCCTGGAGTATGTAAGGCATTTCCATAGAAGAAGAAACCAAGGCTGGGCATGGGGAGCATCTCCTACAGCGACAGTGATGGAATCTGAACCCAGTGCACTTTGCATTAACCTCGGCAAGGATCCTATGCTGCGAAGAAAGTAAGACAGGGACATGCAATGGGACTGACGATGGGGTTTCATTAGGCAGGGGACAGGCCTCTCCCAGGAGGTGACACTGGACAGTCTGGGAATTAAGCTTCCAGGGGCCACTCAACTTGCTAGTCTAGCGATGCTCAGAATTGGTAACAATGGGGTCTCTACTCAGGCCAGACTATACCCAGACCCAAAAGCCTTGCTCCAACTTCATGGTTCTGCACATTTTCTCCAGCCTCTGTGGTGACTGGAGAAAAGATTATTTCATTGCTTTCAACAGAAGGCGTATTTGTGTGTGTACATATGCTTGAGAGAAATTTACTGAAAAGATGTGGGTACGAGACCAGCTGGCAGCCCATTCCACGCCAGCATCCTCTCTTAGCAATCTGCCTGAGAGCTCTAGTTTGCGACGCTCCAATCCCGCCAGGGAGAAATAAGGTAAGAACACACAGGGGCACATTGGTGCTTACCCAGGAGTGCCTCATGTCCCCAAAGGGAGAGGTCCTAACCTCTGAGAGAAGAGAATGAAGATATCCCAGAGAAATGCAAGGGTCCTGCAACTGGTCCAGTAAAGCACAGATTCCACATTCAGAAATGAAAGCAGGAAATGCAGTCACATATCTGGGATCTCTCTCCTAGTCTCCTTCTACATAGGCCCTTTTCCAGGACCTCAACTGCTGTACCTGCGCAATGGGTAGAATTTGTGCCCTTTCTCATAGGTAAGTTTTCTAGTCAAACATGGTGCAGGTGGTGGAGGTAGTTCTCAAATGAAAAATCATCAATTGAGAGGTTCTGAGCATGTTTATCCCTACACCTCTCTCCTCCCTTTTTTTTTTCTCTCTCCTTTCTTTTACTATCAATTTCTCCTCATGGCTAATATAAAACAACAATAACAACTTGCCAAGGTACAAGACAAGCTGGGACCCCAGATTGGGAGAAGAAGGAAAAAGATACGGTGTAACAGGCTGAAAAGTGACACCATCCCAAAGATGTCCCCATCTCATGACCGGAAGGGACTCCTTGCAAAGGGAAATTAAGATTAGATGGGCTAAAGGGTGCTAATCTGCAGAGCTGAAGATAGAGAGGCTCGGTGTAATCACAGGGTCCTTGCAAATGGAGCAGAGATACAGAGATGAGGTCAGGATGGTGCTGGGAAGTGAGTCCACCTGCCCTTCTGGCTTTGAAGATGGAGGAGGGGCCATGGGCCAACAAATGGAGGTGGCCTCTGGAGCTGGAACAGGCGAGGAAAGGGATTCTCTCCTCTGAACTTCTGGAAGACACTTTGATTTTAGCCTGGCAAGACCCATGTGGAACTCCTGCCCTACAGAACTGTAAAATAATACATTTTTATTGTTGAAGCCACCAAGTTTGCAGTAGTTTGCTACAGCAGCAATAGGAAACTGATACATAGAGAGAGGAAAGGATTGAAAACAAGACAGAGAAGGTGGCACAAAGCAGTGAGCTGGCCGTTCTAGGGGCCAGGAAGAGGCAATTCTTCAAGGGGCTGCATAGGTCCTGGGATGGGGAGGAGGCAAAACTCCCCTTCCTGGCTGTTCTCACATTCAGGACCAGTCACATAATTTGTGAAGCTCAGTGCAAAATGAAAATGCAGGGCCCTTGTGTAAAGTGATCAGGAAACTCTGAGAGCAACCGGGCTCTTCTGATTGTGCGACCCCGTGTGACTGACAGTCACACCCCCAAGAAGCTAGCCCTGCTCATCGTTATCAGTGGCTGCTCCACCATCTCCCAGATGTAGGAGTGGGTTGTTCAGAACCTCTTACGTGCCCCCTCCCCACTTTTCCCACCCTGGGCCTTTGACCAGTTTCTTTTAGGCCCTCTCAGTTTCCCCATAACTGACCATTGCCCCCTTGACCTGGGCTGTATATATTAATGCCCAATACATATTAATGCAGGCATACCTCATTTTATTGTGCTTGACTTAATTATGCTTCTCAGCTGGGTGTAGTGGCCCACACCTATAATCCCAATGACTTGGGAGGCTGAGACAGGAGGATGACAAGTTTGAGGTCAGTCTCCACAACTTATCGAGATCCTCAGCAACTTAGTGAGACCCTCTCTCAAACTGAAAATAAATAAATAAATAATTATGCTTCTCAGATATTGCAATTTTTTTTTTTTTTTTTTTTTTTTTTTTTGGTACTGGGGATTGAACTCAGCGGCACTAGACCACTGGGCCACATCCCCAGCCCTTTTTTGTATTTTATTAGAGACAGGGTCTCACTGAGTTGCTAAGTGCCTCGCCATTGCTGAGGCTGGCTTTGAACTCACGATCCTCCTGACTCAGCCTCCCAAAGTGCTGGGATTACAGGCATGCGCCACTGCGCCCGGCTTTGCAATTTTTTAAACGAATCAAAGGTTTATGGCATTCTTGCTTCAAACAAGTCTATTGGTGCCATATTTCCAAAAGCTCAGATAACTGTGAGCATTTTCTAGCAAAAAGATATTTTAAAACTAAAGGATGTACATCGTTTTCTTAGATATAATGCTATTGTGCAATTAATAGGTGACAGTATGGTGTAAATATAACTTTCAGATGCTCTGGGAAACCAAAAGAAATGTGTGACGTGTTTTATTGCAGTGTTTGCATTGTTACATTATTTGTTTACTCGTTGGTCAGGAGTTGCACTGTGGCATCTCTGGAGGAGGCCAGTGGCAGCCTCCTCCCGTGCTCCTGCCTGTCCACCTCTCAGAGCTGTGCCCTCCTGTGATGCTCAGACTCCTCAGCACCAATGTGGGGGTCGGAGACCACTCAAATTGTAGGCAGGAATCAGAAGCAGAATTTTTGTCTTGGAGCAAAAGAAATGAATGTGCCATTGCTAACGTGCCTGTTTCTGGAGTTTAGAATCCTAAATTTATGTTCCTTCTGGCAAAACATACATTGTTGCCAAACAAATATTCCTTACCAAGCAGTTTCAGGCTGTATCACCACAAGGCTGATGTGTATTTAAATTGTCCCCCTACATGCATTTGTGTGGGTGAAAGATTTAGCCACATTTGGCCCCACATACCCAGCCTCCATGACCACCACCCTGCCAAGTCCCTGTCCCCACCAGCCCTGGACTGAGCTCTTTAACCACAGATTCCATCTCTGTTTGAATCTGATGGCTTCAGCAGCTTACAGGCAACGTAACGGGTTAAGATGGGCTTTTGGCACTCACACCTTTCCCAGTGAGGGTAAGATTTTCTTACCATTTCCCCAAAATCTCTGGACAATTCTCTGATACTTCAGAGGAATGAGGGTCACCTTTCAGAGGAAATTGCCATCTGTTATGGTTGTAGATGTAAGGTGTCCCCCAAAACTCACGTGTGAGATAATACAATATGGTTCAAAGGAAAAATGATTGGGTTGTGAGAGTCTTAACCCAGTCAGTGAATGAATCCCCTGATAGGGATTATCTGAGTGGTGACTGAAGTGGTGGGTGTGGCTGGAGGGGTGGGGATTAAGGCGTGGCTTTAGTGTATATATTTGTATCTGGAGAGTGGACTCTCTCTCTCTCTCTCTCTCTCTCTCTCTCTCTCTCTCTCTCTGCTTCCTGGTCACGTGATGTGAGCTGCTTCCCTCTGCCACACTCTCGCCCCATGATGTTCAGCCTCACCTTGATCCCTGAGGAGTGGAGGTGACCTTCTATGGACTAAGGCCTCTGAAACCATGAGCCCTCAAATAAACCTTTCCTCCTCTGTAGTTGTTCTGGTCAGATCCTTTAGTCACAGCAGTGAAATAGCTCACTAAAACGCCGTCTCACCCCCACTTCCAGGCTGTCCTTGCCACAGCAAAAACGTTGTCTGAGCTTCTGAACAGGTACAGAAAAACAGACCGTGAAGAACAGCGAAGACCTGGGTTCCTCCCTGTGACTGGGTTACACATGGCATGTGCTGCAATTCTGGCCAATGAGGAAAGTCTGGGAGCCTCTGGGAAATTTTTCCATTCTGGAAAAGATGCACAGAAAAAAAAACATCCTTGCTGCTGTTTGATATGATAAATAATATTCTTTAAAAATAAAATTAATGTAAAAATCCATAATGAACAAAATATCAAAACTTCAAATCAAGACAAGGTGAGCGGGGCTGGGATTGTGGCTCAGCAGTAGAGCGCTCGTCTAGCACGCGAGGCCCGGGTTTGATCCTCAGCACCACGTAAAAATAAAACACATTGTGTACAACTAAAGCAAATAAATAAATATTGCCCAGCAATATTGAAAGCTGAGCCAAAAAAAAATCAGTAATACACATCCTGTCTTTATTTAAAATACTGATACTTCGTCCACTATGATTTTTGTGCTAATTTTCATCCTTTAATTTTTCATTAAATTTTATTTAATTTTGGTTACTGAATGTATTACACCTCCTTAAACCTTGTACCCAAGGCTAGTAACCCACATGCCTCTCCTTGTCCTGGTCCTGAGTAAAAAAGCGAAAACTCTAAAAAACTGTTTTGCCCCCCAGACTTTTCATCATGTGTAATAATTGAAGTTCTTATTGTGCAAGTTACTTTTAGTTGGGATTTCTGCTTCTCACAGCTCAAAGGATGATACATGTAAGATCAGTTGGCTGCAAGTGACAGAAACCCAACTCAATCTGGCTTCAGTAAGGAGGTAAGGTGCCGTCTCACATTTCAGAGAATGTGAAGTAGCGTGGGCTGCAGGTAGAGGTTGATCAGAGCTCTGGCTTTGTTTCTCTCCTGTTCTACCAATATTTTCTTCTATGATCTTCAAATCTGTCAGTGTTGCATAATAAAGGATATGTCTGTTCTTGTTCAAGGTTCCTGGCACAGAGCTTCTAAAATCCTTGGAATTTTCCAAGTGATATGGGTGTTTCTGATATTTATGACTCCCATGAATTACACCTGCATTTATGTTAGTAAGATGGCTTAGAATGGGGACTGATAACAAGAAAGACCATCCATGTGATTAGAGGGTTGGGGTTTTGAGCTAGCCCATCCTCTGGGGTAGGGAGGCTGGAGATTGAGTTCAATCGTGTGGCCAATTTTCAACCATTCATGCTTATGTAATAAAACCCTAATAAAAACTCTGGACTGTGAAGCTTACTAGAACTTCCTGCTCGATGAAAACATACATGTTGCAGTGTGATACACCCCAATTCCCCAGGGAAAGAGCCCAGAAGCTCTGCATCTGGGGCCCTCTTAGACCTTGCTCTATGGTTATATCCATCATAATAAAACTAAAAGCATAATTAAAGGATTTCTTGATTCTTAGTTCCATGAGCCCATTCTAGTGAACTAGAATGGGAACCCCCAGATTTATAGCCAATTTGTTGAAAATGCAAGTGGCCTGAGATCGCACTTGGGACCGGCACCTGAGTACAGCAGTTTTAGAGGGTCTCTATCCTCTAATGTGTAGAGTCTGCTCTGACTCCAGGTGGGATTTGTATTGCTTTTGTTTCTGGGGAAGCCTATTGTGTTATCCCAGTAGGTACCAGAAGAGTTAATATCAGAAAAAAATTTGCTTTCTCCAGTCATAAAAAGGCAGGCAGCAGCAACATACCTATTAGTTTATTTCCAGCAAGAAAGAACAACTTACCTGAAATATGGAGTACATGATTTTTCCTTTGGTTTTATTGTGCCCACTTATGTCGTCCTAGACCTAAAATAGTCACAAGAAGAATGTCACATGTTGATTGGCTTAAGACCTGATTCTTAAACCAACCCCCTGGCAAACACAGGAATTAATATCTTTAGCTTAGATCAATCAACCTTCCCATCAAGCTCCCAAGAGTTAGAAAAGGGCTTATCATCCTGTTATGGTTTGGATCTAGGAATATCCCCTGAAAAGCTCGTGTGTCAGGCAATGCAGCAATGTCCAGAGGTGAAAATATTGGATTATGAAAGCTGTAACTTCATCAGTGGGCTAATCCACTGGTGAACGGCCTGCTGGGCTAAGAACTGGGCACAGGTGGGGCATGGCTGGGGGTGTGCCACTGGGGACTATGTCCTGTCCCTGGCTCCTCTCTTGTTCTCCCTACTTACTGGCTGCCATGAGTTGAGCAATTTTCCTCCACCATGCCTTTCCACCATCATGCTCTGCCTCATTTCAGGCCCAAAGCAATGGAGTGGCCAACCTTGAGCTGAGACTTCTGAAACCATGAGCCAAAATAGACTTTTCCTCCTCTGAGTTGTTCTTAGCAAGTCTCAGTGACAAAAAGCAAACTAACACATGTCTCTTGACCTAGTTATTTTGAGGAGTGGTAAAAAACTAAATGAAGTTTAGTTTCCGATAGCAAGGGATAAGGAAATAAAACAACAACAGAAGATGGGGAGACTACCAACAGTTTGATGCTCCATAAAAAAGAAAATGATCTTGACTTGAATCCTAACTTCAATACTGACCAGCTGTGGGAACAGACTCAGTGCATTTTCTTATCTGTAAAAAGGAGATGATAATGTCTACTTGACCTGAATGTTTATGAGGGTCAATAAAAAATGCAGTGTCTGTTTAGTCTACTGTTTAGTAGGTGCATAATTAACTGCATAGTGTCTGACACATAGTAGGTGCACACATATGGTTTCTTCTCCCAGCATCCCTTAGCTGCTGAGCTCCAGGGCTGAGTGCAGCCTTTCGTCTTGGAGTGGCTTGCCTGGTACTTGGCACATGGTGAACATTTAATAGATACTTGATACATGAATGGACACAAGACTATTCCTCTGAGTAACTGGAACTATTTTCTTCTGCCTAATACTAAGAATTATGCAACTAACTGTGTAGCTCATTCTTGTTTTGACACTAAAAAAAAATTTAGGTAGCTAAATTTGAATTCCAACTATGACAGCTATTTGGCCTCCATTGTCTACACATCTGTGCTCCTCTTTTATCTGATCTTGATTTTCTATTCCTATTTTCCTTGGGCCGACTCTCTAGCTGTTTTTGTTCTTGTTTTCCCAGGATCATTTTGTTATAAGTGTCCTTGGTGTAAGCCATCTTTGTGGAAAGAGACAGGAGAGAAGCAGACAGAAGGCAAATCAAATCTTCGCTTTGAAAAAAAAAAAAAAAAAAAAGCCACTGAAGACATAGGGAGGCCTTTCCGCCATTATTAAATGAATTTTTTCCCAGGCTGGTCTGAGTAGCACCCAGACTTTCCATCAGGCTTTGTTCCAAGGGGGTGGGGGGTGCCAAGGGGAATACTGCGGCCTGAAAGACATCCAAGAGAAAGGCTTCTTTTACTGACAAGCCCGCATTACATAGTTGGCAATGCTAAGCCAAACGTTCTCCCAGCTTCCAGGGGGAGATGAAAGACATTCCCCCCATAGCTTCCCTTCCAAGCTCTTACAGCTGGAAGGGCAGGAGAGCCAAGTTCCGCCCTTTTCAATGCAGGTTGTCACTTGGATGCCAGGATCTGCTGATAGATTAGCCAAACATCCAACAGGAGAAAAAGGCCCATCACGCATCTTTTTACTTATCCATCATTAAATGCTCCATTTAACCCAAAAGAACCTGACTTTCCCTTTTTTCTTAAGCTTAAGGAGAATGCCACTACAGATTTTTTTTTTTTTTTTAAATAAAGGGAAGTAAAAGGAAGAAACATGATTTCTGAGCAGACCTCTCATTTCTAATTCTGCACCTGAGGTCATTTGTATTTCATAAAATCCAAGTACTGAAGGGAATGTGAAGATTCTCTAGAGGTACAGATTGAGAAGCAGATTCGCAGAGGGTAAAGTGACTCATACAAGGTCACACAACTGTTTAAGGATAGGGGCAGAACTAGACTCACAGCACCAAACTCCTAATGCACTCACTCAACCACATCCTTTTTTTGCTTTTCAGATTCGCATCACCCAAATCCCAATCCACTTGCCAAGCCATACACTCTCCCAGTACCTCATGCTCATTCACAAACTCTAGTTAATGATTTCAATAGACGCTGCCCTTGCAAAAGGACAAATTCCAGCACAGCCTCGTGTCTGTTATTTTAAACCAACAACCCAAATAGCATAATGAAAGAGCCCAGTTTATTTTTCTTGTCATACAGAACAAAATAGTTTACAAGCAGACATTCCCTAACTCACAAATAAGCTGTGTCCTAACAGTGTGTTTGGAATTTGCTATTTAGAATTCAGGATGTGTTTTCTTACCGGGAAATCACATGATCAAGTGTGGGTAGAACCCCAGGCAGGGTCACGAAGGCCAACTTAACAGTCAGTAGCCGCAGTGGATTGAGGCAACCCTTCATCATATCGTTTCCACGAAACAAACACATTCCAAGTTTCAAAAGGGAACAGTGGAAACAGCAGGCCTACCCAGGTCCCTGTGGGAAAATGTCCCCCAAGTACCTAGGTAAGTCGGGGGAGGTCAGGCCAAGGAAAACTAGGAATCTAGGGCTGGGTGTATAGCTCATTGGTAGAGGGCATGCTTAGCATGTGCAAGGCCCTGGGTTCCATCACCAGCATCACACACACACACACACACACACACACACACACACACACACACACAGAGCCAAGTAGCCATGCAGAACTTGTGAGGGTGACCTTTTTGATACAGAAGGAGTTGGTTTCAAGTCACCTCTGCTGCTCAGTAGCTGGGCAAGCTCCTTAACCTCTCTGAGCCTCTGAAAAACAAGGGTGATGATACCTCACAGGTAAATTACAAGGACGAGTGAAGACACTGCATGTAGTTGCTTATTACAGAATCTTGCCTATATCAGCAAGCTCTCTATTACTGTCACTGCTTGGAGGACAAGAAGAAGAAGGGGCTCTGGCAGTTTGAAGAGCTGGGATGTTCCCTTTGAGGAGGCAGAGTCAGGGATGGGGAAAGGTTCCTGATGCAGCCTGCCGGACAGGGAACATTGAGGGGACCCTGAATTCTTAGCCCCGCCCTTGCCCCTTGGCAATAGAAGTGGCAGCAGCTGTGGTCCCGTCCCTGGCTGAGGGGGTGGCGAGGTCCTTGGGGGTGGCGAGGTCCCTGGTGGCATGGTCCTGTTCCATGCAGCCCTGTTACAGGAAGAGCTGCACAGAACAGTGTGCCGGCATGAGCAGCCGCCGTCTTTCAGCTGCCCTCTGCCATCATTCTTGCCCATTCCGCCGGGACATCCCTGGCAGCCGCCGCAGTGCTTCTGGGCCCTTTCAAGTCTAGTTTCAGTGACCAAAATGTCCAATCAGTGTGTAATCAAACCATAAATGTTGTTAAATGTTACGCTTCGTCCCCCTCCTCCTGCAAGCTGAGGCCTGCTTCAGGTTCAGAAGCCTCCTGGGGAGGAGCCGGGGCTACTTCGCTGGTTTCTTCTCTTTCCTGGCCCCACTCCCAGTCCTCCTACTCAATAGCTGAGGTTTGGACCATCTGAGGTCAGGCCCAGGGGGAGAAGGGGTAGGGAAGGAGGACGTAGCCGCTGGCCTGGTGTGGGGTCCCGCGGGTGTCTAGAGCTCAGGAGTTAGTGCTGTCTGGGGCAGATGGCGTCAAAGTGGGCCCTGGAAGCCCTTGTGCTTGTCTTGGAGGTGAGAAGTGAGCACAAGTATTTTCCCCAAGGATATGGAGCCCAGATGTCCCAGTTTTCCTAGGTCTGAAGGCTTTCCCAGGATGCAAGGCTTCTAGTGCTAAAGGCAGGACAGCCCCAGGAATTCGTTGCCTGACCCCAGGGGATGGACAAGTCACTCTGTGCAGCTCTCCCCCAGGGAACCCTTTTCTCTCAGGACTCTTCAGCCCAAGGTGACCAGGGCCAGGGCTGATGGATCAGATTTAGCCTCCCTTAGCATGTCCAGCTTAGATGGTCTACCTCCCCCTGGGATGTAGATTCTTGGAATCTTCTAAATAGTTCCTTTGTGGTCTCTGTCTAAACTCAGACACCCTCAACTTGGAGACCAGAGGGATTTCTGGTGCCATGGTGAACCCTGAACTGAAAGGCCCCACAGAGACTTTAGGTACATTTCAATAGGGACCCGCAGAGAGCAACTGCACAGTTTGATGTAGGCCAGGGTCTGGGTTGCAATCTTTTTTATTTATTTAGTTTTTAGTTGTAGATGGACACAATAACTTTATTTTATTTATTTGTATGTGGTGCTGAGGATCGAACCCAGTGCCTCACATGTGCTAGGCAAGTGCTCTACCACTGAGCTACAACCCCAGGCCCCAGTTGCAATCTTAACTCATCCACTCATTGCCTTGGCTGTGTTACCTTGAACAGCTCAGTGTGCTCACATGTGAAATGGGTTGATAATGGTCCATACCTTATAGAAGTATCCAGAAGATTACAAGAGTTAATTCATGTAACATATTGCCTGGGATGTGGTGACTGCCCAATAAATGCTAGTTGCTCTCAAAGTCATTATAACAAGTAAGGATTATGTAATAAATAATAAGTTCCAAATCAGTTGCAGGCATCTTTTCTTATTTTTTTAATTTTAAAGCAAATGAATAAGTTGGTGTTGGCAAACACTCCAGAGAAAGGACATGCACTCACACACTGCTGGTGGCAGTGTAAATTTATAGTCTCCTGGGGAGATCATTTAGCAATCAATTTCAAAAGCTCTAAAAACGCCTTTGACCCAGCAATTCCACTTCTAGGAATTTATCCTGAGGAAATAATTTGGAGAACTGGCTAAAGATTAATGTGCAAAATCATTCACTGCAGTGTACTTGAAACTGGAAAAGACTGGAAGCCATTTGATCTCATAATAGGAGAGCAGTTAGATGTTGGTTCATGCATACAATGAAATGCCATGCAACTATTAAGAATGGTGTAGCATATCTATATTGACAGAGGAGGATATATGTGATATAGAGCTACATATGTATAGAACTTGTATGTGTGTGTGTGTGTGTGTGTGTGTGTGTGTGTATGTATGTATGAATGTGTTGCTGGGGATCAAACCCAAAGCTTTGAGCATGCTAGGCTAGTGTGTGAACACTGAACTACATCTCCAGACCTACCACGTACATTCAAAAATAATGTATATTCCAGAGTTTTCCTGAAAGTGGGGATTATTATGATCTGTGTGACATTGAAATGTATATATAATTTTGTATCTTGCTTTTGTTTCACTTAACGCTGTGTAAGAACCATTTTGTACTTTGTGACAAACTTATAAACTTCAAAAGTAGTGATACCCATCAAGCTGATGTTTCCTGATTTAGATAATCATTTATCACTACAGCAGCTTATTCAAAGAGTAAGAGGAGGAGGCGAAGGAGGAAGAGAGGAGGATGAGGAGGAGGAAGAAATTTAAGGAATGCATTGTGAACATCTTTGTACATAATAATTTTTCATTTTCAGAAACATTTCCTTAAGATGAATATCCCAAGTCAAATTACCAAATCCAAGTATTGGGGTGTGTAAATGGTTAAGGGGGAGACTTAAGTATTTTCAGGCTTGTAATACATACTGACAAACTGCTTTCCAGCAAAGTTATATCAATTCAAACTGAGGCTTAATTTGGAAGTTGGATGTTTGTTCACTTAACATGATTCTTCACTGCAAAGAAAGGAGAGCCCACTGCTCGTGTGATATTTTCTGCAGTTTTGTCACCCCAACTGAACAGATTGCCCTTAGAGTATGTGATCCGCCTGGTCTGATGAAGTGTGGCAGTTCCTGATGACACTGTGCACCAAATGTCCACAAACACAGAAAGTGGGAAAATGAGGGAAAAATAGTCACTGAAGCACAATGAAGCCCCTACACATAATCACTAATAGACCAGCCCACGTGGCAAAAGAGCAGTTTGATTATGCAACATGTAACTTAACATATTTTGGCAATTTTGGAATGCACTGGAACTGCTCTTGAGAATGCTGTTATTTCAGAATTATTCATTATACAAAATCCAAATGTGTCTAGAAAGAAGCATCCTAGTGGAAGCCTCAGGAAAAAAACCTGAAAAGATAAAAGACTAGGAGAAGTTTCAAGATGTCAGAAACTCTCTTGTTCTATCATAACAGAAGCTAAAAAAAAAAAAAATCTGACGGACAAAAGCATGAAATTGGACTGGGGATGTGGCTCAGTGTAGAAAAAACTCTTGTGGAGCACACACAGGGTCCTGGTTTCAATTCCCAGTGCTGAAAAAATTCACAAAACTGAGGAAAAAATCACAATAGATAAGAAAATACAAATAATGGTGGTGACAAATGAAGAAACTGTACAAGACCGAGATTGTGCTAAAAGCAGTACTTGATTAAGAGGAACAGATACATAAATTAAATAATTCAACTTAATGAAGTAGAGCAAATCATATAGATGTATTGAAAACAGATTTGTAATCTTTCCTCAAAAAACTTAGAATGGAACCACCATTTGACCCAGTTATCCCACTCCTCAGCATGTACCCAAAGGACTTAAAATCAGCATATTACAGTGATGTGGCCACATCAATGTTTATAGCAGCTCAATTCACAATAGCTACGCTATGGAACCAACCTAGATGCCCTTCAACAGATGAATGGATAAAGAAAATGTAGTACATTTACACAATGGAATATTACTCAGCCATAAAGAAGAATGAGATTATGGCATTTGCCAATAAATGGCTGGAATTAGAGAATATCACGCTAAGTAAAAGAAGCCAATCTCAAAAAACCAAAGGCCAGATGTTCTCTCTGATATGTGGATGCTAATTCACAATAAACCAGTGGGTGAAGGGACGGGAATAAAAGTTCATTGGAGCTGGGCGCGGGTGGCGCACGCCTGTAATCCCAGCACTTGGGAGGCTGAGGCAGGAGAATCGCAAGTTCAAAGCCAGCCTCAGCAATGGCGAGGCACTTAGCAACTCAGTGAGACCCTGTCTCTAATAAAATACAAAAAAGGGCTGGTGATGTGGCCCAGTGGTTGAGTTCCCCTGAGTTCAATCCCCGGTACAAAAAAAAAAAAAAAAAAAAAAAGTTCATTGGATTAGACAAAGGGTAAGGAAGAGGGCATGGGAATAAGAAAGACAGTAGAATGAATCAGACATAACTTTCCTATGTTCATACATGAATACATGACCAGTGTAAGTCCACATCATGTACAACCAAAACCAGGGGAGTTATATTCTTTATATGTTTGATACATCAAAATACATTCTACTGTCATCTATAACTAAAAAGAACAAATAAAAATGAAAAAAAAAAAGATTTGTAATCTTGGTGATTTGACCATAAAATACATACATCAACAAGAATAACATAAACTCTTTTTTTTTTTTTTTTTTTTTTGTGGTACCGGGGATTGAACTCAGGGGCACTCAACCACTGGGTCACATCCCCAGACCATTTTTGTATTTTATTTAGAGACAGGGTCTCACCGAGTTGCTAAGTGCCTCCCCATTGCTGAGGCTGGCTTTGAACTCGCGATCCTCCTGCCTCAGCCTCCCAAAGTGCTGGGATTACAGGCGTGCACCACCGCGCCCGGCTAAGAATAACATAAACTCTTAATAGCCCACTAGAAGTATGTTAATCAAAAAATGAAGGAAAGAAGATGGTAAAAAAAATGTAGGGTCCAAGTAAGTCAAAATAAATATTGTTTTTCTGGATTTTGTGATGTATGTGATATTTGTTAGTTTTTCAAAATTTGCAATCTCTTATGACTTCTCCTAAATTAATGTTTATATTTATGTCTAATTTTGTCTTCATAATTTAATAACCATTTCTATGTTTTTTAACATTTTTAAATAGACACATAAAAACTCTACTTATTTATAGGTTGCCATATGATATTTGATACATGCGTGCATTATGTAATATTCAATCAGGATAAGCATTTATCAGTCTCCTCAAACATTTATCAGTTCTATTTGATGAAACATTCAAAACTTTTTCTTTTAGCTTTTTTGAAATACTTTGATATTCTTTTTCTTAGAAAGTTTATATAAGCCTAGGGTTCCCAAAAACCTAGATCTGCCCACAAATGTTCTTAGAGAAGATTCCAACTTAGCTATCTCCAGCCTCACACCTGGATTTTCTTTAAATGTTTAAATATTTTTTGGCAGTACTGGGGATTAAACCCAGGGCTCACACGTGCTAGAAAAGCACTCTGACACTCAACTACACTCACAGACCTTTTTATTTTTTATTTTGAGGCAAAATCTTGCTAAGTTGCCCAGGCTAGGCTGCCCTTGAATTCTTGATCTTCCTGCCTCAGTCTTCTGAGGAGCTGGGGTCCTGGCACATTTTGTAATGAGAAGGCTTACACAGTTCAAGTACCTCTAAAGATGATAAATAGGGCCGGGCGCGGTGGTGCACACCTGTAATCCCAGCACTTGGAAGGCTGAGGCAGGTGGATCACAAGTTCAAAGCCAGCCTCAGCAATGGCAAGGCACTTAGCAACTCAGTGAGACCCTGTCTCTAATAAAATACAAAAAAAAGGGGAGGGGTGCTGGGGATGTGGCCCAGTGGTCAAGTGCCCCTGAGTTCAATCCCCGGTACCAAAAAAAAAAAAAAAAAAAAAAAAAAGATAATACAATGCTAAGGACTCTCTCTTGATAGGTCTCAGTAAAACAATGGGTGGGTTCACTGAAGGTTTCAACATTCGACACTCGAAATTTTACTGAGCATCTACTACCTACACCAGCAATTAGGAACACAGATGAATGAGGAGAAGGCGATAAACGATAAGACACCAGAGACGGATGTGCAAACAAGCAGTCAGTTTGTGAACCAGCATCTCACAGCAGGGCACAACTGGCTCCAGGGTCTGCTTCTGTCCACACCCCGGCATGGACATGGCATCTTTAGCAGGCATAATAGGTTCCTTTAAGTCACAAGAAGGGTAGTTGTATGTCTGGTCCAGGTAATGATCAGACTGTGGGATTTCATTTGAAGTGTCTCACTGCTCTCTCTGTCTTGGAAACCTCAAGTGGTAAGGTGTGGACATCTCCCTCCACCTTCCACTTACTAACCACAGTGACTGATGGAGGCACAGCAGCAAGAGAAGGGACAAGGAGGAGGGAATAGAAAGGAACTTATCTGGCTTCTTTAGTAGTGCTCTGACACTGGGGCTCAATAACTGACTTTTCCTCAGGGCACTTGAGTAGTTTTCTTGGAGAAGTCACTAGAATTTCTGCTGTGAAGCTCCCAACTTTGGGTTGCTGGATAAAATACAGAATACCCAATCAAATTTGAAATTCAGAAAAACAATATATAATTTTTTAGTGTAAGTATGTCTTGTATATTGCAAATGACATACTTATATTAAAAACGTATCTATTGTTGGCTGGTCATGGTGGCACATGCCTAAAATCCCAGTGGCTTGGGAGGCTGAGACAGGAGGATCCTGAGTTCAAGCCAGCCTCAGTAACTTAGCAAGGCCCTAAGCAACTCAACGAAACCCTGTCTCTAAATAAAACACACACACACACACACACACACACACACACACACACACAAAATGGATGGGAATGTGGCTAGTGGTTAAGTGCCCCTGAGTTCAATCCCAGTATTTAAAAAAAAAAAAAAAAAAAAAGTATCCATTGTTTATCTGAAATTCAAATTTAAATGGGTGTCTTATACTTTTTTGTGTGTGAAATTTGGCAACTATTCCAATTATGGTGTTCATTATGAGGTTGAAGAGTGTGTATGTTTTGGGAAGGTATCCTGGTAGCTCTGAGGCCCCTGGTTTTCCAGTGGTTCAACTCTCTCCTAGGTCCCTTTGGCCCTCCACACAGCCCTCCTGGGTGAGGTCCCTTTGCAGGAGGCTCCAGGAAGTCTTCCCATCTGGTGACCTATACCTGTCCCCAGGAACCAGTCACCTCAGCCCCATTGTCTTCTGGGGCAGGACATCATTGATCTGGTGCAGCCCTAGCTTCTCAGACCGGTCATCATGCACTTACAGGCACAGGAACAGCTCCCCTAAAGCCTTCTCACATCCTCGAGGTGAGAGGGAATTACCTGTGCCCTGTGCCCTGGCAGGATAATGGAGGTAGTCAGCTATCTCCCAGGAACCCCTGCCCAACTCCTTTGTTCACAGGTGGGGAGTGAGTGAAGGCTGGCAGAGGAATCTTGAGGTTCTCTGAGCTTGTCTGGCACAGGATTGCTACTCCTTGTGTGGATGTGGGCTTCTTAGCACCTACTGTTTTGTTTTCTGCCTTTGAGGCCTCTTTTGAAATTTCTAGGTAAGAGAAAAAGTTTCTTTTACCATCTGCTATAGTTCAGATCTTAAATATCCTCCGAAGATCCATGTTTTAAAAAGGCTTGGTGCCCAGCCCATGGCACTACTGGGAGGTGGTGGAAACTTTAAGAGGCGGGGCCTAGTGGGAGAAAGTTAGGTTGTTGGGGGCATGCCCTTGAAGCAGATATTGGCACCCTGGCCCCTTTTCTTCCTCTGTTTGCTGCCCCGCTGCCAGGAGGTGAGCCACTTGCTCCACCATATACTTGCCATCATGATGTGCTGCCTCACCACAGGTCTAAAAGCAATGGACTGAAACCTCCAAAACTGTGAGCCCAAATAAACCTTTCCTCTTTTTAAGCTGATTGCCTCAGGTGGTAGTTCCGGAAAGCTAATACAACATCTATTTGTATTATTTTCTTATGAACAAAGTCTAAGTGGACAAAGGGGGAGCACAAAGGGGGAGCAGGAAGATGGTTTAGCTGGGGCTGGGGATAGTCAGGAAGGGTTTCACAAAAGAGGAGCTGTCACAGCAGGCCTGCCCAGGGCTGCTTAAATTTAAAATTCTTACGACTCCCTGGAATGGTATTAAAAAGCAGACTTGGCTTCAGTGGCTCTGGAGGGGGATGAGAGATTCTGCATTTCCCACAGCTCTCAGGTGATGTGCTCAGATGCACTGTGAGCAGACAGGGGCTAGGAGGTTGCATTGGAAGATGGGGGCTGGGCCCCTGGGGGAGGCAGAAAGGACTGGGCGTTGCAGGCTCAGGGAATGGCAAGTGTGAATGCAGAGGAGATGAATCCCCGCTGCCCGATGGGTTCACCTTGAGCTCTAGTCCCTGCTGCCCGATGGGTTCACACCATTGTAGGTCAGAGCTAAGAGGGACTAAGTCATACTGGTGGGAGGGGGCGGGGGAGTTGGCAGTACATGCATAATTAGGAGGGTCCTAATTATGCCTGGAAAAGCTGGAACAGGAAAAGCAAGCCGCGTGGGTTCCATTTGTGTCAGATCTTGTAAAAACGCTTTACGAGCTAGCCTACATAATTGCACTTCACAGAGCCATGTGAACTTAAGTCACTCAGTGCATCTGATGGCTGGACCGCAAAGTGCCTGTGACAGACACGTTCAAGTCTTGCTCTGCACAATGCCCAGCTGGTACTGGCTTGCTGCGCTTCAAAAGACTCTGTCTCCACATCGCGTAGGTGACATGAGTCACCTGGTTGACTGCCTCAGTGTGATATCCAGCGGAGGGTCAGCACACGCTGTCGTCTAACCCGACTGTGGGAGGGAATAGTGACCTCCAGGGATGTCTGCTTTCTGATCCCAGATCCTGTGGATGTGTGACCTTACATGGCAAAAGGGACTTTGCAGATGTGATTAAACTAAGAACTTTGAAGATGGTGAGATTATCCTGGGTTATCTAAGGGGCTCGATCTAACCATATGAGTTCTTAAAAGGTCAGAGAAGAGATATGGCAACAGAATAAAGGTCACAGAGATGGCATTTATGAGGACCAGACAGACATCTCTAGGAGAGAGCTGAAGAGCCCTCAGCTGACAGCCAGCAAGGAAATAGAGACTTCAGTCCTATCATCTCAGGGAACAGAATCCTGACAACTGGGGGGAAAAAAAAAAAAAAGAAAGAAAAATGGATCCTCCCCTCAAGTCTCTAGAAAGAAACGCAACCCTGTAGCCATGTGGGACCTCTGTCTGGCCTAGAGAAGTATGTGACAAAAAATTGTGTTATGTGAAGCTGCTAAATTTCTAGTGATTTGTTACAGCCGCCATTAAAAAATAATAATTAAAAAAAAAAAAAAAACAGTTAGGAATGAATTCTCCATCCTCATCTGAAGAAGGGTTTACATCTCTGCTGAAAACCAGACTCCCCAAGTTGTCACTCCCGAGTGCTGCGTACCCTCCAGAAGCAGTTGTCTTTTTCTGAGAAAAACCAGCTGCTTTTAAGCCTGAAAGCAGGATGAAAAAGTCACTTTGCAAACAGCCCCGAGTCTGATGGGCATGCTGGGGGCGGCAGGTTGGTCTGGGAATATCTTCCTTCTGCCCTGCCCTTTTTACCCCATGACTTCCTGAGTGACTCTTTTGACTTTCTCCCTTTGTCCAGAAAGCCCTCCCAGCTCTTCCTGTAGGAGAAAAGCTGTGTGGACATCACATGTGGAGCAATGCCGGGCCTCCCTCAGTGGTTTCAGGGAGGGGCCCTGCCGAGATGTCTCTGTGGCCACCCTCCTCAGGCTCCTGGAGCAGTTAGAGCAGGAAGAGCCTTGGGAGTTGGTCCAGTCAACAGGGTCATTTTACATGAAAGGAGGGAAGGAAGGGAAGAGAAGGGAGTTGAGGTCAACTCTCTTCCAGGGGTGGGTCAGGCACAGCATCCCAAGGGATGGTATGACACTAAAATTAAGAAAGCAAGGAAAGTGGAGAACTACAGGAAACTGGGCCCAGTCAGCCCCGTGGGCATTCCTGAGGGTGAACAAAGCCATCAAAGTTGGATGTCCACCAGAGGTCAGAAGTCGGGCACCCAGAGAGTCAAGCAGCCAAGGAAAGGGGGAACAGGGTTCTGCTTTGGTCACTTCTGTGCATCCATCTGGCAAAGGGTGGGACGACCTTGGGACCAGGTGACCAAGGCCACATACCTGATAAACAGGAATACCTGGACTTCAGACTGAGCGAGTCATTGTCCCACAGCCATCAGCTCCCATGAATCCTACGCGTCTGCTCAGTGTTACTAAATGCTGCTTAGGCGAATGCTGATTCGCCTAAACAAACCCACGAAGGTCAACCTGTTAATTTTCTGAGCAATTGAGCAAATTAACTTTTTTTCCTCTTTCTCTCTCTCCACTTAACACGTTCCGTAGCCTGTTTGTGTGTTAAAATATCAGAGCATTAGACAAATGCCCACTTCCCCCTTTTTGAAACAAATGAAGACTCACTAAGGTTTCCTCATCTGTGGGGATTTCTGTACTTCATGGGGGCCTGATTCCCCCTAATCACAGTGAGAACCAGTGGTTGTTGCTTGGATTCAGGGACAGAGAATCTGTGACATTGGCGTTTGAGGATCTGGAAGGACACTCCCTGTCCCACCCTGCCAACCACACCCCTTTTTAAGAAGCCACCTCTATCCCCTAAAGACTAGCTTCGGTTGCCGAAGTGTTAAAATAATTGTTTCAATAAATAGCCGTTGGTCACTTCCCCGCTGTGAGGCACAGGAGCCCAGTGAGATGAACATGGACGCTTCACCTTATTCCTCATCCCCGTTGGCTATTAACACCACCTCCCTGCACCCCCCCCCCACATCCCCCCCGGATCCGTTACAACCTTCCATTCTGACACAAGAATCTAACTCGATTCTCTCTTTCAAGGTACGTTAGTCAGCTTTTCCGTCACTGTGAAAAAAATACGAGTTAATTATCTTACAAAGAGTAAAGGTTTGTTTTGGCTCATGGTTTCAGTCCATATTCGCTTGGTTTTGGGGGCACAACGAATGCATCAGGGCACGAGCACATGGGGGAGAAGGCTACTCAGTTTAAGGTGACTGAGAAGCAAAGAGAGAGAGGGGCCAGTATCCCCTTCCAGGACATGCCTGAATTACCTAACTTCCTTCCACTAGACCCCGCGTCCTGCAGGTTCAACCACCTACTGATAGTGCCAAAAGCTGGGGACAGAGACTTTTTTTTTTTTTTTTTTTTTTTTTTAACCACATGGGCTTTGGGGGACATTCCAGATCTAAATTGTAGGATGTATAGAGAGGGAGTCTATTTTGACTCTTCTTCCTTGGATCAATAAACAGCTTGGCAATTCCACACCAGTCTTACAGGCAGCTTCCCCACCTCCCCTGACTTTGGCCTTGGCCTCTGGGCCAGAGCATGATCCTGGCCTGCTATGGCACTTGGAGCTTCAGTCCTGTCTCTGCAGGTGGGAGCAGCAGACGGCACTCACCCTGGGTGACTGAGCCCAAACACCTGCTCCTCCGCACAGTGGAAGCCTCCACCCAAGCCCTTGGAATGGCAGCCTGACTTCCCATCACTAGGGGGTCTCCTGACAGTGGCCAGGGGCTACCCATCTTCCCTGAATCCCATTCCTCTCCTGCAAAACCAGTTTGCACTGTTTCATGATGATTAATGCTGAGGCTCTCTTTCCACTCTGTGAGATGCCTTTTCATGCTGTGTGTTCACAAAGGGCTCAGCCATCTGCAGTGGACCTGTGCAGGAAATGTGGGGAAATGACCATGTGTTTATTTATGTCATCCATTGTTAGCTAAGAATATCCAGGTGTTCTAATAATGGAGGTACCAAGAAAGGAAAAAGTGTTGGGTGGTGGGAAGGATGCAGGGTTCAGGATTCAGACAAGACCCACAGCTGAGAGGAGTGACCTTCTACAAGTGACTTTAATTCTTTGGCCTCCATTTCTTCCTCTGAGGAAAATAAAATGAGCCAACCAGTACTTGCCCTGTAGACCTTAAGGGGGTGATGAGAATCTGATGACAGGATGTATGTGCATCCCCCATTTCCTCAGGCCCAGCAGTCAGAGGGACAAATGAATCCACATGAACACAAGTCCCTATCTTGTGCCTTCAACCTAATGACACAGGGCTGACATCAACCTGCCCCCCACCCCCCCCAAAAAAAAGTTACACCAGAGATATTATTTGGACCTCTTAGGGGTGTTTCAGGAGACCCCAACACAATCTTCTCTCTTAAATCACAGCCTGAGAAGGCCCTCCCTGTGGCTACCATCTCCCCATCCCCAGGGCGGGGGGATGAATCTTGGGGTTCTCAAAGCTACAAGAATCAAGAGGTGTCAAGATGATCTGTCTCCTCCCAGACACCTACCACCAAGCAGATAGATACCTGGGGGCTGGGACATGCCCAGGAATCCAGGAATCCCATGCTTTAGGCCCAGGAGAACACCACTGCACAGAGGTAGGACCCTGGGCTGAGGACTTCATGCATGTTTCCATTGCATTCAAACAACTGTCTCAAGAAGGGATTGTCCTCTTCATCGTTTTACCAGTCACACAGCTAGTAGTAGTAGCTGGTAGAACCATGTGGTAGACATTTGTCATTTGGGCTGCTTAGAGAGCAGAGAATAGACAGTCTCTGCATTCTTCTAGAAGTTTCATAGTTGCATGGCTTCCTTTTCCTGCTTCTTCCTCTCCTTCTCCTTCTTCTTTTTGGAACCCAAAGCCTCAGGCATGCTAGGTAGGCACTCTACCACTGAGCTACATCCTCAGCCTGCCTAGTTTTCAATCTGTGGCCAACTCAAGTTAATTTTTCTACATGATAGAAAGGTAAGAATCAAGGTTCTTTCCCTTTGTATATAGATGCTCACTTGTGTATATACTTTTTATTTGGAAGGAAAATCAAGATAGGAGGAAGGAAGTTTCCACTACAAACTATAGAAACACAAATAAAGGAGAAGATATCTCCTGTTCCTTCTCTCTGGTTGCTTAAAACTTTGACACTTTAGGGAGAAAAGCCAAGGTATAGGGTCAGTTAGGGATTATATGAGGTAGCCATGTAGTGTAGTGACAAGTTGGCGGCCTCTTCACTGTGCCTCACCTCTTTTGTATCTTGCCCCAGCCAGTGCCTCCCAACTGCCCAATGATTCTATAATCACCCACTGATTCTCACATAAGTTCCTTCTCTGCTCCAATTAACCAAAAACAGTTCTATTTGCAACCAAATCCCCAGCTGCAACAAGGCAGAATTCCAACCCAGGCATCTCTTCCTGAAAACCCCACGTGCTTTCTAAAATATTATTCTCAGTGCTTTGTTAAAGCTCGTATATGTATAGCATTAGTATTACAATGCATTAAATTGGACAATATCCCAGTGAGACGAGTGACGAGGTAGTGGTAATCGTAGAAGAAAGCAAGCACAAACCATGGAGGTCAGATGCTCTAAATCTACAGACTCACAGAAATGCTTGAAAGGAAAAGAGCTCTGCAAGCCAGGAAAACAAGTTTAAATAGGAAGCACCAGCTGGGCACTGGGATTCCACCACCTGTTTTCCAAAGGACTGGATTCGGCTGTGATTTTTTTCAATCCTATATGTTTGTGGATGATCATAATCATAGAACCTAGAATTTTAAAGCCATGACAGATCTTTAAAATCATCTGACTTAGCCTGGTACAGTGGCAACTGCCTACAATCCCAGTGACTCAGGAGGCTGAGGCAGGGAGATTGCAAGTTCAAGTCTTGCCTAAATAACTTAGCAAGACCCTGTCTGAAAATAAAAGTTTAAAAGGGGTTTGGGGGATGTAGCTCAGTGGAAGTTCCTTCTGGGTTCAATCCCAAGTTACATACACACACACACACACACACACACACACACACACACATACAAATCATCTGATGTACTTGCCTCATTTCATAAATAAGGAGACTGGTACCCAGGTAGGTTAAAACACAGGTAACATCACACAGCAAGGCAATGATAGATGCAACCTTGACATTGGCTGCATGGGAAAGGGTGATAAAAATAGTTCAAAAATCAGAGGGAAGTGGGGCATGGGGGTGCACACCTGTAATCCCAGGGGCTTAGGAGGCTGAGACAGAAGGATCACCAGTTCAAACCAGCTTCAGCAAAAGCAGGGCACTAAGCAACTCAGTGAGATGAGTCTCTAAATAAAATACAAAATAGGCCTGGGGATGTGGCTCAGTGGTCCAGTGCCCCTGAGTTCAATCCCCGGTATCTGCCCTCCCCCCCAAAAAATCAGAGGAAACCCCCTATTACACAGGGGGCAATTAGATTAATATATAATTAAGAAGTCAAATTAGGACTGGGGGTTAGCTCACTGGTAGAACACTTGCCTAGAATGTACAAAGCCCTGGGTTTGATCCCAGCATTGAAAAGAAAGAAAGGAAAGGAAGAAAAAGGAAAAAGAAAGAAAAATAATATTGCAAGCTTATTCCAGTCTTTGTGAAATCCCAGACTCATTATCAAATCCATTACCCTGAGATGTGCCCACTCTTTCCTATGTTCCTACTGAAGAACCTCCATATAAATGTCACCTCCCAACTCCCCCAGGTTGTTCCTAAGGCACATACTCAAGAAAACAAAGCACCTCAGAGTGAAGTGTATATGAAGTTGTTTTCCAAAATGTACTCTTTCCTGCAGTCTACACAGGCTTCCTTAGTTGTGTGCTGTGGGTGGAATGAGATGCTCAGATACCCCTTCCCAAGTTGATGCCTTCCAAGGCAACCTCTTGACTGTGCCTCACTTCTTTGCATCTTGCCCCAGCCACATGCAGTTATCTTGATGTTATGGTGTTGCAGTATTATCTTAGAGATGATCACTCTCATGAGCTCCTAAGAAAAAGGATGCTAAAGAAACTCAAGAAAAGATCTAAGGGCTCCACTCAGATATTTTCACACAATCAGGCAACCATTCTGAATACAACTTAAGGAAAAACTTTCCTTTCCCAAAATACATTTTCTTTTTACTCAGTTCTGGGAATTGAACTCAGGGGCATTTGCCTGTTTTGTTTATTTTATGTTGAGACAGGGTCTTGTTAGGTTGTGGAAGATGACCCCGAACTTGAGATCCTCCTGCCTCAGCCTCATGAGTAGTTGGGATTACACAGGTGAGCCACCATGCCCAATTAATTTTAATTGACACATAATAATTGTATATATTTAGGGGGTAGAGTATGATAATTAGATACACATGTACAATATATAATGATCAAATAAGGGTAATTAACATTTTTCTCTTCCTACATTTATCATTCTTTGTGTTTGAAATCTATGAACTTCTTTTCTCAAAATTAACATTTCCTTGCCAGGCACGGTGGCGCACGCCTGTAATCCCAGCACTTGGGAGGCTGAGGCAGGAGGATCATGAGTTCAAAGCCAGCCTCAGCAATGGCGAGGCACTTAGCAACTCAGTGAGACCTTGTCTCTAATAAAATACAAAAAAGGGCTGGGGATGTGGCCTGGTGGTCAAGTGTCCCTGAGTTCAATCCCCGGTACAAAAATAATAATAATAATAACATTTTCTTAATTGGCTCTAGAAGTTAGAGAACCAATCAGCTTCCCCCAAAGGAGGATCCACCTCTCCAGCAGGTACAACACAATAGTCCTAGCTTTGTGGTCAACCAGGGAACAGAAGCCCTCACTCATAGGTGCATTGCAGTGCAAATCTTAGGGATAATGAGGTCACTTAGTTTGTAATGATGTGGAAAGTTCTCCAAAACTTATTGGGGATGCAAAAAGCAAGGGTGCTGGGACCAGCATGGCCATTAATTCAGAAACTGGACAAGAGGCAATGGGGGATAGAGAAGAGACAGACAGACACACAGAGAGAGAAAAAAGCTGGGGCCAGGTGGGTAGTCAAACTCTGATGGAGTTGACTGACCCAAAGGCTAGTTCAGCACATCTATTTTACAGGTTTTAACATCAAAAGGATATTTGTGGGAAAGTTTCAGCAAAGCAGGCAATCTGAAGGACACAGGACTGGTGAGACATTAGGGTTTATCTTGTTATGCTCAGAATTTTCTATCCCTGGGAGCTGGTGCTCAAGGTCCCAACTGATGTAACTCTGACCCTTTGTGCAGAGTTTCCTCGGGCAGGGCCACCATAGCAACTAGGCCATCTTGACCTTCACCTTCCCACAGGAAGCTCCCAGTGCAAACACAGCCACGAGAAAGTCAGAAAGACCATGATTCAAATCACCACTGTCCACACAAGGGCAATAATTTGATCACATGCACATAGAAAATTTAGCAAAACACACAGATAACTCTCTATGTATTTCACATGAGACAACTCGTGTGAAAAGAGACACATGAAACTCTTAACAATGTTTGCTTGGGGCCAGGATTGGAGTATCAAGAAGGGAAAGGTGAGGAGATTTCTTGCTTTTCACTTAAAACATCTTTGTAATGTTTATATTAATAACAACAACAAAACAATGAGCATATGTTATCTTTATAATTAAAAAGAGAAATTAATTTTGTTTAAATGTAGTTTCCTGGGCATTACCTCCCAGACTTGGGGTGAATGGAACTTGGAAATTTGTAATTTAATAAGTTCTTCAGATGATTCTAATGTGCAAACAGAGTTAAGGGCCACTGGCTGATATTATGAGTCCCTAATAACATGTAAGCTGGAAGGAAAGGTATGGTATAGGGTTATCCTAATATGAATCACTCTATCAAATTAGTTCTTTGGAGGAAGAAAGGATGCTGACAAAATTTAGCAGAACACCTTAGCAGTGTGTTACTTGGGTGAACACCCTAGGGACAGCCAGCAGGTACTCAAAAAGTGGAGAAGAGGGACGGAGGGTGGGGGAGGGTAGCTCAGAGATACAGTTTGCCAAGCATATGTGATGCCCTGGGTCCAATCACCAGCACCATTAAAAGAAATGGGAAAAAAAGTGTTTAACTGTGAGAAGAGAGAAGAAGAAGGCAGGTCAGGCCCACAGGGCCTGCATGTCTCCAGAGCCAGCCCCATAGGCTCCATGTCCTCTGGTCTCCCCACCACCAAGCAAGGACTTGTAACCCACAGGCAATTAGGATATTTGTTTTATTTGGAAGTCTCTAAGTTATGTTTAAAAATAATTCTGGGTTTCTTTCAAAAGGCAGGTTCAGGAGAAACATCTGGAATGAAGTAAACCCACAGACCATTTACACAGACCAAAAGAGAAAGGGAAAAAAAACCCACTTCAACAATGCTATTCTCTATTGTGCCAGGAAAGTCATGAATGAGGAAAGAGAGGGGAAGAAACAAACTTTAAAATGATTTTAAGAGAGGGTGGCGAAAACCATAATGTGGGTGGGCCTGGAAGCACTCTGCTCTCACATTTTGGAAGGAAAGAAGTTGCATTTCAGTAATTTTGAGTCTTTCTCAAAAAAGTAATTCTTATGTGTGGTTCTAAATTATACACTGGAGTCAACTCTGAGTAATGACACACAAGATTAGTATCTAAATCCCCCTTTCCCAGATAGGCGCAATGCTACGCGTTGGTAATCCCAGCTACTCAGGAGGCTAAGGCAGAAGGATGGGAAGTTCTAGGCCAGCCAGAGCAACTTAGCAAGACCCTGTCTCAAAATAAAATAAAAATGACTGGGGATATAGTTCAGTGGTAGACTGCTTGCCTAGCAAGTGCAAGGCCCTGGGATAAATCCCCAGTACCATACACAAAAAAGGGGGGGGTGGGGGATGATTGGGAGGATAGCATCACTGAGCATCTGAAAGGGGCCTTGCACAGTGTTGCCTCTTTCTTTATCGGTTCTGTGAAGTTGTTTTTATCTCACAGATAAGGAGATTGGCTCACAGGGAGGCTAGGCTTCAGAATCAAGCAATCTAGCTCCTCTGCCCACTAGTTGTGATCTGGGCAAGTTACTTAAGACTCTGTATCTCAGCCTCCTTCTCTTTAAAGAGAGAATGATGGAACCTCCCTCATACAGTAACAGTCAAGATATACATCATAAAGCACTTAGCAGAGAAATAAGCAATCAATAAACACTACGGACTATTGTTAAAATTTAACATGTTACATATCTTGCTCAAATAAAATAATTCAGCACTGAAATAAAATGCGAAGTTGGGATTTGCATTGTTGTCTTAGCCCCAATACACATTCTCCCCATTCTTTCTAAGCTAAATCTCAAAGATAGATAAACAAACACATAGAGACCCCATCCTCCTCCCTCAACAGATATTAAAGTAGCTAAGGATATGGATTAGTTGATGTCAACTTCAGGCCACAGGTTTAGTCCAGGGCTTATTGGTCAGTGAGTTGGACTGGTTCCCTTTGAGTGACGAGGCCAGAAACTGGGAACAGGCTGGCAAGGGCTGGAAGAACTGGGCAGCCACAGGCTCTGCTGCAAGAAAGGAGCACAGGCCTGGGCATGCTATCCGTGGGCCCGACAGGCTAACAGTTTTGTTCCATTAGGGGAACATGGTCAGTCAGGTAGGCTGCAGGGGCAAGTGCCCAAGTCAGCAGGCTGTGGCCAGACTGGAAGGAAGTGACCATGGGTCATGGCAGCCAATGGGTGGCCTGGGCTGTGGGGGGAGAGCTGGGACTCCTAGGATCCCTGAAGAGGGGACTGGTTTGCTCTCTAATGTACCTCTAGCCCTGGCCATTCCTAGTGTCTCCTAATGAGCGTGTCTGAGTGGGGGATAAGGTGTGTGTAAAGAACCCCCATGAAAATAGGAGCCAAGAAGTACCATTTATATGCCAGGCACACTGCACATTCTATCTTAGTTCTCACAGCAGGCCCATTCTTGCCCCTCAAGTTAAAAACAGGCTCATACAATTTAACTTGCTCAAGTTCGCTGTTAAGATTTCTAAGAAGCTAAACAGAAATCTGCTTAGGATACTTGCAGAGCAGAAACACTTAAAAACTTGTTCTTGGGATAATTAAAAATCTGATTTTCCTATGAATATATCAAAGAAATCACTGGTGGAAAAGTCAGAACTCTGTGGGACTTAGGTCCTAAACTGAATGGAAAGAAAAGAGTGGGAAAGGCGCTTTCTCCTCATTTTCTTCTTCTATTTGTTCTTTCTTTGTTTTGGCACTATGGGGGATCAAACCCACAGCTATGTTAAGTGCTCTGCCGCTGACTACATCTCCAGCCTTTTATTTATTTATTTTTTTAAAAGACAGGTTCTCCCTAAATAGCTGAGGCTGTCCTCAAACTTTCAATGCTCCTGCCTCAGCCTTCTAAGTCTCTGGTATTGTGGACTTGTGCTACCATTGGACCCAGTTTCTTCTCTTATGAGGGGCAAGCAAGAGTGGGGTAATAACTTTTCCTGGAAGCCCTTGGCAAATTTTCTCCAATATCCCCTTAGCTGGAACTGGGTTGTGTATGCACCCTAAACCAGTTGCTGGCAGAGTGAACCAGTGTTGTGTTGATTGTCTGAGAATGACTGCAGTTTAAACTGTGGTGCTAAGCAAATTGCCAACAACATTGAATTCTGCTAGCAAGAAGAAGGGGACAGGGGCTGGGGTTGTGGCTCAGCAGTAGAGCGCTTGCCTAGCACATGCGCGGCCCAGGTTCGATCCTCAGCACCACGTAAAAATAAATGTATTGTGTACAACTAAAGCAAATAAATAAAAATTTTAAAAAAGAAATGCACATTAAAAAGAAGAAGAAGGGGACAATGGCTGTTGAGCTGGCCATCACTGGAGCTGTTGCAATCCTTCAACAATGCTCTGAAGTCCCAGGGGAGCAAAACAGGGACTATTCATTTACCAAATGGCTACCTTGGGTTCAGTGTTTATTAAACACTGTTTTTAAAAAATATATAAATATATATGTTTATATACATCTATGTACTTAAATATGTAAATATATGTTTGACCCTGATAGAGACTTAAATTCCTGACATAGGCATGAGGAGTATGTTCTAGCTGAAGTTTCTCTTCAGTCCTGCTCCCCTTCTATCTCCCTCGCTCTCCTTAATCGGCTAAGCCCCTGGTGTCCTGCATTCATTCCCTCACGGTCTCCACTTCCCACTCTGTCCTCCATTCTCTGATGTCTGGCTTTGACTCACTCTCTCCGGGGCTGGCAAAGATTCTGAATGGGTATCAAGGTCCCCAAACCCTTGCACACTTTTCCACCCACAGTTTACTTAGCTCCATGGCACATGGTGTGGCCGACCCCTCCAAACCATGGCTCTCCTTCCTTGGTTCCTGGTACCCTGATTTCCCCTAGTGTCCTTCTGGGATCTCTGCCTACTCAGGCTCCAACTGGTCTACTTCCGGGGCTATTCCCATATTTGGGGTTAATTCCCCAGGGTTCTTTTCTTTAAGTAGTCCCCTCTTATCTACCAAGGATATGGTCCAAGACTTTCCATGGATGCCCGAAACTGCAGAGAGTACTGAATCTTGTATCTAATGTGTTTTCCTATATGTACATAGCTATGATGAAGTTTAACTTATAAATTAGGCATAGTAAGAGATTAACAATAATAATGAAAAATAATAAAGTAGAATAATTATAACAGCATAATAAAAATCATGTGAATATGTTCTCTATCTTATTGTATATTCATCTTTTTTTTTTTTTTTTTTTTTTTTTTTTTTGTACCGGGGATTGAACTCAGGGGCCCTCAACCACAGGGCCGCATTTCCAGCCCTTTTTTGTATTTTATTAGAGACAGGGTCTCACTGAGTTGCTAAGTGCCTCGCCATTGCTGAGGCTGGCTTTGAACTCGCGATCCTCCTGCCTCAGCTTCCCAAGTGCTGGGATTACAGGCGTGAGCCACCACGCCCAGCTATATTCATCCTTTCACCTAAAAGAAACACTGTTTGACTTCTTTTTGGTATATCTAAATTGTCAGCATCACTATTCTCACACTTTGGGGTCATTATTAAGTAAAACAATGCTTACTTGGACACAAAAACTGATGATAACTGATATGACTACTGAGTAACTAATGGGCAGGTAGCATATACAGTGTGCATACTCTGGCAAAGGGAGGATTCACATCTCAGGAGGAATGGAGCAGGAGAGCCTGATAATCATTATACTACTCAAAATGGCATGAAATTTAAAACTTCTGAATTGTTTATTTCTGGAATTTTACTATTTTCAGACCAGGATAGGTGACTGAAACCAAAGAAAGTGAAACTGCAGGTGAAGCCACAGATATGAAGAGACTACTGTACTTCCTTTCTTCTCTCTCCACACACTGTCCTTATGCCCTACACTAGCACCTCAAATTTCTTACTCCACTACAGGCTGGAGACCTCAGCAGCATGCCTGTATGTTTAACTCATTTTTGAATGGTTCTACCTAGAATCTCACAGGCACCTCAAGTTTAAGTCCTTCTAAACTGAACTGAACTCATCATCCTCTCTTTCATATGTATTCCCATTATCTTATGCTTCCTGATCTTGTAGTCCTATGACTACCCACCCACCCACCCAGTCAGAAACCTGGGTCCCACCATGTAGTAAATGGATCAAGTCATTGTTTCAACCCTACTTAGTATCTCAAGTATCTCTGTTGTCCTTTATGTCCACAGTTCCCACACAGACTCAAACACTTATCATAACCCTCTGAGTTATTACAAGAGACTGAACTTGGTCTCCCGCTTTGTGTTTACCCTACCTCCCTGTAAGCTGCCTGTCACGGCCAGCCACGGCGCCGCCACGGGAGGAAAATTCTCGGAGGCAGAGTTAAGCTTTTACTACTTTTACTTCTACTTTCTTAGAGCTTAGAGAGGGAAAGAAAGATTTTTCTTCTTAGCTTAGAGTAGAGTAGCTTAGAGTAAAGAAAGATAGAGCTTAGCTTTTCTTCTTCTTAGCTTAGAGTCTTAGAAAGAAAGATAAAGATAGAGCTTAGAGCTTAGCTTAGAGAAAGACTAGAGCTTCTTTCTTCTCTCTTCTGTCTTCTGTCTTCTTTCTTCTGTCTTCTTCAGGAGCCTCGGCCTAACTCTGACCAGTCATTTCTCTTCTGTCTTCTATCTGGTTTCTGTAACCGCTCTGCCTATGTTCTGGCCGCTCTGATTCTTCTGACCGACCGAGTGACTGCCCGACTGTCTGAATTCTCCGTTCTCCTAACTCGGACCGCTTTCACCCGGTTATATACCTTCAGGTTTGCGGGTGCCTACAGGTGCGTCACATACATATCAGGTGGAACCCATGGCTTCCAGCTAGCTACAACAGCCCTTCCTAATTAGGGCTCCTTCACCTCCCAATATGTGGTCTACCATCATCATAGTACCTTTAAAAAATACACAGATGATCACTGTCCCTCCTTAAGAGCCCATCCAAAGTTCATGACATACAAATGCAAAGGTGGCCCCTCTCTCCAGGCTTATTCCTGTCCTTTCCCTTCTTAACTGACGTTCTTCCCATGCTGGCTGGCAAGAGCATGACAGGTCATGGCACTGTTACCCTCAGTAACCAAATTGTTTGCATCTGTGTAACATTCTTTTTTAAAATATTTTTTTAGTTGTAGGTGGACCCAATATCTTTATTTATTTTTATGTGGTGCTGAGGATCAAACCCAGTGCCTGCCTAAAGCATGTGAGGCAAGTGCATTACCACTGAGCTACAATCCCCGCCCCCACTCTTTGGTTTTTAAAGCTTCATTTGGGGAGGTCAGTGTTAACGATATGAAACAATCGGCTAAGTCTCCTCAAACACTGTGGGTCTGAGTTGAATTGCTGTAACCTTTAAATTCAAGTTTCCTTATATGCAAAATAGGGATCCCAATACTTTCTCAGTGGGGAGTTGGGAAGACATAAATTCAATAATGTATAGAAAAGTGTGGCATGGTAAGTTTCTAATCAATGACAGTTACTACTTATAGAGTACATCTTACTCTGCCAGGACAGCTCTAGGTTTGTTCTTTTTTTTTTTTTTTTTAAGTACCGAGGATTAAACTCAGGGGCACTCAACTACTGAGCCACATCCCCAGCCTTATTCTGTATTTTATTTAGAGACAGGGTCTCAGTGAGTTGCTTAGCACCTAGCTTTTGCTGAGGCTGGCTTTGAACTTGCAATCCTCCTGCCTCAGCCTCCCAAGCCGCTGGGATTATAGACATGCACCACCAAGCCCAGCTTTGTGTTTTATGGTTTTTAGTTTCTTCTATCTACATAACAATCTCATGAGGTAGGTACTATTATTCCCATTTTATAGATGAAGAAACAAGCCCAGAGGGTTTGAATAGTTTGTCCAAGATCACACTGACTGGGCTGGGGTGTCATTTGCCCTGTCACTGCATGAAGCATGCCAGGGGTATTTGAATCCTGGCAGGGTAACACCAGAAACTTTATTCTTTTTTAGGGGGGAAGGGACCAGAGATTTAACCCAGGGATCCTTTACCACCACGCCACATCTCCAGCCCTTTTTTATTTTTTATTTTGAGACAATGTTCTCACTAAGTTGCTTAGGGCCTCTCTAAATCTCTAAATCTCTCTGAGGCTGACCTTAAACTTGGGATCCTTCTGCCTCAACCTCCTGAGTTGCTGGCTGACCTTAAACTTGGGATCCTCCTGCCTCAACCTCCTGAGTTTCTGGGATTACAGGTGTGTGCCACCACACTCATCTCAGAAACTGTATTCTTAACCACTAAGGGATTCCAACTCTTTGTGACTGATGATCATTTAAATGAATGCATTTATTTTAGTTATGTGCTCAAGAAAATACATTTGGAATTCCAAACAGATTTGTTGCAAATTATTTAGTGGGGAAACACAGAATATAAGAATTTCTAGAATATTAGTATAAAAGTCAATAGGAGGATGCCCTCCACCACACACACACACACACACACACACACACACACACACACAACATTTTAATACTTTGAACATGATTTCTCTCCACTGAACTGACTCAGGAACTAATTTCTTTGATGACATTGATACCAAAATAATTCAGATCAAAGTTGAATCTGTCATTCTGCAAAATAAGGAGTCTGGAAATTGCTTCAAAGAGACTAATATTTTTGCTCTTTTCAAAAATGTCATATCACCTTCATTTGGTACAAACTTCAAAAGAGGAGCCCTTGTGGCTGCCCATTTGGGTAAACTTGATTTTTTTAGCTGGAGCAAAGTGCTTCACACTTGGTATTTACCTAGTTCTCCTTGGGCTGGATTTTAGCCAATCTGTCAACAATCAGAGGCACTCAAGGATGACTTTAAAGGTGTATCACAGGAACTGGAGTGTTTGATTTATGTCAAATCAAACAGGTATTTCACTACTTGTTCTCAATTCCATGAATACTTGGGAAATTCACCCCTGTAAAGACAAGGCAAATAGATGGACAGCCTTTTTAGATAACTTTGTGTTCTACAAAGTCCTTTAGGGCAGAGACCATGTGATATACATCTCTGTAAACCCAAATCCTGGCATGGTGCCTGGCACAAAGAAGACCCTCAGCTAAGCCAAATACTTGCAGGGTTAAAGGTCCCAGTTTGCTTCCTACTTCAACAACAATTGGTTCAGTATAGGGGTTGCTGTGGCAGAATACGTACAAGGGACAGATACCATCACCTTCCCATAAAGGGACCTGAACTGTAGTATTTGAGAAATAAGATGGGGTTGGTAGTATTTGAGAAATGGTCAAGTTGTTGGAAATATATAAAAGCTTCCCAAAATGACTAAGTTGGAAGACTGTACTAATCTGTTTTTGTTTGTTTGTTTGTTTGTTTTTGTACCAGGGATTGAACCCACAGGTGCTTAACCCCTGAGCCACAACCTCAGTCCTTTTTCATATTTTATTTAGAGATACTATCTCACTAAGTTGCTTAGGGCCTTGCTTAGTTGTTAAGGATGGCTTTGAACTTGTGATTCTCCTGCCTCAGCCTCCCAAGCATTGGGATTTCAGGTGTGGGCCACTGTGTTTAGTGACTAAGCTTATTTGAATGTGTAGATTCTGGTATGCTTGTAACAACAAAGACAGATTTTCACACTTTATAGCAACACGTGGTCCCTCTTCCCTATAAACCAAGTGAAGATATGGTTCCATCTCTCTTCTTTTGGTTGATGTTTCTCCTAGTCTTTTCCCATTAAGATAGCATCTGATTCTATAAAATCTGTCCTTATTATCTAAGCATATAAAACATTCACGATTGTGATATGTATGACAATTTCAAATATTGCAAGCTTAAAACAGACCTGGAAAATTTTTTTATTTACTACCTTGACATTCTTAAATCAGGGCTCTCTTAAAGCACTAGAAGAAAAAAAAATTAGGGCAAAGACCCAATAGTAGAAGCAAGTAAAACTGGTGTTTGATGGAAGAGTACTTAGAAGGATGCCTCTTCCGCTGTTGAAAATTGAAAGGGACTTTAAAATAATCTAGTCTCAGCTGGGCGCGGTGGCGCACGCCTGTAATCCCAGCACTTTGGGAGGCTGAGACAGGAGGATCACGAGTTCAAAGCCAGCCTCAGCAATGGCGAGGCACTTAGCAACTCAGTGAGACCCTGTTTCTAAATTTAAAAAAAAAAGGGCTGGGGATGTGGCCCAGTGGTCGAGTGCCCCTGGGTTCAATCCCCGGTACAAAAAATAATAATAATAATAATCTAGTCTCCCACCAGACATGATTGAATCATCTTTTATCTGTCGAGGAAACATTACCCGTAACTGTTAGTACTACATAACAGGTCCTAGGCTAAGTGCTTTGTACATATTATTCTTTCAATTGTTCCCCACACTTTGTGGATGTCAATAATCCATTTTAAAGGTTCTGTAATTTCCCTAAGTACATATAACAAATAAGTTTGCTGTGCCCCAAAGTCCAGCTTCCCTCCACAGAACCAGTAGTTCTAACATAGGACCAGAGCCTGGCATTGTGCATGAAGTTGTGCTTATTATTAGCTATGTGGCTGACAGAAGCAAAGGGGTTGAGACTTTTGAAGCACAGAGGGTAGTGTCTGGCACGGGACAAACTACTGCTGTTATGAAGATCTTGCCTGCTATGATCTGTCCCCTTCAAAATTCATGTTGGAATTTGATCACCATAGTGGAAGTTTGGGGAAGTAGAGCCTTTCAGAGATGATTAGATCATCAAGAGAGATCAACGTCTTTCCTAAGGGAGTTCTTGCTTTCACAGGACTAGATTAGTTGCTGCAAGAGTAGGCTGCTTTAAAGCAAGGCAATCCCTTGTGTTTTGCCTCTTCCACACACTCTCTACTTTCCTTTCTGCTTTCCACCATGAGTTGAAGGAGCTGAAAGCTCTCAATAGAAGCCCTCCAGAATAAGCCAAAGTAAATCTCTTTTCTTTGTGAATTATCCAGTCTTGGGTGTTCTGTTACAGCAATGGAAAGTGGACTAAGACACTCCCTTACTGAGGATGACAGTCCAATTTGTACAGGTGGAAAAGGAGGCTTTGAGTGAAAGTGAAGATGGGGCAGGGCAAATGTGTTATAAGTTGCCTGGTTAAAGAAGTAATCCAAGAAGAAGTGAAAACTAAGGTCAAAACCAGAGCAACTGGTCTAGAGCTCTTAGTAGCCAGGGCATGTTAAGATTTGATGGAAAGCCAGGTGCAGTGGCGCACGCCTGTAATCCCAGTACTTGGGAGGCTGAAGCAGGAGGATTGCGAGTTCAAAGCCAGCCTCAGCAATGGCGAGGCACTAAGCAACTCAGTGAGACCCTGTCTCTAATAAAATACAAAAAAGGGCTGGGGATGTGGCCCAGTGGTTGAGGGCCTCTGAGGTCAATACCCGGTACCCCCCCCAAAAAAAAAAAATTTTGATGGAGAGGGCTAGGGATAAAGCTCAGTGGTAGAGCATCTGATTTGCATGTTTAAGGCCCCAGGTTCAGTTTCTACCAACACACACACACACACACACACACACACAGGGGGGAGGGGAGATGGAGAGAGAGAGAGAGAGAGAGAGAGAGAGAGAGGGAGAGAGGGAGAGAGAGATATGATAGAGATCAAAAGGTTCGAAGAGGTAAGCAAGGGTATGAAGGATGTCATTTGACAGTTTAAGAAACTCTCTTTGAGCCAGGTGGGGTGGTGCATCCCGGTAATCCCAGTGGCTCGGGAGGCTGAGGCAGGAAGATCGCAAGTTCAAAGCCAACCTCAGCAACTTATTGAGGCCCTAAGTAATTCAGTGAGACCCTGTCTCTAAATAAAATACAAAAAAGGGCTGGGGATGTGGCTCAGTGATTAAGTGCCCCTGGATTCAATCCTAAGGGGAAAAAAAAAAAACAACTTTGAACACCAGACACAGACTGTAGAGCCCTTTCCATGGAGATTGCAGATTGCATATATCTTCTTAATGTTAGCGGCAGCTTTTCAACATATACCTAATAAAGAACCTGCAAAATGCACACCGAACTGATGACAGTAATCAGTTCTAGGCAGATGGAGAGGGCCCAAACTTGAGCATAGTCATCAATGGAGAAATCTGTCTCATATGTAATATATTTTAATATATGAACATAAATAAAATGCAATACATTAGATCATGTATATGACTTTTTTTTTTTTTTTTTTTTTTGTCAATTGTAACACACCGTGGAAATACTAAGAGTAAGAGGGAGATGTCCTGGGGGTGCAGGGATTATAAGCAACCAGTCATTCTTCACTGTGACAGTTGCCCAGTTCCCAGCTTCTCTGTAACCCTCAGAAATAGGAGAGGAGAAGCCCCATATTTAGGCAGGCAACATGGCAGCCCTGGAATGAAGACCACACTTCCCAGGATCCCTTGCATCCAGGTGTGCACACAACCGAGCCCCAGCCAGTGATGCAGTGATCTGTACCAGCTTCAGGCAACTTCCAACAAGAGGCAAACACCTGCCTTTCTTTGTCTCTTTCCCCAGTGGCTGCCTAGCATCTGAATGTGTTGCAGCTCTTATCATTAATCTAGACCATGAAGATGAGTCACACCCTGGGGATGGCAGAGCAGAGAGCTAGAAAGAGCCTGCGTCCCTGAGAACTTCACAGAGCAGGGCCACTCAGGACTGCCTGCCTCCCTCAGTTTTTCACAGAAGAGGGATTTACTTCTCCTGTGTAAGCCACTGTATTTTAGGGTTTTTGCCAAATGCAAATAGGACTATCTTAATCTCTTTTGGATTTTATTTTTCTTTGTAGCACCCAGGGTAGTATATATGCTATGCAAGTGTTCTACCACAGAGCTACATCTCCAGCTTTCTCTTGGATTCTTGTGTTCATTTTTGCTTCTTCTCTGACTATGCATGAGGTCTTTTAGGAGCCCCCCTGCTGGGATTAGAAGGGGTCTGAGGCTGACCAGTTTGTCTTAACTGCTCCCCTTAGCTGGCCCCTAAGTACTTTACATATCCTGTATTTCTTAGTGGTCTGTTGTTAATGACTATGGTAAGCTATCCAAGCTGTTTTTATTAAACTTCAGAAGTTTATACTTATAAAAAAAAAGAGAGAGAGAGACCTCAGAAGAAATTATTAAGCTCTTTGGTCCATGCTGGATTTCAGGAAGCTAATTGGTCCCTCTTGAGCAGTTCTGAGTGGTTTTCCTGTGATTTCCCAGCTTTTATGCTGAGCACCACGCTCAGCCTCAGCTGCCAGTTAACTGGGGCAGGAAGACTGCTGCATTAGCATGACAAGGACTCTGCAGCTAGCCCAGGCTTTCCCAGCACTCTACAGCCAGCACAGATGGGGCCTGAAATTTGGCTGCAGGGAGAAGGATGATATATATATTTATAGGGAAGGGAACTGAGGGAATGGGGCACCTGAGAACAGGCAGGCCCTGAGACTGACACTTGAGACATCCTTGTGAAAGCCAAGCTATCCAAGTGCACAAGGTATGGTGTGGGGGACCCTAAAGAAGGGTATGGAGAAGGATAGGAGTATAGGTCAGAAGGGTGAGTAGAGGTGATTCACTGGCACTATTAGGAATAAGAGCCGGGCACTGTGGCATACACCTGTAATCCCAGTACTTGGGAGTCTGAAGCAGGAGGATCACGAGTTCAAAGCCAGCCTCAGCAATGGCGAGGCACTAAGCAACTCAGTGAGACCCTGTCTCTAATAAAATACAAAAAAGGGCTGGGGATGTGGCCCAGTGATCGAGTACCTCTGAGTTCAATCCCTGGTACAAAAAAAAAAAAAAAGGAATACGATTAGTAGCTCTTGAAGAAAGGAAGGGAAGAGGGAGAGAGGGAAGCAAAGAAAGAAGGACGGAAGAAAAAGAAAGAGGTTGCTAAAACCAAGTGTCAGGCAGCCAAAAAGAAGTTGAGAGCCAGGTATTGCTTCAGTAGAATAAACAAGACAAGAATGTGCCTGCAGGTATACTAGGGTCATGCTTCAGCTGTGTGAAAAATGCAGATACCACCACATACATATACAGACACATAAATAGATATGAATATACACGTAGGCATAGATGTCATAGTCGACTTCTAAAATGGCCCCAATCCTTGCCTCGTGATATTTATATCCTTGTGTAGTGACTGCCTACCACGAATAGGGCTGACATGTGTAATGAATAGAGTATAATGGAACAAAGGTGAGTAATTTCCAAGGCTAGAGCATACAAAACCATGGAAGGTCTCACCTTGCCCTGTCTGATGACTCCCTCTGGGGGAAGCCAGTCCTCAAGTTACAAGGACACAATGGAGTTTCATGGGATAAGGAATGGAGTTCTGCCTATAGTGCTAACCAACCAGCCAGCCAGGTGGTAGGCCATCTTGGAAATGGATCCCACAGCCCCGTTCCAGGCTTCAGTCACTGGTGACCACAACCTTGGCTAACATTTTGTAGAGTTTTTTATTTTCCCCCAGGACAAAGGATTGAACCCAGAGGCACTCTATCACTGAACTACTTGTGCCATCCTTTTTACTTTTTATTTGGGAAATAGGGCCTTACTAAGTTACCCTGGTTGGCCTTGAACTTGCAACTGTCCTGCCTCAGCCTCCTGAGCCACTGGGATTATAGGTATGCACCACCATGCCTGAACCTGCACCTGACTAACATCTTGACTGCAACCTTGAGCCTGAATGAGCCATTCCCAGATTCCTGACCCACAGAAATCCTGTGATAATCCTTTATTGTTGTTTTTAATGTCGTGTGTAATCTTTATATAATTTATAACAAATGTAAACCACACACACACATTTTCCATATATAATCTGTAATATAGGCACATGTATATAATTATCAAAGTAATATGTATTTATTGGAGAAACATTAATAAATTCAGAAAAGCAAATTAAAATCACCACATTCTACCCTCCCCCCCAAAAAATCATGTTCTAGTCATTGTCTTAAGCACAATATATATGTTAACTAATTTAATGCTCACAACAAACCTTATGAGGAAAGCACTATTATATAATCCCCATGTTAATTGATGGTGAAACTAAAACAGAGAATTCAAGAAACTTGTTAAGCAATAAGCAGAGGAGATGAAAATTGATCCCGAGGACTCGGAGTCCATCATTATCTTATAGTATGATATGATCTGGCTGATATTTTGTATTTACTTTCAGTCTTTCTTTTTTTAATACATCTAAAAAATATTAGTAGGCTTTATTTTCTAGAGCAGTCTAAGATTTTCAGAAAAACTGAGCAGAAAGTACAAAGAATTTCCATATACCCTCTCCCCACCTCTCATGAACAGTTTCCCATTATTAACATCAAGTATTAGTGTAGTGGGGCTGGGGTTGTGGCTCAGTGGTAGAGCGCTCGCCTAGCACATGCGCGGCCCGGGTTTGATCCTCAGCACCACGTACATATAAACACATTGTGTACAACTAACGCAAATAAATAAGTATTTTTTAAAAAAAGTATTAGTGTAGTATATTTGCTATAATTGATGAGCTGATACCAATACATTAAGTCCAAGCTTACATTAAGCCTCACTCTTGGAGTTGTATATTCCATTGGCAAATGTATAATGGATAGAACCACCATTTTTGTATCATATAGTATACTTACTGCTCTAAAAACTCCTGTGGTCTACCTGTTTATCCTCCCTCTACCGGTCATTTTTAAGCAGAGGTCATACTACATACACCAATTTTACATCTTACTTTTTTCAACTAATATTACATAATGAGCATTTTTCCGTGTCAGTAAAACTTATTTATATACACAATTTTTGATGCTTGACTAACACTCTGTGTGCATGAATGAACCACAACTAAATTCCCTGTGTTTGGGCATTGACATTAGACCTTTTTGTAATTCCTGGAGTTGGGGGTTCTTGGCAACTCAACTCAGTACCCTTAATTTAAGTGTGCCTGTGTTCACAGATATGTGTGGGCTTCAATAAGCCCGTATAACTGCTATGATTTAAACATCCTTAACCTGGCTCTGTTAGAAACTTGGAAAATATTGATTCTGTAAGTTTTTTCTAGCCTGTGAGTGCACTTATTCTATCCACCCCCAACCTGGCTTTTAGGATAAGTTTGCCTTAATTTCAAGAAATGGATCACCGTGAACGACTAAGAAGTCGTCTTCGCATCCTTTTTCCCACCTCAGACCCTGGCGGGTAGCACTGATGCCTTCGCAGGGTTAACAAGGATCTGAGGACAACAAAATAGACACAGGAGCAATAAAGAAAAGTGATACTTATTTGTCATGTACTCTGTATTTCTTTAGCCCATTTCCATATTCCATCACTTAATTCTAAATTCAATTCTGACAGTCCACAAACTCCTATTGGATTAAATCTCTATGACTCATCTGTACTTTCGATTTTCTCTAATTGAAAATTCCCTTCAGATGTGATTTTCTACTTAGTATAGTATCTTGATGTGTGTGCCAGGGGTCACCTGGGTCTGTATTGCAGGAAGGTACACAGACCTGTTCAGGCTGGTTCATTAGTCACACTGTCATTAACAAGAAGGGATAATGCACACACACAAAAAAAGCCTTAGGTTTAAGTGTTGCCCTGCCCTTCCCTCTCCCTCTCCCTCTCTCTGTCTCCTTTTCTCTCTCTCTCTCTCTCTCTGAAATCTGATGCCCAGAGAGGAAATGGTATTCTAAATTGTGTAAATTGTTAATCCTTGGAGCAAGTACTGGTATTAGAAAACTCTAAAGAAGCGAGGAACTAGAAATATAAAACCTTAATTGGCAATTATAAGCCCTTTATTGATTTTGGCCAAGGAAATGTTATTTGTCTCATTCAGTATTCCTGGGTGTTTGAAGAAAAAAAAATTTCATATAACTTACAGAATACCTACAAGATAGCTTAAATAGTATAGGTAGCTTTCCAATGAATGTCACTAGGCCACAGTAGAACAATGTGTTAATTTATCAAACATTCAGTAAAAGATCACTAATACCATAATAAGTGTGTGGGGGGGAGTGGCTAGGCACACTTACTAGGAATTAAAATTAACTTTAGCCAGGTGACTAATAATAAATTTACAAACTTTTATGTTCTTTTACTTTTATTTATTTATTTATTTATTTATTTATTTATTTATTGGAACTAGGGATTGAACCCAAGGAAGCTTTACCACTGAACTATATATATCCTTAGTCCTTTTTATTTTTAATTTTGAGGTAGGGTCTCACCAAATTGCTGAGGTTGGCCTCGAACTTGTGATCCTCCTGCTTCACCTCCTGAATCACTGGGAGTAATAAGCTTTTGAGATAACCTTTTGTTATAATCTGTTAGAAGTTTGGCTTTACCTCCAGGAGAAGTTCAAACATAAAATTGGAACCATTATTTAAACTGGCTAAATATATAATGACAACACATCAAGTTTTCAGAGTCTCACATCTAGATGATTACAACTGTCTTCTGAATTTCGTTTTCCTGCACTGAATTTCGTTTTCCTGCACTCAGGCATAGCGCAGATTCCCCTTGGTACCAATGTTTTTATGCAGTGACTTTTTAAAAATATTTATTTATTTGCTTTTAGTTGTACACAATGCATTTGTTTTTACATGGTGCTGAGGATGGAACCCGGGTCGCCCACGTGCTAGGCAAGCGCTCTACCGCAGAGCCACATCCCCAGCCCTGCAGTGATTTTTTTTTTTTTTTTTTTTTGTGGTACCGGGGATTGAACTCAAGGGCACTCGACCACTGGGCAACATCCCCAGCCCTTTTTTGTATTTTATTAGAGACAGGGTCTCACTGAGTTGCTAAGTGCCTCGCCATTGCTGAGGCTGGCTTTGAACTCGTGATCCTCCTGCCTCAGCCTCCCAAAGTGCTGGGATTACAGGTGTGCGCCACCGCGCCCGGCCCTGCAGTGATTATTAACAGGGGATGGGACCTGGGAAGGGTGTGGATTATCAGAAATGAACGGGGGGGGGGGGGGGGGGGGGGGGGGGGGGGGGGGGGGGGGGGGGGGGGGGGGGGGGAGGAAGGGGGCAAGAGTCAGTGTTGATTGTAGCATTTTCATGATTCGGATGCTGCTCATGGGTGACGCTGTTTTGTTTTTTTTAATTTATTTGTTTGTTTTAGTTGTACACAATGCCTTTGTTTTTATGTGGTGCTGAGGATCGAACCCGGGCTGCTCACGTGCTAGGCGAGCGCTCTACCGCTGAGCCACAACCCCAGCCCCTTTAAAACAAACAAACAAACATTATTTTTAGTTGTAGATGGATACAATACCTTTATTTTATTTATTTATTTTTATGTGGTGCTGAGGATGGAACTCAGTGCCTCACACACACTAGGCAAGCGCTCCACTACTGAGCTACAACCCCGGCCGCACTGCTGCTGTTTTAACTGGTCTACCAGGTTCAGTCTCAGCCCAAGTCTAATCTCTCTTTCCTCAATACCATGAAATTAACTTTTCCTGAATAACTGATTTCATGCCCTTCTTACACACATTCATCCCCCTATAAGTTAATGTTCATACTCTTCATCTTAACTTTCATGGAACAACCCTCGAATATCCCATTAGCAAATCTAGTAATGGATTATAACAAATGGTTACATCACCATCAAGCTTTCATAAGATCAGAAGTTATTCATATCTCCTACCACCCCTCGCCATAACATCATCCTTTAAGAATGGAACTAGGGGCCTGGGGTTGTGGCTCAGTGGTAGGGTACTCGCCCCACATACCTGAGGCACTGGGCTTGATCCTCAGCACCACATAAAAAAATAGATAAGATAAATATATTGTGTCCATCTACAACTAAAAAAATATATAAGAAGAAGAATGGAACTAGGTAGTGGATCAGTGGTAGAGCGCTTGCCTAGCATGTGTGAGGCACTGGGTGCAATCCTCAGCACCACATATAAATAAATTAAATAAAGATCCATTGATAATTTTAAAAAAGAATGGAACTAGAAAATTAATCTATTTCACCAAACATTTTTTTGGGCTATCTCTACTACATAAAGTTTCTGGAGACCCAAGAGCAAATAAAAGGAAGGATCACTGTTCTAAGAAGTTTAAAATCAGATATGAGAGAAGGGACTGGTCCACTGCAGCACTGGGCTATGCACTTTGCTAGGGAAGAGCTAATTCCTTAGGGGATGGGAGATTCTTCAGGCTTCCGGGAAGAACCATTGTCAGAGCTGAAATCTTGGCAGAAAATGGGAGGCAGGACAAGAGGAGCAAGACTGTATATAGACAGAAGGACAAGACTGCATATAAAAAGGTAAGAACTGATCAGCTTATGATGGACTACTCATCTGGGAATAGAACCTGCACTGTGTATAGTTGATAATACATTGCCAATAAAACCTGGGGATCACTCAAGTGTAACCAAGGCAACTTGGGATACCTCAGAAGTGGTTCAAAACCAGAGAAAGTTGTAACTCAAACCAGTACATTGAACCTGCCTGCTTGAGATAGTGATGGACAGAGGAAATGTCCTAAAAGTATGACAGGTTGTCAAATTTTGTCTGTGCTTTTAAGCACTGTCTAGGGGAGAGACACATGCATCGGGCACTCATGAGGGCTGTCATCACTAGAAAAGAGTGCTCCATTGTGGGGCAGGGAAGATTTCCATTCTGGGTTCCCTAAATGACCTTCTCATGCCTGGGACTTTGGTACTAGAAAAAGGCTATTGTTATAGCAAACATCAGGGTCTGGTCCCTGGAAAGGCATATTTCCTTTAAAACAGAACAAACTTTGCTTTATAACCAGTTCTCTTAAATTTTAGCATACAAAGAGCCCCAAGAGCCTGATCGATGTGCGTGCTTGATAAGTTCAAAGACTGACTCTGTAAAGCCAAGGCTCTGGTAGCCCCACAGGACTCTGTTATTTGGCAGGCAGTGGCTGAGAGGGCAGCAAGCCTGCTCCTTAAATGTGTGTCCTGCTAGTATCATCGTTTATATTTTGCATCTCCTCTGTCTTCTCCTTGACCTCCATCTCCATCTAGAATATAACCTGAAGCCATGTGACTACAAATACTGCACTGTTAATGGTTTGTCACCAGTCCACAGTGAGATAAACATGGAAATTGAGAGTAAGCAGTGAGAAACTTTCAGAGCAATTTGTCAGGCTAATTAATTTCCATCAAATCTAATAACAAAGTTGGGACTTGTATTTTATTATGTCTTTTATTACATGCCTTTGTCATTCTATTTCATTTCATAGTAATTTATTTTTATTTATATTTTATAAAAATGTTGGGACACGCTAGATTGATAATTCACCCCAGATAGTCTGACAAGAACTGAGGAAAGGGCAGGTATCCCTGTGTTACACTGAGGCTGTATGACGTTCAGTGCCTGTCCAGATGGGAACTATGTCCCTCACCCTGCTGCACAGTAGAATCCCCTTGGGATATGATAAAAAATCTACATCCTTATCTAGAGAGATGCTTCAGTTCCACCCTGATCAATTAAATTAGAATGTGGGTGTGATCATGGTGGGGTAAAGCATCTATATTTATTCATTTATTTATTTAGGTACTGGGGATTGAACCCAGGAATGCTTTAGCACTGAGCTACATTCCCAGCCATTTAATTTTTAAATTTTGAGGCAGGGTCTTGCTAAGTTCCTTAGGATCTTGCTAAGTTGCTGAGGCTAGCTCAAACTTGTGATCCTCCTGCCTCAGCCTCCTAAGTCCCTGAGATTATAGGTGTGTGCCCATGTGCCCAGCTACATCTGCATTTATGAAAAACCTTCTTGGTGTTTCTAACTGACAGTCAGGGATGGGCATCCTTAATGTGGGCAGTATCCAATCAATGACCACAGGTTGATGAATGATTATACAGGTCAGTCAGCTAAGAGCAGATATTTACTGCACAGCTGATAATGCTGTATCAGGTTCTGCATAACACATTACAAAGCCATGGAGATTAATCAAGATTTTCCAATCTGATGATAATACTCCTATGAACAAAGCCAACACATAAAGAGCACAAACCAACAAACCTACAGTTTTCACCTATAAATAAAGTAACATTTATATGCTACACAGGGATGTGAGCTCTCTCTCTCCCCCATCCCACCCCCCCTTTTTTTTTTTTTTTTTTTTTTTTTTTTTGGTAGGGGGGATGGTTACTGAGGATTCCACCCAGGGCACTTTATTTTTTTTATTTTGAGACAAGGTCCTTAGTCAGTTGCTGAGGGTCTAACCCAATTACTGAGGCTGGCCTTGAACTTGTGATCCTCCTGTCTCAGCCTCCGAATTGCTGGGATTACAAGTGTGTGCCACCATGCCTGGCTCTCCCTCCCTTTTTTAAAGCAATTAAGATTGCACCTAGTAGGAAGATTTCTCAGGTTGGTGTCCCCAAGTTGGTCAAAGAATCCACTAGATGTCACTCAAGATCCCTCAGGGTTCCCTCCTTCAGGGTCTGCCCGGGCTTCAATTCTATATACCATCTACCTTTCAGAACTGTGTCCCACTCCCAATAGAAACTGCAAAACAAAGGCACACTGTGTTGGGGATACAACTTAGTGGTAGAGCACTTGCCTAGCTTGTGCAAAGCCATGGGCTCCATCCCCAGCTTGCCAAAAAAGGAGGGGTGTTGGGGGGCAAAAACAACAAAAATGTATAGAACTTGTTTGTTGGTCATTTGATCTCCTTGTACAGCTTTCTCTAGGCTCACCCCATACATTCATTTATTTGGGAATAATAACTGAGGGCTGATCTTATCTCAGACATTTTTTTAATCGGTGACAAAATAATGGCTAGTGAAACACCATGATTCTGTCCTCATAAAATTTATAGTTTCATCTGTGAAAGCACTTCTCACTCTAATTTGAATTGTTTGCTTATTTACTAATGCTCCCTTCAGACTAGAAGCTCTCAAACTTTTTTGGCCACCACACCCAAGGAAAGAAAGACATTTTACATCCCAACCCTCCCCCGCCCCCACAAAAACACATTACCACATTGATGCTTATCTTGGTGTTGTATGATGCACTCTAATATTTTCTATTCTAGTTCATTCCTCTGTTTTCAAAATGCTAGTCATGATTCATCAAATTGATCTCACAACCCACTAATAAATCATAACTTCAAGAATGATAAATACTTACCTTAAGGGCAAGGGCTATCTCTTCCTATATTCCCATTGCTTAGCAGATACTAAGTGAGCGATACATATATTTTTTAATGAATAAAAATCTTGAGGACTAGTTTGCATTAATATTTAAATTAAAAAGACTTAGATGTAGGTTAAATGGCTTATATTATGCATGTTAGTGTCCTAAGAATAAGCTTATACACACACATTATACTCCCATATATCCTTTTTGTTTTTTGGAGATACTATATAGATATTATACTAATATTTCAGCCACAATCCGGGGTTCCCATTTTTAAATTCATATAATTAAAAATATGTTCATCTTGGGAAAATAATTCATTAACTCTTTCAGATATTTAAATGTATAAACTCTAATAGCTAAAAATGGTTGGTATTAGAGATTATGGCACAAAGAAAAACAGCCTCCTAAAGTGCCTGAATCCCCAGAACCTGTGAATGTGTGTCCTTACGTGGCAAAATTTTGGCAGATATGGTTAAGTTAAAGGTTTTGAGATGAGGATATTATCCTGGGTTACTCGGGTGGACCCAATGCAAGCACAAGGATCCTGACAAAATGGAGGCAAGAGGGTCAGAGTAGGTGAGACAGAAATTTGGAGATGCTATCCTGCAGGGTTTGAAGGTGGAAGAAGAATCATGAGCCAAGGAATGCAGGAGACCTTTAGAAGCTCTACAAAAAACAAGGAGAGAAAAGCTGGAAACAGTGGTGCAGGTCTGTAATCCCAGCAACTTGGGAGGCAGAGGCAGGAGGATTCAAGATCAAGGGCAGGGACTAGGGTTGTGGCTCAGTGGCAGAGAGCTCGCCTAGCACATAGGTGGCCCAGGTTCGATCCTCAGCACCACATAAAAATAAAGGTATTGTGTACAACTAAGTAAATAAATATTTTTTAAAAAATGATCAAGGCCAGCACTCAGCAACTCAGTGAGACTTTGTCTCAAAATCAAAGGGGATGTAGCTCAGTGTTAGAGTGCCCTGAATTCAGTACCCACTACCCCAAAGAGGAAAATAAAACGTCAAGAGATGCTCCTCTAAAGACTCTCCAAGGAATGAAACCGATTGACTCATTTTTGTTTTTCTGATGTCCAGACTGTAAGATAATAAATTTGTATTGTTTTAAGCCACTGAAATTGTGGTAATTTTGTTATAGCAGTAATGGGAAACTAATACAGAGATGGAGTAGATAACTCATTGGAATAAAGTAAAACATTCTCAAATGAAAAATACTCAGAAGCCAGGTGCAGTGGCACATGTCTGTGATCCCAGCCACCCCAGGGAGGCTGAGGCAGGAGGATTGCAAGTTCAAAGCTAGCCTCAGTAAAAGTGAGGTGTTAAGTAACTCAGTGAGACCCTGTCTCTAAATAAAATACAAAATAGAGCTGGGGATGTGGCTCAGTGGTTGAGTGCCCCAGAGTTCAGTCACTGTTCCGAAAGAAAAAAAATACTCAGGGGGCTGAGAGTGCAACTCAGTGATAGAGTGCATACTTAGCATTCATGAGGCCCTGGGTTCAATCTCCAACCTACCCTTCTCCTGACACTGCCTGGCAATATGTTGAGGATTGAAAGCAATTTAGCAAATAGTTTTGTGTATGTATGTAATGAATAATTCAAAAAGGTGATATTAGGACAACTGCCTACCCAGTTTTAAAAAAACATGAAGGTGGATCTCTGTCCTCGTACACTGGAATTATTTCCAGATGGATGAATTTCAGGAAATATGGATGACTTTAATTGAGGAAAATACAAAACCAAGAAATGGCTGAGAAGATATGGGTAATGGTAACTCTCACATGTAGTTGATAGGTACAGTAGGTAGTTAATTTGGCAACATTTATTAACAGTAAGTATGCACAAACATTTTGACCCCACAAATGCATTCCCAGGAGTTGACCTTAAAGAAAATACTTCAAGGGGCTGGGGTTGTGGCTTAGCGGTAGAGTGCTTGCCTAGAAATACTCAGCACCACATAAAAATAAATAAATAAAAATAAAGGTATTGTGTCCAACTACTACTAAAAAAAATTAAAAAAAGAAAATACTTCAATATAGGTATAAAATTTTTTTAAAAACAAACATTCTTTAAAGCATTATTTGTAGTAACAAAGAACTAGAAATGACCTAAATGCCCATTAATTAGAGAAGGCTAATTACATCATGGGAGAGCCCTTAGAAAGAGACAAGGATCTGTATGTTCTGTTAAGGAATGATCCCCAGATACATTGGTAAGTGAAATATAGTATATATAGCATAACCTGTTATGTTCAGGGGAAAGAGATATACTATTTTAGCTTATGCATGCAGAGAAAATTCTGGAAGTGTTCCCATGGATGATTACTAGTGCTTACCTTTGGGGAGTGGATTAGAAGTAGGAGGAAATCTTTGGTTTTAAAATAGTTCTCCATCTCAGGATTGTTAAGTTGGGTCATCTGCTCTGCTCTTCAGCAAAAAAGAAAAAGAAAGAATTTCTAGCAAGCGAAGAGGGAGAGAGCCATGTGGACAGAGTGACACATCTGGGCCACTGCCTCAGAGGTATATCTATTTGATTTTTCAAAATAGGGTTTTTAAAAAAGTACATTTAAAGTTGTTCTGTGCTTAAAGGAAGTCTAAGCCACAGAATTCTACGCTTATCAGAAAAATGTATTACACTTCTTCAAAGATTTAAGTTCTTTAAATTTACTTGTTTTGTTTTGCTTTGCTTTAACTTAGGCATGAAGATTACAGATAGGTAAAAAGATGAAATTCCCCCTTAATTGTCTAGCTAAGGCAGACAGATGTCTAACTGGGATGTCACGTCAGATACCAGCTTAGGACTCAAACTTGTCTGAAAGCCCTGGTACACTGAATGCCCCACCTCACCAGTTTAGGCAACAAAATCAAGTCATTTTAAGTCGTGGTTTTTTTTTTTTTGTTTGTTTGTTTTTTTTTTTTAAAGTTAAAACTCATATCACTCCGAGTTCTACCTAGCAAGCGGAGTCCAACTTTCCTTTGGGGTTCTCTTCCCTATATATCCTCAGTGATTCCAAAGTTACTCAAATTTCTTTCAAAGGGGTCCTCCGAAGCTACTGATGGTGGCCAGTGAGTCAGCCACAGTGCCCAGGCAAAGCTTATCTTCCACTAAGGCTGCCTGGGGTCATTGCCAAGGCCCAGGCTTTGGCTGCGAAGGCTAGAACAAATGCCTATTCCTTCCTGGCCCTCGCTATCCAAGGTTAGGAGAGGTTCTACCCTCAACTACACAGTACAAAAAGGCCAGTCCTTGCCTGTCAACAGCCTCCAACTATGGACACAGCCTTTACACTCACACTCCAAAGCACAGCCAAGGGCATGCTGCAGACAGACAAAAAAAAAAAAAAAAAAAAAAAAAAAAAAAAAAAATTAGCCAACAGCTGTGTCTGCTAATATCCAGTAATGTTTGAGGCCACTTAAAAAAAAAAAAAAAAAAAAAAAAGCTAACTCCTAACTATTAATTATGTTTCTTAGGTTTAGATCAGGTATAAATTCCTTATTGTCATATCTTTCTACATTTATAAAGCTAAAGCAGTATGGTAAATGACGCTGTTTTACTGAAATTAAATTCTCTTGAGATGAGAATATTGAACTCACTGCTATGGTTATAGTTGGTACCAAATACAAAATCAAGTTCAGTGTTTGGTTTTAAGGTGGTCCTCAAATGATTCAGAACAGGCACTAAAATATAATAATTTTTAAAAGAACAATTTAAATAAGAGCAAAACTTTACATTTATAGAGAATTTGCAAATATATTTTCTTTGACTTCTGTTTAATGAACAGCGGTCTATGCTTTTGATACTCTAAGGTGGTCCAAAGACCAATGAGCTTGTTAGAAATGCAGAGTATTAGGCCCTACCCTAGACCTAGTAGATTAGACCTGCATTTTAATGCAATACTCCGGTTATGGATATGCACATTATTATTTCCCAGTTCAGTCTATAATAAGCCAGTATAGAGATGGATACAATCTAAAGTTTCTCTCTCTCTCTCTGTCAGGACAATTATTTATTCTTTTCTTTCCAGGGTTACAGGCGGGTAGGTTACAGGCAGGTAGATTTAAGTGAACTTAGAATTCTCTAAGAATAACAGTAAGTATTAGTGTCTCCAATGGCCCATCCTGGTGACTTTCACTAAAGATGTTCCATTCAGGAACTTATTTCATTTATATGAAATATCCAGAGTAAGCAAATCCATAGAGACAGAATATAGCTTAGCGGTTGTTAGGGACTTGGAAGAGGAGGAAATGGAGAGTGACTGCTAACAGATATAGGATTTCTTTTGTGGGGGTAGAATTAGTAGTGATAATTAGTAGTGAATTGTTTTTAAGGTGGAATTAGTGGTGATAGCTGCACAACTTTGTGAAGATTCTAAAAAGCATTGAATTGCACACTTTGAAGGGTAAATTTTATAGTATGTGAATTACATATCAATTTTTAAGAAAGTGGATTCATACTTTTCTTAAAGAACAGTAGATGAATATGAGACTTATTTTTTTTTATCTAAAGGGTTCATCCTGAGGAGTTTCCCAAAACAAAGGATGTCTTCCTCCAAGCCCTCACCAATGCTGAGACTCCAGATATATTTATGCTACAAGTCAGATTTATGATTTATGTAAATATAGACACTGTGGTTTACAGATGAGTGTAGAAGGAATAGGCTGCAGGGGGAGGGTCTGAAGATAAGAAGGTTAATTGGGAGACTAGTTATGAGGCTCTATAGGGTATCAATAAGGGCAATTTAGACCTGATTAGTATCACTGATAATATCCAAACTACCAGATTTGGAAGGTGAGGAAGAGCGTGCTCCATTTCCCATTTCAAACATCTTCCTGAAATCCTACTGTCAGAGATTCAAGCATTTTATTCTTTCAACAACTCCTTTTTTTTGACCAGGCAGTGTCATCAAGCATTATAAAGGATACAAAGATGACAAAGGAGAGGTCCTTTCCTTCCAGTGGAAGTAGTGATCAGACCATGGAGCAGTGGTATGACCTACACAGAGCTAAGTATTGTACAATAAAATGCATATGATGATAAGAATCAAAGGGAGGCATAAACTTAGAGCTCTCAGTGTCAAAGGAGGAAAAAATTACGTTTTACTGTTGGGGGTATTCCTTTCTGATCTTTTGTTGGAGGATAAATGGATATTGATAGGTGGAGTTGGGATGGAGAGCATTTTAGTAGAGGCAATAGCATGAACAAAGGCATCGAAATAGGAGACTTAGAGGCAACAATGCATATTTAGGGGAGGATGAATGAGCACTGGCGAGACAAGAAATCTGGGAAGAAAACTAAGTAGAGGAAGCAAAGCAGAGAAAAATACGAATTGACACGTTTTCCTTTTCAAATGGCAAAACTAGGGGCGGGGTGAGAGGAAGAGAGTCAATAGAAACTGCAGTCTTTCACAGATTGGTACAGATTTCCCTGACTGGTAAATAGCTATTGTGTTGACTTGAAGGGAAAGTAATTTTTGAAGGAAGATTATTATAAAGGCCGGCTCTAGTAGGGTGGAAGCTCTGAGCAGGGAGGAGGAAGAAGGCGCCTGGCAACTGGAGAGGGTACCGGTAAATATGAGGCAAAAGGGAAGTGTGACAGTCAGGTCCTCTATCCTTCATTTAAACTGAGATCACCCAACCCATAAGTCATCTGTCCTATCACTAATAAGTTTGTATCCCAATAAAATATGAGAATTCCTGGAGTGATAATATTAACTGCTCATTTATTAATTCGATTTTAAGAAATAAGGTGTTCCTGGTACAGAGAAGGCACCTAAACGTTTGTTTTATAAATGAATCTTGTTTGTTCAGGCTTTGTTTTGGAGGCTATATTTAGGAGATTATTCAAAACTGCACCACAAATCCTAGATCTACTATTAGTATTGATATTGGGATGCCCTGGTACCAATAGGTCTGCTTTTCCCCTTTAACGCTTTAGTTTCTGGACCCTCACACGTGTCCCTAGGATCCTTAGGAATAGCGGCGGGGTTGGGGGGTGTATGGCAGTTCGAGCATCCAATCACAGAGCGGGGAGGGGGTGGGGCCACGGCGTCCCGCCTCTCCCCCTAGACCGCCCACCCCACCTTCCCAAGACCCGCCCCTCTCACACCTGCGTGTCCCTCCACTCTGGGGCTGGTGCAATCTCTATTCCCTGCGCTAGCAGGGAAGGGGCGTGGCCTCACCTCTCGCGAGACCGCCTCCTGTGGCCTCGGCCGCTGCTCCCGGCAGCTGACTGGTCGCGCTTGCGCAGCCGCCATGTTCGGTTGCTATGCTGCGGCCTAGGAGACCGGGTGTGCTTGAGGGAGGAGGAGACGGAGGAGGAGGAGGAGGAGGAAGAGGAAGAAGAGGAGGCGGAGAGGGAGGGGGGTGACTGAGCGCCTCTTGCACTCTCACACACAAACCCTGCCCAGGATTGCCCGCCCGCTCCAGGCGTGCTGCGCGCTTTTCCGCTCCTCGCGCCCTCCTCCACATTGTTCTCTCAGGACTCCTGGGTCCCCAGGGGCTGAAACTGGGCCTGAGCTGGGGCAGGAAGAGATTTGGCCTTGGCCGAAGGGTCAGAGATCTGGGACCAGGCCCCCCGCTCCCTCCCCCACGCCGCTTTTGGGGGGGTGTGGATTATCTCATCCCCGCAGGGAGGTGGGAGAGGGCGCAGGCTGCCCGCCTCCCTGCCACTTCCCGGGCGGCGCTGGCCCGCGGTATCCCCGCAGCATGAGGTGGTGCTGGCGGCTCCCGGCCGTGGCGCGGCCGCTGCGGCGGCTGCCGCTCGGGGAGCGCTGAGGGAGCCCCCCGGAGCGGCGCGGCGCGGAGCGGCGGACGCGCTTCTCCCCGGTGCGCCCGGGCCTCGAGGTTTTTTTTTTCCTTCAGCCGAGAGGACGCGGCTGTGATACGAAGGTAAGAAGCTCTCGGGTCCCCGCCGGCCTTTCGGCCCTGCACGTCGTGTGCGAGGCTGTTACCTGGGGCGTGTGTGGCTCGTGGCGATGCCGAATAGGGCAAGCCAGAGGTACGGGGGTGATTTAAAAGGAAGGAAACAAGGACGCTTCTTTCTTCCCTTTTTTCTGGGACTTTTGCTCTTAGAGTTCCCAACGTTATAGTTGAAATCTGTTATGGGTGAACGAAGGAACAGGGATGGAATAGGTACGAAGAGGGATTGTATCACGGTACCTAAACTCTATGTCAGGCTTTAGACTCTTTAGAGTTTTCCATTGCTGGTAGAATTTTTGGTAGATTTTTAAAAAAAATTGGCTCATGAGCGCTTCTTGCTTGCTGCATGAGCACACTATCTCTACTATTGAAATTCTAAGCTTCCAATGCTTCTACCAGTATATGCTAGTATTTAGAAATCAGTAGTTGGGCCAAAAAAGTTGAGATATAGCTAAATAGATGAACCGATGCATTCCCCAGCGTTTCTTTAAAATGGAACAGTTTACAGTGGCACTGATGTACGTATGGATATTTCTGCGAAACTTAGAATGGGAGACTGTGTCTGGGCTTGCATCATAGAGTGACATCAGTATGCACAAGGACGATTTGCAGGATTTTTCAAAGCCTTGTTCTAGGAGGATCTGTCCTATCTGCAATAAAGCAGCTACTTTTCGAATATGAAATTTAAGTAATATTAAGCTTTTGTGACAAAATCTTGGGCTCCCTTGAAACAGCACAGCACGATAAAACATTTAAAACATCTATGGAGGGGAAGAAAAAGCCAATGTATCCGTCTTGTAATAGACGATTCTTGAGTAGAAAGAATACTGGAACAGTAAAAGCCAGGACATTTTTAAATCCTGGCTTTCTGAAGCTTAATATGCCAGAGTGGGGAAATTATTTCTCATTTTGTAAGGGGGGGAGGGGATGACCTTAAAATAAATGATTATTCAGAGCCCAAAATGCCCTTAATGGAATAGAGCTAGATACATCAGTTAAATTTTGAATTTGATGAATGTAAATTGAACTTTCTTTTAAAGGAAAAGAAAACTTTGAAAGCAAAAGTTTTGTATGGTACAGAACTACTTTATAGATTCATAAGAGTTAAGTCAGTTTGTGGATACCACCATTTTTTTTTGTCGGAATAAATTTCTGCTCCACTTACCATAATAGTTATTTTTGCATCTCTTAACATTTTTATGGCTCACATATCTTTATTTCATTTTGCATTTACACATATGCATGGTTTTTAATATGATCTTGAGTGATTTGTAAGAGCAACATGGTCTTTTTTGCATATAGTAATTGTGATTTAGCTAATCTGTTTTAAACATTTGGCAAGACATTTGAACACAAGGAGACATCACTGTTTTAGAGTTTTTAAAACTATTGAGTAGGTTTGTTTATTAAGTTAGAAAACCACGGATTCTTCAAAAAGCAGTAATAGATGAGAATGTGACTTTCTTATTGCCTGTTTTCTAAAATGTTAGCTGTGGAGGGATTGTATTAAATTTGTGGTTTTTTTTTTTTCCTTATGTCCTAATTGAATATCTTTAAAATACCTCTAGTAACATTGTTACTTTAAATTTATGACACCTGATTTCTAATTTAGGATAGGCATAAAACCAGCATTGATTGAATGCACTTGCTAAAAATACTTTCTGGGTCAGATGTACTTAGAATGCAGCCTCAGGAAAATTCGTTTGAACTAGTCTGTGACCAATGTACACTTCATCATTATTGAAGGATGTTAAAAAATTATAGAATTTCACAAACTAAATTTTATCAGTTCAGACAAAGGTGCCTAACTTTTATTTTAATGTATAAAATAGAATAGTTAAAAGTTTATGTGAAATAGTAATTTTAAAAAGTTTTTCCAATTTTTAAAAACTTATATGATCCCTGTAGACTGTTTTGTTAAACTCTGTGGTTTATATACTTAATATATTTTAGTTTTGTCTATTAAATATAATTGAGTTGTATAGTGACAGTATGTATGTGGAAATATTGTTATTGGTCTAGTATTTATTTATGACTTTGTTTACACTCAAAAAGGGGAATGTTGACCATGTGTTTTTGAGTGAATTATTTTTAAAGAACAAAGAGACTACCAGATAATTTCATAGAGGCACTGACATTGAGAATACTTTTTTCCTCCCTCAGAGAGTTAATTTGGTCACTTTTAAACAGCAGGAATACTTTTAAAAAAATTTGTAGGGATCTTAAGTTGTTTGGTGGATGTTTAAAGGGAAGTGGTTAAAAGTTCTTGAATTCTTTGTTACTTATTAGGTATGCAAAAATCGCTGACCTCACTAGAAATGAAAGTCTGTATGATTTAAAGTGGCTAAATAAGAATTGTTGCTCCTAAATAAAATTTGGTTATTGGTAGAAAAGCTGGTTACAGACTGAATTGAATTGTTGTTTTTTTGGGTTATTGTGTGTTATGAAGTTTTTAATATGTCGAGGTATGTTAAATTTACTGGCTCACTAGAATAAGCTGTGAAGCCTTGAAGATTGGCTTAGCATTCTGGAAATCCTTGTATTGTTTGCCAGGAAAGTACTGTAGGAGGAAGGTATTGTTATTTCTTCATTTAATATTCGATTAGTACAGATGGTGAGAAGGAATATAATGTAGAAGCACTGTGGGATATTTATTGGTGTGGAAGTCAGTTGTTTAAGAACAGCCTAATTTATTTTATATCCTTTACATGGGAAGTCAGTATAGTCAAATATAAAATGGAATGGGGGAAAACAGGAGGGAAAGTTTGTCACACTCTCTGTTTAGAGGTATTTTTCCCTCACATTAATTCTTTATTTCATTATTCCAAAGTAGAAACACTAGAAGAAAAGCTCAGGTTTTCATACTATGGACTATTTTGAGGGGAAGATATTAATTTGAGTGAGTTGTTGTGTTTATATCTTTTAACAAGGAGATTGTGTAGAGGAGTAGGGGGAAAAAAAAGACTCCAGAAGGGAAGAATAATAGTATTATTATCTGTTAAGTGTCATACAGGGTACAAGGGGTATTTCATGTTATCCCAGTTATTCATCAAGTACAATTTGTGAGGTATGTATTATTAATCCCCTGCCCTCCCCTGCCCCTGAAATAGAAGCAAAGAGAAATTAAATAACTTATCCAGAGTCATAATCCTAGTAAGTGGAATTCAGACCACATTTGTCTTACTCTAAAGCTTATTCTTTAGATCAGGGCTGTCCAATTAAATTTTCTGCATTGTGGAAATATTCTTCCCTCATGTCCCAACTTTAATGAGGTATAATTGTCAAATATGATAGAAATGTTCTTTTTCTGCACTGTTAGATATGGTAGCGATTAACCATGTGTGGCTGTAGAGCACTTGACATATGACTAGTGTGTGTGAGAAACTGAATTTAAAATTATATTTAGTTTTAATCATTTTAAATTTAAAATGTGGCTCACAAATACTAGCCATATCTGGTCTTGAATGTTATAGTGTTAGACAGCCTTAAGTCTTGCTTCCTATGAAATCTGAGTTCTAGAATGTAATCTTCCACAAGTTTGTGTATGGCATTAGGCATGTTATTTTTGTTATAGAGTCTCCATTTAACCTATTGTGAAAATGGTGGGGTTGTCATTAAAAGATTATTTCCAAGGTCCCTTCTTGCTCTAAAGTTCAGTAATTTTTATTAAAATGTTCAGTGGCTCTTAATGCTCACAAACATCTGAGAGTCTCCCCACTGCAGTGTGCCCATCCTTCATATAAGAATTTTTATTCAGTCATTTTCTTTTTAACAATATGTATAAAGCACACATACAGAATAACGGATTACACACACACACACACACATATAGTTGTTTGTTGAAAATATTGGGTAACCCAAGGCAGTGCTGTATGTTGGAACAAAGTTTGAATCTTTAAAAGGTCGCATTTCAGCAAGCCATCTTCCCACTTAAGAATATATAGAGTTCCCTGGTGCTTATCAAATTCATTCTGAATTTATCTGCTGGGCCTTGAAGACTTTCCCCAGTTTCATCTCACTTAAGCAGTTTCTCATTTTTGTTTTAAAAAAGAAAAAGTTCTTGTTTTTCCCGCCACCATTGTTTCCTCAGTTTAAACATCCCCCAGTCCATCTCCTTTAAGCTGTTCTCAAAATTCACCTTTTCTGGAAGAATGATGCTTAATCCAGTTGTAAAGATCAGGCTTTGAGTCCTGGTAACACCACCTGGGGTTAATATGCTTGCTCAGATACAGTTTAGTGTATCTTCCTACAGTTTTTCTTAAGTTTTTATGTTACCTACTAAATGTAAGAAAATTAAAAACAAGGCTTGCTTAGTTTGTGTTGCTTTATGAGTTTAGCTTGTTAAATTCAGCGATTCCCTTTTTAAAAGTTACTGATTTAAAAAAGTGATAAATACTGTAACAACATTTATTGGTAATCACCATTGTACTATTTTTTATTCCTCCTAGACAGTTGTCAATACTTATATATGTTATATATAGATATATAGTGTGTATAGCTGTATATTTTTCCTGGAAAATTGTGTGGTCAAGGTATAATTTTAAGTCTAATACAATGGAAACATTGTCTAGTGGAGGCCTTACAATGTAGGAAAAACATCACAGGCTTTGGGTGTCAGATCTGGTTTGGAATCTAGTCTCAAAAACCTTGGGCATATCAGAGAAAACATTCAACCTTTGACCTAACTAATGTATTAACATACGTGAATAGAGCACAGTGAACCCCAATATAAAGTATATCTACAAGACACTAATTAAAAAAAAAAAAAAAGCTATAGCCGGGCACAGTAGCGCACACCTGATTAGCACTTGGGATGCTGATGCAGGAGGATCACGAGTTCAAAGCCAGCCTCAGCAATGGTGAGGCACTTAGCAACTCAGTGAGACCCTGTCTCTAATAAAATACAAAAAAGGGCTGGGGATGTGGCCCAGTGGTCTAATGCCCCTGAGTTCAATCCCCAGTACCAAAAAACAGCTATAAGTTGCATAAAGATCAGTAGGGTAACAGGGAAGGAAAGAGGGAGAGTGCTAGGGACTGAATTAGAACAAATTATATTTCACGCTTTTGTGATTATGTCAAAATATATCCTACTGTTTTATATAACTACAAATAATTAAAAAAAAAAAAAAACCAACAGCTGGGATTGTGGCTCAGCGGTAGAGTGCTCGTGCGAGGCCCGCGTTTGATCCTCAGCACCACATAAAAATAAATGGGTTGTGAACAACTAAGGCAAATAAATAAATATTAAAAAAAAAAAAAAACCCTTGGGCAAATTATGTAACATCTGAACCACCTGGCCTTTTATTGTGGAGATTAAGATTACATATATGAAGCATCTAGCACTGTGTTTAAATAGATGATCAATAAGTAGTTGGTATTAATATTTTTTCCATTTTCCTATTCCCATGTTCATGAAGTTTAAATGTTTGCTTAAACTCAGGTGATATTCCATAACTGATTTAGTTGTTTGTCTCTTGTTAAACTTTTAGAAAGTTTCCTCAGTCTAAAACTGTAAGACTGGGATAATGGTCCAGGGTTATGCCAAATCTCTCTTAAAAAATACTTACAATGGGTAGTCTTGTTTTGAAAAAGATGTTAATTTGATTGTATAGTTTTGCTTTGCTGTTTTAATTAATGTATCTTTGAAATTTTGTGTTTATTGGGAAATGATGTTGTAAGCATTTGTTTACCTGTTAATTAAACAAACATTTAAATGTTTGTTAGAGTGAGAGCAGTGGCATACAAGTAAATAAGGCATGATTCTTGTCCTTGAGCTCAGATTCTAGAGTGGTAACACATGTCAACAAACAATTCAGAGTGACAGTGAAATAAGATCTGGAGGAAATGAGAACTGGTATTTGGATATGGTCTTGAAGGACGAGTTGGAATTGATCTGGGTAGAGAGAACAGCGTGTACAAAAAGAAGTATGAAAGGGTACGTAGGGTGTTTGGAGAAATACAAGTTGTCTTGTATATGTTCATCTCTTGATAGGTGTGGTGTCTGCTCTTGTGTGTGAATGTGTGTGTGCTTATGTGTTGTCTATTGAGGGAGACAATCCTAGTGAAGATATCTTATGTTTGGGCAATGAATGGGGTCATAGTAAGACCTTTGAAATAGAGCTGCCTGTTGGGCGTATTGGAGCCATAGGATGGTTTCTTTTGGCTTCACAGAGTCGTCTTGGTTTATCCCATTGTGCTAAAAAATTATTTTGGTGCCAACTTGGGAAAAGGATTGTGAAAAACAGTGTTAGGGAGTTTATCCATTCACTCTTGGCAGTCCCACTTTGTAGTCAGGAATAAAATGAATACCAAGTTCTAAAGCAAGCACAAAGAAGCTCAAGTCAAAGTCCCCCCTTCCTCCCCTTCTTCTACCCACTCCTTAGTATTTACTTCTTCATTGTTGTTGTGTGTGTGTGTGGGGTGGTACTTTTTGGTACACCTATGTGGGAAATCAGCATTAACAATTAGGATATTTGAACAAGGGAATAATAAGATTAGATGTAGGTTTTGAAAGGTAACTCCTGACTTCTAGGTAATGATATAACGATGTAAGGATGGTGCAAGGATTAGGTTAGAAATGGAGTAGGGAGACAAGTAAGGATGCTCTTACAGTGGTAAGTGAAGGATAATAAGGCTAGAAATGGGGAAATAAGAATGTGAGATTAGAACTGCAAACTGATTGTGTAGTTTCATTAGAGCTAAGAGTTAATTTGGATATGGGGGAAGGAGGCAAAAAGTTGAAAATGTTGCTAAGATTTGTTCTTTGGCCACTTTTCTCCTTTGAGAAGGCCAAATAATTTTTATTGAGCACCTTCAGTGAGCCAAGTATTTTGCGGGGCACCAAGGTTGTCATGAGTCCTTACTGGATTTTTAAAAATTAACATTTTGAAATTCAAACCTAATGAAAAGTTTCAAGTCAAGTAGTTAGAGCTCATGAACTGTCTATTTAGTTCATTTGCCCATTCAAACCAATTTTTTTTTTTTTTTTTGTGGTACCGGGGATTGAACTCAGGGGCACTCGACCACTGGGTCACATCCCCAGCCCTTTTTTGTATTTTTTATTTAGAGACAGGGTCTCACTGAGTTGCTAAGTGCCTCACCATTGCTGAGTCTGGCTTTGAACTCGCAATCCTCCTGCCTCAGCCTCCCAAAGTGCTGGGATTACAGGCGTGCGCCACCGCGCCCGGCTCTCAACCAATTTTTAACAAGGTATATACTATGTGTGTACCCAAGATGAGCCTGCAATGTTTTGTTGTGCCTAACTTACTGTAGCAGGCTTAGTAAAGACTTCCTTTCTACATTTCCAGGGGTAACCTTGGCATATCTTTTTTCTTTTTCTTTTTTTTAAATATTTTTATTTATTTGCTTTAGTTGTACACAACATGTTTTATTCAGTGCGTTTTATTTGTACGTGGTGCTGAAGATTGAACCCGGGTCGCCCACGCGCTAGGCGAGCGCTCTACCGCTGAGCCACAATCCCAGCCCTCTTTTTTCTTTAAAAAAAAATTTTTTTTTTTTTAGTTGTAGGTGGGCCCAGTACCTTTATTTTATTTATGTGGTGCTGAGGTTCGAACCCAGGGCCTCATACATGTGACATGAGTACTCTACCACGGAGCCATAGCCCCAGCCCCGGCATATCTTTTTTCTATGTCTAATTGGATTCTTTAAAAAAAATTTTTTTTGACGTTCTTTATTGGTGTATTGTAGTTGTACATAATGATGGGGTTTGTTGTTACATATTGGTACATGTGCACAAGATAACAATATTATTTGGCCAGTATCACTCCTTAGCACTTCTCTCCCCCCTTCCTCCTTCTGTTCCCTAGTCCCTTTTCTATACTGATCTCCTGTCATGGGATCCCAGCCCCACCCCCACCACCTCTCTTCCTTTTTTCTCTCTAGCTTCCACATATGAGAGAAAAATATGCCATCCTTGACCTTCTGAGTTTGGCTTATTTTGCTTAACATAATTAATGATCTCAAGTTCCATCAATTTTTCTGCAAGTGGTATAATTTCATTTTTCTTTATAGCTGAATAGAACTCCATTGTGTATATGTACTACATTATCTTTATCCATTCATTCACTGATGGACACCTAGGCTGATTTCATAGTTTGACTGTCATGAATTGTGCTGCTGTAAACATGGGTGTATGATCATGTATCCCTATGTATGATGATTTTACTTCTTTAAGATAAATACTGAGGAGTGATATAGCTGGGTCAAAAGGTGGTTGCATGCCTTGTCTTTTGAAGAAACTCCATACTGATTTCCATAGTGCTTGTACTAATTTACAGTCCCACCAAACAGTATAAAAGTGTTCCTTTTTCACCACATCCTCTCCAGCATTTATTATTAATAAATAATAAATTGAACTCAGGGGCATTTAAACAGTGAGCCACAAGCCTCAGCCCCCCCAGCTGCTAGAATTACAGATGTGCACCTCTGCACCTGGCTATTATTTGTATTATTTTTTTTAAAATTTTTTTTGTAGTTGCAGGTGGACGGAATGCCTTTATTTGTTTTATTTTTATGTGGGGCTGAGGATTGAACCCAGTGCCTCACGCATGCTAGGCATACGCTCTGATACTGAGCTACAGCCCCAGCCGTATTTGTATTCTTTTTTTTTTTTAATTTAATTTTTTTTTTAGTTGTTGATGGACCTTTATTTTATTTATTTATTTATTTATTTATATGCAGTGCTGAGAATCGAACCTAGCGCCTCACACATGCCAGGCAAGCGCTCTACCACTGAGATACAACTCCAGCACCCCCGCCCCCGCCCCCCATTTGTATTCTCTTTTTTTTGGTACTGGAGATTGAACTCAGGGGCACTCGACCACTGGGCCATATCCCCAGCCTTTGTGTGTGTGTGTGTGTGTGTGTGTATTTTATTTAGAGACAGGGTCTCACTGAGTTGCTAAGTGCCTCACCATTGCTGAGGCTGGCTTTGAACTCTCGATGCTTTTGCCTCAGCCTCCCAAGTGCTGGGATTACAGGCATGCACCACCACGCCCAACTCCATTTGTATTCTTGATGATTGCCTTTCTGACTGATGTGAGATGAAATCTCAGTAGTTTTGATTTGCATTTCCATAATTGTTAATGATGTTGAATTTTTAAAATATATTTGTAGTACATTTGTATTTCTTCTTTTGACAGGTTTTAATTCAGTTTGCCCATTTATTAATTGGGTTGTATGATTTTTTTTTCTTTATATATTCTAGACATTAGAGCTCTTTTTTGCGAGGGTGGGGAGCACTGGGGATTGAACTCAGGGACACTTGACCACTGAGCCACAGCCCTATTTTGTATTTTATTTAGAGATTGGGTCTCACTGAGTTGCTAGCTTCTCGCTTTTGCTGAGGCTGGCTTTGAATTTGGGGATCCTCCTGTCTCAGCCTCCTGAGCTGATGGGATTACAGGCATGTGCCACCGCACCCAGCTAGGTATTAGACCTCTTAGAAGATTAGAGAGCAAAGATTGTCTCCCAGCAGAGACCGCTGCCAAAGCCTGGTGGTCTTTCCTCTAAGCAGCCTGTGCCGCTTCCCCCTCCCCCACGCTGCTGTCGCCTGGAGGTTTTCTCTTCTGAGCTGCAGATGCCACACTTACCTACACTGCTGCCTCAATTGCCCGCTCCTACCTGTTGTCACCTGGAGGTCTTTTCTCCAGGGACTGCTACTACTGGTGCTGCTACTGCCAATGGTTCTTTTGGTGCCACTGCCCTGGACTGCTGCTGCTGCTGAACCACTGCTGCTGACCTCCAGAGGTTTGCTACCAGAGTGCCCACAGGTTTGATTTCATGTGGCCGCCTATACATCTTGGGATGCAGGCCAGTGCCTGGTGGGGCCAGGGTGCCAGCCACTTTGCTGCAAGCTGCCTCTGTTTGGGGACACCAGTGGGGGGACCTGGAGGTCCAGTGTTAAAGTGCCTGCAGGATTGGCTGTGCCTGGAGTCTTCCTGTTAGTTGACTGCCATCTTGCAGTGTTTTTTCAGGGTTGCTCCTCTGTGAGTGCATCCCTGGTGATCTCCCTGCAAATTAGAACAGCATGGGTCTACAACGTGGCCAAGCTTGCGGTATCTGAAATCCAGATTGGTGGGATGGTAGCTGGGTCTGTGTGGCAGTCCTATGAAGAATCAGACAGGACTGAGAAAACTTTGAACTCTAAAGCAAGCAGTTGTTCAGTTTTCCACTGAGGTTTCTCCCCCACCCCCTTTGATTTGCTTCTGCTTTTAAATACCCTCCCCTTCTCTAGCATTTTCTACTATTTTGGGGTCCAGGTATTTTTCATGCATCAGTTTGTTGAGGATTGTGGTTTATGGATGGTATTTTGCAGTTTTATTGTGTATTCTTATATTTTTAATTTTTTATTGTATATAATTTTCCTCTCAATTGTCTGTTTTCCTGGATTCTCTATATTTTTCTCTCACTAACAGTTAGTCTCTGTCAATTCCTCTTCCACTCTTACTGTAGATTTTTGCTTCTGGCTTCTCTCCTCCTCTGTCATGAACATTGTGTCCTGTACCACTTCTGTTCTCTCTGTCCAACATTTGGAATTGTAAATCCTTTTAGCAAATTTGCTGTGCATAGTGGGGACTGTAATTGAACTCTTTATTTCTGTTTGTTGTGAAAAAACTGGAAGTCTTGATAGGATCTAGTGGATTTGGGGCTGGCTGTATGTTGTTTGCATTGAGTGCTGTTGATATTGGTCTGCCCCCTTGAAGGCAAGGTGCTGGAAACCTTCAGGGACACCATAAGTCTTCAGAGTAGAATTTGTGCTGCCTTAGATCCATACAGATGGGAAAACACACGAAAACATGAAAAAACAAAGGAATAAAGCGCCCCAAACAAATCAAGATGCTCCAATGACAGAATCCACTGACAACATGCAGAAGACATGTCAAGAGAGGTAGTTTAGAATGTACATAGTTAAACTGGTCTGCAAATTAAAGGATAGTATAAGAAATGAAATCAAAGAAAAAACACAGGGAGTGAAAGATTACTTCAATAAAGAGAGATTGTGGAAAAAACCAAGCAGAAATCCTTGAAATGAAGGAATCTATAAACCAAATTATAAACTTAATGGAGGACATCAACAGGGTAGACCTCTTAGAAGACAGAACCTTGGGCAATGAGAACAAAACATATAATCTTGAAAATAAGAGTTGACCATGCAGAGAAGATGGTAAGAAACCATGAACAGAATATCCAAGAATTATGTGATTACATGAAAAGACCAAATTTAAGACTTATCGGGATAGTTGAAGGAGCAGAGATATGAACTAAAGGAATGCACAATCTTTTCAATGATATACTATTGGAAAATTTCCCAAACCTAAAGAAGGAAATGGAAAATCAAATACAAGAGGCTTATAGAACCCCAAATGTATGAAATTACAGCAGATACATATAATGAGAATGACTAACACAGAGAATAAAGGTAAAATCTTAAAGGCCATGAGGGAAAAGAAAATCAAATTACATATAGGGGGAAACCAATTCGGATCTCAACTGATTTCTCAACCCAGACTCTCAAAGCTAGGAGGTACTGGAATAATATATTTCAAACTCAGAAAGAAAATGGATGCCAACCAAGAATTTTTTATCCAGCAAAATTAAGTTTCAGATTTGAAAATGAAATAAAAACCTTCCATGGTAAATAGAAGTTAAAAGCATTCGCAACTAGAAAGCCTGCACTATAGAACATTCTCAGCAAAACATTCCCTGAGAATGAAGTGGGGGAAAAAATAGATGAACTTTCAGCCATGCTAACGAAGAGAAAGAAAAAACTCAAATTACTAAAATTCATAATGAGCAGGGTGTAGTGGTGTTTGCCTCTAATCCCAGCACTTGGGAGGCTGAGGTGGGAGGATCACAAGTTTAAAGCCAGCCTCAGCAATGGTGAGGCACTTAGCAACTCAGTGAGACCCTGTCTCTAATAAAATACAAAAAAAAAAAAAAAAATTCGTGATGAAAAAGGAAATATCACAATGGACACTTGCAGGAGCCCTGTTTGGGGATTGACTTGAATTGCGGTTGACTATGAGCCGTGGAGATTTGGGCATTGTCGCCTCCCGTAGTCTCACGGGACTTGTTGCAGGATCTCGAGTGACTTGGCCGAAATTGCTGATCGGGTCAGCGCCATTTTAGTGGTGTGTTTGGCGTGTGTTTGTCGTTGTTAGAACCAGAGAGAAAAGTTTTCAGAATAAAAAGCTGTTTGTCTCCAGTTCGCCTCTAAACTTCTTCCCGCGGCCCCGTTGCTCCAAGCACTTCAGGCGGCAACAGACACTACTGAAATACAGAAGACAATCAGAAACTATTTTGAAAATTTATACTCCAATAAAATATAAAATTTTGAAGACATCAACAAATTTCTAGAGACAAATCAGGATGACATACAATTTAAACAGATCAATTTCAAGCAGTAAAATAGAAGACGCCATCAAAAGCCTACCAATAAAGAAAAGCCCAGGATCAGATGAATTCTCAGCTGAGTTCTGTAAGACCTTCGAAGAAGAATTTACACAAATACTCCTCAAATTATTCCATGAAATAGAAAAGGATTAGCTCATTCTATGAGGCAAATATCACTCTGATACCAAACCAGACAAAGACATCAAAGAAAGAAAACTTCAGACCAATATCCCTGATGAACATAGATGTAAAAATTCTTAGTAAAATTCTAGCAAACCGCATACAAAAACATATTAAAAAGATAGTGTACCACCAACAAATAGGGTTCATCCCAGGATGCTTGCAAGGTTGGTTCAACATGCAGAAATCAGTAACATCACATCAATAGACTTAAAAACAAGAATCATGATCATCTCAATAGATGCAGAAAAAGCATTTGATAAAATACAGCACCCCTTCATTTTCAAAACACTAGAAAAAACTAGGGATAATAGGAACATACGTCAATATCATAAAAGTTGTATAGGCTAATCCCAAGGCCAACATCATTCTAAATGGAGAAAAATTGAAAGCATTCCTTCTAAAAACTGGAACAAGACAAGAATGCCCTCTTTTACCACTTCTATTCAACATTGTCTTGAAACTCTAGCCAGAGCAATTATGAGAAAGAAAGTAAAGGGATTATGAATAAGAAAAGAAAAACTCAAACTTCATTTGCCGATGACATGATTCTATATTTAGAAGAGCCAAAAAATTCCACCAGAAAACTTCTAAAACTCATAAATGAATTCAGCAAAGTAGCAGGTTATTAAATCAACACCCATAAATCAAATACATTCCTACATATCAGTGACTAATCTACTGAAAGAGAAAGTAGGAAAACTGCCCCGCACACAATAGCCTCAAAAAAATTAAAATACATGGGAATCAATATTAACAAAAGAGGTGAAAGACCTCGACAATGAAAACTACAGAACACTAAAGCAAGAAATTGAAGAAGACCTTAGAAGATGGAAGGACCTCCCATTCTCTTGGATAGGCAGAGTTAATATTGTCAAAATGGCCATACTACCAAAAGTGTTATACAGATTTAATGCAATTCCAAAAAAAATCCCAAGGACGTTCTTCATAGAACTAGAAAAGGCAATCATGAAATTCTTTTGGAAAAATAAAAAACCCAGAATAGTCAAAGCAATCCTTAGCAAGAAAAGTGAAGCAGGAGGCTTCACAGTACCAGACCTTAAACTATACTACAGAGCCATGGTAACAAAAATGGCATGGTATTGGCCAAAACAGACATGTAGACCAATGGTATAGAATAGAAGACACAGAGGCAAACCCACATAAATACAGTTATCTTATACTAGACAAAGGCACCAAAAACATTCACTGGAGAAAAGATGGCCTATTCAACAAATGGTGCTGGGAAAACTAGAAATCCATATGTAACAAGATGAAATTAAGGGCTGGGGTTGTGGCTCAACAGTACAGCGCTTGCCTAGCACCCGTACGGTGCTGGGTTCGATCCTCAGCACCACGTAAAAAAATAAATAAACTACAACTAAAAAACATATAAAAAAATGAAATTAAACCCGTCCCCTGACCCTGCACAAAACTCAAGTCAAAGTGGGTCAAAGACTTATGCACTAGACCAGAGACCCTGCACCTAATAGAAGAAAAAGTAGGCCCAGATCTTTACCATGTCAGCTTAATAAGACTCCTAAAGTGCAAGAAGTAAAATCAAGAATTAATAAATGGAAATGGATGGATTCAAACCGAAAAGCTTCTTCTCAGCAAAGGAAACAATAAAAAACGTGGAGAGCCTACAAGAATGGGAAAAAATCTTTACCACATGCACCTCAGATAGAGCATTAATCTCCAGGATATATAAAGAACTCAAAAAACTTAACACCAGGGCCTGGGGGTATGGCTCAGTGGTAGAGCGTTCGCCTAACACGTGCGCGGCCCAGGTTCGATCCTCAGCACCACGTAAACATAAATGCATTGCATTGTGTACAACTAAAGCAAATAAATAAATAAATATTTAAAAAAAACTTAACACCAAAAAAAAAAAAAAAAAAAAAAAAAAACCTAATCAGTAAATGTGCTAAGGAACTGAACAGACACTTCACAGAAGAAATACAATTGAGCAACAAATATATGAAAAAATATTCATCTTTAGCAATTAGAAAAATGTAAATCAAACCTACTCTAAGATTCCATCTCACTGTGGGCAATGGCAGTCATCAAGAATAGAAGCAACAATAAATATTTGTGAGGATGTGGGGAAAAAGGTACACTCATACATAGGTGGTCGGAATGCAAATTGGTGCAACCACTCTGGAAAGTGTAATGGAGATTCCTCAGAAAACTAGGAATGGAACCACTGTGTGACCCATCTATCCTACTCCTTGGTTTATACCCTCTTAAAATCAGCATACTACAGTGATGCAGCCATATCAATGTTATAGCAGCCCAATTCATAATAGCTAAACTATGGAACCAACCTATGTGCCCTTCATCAGAGGACTGGATAAAGAAAACGTGGGGTGTGTGTGTGTATGTATGTATATATATGTGTGTGTGTATATATATATGATGGAATATTCCTCAGCCTTAAAGAAGAATGAAATTATGGCATTTGCTGGTAAATGGATGGAGCTGGAGAATATCATGCTAAGTGAAAGTCAATCCCAAAAAACCAAAAGCCGAATATTTTCTCTGATGTGCAGATGCTAATTCACAATGGGGGCAGGGCTAGGGAAGAATAGAGTTACTTTAGGTAGAGAGGAGTGAAGGGAGGGGAGAGGTAGAGGGGTAGGAATGGTCGTAGAATGAATCAGACATTATTACCCTATATGCATATATAACTATGTGACTGGTGTGATTCTACATTATGTACAACCAGAAGAATAAGAAATTATACTCCATTATATATGATGTATTGAAGTGCATTCTGTCATGTGTAACTAATTAAAACAAAAAATAAAAAAAATTTTTCTCCTATTTTGTAGTTCTCTAGTCACATTCTTAACTGGTAATCTCATTATTCCTTTGCTGTACAGAAGCTTTTTAATTTGATGCCATCCCATTTATTACCTCTTGGCATTATTTCCTGAGCTTTAGGAGTCCTGTTGAGAAAGTCATTATACCTATATGTTGGAGTGTTGACCCTATGTTTTCTTCTAGGAGTTGCATAGTTTCTGGTCTAATTCCTAGGTCTTTGAATCATTTTGAGTTGATTTTTGTGTGGAGTGGGAGATATAAGGGTCTAGTTTCATTTCTTTTATATATGAATAACCAGTTTTCCCTGCACTCATTTGTTAGAAAGACAGTCTTTTCTCCAGTGTGTACTTTTGGCACCATTGTCAAGGATCAGATGACTTTAGATGTGGTTTTATGTCTGTGTCTTCTATGCTGTACCATTGGTCTATATCCATTTTTATGCCAGTACCATGCAGTTTTTGTTACTGTAACTCTTTGGTATAATTTGGTATTATAATGCCTCCAGTAGTGCTTTTTTTTTTTTTTTTTTTTTTTTTTTTTTGCAAATAAAAGTTTTATGCTTTGTTTTTGTACTTGATTATATTAAATGTATGGCCTAACGTTTTTTAAATTTAATTTAATTTGTTACACGTGGTTTTAGGGTGCAATTCCTTTCATATTATATATAAAGAGCACAGTTTTCCAAGTCATTGGTTTTACACAAAGTATTTTCATACCATTTGAGTTTTTATACATGAACTTAGTATACTGATGTCCAACTCCTTCTGCCATTGTTCTTTTTTTTTGGCTTAGAATTGCTTTGGCTATTCTGGTCTTTTCTTCTAGATTTTTAAAGACTTTTTTTCTAGTTCAGTGAAGAATGTCATTGGTATTTCAGTGGGGTTTAATTGGATTCTTAAGTTTCAGTGAAACTACCCAATCATCTCTCATTGCTGGTCCTTCATTTTCATCCCAGTTTCTTCATTTCAGGGAAACGCAGTATTGGTAATCTCATTTGACTGTTTCTCAACCATTTGAGAGCAAGTTGTAGACACATTACTTATCACCCCTGAATATTCTACTATATATTTACCAAACAATGAAGTCTTCTACATAACTATCAAATCGGGAAATTAACATTGATACAATACTAACTTTAGATCTGTAGATACCATTCAAGTTTTCCCAGCTATCCCAACAGTATTTCTTTTTTGTCCAGAATCCAATTTAGAATCACTCATTGCCTTCAACTATGTCTCTTTGGTCTTCTTTAGTTTTCTTCTACATCTTTGTGTGTGTGCGCGCGCACTGGGGATTGAACCCAGGGCTTCAACCACTGAGCCACATCTTCAGCCCTAATCTTCTTTAGAACACTTCCTCAGTATTTCTGTGTTTTATGGTCTTGATAGTTTTTTTTTTTTTTTATAACAGTGCAGTCCTATGTAACATGTCCCTCTATACAGTGGTAACTCTCATGTAGACTGAGTGCATTGTTTGCCAGAATACCATAGAAATAAGGATGTGGGGTTTTTTTGGTTGTTGTTTTTTTCTTGTGGTACTGGGGATTGAACCCAAGATTACTGAGCTACGTCCCCAGCCCATTTTTAAAATTTTGAGACTGGGTCTTGCAAAGTTGCCAAGCTGATGTGGAACTTGCAGTCCTCCTGCCTCCACTTCTCAAATCTCTGGAATTACAGGCATACACCACAGTGACTGGTTCATGATGTGCTGTTCTTAGTGCAACTAGAAGACTTACAGTGTTATACAACCATGGGTGGTGTTTAACCTTGAACACCTTGTAAGTTCATGTTTCTCTACTGTGAAGTCATTGTTTTTCCTTTTTTCTTTTTGTGATATTGGGGATCCAACCCAAGACCTTATGCTAGGCCCACTGAGCTACATTCCCAGTTCCCACTTTTCTTTTTGCAATTGATAATTCTTAGGTGGGAAAATATCCAAGACTGTGCCAATATTTCTCATCAGACCTCTTAACTACCATCATTTGGGTCCTCTGGTGACTCCTGTCTGAATTAGCCATCATTGTGAAGGCTGCCATCTATATTAGTTGGTGTTCTACTGAAAGATTTTCTCCTTTTCCAGACTTTATTTTTAAAAAAATCATTCATTTTAATATATACTTAGGAAAATTTTGTTCCTATTTGGTGATTCTTATTAGTTAGTTACTGGAATTTTAATTTTATTCTAATATTCAAATTGTCCCAGATTTTGCTAGGGCATGCTGTTAAGTCCTTGCAGGGTAGGGAATTTCTCATTTAGTCTTTTTTAAAACTCATTTAATCAGAACAAGAATTGATAGAAAGGTATTACCCCCAGTTTTAAAAGGAGAACTAAGATGAAACTCAGAAAGGTGTGTATCAGAACTAAGATGAAACTCAGAAAGGTGTGTATCGTTGGGTATGTTACTATTTAAATACCAAATATTTTGAATTCAGATTTGTCTGATACTGAAACATCTTTTTTCTCCTATATTGCATAGCCTTTGACTACCTATGTATGTATAGTTTAGAATCCAAAGTGACAGAATTTAAGGTTGTATGGGTGTGACTGACACAGCTTATTAAGTGTGTATGAAGTTAAAAGAGGGTCACTAAGGGTCTAACCACCATCATTGAAAGAGTAAGCATTATCAGAAGAGAAGACAACGGAATAGTGTGGTAAGAGAGAGAAGAGTATCTGGTTGTGTGGTAGAAAGTGGTAAAGTAGGGAATTTCAGGAAGGTGTCAAATGCTGCTAAGAGAAAGAAGACCAAAAGTGCTTTGAATGTGACTATTGGGAAGTTGATGACTTTAGTTGGGTGGTTTTCATGTGTATTAGGCAGGCTACCTATTTCAGAATCATTGGGATATTGATTAAAAATATAAATTCCTCAGGTCTCAAGAGTTTGCAGATTCTTAAGAGTAGTTGGGGAGCATGGAGGTGGTAGCATAGGAAGTCTGCTGAAATGCTGCTAAGATTCTTTTGGGGCATATTCATTTGAGGTTTGTTGCTTTAGCAGAAGAGTTACATATAGGGTCATGGTAAGAAGTGAAATCGTGAAAACTAGACAAATACAGAATATAAACTAGACAACTTTTCATGAAATTTGACCATGAAGGGAAGAAGGAGTATTTCTGGGTCATGGAGGATGGGGTGATAGCATCAAGAAAAAAAATGTATATATATATATTTTAAGGTTACATACATCTTAGCATTTGTTAAGATTAAGGGAAAGAAACTAGTGGTTATTTGAAAGATGGTTAAACAAACCATATAGCAATACTCGCTATTAAAAAAATTGTCCTGAATGAATTTTAGTAGGTATCTGGGATAACTCTCTGCCCTCCTTTCAAATTATTGCCACCTTATTGTGGGTTTTGGAGTTGTCAAAATGTCATGTAGCCGGCATAGTGGTGCACACCTGTTAAATCCAATGGTTTGGGAGGCCAAGGATCATGAGTTCGGAGCCAGCCTTAGCAATAGCCAGGTGCTAAGTAACTCAGTGAGACCCTGCCTCTAAATAATACAATACAATAAAAAAAGCATTGGGAATGTGCCTCAGTGGTTGAGTGCCCCTGAGTTAAATCCCTGGTACTTTCCCCGCCCGCCAAAAAGGGTTCATTGTTAACCTTATTAGTTAATTTTATATGTTACACAATTAACATTTTCTTTCACTTATTTCTAAAAAACATGAATTCTAAGAATATTCTTGTATATAGACAAGTCTCCAATAGTACAATTTAAAAAATGATATACAGAATTGGAAATTACTTCAGATAGAAAGCATTTAGCCGATCTATACTTAATTTGAGCACTAGCTAGGTACCAATAACAGTGTTTGGCATTGTGGATACAGAATTGAATAAGGCATAATTTTATCAGGAGGTCATTGTAAAGGACGGTAATCTTCAGTGGAACTCAGAATCTAATGTACAGCTGAAAATGGTGTAGGTCAGCTATAGTTAACTATGTTTTAGCATACAGCTAAGGTACGCACAGGTAAGTCTTAGTTATTAAGTTATTAGGACTTCAGTGTTTTTGTTATTTTAAAAATTTTAGTTTTTTTCCATTTTTGAATTGGTATTAATATGACTACTTAGTTCAAAATTCATAATAATATGAAAAGGTATATGTTGAGAAGTCTCAATGTTACTCGTCCTTCCCTTCTCTTTATAGGTAACCCGTTTTATTTCTTTATATATTCTATAGTATTTATGCAGATAGAAACAAATACACATCTAGATTATTATTATTATTATTATTATTATTATTATTATTATTTTTTTGTACTGGGGATTGAACTCAGCGGCACTAGACCACTGGGCCACATCCCCAGCCCTTTTTTGTATTTTATTAGAGACAGGGTCTCACTGAGTTGCTAAGTGCCTCGCCATTGCTGAGGCTGGCTTTGAACTCGCGATCCTCCTGCCTCAGCCTCCCAAAGTGCTGGGATTACAGGCGTGCGCCACCGCGCCCGGCTTAGATTATTTTTTACCCTACCTTTCTACATTCAAAGTAGTTTACTATGTTAATGTTTTATACCGTGTATGTTTTTTCATTTAAATATACCTTGGAAATAATTTTTGACTTTAGTGTTCAGAGAGCTCCCCTGTCCTTCCTTCTATCCAACATAGTGACATGTTCTATTGTATAGATATGCTGTTTTTTAAATAATATTTTTAGTTGTAGATAGACACAATACCTTTGTTTTATTTATTTATTTATTTTTATGTGGTGTTGGGGATCAAACCCAGGGCCTCATACATGCTAGGCAAGTTGCTCTACCACTGAGCTACAACCTCAGCCTTAGATATACTGTTAAGCTAACTTATTCTGAATATTTAAGGTTTTACTACACTTGGGTTCTTACATCCTTCTCCTTGTGTAACTTATTTGTTTTAACCTCTTTTCTGTATGAATTGGGCTCCCATGAGGCATTGTGCGTTAATGGTTTGCTCGACTTTCTGTACCTGAAATCCTCTAATGCCTCGTGGGACCAACCTTTCAACCTTTGTGGCCAAGCCAGACTTTACCCTCCTTATTTTAGTTGCTTACATGAAAAATGGTAGAAAAAGAGAAACGGGTGAAACTAATGTTTGTTAAACTCTACTGGTTGTTTTTAAATATGATATTTAATTTAATTCAGTAACCCTATGGAGTAGGAGGTGGTAGTCTGGTTTTACAGATGAAGAAGTTGAAACTCAAAAAATGGAGTTGTCCATGGGGCTGGGGTTGTGGCTCAGAGGTAGAGTGCTCGCCTAGCACTTGCGCGGCCCGGGTTTGATCCTCAGCACCACGTAAACATAAACGCATTGCGTTGTGTACAACTAAAGCAAATAAATAAATATTTTTTTAAAAAAATGGAGTTGTCCAGACTTTTACAGCTTAAAAATATCAGGTTGAGGTTTTTTGTTTGGTTTTTGTTTGTTTGTTTGTTTTGTGGTGCTGGGGATTGAACCCACAGCATTGTGCATGGGAGGCAAGCTACCAACTGAGCTATAGCCCCAGCCCTTGGAGGTTTTTAAAGTATGTTTGAATCCAGAATCTGTAGATATTCTGCTACTGCCCTTGTTTTCTGTGTTATAATGTCTTATTTTTGAATTCTTGAACTTCAGTCTTAAAGCTGGAACTTGCTGCTGTCCACTGTATACTTTACATCAAGAGCCACATAATTAGGCATGTTGCCTGCTGCCATGTTTCCCTGTTGCGTTGTTCCTGATTGCTGGGATGCCACCTGCTTACCTGACCTCTCTGACACTAAGGCCTGCTTGCCTGGATCACTGCCTATTGTCTACTACTGTACACTCTGGATAGGATTTTCTAATAGGCTGTCTGTATTGCAACTCATCATTATTCTTGAGGTTTTTGTTTTGTTTTCTTCCCTAATTTCCCCTGCCTAGCCCATCATATCTTAGAATTTTATAGTAGTTTCCATAAAGTGCATTTGACCATTAGTTTAGACCTTTTGAATTCCCTAGTGTAGCCAGTATAATCTGACGTGCATATTTGATCAAAAATTTGTATTACCTCTTCATCTGCCTGTGAAATAAATGAAGGAATTTTCCAAGGAGATGAGAATTATTTGAAAAATACCAATTTTAAAAGTAATGTTGAAGCTGGGCACAGTGGTTCACTTCTGCAATCTCAGCTACTCAAGGAGGCTGAGACCAGGAGGACTGCAAAGTCAAGGCAAACCTCAGTAACTTAGTGAGACCTCCGTCTCAAAATAAAAAATGAAAAGGAACCAGGTATGGTGGCATATGCCTGTAATTCCAGTGGCTTTGGAGGCCCAGGCAATAGGATTGCTAGTTCAAAGCCAGCCTCAGCAACTTAGTGAGGTCCTAAGCAACTCAGTAAGACCCTGTCTTTTTTTTTTTTTTTTTTTTTTTTAATTTTTTTAAATTTTTATAATTTTTAATATGTACAACTCATAGTGTATATATTTAGTATCTTTTTACATACAACTGTTTGTATACAAAGTATATTCGTACAATTCAGGTCTTCAATCATGCATTAAGGAAAATGATATCCATCTCATTCAACCACCTTTTTTTTTCCCCCCTCCCTCCCCTCTTGCTCCCTCCATTACCCTCCCTTCCCTTGACCATTCTAGTGTTCCTCTAATCCTCCTATGTACCCCCATCCAACAATACTTTGAAATAGCCTCCTTATATAAGAGAGAACATTTGGTACTTGGATTTTTGAGACTGACTAACTTCACTTAGCATTAAGACCCTGTCTTTAAATAAAGATATATAAAGAAGGGCTGGGGATGTGGCTTAGTGGCTAAGTGCCCCTGGGTTCAGTCCCTGGTATTAAAAAAGAAAGAAAGAAAGAAAGAAAAGGGATAAGGATGTAGCTCAGTGGTGGAGTACCTTTGGTTCAATCCTCAGTAATGAAACAACAACATGAAAATAATGTTAGTGTCCTTTTTGCCTGTTTCTTTTTTAGATATTTCTTATTGCATAGAAGCAAAATATCATTACAGACTTCAGAGATTCTTGAATTGTTTTATTTACATTGTAATGAAATTTCTACTTGGTTTATTTACATTTCCCACTTATCTTTCCTTTTCCAGTCCAACAGCAGTCAGTTACAGTGGCTTACTATAGAAGTACTAGGAAATGGGGTATCTTTGCTGAGAAGTGTTTTCTGATTTGGAAAAATTGTCACAGGTGATTCTGCTAATGTGATCCACCTTGCATCTGTCCATTTTAATGGGTTTTGATCTGTGTTAGCACAATCATTTGCCAAAAAAAAATATATATATATATTGTATAGGTCAACAGTTCTTTTTATGCATTTCTGAAATTTTAAATCTCTAAAAAAATTTTTTTTTTATGATGACTCACTTGGTATCAGACTTGATCTAACAAATGTGAGGCTGTTTAGTCTTCATTTAGCCTACTTACAGTATACTTTCTTTAAGTTCTCTAATGAAATTGTATGGTACTATCTAGAACTAATCAATAATGTTACTCAATATAAGGTATTTGTTTTTTAGTGATAAAGCTGTTGAACTTGTGTTTTTCATGTTCCAGTTTCACTTCCTGCATATATTCTTCAAATTCTTTGTTCACTTATCTGCTAGTGTATTAATAAGTTTTGTTACCAATTTATATTGTAGATATTAACTGTTTCTCTGATAACACAGAGAATGCTTGGAACATATTCTAAAGTTTTTGTTCTACCATATCAAAAAATGCCACAACTTAAAAGCACATCTATTTATAAAGGTGATGACTTTGCTTAAAATCCTTTTATGTCATTCAGTCTTATATCTCTACATCAAAGTCATAGTTAGTCAGGTACGGTGATTCATGCTTGTAATCCCAGCAACCCAGGAAACTGAGGCAGGTGGATTGCAAGTTCAAGGCTATCCTCAGCAACGTAAAACAAAGAGGGCTGGGGATGTAGCTTAGTCGTAAAGTATCCCTGGGTTCAATCCCCAGTACCAGTAACCCCCCCCCAATAAAAAAAAGAATAAGAAAAGATGAAAAAAGATAAAATCCATAATTAATAAGAAAATTTCTGCTGAAGAAGAAAGGAACAACAAAACTTGAAAAACGATACCATTATATTCTATGAGGCTTCCTTTTTTTAGACAAGAATAATAAAGAATATTCTCATGCTGGTACTTATAAGATAGGCTTTATTGGACTATTATATAGAGGAAACTAAAGAACCCAAATTGACTGAACTATGTAGTTTCTTTCCCCCTAGACTGTGAGCCTCCTGAGGTTAGAGATCTAGATGTATGCATACTTGTATCTTCAGCATCTAGTACTGTGCCTGGCAATTAGGAGCTATTCACATATTTATATGCATAAACTAGTGTTTTGAATGCACAAACTTAAGGAACTCTTTTCAGGGTTTGTGGGTCTTGGGTCTGTGTGTTTGTCTCTTTGTTTCTCACTTCCTCTCAGAGTATTTTAAATACTGTAATATATAAATACGATGAGTTGTCAAATATTAAAATAAATAGCAAAAAATGGAAAAGCCTCTGGTAAATAAATGTGATGCAAGAATTGGTACAAATTAGATTCTTGTGTTTAATATACAGTTAATGAATATCAAATCTATTTTGACATTATAATTTGGGATTCCTAGCAGGTCAGTAGCAGTTGAGTAGAGGATCACACAAAGGACATTTGGAAAATGCTTGTTTGTATATCAGTGAATCAATGTGCAGGTTCAGTGCGTGTATACAGGTGTCAGGTGATTGAACATGCTTAACATGGGATGCTTTTTTCTTAGACTATACAATTTCTATTTCCCCTCCCCCCGTTGCTGGGGTTTGAACTTAGAGGCACTTTACTATTCCCCCGCCTTTTTAAAAATTTTCAGAAAGGATCTTTCTCAGTTGCCCAGCTGGCCTCAGACCTGGGGATCCTACTGCCTCAACCTCCTTAGTTATTGGAATCACAGGCATGTGCCTGGCTTGTGGTATATCATTTCTTAAATAAGAAGCTTTTATTTAAGGTGTTGCATAATAACTATATGTAACTAGGTTTGGTACACATAAGGCTAGAGAGAAATTTTAGAGCAAACTTACAACATTATTTATTTATTTTCTTCTACAGGATATCAGTTTTATACCTCATAGTTTTGATAGTGCTGTCCTGAGGGAATCTGGCCCATTCTGTTTTACAGAATGATTAGCGCTTGACTACTGTGAGACACTGGATTTGTTCCTCAGCACCACATAAAAATAAACAAAGGCATTGTGTCCATCTACACCAAATAAACAAATAAGTGTAAAGAATTGTCAGCTAGCTGGACACCATGGTGCATGCCTGTAATCCCAGTGGCTTGGGAGGCTGAGACAGGAGGATCACGAGTTCAAAGCCAGCCTCAGCAAAAGCAAGGCGCTAAGCAACCCAGACCCTGTCTCTAAATAAAACACAAAATAGGGCTGGGGGAGTGGCTCAGTGGTTGAGTGCCCCTGAGATCAGTCCTGGTATCCCCGCCTCCCACCAAAGAGGGGAAAAAAAAAAAGAATTGTCAGCTATTCAGAAAACTTTTTGAGTGACTAATTGCTTGATGATTTTGGATAACAATGAATTTATTGCGTATACTTTTGTTAGTCTAAAAACATAAATTGAAAGGGATGTTTTCTTTTTCCTCACATATTTTTATTTTGAAAAACTTCAGACTGGTGGAAAAGTAGCAAGAATCAAATATTGAACATCCATATACCCTTTATATAATTTTACTAATTGCTACTTTGCTTTATCTCTCTGTGTATACTTCTAAAATTTCTATTTGGGAATTGCAGACATCATGAACATAATAACACTTTACCCAAATGTTTCAGCATGCAAACATGAATCTTCTAGGAACAAACACATTTACCCATATAATCACATGATCACACACAAGAAGTTTTGCATTGACACATGCTATTATCTGAAATACAGTCTATCCAAATTTCTCCAGTTGTCTAAGCAACTCCTTTATGCCCCCTCTCCCCTTATCCATGATTGGATTAAGGATTGTACATTACTTTGGTTATTATGCCACCTTGGATGTTGTAACCCATAGCTCTTCCTCAGCCTTCTTGTACATCTTCTGCTCATATTCAACATTTTTGAAGATCCAGATAAGTTGTTTTGTAGAATGTCCCTCAATTTAGACTTAGATAGCAACAAGATGAATTAGTTCAGTGTCAGATGTTTCATTTAGTTTTTTCATCATTAGATTTGGGTTAAACATTTTGGCAAGAATACTGCATAGATGTTTTGTTCTCAGTGTTTGATATTAGGATGATGTTAAATTTGATCATTTGGTTAAGGTAGGCTTTGGTAGGTTTATCCATTGTAAAGCTATCTCTTCGCCTTTGTTAATAATAAGCAATCTGTGGGGTGACACTTTCAGGTTGTGTACTTTGTTTCCCAAACAAACTTTTGCCCAGAGATTTTATTATTCATTTGTAAGTCTTGCCCAAATCAGATATGGTGATTGTAAAATAGCAATTTTCTACTTCTGTAATTTCTTCTGTATTTTTTAAAAAATATTTTTATTTATTTGCTTTTGGTTATACACAATGTGTTTTATTCAATGCATTTTATTTGTACGTGGTGCTGAGGATCGAACCCGGGTCGCCCACGTGCTAGGCGAGCGCTCTACCGCTGAGCCACAATCCCAGCCCCATTTCTTCTGTATTTATTGCTTGACATTATTATACAAAGAAGAGTTATTCCTCTCAGTTAAAAATATAGTGTTAAGCCAGGCGCGGTGGCGCACGCCTGTAATCCCAGCACTTTAGGAGGCTGAGACAGGAGGATCGCGAGTTCAAAGCCAGCCTCAGCAATGGTGAGGCACTTAGCAACTCAGTGAGACCCTGTCTCTAAATAAAATACAAAAAAGGGCTGGTGATGTGGCCCAGTGGTCGAGTGCCCCTGAGTTCAATCCCCGGTACCACACACACAAAAAAAGTAGTGTTAAGTTGGACCTATGAATTCTTATTTTTTTTTCAGAGTATCATAATCTATTCTTATTTATTTTGGAACTTAAATTGATTCATGTTTAGCTAGTAGGAGTCCCTTTAGACTTGTCCTCTTTAGAGTTTGAGGACTTCATCTACTGGCACAGATATTTTACTCTTACCTTGTATTTTCCTTGTTCCAGCTCTGGAATCAGTTTGTCCTACAGTCTTAATTCTTCCAGTGGATAGAATAATACAAGAGATTAGATATGTTCATTGTTTTTGGAGCTTTATTCCTTCTAGATTCAAATAGTGGACAGAGGTAGCAAGACTGCTTTTTAAAAAATAATGAAATCCTGTCTGTAAACAATACCTCATCTCCCATGCCATGGGATCTAACTTCTTAATCTCCTCTAGCCAGTGAGGTTCCTGATAATATTAACATTTTTCGTTTGTTCATTCATATAACACACACAAAATAGTTTAAGAATGGTTCAAAACTGTTAATGAGGGAGGGGCATGATGGTACTCACCTAATAGCCCCATCTACTTGGGAGGCTGAGGCAGGAGGATCTCATAAGTAGTTCGAGGTCAGTCTGAGCAAGATAGCCAGACCCTGTCTCTTTTTACAACAACAACGTTGACAACAAACTGACTGAGTAAATTTTTAAGTTTTTTATTTTTTTTTTTAGTTTGTCCTTGAATATATTCTGCTGTCGATATATAGATAAGAGTAGGGGCAGGGCAAATCTGATCACTACCTGTTTTTGTATGGCCTATGAAATAACATGCTTTTACATTCTTAAATGAAAAATAAAAAATAAAAAGACTATTTTGTGACCAGTGAAAATTATATAAAATTCAGATTTAAGTATTGGTAGAGTTTTGTTGGAGTACAGCCATGCTCATTTGTTTATGTTGCCGATGGCTGATTTCAAGCTACAAAGATAGTAGTTGCAACAGAGATTATATGGCTTGTAAAAGCTAAATTTTAAAAAATCTGGCTCCTTACCAGAAGTTTGTTTACCCTGGTCAAGAATACTGTGCTTAACAATTACTAGGATCAGAATAGGCTAATTAGCTACAGGCTGTAGCTCAGTAGCAGGGCACTTGCCTAGCATGTATGAGGCACTGGGTTCAATCCTCAGCACCACATAAAAATAAACAAAGACATGCTGTCCATCTACAACTTCAAATTTAAAAAAAAAAAAAAAAAAAAAAAAAACAAAAACAGTTACTAGGATCATTTTCCACTCTGTGTGGTGGCGATATCTATCTGATATATAGTTAGGTTCATTTATTTACTCAAAGGAAATAAAAAAAGTTCTCAAAGGACTTTTTTTAAATATTGGAAATTAGAAATGATTAAATTTTAGAATTGGAAGAGTACTTGGAGATTATGTAGTCCCTCACTGCCCCATAAGGTAAGCACTAGTCAAATGTGGCCATTGAAGTTTAACTTAATTTTAAAAATTCTTGGCTGCAGGGAATAATAGCTCAGTAGTAGAGTGCTTGCCTGTCATGTGTAAGGACATGGGTTTAATCTCCAGCACTGAAAAAAAAAATGTTAAATCACATGAGCCACATTTTAAATGCCTAGCCATGGCATGACTACTATCTAGGACAGTACAGACTAGATCATCAAAAGTTCTGTTCTTTTACAGATGAAGAAATTGAGGCTCAGTAAAATGGAGTGATGGTCTCAAGATAGTCAGTAACAGAATTAGAATGCTAAAATTCACAATGTGGCCAGGCGTTGTGGCACATGCCTGTAATCCCAGCACTTGGGAGGCTGAGGCAGGAGGATCTCGAGTTCAAAGCCAGCCTCAGCAATGGCAAGGCACTTAGCAACTCAGTGAGACCCTGTCTCTAATAAAATACAAAAAAAAAAAAAAAAAAAAAAAAAAAAAAAAAGGTCTGGGGATGTGACCCAGTGGTCGAGTGCCCCTGAGTTCAATCCCAGGTACCAAAAAAAATAAATTCACAATGTGTCAACGGCTTACCAATTATTACTAATATAACAGCAATTTTTAATGAGAAACAAAAGACCTCTGCCTTAGGCGGTGAAAACCCTTTCTTTGCGAAATTCCAGATGAGTGTAGCATAGTAACAGAATTTTTTGTATTTTGAGAGCTTAATAATTGACTGAATGGATGTCCTATTTTACTGCTTTGTCCATTCATTTGCAATTATTCATTTTTGCAATAAGGACATTTTTCATTTGGGTATTGACTTAAGAAGCTGTTGGGAGAGGTTGGGAAAAAATGGGCTGTGCTAATTAAAAGAAGACAACAAAACTCTGATACTGATTCTCAGTAATCCTATAATGTTTTTTTCTGTTAATATCACTAACTAAAGTTGGGCATAGTGGCACATACCTGTAATCCCAGCTACTCATACGCTGAAAGATCCCAGGTTCGAGACCAGCCTGGGCGATTTAGCAAGATCCTGCCTCAGAACCACTTAATACACATGATCTGTGAGTTACTCTCTCTGCCCTTACTTTAACAACACATTTTAGGATATTTGGCTGTGACTTCTTTTCCCCTTTAAAATTTCCTGGAGTAGTGTTGAGGTGGAGAGATTGAGGAAACAATAGAACAAAGCATGTGATAAATCAGATTAAAGATTTGCAAACTAGTGGTATCTCTTTTTCAGTGATTTTTTAGTTAATTTCAATTTTTTTCCATGGATGACTTAGAAAAGGACAATAAAAATAATTTTAGACTGGGAAGTAGTAGACATCATTATGACATAGTGGAAACGGTATTCTTTTTTTTTAAATATTTTTAGTTGTAGTTGTACACAAGACCTTTATTTATTTATTTATTTTTATGTGGTGCTGAGGATTGAACCCAGGCCCTTGCACGTGCTAGTCGAGCACTCTACCGCTGAGCCACAACCCCGGCCCACGGTATTCTTTTGTGTGTGTATGTGTGTGGTGCTGGGGATTGAACCCAGGGCCTTGTGCAAGCAAGGCAGGCATTCTACCAACTGATCTATATCCCCAGCCCAGAAATAGTATTCTTTTTGTGATTAAATAGATCTGGATTCAAGTGCTATTCTTTTGCTTGTGTAACCTTAGGCAAGATACTTAATCCTTCTGAGGCGATTAAAATAGTGGATTGTCATTGTTTTGAGTATTGATAAAATGAGAGATGATCCAGTTATTGCCGTCTAGCAAACCATGCCAACACTTAATAACATAAACCAATCACCATTTTATTTTTATAGACTCTGAGTGAGGAATTCAAAGAAGGCCCAGGAGAATGGCTCTTTTCTGCTCCACAATATCTGCTTGCTTAGCTGGGACTGGCTAGGTATTGGAACAATCAGAGGGCTGGAAGATACATTTTCAACATTGCTCATTCCTGTGTCTCATGACTGAAGGATGAGCTCAACTCAGACTGCTTATAAGAGTGCTTATATATGGTATCTTCATATAGCTTGTGTTTCTTATAGCCTGTTAGCTGGGTTCTGAAAGGATGTATCCTGAGAATGAGTATTCCAAGAGAGCCAAATAGAAGCCAAAGGTCTTCTATGATGTAGTCCTAAAAGTCGTATACCTTCAGATCTAGACTCTGTTGGTCCTAGCAGTCACCTGTCTTGTGCACACCTCCTGCTTCAGGAGAGATGACATAAACTCCTTAACTCTTGATGGGAGGAGTGTCTGTGCCATCAAAACCAAAACAAAGTTTCTAATAATAGTCTTCATGACTCATCCTTTCCATTTGCTATGCTTTATGATATTGAGTGGTGGAAAGGCATCACTAAACTTCTTTTTATAATTTGTTAAAGAAAAAGGACTGTCTAGATAGAGTTGTTCATCTAAGTATGGATCATAAACTATCCACATTAAGTATTATTTGTTGGACTTGTTGAAAGTGTTACAGAATCTGGAAATGAACCATATCCATTGACATGAGAAAAAACACTGATAAAGGTCATCTTTGGATACTTACGTGAGCTGGGCAGAATGGTGCACGCCTATAATTCCAACAATTTGGGAGTCTGAGGTAGAAGGGTCACAAGTTTTTGGTCACCCCCAGCAACTTAGCAAGACCTTCAACCACTTAGAAAGACCATGTCTCAAAAATTTAAAAAAGGACTGGGCATATAACTCAGTGGTAAATTGCCCCTGGGTTCAGTCCCCAGAACCAGGAAGAAACAACAGCAACAACAGAAAAATTTATGTGGTTTAGAGGCATGCGAGTACTTTATTAATTTCCAATATGTTAATGTTAGGTAAAATTAATGGCATAGTGGACTTGTATCCTACGTACATACTTTATTATTTTGGGTTCGACAGATAATTAGTGCAAATTGTAATCCATGCCCATTTTAGGAAAACATTTTAAGTTTTAATTATTTTTCACAACTAGGTTTTGAAAACTTTCAAACATAAAAAAGAAAATACAAATGGACTGGGGCTGTAGCTCAGTGGCAGATCGCTTGCTTAGCATGCATGAAGCACTGGGTTTAAACAAATAAAATGAAGGCATTCTGTCCATCTACAACTACAAATATTTTTTTTTAAAAAAAGATATGGTGAACATTTATATATTTGCCATCAAGAATCAGGTGTTGTTAAAATTTTGCCATGTTTGCTACTAGAGTATGTCTGTATGAGAAAGCAGAGAAAGTGAGAAATCAGAAGTTATCATAAAGTATAGAATCAAAGAGGTAGGTATAGTATTCTGTCACATATGGCTTCTGTTTATATAGACCAATCCAACCATCCTTGTGCTGTTTAATCAGGACACTTTTACTCTCAGATTAATACGATGATTTTGTAAACTTTAAAAAATGCTTACTAAGTAGAGCACCCCTCTTTTTCTTTTTGTGGTGCTGGGGATCAAGTCCAGGGCCTTGAGCTTGAGAGGCTAATGCTTTACAACTGAATTTTTTTTTTAACATTTTTTTTTTTTAGTTGTAGTTGGACACAATACCTTTATTTTATTTATTTTTATGTGGTGCTGAGGATCGAACCCAGAGCCCCACACATGCTAGGCGAGAGCTCTACCTCTGAGCTACAAGCCCAGCCCTTTACAACTGAATTATAACCCTCCATCCCTAGTAACACTATCTTTCTTTGCTTATTTCTTATATACTTTAATACCACTTCAGGCAAATTATGCTTCTCCTTAATATAACCTGTAACAATGTTAGTCTAAGGATTATCTGTGAATTGGTGCCAGTCTGTTGGTTGTGAGGAAATAAGTACAGTAATTAAGTATTTAGAAACTTTTTAAACAATTAATAGACTTTGCTTTCTTTATATCTAATAAAAAACTGGGGCTGATATTTTGTATATCTTTTAAATTTTTATTTTCCTGTTTGTAAAAGTACTTATATTTGCAAAAGTACTTACTGGTCTTAGTTTCTTACATAGCAATAGGCAGCTAGAACAATCTCAAAACTTGGTGGTGTAAAACAATTAGTGGTCATTTATTTTGTTCGTGAATCTGTATTTTGGGTAGGGGTTGGCAGGGAAAACTTGCCTCTTCTCCATGCAGAGTCAGCTTGGGTGGCTTAATTGAAGTTGGCTCACTCATGAAACTGGCAAGTTGGTGCTGTCTGTCATCTGTGACTCTTGATAGGGTGGAGGGCTAGGGACCTCAGTTCTTTTCCACATGTGGCCTGTGCATCCTCAGAGATTGGTGACTGGATTCATGGGATAATAATCCCCAGACAAATCCCGGTGAAAGTTGTATCTTTTATGACCTAGACTCCAAAATCACTGTTATATCTGCTGTACTCTTACTCTTTGAAGTAGCCAGAAAGGACTGCCCAAATTCATGGTAGAAGAGACATAAATTCCACTTCTTGATGTAGTGGCAAAAATCTAGAAATATTATTGCTGCCATTTTTGGAAAATGCAATCTGTCACAGTCCAATTGAAAATGAAAAATATTGGGCTGGGGATATAGCTCAGTGGTTGAGTGCTTACTTAGCATGTTTGGCCTCAACACTGCAAAAAAAAAAAAAAAAAAGACTTTTCAACACAGATAATTTGAGAGCTGCTACTCACCTCATCCTAGTTGACATTCTGTTGGGCACTTAAGTACTAGCTTAACTCCTAAAAAATTTAGAGGGCACTTGATATACTTATAGAAGACACTGTGTGGTACAGTGGTGAGAGAGATGCCAAAAGGCTGGTAGAAAACTTCTCATGGTGGCCTGTAGGCTTTAGAATTTTAAGTCTTCCTGGGCTGGTGGTAAGTTTCCTTCCTGGACAATCAAACATGGCTGCTAGTGTTCTAGAAACTCATTTAGAAAATAACCCTGACTGAAAGAGAGTTGATACTGATATTTCCATATACTTGTACTTTTTTAATTTTACGGAGTACAAAGCTCAGTTCTAGGTGCTAAGACAGTACAAAGATACACATGATTTCTGTCTTTATGTAGCTGCCTGATGCTGTTGCAGCCACAATACTGCGGGAGGAGATTCGGTAGCAGGAATCTTTTATTCTCTTTTTCTCTTTGGCTTCTAAGCTAAACTCTTTTCCTTATAATATTCTTTTTACTAAACTCTTTACTAAAACTCTTCTTTTTCTCTTTGGCTTCTCATTTTTTTCTCTAGCTTCTTTCTAACTCTTATTTCTTCTTCTGACTGCGTACTGATCTCTCTGACTCTTCTCTTCTCCGACCCGAACTCTTCTTCTGACCGACTGACTGACGACTGACGACTGAACTCTGTCTGACCGCTTTCACCCGGTTATATACCTTTTAGCTTTACAGGTGCGTCACGTGCATACTTAATGTATGATTATTATCAGGTGGAACTTATGGCTCCCAGCTAACCGCAATAGCCATCTCCCTGATTAGGGCTCCTTCATCTTTAAGGGGCTTAGCAATCTTATAAAGGAAAATATATTTGACAGACTTTAATGCTTAAGTATTAATATTAATTAATAGTATTAGTATTCAAGATTTGTATTATTCTAATAGTAATACTACTATCAGAAGTAATATTGTCTGACATTTATGTATCACTTTAAAAAATTCCAAGTTGTTTTTCAAGTACTTTGTCTTGCCTTAGCTAATACATTAACTATAGTAGTTTTCCAGTGCTTAGCTTAGTGCTTGAAACAAGTGGATGCGTAATAAATATTTGAGGTATAGTAGTATAATTGCAGCCTCTGCTGTCTGGTACACTAGATCTTGCACTTTCTAGCGGTGTAATATTGAGAGGGGTATGTCACTTCTGTAAGCCCGTTTCTTCATCTGTAGAAAAGTTAATACCTCTCTATAAACTACATTTACAAATAGATTGAGAGCATTGAATGTGTGTTCCTAAGGTAGTGTATGTGTTTTTTACTTCTAGTTTTAAAGCCCAGTATATATGATAAGTAGAAGAAATTGCTGGTATTAAAGACTAGTCTTAGACATTTTAGGTACTGAAATTTAAAAAGTAGCATGCTGCCCTCTAGGGGTAATGTGGTATTAAATTAATTCTTGAAATTTTTTATCCTTTCTCCTGCAATATAAACTTGTTTTTGGAGTAAATATGACATATTAAGCAGTATTTAAGTTTATTTTGTCATAATTTTGGCCCTCCCCCATTTCTAGACTTTTACTGATAGGTTCATAAGAAAATTTAGGATCTTTTTTCTCTCAAATTAACTTTGTGGCCTTATATTAGTCTTATCTTTCCATCTTAAATTTCACTAGAACTTTTGATAATAGATACACATTCTGTAAAAGTTAACAAAGGGAGAACTCCATTGATCATATTTATTTAGAATAGGAGATGCGATCACAAATGATGGAAAGCTAATACTACAAATTCTACTAAAATAAATACAATAACAGTTTCACTAATTAACTTACTGACACAGGTCATTTATTAACTATAGAAACATATCACCTTTTCATTAACAAAATCACTGTTAATTGTAATAAAATTACTGCTTTCAATATGTGCATAGTGAAATTTACCATCTTAATTTTTAACTGTACAGTTTAGTGACATTATAAACATTCGTTTGGTTGTGGAACTATCACAAGCATCCTTCTCTGGAACTCTTCACATCTAAACAAAAATTTCATTCCCCATTCTGGTTTTGTTTCTGTTTTTTTTTTTTTTTTTGTACCAGGGATTAAACTCAGGGACACTCAACCACTGGGCCACATCCCCAGCCCTTTTTTTTTTTTTTTTTTTTTTGGTAGTTTATTAGAGACAGGGTCTCACTGAGTTGCTAAGTGCCTCGCCATTGCTGAGGCTGGCTATGAACTCGTGATCCTCCTGCCTCAGCCTCCCAAATGCTGGGATTACAGGCGTGTGCCACCGCACCCAGCTGTTTCTTCTGCTTTTGACTACACTAGATAACCTCATTGACTACACTAGATAACCTCATATAAGTGGAAACACAGTGTTTGTCATTTTGTGATTGATATATTTTATTGAGCATAACTCTCAATATTGGTCTGATTTGCAGAATTTCCTTCCTTTCTAAGGCCAAATAATAGTCCATTCTACAGATATACCACATTTTGCTTTTTCATTCAATGGGCTCTTGGTTTGTTTCTATCTTTTGACTGTTATGAATAGTACTGCTGTGAATATGGGTGTACAGACATCTTTTTGACACCTGGTTTTCAATTATTTCATCTATATGTCTAAAAGAACAGTCAAATCATTTAATAATTCTATTTTTAACTTTTTGAGAAACCATCATACTGTTTTCCATAGTGGCTGTACCATTTAAATGTCTACCTATGAGTTTTTCAAATATGCTCTTTATTATGTTGAGGTGGTTGCTGAGTGGTTTTCTCATGAAAGGGTGTTGAATTTTGTCATATGCTTTTTCTGCAGAGATGAGCATGTGATTTTTGTCTTTAATTTTGTTAATGTATGTTATGTTGATCAATTTTTGCATGTTGAACCATGAGTTAATTTTTCATATGATGTGCATTAAGGGTCCAACTTCTGTTTTGCATATACCTATCCAATTGTCCCAGTAACTTTTTGTAAGCATTCATATGTGTAATTTCTAGATACAAGTCCCTTTTCAGCTATACAGTTTGCAAACACATTGCCATATTCCCAAGGCTGTCTTTTCATTTTCTTTTAAAAATTTGTTCTAATTAGTTATCCATTACAATAGAATGCACTTGAACACATCATACATAAATGGAGTATAACTTCTCAATTTTTCTGGTTGTACATGATGTAGAATCATACCCATTGTATGGTCATATATGTACATAGGGACTATTTATATAATTTGGGGATGTGTTATTCTAACTTAATTATTTTGTAGGTGGATATTAATTTGTCCCAGTACTGTTTGCTGAAAAGACTTCTTTTTTGTTGGCTGAATATTCTTGGCACCATTATGGAAAATAATTTGATCATGAATGTGTTTATTTCGATCTTATTCTGTTCCATTCATTTATGTGTTCTTCATAATTACAGTCCTGGGCTGTCTTAAATGATTGTAACTTTGTAATCACTTAAAAAAAAAAGATGTTTTTAGTTGTAGATGGACACAGTACCTTTAATTTATTTATTCATTTTTATGTGGTGCTGAGGATCGAACCCAGTGTCTCACATGTGCCAAGCAAGTGCTCCACCACTGAGCCACAACTCCAGCCCACTTTGTAGTAAATTTTGAAACTGAAAATGTCTTAAAAGTTCCAAAAAAAAATTTTTATGATTGTTTTGGTTATTTTGGATATCTTGCATTTCCATATAAATTTTGTGATCAACTTGTCATTTTCTCCCAAATGAAAAATGAAGGTGCAATTTTGATAGGGATATGTATTTAAAGAAACATAACAACAATATTACACAAATTTTTTAAAAAATAGAAGAGTAGTGTTATTGTTTGGATGTGAGGTGTCCCCCAAAGCTCATATGTGAGACAATGCTAGAAGGTTCAAAGAAGAAATGATTGGGTTGTGAGAGCTTTATCTCAATCAGTGAATTAATCCCCTGATAGTTATTAACTGAGTGATAACTGAAGGCTGGCAGGGTGTGGCTGGAGGAGGTGTAGGCATTGGGGGTGTGGCTTTGGGTTATATATTTTATATCTGGAAAGTGCAGTCTGTCTCTGCTTCCTGATCACCATGTGAGCTGCTTCCCTTGGCCACATTCTTCCTTCATATTATACTGCCTCACCTGGAGACCTGAGGAATAAAGCTGGCTATCTGTGAATTGAGACCTTTGAAACTGTGAGCCCATAAATAAAGCTTTCCTCTTTTACAGTTGTTCTGGTTGGGTCCTTCCTTTAGTGACAACAGTGAGAAAAGGTGACTAAAACAAGTAGATTCTGTAATTTTTGTTAGGTAGAATGTTTTATAGCTGTATGTTAGGTCTAATTGGTTTATAACATTGTTCAAATGTTCTGTTTTCTTATTGATTTTTCTGCATGTTCTGTCCATTATTGAAAAATAGATAGTAAAGTCCAGAAATTCTTGGTTTTTCAACCCCCCCCCCCCCCAAGTTATGTCAGTTTATTCTTGATTATTTTGGGATGTTGTTTACTAGCTGCATTTACATTTATAATTATGTCTTGTGCCCACTGTAGTGGTGCATGCCTGTAATCCCAGCAGCTCAGGAGGCTGAGACAGGAGGATCACAAGTTCAAAGCCAGCCTCAGCAACTTATTGAGACCCTAAGCAATTTAGTGAGACTCTGTCTCAAAATAAAAACAGGCTGTGGAAGTGGCTTACTGGTTAAGCACCCATGGTTTCAATCCCTGGTACCAACAAATAAATGAGTAAGTAAAGTCTTGGCCCTTCTGTCTTTATATTTATTTTTATGTAGTTCTTTTTTCATCAAAATCATTTGGTTACTGTTTTTTGTAGTATATCTTGTGTATGAATGTTGTGCTGGGGGTGGAACCCAGGGCTTTGTGCATGCCAAGCATGCTTTCCACCACTGATCTAAATTCCAGCCCTTTGTTTTTATTTAATTTTGGAGCAGGGTCTTGCTATATTGACCAGGCTGGTTTTGAATTTAGAATTCTCCTGGTTTAGCCTCCCAAGTAGCTGGGATTATAGGTATGCACCACCACACCAGTTTTTAGTGTATCTTTATATATCCTTTTACCTTCTCTTTGTTTACATTCTTCAGCCAGAAATGTGTCTTGTTGAGAGCATATAATTGGAACCGGTTTTGAAAAATTCATTCTTGTAATCTCTGCCTTTAGATTTAAGTGTTTAAATCCATCATTTAATGTAATTATGGACAAGGCAGTACCATTTTGTATTTGTTTTTTATATATCTGTTGTCTCCTGTATTCCTCCATTATTGCCTTTTATTTTATGTAGATATATCTTAATCTGTCATTTAAATTGTCCTATGAATTATATATTTTAGAGACTTCCATGAAGATTTATTTATAACCATGTACTTATGGATAATTGCAATTTAATTTCAATAACATTGAAATTTTGTTCCTAATTAAATAGCTCACCCTCCTTGTAGAACAAAGTTAACTTACGCTGGGATTGCTGTGTTAATGGTATAAAAGGGTTTATTAGGGACCACGTGGTAGGGAAAGGAAGGGAAGGGAAGAGGGGTAGGGAATGGGAAAGGGGCAGAACCAGAAGAGAGCGGTTTCAGTCCATTTCAGTCCGGAGCAGGCTTAAATAGTGAACTGGTGGTCCCAGGGACCCCTGGGGGCAGGGAGGGCACCTGAGGGCTGGCCAGCCTGAGGCACCTGGGAGGTGTAGTCTTTTCTCAAAGTACCTGGGAGGTGTGGCCTCCTTGCCCAGAATCCAACACTCCTTTTTTCTTCTTTACTACTGTCATATAAATTGTATCTTTATACCTTTTATATATGTATAAATATGTTTTGTTTGTAACTTTTCCCCTCCTATCTGATTTTAAAGACCATGAAAACAAAATACGTTTATACTGTTGTTTATATTTATCCATCTAATTACCCTTACAGATACTATTTATTTCTTCCTGTGGATTTGAGTTACTATTTAGTGTCTCCGCTATTAGTATTTTTTTCCTGGGGCAGATTTGCTAATGACAGATTCTTTTAGTTTTTGTTTTATTTCTGAGAATATTTTAAATTTATCTTTCTTTTTAAGCAATGCTGGGGATTGAACCCAGGGTCTTGTGTGTGCTAGGCAAGTAAGTGTTCCACCACTGAGCAGCACCCCAGACCATTCTTCATTTTTTAAAGCATTGTTTTGCTCTACAAAGAGTTCTTTTTGATAGTCTTGATAGTCCTTTTCTTTTAGTATTTAGTACCATCCCACTGCCTTTTCACCTCCATTTTTCCTGATTAGATTTTGCCTCTTCTCTCTTGCTGCTCTTAAGATTTTATTTTTCTTTGGCTTTCATCAGTTTGACTACAACTGTCTATGGGTGAACATCTATGAGTCTATCCTGGTTGGAGAACATTTAGCTTCTTGGATGTGTACATTACTTTTTCTGACCCAAATTCAGGAAGTTATATGCTGTTATTTGTTCAGTTATTCTGTCTCTGTTTTGTTTACTGTCTATCTAATATATGTATATGTTGATGAGCTTGGTGGTGTCTTATGTCTCAGGCTCAGTTTATTTTTCTTTGTTCATTATTCTTTCTATTGTTGAGATTAGATATTGTCAGTTAACTTATCTTCAAGTCAGCTGACTCTTCTCTCTTCTCAAATGTACTGTTGAGCCCTGACATTAAAATTTTAATGAAAAAAAAAATTTTTTTTTCAACTACAAAATTCTGAATTGCTTGTTTAAAAAGTAACTTCTGTGCCAGGCATGGTGGTGCAAACCTGTAATCCCAGTGTTTTGGGAGGCTGAAGCAGGAAGATAACAAGTTTGAGGCCAGCCTCAGCAATTTAGTGAGACCCTGTCTCAAAATAAAAAATAAAAAATTGGGCTGGAGTTGTGGCTCAGCGGTGGAGTGCTCACCTAGCATGTGCGCGGGCCTGGGTTCGATTCTCAGCACCACTTAAAAATAAAAAAAACACATTGTGTACAACTAAAGCAAATAAGTAAATATTAAAAAAAAAAAGTTCTGGGGATTTAGCTTAGTGGTAAAGCACCCCAGGGTTGAGTCCCCAGGACCAAAAAAGAGTAATTTTTATTTATTTTTTTGTTCATAATTGGTTTGGTGTGATATTGTTCTCATGCTTTTCTTTAGTTCATGGTAAGGTTTTTTTTTTTTTTTTTTTTTTTTTTTTTTTTTAAACATGTTTACAATATGTTATAGTATGATTTATTTATTTATTTTAGTAAATCCAGTGTCTGGGCATACTTGGGGTAATTTCCATTCAGTCCTTTTTATTGCCCTGTGTGTGGATCATAGTTTTGCTTTTGTTTGTTTGTTTTTGCCATTTGGTAATTTTTTTGTGTTGGAGAATCACATTATTTAAAATAAATGCATTTTGACAACTCTAGAAATTGGATTCCTTCCTTGCTAGGTGGTTTATAGTTTTTGTTGTTGTTACTATTTGTTTGTTTAGTAACCTTCCAGGATAAATTTTATAAAGTCTGTTCTGTTAACCATGTGTGGCCCCATTGTCTTGCTCATTTAACTTAGCCCTCAGGCAGTGAATGAACAGAAATTTCCTTAAATACTTTGAAAGAGAAAGTCTTGCTTCCAGTCTTTGCTAAGGGTGTTTTTTAGTGCTTGTTTTTACAGCCCTGCTTTCACTCCCGACTTTGCAAAGCCTCAAGATTAGGAGGTGAAAAATCAAGCCTTCTCCACTCTTCCCTGAACATGCACACAGTTCTGCACATGCTGGTAGCCTTCTGGATTCCCAGAAATACTTTGAACCTTCTCAAAATCCTTTTTGGACTTATCATTTTTCACCTTTTCTCTTTTTTGTCTTTGGTTATCTTTTTCACTCCAACTCTTATGGTTATTTCTGATAACTGCAATATTAAACAATTACTAATGATATGTTTTTGAAAAGCAGCCTATATAAAAGGTGATTGGTAGTAAGCAGGTTGTTTTAGGTAAAGTACGCACGTTGTGCGAGTAGCGGTTTCCAGGTAGCTGGTGAAATGGTCAAATAATGACAGTTCTCCCAACGTAAGACTTTTTGGTGAGCTCTTTTGGTGAGCTCCATGCCCTTTCTTCCCATTTGGTGATTGCAAAATGCTTGTTTCTTTAGCTATCATGATTGCTAGTTTTTTTTTTTTTTTTTTTTTAATTTTCAAAGCCATTGTGTTATTGGGGAGATGGGTAGAAGTCAATTAAAATGTCACAAAGTTGGTTGTTCTTACTGAGTTTCTGCTTTTTATCTTGAATTAAAGCACTTCTGAGTGTTGCATTTTTTTGGGGGGGGGGTGGTACTGGGGATTAAACTCAGGGGGCTCTCGACCACTAGGCCACATCCCCAGCCCTTTTTTGTATTTTATTTAGAGATAAGGTCTCACTGAGTTACTAAGTTCCTCGCCATTGCTGAGGCTGGCTTTGAACTCGCAATCCTCCTGCCTCAGCCTCCCAAGTGTTGGGATTATAGGCGTGCACTACCACCCTGGGCTTGCTTTTTTTTTTTTTTTTTTTTTTTGCATTTCCAGAGTTTGGAAATGTTGATTTTGATAATTCATCAGTTGCCTTTTTACTTTAATGTAGAGAACTAGATTTTCAGAGGTCCTTACTTCACCTTTCTGAAAATTCTTTTGCTATCTTTCTTCTTCTTCTTCATCTTTTTCCTCCTCCTCCTCCCCTCCTCCTCCTCCTCCTCCCCCTCCTCCTCCTCCTCCTTCTCCTTCTCCTTCTTCTTCTTCTTCTTCCACCAAATTGAAAAGTTGCCTTTAAAAGATGACAAAATAGTTTTCATAGTTAAAAATTGGACATTGAGGGCTAGGGTTGTGGGTCAGTGGTAGAACGCACTCCTAGCACCTGCAGGCGAGGCCCTGGGTTTCATCCTCAGCACCACATAAAAATATTTAAATAAATAAGATAAAGGCATTGTGTCCTACAACTAAAAAATAAATATTAAAAACAAATTGGAGCCGGGCGCGGTGGCGCAGTAAGACCCTGTCTCTAAATAAAAATACAAAAAGGGGCGCCCAGTGGTTAAGTGCCCCTGAGTTCAATCCCCGTGGAGACGGGCGCGGTGGCGCACGCCTGTAATCCCAGCACTTTGGGAGGCTGAGGCAGGAGGATCACGAGTTCAAAGCCAGCCTCAGCAATGGCGAGGCACTTAGCAACTCAGTGAGACCCTGTCTCTAAATAAAATACAAAAAAGGTCTGGGGATGTGGCCCAGTGGTCGAGTGCCCCTGAGTTCAATCCCCGGTACCAAAAAAAAAAAAAAAAAAAAAAAAAAAAAAAAAACAAACAACAACAACAACAAAAAAACAAATTGGACATTGAGGTCAACAAAATGTAGTTGAGTTCCTTTCAAGAGATTGATTGATACCTGAGATTTTTTTTCCATGTTAACACTATACCTAATGTGAATCTGAGCCTAACTCAATGCTTTCTTAATTGGAATAGCATTTTATATAAACTAATTAGTTAATAGTGTAACTAGGGTTTGTGTAAGTGACATTTATGTAATATTAAAATGAGAAACGTTAGTGTTTTCTAGGGAATGCACTTTAAGAACCAAGAGACTTGTTTCCAAGTTAATTTTTACTCCATTTTCTTTTGTTGCTTTGTTTATACAAATGTACTTTATTTTCAATGACATTCTGTTTCTGCAAATGTGAATTATAGTGATAGTAATGGAAGGTTTTGATTTATGATTATGAAAATTGAGAAAAGTAGATTGAGAGGAGTGCTAGTTGATGAAAAAGATGGAAAAGATATTATTAATAGTTATAAAGTGCTTACTGGATGTGTTGTTGTATGGCTCCTCCTGGACTTCTCTCTGATCTAGTAATAAACCTTATAAAACCCAGGAGATATTAAAAGTATAGTTCTGTGTAATCTTCCATAGTTGTTATGGCAGATAAGGTTGTCAGGAGCATTCGAATGTGATTTTTCAGCTTCACATAATTGGAAACTAGGGTTATTTATTGTTCCTTTATAGGTCTGTAGAGATTGTAGTAACAGAACTGAAACTACTAATTTCTGTCTTAAGCATTTTTTTAACCTCCTTAAGTGAAGCACAGAAGAGTAATAAAATGATAACAGCGATTATTTCAGTGACATCTACTTCTTGGATGTTTGGAAATATTTTATTGCCAAATTATCAAATATATCCAAGATTATCAAATTAGCCAGTTGAAAAACATTGTTTAAATTAATGATAAAACCTAATTATGAGTCCTTAGAAGCTGGGCATGGTGGAGCACACCTCTAATCCCAGCAGCTGTGGAGGCTGAGGTAAGAGATTACAAGTTCGACGCCAGACTCAACAACTCAGTGAAACTCTTAGCAACTTAGTAAGACCCTATCTCAAAAAATAAAAAGGACGAGAGTGTAGATCAGTGGCAGTGTGCCCTGGGTTTGGTTCTTAGTACTAAAGGGGCAGGGGGAGAGTCCTCAGAAATAAGATGTGCGAGTAATGACAAATATTTTTTTTTTTAGTTTTAAAGTTGGCCATTGAAAAGGGAATGACCACACACACACACACACACACACACACACACAATATCCACAACTGACGTCACACTTTATGCTACAATCTGCACAATTCCTCCAGATTGTTTTAAAAAGTCTTTGGTCCCATTCTGTTCTTTTCATTGTAAGAGATGCACTCATTATTCTTAACATCTCCCCCTCATTTGTACTAGAATATTTGAGTTGAATATACAGTCATCCTCTGGTGTCTATGGGGGATTGGTTCTAGGACCCCAAATCTGAAGGTGCCCAAATCCCTTATATAAAATAATGTAGTAGTTGCATAAAACCTGCACATATTCTCTTGTATACTTTAATCATCTCTAGTATATATCTAATACAAAACAAATGTTACGAAAATAGTTGTAATACTGTAATATTTAGGGAATAATAAGAAAAAAAAGCATGTTACATGTTCAATACAGGCTCAGTTTTTCTGAATATTTTCTGTCCATGATTGGTTGAATCTGTGCAAAATCCACAGATATGGAGGGCTGTTTCAGGATTTTGTCAGAGAAATCCAGTTTCCCTGCATCTTTGCAAAATTGTCATTATTTATTTTATATTTTATTTATTCACATAGGTATATAAATGGTATCTCATCATGACCTTAATTTTCATTTCTCTAATGATATTGAACATTTTTATGTACTTAATTGGCATCTGAATATTTTATTTGAAATGTCTCTTCATGTTTTTAGCTCATTTTCTATTTGTTTTTTAACAGTTGTACTTTGAGAATTCATTATATATTCTAGATACTAGTTAGATAAGTGGCTTATAAACATTTTTCGTAGTCTCTAGTTCTATAGTTTTTATGTTCTTAATGTCTTTAGCACAGAATCTTAAATTTTTTTTTTTTTTTTTTGGTACCTGGGATTGAACCCAAGGTGCTTAACCACTGAGCCACATCCCCAGCCCTTTAAATTTTTTTTTTTTTTTTTTGGTACCGGGGATTGAACTCAGGGGCACTCGACCACTGGGTCACATCCCCAGCCCTTTTTTGTATTTTATTTAGAGACAGGGTCTCACTGAGTTGCTAAGTGCCTTGCTATTGCTGAGGCTGGCTTTGAACTCGTGATCCTCCTGCCTCAGCCTGCCAAGTGCTGGGATTACAGGCGTGCGCCACCACGCCCAGCCTTAACATAGAATTTCTGTGTTTTGTTAGATTTTTCTTAAGTTTTCATTTTTTTCTTCAGTAGTTCAAATGGGGTTACATTTTAAATTTGACTCTGCATATCTGTTCCCAGTATGCACAAATGAAGTTGAGTATTATATGTCAGTATATCCTGTGACCTTGCAAAACTCACTAGTTCAAGTGTTTTGTAGATTCCTTGGGATTTTCTACATAGACTTCATGTCATCTGCAAATAGTAAGTTTTATTTCTTCCTGTGTGCTTTCCCCCCCTACTTTATTGCACTGGTTAGGACTTTCAGCTCTAAGTTGGGTAAGTGGTGAGAGCAAACACCCACCCTTGCTTTGTTCCTGATTGTAGGGAGAAGACATTCAGGTTTTAGCCATTTATTACATGAGATGTTAGTTGTAGATTTTTTTTTTTTTTAATATTTACTTGTTTGCTTTAGTTTTACACAATGCGTTTATTTGTACGTGGTGCTGAGGGTCGAACCCGGGCCGCGCACGTGGTAGGTGAGCGCGCTACCGCTGAGCCCACAACCCCAGCCCAGTGTAGATTTTTTTTTTTTTTTAAGACATCTTTAATTATATTGAGGAAGGTTCCCTTTATTTCTAGATTTTGAGAATTTTTATCATGAATGGGTGGTGGTGGATTTTGTCAAGTGCTTTTCTGCTTTGATTGAAAATATCATGTGATTTTTTTTTATTCTGTTAATATGATGGATTAAAT